>CM070541.1:1544789-2762922 GCA_036346415.1 Raddia guianensis | reverse complement strand
GCTCGAAGTTCCCCGAGGAGCGGCAAGATCGACGTCAAGCCACTCATCACGCACAGGTTCGGCTTCTCCCAGGAGGACGTCGACGAGGCCTTCGAGGTCAGCGCCCGCGGCCGCGACGCCATCAAGGTCATGTTCAACCTCTAGGCCTCCGCCGCCGCCGCCGCCGGAGCTGCGCCTCGCCGCATCGGCGCTCCTCCTCCCGAATAAAATGCTCCCGTCGGTGACCGGATGCAGATTGTGATGGGGACATTGGAATAAAAATTGTGCGCCTGTTTCTACATTTCTTCATGCATTTTTCCCATGTGTTTCGGACGTGTTTATTTTAGCTGAGGTCAAGTGTTGGTTGATTCGGCCAGTTTTCACAGAGCCATTTCCGGGACCAAAAAAAAAAGATTTATTGCACATGAAGCGCTTCATATAGATGCAAACTGCCACAAGCAGGTAGCCTGTGAGCCCACTAATTTTAGCATGTAGTGTATATTTGCCTCGCGGGATCATTTTAGCCCATCTAAATAAATGGCCAGTCCATGGAAGCCATTTAAGCCCATTTAATGCTTAACCGGTTTGTTTCAAATTATCCAGGAAAAAAAATTAAACATAATCTAGTAGATGTTAGTACTATGAAGAATTTAAGGCAGTACTTTTCTCTATGAAAAAGAACAAAACCCCTGGACCTGATTGTATGCCTGCAGAATTCTAGCAGGCTTGTTGGAATTTTGTAAACCATGATATTATGGATGTTTTTGACATGATTCATGAAGGAAATCTGGACATGGCAAAACTTGATTTTGGGCTTATTGTCCTTCTTCAAAAGGAAAATGATGCTAAACAAATTAAATAGCTTGCTGAATGTGTTATATAAGTGGATCACCGAAGCCTTGACACTTAGTTCGGAAACTGTAATTGATAGAGTAATTGGACATTTCCAAAATGCATTTATGGATGGGGTCTTGGCCCTTGACGAGATTCTGCACCATACAATGAGAAATAAACAAATTGGAGTTATTCTCAAGCTAGATTTTAACAAAGCCTATGATAAATTAGAAAAAAAAAAGTAAGATAAAGAAAATTTGGTACGTTGCTAGGTTCATGGTCACACCTCTATTCGCCCACATCAGCCACGGCGGCCAACCATATTCTTCCCAGCCTTGTCATGCTGTCGTGGCAAACCAGCCATCACCTAATTCCTGATTCCTACATGCTGTTATCCTATCACCCACCACACACACGCCGTGTGACCATCATAAAATATGATTTTATATAGAAACATAAAGAAATGAAAAAGCTCAAACGAAAATCGAGCTCGACTTGCTAGACCCGCGAGCTCGAGGCTAGGCCCAACAGTGCCTCTATCTCATCCTATAAAATACTATTTATGTCTCATAAATAGTGACATAAATAGTGTTATAGAGGGTTGGATGGAGAAATTATCGGGACGCTTTCTAGCGCATGTGCCAAATGAAATGAGTAATTTGTAAACCCCCAAGTTTTTTTTTTCATTTCTACACAGGTGGCAAAAAATAAGAAAAAAAAGTTGACCAGATTCAACCTATATGGCCACCTCGCTCGTTATAAAAATATGATTTTATATAGAAAAATAAAGAATGAGAAAGCTCAAACGAAATCGAGCTCGGCTTACAAGACCCGCGAGCTCGAGGCTAGGCTCAATTCTAAGCCTGTAGCGAGCCGAACCGAAGCTGAGTAATTTGTAATAAGCCTTAAGGTTTTTTTTTCAAGCTCTACACAGGTGGCAAAAAATAATTAAAAAAAAAGTTGACCAGATTCAACCCGTATGGCCCTATGGCAATAGTCTCCCCCTTGAAGCCCACAACAAACACCTGCACCCTCGCTGCGTCGTGGCTCTGCCGACGCGCCCGCCACGCCGCATCCGTCGCCGTCGGCGAGCTGCCCATGCCACTGTGCCGTCGCGTCGGCCCCAGGGCGGCCGTCGATGGAGTTGACGAGGTTTCAGAGGCCGTGCTCGCCGACCGATCAGATCCGTCGCCGGCGTGTGGCTTCGGGATTAAGACACCGAACCAACTGCGTTGACGAAGCTCCTCAGTCCTCACCCCGTGGCCACGAACCATCGATTGAACCCACGGATTCCATCAAGAACACGGAAGCGCAGCCGCTTTCGCGGCAAGTCGGCGTTGAATCGCTCGTCGAGCTCGCCCTCCGGCGGCCGCGCGCCGCCGACCACCGCGCGCGGGCCATGACAAAAACTGCCTTTTTTCTGGGCGGCGGCCGCAAGTGGCATGCATGAGCGTGATCTTTAAACTGGGCGGCGCGCATGCCTCCTCCACCCGTTCGAGCCCAATATCGCAATATCGCATGCATGAACGGATCCCATTCCGGCATTCTCCACATGGCCACGGAAGGAGGAGACTCGATCTGGCGTTCTCTACTGCCTCGAATGCAAGTGCAACATCTGACTTGTGGAAAACCTTTCGATTTTCTTTTGTGCTGCCGGATGCAGGCTGAAATGCTCGGCTAATCAATTGGCACAGTGTTTTAAGTTGGTGGTTGCCTACGGTTTCTGGTTCCATATGCTCGAGGGTCTGCGTAGGCGTAGTCTGGACCCTTGATTTTCTGATTTGGCCCTTGTTTGTTTTCATTAACGTAGAAATAAGTTTCATCAGAAGAAATCTGTACTTTCAAAATTCTTTTTAACGAGTTCAAAAAATTATAAAAAAATATTTTACAAACTTTAAGAAGTACTATTTAAAACCCCACAAAAATGAGTACAAAACATATATTACATCATTTGACTTATTAAAAAATAACAAATTTTTATTTTATTTTATTTAATTTAATCTGAAACAAACAAGGCCTTGACATTACAAAAGTTTCATTTAAATATTTATGGCATGCTAGTATAGCACCATATTATTTAGGGGTGACGACTAATTCATGGCTATCCACGATCATATATATAGATTTCTTTAAACTTATGTGCACCACAAAAACCAGAAAACAAACGAAAGAAATACAAAAGAAAAGAAAAGAATAAACCATGCAATTAGTGTGCAATGTCCGACGATCCGGATCCACGGCTAGAGGGGGATATATGTAATTTAAATACAATTTTAGTTGAAACGTGGGTTTTTCACTTATTTTTGCCTATCGAAACTTGAACTTTTTTACGTTCAAACGTGGGGTTTTCACTCGCCGAAACCTTTTGGATTTCACTATTGAAACTTTGACTTTTGCCTACTGAAACTTTGGATTATAGCCATTAAAACTTACAAATCCGCCTACTGAAACTTAACTTGGATTTTCACCCACCTGTCGGGGATTAAATTACGGCCCATTGCCATGGCCCACTCCCTGACGGTCCAGTCGAACAGCCTACCAGAGCCTAGCTCCCTGGAAGGTTCTATCTGGCCCATATGCATCTGCGCCAAACAGCTTCTGGTGGCGTGGTGCGTAGTAATGAAGGAATCGTGTTTGAGTTCGTCTCGAACAAGAGTTCTGCACGGCTACGTGAAGACCCGGACGTTCGTTTCCCGGATTGGATTGGAAGTCGTGATCCCCAAGATTAGGAGATTGCCTTATCTACCGTAGGTTGTATTTGGCATGTATGAGTTCGTTACGATCTTGTAGTTAGCCCGGCCCGATATTTCTTGGTAGGTCGGTTTGCTTCGCACTATATAAACCGAGTCCCCACGTCGTGTAGGGGGGAGGGGATCTAGCTTTTAGCATCTGGTAGACACCTGATCATAGCGCATTGCTTCCTGTACACCATAATCTCGCCGAGACTTGTTCGTCTCGTCGAGCCACCTCTTGTATTCCTCTCCGATATATAAGAAAGGCTGGACGTAGGGCTATTATCTCTCCCGAGAGGCCTGAACCAGGATAAAAACTCATGTCACCTGTTCGTTGCTGTTCGTGGTTGTTCGGCGTGTCTCCTATCTCCTTCCTGAAGAACCTTGGTTGACTTGGGTCGATATCCCAATCGTCGACAACCGGGCGCCGTCTCGCGGGACACGCAGACGAGCATGTCGAACTCCGTCGGCCGATCTGAGAGATGATTCCCGAGGGCTACGACTCGGCGGCGTGATGTCTCATCCTCGCCGCCAGATCGACCGTTCGGTCTAGAACACTTTCCGTGATCTGGCAGATGTCTCGCCAATATGGCGTAGATAGCTTCGCACCGCACTCCGTCTATTGACGATGGCTACGGAACCGATGATCTTTACGACGGTTTAGATCTATCGGATTCCAAGGCTATGTCGGTAGATTCTACCTGTGGTGACACAGCGATGACACCGTCTAGCATACCTTCGCACGGCCCCCGTAGCATCAACATGGCCGATGCAGGAACTTCCGGAGATCCTGCACGGGATGCGGTGGTTGGCGAGATCGGGCAGATTAACTCTGCTCGGCATCAAGACGAGGCTGCGCTGGCTGCTCGCGAGCAAGAAGTCATTCGCCGCAACCTCAACGATTCCATTAATCAGACCGTGGCACGGTTCCGCGATCGGTGCAAGCGACCGCGTCGCGACCCACCTCGCGTGCCCTCGCCAAGTCTCCCGGCAGAAGTTTCTCCTGTTCGGGTTGGTTCCATAAGAACCGGACTCGGTTGGCGACGCGGATATCTCGGGGGTCCCAGAGCCCCTAGAGCAAAGTCGGGAACGACTCGCGGCCATGGTTTCGGTGATTAGATCCACCAACCAGCCGACTCGCCAGATGGGCGTCTTGTTGTTTAATCTAGAACGACCGCCGACGTTCAAGTCCCTAGGCGGTCAACAACTCTTCTAGGCGCAGCAGTTTAGATCGCCGGAATGATTCGGACACTCGATCGATCGCGGACCTCGCCACCATCGGCGATCATCGCCCATGAGCAAAGCGCCCGTGGTCGCCGCCGCCGCTAAGTCCTCGTAGTCATCGCGACCACGGGGCAAGCGCGCGCTGGCGATCGTGGAAGGTCCTCGTGAGGAGCGCGCCGTCCGCGACCACGAGGAAGGAGCGTGGTGGTTTATTTCGAGAGAGTTTCTCCAGCCAATCATCCTGCTCAGCAGAGTTCCTCCGCGCAACAGACCAACGCTTTCTCAAGACTAGGTCCCGCCGTAAGGTGGCTCGTCATGCCTTGGGGTGCGTGGCTTTCTCCGACGAAGCCGGCCGTCCGGTGGCCCTCAAAGTTCAAGCCCGGTCACATGGAGAGGTACAATGGGACTCAGAACCCAGAGGAGTTCCTTTCCATCTACGTTACGGCCATCATGGCGGCCGGGGGTGACGAGCTAGTTATGACTAATTACCTCCCGACCGTCCTTGAGGGTGCCGCCGGACGTGGTCGTTCAATCGCAAGAGGTTCCATCCGCCATGGAACCAGCTTTGTGACGCCTCGATTGCTAACTTCCGTAGTCATTACGCATGCGCTCTGGCAAGAAGGATGATCTGCACCAGATGATCCAGATGAACGGGGAGACCCTCCGTAACTTCGTGAAGCGTTTCATTAAGATTAGCAACACGATCCCGAACATCTCGGATGAGTCTCTTGTCCGGGCCTTCAAAAACGGAGTTCGCGACGAGCGGCTCACCCAGGATCTCGAGATCAATGAGACCTGGACCGCCAACGACCTATTCAAGGCGGCTGATCGCTATGCCAACGCGGCAGAGCGTGTTCAGTACAAGAAGGCTTTCGACAAAAGCGAGCTGCCCGCCCAGCCTGGTGTGGATGAGAAGAAGAAAAGCAGCAGTGTTCCTGGTGACAAGAAGTCCCAGAAGAAGAAGAATAAAGGTGATGCGAACAATACCGTCGCCGGTATAGATCGCACATCTCCTCCCAAGGATGGGCAGAAGAAGCCCAGTAATAATTACAAGGGTAAAAAGCCTGCTCAGGGAGGCGGACAAGGCAAGAAAGGTCCAAGCGACCGATTTTGCAAGTTCCACCAGCACTACGGGCACGACATACGCCATTGCAGGACTTGGGCTGCGAAGCTCGAAGATTTCTACAACGGCAAGGGCCCAATGCCCACCCTGCCCGAACAAGGTGATGCCGGTAAGGCTAAACGCCAAACCGACGATGGTGATCGGGAGGATGACGATGAATATCAAGAGCCCGTGAACCATATCGCCGTCATCTTCGGCGGCTCCTCGGCTTATCCCTCTCGGCGCAGCCTCAAGGCTGCTGCTCGAGAGGTCCATAACGTTGAAAAAGGCAAACCACAGCCCGAATCGATGAAGTGGACCGAGGTCTCCATCTCCTTCTCTAAGGAGGATTGCCCCACTGGGATGACCAAGCCTCAGCGGCTCCCACTGGTGGTCGCTCCGACCATCAGCAACGCAAGAGTTGGCCGTGTCTTAGTTGACGGCGGGAGCGCTCTGGACTTACTTTCTGCCAAGGTCTTGGACGAGATGCAGATTCCTCGTTCCAAGTTGAAGGAAGTCGCCATGCCCTTCTATGGGATTGTCCCGGGAGAAGCCGTTAAGCCGTTGGGGCAGGTCGTCCTGCCCGTCACCTTCGGCAACCCGAGCAACTTCCGGACAGAGTTGATCACGTTTGACGTGGTCGACATCCCATCCGCCTACAATGCAATCTTGGGTCGGCCATCCCTTGGCAAGTTCATGGCCGTCACTCACCACGCATATCACAGCGTGAAGATACCGGGTCCCAATGGTGTGATCATGGTCAAGGGCAACTACAGAGCTGCTGCGATTGCGACGAGCGCCCCTTGCCCCGTAGACCAGCTTCGCCTGCGGCCCGACGCCCCGCAGACTAAGTCTCAGACGCTTCTAGGGTCTCCCTTCAGCCAGAGGGAGAAACCAAGGAAGTTCCGCTCTCTTGATGACACTTCCAAGACAGTTCACCTAGGGACCAATCTGGACCCCAAATAGGAAAGCGAGCTCATCGCCTTCCTCCGAAGCTAACGCAGATGTGTTTGCTCGAGCCATCTCGACATGCCCGGAGTCCCAAGGAGGTCATCGAGCACAAACCGTCAGTCCGCCGGACAAAAGCCCGTTTCGCGAAGCTTCGTCGTTTTACGAATTCAAACAGGGATCATCAAAGATCGACAGCAAACCGCCACGCCGGTTCATCCGCGAGGTTGATCACACCGAGTGGTTAGCCAACCTCGTCATTGTAAAGAAGAAAGGCGGCAAGTGGAGGATGTGTCGATCACACGATCTGAACGCCGCTTGTCCTAAGGACAATTTCCGCACGCCAGACGACCAAATGGTCGATGCGATCGTGGACGCCAAATTTTTGAGTTTTTAGATGCTTACTCGGTTATCACCAAATAAGCATCTCCCGACGATGAAGAGAAGATCGCCTTCATCACCCCCTTCGCACTTTCTCGCTATAATGACCATGTCTTTCGGTCTGCAAGAATGTCGGTGCCACGCTCCAAATGCTTTAATGGAGAAGACCTTCCTGTATGTATGCTGAAAAACTCGGAGGTCTATGTCGATTTACATAGTTGTAAAGAGCAAGTTTGCTCGGATCATGTAAAAGACCGCCGAGACTTTTCATAATCTCACCAGCATCGAATAAAATTAAATCCAGAGAAGTGTACCTTTGGTGTTCGATCCGAATGTTGCTCGTTACGTTATTGGTTCGCAAGGTATCTCGCCAACCCCGAAAAAATCGGGCCATTGAAAATATGCGAGCTCCAACTACCGTAAAGGAAGTACAGAGCCTCATCTGGCGGATGGTCGCTTTAAGCGTGTTTATTTCCGTCAAAGCTAACGCTGGCCCCCTTCTTAAGGCCTCCGCGCAAGCACAATGGTTTCGAGTGGATGTAGAAGCCGATAGATCCTTTCAAGATATGAAGCGATACCGTCAATCCTCCGCCTTGACTACCCGCAAGGCATGGCGAGCAACTCTGTTGTACTTAGTTTGCACGCCACAAGCGGTGAGCGCGGTCTTGACGGGCCGAAAGGAAGGCATCCAATGCCAATCTATTACGTGAGCGAGGTACTCCACGCACCAAAGGAGCTACCACGAAGTCCAAAAGCGCTCTCGCCTTGCTCATGTCCTTCAGAAGCTTCGCCACTACTTCCAGCGATCAAATCGGGTCCCGACCACGTTCCTCGGGAGAAATCCTACGAACAATGAATCTAGCGGACGATAGCTAAGTGGGCAATGGAACTAGCGAGTTTGATCTCGTTATTTGTCGCCCGAACTGCTATTAAGTCACAGTCCTAGCCGACTTTGTCGCTGAATGGACTTGTTCGCCTAAGTCCCGTGAAGCTCCCGAGCAACCCGATGAACCCCTTGACCATGTTTTTGATGGCTCGCGACCGAAACTCGGGGCTGGTTTTGTTCTCATCTCCTCAAGGAGAGCAACTCCGATTCTATACAATTACACTTTGCGGCGACCAACAACGCCGCGGAGTATGAGGCTCTCCTCGCGGACTAAGAGCGCAAGTCGCCGGTGTCCAACGATCGATCGTGAAGGAGATTCACATCCGGTCATCAACCGTGAACAAGGAGTATCGATCTGCGATGACTCAATGGCGCGATACCGGTTGAAGCGAGGAAGTTGGAGCGCACTTTCGATTTTTCGAGGTGCTCTTCGTGCCCAGGAAGAACAACTTTCTGGCCGACCAGCTATCCAAGTATGGATCCTCACGAGAACCTGCTCCGGCATGGGTGCTCATCGAGTACCTATACAAGCCCTCAATCACGTCCCCGGACGAGGCAACCGAGACAGTGGTGCCGCTCCGCTATCGAGTAGGTCATGGGTCGACAACGCCATTTGTCCGGTACTGCAGATGGGACCTCGCCGACGACGGCCGAGCGTTCCCGGCTTATAAGGCGGCTGCTCCATACAAGCTTAAGGACGGCATCCTTTACCGCCGAGGTGCTCGGGAGTTCTTCCAAGTGTATCTCGCAGAGGGTGTGTTCCTTCAGGGACATACACGAGGTGCATGTGGCAACCACGCCCTTCCGAACTCGGTCGGCAAAGCGTTCGCATGGGCTATTATTGGCCCACCGCTACAAGATGCTCGGGACATCGTGACTAAGTGCAAAACTTGCCAATTTCACGCCCGAAGGCACATAAGCCCGCCTAAGAGCTCCAAACGATCCCCCATCATGGCCTTTCTCCACACGGGTCCGGATCTGCTTTCGCCCATTCCCTAAGGGGTACAAGGGCTATACACACCGCTTGTCGCCATAGACACTTTTACAAAGTGGATTGAGGCAGAGCTGTCGCCTCTTCACGCCAAAACGGTTGTTCGCTTTTTCAAAAGCAAATGGTCACGCTTTGGGATTCCCCACAAGTTGATCACGGATAACGGTACCCGCCTGAAGCGAGCTATTTCGTGAATATCGCGAATACCGGCACCAAGGTCTGCTTCGCTTCTGTGGCACACCCACAGAGCAATGGAGCAGTCGAGCGAGCTAACGGACAGATCGTCCAAGGTATCAAACGGCGGGTGTTTGCTGCTCTCAACGAGCACAACAAGGTCTGGGTTGACGAAGTTCCTTCCGTCCTATGGGCAGTTCGCACTACGGCCAGCCGGGCAACCGGAGAAACTCCTTTCCAATTGGTCTATGGTGCAGAAGCCATCCTGTCCGCCGAAATTATACTCGGTTCGCCTCGCATGAGCTCGGTCAACTTAGTTGACGACGAGCAAGAGCGCCTCCTCGATCTCGATCTCCTCGAAGGCACACGCGACCGGGCACAAGTCAGAATGGCGCGATACCAGCAAGACCTTCGCCGGCACGCTGCCAAAACAGTTAGACTAAGGGTCTTGAAGGCGGGCGACCTCGCTCACAAGGTCCGTAACTTGTCCAATGCCAACAAATTAACTCCACGCCGGAGGCCCATTCACTGTCGCTTTATCGCCGCCCGGGGCTGTTCGCCTGGCCATGGAGGACGGGAGAGAGCTTACCAGCACATGGAACATCGACCAGCTTCGTAAGTTCTTTGTGTAGGTCTTTTCTGCGTTTGCTTAGCTTTGCGCTTTTTGTAAACTTCGCGCCTTAGTTCGTCCAAGTCTTTCGGGCACCATGTAAAGTTCAATCCAATTCTTAGTGAATTTTCGCGGCCCCTGCGCCCCTTTTCACTGCTTATCTTCTCAGACTACTTTCTCTCTGGTAACACTTGATGGCTGCCCCGCCTTGCGAACTCTTGGCTCCGCAATCTTAAGAATTTTTTCCTACCCATATCTAGTTTCGATAAGTTCCTGAACTCAGGGTTGCGTAACAAGGCCTTTCCACCTTGCGGCTAAGTCTGCTCTCGTAAGCCCTCCGCGGCAGAGGCACTTACTGCTTGGCGCGACCACTTGGCAAAGCCTGCTCTCGTAAACCCCCCGCGGCAGAGGCACTTTCCTTGTTCGGTTACTCTCGGAACTGCCTAATTTACGTCAACGAGCAAAATATGGAATACATCGAGCAAGGTACGGGTGTCGCTCTTTCTCTTTACGCACGTGCTCGAGTTCGCAAGCTTAGGTTCTCGAGCATCGTCTGCACGGGGCTAGGTGTCGCTTTTCTCTTGTGCACTTGCTCGTGTTCGCAAACTCAGTTCTCGAACAAATTGCACAACGGGCCGGGAGTTAGGCAAAGCGCCTACCGGTTTTCTTAAACTTCCTTATACCGTCCGCTTTTCTTAGTTTCGCTTCGTTCTTGTCTTTTGCTGCTCTTTTTTACAGGAAGAAATGTAAGTACTTTATTGCATTAATCATAAGTTTCAGGTATAAGACCCTTTCGGTTACAACAGCAGGTGCTACTTAGGAGCAAGTCGCCCTTCACTCCTCAACTTCTAACTTGAGGCGCACGACTTCGCCTCGAGCCTTGATTCCTTCCCTGGCTTCACTCGGGCGTGCTCGATCTCCTCCTTGTTCGGCTGGCTCAAGTCGCAGCCTCCGCCTCGGACGGCCTTGACCTCCTCGGTCTTGGCACGCACTGGTGGTCGGTCGAGCCTCGCCCGCCAACTCGCCGCCGGTGGTCTTGAGTCTGTCTCGTCCAGCTCCTTGACCTTCTTCTCCGCGGTGATCGCCCTCACCGTCATCCCGCGCATCTCCTCGATCTCTTCCTGTGATGCCGACAGGGTCGAGATTTTAGCCTGGAGTCCCGCGAATGTCTGCTCCTCCTTGGCGAGCTGGGCCTTGAGTTGCTTTCGGTTTACCATGAGCTGGTTTCGCCAATGGAAGCGCCAAGAAGTCGCTCCTCGAGCCACTTCGTTCGGCCCAGCTTCTCCTCCGCGGTGCTCGCCTTGACGGCTTGCGCGCGAAGCTCCACGGCCTCTTCTAGAAGAGACTCGCAAGAACGCCTCTCCTTGGCCAGTTGGACTTTGAGCTCCTTCACCTTCGCCTTCAGCCGGCTTCGACTGCGGGCTGGTACAGAGGGCTCTGCCTCGGACGCTCCTGTCCGGAGGTGCTCCCGGAGGGACGCTAGTACAGCGCTTCGCTCGATGGTGACGCCGTCCTCGAGCTCCTCCATGGTGTCCTTCAAGACCTGAGAGAGAAGACTAGTTAATCGCTTTTGCGGTGAAGCTATCCAACCGAGCTAGGCATGGTCTTGGTGTTTACCTTCCCAAGTCGGCGCTTTAGCCTGCGGCGCAGGCGGTCCTCGAGACCGTGCGTCACGAAGCCCCGCTCGTGCGGGATGAGACGGGCGCGTTCTTTCCGTCGTCGCCTTGTTCGCTCCTTCTTCTTGCGGAGCACGCCCAGACGGGAGCAGAGCGACGGGCGGCACTTTCGCCTGCTCCTTCTCCTCTTCCTCCTTTCTTTCTTCCGGCGAGCGACTTCGGCGAACCCGAGCCACTCCACCGGATGGAGCCGATACCTCCACGGGCAGGACGGGTTGCGCGACCGCCTGGGCTTCTTCTGTCTCGGCGGCAGGATTTCACCGCCGCCAGAGAATCCTGTCGCCTCGGGGTGAGCTGCCTCGCGACGAAGTACTGGCAGACCGGCTGTTCGTCCCACCTGTAGCGCTTCCGGAGTTTTCGCTTGACTCCGCGTCTGTGGTGCCAAGGCCACTTTTTCGCTTTAGCCGCTCCACCGCTTTTGAGCGCGCCGAGCTCGCTCATTGAGCTCGGCGGTAGCAGCTCCACGCCCAACTTGTCCTGAGGCTCGCCACCTTACTACCATGCAAGATCGCAGGTGTACTCGGCAAAGAATGATCGCCGAAGGCCGCCGACGTCGTCTGTGGCGACCTCCTCTTGGGCAGCTGATGAAAAAGAGTTAATCGTTAAGCCTAATGCGGTCAGAGGGTGGAAAGATCAAAAGATCAATTTCTACATACCTACCGCAGATGGCTTGATCCTGATCTTCTTCGCTGGTACTTTCCGCCTCTTCCTCGGGGGCTCCTTAGCGGCTTCTCCGCCTTGGCCCTTGGGCGTTCGCGGCGATGAGCTTAGCTCTCTGGTGAGCTGAGCACTCCTCTCGCGCAGCGCAAGAAGTTTCTCCTTGCGCGCGACCTCCTCCTTGAGTCTTCTTTATTCGGCGACCTGTTGTAGCCACGCCATATGGCCCGGGTGAGCTTGCGTGTAACGCCTAAGCCAGAGGACCATGGTCTTTACCTCTTCGTCGCTTTGCTCGGTGAGGAGGGAAGGGCTTGGTCTCTTCCTCATTGGCTGACCGCTACCGCTTGGTCTCTTTCGGTGCGCTCACACGCAGTGGTCTCTTCGATGGCTGGCGGCCGCCATGGCGCGGCGAGCTCCGCGTCGGTTTGGCCGCCACCTTGGGCTTTGTGGCCACCTTGGCCTTGCCTTTCTTCGCCTTCTCCTTCTCAGACCCGGAGAGCTCCTCAACGATCCTTCCAAGGATCAGCTGGTCCTTCTGCGTGTTTTGAGAAGCGAGCATTAGCATTAAACGACAGTGCAAGTCTAGCAACACAGGTTGGGTATATGTGATTTACCTCGTCTGTGCGGACAAGCACGTTGCGCGGGCAGGTGTACGCCACCTCGCCGGTGACCTCCCCGTCCTTCTTCGCCGCCTTCAGCATGGCGTCGACCCGCTCGGTCACCCATGCATCGGTTGGCTTCTCTGCCCGAACAGACGGAATCGTCAGTTCTTGTTCGGAGGAAATGATCAATGAAGAGGTAGAGTCTTAAAGGCACTTACCCGTGCTCTTCCTCGTGATGTCTTCCCATCCCTCTATCTTGTAAAAGGAATAGGACCTCCTCCGCAATGCAGCGATTCTCGTCACGTGAAGTCCCTAATGATCTTCGCCTGCGGAGCCCGAGGCTCACGAGGAGGCGATCTTCCTTGTCAGTACCAATCCTCATGGACATCTCCGCCGAGGCATTGAGTTCCTTCGCCGGCGCTTTGCCGTAAAGACGAGCTTGTCCGTCGCCCCTCCGCTTGTCAGAGAACCACCTCACCCACCACGCGCCCATCGAGTCGAAAGCAATGTGGGCGAGGATACGGCGCTTCGTCGGGTGGCCCGGAGCTTGAGGTAGTAGCACCCAGCCAAGCGGCGGAGCCGCTCTCGCCATCAGATAGTAGTGGAGGAACAATTTCACCGATGGATCGATTCTCAGATAGCCTTCGCACATGTGTGCAAAGACGGCCATCTAGAGGATGCTGTTCGGATTGATGTTCGCCACCTCCAATCCGCTGATGTTTAAGAAGGCTCGACGGTCGCCGGAGATCGTGAATCTGAACTCAGGCGAACTGCTCGGGTTAACGAACTCTCCTCCAGCCGCCCGGTATCCTCCTCTCCGGCAGCCTCCACCATCGGTGTCGATGTGGCCTCCTCCTCCCAGACCTTCAGTCCTCCTCGGTCAAGCTTAGTGCCGTGAACTTGGCCATAGCGGTTCCTGTGGTCGGACAGGCGGGGTTGGTGGTGGAGTTTGGGTGCTTGATGTCGAGCGCGTTGGAACTAGGGCTTAGAGAGGAAAGACGGAGAGCAGAGGGGCGGTCATGAGCGGCTTGGTACTTTTATAGTCCCGTATGGACAGCTCTGAACGGTTTTGTCACAAACGGCTAGTTTTTACCGAACGGCTAGGTAAAACGGTCGCTGCTTTTCATCAAGCAATGACAGAAGTTATCATGGAGTTCCGCTAACGGCTACTTTCTCCAAGGTTCCAGACCAAGGTCGGGTGCTCTCTGCTCGGCAGATGTGATTCCTCGTTTGTTGTAACAGAGTTGTTTCTAAGATCAAGCGTGGTTATGTGGCCCCGAGCAAGTCTTGTTCGTTTAGACCTTAACCTGTTCGGTCGATTGTTACATATCTTTGTAGCAGCAAAATTTCCTTCTTCGTGACTTAGAGTCTCAAGAGGAAGACCCCACTCTAGTGAGTCCTTCCACTTGAGTCTCGGGGGCTAGCTGTCGGGGATTAAATTACGGCCCATTGCCATGGCCCACTCCTCACGGTCCAATCGAATGACCTACCAGGCCTAGCTCCTCGAAGGTTCTATCCGCCCATATGCATCCCGCCAACAGCCTTTCATGGCGTGGTGCGAGGTGGCCAAGGAATCGTGTTTGAGTCCGTCTCAACAAGAGTTCTCACGACGGCTACGTGAAGACCCGGACGTTGGTTTCCCGGATTGGATTGGAAGTCGTGATCCCCAAGATTAGGAGATTGCCTTATCTACCGTAGGTTGTATTTGGCATGCATGAGTTCGTTACGGTCTTGTAGTTAGCCCAGCCCGATATTCCTTGGTAGGTCGGTTTGCTTCGCACTATATAAACCGAGTCCCCACGTCGTGTAGGGGGGAGGGGATCTAGCTTTTAGCATCCGTAGACACCGATCATAGCGCATTGCTTCTCAGACACCATAATCTCGCCGAGACTTGTTCGTCTCTGCCGAGCCACCTCTTGTATTCCTCTCCGATATATAAGAAAGGCCGGACGAGGGCTATTATCTCCCGAGAGGCCCGAATCGTGATAAAACTCCCGCCTCTGCTCGCTCTTTGTTAGTGTGGTTGTTCGGCGTGTTTCCTATCTCCTTCCTGAAGAACCTTGGTTGACTTGGGTCGATATCCCAATCGTCGACACCACCAAAATTTCGTTTCGACTTGTTGAAGCTTGAACTTTTTAGTGTTGAAACTCAAGTTTTTTTTTTCTCGTGAAACTTTTAAAAATATCAAGTTTCATCATCATGTTGATAGGTTTCATCCACTATTTTTCAAGTTTCAATAGTTATTTTTTAAGTTTCAGCAATTATTTTTTAAGTTTCAATAGCTTATTCCTAAGGTTCATCAATAATATACCAAGTTTCATTAGTTAATTTTCAAGTTTCAATAGTATATTTCTCAAGTTTCAGTATCGCATATTCAAAGTTAAATAGGTTCACATGACGTCATCATGATCGAGGGACCACTATGTGCACGGAGCAGTTGCCAAGTTTCATTATTACGTTATTTCACATGTTCATCAACACATGCGTCGAGTTTTATAAGTGAGTTCTTCTAGTTTCGCAAAAAAAAAATGAAAAATTCAAAAAAAAAATATTTAAAACGGTTTGCTTTCAATTTTAGAAGAATTATGAAATTTATTTCTTGCAATTCAAACACTGTTTAAATTTTATGAAAAATCAGAAGTTTAGTTGAAAAACATATGAACTGCATATCTAGCCATCGTCTCACAACTTCACGCACATGTCATGATGTCGACGGAGGGCAATACCAGGTCCGATCGTCTGGCAAATATCGAACATCCGAGGCTCGGTGTTCGCCAAAGGGAAAAGCTCTTCTACTTTTACAATAGGGAGGCACTATTTGGCGGTAGCCCGCAATTTCAAAGATTTGTGCAGCACATGCCGTACATGCGCAAGCAGACTCGCACAAAAAAAATTCCACTATCGCAAAATATTTTTTTTCCAATATTGAAAATGTGGAAAAACTGTAGAAAATTAGTGGAATTAAAATATTTTTTTCCAATATTGAAAATGTGGAAAAACTGTAGAAAATTAGTGGAATTTTTTGTGCCTGCACGATTTCGTAAATTATACGAGCAAAAAATCTCTCGACGTGAAAAACAGAAAACAAAATAAAATTTATAATATACAGAAAATAAAAGAAATCTATAATAAACAGAAAACAAAATAAATCTATAATAACCATAAAACAAAATGGGCGTGTCTAGGGGACGGACGTCCGATCGAAGCGGCGTCCGATCGGACGCCATATTAATCAGTCCCGCCTAGCTAATGCCTTGCGCACGAGCACATGCATGCAAATGCACAACGAGCTGTCAGAATGAGTGCATTCAAAAATTACGCGGGAAACAATAGCACGTCTCTATCTTTTTTATTCGATGGCACAAGCTGACGTCAAAGATTCTCCTTAATATTTTTCTTTTGGCGACCATAACGTTTGACTGAGTGCTCTAATTAACCTACCATTTGTACTATCGCGTTCCTCGCATTTTTACGAACAAAACAAGACCCATATTGCTATATAAATTTTTACTCAAACAATTTATCTATACTAATGAAACACTTATTTGGACTATTTGGAACAATGCGTCTAATACGATGGAACAATTTGGTATTTGGCCTGCTGGAACAATAGGTTAAGCACAATTGAAACAATGCATTTGGTCTGATGGAACAACTTGCATACCTATTGAAACAATGTATTTGGTCTGCTGGAACAGTAAAAAGAAGGCAACATATCCAGTGCAAATGCCCATTGAGCGCTAACATGCTAACAACAGATCTAGGCCATTGGATCCATCAGAAGCGGCCCAGATCTGAAGAGGTGTAAGGCACTTTTCTCACTTAAACACTTTCACAAAAAACCCCCTGACTTTCTAAATGGAAAGGGGCTTCCACCTTTTCAGATCTGGGCCACTCCTTGTGAATCTGATGGTCCAGATCTACTGTTAGTATATTAACACTGAATAACCATTTGCACTGGATACGTTGCCTAAAAAGAAATGACTACTATAACAACAAGTTTTGCCTACTGAAATAATAATTTTTGCCTGCTGGAACAACAATGTTTTTCTGCTGGAACAAATAAAAGTTGCTTACTGAAACAATAAGGTTTGTCCTGCAAGAATAGTTGAATTTTACCTACTAGAACAATAACTTTTGCCTTATGGAACAATAAATTTTGCCTTCCGAAACAATAACGTTTGCCTTCTGGAACAAATAAAGGTTTTGACTACCGAAGCAATAAAGTTTGCCTACTGAAACAATAGAGTTTGCCTACTGGAACAATAACTTTTGCCTTCTAGACACAAATAAGGTTTTGCCCACTGAAACAATAAAGTTTGCCTACCGAAACAATAATGTTTGCCTATTTGCACAATGAAGTTTGCCTACTGAAACAATAAAGTTTGCCGATTGGAACAATGAGTCTAGCCTCCCTGAACAATCTATCTTGTCTTGCTGGAACAATGAATCTAGCCTCTCAGAACAATCAATCTTACCTGCTGAAACAACTTTTATACATGTTGGATCAATGTATTTGGTCTGCTGGAACAAATATATTTGCCTCATGGAACAATTATATTTTTGAGAACAATCTTATTTGCCTGTAGGAACAATTGTATTTGTCTTTGGGACAATTATATTTGCCTTTAGAAACAATTATATTTGTCTGTGGAACAACTATATTTGCTATATTTGCCTTTGGGAATAGTTGTATTTGCCTCTGGGAACAGTTATATTTGCCTTTAGGAACAGTTATATTTGACTTTGGAAACAATTATATTTGCCTTTGGGACAATTGTATTTGCCTTTGGGACAATTATATTTGCCTTTGGGAACAGTTATATTTATCTCGTGGAATAATTTTATTTGCATGTGGAAACAATTATATTTGCCTACCGAAACAATTGTATTTGTCTTTGAAAACAATTATATTTGCTCTTGGGAACAATTATATTTGCTATATTTGTCTTTGGGAACAATTATATTTGCCTCGTAAAACAATTGTATTTGTCTTTGAAACAATTATATTTGCTCTTGGGAACAATTATATTTGCCTCGTGGAACAATTATATTTGTCTGTGGGAACAACTATATTTTCCTCGTGGAACAATTATATTTGTCTCGTGAAACAATTGTATTTGCTTTTAGAACAACTATATTTGCCTTTGGAAATGATACTGTCAGGAGCATCAAACATGGCATAAACAAATGTCAAAGAAAAAACAATACGGAAAAAGCCTGCTCTTTGCATGCCTAAAGGAATAAAAAAATGTCAAAGAAAAAATAAAACGTAAAAGCCTGCTCCTTGCATGCCTGACGTAGTGCTATGGGCTTTGCCGTTGGGCCACCGGCCACGCGCGGGCGTCCGACACGATCGGACGTCCGGGTTTAAGCATTTTCGAAACAAAATATATCTATACAAAAAATTCCACTATCACGAAGCGTTTCTTCCATAAATGAAAATGTGGAAAAACAATAGAAATTAAGAAAGTGGAATTTTTTGCGCCTACACGTTTTGGCTAATTGCAGGCGCCTGCAAAATAGCAATTGCGTTTACAATAATATCATTCTACTATAGGTAGGAATTCTGATATGCTTCCTTGTACAATTAACCGCACTATTCTTTTTGAAGAATTGAAATTGGGAAGCATGGAGCAAAATTAACCATGCAAAAGAACTGCATAGAACATAAAAATTACTTCCTGCCCATATTGTTCACAGCCGCAGGAATCCCTTCTTCCAATTTTGTCGATCAGTTTCCCTCTAATCTAACTCGTTCTGTTTAGTTCATTGTGTAGTAGGCTAGTCGCTAGTCGCTACTCGCTAGCTAGTTCCACAGCTCCAACTCATCGCCGCTGCATTCTTCATCGTCTACGCACTCCACGGCGGTCGGCGGCGGTTCCATGAGCAGCCCCTGCGCCAGGCTCGCGTAGTACAAATCGGCGTCCATGCCGCCGAACATGTCGCCGTGGAGCACGCCGTCGTCCAGAGCTGCAGGACCGGCCGCTTCAGCCGCCGCCGACGTCCAAGATGCGGCGGTGGCATTGCGCGCCGACGAGTCATCCGTCGGTGGGGCTCCGCGGCGGCGGTGGAAGTCGGCGACGGCGTCGTTGGCGGCGATCTGGACGTGGGAGAGCGGCGCGGGCGGGGCGCGGAGCAGGGCGGCGGAGTCGGGGAAGTTGAGCGCGGCGGAGGCGCCGCAGAGCGCGAGCATGGCGTCGTCGTGCGCGCGCGCGGCGGCCTCGGCGGTGTCGAAGGTGCCGACCCAGAGGCGCTCCCCGCGGCTGCCCGGCACGCGCACCTCGCACACCCACCGCCCCGCGCGCCCGCGGCGGCGCACCCCCCGGAACACCGGGTGCCGCGTCTCCTGGAACTTGGTGCGCCCCGCGGGCCGCTTCGGCGGCGAGGACGGCGACGGCGAGCTCGACGGCTCCTCGCTCTTCTCCATGGCCGTGGCGATGCCTAGAACTCGAGAGGATCAACCGAGCAAGCGTATATATAGGTATGCCTGCTGTCCAGGAGCTAGGACGCGGGATAAAAACGCGATTTTTTTGGAGTTTACTAGTAAAAGCCAAGGTGTGTGCTTGGGCTCTTGTAATAAGTGCAGATGGTGTCTCCGTTTGACCTGGACAGACACCTTCATGGCTTCATATGAAACGAAAGAATGCGTCAGACAAACGCCATGACACTTCAGAGGTAGATGTCACCCTTTGTTCTTTTTAACAGATCGTCATACGTATTCATCAGAAGAATTCGAGAAGACTCGAATAAGCGCCTAAAGATTATAAAAAATAATTAAAAATAGTTTTAAAATCTTTGGAAGGACTAATAAAAGTCACGAAAAATTCGTCGCAAAATTATGACAACATATAGACTATATAAAAATAACAAAATTTGCTACAGTAATACGCAACGGTACGATACACAAGGCGAGTTTGCTTCCAATGAGGAATGAGCGGCCAATTCCAGGACCAGGCAATAGGTAGCCCTCGTTTAGTTTATTCAGTCAAATGGGATTCAATTCAGGTTTGCAGCTAACGTCCGAGCTGATCCATGACGACGATGGCGATGACACACGAGGGGCAGGGCTGCGTCAGCATCGCGACACCCGCGCGTGGTTCGCCATTTCTGGTATCCTCTCGGGGGCGGCTGCCGCTGCTGGTTTCTCCTTCTGTTCCGCTGCTGGTTCAGGTAGTACGTACCCACTAGTCACTAGAGGAAGAAAGCTAAGGAAGAAAGCCAAGGCTTGGTCCTCGGTGATACCGTGGTACGGGCGATATGTGCTACGAGTAGTATATTGACAATTGGGACCAAACATCGAATGATAGCATTAGCTCGTAGCATATTTGAAAGGTCATCTTGGATGGATTCCTTCCTCTTGTCTCTTTGGATTAAACATATATTTCCTGAATCCTAGGGGGTGCTCTGAGATGAAAGTCTAGTACTATCCAGCTCATCATATTGCCTTGGGACATATCATGATCAGTGCTCAGCAGTAGGGATGACAACAAGCTATTCTCCGTCCTCGACCTTAACATCTGAAAATCCCGTTATCCTTCTCCTCCCTTGATCTCGGGGGCCAATTTTTTTTCCATCCCCACCCCGGTTAGGTCTGTGGGGACCCGACGGTTTTAGAAACCTGATAATAGCATAATCAAAGACACGAAGTAGTAACCACCTAACTGTTGATCCCTCTTTCCGGAATCAATAAGAATCATAGCTTCATCAAATGAAAACTTGTCCTTCCCCCAATTTTTCTCAAATCACATCAATGCATGCATTCGAGATATCGTGACAACATTTGCGCATGGTCACCCAGCCCAGCCACCTAACTAGCCCCTGCGCCACATTGCTCAACATCCTACAGCACCGCTTTGACCTGTCTCCCTACCTGGAGGTCGTGCTGTCCTAGTTCCCATGTCGTCATCGTAACGTCCTACCTCCCTGCTCGTCCACCACACCATTCCACCACTTCACTTGGCCTTCAGATTTCTTTGCCTCCCATGTCGTCGTCGTGCCACTCAAGCTGGTACGCATTATGTTGGGCCGCCTCTTTCATGCTGTCGTTGCGCTGCCCAATGCATCACCCTCCTGTCGCCAATTGTCTATGGCACGTTTGTCGGCGACGATGAACAATGGGTGGTGGCTGATGTAGAGTAAAATGAGAGATGAATTAGGGGGAAAGAGAAAGGGTAATTTCCAAAATACTAAAAGTGTTGTCGTGACCCCGATATTTCTATCAAGACATTGTGATCGTATACTAGTCTCAGAAGATTATAGCTAATATAACACATCAGATAGTTACATTGGAAATCATTGCAGCATGATTAACTAACAAAATAACACGTTTACATAAGTGTCATCCTGATTACATAGACATTAAATGGTGTACACTGAATAGTAAATAGATGTCATCAGTTGCAATTTGTGTGTTGCAGGTATTTTTTTTTTTTTGCGGTAGTTTTTTTTTTTTTTTGGTTGCGAGTGGAGTGTCTGATGAAAACACATCTGACACCTAGTCGCTCATGTTATTTACTTTGAAGATTTTGAAAAGTGACTTTAAGTGGCTACTGGCTAGTCTACTTGGTTTGAGACTGAGTTATTTCTGAGATTTTAAAGTCCTGCGTATTCTTTGCAGCTTATTTACGTAGGGGTTTGGGGATGTTGTTTTCATCTGATTTTATTTTGAACATCCTTATGTACTGAACTTCGATTTGAGATCTTGTCGAAGAGGCTTGAGGAAGGCAATGTCGAAGTAGCTTGAGGCTTACCTTTGAGATAAGAGAAAGAGCGAACTAAAAAAAAAGCGTTTTTGTTTTAAAATTAAATATGAGCAAATTTGAAAATAAACGATATTATTAGATTAGAACTTTTCTATTTTTCGAGAAACATTTTTCAAAAGACGCTGAGTTGTTGGGCTTTCGAAAACACTGTGGGCTTGTATAGAGGAAAGAACCCTTCAGACCCACCCAGGATATCACATGCTCATGAATACGGCCCATAGCCTGGTGTTAGGCCCAATCTGCTTCCATAGACTCACCGAAACGAGGGGGAGAATGTAGTGGCAAGGAGCCCACGCACGCGCGCTACAACGGCAACCGCCCAAATTCATATCCTCTCGCCGGCGGCCACCACCGGCCAGAAGGGCACCGAGATGGCTGCGGGGCCCACGCCATCCACCGCCTCTTCCTTCCGGCCGCCGCCGTGTTTCGACTACAGGGCGGCCATGCTCGCCGACACGCGCGCCGCCGCGGGCCCGGCGCTGGCCGGCCTGGTCGACTCCGGCGCGCTGGTGCGCGTCCCGAGGCGGCGGTTCGGGCCCGTGCCGGCGTGGCGGCCGCCGGACTTCGCGGAGCCCGAGGACGTCTGGATCCTCGGGACCTCGCACCTGTCGCCGGAGTCCGCCGCCGACGTCGAGCGCGTGCTCCGCGCCGTCCGCCCGGACAACGTCGTCGTCGAGCTCTGCCGGAGCAGGCAAGATCACGGCCTCCCTTACTCCATCAAACTTCACCTCGCCCGACCAATACACGGCCATCTCCTTCAGACCTAAGTGACGTTCTTGCAGAGCCCTCACTGCAGAGCTGGAATCATGTACGCCTCCGGCGAGCCGCTCCTCAAGTCCAGCATGTTCTCCCTCGGCGGCGCCAAGTTCTTCGGCGCCGTGAGCCGGAGCATCAACCTGGGTACCTCCTCTCGCAATCCCATTGCCAATCCATCAGACAAGTGTAGACTAGATCTGGTGATTGATTTCGCTGGAATCTTTGGAACGATCGACGCAGGTGGGCAGAGTGCTCTTGCCCTGCGTTTGCTCCTGGCTGCTTTCTCCTCCAAGATTTCTTTCGGCGCGAACCGGCCCTTTGGAGAAGAGGTACTTGATCCTTGATTCGTAAAAACTGTGTTTTTTTTTCTTCTGTCAGATGTTATTGGACAATTCAGCAGCTGAATTTTCAGATGTATCGTTCTGGTAGTTCCGAGCAGCTAGGAGGGTATCTGAAGACATCGGTGCTCAACTTGTTCTTGGGGATCGCCCAATTGAGATAACTGTAAGAGGAAACTAAATGTGCAGATTGATGCTGGATTGTTATTGGCTCAATACATTGTCTGTGGAATCTCTGAAACTCACGCCAGAATGTTTGTGCAGCTCGAACGAGCTTGGAAGTCCCTCAGCTGGGATGAGAAAACCGGACTGATAGTCTCATTGTTCCGTGGAATCACTTCTACCACTGACACGCCAACGCCGGTTAGTGCAGCTACTCTACTGTTTGTACAAGATCAAGATGGTAACAATCACCTCTTCTGATAATGGAAGCAAAGTTCCTGCCTCTACATCGTAATGTATATGGCCCGAGTAATCATACGAGACATACTTAGTGAGACATAATGCAGTGTAAATCAACTGTCAAGATATCATCTTTTGCGGTTTTTGACATCTTGTTTGACTGTAAATGCAGCAGCACGATGATCAGAAAGCCACGGTTAGCCCATACGAGCTGTACGAGAAACTGAGCGTTTCATATCCTTCGCTGCTGCAGCCTCTCATACACGAGCGCGACATGGTGCGATTCTCACTAACTCAATCCTATTTCTAGCCCCAATCTTACACCAAGATACAGCATGCAACGCCATGGACTTGCTGTGCTGCAGCATGCTATGCCTGTAAGCCTGTTGCTTCACTGGTGCAGTGGTGCATGCCTCACGTACTCTGAACTAAGCTTTGTGGCTCGCTTCTTCTGATCAGTTCCTGGCGTGGTCTCTGAAGAGGAGCAAAGCTGTGAACAAGAGCAAGGCTGTGGTCGGGGTGGTAGGGAAGGGGCACATGAACGGCGTCGTGTACGCGCTCATCTCCGACCAAGGCGACCTCAGGTTCCGCGACCTCGTCGGAGGAGCGTCGTCGGAGACCTGGGTGAGCTCTGCCGTCAAGGGCCTGGTCAGGGACACCGTAATTGGGTTTGCGCTGTGGGCGTTGTACCAGCAGCTGCAGGCTGGGCTATAGGGACCTAGCCCAAACTTCACAACTCCACCACTCGCTCAGCAGGCCACTTTTTGCATTCCGGCCTTGTTATGGGCCTCTGACTTCTTGTGGGCCAAATACTGAATAGCCCGTGTCTTAGTATTGTCTTAATTCATTCCGATGCTCTCCTTTTCTTCCCTCAATTTTTATTTTGCTGTCTCTTTTCATTTTTTTTTTTGGAGAACAATAGCCTGCTCCATTAAAAAATTACTATTCCCTTGTCACAAATATATGATGTTTTTGGAAATCCACAAAATATAGCCTTGGTTTTTAGGGCTGCAACTTTAGCTCATGGAGTGGCTCCTTGTAATATGCTCGATATTTGAAGATGAGCACGAGCTGAGCCCATTGTGTAGCTCATGCATTCTAAGAGCATCCCCAGCAGGGCCTTCAAATTTTCCTACATCGCTACAGTAATCTCTACAAGAATCGCTTCAAAGGCTTGCCTCACACTCACACTGACCAAATTCTCCTAACGATTTGAAAATTTTTGAAATAGAGGCCATTTTGAAGGGTGTGATGGGGATGCTCTAAAGAGCACAAGCCGAGACAGAGATCAGCTCGTTTGTAGCTCGCTCGTGGCTCAGCTCACAGAGGCTCACGACGATTTGTGGGCTCTTCCTTTTTCCTATAAGGCCCAAGGGTCATCTAAACCTACCCTAGGACATCGACTCTTGTCTTGTCTATTCCTCTCTTCTTCCCGTGGAATTACTGAGCCTCGCGAGCCCACTCACCCTCCTCTCTCCTGCCTCACCTCTTTCTCTCTCTCCTGCCTCGCTCAAGCTCACGAGCCTCATAAGCTGGCTCGAGCATCTACTGAGTCTGAGATGAGCCTTTTTTCTAGCTCGAGTGTTTTACTAGCTCGTTAGTGCAAATGAGCATGAGCCAAGCAAGGTCAGCTCAGTCTCGGTTAAGTTCTACTCCTAATTGTTAATTATTGTTTAAAACTATAACATGTGTGAAAGTAATTTTGAGATAGATTTAACCATATCATATAGTTACAAGATACTCCTTCCGTCATGTCGCTGTTGACTTTTGATCACACCTTTGACCATTCGTCTTATTTTTAAAACTATGTAATTTATCATTTATTTTGTTGTGATTAATTTGTTTTATCATTAAAGGCACTTTAAGCATGATTTATATTTACGCATGTTTGCACTAAATTTTTGAATAAAACGAAGGGTAAAAAGCATATATGCCATTATAAAGTGTTCTTTAGACAGAAATGTCACTCAAGAGTCACTTAAGACTAAGATGCCATTATAAAGTATAAGAAGTGGCTGAGATGCCATTATTTGGCTTGATACCTCCATTTGAGAGCAATACCGAGTAAAATACATGCTGACAGCTAGGACCCACGTATTCTTATACGTATCTAACCGGTGGGGCACGTATAAGAGGGGCGCATGCCTCTCCTGCCCAGGCTCCAGCCCGACCAGACTCCTTCCCGTGAGATCGAGCTCGCCTACGCCGCCGTCGGCCCGCCCGGCCGTCACGCCTCAGCCTCCTTTCTCCGTCAGCCCGTGTCTCGCAGCCTCCGAGATCGCGCCCCCACCTCCGTACTAGGCTAGGGTTCAGATCCATGTCGGGCGCCCGCGCCCGGCCGTCGCCGTTCCTTCGCGCCGGCCACATTGCTTCGCTTTTCTCCGTCACCGACCGCAGCCTCTCGGATTGCCTCCCACCTCGTGCCAGTTAGGGTTCGTCCTCCACGCCACGCCGCCCGAGCTCACTGTCAGCTGCACCGCCGGCCGGCCGCTGCCTCTCCTTCTCTCGGTCGCCGCGCCTCTACTCCCCTCGCTTCCACCACGCCGACGCCGCCACGCCGCCTTCGCCGCCGTTGATGCTGTGTTAGCGCCCCTGTTGTCACAGTTGGAGCTCACCGGCGCCGACGCCGCCACGCCCGCCTCCTTCGCCGTCGAGGTCTCCGTCGAAGGCAGGCTAGAGCATCGATTCTGGAGGTCTTCGGCGTGGATGGAAATTTGGATAGCAATTTGAGTGAACCACTGTGAATTGGATGTAAATGCTTTAGTGTTACTGTAGCAATTTGAGTGAGGCAATTTTCTTGGTTGTTACATTCTGGTGATCTTTGCTGTACTCTACTTGATGTAAATGCTACACTTTTGTGCAATTGGAGTGAGGCAATTTTAATTGTAAAATGTGGGCAATGTAAATTTCAGTGATGCAAGTTCTAAAATGTGGGCAATTATTGTGCAATTCCGACATGTTCTCCTTTCTGCTTGAATGAGATAATGGTTCAGATTCCTAGGATTGGCCTAGTTACACTTTGTTGAAGTTCTGCATTGTTAGTTTAGGATGAAATATTAGGATGGTAGATTTGGAAGAATTCAAACTAAACAATATGTATGAAATGCCAAGCTATGTCTTACCAATGTGACAAATATGTATGAAATGCCTTGCACAAGCTATTTTTAGCAGAAATTCCATTCATTCAGCAGTGTGACAAATAGAGTTCATATTCAGCACAAAATAAACCATATCTTAGCTATTTCATGGCTTCATGGCATATTCAAAATAACCATAATGTAGCTATTGCAATGCTCACTTGCAACACATGATAAGCCATATTGAAGCTATTACATGGCTTAAATGGCGATTTAGACTAACCATATTGTAGCTATATGCATGACAACATTAACAAAATAAGTGTCCTAGCCATTATTTCGCCTAAATGTAGCCTCCTTGACATTGAAAAGCTCGAATATGGCCTCTTTGCTAGAGTCTTCTTGGTTGTTGTTGCAATGTTGTTTTGCTTCTAGTACTTAGGCTAGATGTCGAATCGTTGGCTAGAAGTCATTCCGCTTCTGGTTGATGGGCTGCTAGTAAAATGGAAAAGAAATGTAAGGGAATTGAATAAAAAAATGTACAAGGAAGTTAAACTACAAGTAACTTTGCTGTGGACTAGATGCTCTAACTGGTTGGCTAGAAGAAGCTCCTGTCCTGCTTTTGATATTTGGGCTGCTAGTCAAATGAAAAAGAAATGTAAGAGAATTGAATAAACAAATATACAAGGAAGTTAAACTGTAAGTACCTTTGCTGTGGGCTAGATGCTCTAACTGGTTGGCTAGAAGAAGATGCTGTCTTGCTTCTGGTATTTGGGCTGCTAGTCAAATGGAAAAGAAATCTTAGGGAATTTTGTAAACAAATGTAGAAAGAAGGTAAACTGCAAGTACCTTTGTTGTGAGTTTTGTTCAGTGTCTTCCATTGAAAGTTTGCATTTCTTAGTCTAATGTCCAAAGCCTAAACATCTTTTACACCTCACCTGCCTTTTTGCCAGATCTGTTCTCAGTATCCTAGGATGGCCTAGTTGCCTGCTCAGAGCATGCAACTCCTTCATCACTGTGGGAAGGATCATGCATTGCAACTTCTTGCCAATGGCCCTCCGATAGCAAATTTCTCCATGATGGTCTCCTTATCCTATCCACCAAATCATGCAAATTTAGACTTTTGAAGACCTTTATTTGGATGTTGAAGTTTTCAAATGTTGTTTGTTACATAGTCAACTTTGCTCACTTCGTAAAAGTCACTACATACTATAAACCGTGGTGGTTCTTCTTGATGTAATCAATTGCTTATGGGGAATGCTGCTTTATTTGTTTCATGTGCCACTTGTACTTGTCCTCTGTGTATGTCCTAACAGCTGGGTACAAGTGATCAGCAAACACACTTCCATGAAATTTTTTCATGAAGTTGCTATAGAGATGCCTCATGCACTCCCTATGTTCAAGATCTCGATAGACTTTGCTAATAGCCTTTGCAAGGCCCTTGCAAGCATCACTAGAGATAGCTATGCCATGGGGTGCCCTCATCGCCCTAATCAATCGCCTCATGAACCACTCCCGCTAGCTTCGTCTCGAGTCGAATACTCCAAATGCAAGATAGAATAACCGCTATTGCCATCTACAGATGTTGCGTAAGCTAACCGTCCTTTGAATGTTCCAGCTTAAAAATGTTGAGTCAACTCCTACATAAGGACTACATCCACTGAATCCATCTATGCATGGCTTGAATGCAACAAATATTCTATTGAAAAGCATTTTGTTGCCTATCTTTTTAGGTCTATCTCTACAACCGAACCAGAGATCTTTGTTCTACTTCACCTTCCAATTGAAAAGCAAATGAAAAGACTCATCATAATTTTCATATACCTTACTAAGAGCTATCTCAAGACCTCTCCTTGTCTTCAAGTAGTCCACCTCCATTGTGTAATCCGCCTCCAATTTCTTCTGAGCTTCTTTGGGGCCTTTTCCAGGATTTTGGATGACCCAGTCCTTTAGTCTGTCAGCAACCCAATCTTGAGTAACCATGTTGGAGCTTTCCATCTTTGTGCTTGGGCAAGTGTGCTTTGGTTGTAGGGTTTTTATCTGTAATGGCAAAAATATTGAAGATTGATCAGTGCATAAAATATATGTGGCAGAATCTTCTTGACATACCATGACTGAAACACCATCTTGACCTCTAGATGCATGTATGCGCCAAGGATAACCATCCCATTTGCAAATTCCAATGAACCTTGTCTTATCTGTCTTAACTGTCTTGTATTGAAAATCACAAGACCGATGATGCCTAATTGCCTTCCTAAAAGCTACCATATCGTGGAATTTAGAATCTATCTCAATGGATGGATTCTCGGATCATGACAGATGTGTATCTCATCTAGGTCATCATCGGTACCCTTCTTCCTCTATGTGCAAACCAAGTAGTGCTATTATTAACTTCTTCCTCCGTGCCATTTTAACCTCAAATTTCTTCTTGCCGATCTGTGCCATAACAGGCCTCATCATGCACACCTACATACTCCTCAGGATTGTGAAATGAGTATTCATATTCACTTGGTACTGATGATGGTTGAGGCACATCTGCTGCTCCTAGTGCACTTGGCACTGATGATGGTCCAGGCACATCTGTCCCAATGTCATGTATGCTAACATATAAGCTAATTTTCCCCTCCTCCCCAAAGAGCTCCATCAAATATGGTACTTAACCTTCATTTTCCAATCTAACTTCTTGTCCACTACTTTTGTCCACAAAGTATAATGTCGCGCTCTGATTGGATCCCCACGGTATGTGCATTGTCAGTTCAAACATGGCACTCTCAAGACAGAAATCGCCAACAGACAACGCCATTGAAAAGTTTGTGACTTTGTATATCTCTTTCTCTCGGATTCCAGTGTGCAAAAAGCATCAACTTTGAATGATACTATGACATCCTCGTTTGACCTAGACAAATCGATCCGAAAACAAATAAGAATGCAATATTTATCAACCCTAATGCAGTTCAAACCAGCGAAAGTATCCAACATCACAACCATGGGCGGATCCAGGGGTGCCCGGTATGCACGGGCACCCCCTCAATTTTTTAGAAAATTTTAACCCCATATATGCCTATTAGGTCTTATATTAAAAGAAAAGGACTATTTCGAATGTTATTCTGGCCATTTCACCTTGAGCAGCCCATTAAAATGACCCAATACCATTTTCAACTAGCCACCCGCCCCACCCCTTGGCCCATTCGGCCCATGAGCCCATCGCAACCAAAATTTGGGGGGAAATCCCCTAAATTGCCCATTTTCCCAACCCGGCAACCCTAGCTCTCCCTCAGCACACGCCACGCTCACTTCACCCCCCGCCGCCCGCTGCCCGCTGGCCTCCCTTCGCCGTGCTTGCCGCTCGCTGCCTCCGCCTCCGGTCGTCGGCCTCTGCCCCCCGCCTCCTGCCGCCCGGCCTTTGGCTCGCTGCCCGCCGCCTCCCGGTCGTCGGCCTCTGCCCGCCGCCTCCGGTCTGGCCCGCCGTCTGCCACGGCGCGGCCAAGACGGGCAGCACTGCACGCCACGGGCCGCCCGCCCACGTGCCACCCCGTCCAGCCGCCACGCCGCCACGGCGCCGGCCGGCCTTCTCTCGCTTCGGCGCCTCCATCGCTAGCGGCCGGCTCGCCTCGCCCGGCTGCTCCGACTCCGGCGGTCCGGCCTGCTCCGCCTCCAGCCCTCCACAGACCACAGCGCCTACGACCTCCTCTCTCTCATGCTCTCTATTTGGTTAGTCATCGATGAAGATTGAAGAGAAGAATTTTTTTGATTTGTGCATCTGCCCATCTGCGATTCTGCGGTGCTATTGTGCTAATGTGCTATGTCAAATTTCAATTGGCTATGAAATTACAGATTGTCGCATGTCGGTGAATTGTGATGAAGAGAGGAAGAGGGTCAAGAGATACCGGATGATGATTTGATACAGTGTTTTCAAGCTATGAAGACTCGCAAAGTACTATTATAAGGTGATTTTCTATTTTCCTTGATGTATTGTCGTTTTATATTCATATTTTGCATTATGTGACTATCGGTTGAATATTTTAGTAACTTTCACTATTCTGGAGGCATAATTGTAACATCATGACACTTTAATCATTCAACATAAGACATAAGTCAATAAGTGTGCACCCCCCAACTCAAAATCCTGGATCCGCCTCGATCACAACAATTGAATGGATTTTAGGATTTGTATCGCTATTTGCTTTTGGGGCTCAAGACCCCAAAGAAATCTCACTTCATCGGCGTGGAGGACAAGCCCTAGCTGCAGTGCGGGTGGAGGCGATGCCGGAGCTGCAGGCGCGGCGACGGAGAAAGAGCGGCTCGTGGCGCCAAGGCCGCCAGAAGGAGGAGAAGCAATGGCCGTCCGGCGGGCGCCAATGACAATGAAGCTCGGGCGGTGCGGCGTAGAGGACAAACCCTAGCTCGGCACCAGAGGTGGGCGCGATGTCGAGCTGCAGGCGCGGGCGACGGAGAAGGAGCGGGCCGGCGCGGCCGGCGCCGGTGAGCTTCGGCAGCGTCGGCCGGGCGGCCGCGCCGACGCGGCGCGAGGCGAGCTCGATCTCGCGGGAAGGAGTCTGGTCGGATGGAGCTCAGGCGGGGAGGCACGTGCCCCTCTTATACGTGTCCCACCGGTCAAATACGTATAAGAATACGTGGGTCCCAGCTGTCAGCATGTATTTTACTCCGTATTGCTCTCAAATGGAGGTATCAAGCCAGGTAATGGCATCTCAGCCACTTCTTATACTTTATAATGGCATCTTAGTCTTAAGTGACTCTTGAGTGGCATTTCTGTCTAAAGAACACTTTATAATGGCATATAAGCTTTTTGCCCTAAAACGAATGGTCAAAGATGTGTATAAAAGTCAACGGTGACTTGTTTTTATGACAGGAGGTAGTATATTTATAGAAAAAGTTTCAGAAATTTAACTACTGGACAATATTCTCAAAGTTCGCTTCACTAGCTAGCAAGAAAAGGCAACATGCACACGTACGCATTTAGAATCCGGGGATGAATAGTTAGAGGATTTGATGATGTCATCAATGTCAAAGGGACGACCGTGGTGGTGCTGGGAGAATGGGCCGGGCCAGGTGGGCTGGCACGGGCACAACCTGATTTTTCAAGTCCGTCGCCCGACACGGAACGATTTCTGATGGGCCGTGCCAGCCCGACCCAGTGCCTGTGCCCGTGCTGTGCCTCGAAGTGGAGCACGCCGTGCCGCCCGGCACGGTACGACACCTTGGGCCGTGCCTGGGTCGGCACGGCACGACCAAAGGCACGATCCCACCTCCGTGGGACACAGCACGTTGGCTTGGCTTCTCAACTACTCCACCGCCCCCACTCAGCCACTCACATGCCCCCAACCACACCCGATGCGGCGCCTGTCTCCTCTCTCCCCCGATCCCCAATTCCCCAAATCCGTTGTCACCTCCTCCTAACCCTAACAATGGCGGTGCGGGGTTCCTCCAAATCTGATGCGAGGGCGGAGGCGCGGGGGGCGCGGGGGCCTTCCTCGAGGTGTACGTCTAGGGAGATGGCACAACGGAGCTGGCCGAGACGTGGAGTGGCGGCGGCGGCGGTGGAATCAAGCGACGGCGCAGCTTCCTCTTAGACGTCATCATCCTCTCCATCTCCAACGCAGGCGAACCCCTTCCCCTTTTTGACTTGTGAGTTATTATTTCGTCGGTTTGTTCCTCGGTGCATTGATTTGGCTCCTCGACTCCTCTTCCTCTAGAGTCTAGACCCACTATGGCACTATCCGTTGCTATGCCTTGATCTGTTCATGTGCTGCGGGCTACGACCCTAAACCCTATAAATTGCATCTGCTAGTACCTTATTCTTCTAAGATTTCTTCCTCTTCCTCTTCCGGTCTTCCACTCTTCCCTTTTATTTAGAACATGAACATGGCTACATGAGTGTGGTCTGTGAGTTCTTGGCGCGATGATGAGGGGGAGGGGAAGCAAGCTTCAAGGGAAGGGGCGGGCCCGCACCGACACGTGCAGGCTGTATGCGAAACTATAATGCTCGCACTGCAGCCTGCTCTGTCCCACCACCGCCACAGATGGTCATGGTAGTTCTTCTCACTCTCCCTTCCGATGATTCTCAATCGATGCTCGCCAACTCTCCCTAGGCATGGGAGATTATGGCATGGATGATCTTCACATGGACGGCGAAGAGGCGAAGAGGATGTTGGTAATGCGGCTAGTGCTAATGGTGATAATGGTGATCAACACAATCGGTAAATGCCACGACTCAACCGCAACACCATCATCCGGTCGTAGCAAAGAGCGAAAGAAGCGTCATCGCTGAATGTTGGAAACATATGCAATATCGCTTGGTTGTTATCGATGGTATACCGCAAGAATTTGCTATTTGTAACTATCCTACTTCATGTTTAGTCATTGATTATATTTGGTTAATTGCCGAATCATTTGCTAAGTATAGAGATGATCCAATTCTTGCCTTTGTTATTTCACCTATGAAGGATAAGTTTTTAAAATACTTTGGTAGTATATCACATGTTTATTGCTTTTCTACCATTTTTTATCCTCGAAAAAATTAGATGGATTGAAATTGGCTATGGAACATATTGGTCGCATTTGATAAAGATTACTCGATTCTTTCAATTTTGTTAAAGAAGACTTGTTTGAGTTTTTAACTTGTACTTCATGAAGTATTGAGAAAGCGAGGTGGACAACCAGTCACCGAGGAGGATGCGTAAGGTGATCACTCCTTGACGCCACACTTATGGAAGCGGGCGAAGGGCAAAGAGACGATCGCCTCTACCCCTCTCAAAGGTGGAATCCAAATGCTGAGTTGAACCATTATCTAAGTACTAACTTTGCGAGGGACCGATCGTATTTTGAGGGGTGCAAAGGTAAATCTTCTTGAGTGGTGGAGGAACATCAATATAGTTTTCCAAGATAAGTCATTTTGCTAGAGATATTTTGGTTGTTCTGTCACAACTGCTTTTTCGAAGCCACATTTAGCACAGCTTGAAAGAATCATCGAGGAACGGAGGTCATCCCTAGCACTGAGACGATGGAGGCAATAACTTGCCTCAAGGATTGGCAAAGAGCTGACGAGAGGAAGCAGCACCAACTTGAAGATCCAAAGATCGAACTTGCTCTTGCAGATCTTAACATTGATTAGTTGCTATTTAGTATATCTATTTAGCAGTTTGAACTGCTTGTATCCTTGAACTGTTATGCATAAGTGGGCTGGACTGGACATTTTAAACATGGTTTGTACTCTTTTCCTTACAGAGGGAGCCCCACATTGGGGTGTAAGGTTTTTAATGAGGCAAACCATTAATAAAATTTTCCTTTTCCCTCTGGATGCTAGAAGAATATAAATTTTTTTGAAGATCAAGTGTTGTAGTTTTTGAAGATTATATTCGTGATCGGTTTGTACTCCTTTTGAAGTGTAAATATTTATTGAATATGAAATTTATGAACTGCCGGTTTCGGAATTTTTGAACTATTGATTCTGAATTTTTGAGCTGCATTGTCACCGCAACTGACTTGTGAGGTATTTTGGGCCGTGCTCGGCTGGTGCATTGGGCGTCTTTGTGCCACAATTTTGGCCTCGCCAGCACGCTTCAATCCGTGCCGCCCCGCCCGCTGAAACAGGCCCGAGGCCCGCCGTGCTTGGGCCGCACGACTCGCAGCACTAGGCCGGGGCCATTCAATTCTTGCTCAATCAATCAAAACTGATTAAATATGCAAGTGAAAACAACCTGCATGCGGCTATATAAATACTAGCACGGCCGGGAGATTTGTCTCGCATTAAATTAACTATTAGCGCAAGACTTGAATTGCTCGCTGCGGTGCAGAATCCTCGTACTGGTCATTAGCTTGTGCTCCGATGTCGCACACAGACACACAGCGCGAAAAACGAGGGAAGGCATGCATGCAGCACGTATGGAGTACGTACGTACTCACATGAGTACATAGGTAGAGTAGGCGTGCAGTTACGTACGTTGCATGCAAATGAGGTCGGTCGATCTCTATCATTAGTGCATGCAGATCGATCAGTAGTTGGCACGGTTCCCGGTGGTGATCAAATTGATCACCCGATCCCAGGTACGTACCTGTGCTGCACATAATATATACGTGTCCTTCGTCCCTAGCTAGCTAGTACTCATACCCTTACCTAGCTAGCTTAGTTGGGGCCTCAACAACAAACGATCGAGCGCGCATGTACGTACGTACGTGCATGTACAAGCTTAATAATTGGATTGGGTTGCCCTCATCCCATGACCATGGCATAGCGGTCGGTCGGTCGCCCATGATTGCATGCCCATGCCAGGCGCTGGCGCTAGCTGCAACACGTACGTACGGATTAGCCATCTATCTCTAGGTTAGTTACTACGTTCCTAGGTTGTGATGCGTACGTGGTTAAATTAATATTTTGTTGCTGCCGCTTCTTCCGGATGTTCCAAAAGTAATATACTAGATATGACAGCACTAGCAGCTGTCAGCTTCCTTTCTCATTTTCACACTGGCTGACAAGCAATTAATCCCACCATGCACCAACAGGGATACCCGTCCTGCCCTGCTCTTAGGCCTTGTTCTTTTCAACAGATCGTTGCGTTTACGACATCAGAAGAAATTTTAGAGCCCTCAAAATGAGGTCTAAAGATTATAAAAAAATAATTAAAAAATAGTTTTAGAATCTTTGGAACAAGTACTATAAGTCACGAAAAAATCGTCGCAAATTATGACAACATATAGGCTATATAAAAATAACAAAATTTGCTACAGTAATACGCAACGGTACGATACGCTGAAAAGAACAAGGCCTTAAAGTGCTTATTAAGGCCTCTATACGCACGTCTGACGAAGAACCTATCAGACCGAACTCGCACCTGATGCGCCAAAGTTGCAGTGCAATATAAATTCGTTCTCTATATAAATTCGCCAACAGGTTCTCTATATAAATTCGTTCTCTATATCCCTTCTCTAAATCACTATTCGTTCCCTATATTTCCATCATCTCGAGCAGAGTTTCTATCCTTAAAAAGAGAATCTCTAAATATAGAGACTCTGGGAAGAATCTCTAAATTTAGAGGCTGAGATAGAGACCCTGTTGGAACATTATAGAGACTGGAGTTATCCGCAATAGTGTTTTAGGGAATCGTTTAGAGTCCCTGCTAGCCATGCTCTAAGGTGGCTTACTGTTTCCACAGCTTGTCCACAAATGACACAAGCCGACGGTTTTGGCCAGCCTCTCGCGGCTAGTCAGTCTGTAGTCGATAGACGCTTGAGGAGGGCGATCCAAGTGAAGAATTTACATTTTGGTTCCGCGCGCATTGGCCATCCAAATACACGAGAAATCATGATCTAGGAACGAGCCAAGAAATTTCACCTCATAGGCTAACCTGGCGGAGTAAGCACCATTAGTAGTTAGATATTCCAAACCATTAAGTTCTGCGTTGAGTCTCACAAGATTGTCTCTTAATTGGACGATCCGCCACATCTTCATAAATAAACAAGCTCATTAATTATCAGACGAGATGTCTCACAAAGGGCGTAGCTACGAGCCTGTGGTTAGGTCATCTCAAATGAAAGGCCCTTTACCCCACACAAGGTGGAAGCAATTGGGGGACAAGCAGGGGCGGATCCAGAAAAACAAGTCATTGGGGTCGTCGGGGTCATTTTAACACTAAATCACTATGTTTAATCTTCAAATTGTAGGTTTATATGTATATATACTAATAGGGTAGAATAAATAAGAAGGGTTTGTCAAAAGCACCGGGTCAAGCCATCGTAGATCCGCCTCGGGACAAGTGGCGAGTGACTTTCCATGGTGTCACGACGAAGTCTAGAAATTCGTGTCTCTCCCATCATCTAGAACAATCGACGTTGACGCATCAAAAAGCTCCCTGCAGTTAACCTCATCATGCACAAGGAAGATCAAATCCGTTCCAAGGCAACTGCCCCTCAACTGTGCTGTACCAAAGCCACTTACGACGTGTTTGGTTCCAGGAATGATCTCGTTTGGGATTGCATAGTTCGAGTGTAGCGACGGACGGCGTCGTCCGACGATTTTTGACGGACAACATGGTCGCGAAAATTTGTCTAGGAATTGCACACGTCGGACGATCGAGTCGCTCCGGAGTCCATCTGTCCTACGACGCTAAGCAAACAGCGGAGCTCGGCTTTGATTCCGGATCGAATGGTCTGGTCATTAGCCCATCCTGCAAACCAAACAAGTCCTTAAGGTGCAAAGCCCGCCCTCTTTGACCCCTAAGCCTCCAAGACTCTTTGGGCGAGTTACTTAATTTGCACCAGTCAACCATGCAGTACGTGTCCTCTATTGCAATTAATCCCACTCCTCTTTCCAAAAAAAACCCCATCTGAGTTTTTCTGTCCTCTTGATCGCCCATCTGTCCATGGCGAGAGCTGTGAGGTGGTAGACAAGCATAGGTGTAGTGACTGAATTAAGGAAAGCAAGACGACCTACTCAAGAGATTAACCGAGCCTTCCATGCCGCAAGATTATCTGTCACCCTGTCAATCAACGGTATGACATCATCTTTTCTTAGTTTGTTCGGTCTCAAGGGCAAACCTAGATATATACCTACATGGAAAGACATTTTTGTATAGGTAAGCTAACAGAAGCTTGACCATGAACCCGGATAGTGCAATGCATCGGGTAAATTAAGTTCACTCTTCTCTTAGTTTCGCGTCAAGCATGTTGCCCCTTGAAATATATCTAGGATCTACTTGAACACCTGTAGCTCCTGAATTTGCTGTCTGGCGAAGAGCACGATATCATCAACATATATGTAAGGAAACCCTTCTCCTTGCTAGTCTTGCTCGAGGGTTGAAGCGCACTCGGTCAACGCCGTTGACAAGCTTAGGGCGTGTTTGGTTCACCCAACCAGGATTATCTTGATGAATATCGGCATGGGTCAAACCCATGAGGGATAAACCAATGACAATGTATTTTTTGGTTGTTCGTCCCAGCTCTACCCATGGCCACGCCCACGCCGCCACGCCGCCCCACGCCGCCCACGCCGCCCCGCGCCCACGCCCGTCGCGCCGCTTGGCCGCCCCACGCCAGCGCCCCGCTTGCCCGTCCAGCGCTTGCGTCGCTTCAGCCGCTTGTTGCTTGCTGCCGCACATGCTGCCGCAGCGCCAGCGCAGACATCGCGCCGCCCAGCACGCCGCTTAGGCTGCTGTCGCCGACGGCGCTGGCCGCCCAGCGCCAGCAGACATCGCGCCGCTTTAGCCACCTGCGCTGCTGCCGCCTTCGCCACAGCCGTCCAGCGCCCGTCAGACGTTGCGCCGCCCTATGCCAGCGCCGACGTCGCACCGCCTTAGTTGTCCTCGCTCGGCGCCGATGTCGTGCCGCCCTACCGTCTTCCCAGCCAGCCGCTTTGGCGTCGCGCCGCTGCCCGCCCAAAGATCCGCGCCACAATCGGCAGTCTCCAAGACTTACCCACACCGCCGCACCAGTGTACGTGCCAATGGCGATCGAATTCAGTATTTGATTAAGTCATGTACAACAACGGCTGTTTGCCTCTTGTTGCTCCTCTTTTGTGATAGTAATTGCATGAATATCATATTGGTTTTGTGGCTAAGTTTGAATCCTTCAAATGTAACAACAAGTCTTTTTAAAAAAGGGTACAAAACTGACAAGCAAACTAAAAAAAAGTTTTTACGGCTATAGTTTTAGTGTTGGTTTTCATGGCTAGAGTTTAGGGATTGCTTGAAGTGCAACAATTAGTTTTTGTTTAAAAAAGGCAATAGCTAAGAAGCAAACTGGAACGGTGGTTTCACGGCAAGTGTTTTAATGCTAGTTTCGTGGCTAGAGTTTTAGGATTGAGTCCTTGAATGCAACAACCAATTTTTCCTAAAAAAATACCAGAACTAAGAGTCCTTAAAGAGTATCAGCTAGACTTTTTAATGACCAATTATGAAAACTATAAAAGACAAAAATGGAAAGAAAAATAATGAGGCGAGTGAAATTTGAACTCATGACCTTGTGCTAGATAGGAAAAGCTTAATCCGACAAGATATTGCAACTAATGCACCTAATTACCATCCAGTGTTATAAATACTATCTGGGAGCCTAATACGCGGTATGACAATAAAAATATAGGAGTACCGAGGCACCCTCTAGACCCACCCCTAGTACGTGCGTGAAACTACTAGAAAGTGGGTTTTACCACCGGTACATTTCTATCGCTTATCCGCAAACCGGTAGTGACAAAACATTACTACCGGTTTGAGCCACTAACTAGTAATGGTGTCTCGTGGAAAGCAAAAGTAAATAAGAATGTATACCCTAACTACATCACTTTGTGACAATGGGTGGGTTAGTTATAAGGGTGAAACTAGAGTTACGAGATCCTAGGTTCGAGTCTTGTTTCTCCTATATAATCCCAGCATATATTAAATCATTTTTAATTTTATCATTACCCTGAAGTATCACTTACGATTGGCCACTACTGGTTCCAAAACCAAACCAGTAGTGATTCCCGTTTCTTTTTGTAGTGCGATCATTCTCATCCAGGGCCTTCGGTTCATATATATGAAAACAAAGGGATCTGTTGGGTTTGGCCTTTCAGTCTCCTTTACAGCTAAAAACATCGGTCCAATTCCTAAATTCCCCTCCACAAAAGGACACGCATGCAGGCCAAATCCGAAAAATTTTCGGGCACTTTTTTTCATGCGAAGTTGAGCGGCTTTTGGATATGTACCATCTGATCATCTCTGGATATATGCATGCTGCTGGTTTCTTCATTGCAGCAAAGGCGGCTGAGGCTAACGTACTAGATATGCAATGCAGGTCCAGAAGCTCCTGCAATCCTGCATTGTTATCTATCTCTGCTCTAAACAATTATGCCTGATGCAGCCGCTGCCAATCTAGCTAGTTGTGAGCACTGTTCAATGATATATGACAAAAGGCAATGAATTATATGCCTTGCGCCCTGGCCAGGTTAAAAGCATCAAGATGTTTTCTCAAAAAACAAAAGCATCTTGCTAGATGCAATGCCGTGCCCCATCTCCATGGAGCCTTTGTTGGAACTTGGGGGAATCTCGATCACCTTTGTGTGCTCCTTTGGATGAAACAGGCTAGCTAGCTGTCTGTGCGCGTACACGAGCTAAACTAATTAAACCTGAACGAGCTACGTAGTACAGGCATACAGATAAGCAGAGTGAAGCAGATCCAATGCTAATTTCTGCCCCAAAAGGCAAAGCAGTACATGTGATAGTATATCACTGCCAGTTGCATGCATGCATGCACCCAGTACTGCTAACTACATCGGTGATCTGACTTGGGGATTCTACATGCTTCCAGCTTCCTGGTGAGGGCTCGTGCGTGCGTGCCCTGGTCCAGAGATTTCGCACGCGCGCGGAGGCACGTACTGTGCGGCCACTACAGGAATGTGCATCAGTGTCGGCGGCTAGCCGCCGACAAAGCCTCGCCGACGCTGTCTGGCCGACATAGGTAAACAATGTCGGCGGCCCCGCCGATAACAACGAAACACGGGAAGGGCTTTCCTGCTGTCGGTCTATGTCGGCGGTATTCCCAGCCGCCGATATAGCGTTTGGCAAAAGGTTCTGACATGCGGGGTCCACGAAACGACCGAGGCCGCGACACGTGTCACGTTCTATATCGGCGGTCTCATTCAATACCGCCGACACAGATCCTTGCTGCTAAGCTTCTGCGCCCTCTGACCCAACTTTATATCGGCGGTATCTACATCAGTGTCGGCGGCAGTATCGGAACCGCCGATACAGATCTGGGTCTATATCGGCGGCAATATATCTGACCGCTGACATTGAGCTTGATCTGTCTCGGCGGTTCGACATCGCCACGACATCGATGTATCGCACCAACAAATATTGCGCCAATTTTTTAAAATTCGCTTCAACCTGCAAAATAACCCAAATCCCAACATATATTCAATCCCCAATCCACACATTCACAACCACACATATTTAGAAGCTCCCCACCGCAATTTCGTGCCCAAATACAATCACATCATTTGTAAACACTAAATAATCGATAAATGCAACCACATAAATCATCAATCCACACATATTTACAATTCATAAATTGTTAGTAGAGCACAAACAAAGGTCAAATACAAGCCATATAGTGCGGATACCCTAACTACATCTCGTGCGGACCGCCGTCACTCAAGTCGTAGTCCGGATTGAGGATGTTGGAGACAAACTGCTCGAGCGGAGACCCGTGGCACCGCTAACATCCTCTGCAAGCAATCACATCACGGCCAGCAGCTGCATACCAGCCGGACGCCTGCAAAAGAAGGTGAAATGTCATATTTCTGTAATTAGACCCATTGCATTATTTGGATGAAAATAGAGGCAATTTATTTTAAGTGGATACAGACTTAGACAAAATAATATGGATGAAACGACATGGTCGCAAACTTACCCCCGGTGAAGGCCTCGGTGCAGGTGGAAAGTACGCCATCGGGAATTGCGGTGGTGGCACGAAAGCAGAAGGAGCAAAGGCAGGGGCAAACTGTGGTGGGGCCCCTGGCGTCAAGGCCATCACCGCAGTATCCGTGGTTGGTGGAGGTGCCGGTCCCCACCGCTGGAATCCATGCCGATCAATAGGACATGTTAGCAAATGAGCTTAGCTGGAAGGAATAATTTGCGAGCAACGCATGTGTAAATACCTGTTGGTACAGCCGCAGGAGGAGCAGGTTCTGTTCTTGGACGGCCTTCAGATTTTCCATGGCCGCATGTCGCTCCCTTCGCGCCTCCTCTCGCTCCTTTCGCTCCTGCTCTCGCTCCGCATCTCGCTGCGCCTTCTCCTCTCGAAGCTGCCGGTTCTGTTCTTCCAATTCAGCGATGTGCTCACTACAGGAAACGAAAATAGATTCGACTGCCAAATACTGATTCGACGGCCAAACATTAGCAGTCGATACATGTAACGTAGTCTCGACGGCCATAAATAAGCCGTCGATACAACTCAAACCAGGGGTCAGTATCGACGGCCCACAAAACAGCCGTCGAGTTTGCTTGGGGAAGGCCCACGGAGAGGTTGCGTGGCGTGACGGCGTCTAACAGTCTCGACGGTTCACCGTTAGGCCGTCGACACTATCTCACAGTCTCGACGGTCTTAAAAAAGCCGTCGAGACTGTTTATTTTATAAACCTTTTTTATTCCCTTTTGTTTAATTTTTATTTCAATCTTTGTTGAAAATTGCTGTGATTTTGAAATAAAAATTAGAAATGTTGCATTTTGTTAATTTTTTAGGTAGGTATTTTTGTAATGTTTGAATTGAGGAATATTGAACATATATAGCTTTTTAATTAATGTACTAAATACTGTTTAAATTTTATAATTTCAATTTTAGTAGTCAAAAATTCAAAAAATAGTTGGGTGCGAGCGTGCGGGTATCGATTATTGAACAGTAGGAAAACATAAATTTAAATTTACAAATGAACATAATTTAAATTCAAATGGGATGTTTGACGTTGCTTTCATCACATGAAATATGAAACTCCGGGTGAACTTCTCCGGAAAGCTTCTGGTTTCAAAGGGGTCACCTCATAGGAAGTTCTAAATTCTTTGATTTTTTTTTCAAGTGTGTAATTCCCAATAGAAAGCAACATGGAATAGTTTGAACATTTGAAATTAGGTTTTTCAAATTTATAAAATTTAAACAGAGAGGTTTGACCATTGATGCCCTTAAGGGGGGTTACCCTCGAGGCAAGCACTAGTATCGACGGCTTGGCATGATGCCGTCGATACAACGACCCTACTCGACGGCATCCAATGTAAACCCTCGGAGAGGTTGTTTCGACGGTTTTATTCCGTCGTCGTCGACACTAGCTTCCCGACCATCGTGTCGACCGCTAGAATCTATGCCGTCGACATCGAAATCGACTACCATAGCTTAGTGTCGACGGCCAGATATAAGCCGTCGAGATCGTAAATTGTAGATAGGTAGTGTCGACGGCCTAGGGTTTGGCCGTCGACACTGTTAGTTATAGAGGGACCGTGGGCTCGGGGACTTAGAAAAATCGCTAAGCCTCCACGCCGCCTCGCTCGATCCCGCCGCCTTCCTGCCGCCGCGCCCCCTCCGCCTCGCCGATCCGCCGCCTTCCTGCCGCCGCCGCCGCCCACGCCTCACACCACCGCTCCGCGTCCCCGCGCCGCTTGTCGGGCGCGTGCCGCCGCCAGCGCCATGTCCCGCCGCCGAGCCGGTTCGCCTCCACGCTGCGTCCCGCCCTGGCTGGCCAAGGCCCCACACCGCCATCTCGCCGCCGCCGCCCCCGCCTCCGCCATCTCGCTGAAGCGTCCCGCCAGCGCTGGCCGCCATCTCTCTCTCTCTCTCTCTCTCTCTCTCCCCGATATATGTTATATTGTTGTCTTGGTGATGATATATTTATAATTGTATGATTATTAATCTGTTAACTTGGAAATATAGAATCATCAGTGCCATTCTTTTGCATATTTTGCTTTATTACATGCACAGCAAATTCCGTATGGACTCTTATATGGCTATCTGCACTTTTAGTAATTACCAAAGCACTCGAACTTCTCTTTTTGATGGCATTGAAGAGCGTGGAATATTCCGAGCTTCATCCTATTCTTCACATGAGATAGATGAACATGAGAATGATCGAGCTATTGATGGATTGCAAGATCGAGTGAGCATTCTCAAGCGGATAAGTGCTACTTAATGATCAAATTGCTTAATGTAATGTGTTTGTTTATTTGGTTAGATAGTGTTCACGTATAGGATTCCACTTAATTTATCTTTAACCTGTGTCACATTGACAAGATCGTGCGATGATATTTTGTATGTCAGTAGTTGTTTTCCCGCTAAAAGAGCACCTATGTATACTAGAACTTTGTTCACAGTATAAGTATAGAAATTGGTCGGGATCCATGTCAACCATATGCTTTCCTGGACCATTCATTATTGGTTTGGTTTTAGCCATGAGTTTCCTCTTAAATGTGGTGATAAAAGATCTGACCAATCAAATGGTCATTATGAATTGTGATGGCATGTTTGTGGCAGCGCTGATGCCTTGTGATATGGATTGGATCGACTTGGTTTTAGTATGAGGTAATAATGAATTAATGAGCTATTGAAGCATCCTTCGTATTTCGCATGCATGAAAAGCACTGAACTAATCAAGCAAAATAGAAGGTGTAAGGATTGTTATTTGAACCCGAACATTAGATGGCCCCAAAATATGTGGCCCTCTCTTTTTTTTTGTTATTATGGTTTCAGCCTCAAGGATAAATGATATGAGTAGTAGTCAATCCTATAAGGCTGTGGTGTTTTGCTCAAATTTATCATCTGCTGGATGTTTGGATGTTGTTCGCCTTCCAGATAACCATTTGTGCTCATTATAAATAGTCGTTTGTGAAAGGAATCTTTCACCTGCTTATCAATTTGGTGAATTTGCAAACAGCTACATATTGATGATTAATGAAGTTCTTTTGTTTGCTTGTAGTTGTCTGGTGATATCCATGAAGAGGTAGAGACTCATAACCGGATGCTAGACCGCATGGTATTTTTATTTTCGGAGTACTCCTATATTTATCTTGTTAACCTTGTCTGTACTCAATAACTTGAATCTACCATTCTGCTATCTGACCATCATGCCTGATTCAGGGCAATGAAATGGATACATCAAGGGGTTTTCTCTCTGGAACTGTGGACAAATTCAAGATGGTAAGCTGACGAGAGCAGCAATATGCTATTTATCTGCTCGTTTTACTCACCAAGACCAACCCTCTATCCACCATGTAGGTATTTGAAACAAAATCAAGCGGAACGATGGGGACTCTGGTAGCATCATTCGTAGCGCTTTTCCTGCTGGTATACTACCTAACCAGGTAGGATTCTTGTGATTTTTTTTATAATATGCAAATTTTTTTCCGCTCTTAGTCTGTCTCGACGGACAGATTTTCAATTTTGGTGATTTTACTCAAGCTAAGTGCTTCAAGATTAGTAACATCATTCTTACTTCATTTGCGCTTAGATATATAGTTGCCTCCTTACTTCAATATAACTCCCATATATTGAAGGTGTGGATCTAACGCAAAATTTTGTTTTCTCCTCCATGGTCAATGAAGGTTTTTGAATGAGTTTATAGCTCGATCAATTATTTTGAATCTAATAGTTGGCCAATTTTTGAAGTAGATTGCAAAAAAATGTTGTGTATATATGCTTAGATATTTTCTTAGATTAAGAAGTAGCTTCATATATGGTGAATAATCTAGAAGAAGTTAGAGTTTCAATTGAGAATGAACAATTATGATTGCATGTAATTGTGAAAACCTAGGAAAGTTATGATTTGCCTGCCTCACTAATTTATATCCAGAAGAATTCAATTTTTTTTTTCTGCTATTAGTCTGTCTCGACGGCCAGAGAAGAGTCGTCGAGATCGTCTTCTGAGGAGGTCGCCTCGACGGCCACACCATAGCCGTCGAGACTGCCCAGCCTGGAAGTTGCCGACGGCCTGAAAAACCCGTCGAGACTGTGGCCTTCGTCCACTTCACCTGGGCCTCGCCATGGTGGGGCCCATTAGCACTAGTATCGACGGCCCTATAATGGCCGTCGAGATAGATCCAACCATGCGGGTAACGGTGTCCTAGGGGTCTATCTCGACGGGCAATACTTTAGCCGTCGATACTACTAGTGTCGACGGCCAAGCCGTCGACACTACGGGCCTCTCTCGACGACCTTCACTCGACGGCCTTCTCTCGACGGCTAGCCGTCGAGACTGACTATACCCGACGGTTGTACGATTTGTATCGACGGCTTTTGCCGTCGACATCGCTAAGCCTCCTCGTAGTGGCTTGTTCTCGAGCTGCGGAGCCTCGCTGCCGACGTCTCTCGACCTCGGCTTGTATGCTGCGTCGGGCGGCACGACGGCGTTCATACCGCCGTACCTGCCGTGAGCCCGTCCGCCAAACTGATCGTACAGGAGCATAGGGTCAACGGGCATCTCCTCGGGGTTAACTTCTTCCCCGTGCTTCTCCCTCAAGGCCTCAGTGTATGTATCCTGCCAAAAATTGAGATGTGTGATATTTGTTACAAAACGACGGTTGTCTAAAGAATTGAAATAATAAGTTTTAAAAACTTACAATCATCTCCTGAGCAGGCGCCGGCATCGGTGGCTGGAACCCGTCTGGCCGCACACGGGGCGTGTGTGCAGCCCTCCAAACCGCGAATCCCGAGGATTCAACCCCCGTCTGAAACTCCTGCGTGGAATTAAATAATGACCTAATTATATATAGTTATGAAATATAATTGATTGTAGGGGTCAAAAGATAGGTGTGCTTACTAGGTCTCGTGCCACGTGACCCATGCCGAGGCCTCCCATGTAGGTGTTGCACCCAATTGACGTGTTTTGCTTTTGCCAACGTTACGTCCAACTTGATCATTGAACACGTCAAGATCGGAAGTACTTATACGTCGTGCCTTCTTATACATCGGTTGTGGTACATGGACCTTATTCTTTGTCGCAAAGTACTTATCCGTGAAGTATGCGATTTCCTCGGTGATCCAAGCTTCGGCAATACTTTCTTCAACTCGTGCTTTGTTCTTCACTTTCAATCTAAGATTTTTCATCATCCGTTCAATAGGATACATCCATCTGTACTGTGCCGGTCCTCCTACTTTTGCTTCGTATGGCAAGTGCACCAATAAATGTTGCATGCAGTAGAAAAAACCAGGAACATATAGCTTCTCGAGCTTTGTGACAATAACAACGATCTCATCCATCCATCGTACATCCACCTTCGATCTTCCATCTCTTAATCACTATATGTACAATCATACATGTTTTTCAATTTCAGGTCTATACATTTATTGGACAATTACAACAAGAAGATGAACATATATTATGTTACTACCTATAGGTGTACCGCACGATAAAAAGGTCCATATCTAACTAAATAGGAGGGCTTACCCACCCACAGATGTTGGTATGAGTATGATGGTAGTGGCCACGGGAGGTGCACAGGTCGGAATTCCGGCAGCATAACCCCGCAGTCCTCCCAATATGTATGAAATGCCAAGCTATGTCTTACCAATGTGACAAATATGTATGAAATGCCTTGCACAAGCTATTTTTAGCAGAAATTCCATTCATTCAGCAGTGTGACAAATAGAGTTCATATTCAGCACAAAATAAACCATATCTTAGCTATTTCATGGCTTCATGGCATATTCAAAATAACCATAATGTAGCTATTGCAATGCTCACTTGCAACACATGATAAGCCATATTGAAGCTATTACATGGCTTAAATGGCAGACTTAGACTAACCATATTGTAGCTATATGCATGACAACATTAACAAAATAAGTGTCCTAGCCATTATTTCGTCTAAATGTAGCCTCCCTTGACATTGAAAAGCTCAGAATATGGCCTCTTTGCTAGAGTCTTCTTGGTTGTTGCTGCAGCTGCTGTTTTGCTTCTAGTACTTAGGCTAGATGCTGCAACTGGTTGGCTAGAAGCTGCTGTCCTGCTTCTGGTTGATGGGCTGCTAGTAAAATGGAAAAGAAATGTAAGGGAATTGAATAAAAAATGTACAAGGAAGTTAAACTACAAGTAACTTTGTTTGTGGACTAGATGCTCTAACGGTTGGCTAGAAGAAGCTCTGTCACCGCTTCGATATTTGGGTCATAGTCAAATGAAAAGAAATGTAAGAGAATTGAATAAACAAATATACAAGGAAGTTAAACTGTAAGTACCTTTGCTGTGGGCTAGATGCTCTAACTGGTTGGCTAGAAGAAGATGCTGTCTTGCTTCTGGTATTTGGGCTGCTAGTCAAATGGAAAAGAAATCTTAGGGAATTTTGTAAACAAATGTAGAAAGAAGGTAAACTGCAAGTACCTTTGTTGTGAGTTTTGTTCAGTGTCTTCCATTGAAAGTTTGCATTTCTTAGTCTAATGTCCAAAGCCTAAACATCTTTTACACCTCACCTGCCTTTTTGCCAGATCTGTTCTCAGTATCCTAGGATGGCCTAGTTGCCTGCTCAGAGCATGCAACTCCTTCATCACTGTGGGAAGGATCATGCATTGCAACTTCTTGCCAATGGCCCTCCTGATAGCAAATTTCTCCATGATGGTCTCCCTTATCCTATCCACCAAATCATGCAAATTTAGACTTTTGAAGACCTTTATTTGGATGTTGAAGTTTTCTGAAATGTTGTTTGTTACATAGTCAACTTTGCTCACTTCAGAAAAGTCACTTCTGTACCATAAACCAGGGTGGTTCTTCTTGATGTAATCAATTGCTTATGGGGAATGCTGCTTTATTTGTTTCATGTGCCACTTGTACTTGTCCTCTGTGTATGTCCTAACAGCTGGGTACAAGTGATCAGCAAACACACTTCCATGAAATTTTTTCATGAAGTTGCTATAGAGATGCCTCATGCACTCCCTATGTTCAGCATCTCGATAGACTTTGCTAATAGCCTTTGCAAGGCCCTTGCAAGCATCACTAGAGATAGCCATGCCATGGGGTGCCCCTACCGCCCTAATCAACTGCCTCATGAACCACTCCCAGTTAGCTTCTGTCTCTGAGTCGAATACTCGAAATGCAAGATAGAATAACCAGTTATTGCCATCTACAGATGTTGCAGAAGCTAACTGTCCTTTGAATGTTCCAGTTAAAAATGTTGAGTCAACTCCTACATAAGGACTACATCCAGCTCGGAACCCATCTATGCATGGCTTGAATGCAACAAATATTCTATTGAAAAGCATTTTGTTGCCTATCTTTTTTAGGTCTATCTCTACAACTGAACCAGGAGATCTTTGTTCTACTTCAGCCTTCCAATTGAAAAGCAGTTGAAAAGACTCATCATAATTTTCATATACCTTACCAAGAGCTATCTGAAGACCTCTCCTTGTCTTCAAGTAGTCCACCTCCATTGTGTAATCCGCCTCCAATTTCTTCTGAGCTTCTTTGGGGCCTTTTCCAGGATTTTGGATGACCCAGTCCTTTAGTCTGTCAGCAACCCAATCTTGAGTAACCATGTTGGAGCTTTCCATCTTTGTGCTTGGGCAAGTGTGCTTTGGTTGTAGGGTTTTTATCTGTAATGGCAAAAATATTGAAGATTGATCAGTGCATAAAATATATGTGGCAGAATCTTCTTGACATACCATGACTGAAACACCATCTTGACCTCTAGATGCATGTATGCGCCAAGGATAACCATCCCATTTGCAAATTCCAATGAACCTTGTCTTATCTGTCTTAACTGTCTTGTACTGAAAATCTGTCAAGACTGATGATGCCTAATTGCCTTCCTAAAAGCTACCATATCAGGGAATTTAGAATCTATCTCAATGGATGGATTCTCTGGATCATGACAGATGTGTATCTCATCTAGGTCATCATCGGGTACCCCTTCTTCCTCTATGTGCAAACCAGTAGTGCTATTATTAACTTCTTCCTCTGGTGCCATTTTAACCTCAGCCCCTTCCTGCTGATCTGTGCCATAACAGGCCTCATCATGCACACCTACATACTCCTCAGGATTGTGAAATGAGTATTCATATTCACTTGGTACTGATGATGGTTGAGGCACATCTGCTGCTCCTAGTGCACTTGGCACTGATGATGGTCCAGGCACATCTGTCCCAATGTCATGTATGCTAACATATAAGCTAATTTTCCCCTCCTCCCCAAAGAGCTCCATCAAATATGGTACTTAACCTTCATTTTCCAATCTAACTTCTTGTCCACTACTTTTGTCCACAAAGTATAATGTCGCGCTCTGATTGGATCCCCACGGTATGTGCATTGTCAGTTCAAACATGGCACTCTCAAGACAGAAATCGTCAACAGGACAACGCCATTGAAAAGTTTGTGACTTTGTATATCTCTTTCTCTCGGATTCCAGTGTGCAAAAAGCATCAACTTTGAATGATACTATGACATCCTCGTTTGACCTAGACAAATCGATCCGAAAACAAATAAGAATGCAATATTTATCAACCCTAATGCAGTTCAAACCAGCGAAAGTATCCAACATCACAACCATGGGCGGATCCAGGGGTGCCCGGTATGCACGGGCACCCCCTCAATTTTTTAGAAAATTTTAACCCCATATATGCCTATTAGGTCTTATATTAAAAGAAAAGGACTATTTCGAATGTTATTCTGGCCATTTCACCTTGAGCAGCCCATTAAAATGACCCAATACCATTTTCAACTAGCCACCCGCCCCACCCCTTGGCCCATTCGGCCCATGAGCCCATTGCAGCCAAAATTTGGGGGGCAATCCCCCAAATTGCCCATTTTCCCAACCCGGCAACCCTAGCTCTCCCTCGCGCAGTCACGCTCACCTCACTTCACCCCGCCTGCACCGCCTGGCCCGCCGCCTCCTGTCGCCCGGCCTGGCTCATTGCCCGCCTCGGCCGTCGGCCTCTGGCTTCCCGCCTCCTGTCGCCGGCGCTTTGGCTCGCTGCCGCGCCGCCTCGGTCGTCGGCCTCTGGCCCGCCGCCTCCGGTCTGGCCGCCGTCCGCCACGGGCACGGCCGCAAGACAGGCAGCAAGCACGGCCACGGGCCGCCCGCCACGGTGCCACCCGTCCAGCCACGCCACGCCACCACGGCGCCGGCCGGCCTTCTCGCCTCGGCGCCTCCACCGCTAGCGGCCGGCTCGCTTCGCCTCGGCTGCTCCGACTCAAGGGTCCGGCTGCTCCGCCTCCAGCCCTCCACAGACCACAGCGCCTACGACCTCCTCTCTCTCATGCTCTCTATTTGGTTAGTCATCGATGAAGATTGAAGAGAAGAATTTTTTTGATTTGTGCATCTGCCCATCTGCGATTCTGCGGTGCTATTGTGCTAATGTGCTATGTCAAATTTCAATTGGCTATGAAATTACGGATTGTCGCCATGTCGGTGAATTGTGATGAAGAGAGGAAGAGGGTCAAGAGATACCGGATGATGATTTGATACAGTGTTTTCAACTATGAAGACTCGCAAAGTACTATTATAAGGTGATTTTCTATTTTCTTTGATGTATTGTCGTTTTATATTCATATTTTGCATTATGTGACTATCGGTTGAATATTTTAGTAACTTTCACTATTCTGGAGGCATAATTGTAACATCATGACACTTTAATCATTCAACATAAGACATAAGTCAATAAGGGTGCACCCCCCAACTCAAAATCCTGGATCCGCCCCTGATCACAACAATTGGAATGGATTTTAGGATTTGTATCGCTTACTTGCTTTTGGGGGCTGAAGACCCCAGCAAATCTCACTTCATCGGCGTGGAGGACAAGCCCTAGCTGCAGGTGCGGGTGGAGGCGATGCCGGAGCTGCAGGGCGCGGCGACGGAGAAAGAGCGGGCCTGCGTGGCGCCGGGCGCCGGCGAGAAGGAGCGGCAATGCCGGCCGGCGGCGCCCATGACAATGAGCTCGGGCGGTGCCGGCAGAGAGGACAAACCCTAGCCTGGCACCAGAGGTGGGGCGCGATGCCGAGCTGCAGGCGCGGGCGACGGAGAAGGAGGGCCGGCGGCGCCGGCCGCGCCGGTGAGCTTCGGCGGCCGTCGGCCGGCAAGGCCGACGGCGGCGAGGCGAGCTCGATCTCGCGGGAAGGAGTCTGGTCGGGATGGAGCCTGGGCAGGGGAGGCACGTGCCCCTCTTATACGTGTCCCACCGGTCAAATACGTATAAGAATACGTGGGTCCCAGCTGTCAGCATGTATTTTACTCCGTATTGCTCTCAAATGGAGGTATCAAGCTAGGTAATGGCATCTCAGCCACTTCTTATACTTTATAATGGCATCTTAGTCTTAAGTGACTCTTGAGTGGCATTTCTGTCTAAAGAACACTTTATAATGGCATATAAGCTTTTTGCCCTAAAACGAATGGTCAAAGATGTGTATAAAAGTCAACGGTGACTTGTTTTATGACGCGAGGTAGTATATTTATAGAAAAGTTTCGAAATTTAACTCTTGGACAATATTCTCAAAGTTCGCTTCACTAGCTAGCAAGAAAAGGCAACATGCACACGTACGCATTTAGAATCCGGGGATGAATAGTTAGAGGATTTGATGATGTCATCAATGTCAAAGGGACGACCGTGGTGGTGCTGGGAGAATGGGCCGGGCCAGGTGGGCTGGCACGGGCACGGCCTGATTTTTCAAGTCCGTCGCCCGACACGGAACGATTTCTGATGGGCCGTGCCGGCCGACCGGTGCTCGTGCCCGTCTTTGTGCCTCGGTGGAGCACGCCGTGCCGCCCGACGCACGACGACGCTTGGGCGTGCGGCAGGTCGGCACGGCACGACCAAAGGCACGATCCCACCTCCGTGGGACACAGCACGTTGGCTTGGCTTCTCAACTACTCCACCGCCCCCACTCAGCCACTCACATGCCCCCAACCACACCCGATGCGGCGCCTGTCTCCTCTCTCCCCCGATCCCCAATTCCCCAAATCCGTTGTCGCCTCCTCCTAACCCTAACAATGGCGGTGCGGGGTTCCTCCAAATCTGATGCGAGGGCGGAGGCGCGGGGGGCGCGGGGGCCTTCTTCGAGGTGTACGTCTAGGGAGATGGCACAACGGAGCTGGCCGAGACGTGGAGTGGCGGCGGCGGCGGTGGAATCAAGCGACGGCGCAGCTTCCTCTTCGACGTCATCATCCTCTCCATCTCCAACGCAGGCGAACCCCTTCCCCTTTTTGACTTGTGAGTTATTATTTCGTCGGTTTGTTCCTCGGTGCATTGATTTGGCTCCTCGACTCCTCTTCCTCTAGAGTCTAGACCCACTATGGCACTATCCGTTGCTATGCCTTGATCTGTTCATGTGCTGCGGGCTACTACCCTAAACCCTATAAATTGCATCTGCTAGTACCTTATTCTTCTAAGATTTCTTCCTCTTCCTCTTCCGGTCTTCCACTCTTCCCTTTTATTTAGAACATGAACATGGCTACATGAGTGTGGCTGTGTGAGTTCTTGGCGCGATGACGAGAGGGAGGGGGAAGCAAGCTTCAAGGGGAAGGGGGGCAGGCCCGGCACCGACACGTGCAGGGCCAGGGCGTAAACCATAATGCTCTGCAGCTGCAGCCCGTTCCTGTCCCACCACTGCTACAGATGGTCATGGTAGTTCTTCTCACTCTCTCCCTTCTGATGATTCTCAAATCGATGCTCGCCAACTCTCCCTAGGCATGGGAGATTATGGCATGGATGATCTTCACATGGACGGCGAAGAGGGCGAAGAGGATGTTGGTAATGCGGCTAGTGCTAATGGTGATAATGGTGATCAGTCACAATCGGTAAATGCCACAGCTCCAGCTGCAACACCATCATCTGGTCGTAGCAGTAGCAGTAAGCGTACTGCTGAATGTTGGAAACATATGCAATATCGTTTGGTTGTTACTGATGGTATACCGCAAGAATTTGCTATTTGTAACTATCCTACTTCATGTTTAGTCATTGATTATATTTGGTTAATTGCCGAATCATTTGCTAAGTATAGAGATGATCCAATTCTTGCCTTTGTTATTTCACCTATGAAGGATAAGTTTTTAAAATACTTTGGTAGTATATCACATGTTTATTGCTTTTCTACCATTTTTTATCCTCGAAAAAAATTAGATGGATTGAAATTGGCTATGGAACATATTGGTCAGGCATTTGATAAAGATTACTCAGATTCTTTCAATTTTGTTAAAGAAGACTTGTTTCGAGTTTTTAACTTGTACTTCATGAAGTATTGAGAAAGCGAGGTGGACAACCAGGCTGCTGAGGAGGATGCAGAAGGTGATCACTCCTTGACGTCACACTTATGGAAGCGGGCGAAGGGCAAAGAGACGACTGCCTCTACCCCCTCTCAAAGGTGGAATCCAAATGCTGAGTTGAACCATTATCTAAGTACTAACTTTGCAGGGACTGATCGTACTTTGAGGGGTGCAAAGGTAAATCTTCTTGAGTGGTGGAGGGAACATCAATATAGTTTTCCAGTATTAAGTCATTTTGCTAGAGATATTTTGGTTGTTCCTGTCACAACTGTTTCTTCTGAAGCCACATTTAGCACAGTTGAAAGAATCATCGAGGAACGGAGGTCATCCCTAGCACCTGAGACAGTGGAGGCAATAACTTGCCTCAAGGATTGGCAAAGAGCTGACGAGAGGAAGCAGCACCAACTTGAAGATCCAAAGATCGAACTTGCTCTTGCAGATCCTAGCATTGATTAGTTGCTATTTAGTATATCTATTTAGCAGTTTGAACTGCTTGTATCCTTGAACTGTTATGTATAAGTGGGCTGGACTGGACATTTTAAACATGGTTTGTACTCTTTTCCTTACAGAGGGAGCCCCACATTGGGGTGTAAGGTTTTTAATGAGGCAAACCATTAATAAAATTTTCCTTTTCCCTCTGGATGCTAGAGGAATATAAATTTTTTTGAAGATCAAGTGTTGTAGTTTTTGAAGATTATATTATGTGATCAGTTTGTACTCCTTTTGAAGTGTAAATATTTATTGGAATATGAAATTTATGAACTGCTGGTTTCTAGAATTTTTGAACTATTGGATTCTGAATTTTTTGAGCTGCATTGTCACTGCAATCTGGACTTGTGAGGTATTTTGGGCCGTGCCTGGGCTGGTGCATTGGGCCGTGCCGTGCCACAATTTTGGCCTCGGCCAGGCACGCTTCCAATCCCGTGCCGTCCCCGGCCCGTTGAAACAGGCCCGAGGCCCGCCGTGCTTGGGCCGCACGACTCGCAGCACTAGGCCGGGGCCATTCAATTCTTGCTCAATCAATCAAAACTGATTAAATATGCAAGTGAAAACAACCTGCATGCGGCTATATAAATACTAGCACGGCCGGGAGATTTGTCTCGCATTAAATTAACTATTAGCGCAAGACTTGAATTGCTCGCTGCGGTGCAGAATCCTCGTACTGGTCATTAGCTTGTGCTCCGATGTCGCACACAGACACACAGCGCGAAAAACGAGGGAAGGCATGCATGCAGCACGTATGGAGTACGTACGTACTCACATGAGTACATAGGTAGAGTAGGCGTGCAGTTACGTACGTTGCATGCAAATGAGGTCGGTCGATCTCTATCATTAGTGCATGCAGATCGATCAGTAGTTGGCACGGCTCCCGGTGGTGATCAAATTGATCACCCGATCCCAGGTACGTACCTGTGCTGCACATAATATATACGTGTCCTTCGTCCCTAGCTAGCTAGTACTCATACCCTTACCTAGCTAGCTTAGTTGGGGCCTCAACAACAAACGATCGAGCGCGCATGTACGTACGTACGTGCATGTACAAGCTTAATAATTGGATTGGGTTGCCCTCATCCCATGACCATGGCATAGCGGTCGGTCGGTCGCCCATGATTGCATGCCCATGCCAGGCGCTGGCGCTAGCTGCAACACGTACGTACGGATTAGCCATCTATCTCTAGGTTAGTTACTACGTTCCTAGGTTGTGATGCGTACGTGGTTAAATTAATATTTTGTTGCTGCCGCTTCTTCCGGATGTTCCAAAAGTAATATACTAGATATGACAGCACTAGCAGCTGTCAGCTTCCTTTCTCATTTTCACACTGGCTGACAAGCAATTAATCCCACCATGCACCAACAGGGATACCCGTCCTGCCCTGCTCTTAGGCCTTGTTCTTTTCAGCGTATCGTTGCGTTTGCGTATTACTGTAGCAAATTTTAGAGCCCTCAAAATGAGGTCTAAAGATTATAAAAAAATAATTAAAAAATAGTTTTAGAATCTTTGGAACAAGTACTATAAGTCACGAAAAAATCGTCGCAAATTATGACAACATATAGGCTATATAAAAATAACAAAATTTGCTACATGTCTGTACGAACAGACGACGATCGCTGAAAAGAACAAGGCCTTAAAGTGCTTATTAAGGCCTCTATACGCACGTCGACGAAGAACCTATCGACCGAACTACTTTTGATGCGCCAAAGTTGCAGTGCAATATAAATTCGTTCTCTATATAAATTCGCCAATAGGTTCTCTATATAAATTCGTTCTCTATATCCCTTCTCTAAATCACTATTCGTTCCCTATATTTCCATCATCTCGAGCAGAGTTTCTATCCTTAAAAAGAGAATCTCTAAATATAGAGACTCTGGGAAGAATCTCTAAATTTAGAGGCTGAGATAGAGACCCTGTTGGAACATTATAGACACTGGAGTTATCCGCAATAGTGTTTTAGGGAATCGTTTAGAGTCCCTGCTAGCCATGCTCTAAGGTGGCTTACTGTTTCCACAGCTTGTCCACAAATGACACAAGCCGACGGTTTTGGCCAGCCTCTCGCGGCTAGTCAGTCTGTAGTCGATAGACGCTTGAGGAGGGCGATCCAAGTGAAGAATTTACATTTTGGTTCCGCGCGCATTGGCCATCCAAATACACGAGAAATCATGATCTAGGAACGAGCCAAGAAATTTCACCTCATAGGCTAACCTGGCGGAGTAAGCACCATTAGTAGTTAGATATTCCAAACCATTAAGTTCTGCGTTGAGTCTGTCAGCATTGTCTCTTAATTGGACGATCCGCCACATCTTCATAAATAAACAAGCTCATTAATTATCAGACGAGATGTCTCACAAAGGGCGTAGCTACGAGCCTGTGGTTAGGTCATCTCAAATGAAAGGCCCTTTACCCCACACAAGGTGGAAGCAATTGGGGGACAAGCAGGGGCGGATCCAGAAAAACAAGTCATTGGGGTCGTCGGGGTCATTTTAACACTAAATCACTATGTTTAATCTTCAAATTGTAGGTTTATATGTATATATACTAATAGGGTAGCAATAAATAAGAAGGGTTTGTCCAAAAAGCACCGGGGTCAAGCCACTGTAGATCCGCCCCTGGGGACAAGTGGCGTAGTGACTTTCCATGGTGTCACGACGAAGTCTAGAAATTCGTGTCTCTCCCATCATCTAGAACAATCGACGTTGACGCATCAAAAAGCTCCCTGCAGTTAACCTCATCATGCACAAGGAAGATCAAATCCGTTCCAAGGCAACTGCCCCTCAACTGTGCTGTACCAAAGCCACTTACGACGTGTTTGGTTCCAGGAATGATCTCGTTTGGGATTGCATAGTTCGAGTGTAGCGACGGACGGCGTCGTCCGACGATTTTTGACGGACAACATGGTCGCGAAAATTTGTCTAGGAATTGCACACGTCGGACGATCGAGTCGCTCCGGAGTCCATCTGTCCTACGACGCTAAGCAAACAGCGGAGCTCGGCTTTGATTCCGGATCGAATGGTCTGGTCATTAGCCCATCCTGCAAACCAAACAAGTCCTTAAGGTGCAAAGCCCGCCCTCTTTGACCCCTAAGCCTCCAAGACTCTTTGGGCGAGTTACTTAATTTGCACCAGTCAACCATGCAGTACGTGTCCTCTATTGCAATTAATCCCACTCCTCTTTCCAAAAAAAACCCCATCTGAGTTTTTCTGTCCTCTTGATCGCCCATCTGTCCATGGCGAGAGCTGTGAGGTGGTAGACAAGCATAGGTGTAGTGACTGAATTAAGGAAAGCAAGACGACCTACTCAAGAGATTAACCGAGCCTTCCATGCCGCAAGATTATCTGTCACCCTGTCAATCAACGGTATGACATCATCTTTTCTTAGTTTGTTCGGTCTCAAGGGCAAACCTAGATATATACCTACATGGAAAGACATTTTTGTATAGGTAAGCTAACAGAAGCTTGACCATGAACCCGGATAGTGCAATGCATCGGGTAAATTAAGTTCACTCTTCTCTTAGTTTCGCGTCAAGCATGTTGCCCCTTGAAATATATCTAGGATCTACTTGAACACCTGTAGCTCCTGAATTTGCTGTCTGGCGAAGAGCACGATATCATCAACATATATGTAAGGAAACCCTTCTCCTTGCTAGTCTTGCTCTGAGGGGTTGAAGCGCACCCTGGGTCAACGTCAGGTTGACAAGCTTAGGGCGTGTTTGGTTCACCCAACCAGGATTATCTTGGATGAATATCGGCATGGGTCAAACCCATGAGGGATAAACCAATGACAATGTATTTCTTTGGTTGTTCGTCCCAGCTCTACCCATGGCCACGCCCACGCCGCCCACGCCGTCCCACGCCGCCCACGCCGTCCCGTGCCCACGCTCCGTCGCGCCGCCTTGGCGTCCCACGCCGCGCCGTCCTGCCGTCCAGCGCTTGCGCCGCCCTGCCGCCTCAGTCTTGCTGTCGCACCGCTGGCTGCGTCAGCGCCAGCGCGGACATCGCGCCGCCACGCCGCCCTGCGCTGTTGCCGCACGGCGCTGGCCATCCAGCGCCAGCGCGAGACATCGCGCCGCCTTAGCCACCCTGCGCTGCTTTGTCGCCTGCCCTGGCCGTCCAGCGCCTGCGTGCAGACGTCGCGCCGCCCTATGCCCGCGCCGACGTCGCACCGCCCTAGCTGTCCCGCTCCAGCGCCGATGTCGTGCCGCCCTACCCGTCCCGCGCCAGCGCCGCCTTGGCCGTCACGCCGCCTGGCCCGTCCAGCATCCGCGCCACACTGGCCGTCCCACACCCTACCCGGTGTGGGTAGGGCTCATGACCTTGTGCGTGCGTGCTTCCTGGTGAGGGCTCGTGGTGAGGGCTTCCTGGTGAGGGCTCGTGCGTGCGTGCCATGGTCCAGAGATTTCACACGCGCGCGGAGGCACGTACTGTGCGGCCCGTGCCGTGCGGGACAGGGACGTGCTAGCTAACCATATATCCAACACGTACGAGGATCTGAGATTGGCGGCGAGTGATATATATGTATGTATGTACATACGCATCACGCATGATCGAGCATGCACGACCACTCTACGCCTAGCTTGCTGGTACATCCCTAGCTTGGCCCAGGCTATATACGCATGCATGCATGCATCGATCCCCAATGGGTCACGCTGCGATCGATCTCTCTCAAATCGAGCACCATTGTCATGGCCGTATACGTCCTACATGCATTCGTACCTACGAGCTCCATCGGTTGATCGATGAACAAAGGCCGTATCTTTGCTGCTTATGATCACAAGTGCTGGCTCTCCATTGCTCACATGTAGTGGCACATATATACACATGCGCAATTTATATACACGACTGCAAGCAAGCAAGCTAGCTAGCTCGATGTGTGTGTGTGTGTGTGGACCATCGATCCGTCTGGAACATACACATGGCTGTATGCAGAAACTGCAGGCAGCAGCAGCTAGCGATGGAGTGAGCTAGCTAGCGAGTGGATGATCGCCATCGGCGTCGCTCCAACACTGTGACACACACGTTGCTGCAAATTGAGCCACATGGGACGCCCACATGCATGCGAGGCAGGCCAGCCAGCTCGATCGATCTCTAGCTTCGTGCGAGCTACCATGCTAGCTAGCTGATGATCCATCGCTGCTGATCAGCATCATTGCATGCAGAGAAATTCAGGGGGGTGCTTTTGGAAAAGCACACATCTGCCGATTGCTCTGCATGCATGGCTACCTAATTAATTGGCTGCAGTCAGGACTTAATTATTGGTCGATTAATTATTCACAAAGCTAGCCGTGCATGCAGGTAGGGGTTAAGTACGCCAAAAGATATGGACCAGTGATCAGTGCCAGCACTGCTCCAGTGTACGTGCCAATGGCGATCGAATTCAGTATTTGAAAATCGAAGGTTTCGCTTAAGTCATGTACAACAACGGCTGTTTGCCTCTTGTTGCTCCTCTTTTGTGATAGTAATTGCATGAATATCATATTGGTTTTGTGGCTAAGTTTGAATCCTTCAAATGTAACAACAAGTCTTTTTAAAAAAAAAGGGTACAAAAACTGACAAGCAAACTAAAAAAAAAAGTTTTTACGGCTATAGTTTTAGTGTTGGTTTTCATGGCTAGAGTTTAGGGATTGCTTGAAGTGCAACAATTAGTTTTTGTTTAAAAAAAGGGGCAATAGCTAAGAAGCAAACTGGAACGGTGGTTTCACGGCAAGTGTTTTAATGCTAGTTTCGTGGCTAGAGTTTTAGGATTGAGTCCTTGAATGCAACAACCAATTTTTCCTAAAAAAATACCAGAACTAAGAGTCCTTAAAGAGTATCAGCTAGACTTTTTTAATGACCAATTATGAAAACTATAAAAAGACAAAAATGGAAAGAAAAATAATGAGGCGAGTGAAATTTGAACTCATGACCTTGTGCTAGATAGGAAAAGCTTAATCCGACAAGATATTGCAACTAATGCACCTAATTACCATCCAGTGTTATAAATACTATCTGGAAGCCTAATACGCGGTATGACAACAAAAATATAGGAGTACCGAGGCACCCTCTAGACCCACCCCTAGTACGTGCGTGAAACTACTAGAAAGTGGGTTTTACCACCGGTACATTTCTATCGCTTATCCGCAAACCGGTAGTGACAAAACATTACTACCGGTTTGAGCCACTAACTAGTAATGGTGTCTCGTGGAAAGCAAAAGTAAATAAGAATGTATACCCTAACTACATCACTTTGTGACAATGGGTGGGTTAGTTATAAGGGTGAAACTAGAGTTACGAGATCCTAGGTTCGAGTCTTGTTTCTCCTATATAATCCCAGCATATATTAAATCATTTTTAATTTTATCATTACCCTGAAGTATCACTTACGATTGGCCACTACTGGTTCGGGTTCGAGTCTTGTTTCTCCTATATAATCCCAGCATATATTAAATCATTTTTAATTTTATCATTACCCTGAAGTATCACTTACGATTGGCCACTACTGGTTCCAAAACCAAACCAGTAGTGATTCCCGTTTCTTTTTGTAGTGCGATCATTCTCATCCAGGGCCTTCGGTTCATATATATGAAAACAAAGGGATCTGTTGGGTTTGGCCTTTCAGTCTCCTTTACAGCTAAAAACATCGGTCCAATTCCTAAATTCCCCTCCACAAAAGGACACGCATATGCAGGCCAAATCCGAAAAATTTTCAGGCACTTTTTTTCATGCGAAGTTGAGCGGCTTTTGGAAATGTACCATCTGATCATCTCTGGATATATGCATGCTGCTGGTTTCTTCATTTCAGCAAAGGCGGCTGAGGCTAACGTACTAGATATGCAATGCAGGTCCAGAAGCTCCTGCAATCCTGCATTGTTATCTATGTCTGCTCTAAACAATTATGCCTGATGCAGCTGCTGCCAATCTAGCTAGTTGTGAGCACTGTTCAATGATATATGACAAAAGGCAATGAATTATATGCCTTGCGCCCTGGCCAGGTTAAAAGCATCAAGATGTTTTCTCAAAAAACAAAAGCATCTTGCTAGATGCAATGCCGTGCCCCATCTCCATGGAGCCTTTGTTGGAACTTGGGGGAATCTCGATCACCTTTGTGTGCTCCTTTGGATGAAACAGGCTAGCTAGCTGTCTGTGCGCGTACACGAGCTAAACTAATTAAACCTGAACGAGCTACGTAGTACAGGCATACAGATAGGCAGAGTGAAGCAGATCCAATGCTAATTTCTGCCCCAAAAGGCAAAGCAGTACATGTGATAGTATATCACTGCCAGTTGCATGCATGCATGCACCCAGTACTGCTAACTACATCGGTGATCTGACTTGGGGATTCTACATGCTTCCAGCTTCCTGGTGAGGGCTCGTGCGTGCGTGCCCTGGTCCAGAGATTTCGCACGCGCGCGGAGGCACGTACTGTGCGGCCACTACAGGAATGTGCATCAGTGTCGGCGGCTAGCCGCCGACAAAGCCTCGCCGACGCTGTCTGGCCGACATAGGTAAACAATGTCGGTGGCCCCGCCGATAACAACGAAACACTGGAAGGGCTTTCCTGCTGTCGGTCTATGTCGGCGGTATTCCCAAATTAGCCGCCGATATAGCGTTTGGCAAAAGGTTCTGACATGCGGGGTCCACGAAACGACCGAGGCCGCGACACGTGTCACGTTCTATATCGGCGGTCTCATTCAATACCGCCGACACAGATCCTTGCTGCTAAGCTTCTGCGCCCTCTGACCCAACTTTATATCGGCGGTATCTACATCAGTGTCGGCGGTAGTATCGGAACCGCCGATACAGATCTGGGTCTATATCGGCGCAATATATCGATCACGACATTGAGCTTGATCTGTCTCGGCGGTTCGACATCGCCACGACATCGATGTATCGCACACAAAAGAAATATTGCTGCCAATTTTTTAAAATTCGCTTCAACCTGCAAAATAACCCAAATCCCAACATATATTCAATCCCCAATCCACACATTCACAACCACACATATTTAGAAGCTCCCCACCGCAATTTCGTGCCCAAATACAATCACATCATTTGTAAACACTAAATAATCGATAAATGCAACCACATCATTGCAAAAACTAAATCATCAATCCACACATATTTACAATTCATAAATTGTTAGTAGAGCACAAACAAAGGTCAAATACAAGCCATATAGTGCGAATACCCTAACTACATCTCGTGCGGACCGCCGCCACTCAAGTCGTAGTCCGGATTGAGGATGTTGGAGACAAAGCGCCGGCGGAGACCCGTGGCATCGCTAACATCCCCTGCAAGCAATCATCACGGCCAGCAGCTGCATTCGAGCCGGACGCCTGCAAAAGAAGGTGAAATGTCATATTTCTGTAATTAGACCCATTGCATTATTTGGATGTAAATAGAGGCAATTTATTTTAAGTGGATACAGACTTAGACAAAATAATATGGATGAAACGACATGGTCGCAAACTTACCCCCGGTGAAGGCCTCGGTGCAGGTGGAAAGTACGCCATCGGGAATTGCGGTGGTGGCACGAAAGCAGGAGCAAAGGCAGGGGTAAACTGTGTGGCTGGGGCCCCCTGCGTCTGCGTCATCACCGCAGGCATCTGTGGTTGGCTGGAGGTGCTGGTCCCCACCTGCTGGAATCCATGCTGATCAATAGGACATGTTAGCAAATGAGCTTAGCTGGAAGGAATAATTTGCGAGCAACGCATGTGTAAATACCTGTTGGTACAGCCGCAGGAGGAGCAGGTTCTGTTCTTGGAGGCCTTCAGATTTTCCATGGCCGCATGTCGCTCCCTTCGCGCCTCCTCTCGCTCCTTTCGCTCCTGCTCTCGCTCCGCATCTCGCTGCGCCTTCTCCTCTCGAAGCTGCCGGTTCTGTTCTTCCAATTCAGCGATGTGCTCACTACAGGAAACGAAAATAGATTCGACTGCCAAATACTGATTCGACGGCCAAACATTAGCAGTCGATACATGTAACGTAGTCTCGACGGCCATAAATAAGCCGTCGATACAACTCAAACCAGGGGTCAGTATCGACGGCCCACAAAACAGCCGTCGAGTTTGCTTGGGGAAGGCCCACGGAGAGGTTGCGTGGCGTGATTTGGCGTCTAACGATCTCGACGGTTCACCGTTAGGCCGTCGACACTATCTCATTATCTCGACGGTCTTAAAAAGCCGTCGAGACTGCTTATTTTATAAACCTTTTTATTCCCTTTTGTTTAATTTTTATTTCAATCTTTGTTGAAAATTGCTGTGATTTTGAAATAAAAATTAGAAATGTTGCATTTTGTTAATTTTTTAGGTAGGTATTTTTGTAATGTTTGAATTGAGGAATATTGAACATATATAGCTTTTTAATTAATGTACTAAATCTGTTTAAATTTTATAATTTCAATTTTAGTAGTCAAAAATTCAAAAAATAGTTAAAAGTGCGGCGTCATGGTATCGATTATTGAACAGTAGGAAAACATAAATTTAAATTTACAAATGAACATAATTTAAATTCAAATGGGATGTTTGACGTTGCTTTCATCACATGAAATATGAAACTCCGGGTGAACTTCTCCGGAAAGCTTCTGGTTTCAAAGGGGTCACCTCATAGGAAGTTCTAAATTCTTTGATTTTTTTTTCAAGTGTGTAATTCCCAATAGAAAGCAACATGGAATAGTTTGAACATTTGAAATTAGGTTTTTCAAATTTATAAAATTTAAACAGAGAGGTTTGACCATTGATGCCCTTAAGGGGGGGTTACCCTCGAGGCAAGCACTAGTATCGACGGCTTGGCATGATGCCGTCGATACAACGACCCCTACTCGACGGCAGTCAACAGAAACCCTCGGGAGAGGTTGTTTCGACGGTTTTATTCCGTGCCGTCGACACTAGCTTCCCCGACCACCGTGTCGACCGCTAGAATCTATGCCGTCGACATCGAAAGATCGACTACCGGCTTAGTGTCGACGGCGGATATAAGCCGTCGAGATCGTAAATTATCTGAGGGTAGTGTCGACGGCCTAGGGTTTGGCCGTCGACACTGTTAGTTATAGAGGGACCGTGGGCTCGGGGACTTAGAAAAATCGCTAAGCCTCCACGCCGCCTCGCTCGATCCGCCGCCTTCACTGCCGCGCGCCGCCCGCTTCGATCCGCCGCCTTCCTGCCGCGCGCGCCGCCTCCACGCCTCCACACCACCACTCGCGTCCCCCGCCTCGTCGGGCAGCGTGCCGCCGCCAGCGCCGCGTCCCGCCGCCGAGCAGTTCGCCTCCACGCCGCGTCCCCGCCGCGCGCGGCTGCGCGCCTCCCCCCGCCGCCATCTCGCCGCCGCCCGAGCCGCCTCCTCCATCTCGCCGCTGCGTCCCCGCCGCAAGCCGCCATCATCTCTCTCTCTCTCTCTCTCTCTCTCTCTCCCGATATATGTTATATTGTTGTCTTGGTGATGATATATTTATAATTGTATGATTATTAATCATTAACTTGGAAATATAGAATCATCGGTGCCATTCTTTTGCATATTTTGCTTTATTACATGCACAAAGAAATTCGTATGGACTCTTATATGGCTATCTGCACTTTTAGTAATTACCAAAGCACTCGAACTTCTCTTTTTGATGGCATTGAAGAGGGTGGAATATTCCGAGCTTCATCCTATTCTTCACATGAGATAGATGAACATGAGAATGATCGAGCTACTGATGGATTGCAAGATCGAGTGAGCATTCTCAAGCGGGTAAGTGCTACTTAATGATCAAATTGCTTAATGTAATGTGTTTGTTTATTTGGTTAGATAGTGTTCACGTATAGGATTCCACTTAATTTATCTTTAACCTGTGTCACATTGACAAGATCATGCGATGATATTTTGTATGTCAGTAGTTGTTTTCCCGCTAAAAGAGCACCTATGTATACTAGAACTTTGTTCACAGTATAAGTATAGAAATTGGTCGGGATCCATGTCAACCATATGCTTTCCTGGACCATTCATTATTGGTTCGGTTTTAGCCATGAGTTTCCTCTTAAATGTGGTGATAAAAGATCTGACTAATCAAATGGTCATTATGAATTGTGATGGCATGTTTGTGGCAGCACTGATGCCTTGTGATATGGATTGGATCGACTTGGTTTTAGTATGAGGTAATAATGAATTAATGAGCTATTGAAGCATCCTTCGGTATTTCGGCATGCATGAAAAGCACTGGAACTAATCAGCAAAATAGAAGGTGTAAGGATTGTTATTTGAACCCAGAACATTAGATGGCCCTGAAAATATGTGGCCCTCTCTTTTTTTTTGTTATTATGGTTTCAGCCTCAAGGATAAATGATATGAGTAGTAGTCAATCCTATAAGGCTGTGGTGTTTTGCTCAAATTTATCATCTGCCGGATCTTTGGATCTTGATCGCCCTTCCGGATAACCATTTGTGCTGTTATAAATAACTGTTTGTGAAAGGAATCTTTCACCTGCTTATCAATTTGGTGAATTTGCAAACAGCTACATATTGATGATTAATGAAGTTCTTTTGTTTGCTTGTAGTTGTCGGTGATATCCATGAAGAGGTAGAGACTCATAACCGGATGCTAGACCGCATGGTATTTTTATTTTCGAGTACTCCTATATTTATCTTGTTAACCTTATGCGTACTCAATAACTTGAATCTACCATTCGCTATCGACCATCATGCCTGATTCAGGCAATGAAATGGATACATCAAGGGTTTTCTCTCTGGAACTGTGGACAAATTCAAGATGGTAGGCTGACGAGAGCAGCAATATGCTATTTATCTGCTCGTTTTACACACCAAGACCAATCCTCTATCCACCATGTAGGTATTTGAAACAAAATCAAGCGGAACGATGGGGACTCTGGTAGCATCATTCGTAGCGCTTTTCCTGCTGGTATACTACCTAACCGTAGGATTCTTGTGATTTTTTTTATAATATGCAAATTTTTTTCCGCTCTTAGTCTGTCTCGACGGACAGATTTTCAATTTTGGTGATTTTACTCAAGCTAAGTGCTTCAAGTTTAGTAACATCATTCTTACTTCATTTGCGCTTAGATATATAGTTGCCTCCTTACTTCAATATAACTCCCATATATTGAAGGTGTGGATCTAACGCAAAATTTTGTTTTCTCCGGTCAATGAAGGTTTTTGAATGAGTTTATAGCTCGATCAATTATTTTGAATCTAATAGTTGGCCAATTTTTGAAGTAGATTGCAAAAAAATGTTGTGTATATATGCTTAGATATTTTCTTAGATTAAGAAGTAGCTTCATATATGGTGAATAATCTAGAAGAAGTTAGAGTTTCAATTGAGAATGAACAATTATGATTGCATGTAATTGTGAAAACCTAGGAAAGTTATGATTTGCCTGCCTCACTAATTTATATCCAGAAGAATTCAATTTTTTTTTTCTGCTATTAGTCTGTCTCGACGGCCAGAGAAGAGTCGTCGAGACTGTCTTGCAGGGGAGGCTGTCTCGACGGCCACACCATAGCCGTCGAGACTGCCCAGCCTGGAAGTTGCCGACGGCCTGAAAAACCCGTCGAGACTGTGGCCTTCGTCCACGTCACCTGGGCCTCGCCATGGTAGGGCCCATTAGCACTAGTATCGACGGCCCTATAATGGCCGTCGAGACAGATCCAACCATGCGGGTAACGGTGTCCTAGGGGTCTATCTCGACGGGCAATACTTTAGCCGTCGATACTACTAGTGTCGACGGCCAAGCCGTCGACACTACGGGCCTCTCTCGACGACCTTCACTCGACGGCCTTCTCTCGACGGCTAGCCGTCGAGACTGACTATACCCGACGGTTGTACGATTTGTATCGACGGCTTTTGCCGTCGACACTGTTGTCGCCTCCTGTAGTGGCTTGTTCTGAGCTGCGGAGCACTGTCGTCGACATCTCCTGACCTCTGGCTTTTACGCGTCGGGCGGCACGACGGCGTTCATACCGCCGTACCTGCCGTGAGCCCGTCCGCCAAACTGATCGTACAGGAGCACAGGGTCAACGGGCATCTCCTCGGGGTTAACTTCATCCCCGTGCTTCTCCCTCATGGCCTCAGTGTATGTATCCTGCCAAAAATTGAGATGTGTGATATTTGTTACAAAACGACGGTTGTCTAAAGAATTGAAATAATAAGTTTTAAAAACTTACAATCATCTCTGACGGTAGCGCCGCATCGGTGGTCGGAACCCGTCTGGCGCACACAGGCGTGTGTGCAGCCCTCCAAACCGCGAATCCTGAGGATTCAACCCCCGTCTGAAACTCCTGCGTGGAATTAAATAATGACCTAATTATATATAGTTATGAAATATAATTGATTGTAGGGGTCAAAAGATAGGTGTGCTTACTAGGTCTCGTGCCACGTGACCCATGCCGAGGCCTCCCATGTAGGTGTTGCACCCAATTGACGTGTTTTGCTTTTGCCAACGTTACGTCCAACTTGATCATTGAACACGTCAAGATCGGAAGTACTTATACGTCGTGCCTTCTTATACATCGGTTGTGGTACATGGACCTTATTCTTTGTCGCAAAGTACTTATCCGTGAAGTATGCGATTTTCTCGGTGATCCAAGCTTCGGCAATACTTTCTTCAACTCGTGCTTTGTTCTTCACTTTCAATCTAAGATTTTTCATCATCCGTTCAATAGGATACATCCATCTGTACTGTGCCGGTCCTCCTACTTTTGCTTCGTATGGCAAGTGCACCAATAAATGTTGCATGCAGTTGAAAAAACCAGGAACATATAGCTTCTCGAGCTTTGTGACAATAACAACGATCTCCTTCTCCAATTCCTCCATCCTCGAGGAGGATATCTCTTTGGCACACAGCTCTCTATAGAAAAAGCTCAGCTCCGACATAGTTCTCCAAATAGCGTCGTCAACATATTCACGCCATACGGCGGGGAATAAACGCTCTATGAAGACTTTGTAATCGTGGGCCTTCATTCCATTTAACTTACATTGGTCCATACTAACGGCATGACGAAGGCTCGTCGCATAACCATCTGGAAATTTTAACTTTTCCTTCATCCACACTAGGATCTTCTTACTTGGGCACGTGTCAGGCAGTACTTTGCCCTAGGTCTCATCCCATTTTCATTAAGGTTCATCTTTGGTCGATCGCATATCACAGTACAGTCCAACCGAGCTTTTGTGTTATCTCTAGTTTTATGTTGGATGTCCCAGTTCGTGTTGACTAAGGCCTCACAGACATTCTTCTCCTGGTGCATCAGGTCTAGGTTGTGAGGCTGCTTCAGATCTTTTGCATAAGGAAGGTTATAGATGCTGCACTTATGAGTCCAATGGTGCACCTTCCCATAGTCTTCGTCATCGTAACCCTTCTTTGCCAACCCTTCATTCCATTTAATGATATCCTCTATTTCGAACCGTTGTGGTGGTTGTTGGTTCCTAATACTCTTGCCTTTACGAAAAGCTTTTCTTTCCCTCCTAAATGGATGATTGAGCGGAAGAAATCGACGGTGACAGTCGAACCAACAAGCCTTGCCCCCCTTTTTCAATTTGAATGCATCAGTGTTACACAAGCTTTTAGGGCACGATAAGGTTCCATGCGTGCTCCACCCCGAAAACATACCATAGGCCGGAAAGTCGTGAATTGATCACAGGTAGGCAGTTCGCATCCTAAAGTTCTGGCCCTTGTAGCTATCATGTGTCAAGACCCCTTTGGTCCACAAATCACTCAGCTCTTCTACAAGTGGTTGTATGAATAAGTCCAAATTTTTTCCAGGAGACTTGGGCCCAGGTATGATAACAGAAAGAAACATGTACTCTTCCTTTAGACAAAGTTGAGGTGGAAGGTTGTACGGGATGGCAAATACTGGCCAGCAAAAGTATGGGTGCGATGTCATATTGAATGGTGTGAACCCATCAGTGGATAGACCAATGCGCATATTTCTGGGATCGGCTGCAAATTCAGGATGTTGCTGGTCAAAATGCCTCCAGGCTTCTGCATCTGACGGATGAATCATCACGCCTTCCTTTCTACGTTTGCCGTCTTTGTGCCACCTCATGTGCCTAGCTGTAGACTTGGACATGTACAGACGTTGCAGTCGTTGAGAGATGGGAAAGAAACAGAAGGTTTTCTGAGCAACCGTTGTCTGTCTGTCTACATCATCTCGTTCTTTAACTAGCACGTACCGACTCTCGTCGCAATGCTTGCAATAAGTCAACCCTGAGTCGGTCTTCCGATAAAGCATGCAGAATTTTGGACAGTAGTCTATCCTCTCGCACGGCATGCCTAACACGCTTAGAAGCTTTTTCGACTCATAAAGATTTGGAGTCATCTTGTGTCCAACCGGAAGTAGGCTGTCCAACAGTTTGCAAAGGTCGTTGAAGCAATTGGCTGAGAGATTGTATTTCGTTTTAACGGCCATTAGACGCGACACCGCAGACAACACAGTCACATCGGTTCGCTCATGAAGCGGCTCTTTGGCAGACTCAAGAAGTTCCTCGAATTTTTGTGCAAGTGGTTCGGACTCTTCCTCAGGAGAGAGATCGAAAGCCCTACCCACATCATCCGTTAACTCGTCCAATCTGTCGACCTCAACTTCGTCGTAGCCCTCCCCAAAATCCACAGGGCTAGGCACCGGAGCCGGACGCTTCCTCTCTCCATGGTATACCCATACAAAATAATTTGCCTTAAAGCCATGCCTACATATGTGCTCGCTAATTTCCCTCTTCGATCTCTTCTCCGTGTTCGAGCAAACTGCGCAGGGACAAGGCACTTTTGCTATGTTAGGGTTGGGAAATCTTTGAAACGCATCTTCGACGAATTCTTCTGCTTTGTCGAACCACTCGTCAGTGTGCTGCCCAGACCTCATCCATCCATCGTACATCCACCTTCGATCTTCCATCTCTTAATCACTATATGTACAATCATACATGTTTTTCAATTTCAGGTCTATATATTTATTGGACAATTACAACAAGAAGATGAACATATATTATGTTACTACCTATAGGTGTACCGCACGATAAAAAGGTCCATATCTAACTAAATAGGAGGGCTTACCCACCCACAGATGTTGGTATGAGTATGGTGGTAGTGGCCACGGGAGGTGCAGTCGAATTCGGCAAGATAACCCGCAGATCCTCCCAAAGGCAACGACGGTGCAGTGTACCGCTTATGTTATGCACTAGAAGGACGACAGGGTTATGCCGCCGAAATCCCGACCCGTGCACCTCCCATGACCACGACCACCACACTCATACCAACATCCGTGGGCTGTCCAAAACGTGGACAGCTCGGGAGCACAACATATTTCGTAAATGGAACACAACGAATCACCGTCCGCGTTCCTTACGAAAATTTGTTACGCCTCGACGGGTTTCACTAGGTTTCAGACATGCTACGACGTCAAAATTACAAAACATTGACTAATCAACAAAAATCACGCTTAACAGCCGTAATCCTTAATTAATTATAAGCACTAATGTCGTCGGTCCACAAAATACCGACGACATAGCTACCACATACAATAAAAAAAGGCGGATTACCTCGGGTTGGGGTCTGACGGGTGGCGCCACGAAGGAGGGGTTGGGGGCGGTGGCGCGCGAGAGAGACGGCCGATGGGGAGAGAGCGAGAGAAGACGACTTCGGGAGTGGGAGAGGGAGAGGGCTCGGGCAGAGAGAGGATGGACCTCGGGAATGACAGAAGGGAAGGTGCGGTGGGGCGGATGGTGGCGGCGGTGGTGGCGGGCGGCGCGGCGCAGCTTGTGGCGGCGGTGCGCTGTGTGGCGCGGCGGCAGCAATGCAACACAATGGCGGTGGCGCGGCAGCGGCGACGGCGGCAGCTCTGAGGGCGGAGGGGCGGCGCGGTGGAGACGACGGCACCGTGGGCGGCGCGCGGAAGCTGCGGACGGCGGCGGAGGCGGTGGCGGCGGCGGCGGCGGCGCATGAGATTGCTGGCTTGTTGCCTGAGTGCTAGGGCACTGAGCGCACGGGCCCCTCCTTTTTGTAGGTAGAGAGTCAATGTCGGCGGCCGCGACCGCCGACATTGCTTAATATGCCGCAGATATTAGTTAAAATAAACTGCAAAATAAAATGTGGGACCCACACATCAGTATCGGCGGCAGAAATATTACCGACGACATACCCATATCAGTGTCGGCGGCTCTCTCTAATGCCCCCGAGATTGATCCATCTGTGTCGGCGGCATCACCTCAGGCCCCCGACACTTCCCCTGCCCCCTCAAGGCCCGCCTTCCCCGTCGCTCCCCCGGGCCCACGGTGTCTACGCGAGGTGCCAAGACACTTTCAAGGTCATGCAATGGGCATGAGGCCTCATTGGACCGGGGAGCGACGTCTCGGCTCGAAGTCTACGTCTACTTCCCTCACAACCCTAACGTCGTATCGGCTTTCGGGCTAGTACGAGGTTACCGTTCAAATGGAAGTTGCCGGAGGCTTCGAGTGAGACGCCGCCGCGGTCCAATGAGGCCTCATGGCCATTGAATGATCCTAGAAAGCCTCTTGGGACCTAGCGAAGGCGACGTGGGCCCGGGGGAACGACGGGAAGGTAGGCCTTGAGGGGGCAGGGTCAGTGTCGGCGGCCTGAGGTGATGCCGTCGATACAGAGCTCACCACCGTCGGCGGCGCTATCTTATGCCCCCGACATTGATCCATCGGTATCGGCGGCATCACCTAAGGCCCCCGACACTTCCCCTGCCCCCTCTAGGCCTGCCTTCCCGTCGCTCCCCCGGGCCCACGGTGTCTACGCGAGGTGCCAAGACACCTTCAAGATCATGCAATGGGCATGAGGCCTTATTGGACCGCGGAGCACCATCTCGGCTCGAAGTCTACGTCTACTTCCCTCACAACCCTAACGTCGTATCGGCTTTCGGGCTAGTATGAGGTTACCGTTCAAAAGGAAGTTGCCGGAGGCTTCGAGCCAAGACGTCGCTCCCCGGTCCAATGAGGCCTCATGGCCATTGCATGATCCTAGGAAGTCTCTCGGAAAATGTAGTGTGAGGCCATGTCAAAATGTAGTAGAAAATTTGAAAAATAAATTAAAATAGGGGAAATACATTGATTAAAATATATCAAAAAAATACAAGTAAGTTAATAATTATACAGTCACACCGAAATATATAAAATATTATTCGATCTCACACCTTGAATGAAATAGCAAATATAGTACAAATTAATTATACATAAGTTGCACATGCACAAATTTATTAGTAAGCACACACAATTATCTAGATCGAGGAACCACCATCTTGACCCGACGAGGACCCATCATCATCCATATTGCCGTGACGATACGCGGGAGGCCATTTAATAGAAGGGTCATCCCATGGAAGTGGCGTAGTGCGACGTGTGTCTGTGGATGCCATGACGGGGTGCACGAAAGTAGGAGCACGAATCGTGCTCATCTTCTTCCTTGAAGTCCTGCGTACGTTGGTAGGAGCAGCAGGAGGAGGTTGAGTGGGAAATCCAGGAGGAGGTTGAGTGGGAAATCCAGGAGGAGGTGAAGATGGCCATCCAGTAGGAGGTTGAAAGGGAAACCTGTGGGAGGTTGAGTAGGAAAACTTGAGGGAGGTGCACCATTCCAACCTTGAGTAGAAGGAGGAAGCCAGCCTTGTGGTACTTGCGGACGACGAGGGCCATTGTTGGCCATGGCAGGGAGATGAGAAGTAGGTGAAGTGAGCGACGGAAAGGAAAGTGAGGAATGAAGTGTTTTAAGGAGTTGATAGCGGCGTCGTCCTTATAAAGAAGGGCATAGGCGGCAGCAATAATTGGTGATGCAGGGGCAGTGTAGGGGGCCGCAGGTGATGCCGCCGATACAGAGCTCACCAGTGTCGGCGGCATAGAACATGACCGCCGACACTCATGGCATCCGCAACATAGAAAAGAATCTGTAGCCGTCATATGTTGAATAAACTACTTTGCTCACCCGGTTATCAGCGCGCGGCGCGGCGATGGCTCCCCGCAGGTCGTGGGTTCGAGTCACGCTGCGCCCCCTGATTTTTTATTTTTTCTGTGTCGACGGCGTACGCTAGGCCGCCGACACAGATGGCCGTCCAGGCTCCCTACCAGCTAACCTTCTGGCCCCACATGGCAGCGACGTCTGCTGACTGACGCGTGGGGCCTCTTTATTGTTCAATCGTTCAACCCGTTATTTTTTCGTCTGGGGAGAGCGCAATGTCGGGGGTATTATTTTAGCCGCCGACATAGCCTAATTGGCGGGAAACTAATTTGAATTTTCGTCAGGCGGGTGGGAGGGGGCTAATCTTTGTCGGCGGTCTTTATATGACCGCCGACACTTCCTCAATCTATGTCGGCGGCATAGTTTTGGCCGCCGACATTGTCTTGTCGGCGGCTCTTGGCTGCCAACACTGAGTTTTCTGGCAGCCCACATAGAGTGCGTTTCCTGTAGTGGGCCCGTGCCGTGCGGGACAGGGACGTGCTAGCTAACCATATATCCAACACGTACGAGGATCTGAGATTGGCGGCGAGTGATATATATGTATGTATGTACATACGCATCACGCATGATCGAGCATGCACGACCACTCTACGCCTAGCTTGCTGGTACATCCCTAGCTTGGCCCAGGCTATATACGCATGCATGCATGCATCGATCCCCAATGGGTCACGCTGCGATCGATCTCTCTCAAATCGAGCACCATTGTCATGGCCGTATACGTCCTACATGCATTCGTACCTACGAGCTCCATCGGTTGATCGATGAACAAAGGCCGTATCTTTGCTGCTTATGATCACAAGTGCTGGCTCTCCATTGCTCACATGTAGTGGCACATATATACACATGCGCAATTTATATACACGACTGCAAGCAAGCAAGCTAGCTAGCTCGATGTGTGTGTGTGTGTGTGGACCATCGATCCGTCTGGAACATACACATGGCTGTATGCAGAAACTGCAGGCAGCAGCAGCTAGCGATGGAGTGAGCTAGCTAGCGAGTGGATGATCGCCATCGGCGTCGCTCCAACACTGTGACACACACGTTGCTGCAAATTGAGCCACATGGGACGCCCACATGCATGCGAGGCAGGCCAGCCAGCTCGATCGATCTCTAGCTTCGTGCGAGCTACCATGCTAGCTAGCTGATGATCCATCGCTGCTGATCAGCATCATTGCATGCAGAGAAATTCAGGGGGGTGCTTTTGGAAAAGCACACATCTGCCGATTGCTCTGCATGCATGGCTACCTAATTAATTGGCTGCAGTCAGGACTTAATTATTGGTCGATTAATTATTCACAAAGCTAGCCGTGCATGCAGGTAGGGGTTAAGTACGCCAAAAGATATGGACCAGTGATCAGTGCCAGCACTGCTCCAGTGTACGTGCCAATGGCGATCGAATTCAGTATTTGATTAAGTCATGTACAACAACGGCTGTTTGCCTCTTGTTGCTCCTCTTTTGTGATAGTAATTGCATGAATATCATATTGGTTTTGTGGCTAAGTTTGAATCCTTCAAATGTAACAACAAGTCTTTTTAAAAAAAAAGGGTACAAAAACTGACAAGCAAACTAAAAAAAAAAAGTTTTTACGGCTATAGTTTTAGTGTTGGTTTTCATGGCTAGAGTTTAGGGATTGCTTGAAGTGCAACAATTAGTTTTTGTTTAAAAAAAGGGGCAATAGCTAAGAAGCAAACTGGAACGGTGGTTTCACGGCAAGTGTTTTAATGCTAGTGTCGGGGATTAGATTACGGCCCATTGCCATGGCCCACTCCCTGACGGCCCGATCAAACAGCCTACCAGGGCCCGGCTCCTGGAAGGTTCTATCAGGCCCATGTGCATCCTGCCGAACAGCTTCCTGACTGGCACGGTGCGTAACGGCCTAGGATTCGTGTTTGAGTCCGACTCGCACAGAGTTCTGCACGGCTACGAGAAGACCCGGACGTGGTTTCCCGGATTGGATAAGGAGTCGTGATCCCCAAGATTAGGAGCTTACCTTATCTACCGTAGGTCATATTTGGCATGTATGAGTTCGTTACGATCTCGTAGTTAGCCCGGCCCGATATTCCCTCGGTAGATCGGTTTGCTCTGCACTATATAAACCGAGTTCCCCTGGCGTGTAGGGGGACGACTTAGACTGCATCTAGCTTTAGCATCTGTTAGACACTTGATCATAGCGCTTTGTATTCTCGCATAATCTCGCCGAGACTTGCTCGTCTCGTCGAGTCATCTCTTGTATTCATCTCTGATATATAAGAAAGGCTGGACGTAGGGCTATTATCTCTCCCGAGAGGCCTGAACCAGGATAAAACCCCGCTCTGTTCGTTCTTCGTTCGTGGTTGTTCGGCATGTCTCCTATCTCCTCTTTGAAGAACCTTGGTTGACTTGGGTCGATATCCCAACCGTCGACAGCTAGTTTCGTGGCTTGAGTTTTAGGATTGAGTCCTTGAATGCAACAACCAATTTTTCCTAAAAAAAATACCAGAACTAAGAGTCCTTAAAGAGTATCAGCTAGACTTTTTTAATGACCAATTATGAAAACTATAAAAAGACAAAAATGGAAAGAAAAATAATGAGGCGAGTGAAATTTGAACTCATGACCTTGTCCTAGATAGGAAAAGCTTAATCCGACAAGATATTGCAACTAATGCACCTAATTACCATCCAGTGTTATAAATACTATCTGGGAGCCTAATACGCGGTATGACAATAAAAATATAGGAGTACCGAGGCACCCTCTAGACCCACCCCTAGTACGTGCGTGAAACTACTAGAAAGTGGGTTTTACCACCGGTACATTTCTATCGCTTATCCGCAAACCGGTAGTGACAAAACATTACTACCGGTTTGAGCCACTAACTAGTAATGGTGTCTCGTGGAAAGCAAAAGTAAATAAGAATGTATACCCTAACTACATCACTTTGTGACAATGGGTGGGTTAGTTATAAGGGTGAAACTAGAGTTACGAGATCCTAGGTTCGAGTCTTGTTTCTCCTATATAATCCCAGCATATATTAAATCATTTTTAATTTTATCATTACCCTGAAGTATCACTTACGATTGGCCACTACTGGTTCGGGTTCGAGTCTTGTTTCTCCTGTATAATCCCAGCATATATTAAATCATTTTTAATTTTATCATTACCCTGAAGTATCACTTACGATTGGCCACTACTGGTTCCAAAACCAAACCAGTAGTGATTCCCGTTTCTTTTTGTAGTGCGATCATTCTCATCCAGGGCCTTCGGTTCATATATACGAAAACAAAGGGATCTGTTGGGTTTGGCCTTTCAGTCTCCTTTACAGCTAAAAACATCGGTCCAATTCCTAAATTCCCCTCCACAAAAGGACACGCATATGCAGGCCAAATCCGAAAAATTTTCAGGCACTTTTTTTCATGCGAAGTTGAGCGGCTTTTGGAAATGTACCATCTGATCATCTCTGGATATATGCATGCTGCTGGTTTCTTCATTTCAGCAAAGGCGGCTGAGGCTAACGTACTAGATATGCAATGCAGGTCCAGAAGCTCCTGCAATCCTGCATTGTTATCTATCTCTGCTCCAAACAATTATGCCTGATGCAGCTGCTGCCAATCTAGCTAGTTGTGAGCACTGTTTTATGATATATGACAAAAGGCAATGAATTATATGCCTTGTGCCCTGGACAGGTTAAAAGCATCAAGATGTTTTCTCAAAAAACAAAAGCATCTTGCTAGATGCAATGCCGTGCCCCATCTTCATGGAGCCTTTGTTGGAACTTGGGGGAATCTCGATCACCTTTGTGTGCTCCTTTGGATGAAACAGGCTAGCTAGCTGTCTGTGCGCGTACACGAGCTAAACTAATTAAACCTGAACGAGCTACGTAGTACAGGCATACAGCTAGGCAGAGTGAAGCAGATCCAATATGCTAATTTGTATCCCAAAAGGCAAAGCAGTACATTTAGTAGTACTATATCACTGCCAGTTGCATGCATGCATGCACCCAGCACTGCTAACTACATCGGTGATCAGTATCATTCCTTCAGGACAGAAGCTAGCGAAACACAGTAGAAAGCATATATTGCAAATTAATTGCAAGGGCCGGCTTGCTTGCTCATACACGCATGCTCTGTCTGATTAACCTGCATGCCGCCAAGCCCCAAGCTGTCCCCTGAGAAGGAATCCGGCGCCATGGCTAGCTAGCCAAGATGCTGGGCGTGCGTGCATTCCGATCACCATGCGTGCAACTACTCCGTCGATCTCCCGGCCCTGTGCCTGAGAGTGATGGCTCATTGTTGGCTCTGCCCAGTTATTAGTACAATTACTTTTCATCTTAATTTGGCACATACTGTAGAGAGAGCAGTGTACTTTGATGAGGATCATGCGTGCATGCAGCTGGTAGCTGAAGCTGGAAGAGGAGAGGACAGTGGTCTCTGCGATGGAGCAGGAGCACACCGACAACTGCGCGCACTGTGCATCGAGCGAGAGGATCGTTTTGTCGGATTATATTTGCTGCCCTTGGTTATTGGCTAGTTACGCTACGCACCTTTGAAAAGTGTTTGTGGTGACCGTGATGCGACGTTTTATAGATGAATAGCTTTGAAAAGTATTGTTAGAACAAATTCATGATACACAAAGGTTAGTGGTGGTGTAAACAACTTCAGATCCAACCGTTCGTGACTGTTATCCACGTGATTATGCTACACTCTTATGGTGTAAATTAAAGAAGGTCCAACACAGCCTTCACTTTGAAACCATTGAGAATCCATATATATATATACATACTTTGACAATCTTCTCTATGCTCCAATGAGCAACAACAGCAGCTGATCAAAACACCAAACACATATAGATCAAACAACCAAGAGTGTATGAGATCACACAAAGCATATATATATCAAACAACCATGCATGTGGCAATTTGATTATGCACACAAAGCAAATTTGGGCATATATATTCAATTTACGATTTGAGTTGTATAAGAGCTTATGATCGATCGATCGCCTATTGAACTATAAGCTTTATATATGTGTCATGAAAAAGTATCTTAAAATTTGCAACAAATCTTATAGCTCGCTTTCCTCAAGTATAAACTTGGTTTTTTTAATTCTACGTGACCACACATGATATATAGATGCCAAAAGGTGCACTTTTAAAGTCGTGACAAATCAGCACTGTGCGATTAGCCAGAAGCATTGTGCGTGCACATGAAAAAAATGATGATGCATGGCGCCTAGCTATGATCAAATCATTCACTCGTAACAATGAAACCCTATATATGCAAAATGGCCACTATATAAAAGGCTAACACAATTAGGCCCCACAGCCACCATATTAGGCCAAAAAAACTGAGAGACGCCACGTGTGCTGTAAAAAATGCATAATCACGTTGCCATGCCGCTATTTGCAACTCGTAATTTTACCGGCAGCTCTCCTGCCCCTTTGCTCAAAAAAATTTTATCGGCAGCATCGATCCTTGATTCTTGACAAGGAAACTTGTCATCTCTTCACATTATATGATCGGAAGAGGGAAAAAAACGAGGAAGGATCGATGATTCATGCTTGATTCCAATATCCTTCGTTCCAAATTCGAAAAAATCCCAGTGGATGTTAAAAAAATTGGGAATTTGAAACGAGTAAAAAATATTTGAGGAGTCAAGAATACGCCGCTGGCGATCGATCGGCTAGCTAAGCACGGTGATCACGAGCAAGCCGTTGTCCGCCTTCGCTTTGGCTGCATCTGCATGGCCGCTTTTGACGTCGCCATCGACAGCGCCGGCGGCTGCGCCGGTGAGCTCGCGGGCGCGGTCGGCCTGCTCCGCCCAGTCAGTGCCTCGCACGGCGTGCAGCATGAGCGCGGCGCACACGAGCTGCGCGGCGAGCATGCCGGCCCACATGCCTTGGAAGTCGAGCCCCGCCGGCCAGAACGCCAGCGCGAGCGCCGCCGGCATGCCGGCGCCGTAGAAGGCGGAGGCGTTGATACTCGCCGCCTTCCCCGGCCGAGCGCTGCCGCGAAGCACGCCGGCGCCGGCCGTCTGCGGGCAGTTCCCCAGCTCTGCCGCGCCGAGGATGGGCAGCGCCACCGCTGCCAGCCGCAGGATGGCGTCGTCGGTGGTGAACATCCGCGCCCACACCCCCCTGACGGACACCGCGAAGGCGCAGGCCACGACGCCGAGAGCGGCGCCGCAGGCGAGCCCCGCGCCGGCGGCGAGGCGGGCGCGCTCCGGCCGCCCGGCGCCGAGCTCGTGGCCGACGCGCGTGGACACGGCGCAGCTGAGGGAGTGCGGGAAGATGTACACCAGCGAGGTGGTCTGGATAAGTATCCCCATCGCCGCCACCGCCGCCTTGGGGTCGGCGAGTACGCCGCAGAGCAGCACCATGATCTCGTACCACCACCACTCCAAGCACACCGACATGCAGCTGTGCACGGACAGCCTCACCAAGCGCCCCCACCCCATGGCGGCGGTGGCGTCGTCCTCATCGCCGGCGGCCTTGCCATCGCCGGCGCCGCCACCGTGGGGGTGCATTAGCCCGGAGAAGTAGACGTAGGCCACAAGGAAGACCAGCAAGCTTAGGTTGGTGCAGACGGCGGCGAGCGCGACGCCGCGAATCCCGAGGCGGAGGCCGTGCACGAGGGCGCAGTTGATGGGGACGTGGAGGAGGAGGCCGCCGGTGGCGGCGTAGGTGAGCGGGAGCGTGATGGACTGCGCGCGGAGGTATACGCGGAGCGGGTGGAGGAAGGACTGCACGGCGAGGTCCGGGAGCGAGCAGAGGATGAACTCGTACGCGGCGGCGGCAATGTCGGGGTCCTGGCCGGCGGCGACGAGGACGCGGTGCATGGCGGCCCAGAGCGCTCCGATGGGGACGGACGCGGCCAGGAGGAGCAGGACGGAACGGCGGAGCGCGGCGGCGAGGACGGAAGTGCGGCCGGCGCCGAACGCCTGGCCGCAGACGGGGTCCATGCCGGCGGCGAGCCCGGAGAGCACGGAGTAGCCGGTGATGTTGGCGAAGCCGAGCGCGAGGGAACCGCCGGCGAGCGGCAGCCGGCCGAGCCGCCCGAGGAAGAGCATGGACACGAGGGAGCGCATGTACATGAGCAGCCCCGCGCCGACCATCGGCATGGCGAGCCGCACGATGGAGGCCACCTCGGCGATCGCGCCGCCGCCGCGCGCTGTCGCCGGCCGGTCACTCAGCTCGGGGTAGGCGGCGGCCTTGGGCGGCGGGAGGAGTGCCTCGCGGACGCCGGCGTGGTGGCATTGTGCTGCCTCGGCGGCGCACTGGCACATTGCAAATGGCTGCCTGCTCCTCCGGGCTTACCTATGAGTGATATTTTGTTGGTGTGATGGAGGAGGAGGTTAGGGGCTTGGACGTATATATAACCGTTGTGCTCAATCATCCCTATTAAAATTTGGGAGGCACCATTAGACATGTGCCTGCAATTTCAAAGATTTCAGACAAGCACACGCCAAGCATGCAAGATCAGAGACTCGCAAAAAAAATTTCACTATCGCAAAACATTTTTTTTTAATAAATGGAAATGTGGAAAAACAGTAGAAATTTAGTGGATTTTTTTGCGCATGCACGATTTCGCAAATTATACGAGAAAAAAATCTCTCGACGTGAAAAACAAAAAAAATAAAATTTATAATATACAGAAAATAAAAGAAATCTATAATAAACAGAAAATAAAATAAATCTATAATAAACATAAGACAAAATAGATCTATACAAAAATCGACCTCACGCAAAAAATTCCACTATCGCAAAGCGTTTCTTCCATAAATGCAAATGTGGAAAAACAGTAGAAAGAAAATGGAATTTTTTGCGTCTGCACGTACGTTTTGGCTAATTGCAGGCGCCTGCAAAATAGCAATTGCGTTAAAATTTTAGGAGTGGGGGGCCTGCATGAATATGTTTTGCTCTAGAAAATATATTCTATTTTCTGCCCGCATTTTTGGATTTAAAATTTATTAAAAATATATCATGAGGCTGCTAGTATTCTTCTAAACGTATGTCGACCTAAATCCGTGGCATTGGCCTTGTTTGCGACCCCTCAAAATACGTTTTAACGAGTTCAAAAAATTATGAAAAAATATTTTACAAACTTTAAGAAGTACTATTTAAAACCCCACAAGAATGACTAAAAAACATTACATCATTTGGCTTATACAAAAATAATAAATTTTCATTTAATTTAATTTAATTTAATGTGAAACAAACAAGGCAAGTCAACATTGTTCAGGTTGATATAGTGAGCATGGCATGAGGTGGAAGATTCATGTTGGCTCATCATTTTTTTTTAAAAAAAAAACTTTCTAAAACTTTCACTTCCTCCTCCTCACCCAGGCTTTGTTTTTTTTTCATATGAAAGTTGTTGAAAACTTTAGTCCGAAAAAATTGTGATCACTCGAAAGACGTCTTAAAAAGTTAAAAAAAATATGAAAAAAATATTTTACAACCTGTAAAAATAACTACTTAAAACCCCACGAAAATGGCTATAAACATCATTTGGATTATGTAAAAATAATAAATTTTTATTTAATTTATTATACAATGTATGACATCCAGTGTGTTGGGGGCATGTCAACGCCCATAGTCGAGCTAGAAAACAGAAAAAAAAATGACTTGTTCATGTCGTATCCAGAATATAGATAGATGCAGTAGTTGCTCCATTGATCGAGGCCTTGTTCTTTTCAGCGTATCGTTGCGTTGGCATTACTGTAGCAATTTTGAGAGCTCTCGAAATGAGATCTAAAGATTATAAAAAAATAATTAAAAAATAGTTTTAGCATCTTTGGAAGGACTACTAAAAGTCACAAAAAAATCGTTACAAATTATCACAACATATAGGCTATACAAAAATAACAAAATTTGCTACAGTAATACGCAACGGTACGATACGCTGAAAAGAAAAGGCCCGAGTTGAGACAGTGCAAGGCGGCCGGTGGTATGCATGGGTTGGAGCTAGCTTGGCTCGCATGGGCGAGGAGGAAAGGACTATGCATGGCCGTACCGCGCGCCGTACGTGCATGGTGCATGCATAGTATATAAACGAATATGCATATATACAAGTAACCATGCATCAGACCTGGCGTACGTGCCCTCGAAGATCTGATGCATTGCCCTATTGCACGGCGCAAACCGGCATGCATGCGGTTACACACACACACACAGAGGGGGAGAGCTTCTCCATGTCCATGGCCTTTGCAAAAACAAACACAGACATGCACACATCATCTGCTACTGTACTGCTACCAGATGGAGCTATATATATAAGTGGGAGCTATTAGCCAGGCCTGGTTATCCCGGCCGGTTCATTGCACCAGCCTGCATCTGCTGCCGAATTACGCACACGCCTCCTCCATGTGATGGGTCTTTCCGAGGTAGTTAGCTCCTTGTCTGCACACTTTTGTTTTGGTTACGGGGGCACTGCACAGTTTGGGGCATGTGCATGCAGAGTTTGCGGGTGCGTGCGTGGAACCTGGCGTCTCTTGCTTCCGATGAACAATGATCGAGTGCATGCATGGCCATGGGCGCCCGGGAGGCGAAAGCGATCGAGACGCCTCCGGCTACAGGCTCCAGGCCATAAGCCGGCAGTCGAGATCCCTTGCGAGTCTATGTTATAATTGTCTTGATTATTAATGTTACATTAGGGTTGCCCCTCCTTTTATATAGGTGATAGGATATGAGTCAAACTCCTACTATAATCTAGCCAACCTATTACGTACAAACTTAGACGTACGTACTCCTACATGTACGTACATATATTCGATACAAATTACAACAAACCCCACCTTGGTGAACATGTCTTTCGTCAGTCGTCACAACGCCTTGTGCGAACCCTTGCACATAAACTTTGGTTGCATGCTTCCTTTTGTGGCTAACCAAGAGCCACCAATGAATCTAATTAATTTAGCCTCAAACTCATCGTCTTTGGAACAAGCACTGCTAACCATGCAATATTTGGCTCTATGACTCCACTTGCAATAGTGCCCCCTTATAGTCGCTTGTCAAGTACCTTTAACAATTGCCATTGAAAGGATCGAGCAGGTCTAGAGAGGGGGGAATAAACACTTTTAAACCTATTCTTTTGTTGATGTTGTTGGTTAGTCAAATTAAGAGTGACCCACTACTACGGAACGGGCCTTCCATCCCGGCACATCAGTCCAGGTTACCATCAAACCGGGACTGAGGTTAACTTCAGTCCCGGTTCAATGGTAACGAGACAAAAGCACGGTTTTCAGGCCCGGTTGGTTCCACCAACCGGGACCAATAGGTCGATTAGCGTGGGTTTGCGGTGGGAGTATAGTCCCGTTGGTGATACCAACCGACTAACACTGGCTCCGATAATTGGCGCCATTTCTCCTGTCACAAAAGGCCCGGTTGGTGTTACAACCCGGGGCCGATATTTATTATTAGTCGGTTGGTGTTACAACCCGGATCGATATTTATATTAGTCCCTTGGTGTGACAAACCGGGACTATCTGGGCTCCGATAATTAGAGCCATTTCTCCTCCGTAACAAAAAGTCATTGCACGCGCCAGGAGGAAGGAGCGGAGACCGAGCCGAGGAGCAAGGAGCTGCCGAGGCGAGAGCAAGGAGGAGTGGGGAGCCTCTCTTCGCCGCTACTGGGAAGCGGTGAAAGGGATCGGAATCATCGGATCATCATCGAGCAACACTTTCGTGTTGCCGCTACCGCCGCTGTCGTCACCACGGCCCCGGCCTCGCCGCTCTCGTCGTCGCAGCGCGCCCGCCCATTCGTCAGCGCCTCTCCGGCCACGCCGCTGAGGTACATTTATCCACCGGCATCGCGTCCTCGTTTCTGATCCCACCGCCACCACTGCCACCGCCGCCGCCGCAGCCACCGCCGCCACTGCTACCGGCGCAACTACAAATGCCGACCTTTGTCTGTGTTTTTTCCATTAAATTTCCGTCCAGATTTAGGATGTCTTGTTGGACCGGTGACAACGCCACTAACATCGAAACCACGCTCCCTCCAACTAAGTCCAAAATGTGCTGTTTTCTAAAGTGTTTTTGCCCCTCCACCATTGCTTGTTGTGGGGGAAGGAATACCCACAGAAAAAGCGCAAAAGACAAAAAATATGTGGCGACCAATGATGTGCCACGTCGCGACGATGGCGGTGGCGGTGGTGATGAGGAGGGCGAGGGCGAGAGCGATGGCGAGAGCGATGGCGACGGGAATGGTGGTAATGAGGGCAAGGGCAAGGGCAAGGGCAAGGGCAAGGGCAAGGGCGGCAAGGGCGAGGGCGAGGGCGAGGGCGATGGCGATGGCGATGGCGAGGGCGAGGGCGAGGGCAGCGAGGGCAAGGGGAAGGGGAAGTCACGTTCCCATAGAGTGTGATTGAGACATCGAGATCACATTCTATGTTGTACTTTTTAATTTAATTTTTATGCATTTAAGAATTGTTGTTGTCTGAACAATTATTATAATTGTACGTCTTCAGCAGACTTTGTATGTTTATTGATGCATTTTAATGTGTACTATCATTGGATGCTTGTATGTGAAGTATCGGATTATGTTTGTATGTGTATTGTTAAATCATGTTTGCATGTGTACTAGCATTGATTAATGGAGGGGACAAGGATTGGGAAGGGTATTTCATGAATGATGGATGTTAAAAAATATTATTATTTTTAATTCCACATATCTACACCAAATTCCTAATAGTATCAATGATGGATGATCTTTGCTGATTCACCCAGGAGTATTTAGCCTTGCAAGATGTTTGTTTGTATGGTATCAATATGTGTATTTGATCACAAGGTATCGTTACACTCAATGCTATGAATATGTATAATGCAGATGGATCGGCGATGGATGTACATGGACCGATGTTCCTCGCAGTTCGTGGAGGGTTTAGAAATTTTTATTCGTCATGTTGAAACCAATATTACCTTAGACTATATATGTTGCCCATGTATTGATTGCAAGAATCAAAAGGAGTGGGTAAACTGTGAGCAAATTCATTTTCATTTGATCTCAAGAGGTTTTATGGAAAATTATACATGTTGGACCAAGCACGGCGAAGTAGAGATTACACGGGCTGAAGAAGAACAGGTGGACGACAATATCTCGAACGCTGGCCAACACAGTTATTTCGAACATATGCAGGGGGAGTTTGGCGACGATGATATAGACCAGATGCTGCTTGATGGAGAGGGAGAATACGTTGATAAAAGGCATTATGAAAAGTTTCAGCGCCTTTGGGAGGACTATGAAACACTGTTGTATCCAAACTGCGGACAGGGACACAGAAAGTTGCGTACCACACTAGAACTAATGCAATGGAAGGCGGCAAATGGATTGTCTGATAAGGGATTCAACGAGTTGTTAGGCCTCATGAAGAAGTTGCTTCCAGAGGGTAACACATTGCCTGAAACTACGTACGAAGCCAAGCAAGCTCTCATCCTTTGGGCTTGGAGGTACGTAAGATACATGCATGCCGTGAACGATTGCATCCTCTATCGCAATGAGTGTGAGAATTTGGAAGCTTGTCCGGTGTGCAAAACATCGCGGTATAAGACCAAGCGTGATGACGCAGGTGAGGTAGAGGGGGCACGTAAGGTGAAGAGAACCCCCGCTAAGGTGGTGTGGTACTTTCCTATAATTCCTCGGTTGAAGCGCCTGCTTTGCGAACAAAGAGCATGCGAAGATGATGCGTTAGCACAGCGATGCTCGTAACGTTGATGGAAAGCTAAAACATCCCGCAGATGGGTCGCAGATGGCGAAAACTTGATAGGAAATACCGGAGTTTTCAAGCGTCACGAGGAACATACGGTTTGCGTTGAGTACAGATGGGATGAACCCTACGGCGAGTTGAGCACCAATCACAAGATTCGCGGTGACTCTATGTATCTACAATCTTCCTCCTTGGTTGTGTCGAGCGGAAGTATATTATGATGCCATTACTCATCCAAGGCCCCAAGCAACCAGGGAACGACATCGATGTGTACCTAAAACCATTGATCGAAGATCTGCTAACATTGTGGAACGATGGTGTACGTGTATGGGATGAATACAAAAGAGAGTACTTCACCCTACGTGCATTACTATTCGTGACCATCAATGACCGCCAAGACTTGGTAACCTGTCGGGCCTATCTATCAAGGGATATAAAGCCTGCATCGAGTGCTTGGACGATATGGAAGACAAGTACCTGACAAACTCTCGGAAGGTTGTATACATGGGTCATCGTAGGTTCCTAAACCTGAAGCACCCGTTACGGAGTAACTTAGTTAATTTTGATGGGACGGAAGAGAACCGCAAGAAGCCTAAGCATCACAGTGGGGCAGATTTATTTTCCATGGTGAAGGATCTGAAAATCGTATTTGGAAAGGGTCATGGTAGCAAACCTGTCCCATCACTCCCTCCTGAAGAAGCTAAGAAGAAGGCTAGTTGGAAGAAGCAATCAATTTTTTGGGATTTGCCTTACTGGAAAGACTTAAAGGTTCGCCACTCATTAGACTTCATGCATATAACGAAGAATGTTTGTGTGAACTTGCTAGGATTCCTAGATATGTACGGCAAATCAAAAGATACTATTCACTCACGGAAGGACTTACAACTATTAGGACTCGTGCAGAATTACATCCGCAAGAAAGAGACAAAGGGCATTACCTCCATCCTGCGAGCTACACTCCAAGCAAAGAAGAGAAAAGAACATGATTAAGTTGTTAAACAATGTTAAGATCCCTTCCGGATACTCGTCGAACATAAGAAGACTTATAAACACAAAAGAGAATAAAATCGTAAACGTGAAATCGCATGATTGTTACGTGTTGATGACCCGCTTGTTGCCGTGATGTTGAGAGGTGTTCGCGGACAAGGTACGAGGGACAATCGTGAAGGTGTGCTCGTTCTTCAACGCCATATCACAAAAGGTCATAGATACGAGATAAGTTATGTAATCTACGAGGATGATATTGTCATTGCTTTGGTCAACCTTGAGATGATCTTCCTCCGTCCTTCTTTGATATGATGGTCCATCTCATGGTTCACATGGTGAAACAGTTAGAAATTCTCGGACCGTCTTCTTACACAAAGATGTTCCCTTTCGAGAGGTACATGGGTGTGCTAAAAAATATGTTCGTGAACGGTCTCGCCGTAAGGATGCATTGCCTGGGGTGTTGGCACAGAAGAGGTGATTGAGTTTTGCATCGACTACATTAATGAATTGAATCCGATTGGCATGCCTGTATCACGCTATGAGGGGAGGCTACAAGGAAAAGACACTCTAGGGAGAAAAGAATCCTTTTGCAAAGATATACTGTCATTTAGACAAGCACATTTCACGATGATTGAAGCAAGCAGCTTTAGTGGCTCCATATGTCGATGACAACGAGAAGATTCTACGAGACGAATACCTAGGGAGGTCAGAAAAGTGGATCGCAAACAAGCAAGTAGAGAGTTTTGGCGGTTGGCTACAAAAGCAACTTGTTGGGCAAGGAGGGTGTCCACGAACAATTGCAACTCTTAGCTCGGGGACCATCAATGACAATCGTATCATGGCAAGGGTATGAGATAAATGGATACACATTTTACACTGCATCTCAGGATAGCAAGAGCACGAACCAAAATAGCGGTGTTCGAATTGATGCATTGGACAAAAATGGAAACATGGACACCTATTATGGTTTTATAGAGGAAATCTGGGAGCTCGAGTACGGACCTTTGAAAGTCCCTCTATTTCGATGCCAATGGGTCAAACTGACAGCTGTCCAGATTGACGAGTACGGGATGACAACCGTGGACCTTAAGCAAGTGGCCTTACAGGACGAACCGTTTGTTGCTCGCCAATGATGTCACACAGATTTTCTATGTGATTGACATGGATAGCAAACCGAAAATGCAAAAGGGACGGAGTACCAAAAGGCGAAGGATAATACTTGTAATACCGATAAGCCAAGACACCATGTTGTTCTTCCCGTAAAAGAAGGATTGTCGGAGTTGAGGCGAACGGATGAAGAAGAGTATAATCAGTTCAACGAGCTGCCGCCTTTCTCGGTGGATGTAGACATTACTATCCTCAATGGTGATGACGATGCCCCTTACGTACGCCATGACCACAACGAAGGATCACTTGTAAAAACAAAGTAGTTGCATATATGTACTATCATTATTTTTCTGATAATCATATATGTACTAAATTATTTTTTCGAAGACACCTCATTTTCGACAAGCGTTTTGCGTCCGATCGTTAGTAGCGCAATGTAAAGCGTATTCTTGATATTTATTCTATTAAACGGAATTAACTGGAATTTTATACTAGTTAATGTAATTTCTAGTGACGACAGGAATTTAGATATTACAGTGAATATTTCATAATATTTCGTATGTTATAATGATAATAAACTATTTACGAACAATCTTTACAATATTACAAGAAACCTCATTTTCTAGATATTTTCAATCCATTTAAACAATGCGCCCCCACTCATACCGACAAGCGTATAGCGTCCAACTGGTTAGTAGCGCGAGGCAAAAGCGCGGGCTCACTGTGCCGCCGCGGTTCGAGCCCCGCTTCTGCCCCTGCAAACACATTTTTTTGGAAAAATGGGACCATTACTCCCGGTTTAAACCACAAACCGGGACTGAAGGCACACCAACGCACAGCAGAAAACATGGGCCCACGCGTCAGTAAAACGTTAATCCCGGTTTTTATTTTTAACCGGGATTGATTGTTTCACGCCGGTTTAAACCACCAACCGGGACTGATAGGCGTCTTACGATTCTGTAATTTTGTGACCATCAGTTGTCTGGGCCCACAGGTCAGTTGTCTCTATCAGTCTCGGTGGGTGTTTTAAACCGGGACTGAAAGGCTTCGCGGCCCCACGCGTCAGTTCTATCCCCTTCCTCTGGTTCGCTAAGCGTCGCTCGCTCGCCTCCCGATGTAATTAATCGGGAGGCGAGCCACAGGCACTACATTTTCCAACACACGAGGGAAAATGGAAAGATCAGTCAGGCCCCTTATAAATTTGGACGGAATCAACATCACAGAGCTTATACCTCCGCCGCCATGTCTTCTAGCTCTGATTCATCGCCGCCTGTGTCGCCACCACCGAAGCGGTGGAGGCTCTCTGAGTTTTGCCACTCCCCTGGGTGGCATCTCTCAGAGGGTACCAGTTCGGAAGAGGATGAGGCGCCATGGTGGTCCGACGACGACATGTACGACGATCTCTCCGACGATCCGGAGGGCGCTGACGACTCCGACCCCGAACTCGACGGTGACGACGAAGCCGACGGCAATGGCTCGTCGTCAGACCCTGACAGCGGGGACGAGGGTGACAATGATTTACGGCATTTACACGCGGCTACGGCGGCGAGGAGGATAGCAAAGGATGATGAGGGCGGCGCTGATTAGACATTATGTAGTAGTTTTAGTTTTTCTTAATTTCATGCGAATCTTCTTTTTTTAAGTCCAAAAATGTATCCTGTGAGAATTTTAATGGAATTTACTGATATTTATTCAACTAAACGGAATTAACTGGAATTTTATACTCTTTAATGTAATTTCTAGTGACGACAGAAATTTAAACATTACAATGAATATTTCATAATATTTCGTATGATGAGTGATAATAAACTATTTACTGAACAATACTTACAATATTAAAAGAAACCTCATTTGCTGAAAATTCTCATAATACATATTTTCAATCCATTTAAACAATGCGCCCTTTGCAAAGACGCATATAGCGTCCAACCGTTAGCAATATGAGGCGAAAGCGCGGGCTCATCAGGCCGCCATGTTCGAGCCCCGCTTCGCCTCGCAACACAAATTTTTTGGGAAAAAGGATCATTAATCCCGGTTTAGTAATCCAACCGACCGAAGTTTACATTGCTCCCGGTTGAATATTCCAACCGGATTGATAGTGGAGTTAATACGGTTTTAGAATCAACCGGATTGATGCCCCTATATGTCCGCTTTCCAATTCTTCAAAACACTCACCCTAAACCGCGCCAAATTAACCTTAGGTCGACACCGCCGCCACCGGATTCGCCCGCCTAGAAACCCTCCGACGCCACCGTCCTGCGCCGCCGCCTACAAACCCTCGGACAACGCGCGTGGCGTCGCCGGCGCCCGTGTCGCCGCCACTACGACCCACCGACGCCGCCGCCGCCGCTGTCGCCCCGCCGACAACCCTCCGACGTCGCCGCCGCTCGTCGCCCACGCCGACAACCCCCTCCGACGACGCCGCCGCCCACGCCGCCGCCCTACAACCTCTCCGACACCACCGTCCGTGTCGCCGCCGCCTACATCGTCCGACGACGCCTGCAATGAAGTCGCCGCCGCCCACGACAACCCTCTCCAGCGTCGCCGCCGTTACAACTCCCTCCGACGAGAGGTCATCCGTGTCGCCTGTTAATTCCTGACCTATTTCACATACAGCATTGCTCTAGCCTCTATTCGCCTGCAGCATTGTTGAATTGTTTGTTCTGTGACCTAAAGCATTACAAAGGTTTATTTGATTTAGCTTCACAAGTTAGTTAAAACTTGCAAGCAATTTATCACTGCCTTATGTGAGGATGCACTTGTATTTTCAGTGCCTTTATTTGTTACAATGGCGAGCAGAGGGATTGGTGATGATGAATTTTTGATGGAGATGTTTGGGATTCATCCGGATGACAGAGTTGAACCTGCGGCAGCCGGTGAGGCCGTAGAAGCCACCGAGGCCGATGAGGAAGCCGGTGAGGCCGTAGAAGCCACCGAGGCCGATGAGGAAGCCCGTGAGGCCGTAGAAGCCACCGAGGCCGTAGAAGCCATCCGGTCCGATCAAACCAGTACCCAGTCACGTCAGCGAGGTCAAAGTAAGAGGCCGAAGTCAAGGCACATAATCACCGAAGTCGAGGAAGGCGAGCCTCTGAAGCCGACATCGGCGATTGGGCCGTTTAGATCGACTTTCGGAACGATTGTTAGGGACCACGTGCCTATTAGCATTGTCAAATGGGACGACGTACCTGCAGACCTCAAGAACACCTTATGGACCGATATGAAACAAGTTTTCACCTTCCCGAAGAACGTAATGAAGGTGAAGAATTACACATTGAAGAAGATGGCAATGGCATTACAGACGCTCAAGAAGAAGTTGAACAACGAGTACGTTAAGAATAATGTACTCCCGACTTCAATAAATATCCAAAGTCGCAAGATCATTGGGATGAATTTGTAGGGTACAAAACTTCTCAACAAGGTCGAGTATGAGTGAAAAGAATAAGCAAAATGCGGCGAAGAAGCAATACCACCATCGTCTCGCCCGGTGGTTACCGCAAGGCGATACCCAAATGGGAGAAGAGGGAACATGACACCTTGTAAAGGTGTCGAGCCCGTAACAATGAGATGGTCCGACGGATCGAGGAATTGGTTCTTTGGTCATGACGGCGCCTTGACGACGACGGTAGGCCGCTTTTGGTGAAAGAATCGTAGATGTTACAAGAAGGCTTCAAGAGGCGCACGAAGAGTCGGCCCAAGGCATCTTCGTGCCAAATAGGGAGAACGATGAGCTAACCAGGCCCTCTGAACCACGAGCACCTCGGACGTACACGCAGGCGTTACGCCGTCCCGTGGAAGGTTGGTTTCCGCAGATGCAAAGACTTACAGAGTCGATTAGAGGAGCAAGGGCCGACAGCACAACACCTCCTCGACCTTGAAGAGCAATCGCGCAACACAAAGCGAGCATACAAGAAACAATTCAAGAGAGGTGCAATAGCCTTGAGCCAGCGCGGAGGCCGATCACCAGAACCGCCCAAGAATCCTAACGTCATTAGCCCTCCATGCGGCGGAGCAACAAGCTTCCGTGGGCTGCCCAAGAAGACTTGGCCCGCTATCCGTGGGCGACATCACGCACCGACACCTTGTGAGCTGCACTTGAAGCGGAACCTCTCCATCAAGGCAATCAGAGGCATGGCTTTCCCAATGGAGGCGAGGCAGGTCATCCATGGCCAACAGATACCCCGAAGCTCGCCAAGGTCTCCGTGGAAGAGGTATGCTGTGGGTACGAGGACCTTGACCTCGACATTGAAGGGGTGATGGGACCACGAAGCTAGGAGAAGCGAGACACAAAGATCGTGCGTGTGGCAAAGCGGTTCATAATTTTCAAAGGTAACATGCCCGTGTCCTCTCCACGGTCTCCTCAGATCAACTCTGAACGAGTCCTCTCACACGAAACTCCAACTAACACACCGCCAAGACAGACCACCCTACTAAGCAAATAGCTCCCAAGAAGGTGCCGGCTAGGTCAAGCCGGGCGTGATGGGGGCCTTCACCTCTCAAGAAGACAGGCCTAGGTCATCCGTAAAAAAACACCTCAAGTTGCCGATGATATGACCAAGAGGAAACTGAGCGGATAGTAAGAGGCGAGGTCACCGCACATTTTGCGAACAAACCAACTCCACCGAGGGTCCAGCCCGGTACGGACGAATGGCACAAAGGCAAGAGGTGTATCTTATCGTTGAAGGATAAGATCGACAAACCAGAAAGACCAGCCGTATCAGACTACGAGCGCATCTTGCGTAAGGAATCTGAGAAGGGAACATCAGAGGAGCAGATTCCAGAAGAGGAAGCGCAAAGGAATTTCTACATTGAAGCTGGGCTTGATCCAGAAATGGTCTTGGGCCTTAAGGACATCCCCGTTGCAGAGGTACAATGGAAATATGTGAAAGGTGGATCGCTCGTAAGGCGTGAGGAGCTTCCCCGCCTAACAACGAAGATGCGGCAACTCCATGATTGGTATTTGCGCAAATTTAAAATGGTATGGAAATGTTCGGCGTCGTCTTCAAGCAACACCATTTCTACCACGGGGACTTTGAATTCTTCATTCAATTTGAGGTTCTGCATTACCTATATCAGGGATTGGCGGTCGACGTCGCCATGGTGGTTTGTTGGGAGTCAGTAAGTGTATTCTTTGTAAATTTCGATCGTGCCGGCGGTATACTATACTAACTTCGAGGCCTAAATCAATTTTCCTTATGTAGAATGGAGATTAAAAGATGCGACCGGAGGAATCCATGAATTTGGCTTTCTTGACCCATTGGTCATTAACGAGTACATTGCTAACATGAGGGCACAACAAACAGAGACCACCATTTACGAAGGGCTAATGGCACAACGACACAAAAGATATATACTTCTACCCTCATTTAATTTAGGTAGCGTTGCATCACCTTATTTTAATTCCTTTTGTTAACACCGTTGGAACTAATTAGTAAACCGCGTTGACATATATTTGTGCACTTTCATCGGATCCTTTTATTATAGAGCTAAATCATAGCAGATCACGGTCATGGACTCGAAAAGGGGACCAGTTGAAAAGTACAAAGACTTCCTCGCCATGCTCAACCGGTACATTCCACTTCCATTCATATCTTACTATTTCTGTTTCTCCATATCAAACAAACTCAATTATATATAACTTGTAATCAAATGTGCAGTGCCTTCGCAACGTTCCGCAAGAATACCGTGGGAACATTCAAGACACGTTTCGACTTGCACATCGCTAAACATGTATGTATATCATATTATAAGTATTTTGTTAGTTAACGTAATTTCCATGATCTATTTCACGATTTCAACTCGTCGACCACAGGTCTTGTATCAACCACCTGCAAACAATTTATGCGGATACTATGTGTGCGAGATGATGCACAACTTCATCGGGGGCACCGCTGAGTACACAAGAAAAAATGCAGGGTTTGGGGTGAGTAATATATAATTACTACCTTAATAACGCCTAGGTAGCTACTGCAAACATTTTCTATAGTTTGAAAGATTGATATGTTAATTCCCTATTTAATGATAGATTCCCCTAAAGTTGGCAAAAAAAGGTTTGGAAAAAGGTCCGGAACTATCGCCGGTGCGTGTCAAAGCAATTCAAGAGCAAATCGCCGGCTTCCTTTTAGATGAGGTCATAAATCCGATGGGCGAGCATCACCACCCTACATTTAATAAGATTCCAGAGCCTTCAAAAAATACTAGCCAACCGTCGAGGAGCGATGCTCGTAAAAGATCCCGATAAAAAGTGTATGTGCACTGTGTAAATTGTATGATACTTATGTCTAGCTAGCTACCTAATACATATTTGTTGTTTAACAAAGGAGCAGATTGAAGATTTCATGGCGTGGAGTCCCGAGTCTTTGGCCTCGAAGGTTATCTTTTCGAATCGCCCTTCCCTTATGTTCTTGACGAAATCTGAAAGATAGAAGGTAAAGATCAAATTTATATATCCGCTTCGTTGTTGGTTACTTGGTTTGGTGGTGTAAAATATGTGGCGCCAGAATTTTAAATAATAGCATGTTGCCATTTCTACTGCTTTTTGTTAGATAATATTGTTTAATTTGGGTTGTAGGAGGAGGTCGCTAGGGTCAACGATGGTGCAAAGGCATGATACAAGACAATGATCTCGAGAAAGTGACAACGCTGAGTTTGACAACGCCTCAAAGTGGCTCGGTGTGACATGACCCAAGATTGTTTGATCGATGATGCTTGTCCAATGAAGGTGTGTTAGCGGAAATCAAATCAAAGTTAAAAATGGGTGCCACCGTGAATACTAGCTGATCTTGCCAAATTGGGAGAAAGTGTATTGTAATACATATTTGTAAACTCGAATATTTGTAATTGCACAAGATGGATGATTGCACGATGCCCAGAGCCGGTCCCGACGTAATACATATTTGTAATATTTAATGCTATTTCGATTTTAGTTATCAACCACCGTGCATCCGCTAATTGTGTTAAATGTGGTTTAGTTAGTGACTAAATAAGCATAACATTCAAAAATACACCTCGGTCCGGTTGGAACAACCAACCGGGACCAAAAGTGTCCCAGCGTCACTATTTGGTCGCCAGCGTATGCACATATTAGTCCCGTTGGTAGTTAAAACCGGACTAATACATATCTTCGATCCGGTTGGACCAACCAACCGGGATCAATAGAGCTACCGCATTCGGGCCGCCTATCGAGGAGAGATTTTAGTCCTGCTCAGAACTCGGATCGATGCCCAGCAGTATCGCCTCAAAGGGCTATCCCTGCTCAAAACCGGATCAAGCTCGTTCAACCGGACCGAACGCCTTTCCGTAGTAGTGACCCAAGCTAGCCTAGACAAGACAATAATCAATAACTATAAACACGTAATAAGGGGAAGCTAAAACGTGGTAATGTAAAAGCAATAAGTAAAGGGGAAAAAGGAGATTTTTTCCAAGGTTTGGAGCAAAGCTCCTACTCCTCGTTGAGGCTAGCCCTTGCGCACAAGGACTGGCTCCCTCGCAAGCCATACTCCTTGTCTTCACTTGTGTTGTCGTTCGCCGTTCCGGCAAGGTGGACTCCAACACCTTTTACACTGGCTTGAGAGCTCCCACAAACCCCAAAGCGAGCTCTTCAAGCCCACTCTACCAACCGTTCCGAAGACAAGGCCAATAACTCCAAGTTATCTTGATCACAGCGGATCAAGAACATCATATGATGCACACGGTCGGAGAGGAGAGAAGCACCTAGATGGATGGATCATAAATCTCTAGTGCGCTCATTTGCTATAGGGTAAATGCTCTAACTCAAGGGAATTCCAAAACCTCTCCTAGCCAGCGACTAAAGCCTATTTATAACCTCCCTATGCAAAACTACTCATTGGAGAAGATGATCCTCCTAAAATTAGCCGTTACGGCTCCTCCAAACACTGTCCAAAGGCCATCGAATAGAGTCCGGTGGAGTAACAACACACAGGTCCGGAGCCAACATACGACATCCGATGGCACCAACCCTGGAAAACTCGCCTCCATTGAACATTGTCCAGCGTCCACTGGACATGGTCCAAAGAGTACCAAACCCTAGGGTTGAGCTGCCCAGACATGGTTCCGTGGTGTCCCGTACACCGGACTTCACACGGACACAAGTTCTTCGGACAGTCCGGACACCGTTTGTAGACATGAATTCATATCCAGATTTATTTTTTTTTAATCTAATATGGATAGTGCCTGTAGACATGGATACAAACACAGGATATTGTCTGATGTGGATATAAATAGTGCCAAATACAGGTACAGGTTATATAAGATCGATATTATTGGATATAGTTTCAAATGGATATCACTCGGATAATATGTGAAAATAGAATAGTCACTCATATAATACATTCAGCTGAGTGTCGTGTACAATAGTGTTGTCTGGGTCAAATACTATCCATATTTTTTAAAAAATATTATCCACGAATATTATGCATCATTATCCATATCCAGACCCATAAAAAATAGTCATATATCAATAAAACTACGGCATTGCTATTTCGCAGGCACCTGCGGTTTAGCAAAACTCGCAGGCGCCTGCGGTTTATCAACAGCGCTACGGAGAGTGCAGGCGCGCGGGATAAGATCATGCTGCTAGTTACTAGTTGCATAGATTCATTTTTTCCATTTAGATTTCTCTTTTTTGTATCTATTTTATCTGGAGTCCAAATTGCGTAGAAAAAATTTCATAATTCTTTTAAAATCCTAATCAACGCATTTTAAATATTTTGTATTTTTTTTATTTTTTTGATTTTTTTGCTATTTTTTATTTAATTAGCACTCAGTTAGTGAAAATTCCACTAAATTTCTACTGTTTTTCCACAATTTCATTCATTGGGAAAAATGTTTTGAAATAGTGGAATTTTTTGCGCGAGGTCTGATCTATTATAGATTTATTTTGTTTTCTATTTTATTATAAATTTTATTTTGTTTTTTATTTTTCACGTCGAGAGATTTTTTGCTCGTATAATTTGCGAAATCGTGCAGGCACAAAAAATTCCACTAAATTTGTACTGTTTTTCCACGTTCCATTTATTGGAAAAAAATGTTTTGTGATAGTGGAATTTTTTTTTTTGCTATATACGTACGCATGCGGGAGTTGCCGGCCGCGGCGCCTGCCCAAATCCACAGATCGCAGGCGCCTGCGGGCTAGGCACTCCCATAAAACTATCCAAAACGCGATTCGGACGATCGAAAAATATCCCATTTTGCACCCGTGTAGATGGCATCGCAATCATGGATCCCATCAGAAGCACCAAACTGCAGAATATGGGCAGACAGTGGGTAGAGGGCAAGGAAAGAGGGCAGTAGAAGCCCCATATCTGTACCAGGCAGGCGGGCGGGCAAGCAACAGGGTCTCTCACGCCTGAACAAGCCCAGATAGCTAGAGGCCGGAGCTGCTTTCCCCAGGCCACATGCACAGAGCTGCTGGTCACTGATCACTGAACGGAATGTGCCATGCAGTCATCACCATCAGCATTCAGCAGCAGCAGCAGCTCGAAGCGAAGGCTTCCATGGATGCCGCGCGCACACATGTTCAGGCTCCCAGCTCCAGCTCAGGTCCCAGCAGCGACATGTTCGCGGAACAGCGACGGGTGAGGCCCTGTGCAAGTGTGGAGTGTATCGACCAGATCTGAGCACGATGCCCCGTGCCAAATGCTTGGCTTGTTGGGTGTGTCGCCTCTGCCGCGGCACGATCGGTTGCAGGATCATGCGCCTGCATGAACCATGATCACGATCCATGCAGATCGATGCATGCTCAGCTCAAGGAAAATGTGGGGGAGGAGGAGAAGAAGCTCTGAAGCTGCATGCCTGCAGGTGACGGTGGCGTCATGGCCCACATGTCACATGCACAGCAGCACTCGTGCCACTAATGTATGCCTCGTCTCGGTGTGCAGGAACTTGGAGTGGTGCTATTTTTATTTTGCCAAGATTGTTGCAGGGGACATGAGTGCACACATGTGCAATTCTCAAGTAGGCAGGTAGTACAAATTCTGCAAATGAATGGGCTGGAACGGCCCATCCAAATGGTCCATTATATGGGCCAATCGTGAGAGTGGAGAGTTTTCATAGCAAAGTCAAGATGTTTCAACTCTGCCCAAATAAATGTTTCACAAACGCAAACAAAATATTTTATACATTTGCTAACGATGTTTCATACCCATACTCACATCGGAAATGTATTAGGGCAAAATTTTAGGTTGCATGTCTTCTCTAAATCTGACTATCTTCTTCTCAAATCCGCACCCCCCACCCCCCTCCTTTTCCCTGGGTCATGCTCACTGAGCCCGGACCACACAAACTCGCCATATGAGGTGTAGAGAAGAGATATAGAGGAAGAGAGAGGGGGAGCCATGAGAGAGGGGCATGGTATAGCCTGCTAGTTCGATGAAGGAGCTAGACGGAAGGGGAATTAAGAGGGAGAGGAAGGGCAATTTTTTTTTGTCACAGGAGAATTATTAATTCCGTAAAAATATATGTCATGTTTAGGTAGAAAAAACAAGCTTATTTTGCTTAGATGATTAATGACATGGCAATATACGAGCATCTTGCATTGTGAATGGCCTTATAGCTAGTTGGAAATGTTGTTGCTCAGGGAATTCGTCTTGTTTTTGTTATTTAATTTTCTACTAACTAAGCTCTTGTCCACGCACGCACGGACGCGCGCAGGTTAATATATGTTCTTGCAATGCAACATCCGTCCAGAACTGTAGCACTGGATCTCTTTCTCCTGATGGCCATGATGGATTACATCAAATCTTCTTCTTGTCGTCGTTTCCTCTGGCCCGCACAGTCACGGGGAGCCCGTCCGCCATGCGCAGCGTCAGCGACGGCACCTGCCGGGGCCGGTACTCGCCGTCGACGGCGAGGTCGAATTCGTCGAGCACGCACACCACGATGGACTTCATCTGGATGTAGGCCATCTCTTTCCCCAGGCACAGCCTCGGCCCCGCGTGGAACGCCACGTACCGGAACGGGCTCTCCGGCCGGAACGCGCCGTCCGCCGGGTCCAGCCACCGCTCCGGCCTGTACGCCCGAGCGTCCTCGCCCCACACGGCCACCATCCGCCCCATCGCGTACGAGTTGTACTCCACGAAGAACCCTGCCCCCACCGCCGTGCCGTCCGGCAGGACGTCGTCGGCCAGCGCGTGCAGCGTGTTCACCGGCACCGGCGGGTACAGCCGCATCGACTCCGTGATGGCCGCGTGCACGTAGTGCATCTCCCTCAGCTCGTCCAGGTCGAAGCCGACCTTGTCGAGATCGCCGGCGTGTTCACGGCGGGCGCGCACCGCGGCGACCTCGTCGCGGATACGGCGCTCCACGTCCGGATGCGACGACAGCAGCCAGAAGAACCAGGAGAGCGCCGACGAGGTGGTCTCCCGCCCAGCGAGGAGGAAGCTGATCACGACGTCGCGGAGGGTCACCTCGGTGTAGCTTTCGTCCTGGCTCGCCATGAACCGCGACAAGAGATCATGTTTCTCGCAGCCGGTGCTCATCTCCTCCCGCCGCGAACGGATGATGCGATCGGCGAAGTCATGCACCATCTTGATGGACTCGCCCAGCCGCCGCTCGGAGCCCACGTTCAGCGCCTTCTTCACCCTCCAAAAGCCCGGAACGGCGTACCTGAACCGACCGGCGCTGAGATTGGCAGCGTCCCGGAAAGCGTCGGCGAAGCCGCTACGGGCGTCCGAGAGCTGGCGAGGGTCGTGGTCGAAGGCGACCCGGCAGATGTTGTCGAACGCAAAGCGCTCGAGCGTGTCCTGGAGGTCGAGACGGACGCGGCCGCCTGACCGCGCGGCGCGGCGCAGCAGCGGGAGGAGGCGCCCGTGCAGCTCGCCGTGCACGCAGCGCGCCACGAAGGCGCGGAGCGAGCGCGTGTTGAACTCGTAGCTGGGCGCGCCACGCCTCGCCGTCGGCGTTGAAGATCCCGCGGCCGAGGAAGTCGTGCAGCAGCGACGAGAAGCGCGGGCCCTTGGGGTAGTTATCGAAGCTGGCGCGGAGGAAGTGCTCGACGTTGGCCGGGTTGGCGGTGATGACGCCCCGCACGCCGCCCGGCCGGTGGAGCAAGAAGGTGCACGTCGGCTGGCACTCGATCTGCTCGGTCATCCAGTCCAGGATGCGGTGCCGGTTCGCGAGGAACTGCGGCAGGTGGCCGAGCAGCGGGTACGGCCGCAGCCCCGGCGCGTGGTGCTGGTCCTCCTCCTTGCCAAGCCGTCGAGCTCTCCAGCTGTGTCGAACATGGATTGCGCTGATGACGAACAGCAGTAGCAGCAGCAGCAGCAGCACGGCCATGGTTGCTGGACGGTAGTTTCAGGGATGTAGCTGGATGCAGTTGATGTCGCGGTGGACAAGTGGAGCCGTGTTTCTCATTAGATGACCGACATGATTGGGCAGAAGAGAAGATATTTACTATTTACTATTTAGAGGGGAAAAGAGTGGTGGTTGGTGACACTCCGTAGGTGAGCGGGCGGAAAATCACCCACGCAGCCAAGCACCTCTCTAGCTATCTTCCTTTTTTTTAGGAATCGCTAATCATCAGTCGACTGGGATTTCAGTCGATTTCTCACTTACCCGTGCGCCACCCGCCGTCTTCCTCCCCTCCGGCGACCTCCTCCTCTCCCGCTGCCGCGCCGCCATGGATTGGTTAGGGTTTAGGTAAGGTTCAGGTTCGGGGTGCCGCTAGGCTTAGATGGATGGCCAAGGGAGGCGGCAGCGGCGCCGGAGTAGGGGACAGGGGGGAAGGCGGTTGGGGTGGCGGTGGCGGAAGTGAAGGTGACGGTCGAGTTAGGTTAGGCGGGTAGCGCCTTGGGGAGGTTAGGCGGCGGGCGGGCTAAGCGTCACAAGGCCAAGTGAGGCGGCGGAGGAGGAGGAGGAGCGCGGAGAAAGGGCAGGCTCGAGCCGTCGAGGTCGGGGGCGGTAGAGGGGAGGAGAAATGGGGGAAGTAAGAGAGAGAGTGGGGGCGCGGGGCTCATCTAGGCCGTTGGATTGAGATCCAGCGGTCTAGAAAATCGACTTATGGATATTAAAAAAACAGTCGACTGTGCAATAGACAGTCCTTTTTTTTACCTAGCTATCTTCCTGTGTTTTTAACCAGATGTATAATAGCTAGCATATATAATGTTATAAACGATATTCCCTCCGTTCAAAACTATATGTTTCAAGATTTAAACTTCTTAGTCTTCGGTCAATAATTTATCCAACAATATCGATTTTGTGATACACAAATAGCATCATTGTATTCTTATCTAAAAGTATCCTCTAATAGTCATAATTTTATTATTACCAATATATGATAACAAAAATTAAGCATCAAATATTATCACCGCAAGCATCGCCGCCACAACCCGATGCCCTACTCCACCTGTCGGCACATTTTAGCCGGTAGGTTTTTCCGAGGACTAATTCAGTGTTCGGCAGTGGAGGTTTGCGTAGTTATGTCGCCTCTTCTTTCCTCTCATGTGGATGAACGAGACAAGAACACTTAAGAATGCACAGAGATTACCCAGGTTCAGCCCCCCAGAGTGGGTAACAACCCTAGTCCTGCTTGGGTTCTTGCTACTTTGTTTACTGTGGTTCAATTGAGGGACCTCTCCCCTCTTACAGACGTACCCCCTAGCCTTATATATGCACAGAGGCTATCTTGGGTAAAGGGAAAAGGAAAAATACATTTATTGGTCCGGTCACTATAGCCATCATTACTCCTAATCTCTTAATCCACGCCATCGTCCCACCTGCCCATACTCCGACAGAGGGACAAGTTGAATGGGACATGACATCTCACCTATCCCGAGTGCTTCACTGCTGCCTCTGACAGTAGGGCCCATGCGCCCTCCGTTCCGCCTACACAAGAACTTGCACGCCTGCTCGCCTGCTCGCCACATGTCATGGTCGTCCACCTGCTCGTCGGGCAACCATGCGTCCTGAGCGTCCGGAGCCTAGGGTCTGTTCACCCACCTGCTCACCGGGCAGCCACCTAGTGGGGCCTGCACACCCTCCCGCTCAGGTTGGGTAATTTAAAACTCTGTGTGCATTCCTTCTTATCCCTTCCGTGGGTTCCATGTAGAAGCAGTGGAGTATCGCCGAAACCCGTGTCCTATCACCGCCGGGAGATGAAGAGTTCCACTTCCAATCGCCGCTGACCTCAAGATCAACTAGTTGATCTTACACACTGGAGTGTGACCCTGCCACTGGCGACCGCTGCAACCCTCATCCCGTCTCCCTGTCGGCCCCTCTTATTACCTCGATGAGCTAGCCATTGTCACCCATAAAATACTCGCTTGAGCTGGCAGCTACGTCAGATGTCTCGAGATCTAATGAATTGTACAACCGGATGCCACCTCGAACTGAGGTTCTTTTGGACATGGTTCTCTAAGGTTTGAAGGAGCTAGCCATTGTCCCCCATCTGCTCTTTTGAGTTGGCAGTTCTGCCAGATGCTACAGGACTGGCGCTCGAGGAGCCTGAGCTATCCATGAGATTGTGCCTTTCATGAGAATTTTAATCTGATACCACTCCAATTGTGTAAAAACACAAGGGATTAAATATATTTAGTACTTCAAATCTATAGCTTACTTTACTTGATTAATCTAAAACAAAAATGCTAAGGGATGGATACCAAAATAAAAAATTCATTAAAATCTAAATATCTAAAGCCTTCCTTCTTAATTTGTTGCCTTGTCACGTCCAACTATTGGCAACCACCACCTCTAGCGGGCTTGCGGCTATGACCTCAAGGTTTGTTGATCCAATCGCCCCACCATGGCCCCGGTGGAGATGGATGGTTAGATTCCATTTTGTACCTTTTGGCACCTTGTGCCCCCTGTCTCCTTGCACCTTGTGAAGGTATGTAAACTCTTCCACATAAATAAGGTGGTGAATATACTTTTTGATCAAAATCTTTCTAGAATATCGCACAATATATTATGAAAATATACCCAAATAATTTGTAGTCATCATTTGTTCACGATTTAGTGAGTGTAGTTACATGAGGTATGCTCCATTGGATTTGAGGGATTGATGGTCTAGATGAGCGAGAACAACCACCACCATTTACCATTGGGATCTTTTTTAATATAATTTATTTTTTATATAAAATAAAATGGCCTTCATCATCCAAAACAATGAAAGCCATTATGTATGTCCATGCTTGGACCAGGAATTCCTAGGCTTATCCCAACCCTTAGTCTTGGGTTGTGAACATGAGATATGTTCACCATTCCCACCCCCTCGTATCCTCTTTTACCAAAAAAAAATTCTAAAATAAAGTAATCGAGTCCTTCTTCCTCCTCTTCTCTCCTCCTCCCCTTCACCCGTCTGAGCTAGCTGCTCCAGTGGGTGCAGCCACCAATGACCACAACCTCCTCATCATATGGCCACATTGGGGCTCATGAGAAGCTGATGTGCAAGTCGTCCGTACCACGCCAGGCCTAGACTTTACCGAGTGGTTGTGGCTGGTGGGACAACTCATCGGGCGCACTGGTGTGGTCTTGTGATGGGGAGGCGGTGATCGTCAACGGCCGCACGCATAGGGACGCAGTGGCTCACTACATGTGGGGGTGGAAGAAAAAGAATATGACCATTTTAAAAAAAATCAAGTTTTTTTTTTTTTGCAAAAGAGAGTGTGGGCTGCATATGCATCTCAACGCATGACTATGAGCCAAGATAAGCCCAATATTTCCTTGTCCAAGCGCAAACGACCTACTCAATAAGAAGTTACAAAATATATGTAAAAACAAATAAATTTCATTTATTTTATACCAATTACATTAGGACGTCGGTTAGATGTGTAATATGTGCTTCCGAAATATATGTATAGAAACAAATAGATTGCATTTATTGTACCGATTTTAGGATGATACGTGCACCCACCTCGGGCTATTTCCCCAAGACATTATAAGCCACTTCTATAGCAGCTCCCTCGTCAGGCCACGTCGCCCGGTTAATCGCAGCCCTTCGTTCTTGCCCGTATATATTGAAGCCGCTCTTATACAGTCAACTAGCGAGGAAGATCAGGGATGGAGCAACCTAGGGTGGCAATAGGATGGGCTGCAAGAGACGCCAGCGGTCTGCTGTCTCCCTTCTCCTTCACCCTCAGGTGATCTCTCTCTCTCTCTCTCTCTCTCTCTCTCTCTCTGCATGACAAACAGTTGAGATGTTCTTGAAATCTTCAGAAAAAGCCTTGAAAATTGTATATGTGTGCAAAATATCATTTGAAAAACTGTTGAAGTCAATAGATGATCGCCTTTTGGGGATTGCAGCAACAAGCGATTTATCCATGAGAGGGTGAGCGGCCGACGACGGCGATCGTCGGGATTCTCCATGAGTGGATCTCGTTTTTGGGCTTTGTCTCCAGGTGAGTCTGATGATGAAGGCCAGATTGATCCGTTGTTGGAGAATCTTTCCAGAGATGTGGTTAAGATCAAAGCAGACCTTACTCAGGCAGGGTATTCTGTTGGAGATATCTCGTCTTACATTAATAATTTGTTGCCGGAGACACAGGTATGTGTTCCGTCCGTGCCTGCAGGCGGTTTTGGTGGTTTGTCAAAAGTTAGATCCTATCCAGTGCGGAATGATCGTCGGCCATGGAGCTCGGCAGATCGACCATGGAAGGGTCCTCTTCCTCGTCCTCGTCTATCACCGCCATTAACTTTTGGCGATGTACTGTTGCGGCAACAAAAATCATTGGTGAAGCTGCAGGACATTGTTAGCACTACGAAATTTCAGGCGGCATCATCGAACATTCAAAATTCGGATGCTACCTTTCCCATTCAATCGACGGAAGGATATCGTGAGGCGAGAGAGGATCAGAGAGAGGGCTTGGATTTGGTTTGGGCCAGCAGAAAGTTGGGCCGGGCAAAACTTTTTGCTAGGATGGGTCGACAAAACCCTATTCGCAATGCAATCGTAGCAGCTCCGGTTGTGAAGGTGGCGGCGGCTTCTGGTCTGTTCAATCTGAGGGAAGAAAAGTAGAAGTCTGCATCCCCTTTGCGCGCCAAATCTCATCGAGAGAAAACCTTGATTGGAGGAGGTGCCAACAGGATGGCTAGGTGTCATGGGCAAGGTGGGCACGATGGCAGGACGCCAGCAGGTGGCCGATCGTCGGCTGGTTTCGGCAACAGAGGCGGCAGGCATCAAGGTGCGTTTGGTCGCTTTGGAGGTGTTAGAGGAGCACATCACGGCATGTATCGTCCTCGTTGGGGAGGCAGGGGTGTGAGCATCGTTGAGCCCTAATTTTTATTAGTGGCATTGATGACAAAATTAATTAATATAAAGGGCTAGGGGGTTTTTGGACTTCTCGGAACCCTAGCGGAGACTCGGCGATTTTTATAAACCCTATTTTGAAGCGTCGACAATTTTATGAGCTGCTCCAAGGTTTTAAGTGCGTGACCGGGTGAGAGAAGAGGTCACGTATAGATTAGGAGTAGTTAGGTTTATTTCCTGTTTTTCGTCGGATTTCAAAAGGGGTTCGAATGTCTCGGACTATGCCGGATCTTTGCGATTTCTCGAGAACTTGGTTTCCGTAGTCCACCCCTTCTAAAAATACCCAAATATCCCTATGTGAGACCTCTAGAGAGAGAGAGAGAAACCCACCTAAATTTTCCCCCTAACATTTTAGCCATAAATCCATTCCGTCGGACGGCATCTGGTAATTCCAGACGGCGTCCGACCAGCCCAAAATCCAAATTTATATTCACTGTCGGACGGCGTCCGGTAGTCACCGGACGGCGTCCGATCAAGTTCAAATTTGGCTGTTTCTCACTGTCCGACGGCGTCTGGGGGGCGTCCGGTGCTTTCAGCGCCTGCGTGACCCTTGCTGTCGGACGGCGTCCGGTGGGGACCGGACGGCGTCCGATAAACCTATTTTTGTGAGCGATTGCATTGTCGGACGGCGTCCGTGCCCGTCGGACGGCGTCCGGTAGAGGCTAACGGCTAGTCTTTTTGTCCTCTTCCGAGGGGCAACGGCTAGTTTTGCTCTAGGGGCTATAAATACCTACCTAGTGGCTGGCTACTTTGAGGTTTGCTGCTCCACTTCACATACCACATCCATAGCTCATCAATTAGGTATTCTAGAGCCATTCCTCCACCCATAAAATCATCCAAAGCCACAAATTCATAAAACCCCAATACCGAGCTTCATGGAAGTCCTTCGATCCGGCATGATCGGGGCGTTTCGGGCTTGTTACTTTTGAAGACATCCTTCGTGGAGGCGTGGGCTTGAGAGTAGGCCTTGGCGTGTGGCTACTCTTGAGTCGGTGTCGGGTGACGAGTCCACCTCGCGGAGTGGCGGAACGACTACCGGGAGTAAGTGAGGCGTGAGGCTCGAGAGCGAGCCGGTCCTTGTCGCAAGGGGTAGCCTCAACGGAGAGTAGGAGTTGCGCTCGAACTTCATCAAACAAACACCGTGTCGCCTCTTATTTACTTTCCGCACTTACTACCATTGCATTGAATGTGTTGATTGTGATGCCATGTCTTAGTTGCTTGTTAACTTGTTTATCGCTTCCGCTTGCGTATCAATTGACACTAGGATTGGGTCACTATTAATTTGATGCTTAATCAACAATTAATCAAAGAAAAATTAAAATTGCCTATTCACCCCCCCTCTAGGCCTTAGGATCCTCTTTCAAGTGGTATCAGAGCGTCTAGGTTCTCCGGTATTAGCTTAACCGCTAGGAGATGGCTCAAGAGGGGCCTAGGATAGAAATTGGAAAAGCTCCTATTTTCGAAAGAACAACCTACAACTATTGGAGAATTAGGATGCAATGTTACTTAGAGGCACTTAGTTATGATGTGTGGGTTGCTTGTGAGACCGGCTATCCGGACCCTCCGGCCGGAACAATTGCTCTTGATGAAGTTCATGCTAAGTACAAACGCTTTAATGCCATTGCTAGAAATGCTTTACTCTCTAGTGTATCCTCCGAAGTTTTTGATAGCATTGGTAATCTTACTAAAGCTTATGATATTTGGAAGCATCTTAGGGAAATTTATTTTGGTAGTGCCGAGATGCTTGAGGAGAAGCTATCTCGAGCTAGAAAAAGATTTGATCAATTCAAGATACTCCCTAATGAAAGTGTTAATGAAATGTTTCTTAGGTTGAACCCCATCGTCAATGAAATTGCCGGATGTTCGGAGAAGAAGGTCTTGGAAGACATTGACATTTGTCGGAAGATGCTTGATGTTGTGCCATTTAGCTTTAATCCACTTGTGATCTTGATTCGAGCATCCAAGTCAAAGCTCAAGAAAATGACACCGACAAAGCTTCTCGGGCAACTCAACTCATATGAGATGCGACTTCTTGAAAGTGAAGAGTCCCCGCTCAATAAGAAGTCCATTGCTCTTCCCGCCAAAGCCAAAAGTGGGAAAAAGAAGATTGAAATTGAAGAAGAAGATGATGACTCCGATGATGCAATTCCGGAGATTGAAGAATTGGCCCTCCTTGTCAAGCGGTCAAGAAAGTTGATCAAGAAGATGAGCTTCCGCGGCGGATCATCCTCTTCAATGCGGAGACCTATCTCCGAGATGCGTTGCTATGAATGTGGAGAGAAGAGTCACTTGGCGGCGGATTGTCCAAAGAGCAAAAAGAACAAGCACAAGGCAAGGAATCAAGAGGAAGATGAGGAAGACGACAAGAAGAAATACCGTCACTACCGCAAGAGCGATCACAAATCAAAGGATAAGAAGAAAGCTCTTGCCGGTCAAAAGACTAAGAAGGAAGATAGCTCAAGCTCATCGTCCTCTCAATCCTCCTCCGAAGAAGAAGATACTAGAGCTCATGGGCTAGCCGGACTTGCGATCAAGGAAAATGCTCCTCCGGCTCTTCCCAAGCAAAAGCTTTGTCTCACCGCCAATGTACAAGAAGAGGTGATTGAAGAATGGATCACCGATGACGAGGGCTCTTGGGCGGACTCCTCCGACAATGAAAATACTAAGGTGTCCGGAGTCGCCATCGACAACCCCTCACCTCCCATGTGTCTTATGGCACTAGAGGAGAAGGTAACACATGAGCACCTCTCTAAAAGTGAGTTTAAGTTTTTGATTGATGATTTGAATAATGCTCTAGAGAAGGAAAAGTCTAAGAGGAAGAAGCTAGTGAAAGTGCATAAAGAACTTGCGAATGAATTTGAAAACTTGCTTGAAAAACATGAAACTCTAGAAGATGATTATGAAGCTCTAAATTTGCAAGTTGAAATTTTAGAAAACAAATTTGTTAGCTCTAATGTTGATGTTGAAACTCCTCTTGCTTGCTCAATTGAAAAATGTGATGTTGGTGTGACTTGTGATTTAATTGATACTATAGATGGTTCACTTAGCTTATCTCATAACACTTCTTTGAACTTGTCACCCACCATCACACCTAATGCTAGCTCATCTACATCCACTAGTGCCACCTCTTTAAATAAAAATGCTTGTTCCATTGGTACTTGGGGTGTTGCTAAATGTGCTAATGAGCTAATTAAGAAAAATTTGCTTCTTAAGGATAGAATTGAGCAACTAGACTCTAGCTTAGCTAAATTGCTTGTGGGGAACAACTCTCTTAACAAAGTGCTTCGGGAGCAAAGGTACACCTTGGGTAAGCATGGTTTGGGATTTCATCCCGGGGATTTGCCCAAGGACGGTTGGGATAAGCCCAAGCTAACTTTTGTTAAGGGAGGGACCCGTTGCCATATTTGCAAAAATGAGAAACATAAGGCCATTGCTTGTCCTCTTGCTAAAACATCTCAATTCATGTCCAAAACTCAAGTGCTTAATGCTAGTTACATGTTTATGAGTAAGAATGGCTCTACCTATGCTAAATATGTTGGTGCACCCAATGAAAAGAAAGATGTGAAGGCTATTTGGGTGCCCAAATGCTTGATGACTAACTCTAAAGGACCTAAGAAGAAGTCTTGGGTACCTAAAACCCAAGCTTGAAATTGTATGTGTAGGTGAACTACAAGAGCGACGGCCGGCATTGGATATTCGATAGCGGTTGCACTCAGCACATGACCGGTAGTTCAAGTATGTTCACCTCACTAGAGGAGGAGAAGGACCCCGAACACAAGATCACATTTGGGGATAACTCCAAGCGAAAGGTAAAGGATATAGGTAAAATTGCAATATCAAATGACCTATCCATCTCTAATGTGCTCTTGGTGGAAGCTTGCAACTTTAATCTCCTCTCCGTTGCTCAAGTGTGCGATTTAGGTTTTGATTGCTTCTTTTCGATCAACGGAGTTAGTGTTGTTTCCACTAAGGATCAAAGTGTTGCATTTGAAGGCACCTGGTTTCAAAACTTATATTTGGTTGATTTTTCAAACCGAGAAACTTCTCAAATCAAGACTTGTCTTATCGCTCAAACCACTCTTGGTTGGTTGTGGCATAGACGTCTTGGACATGTTGGAATGGGCACTTTGAAAAAGGTTTTTAAAGATAACTTGGTTGTTGGAGTGAAGGATGTCAAATTCGAGAAAAATCGTTTATGTAGCTCATGCCAAGCCAGCAAGCAAGTGGCTAATTCTCATCCGACTAAGACTTTTATGTCTACATCCCGACCACTTGAACTTTTGCATATGGATTTGTTTGGTCCAACCACCTATGCGAGCATAGGCGGTAATTCTTATTGTCATGTGATTGTCGATGATTTCTCTCGCTTCACTTGGGTATTTTTTCTTGCAAACAAATCTCTTGCCGGTGATGTGTTTAAAAGATTTGCCTTGAAATCTCAAAAAGAATTTGACTCCTTTATTAAAAAGGTGAGGAGTGATAATGGCACCGAGTTCACTAACACAAATGTGGAAGAATTTTGTGATGAGTTAGGTGTGAAGCACGAATTCTCGGCGGCATATACTCCCCAACAAAATGGAGTGGTGGAGAGGAAGAACCGTACTTTGATAGAGATGGCAAGATCGATGCTTGACGAGTACAACACGCCGCATGTCTTTTGGGCGGAAGCCATCAACACGGCGTGTCATGCCATCAACCGCCTCTACCTCCACCGACTCCTTCACAAGACCTCATATGAACTACTAGTGGGACGAAGGCCTAACATCTCTTACTTTCGAGTCTTCGGTTGTAAGGTATACATCTATAAGAAAAGGACTCATTTGGGTAAGTTCTAAAAGAGGTGTGACGTTGGTATTATGTTAGGGTACTCCTCTCGCTCAAAAGCTTTTCGAGTCTTTAATAATTCTACCGGGCTCGTTGAGGAGGCCTATGATGTCAAGTTTGATGAAACTAATGGCTCGCAAAATGAGCAAGATTTGACAAGAAATGTAGGTGATGAGCAGCCGCATGATGCTATGGAGTTGGGGAAATTGACCTCACGGAGGCACCAAAAGATGAAGTAATCACCCCCACCACCTCCATCGTTGATCAAGTTCAAGACACCTCTCCAACAACTCAAGATCAAGCGGTGGACGGAGATGCGAATTTTGAAGTTGATCAAGCTCAAGGGGGAGGCGTTGATCTACAAGTACCCGTCCAACAACACCGCTCTCTCTCCAATGATCATCCCCTAGATCAAGTCATTGGCAATCTCAATCAAGGCGTAAGAACCCGTTCTCATACCGCTAATTATTGTGAGCATCACGCCTTTGTGTCTATTGTTGAGCCTAGGACCATTGATGAGGCATTGGCGGATGCGGATTGGGTGAACGCCATGCATGAAGAATTGAACAACTTCACCCGCAATGAGGTTTGGGAACTTGTGGAAAGACCGAAAGACCACAATGTCATTGGAACCAAATGAGTCTTCCGCAACAAACAAGATGAGAACGGTGAAGTGGTGCGAAACAAAGCAAGATTGGTGGCGCAAGGTTTCACACAAATCGAAGGACTTGACTATGGAGAAACCTACGCCCCCGTCGCTCGACTTGAAGCTATACGGTTACTCTTGGCATTCGCTTCTCTCTATAACATAACTCTCTTTCAAATGGATGTTAAGAGTGCTTTTCTAAATGGTTTTATTGATGAACTTGTCTATGTCGAGCAACCGCCCGGTTTTGAAAACCTCAAATACCCAAACCATGTCTATAAGCTCACTAAGGCGCTATACGGTCTCAAGCAAGCTCCTAGAGCATGGTATGAGCGTCTTAGGGACTTCCTCTTAGAAAAAGGATTTAAAACCGGTGCGATTGATTCCACATTGTTTCTAAAGCCAATTGAAAATGACTTATTTATTTGTCAAATATATGTGGATGACATTATTTTTGGATGCACTAACAAATCTAAATGCAAGGACTTTGGAGAAATGATGTCCAAGGAATTCGAAATGTCGATGATTGGAGAGCTCACTTTCTTCCTTGGATTTCAAATCAAGCAACTTCGGGAAGGGACATTTATTTGTCAAGAGAAATACACAAAGGACCTTCTCAAGCGGTTTTCTATGGATGATTGCAAATCGATCAAAACACCAATGGCCACTAATGGACATCTTGATTTGAATGAAGATGGAAAGCCCGTGGACCAAAAGCTTTATCGCTCCATGATCGGTTCGCTTCTCTATCTCACCGCTTCTCGACCCGATATTATGTTTAGTGTGTGCATGTGTGCTCGCTTTCAAGCATCCCCTAAAGAAGTGCATCTTATTGCCGTAAAACGCATTTTGAGATATCTAAAAATCACTACTAGTCTAGGTCTTTGGTATCCCAAGGGAGCGCGTATTGAGCTTCTTGGCTTTTGCGAGTCGGAATAATCCGAGTCGGAATAGCCTTTTAGAAAAGATAATTTTGAGGCATGAAAATAAAGATAATTTTGAGACGAGGTGGCCTTTTTTATTCAATGCTATCATTGATAGCATGAATTTAAGGGAGATTGACCTCAGTGGCCGTCAGTATACTTGGTCCAATAATTTGGAAGACCCAATGTAATACCAGTGAATAAGAGGCAGTGGGCCGGTGAATCAAGCCCAGCCCACCACCTCCCCCATCTGAAGGGATAAGGGCTGGCAGCCATCTCTTTGCCCCTCTCATCTCTCCCATTCGAGCTCCTGCCCCTATTTCTCTCTCCCTCCTTTTATTCGGTGTCTCCCCAGCCCGTGCTCCTCCCTCCAGCTACATGCCTCCTAGCGCCTTCTCCCCCAGTCGGCACCGCCTCCTAGCGCCTTCTCCCCCAGCCGTTGCCCTCCTCTTGGTGCTGCCGTCCTGTGGCGCTCTCCCATTGCCCGGCAGGCAAGACAGACATGGGCAGAGGGGAGGGGTGGGGGGGACTGGTTTTGGAAGAGAAGGAAGAGGAAGGGAGAAGTGAAGGGAAGAAAGGTTGGTGGAAGGGAAGGCCGGCCAAGTGAAAGAAGGAGAAGGGGAGAAGGAGATGAGAGCTAGGGTTTCCTCCAAACCCTAGAAATTGTTGGGAAACTAAGGTAAATTCCTGCAATTAGCTCTTGAATGGGTTGGTTTAGGATGGATTTTGGGAAGAATGCAAATCCCGGACTTGTATTTTAAGGTTAGTTTGTGATCTGTGAATGCAGTAGTTTGTTCAGTGGAATTAGAGTGTTTTGGCTAGGATTCAGGGCTCGCCCTTATGGAAGAAATCGTAGCTTGTCTTTCTAGCTTTCCAACGAGCCCAAGAACGCGAAATTTGGCCTAGCAATTTAGAAGTTATGGCTTCTGGAGTTTTGCTGCCCGGTGTAGGCCGCGATGAGGTTTTTCTTTGCATCTAGTAACCTATATTTGTTCAGCCCCTTTGTAAGTTAATAGCTGAGGGATTGTGGTATAATTGAGAGCCTATTGTGTTAGAGGGTGGAAAGGGGAAGGGCTAGATGGGATACGATATGTAACTATTGGCTTATTAAGGGTATCAAATCGGTTGATTGTCATGCTTGCATTGTATAGGTACTGCTTCGGGGTCGGCTTCAACATCTCGTCCCTCCGCCCCGCCGGGTAACTAAGGCAAGTACATGACGTAATGTGGATGGTAACGCATACTAGAATAGTATAATGTGTTGCTTATGTCTTGCTTTATGGTTGATGAATTTATGATGTTGAGTGAATGCATGGATGATATGGTTGGAATGAGGATAAGAAATATTGTCTTACCCTGTTAATGTTGCACACATTTATAAAAGCATGCATTCGAGCCAGGGCGGTGAGAAAGTCATATAGCCTACTAGTCCGGTGAGCCACGGGCCCGGTCGATGGAAATGCTATATGACTAATCCGGCGTGCTCTTGATAAGACCTACAGAGGTAGGCAACCCCCCCCCCCCACGGGATGGCGGGGAAGTCTCACTACGGTGAGCACCTCCACGGGATGGAGTTAGAGCGATACACCAACAGGTGTATGCTCAGATACCGGTGCGCACAATGTTAAAGGTCATGATGCATCGCATTGCACTGCATTGCATTGCATTGTATTGATAGAGTGGAGTGGGAACTGATAATTATGATTATTGGGGCTTGTGCTTAATTTTGTTTAAGCATTGCTGTTATGTACTTTGCTGAGTCTTTGACTCACATATGCTCTTTTGGTGTTTCTTCTAGGTGATGGTTGAAGCAGCTTCCGCGGGGAAAGGGCATAGTCCACATTTTTGCTCATCACTCGAGCCAGTCATCTTACCACCCATATAACAAACTGAATTGACTTGAGCTTGCTTATTATACTATGGATATGTATTATTTTGACTACTGATTGTTAGGTCAAACTTAGTGGCTAATGTGTTTTGTATCCGGTTGGTTATGACCTGTTGATGATGGGTACGCCTTTTGTCAAGCGTTGGCTTTTGCTCGTTAACTTCTGGGTGCTTGATGATATGTTCTATGCATCTGTTATGAATTGCTGTGTTTGGACGTCCCTTTTTCAGGGGAAGTTCTGTCAAATTTTTGTATGAAAATGTGGTGGTAGCATCTTGAGCCTCTAGTCTGAGGATGGGGTGTTACACCCAACCTTTGAGAAGTTAGACAGAGTATTAGTAAGCACCCAGTGGGAACTTAAATATCCTTTAGTAACAATCGATGCTGGTAGCAGAATTCTTTCTGATCATGCACCTCTTATACTCAAAATGGATACTTCTTATTATCATGCAAACCAACCTATGTTCAAATTTGAATTGGGATGGTTAACACGTGATGGTTTTTTTGACATGGTTGCCAATATTTGGCACGAACAGGTTGATGTTGATTCCTCTTTGAAACGATGGCAACATAAGATCCGAAAACTTAGAAAGCATCTAAGGGGTTGGGCTAGACATACCAGTGGCCATTGTAAAAAAGAGAAAAAAAAAATTATTGAGTAAGATTGATGAGTTAGACAAGAAAGCCGAAGATACTCGACTTTCTGTCGATGAATTGAATCAAAAAAATCAGTTGAATCAGAAGCTGGTCCAATTTCTGAGAGAGGAAGAGATCAAGTGGTACCAACGATCAAAAGAAAAATTCTTATTAGAGGGTGATAGCAATACTAAATTCTTTCACCTAATTGCAAATGGAAAACATAGGAAGCAACGAATCTTCCAACTAGACCAAGATGATGGTGTCATAGTTGGAGATACGAAGCTTAAAAATTATATCACTAATTATTACAAGGGTTTGTTTGGTCCACCAGAAAGCAACTATTTTTCCATAGTTGAAACCATTCGGGATGATATTCCTCAAGTGACCGATTCTGAAAACAGCTCATTAACTGAACCTTTCTCTGAAAAGGAAGTAAGAGATGCTATTTTTCAGATGGATCATAATAAAGCACCCGGGCCAGATGGCTTTCCGGCTGAATTCTACCAAGTTTTTTGGGAGGTTATCAAGCTAGATTTGATGGCTATGTTTGAGGATTTTTATAGTGAAAATTTTCCTCTTCATAGTTTGAATTTTGGTATAATTACCCTTTTACCAAAATCAAAAGAAGCATCTCGTATTCAGCACTATAGGCCCATTTGTTTGCTCAATGTTAGTTTTAAGATTTTTACCAAAGTGGTTACAAATAGAATTAAATGTATAGTTGATAAGGTTATTAAACCTTCTCAAATAGCTTTTATGCCCGGAAGAAATATCATGGAAGGAGTAATAATTTTACATGAAACTATACATGAGATGCATAGAAAAAATCTCAGTGGTGTAGTTTTAAAACTTGATTTTGAAAAGGCCTATGACAAAGTTAAATGGACTTTTCTTCAACAAGCTTTGAGGATGAAAGGTTTCTCCTCTAAATGGTGTAAATGGGTGGAGGATTATGTTTTCGGAGGAAGTGTTGGGATTAAAATCAATGATGATTTAGGCCCTTACTTCCAGACTGGTAAAGGCCTGAGACAAGGTGATCCATTATCTCCCTTATTGTTCAATATTGTTGTTGACATTCTGTCTGTCCTTATTTTGAGAGCGAAGCAAGATGGTCAAATTGAAGGAGTAGTTCCGCACTTGGTGGAAGATGGGTTATCTATTTTGCAATATGCAGATGACACCATCATTTTTTTAAATCATAACCTAGAGCAGGCACTAAACTTAAAACTCTTGCTTGGTACATTTGAGCAACTATCTGGTTTAAAGATAAATTTTCATAAGAGTGAAATTTTCTGTTATGGTGATGCTAGGGAACATGAGGACCGATACACACAACTCTTTGGTTGCGGTGTGGGCTCGTATCCTTTTAAGTATCTTGGTCTACCTTTGCATCACAATAAATTGTGTAGTGCAGACTGGAAGGGAGTCGAGGATCGTTTTGAGAGAAAATTGAGCGGGTGGAAAGGAAAACACTTATTTTCAGGGGGTAGACTAGTGTTACTTAATTCTGTACTTAGTAGTCTACCGATGTTTATGATGTCCTTTTTTGAGATTCCTCGTGTTGTGCTTAAGAGATTGGACTTTTTTAGATCCCGTTTCTTTTGGCAAAGCAACGATCAACAGAGGAAATATCGTTTAGCCAAATGGAATATTCTTTGTCGTCCCAAGGACCAAGGTGGTCTAGGTATTCAAGATCTAGATACTAAAAATAAGTGTCTTCTAAGTAAATGGATTTTTAAACTCCTAAATGAAGAGGGCATTTGGCAAAGATTGCTTAGAAATAAGTATTTAGTCAATAAAACTTTTTCTCAAACTCATTCCCAACCGAGGGACTTTCAATTTTGGAAAGGTCTCATGAAAGTAAAGCTAGATTTTCTAAAATAGGGACATTTTAAATTAAGAAATGGTACCCAAATTAGATTCTGGGAAGATAGTTGGTTGGGACATTCTCCTCTTAATGAACAATATCCAAATCTTTTTGCGATAGCCAGAAAAAACATGTCACTGTCTCGGAAGTTCTTAACTCATCTACTCTTAATATTGCCTTTTGGAGAGCTTTAGTAGGCCAAAATTTAAGAGATTGACATATGCTAAAGTTAAAACTTTCTGTGCTCCATTTAGAGTCAGATCAAGATGTTTTTTGTTGGAATTTACATAAAAGTGGTCAATTTTTGGTACAATCAATGTATCAAAAAATGAATAATACTACAACAATTCAATCCCATGACTATATCTGGAGACTTAGAATTCCTTTGAAAATAAAAATCTTTCTTTGGTACTTAAATCGAGAGGTCATTCTTACAAAGGATAATTTGGCAAAGCGTGGTTGGTAGGGCAATTTGCAATGTGTTTTCTGCAATAAAAGAGAAACTATTCAGCATTTGTTCTTTGATTGTCACTTTGCTAGATCTATGTGGCGAATTGTTCACATAGCTCTAAATTTAGATTTACAAAGGAGTCTTTCTCATTTAAGAGAAAGTTGGATCCATGGTTTAAGACTATCAAAGATATGTCAATTTTTAACTGGTATGGCAACTATGTTTTGGTCTATTTGGCTTTGTCGAAATAATGTGGTTTTTGACAAACGCAAAGATATATCTTTTTTGCAGGGTATTTTCAGAGCTACATATTGGTTGAGGCATTGGGCATTACTGCATAAGGAGGATGACTGGAAACCATTTAAGCATGCCAATCTTTAGAAGAGGTGGCTATGATGTTTTTCAATAATTATGGTTGGAGAAATATTCATAGATTATGTTTTGTTTAATGTAATTTTTATTTTGCTCGTCTTAAGATTGTTAGTCTTAAGTCGAGCCGTTCTTTGTGAACTTGGCTGTATACATCTCACGATGTAGAGGCTGGAATTTTATTCCATTATCTAAAAAAATGTAGACCAAAGCGAGCTTATTTTTGCATCTTAACATTTTAGTTGATGCATTCACACACACTTAACTACAACACATTTAGTTAAAGATAAGATGTTAAAATAAAATGTTGTGATACGTTGAAGAGAAGGGGCCTTTAGGCCATGTTTAATGGGTGAATCCATTTGTTGACTCTTCTGTGACCCAACACCATTGATCCGCCACATGAATACTACCATTAAACATGTCCTAATGAGACCATTACTGTGATGGCATATACAGATGTATCTAACTCTCTTAGACCCTCTTTAATTTGTGGTTTGGTTTGGTTCTGTTCGGTTGAGCTAAATTTTATAATTTTGCGTAGATCATTTAGGATAACATTTTTAATATATTTGGGTTTTTTTAATATCATAAAAATATTTTTAAAATAACATTTTAGTTTCTTATGTCTTTTCTAAAAGCGCTAAACTTTTGATTCAACCAAATCGATCAAACAGAACCGTGAATTAAAGAGGACCTTAGTATGTTTGGACCGGACTAATTACTTCAAAGCCATGGTTAAGGCCCATATAAGCTAAATTTCGTGTCCATGCCTGTCCTTTCCGCGGAGGTGACTCTCCACACCAATATTACGGCCCAGGCGCCACCCCCCTCCTAATGGCAGAACTAGATGATAAGACAAGTAGCTCAGCATGCGTGTTCGCTACACTCGCATTTGCCTTTGTGTTGGGCCGCATGTAAGATGGGCCCAACACTTCCGTGTGTGATGTGGTTGTTTTCATGATACTATAACAATACATGATGATATCCGAGACCGAGAATGGTACTCGTTGATACTCCACGATACTTGCCTTCATTGTGTTTTTGTGAGGGTACAAGAAAGACACACACAAACTCACTTCACCGCATCCACACACACCACACTCATGCAAACGCGTATGCATACCCACTAAAAACTTCAAGAAAATCTTGAAAAAAAGTGATAACTGGAGTTTGAACCCTCGACTTATAGCTCTCACAACCGAGATGCTATCAACTGAGCTATGCTCAGTTCTCTCTCTGTGTTGTGTTCCTGGGTCATATCTCGTTAAATTCTATCGGTACTTCTTGGCACTTCTAGCTTAGGTACTATGAGTTCCAACCAATACCATCCATAGAGTTTAATTCAATGGCTCACAAGAGGTACCAAAGCATATCTGCTTATCTAGTTATTTTTCTATGTTCATTCTTAAACACAAATGTTTTTAATCTATTTTTTGATCTTGAAGACATGTGTCAAAGGCGTAAGAAAATAAGTCAAACGAACTATACTTAACTCTCGAGGCCACTTCAATAAATAAGCAAAGATGACACAGTAGTGGTCTTGCCGCTTGCCCTCATGCACTTTGCCACCGCAAGCGTAGAGAGACCCACCATCGCTAGCCTTGGCACACCATTGCCATGTACTTGTGTGTCGTAACGTGTGTCACCGCTTGTACCTTGCACGACCCAACAAAATTCCACCTCATACATAACCCATCCGTCCTCATGCAGACATGACACCACATGTTGCTATCACTGTCAGCCCAAACGCTCCGCGCCGGTCCACTCGCCATTGAGTCTCATGTCATAGGTTAAGGGAGATGTTAAAAAAGGAGAGACGGGGAAGAGAAAGGCTTTCTCATCATATTCTTACATATCAACGATTGGGTATGATTAGATTTGATTGGTATCTTTCGGTACCAGGCCTGAGGCCTTTGAATTGTACTGAGTTCCATTTTTGGAAGTGTTTTGGCAATATGCATTCTTGGCCGGTGCAAGGTTGGAAGTTATTATTTCATCATCTAAAAAATCTCCTAGCGCTTAAGAAATAATAGAATATAATCCTAACCTTTTGTATCTAGGGATGTAGACAGTCAATGATACCTACAAATTTTAAAGTTTAAATACATGCGAGAATGACCGTGAACAAATATCAGGCATGCCAAAGTGAAAGCGACTGAAATCATTTCAGACAAAATCTTTCATTCGTTCATTCATCATCTAATCTAAAGTCATTGAAGAGCTCAATGACTACCACCTTGAAAATATAGCACACCTCTAGTAAAATTAATTGTCCTAACATCCTCCTTTCGAAGCAGCGTCTAAAAACACTATCTGTAATGGAAATGTGTTTTTTTTTTACCAAATACGTCATCGTAACGTAAAGCCTACGTACCTAGTAGATTAATTTTTAGACAAGATAAAAACTGTACTATGAACCGGAGGCTAGCTTCTCAAGGGGGCAAAAATAATATAAGAAAAGATAGCTCGTGATCGAAGACGTTGAGATCGGACACATGAATGATGAATCCCGCCTAGCTGCAGCCCTGTAGGATGGGGAAGACGTCCGGGGAGGTGAAGTCAACCCTGAGGAGCCGTCAATCTCAGATCTCTGGCACTCAAATATGCATAACGTAGATATGATCGATATCCCAGCTTAGATCATCTCCGATCATTTTCTCTTCGTTCCATTCTATTTCCAATTTCCTTCTTTATACTTTTTTTTTTATATTTTCTACCATCTCCAATAACACTCCTTCGAAGAAATTTGTAAAATAACAAAGAGAGAATTTATTTATAAAAAAAATGTACAAAGATTTTTTTCTGAAAAGAACCGCGAAGAGAATCTGGTGGAACATCTTAAGGGACAAAAATCTCTTCGAAGGGAAAATGACCACCGAAAAGATAACGTTAGACCATCTTCAATTGTATTTCTTCGGTAATCATTTTTTCTTCTCGAATGGATTCTGATTTTTGAGATGCATCAACAGATTCTCTTCGCGGTATAATCAGAAGAAATTTATTTATGTATTCCCTTTAAAAGGAAGTTCTCTCTCCGTTCTCATTGTAAACTTCTTCGAAAAGATATTGTTGGGGATGGTTGAAAATAAAGGATAAGAATATGAAGAAGAGAATGAGAAAGAAAATAAATTGAACAAAAAATGATTAGAGATGGTCTTCTATAGTTTACAGAATCACTGCTCGTCCGTCGTCCATGGCTCCAGCTCGCGCTGCGATGTAAAACACCATTTAGAGCATCCCCCAATAACCCTCCTCCCTGGTAGCCCTCCTATCCCATTCTTTAAAATACTATTCATCTCACCTCTTAAAACACTATTCATGTTCATGTATGAACAGTGTTTTAAGTGCTAGGATAGAGGGTTGTAGGGATGCTATGAGGCTTGAGCTAGCTAGCTTTAATTACCTGCATACTGCATTGCATTTAGGGATGCAAACGGGTCGACCCTAGAGTCATCTTTATCCCTCTCTAGTTCATTTGTTTGTATTAAAAATTTAATTCCTAATGTATTTAGTGCAAATAAATGATTTAGGGAGGTCTAAAGTTGGTTCACCCATTTGCAACCCTAATTGCATTCGCATGCATGGACCATCCCTACGTCGACGCACGGGCATGCACGGGGCCCTCGGCTTGTTCTTGCCCATGGATCGATCTCTTCCTCGAATTGCGATCGATCCAACACGGCTGGCCAGGGAGAGAGCACGTACGCACGCACAGTCATGCATGTACACAGAGCCCCATGCATGTCAGTGTGGAAACTGTTTCAGTTCTTGTTGCACTGCGAGTACGCGATGCAGTGCAGCTCGCACGTCAAACACGCAGTGGAGGAGGAAGGAGATGGCCGATCCCAAACGTGGGCACGCGGCACACGCCGGCCAAATGCACATGCTAACGACTTTCTAACTATCAGCAGGTGAGCCCCCTTGCTTCTGATGAATAAAAATCCAATTTTTTTCCCCTTTTCCTACGAGCGTCTTCAGAGCAGAGAGCACAATCACTGATCGACAGGCAAGCCGCAGCTGTAATACACAGTGCATTTGACTAGTATGCATGGCACTCGCAGAGCTGAGTGAATAGTGAGCTCAAGTGAATGCCAATGATTTGCAGATATTCTTTGTATTTTTTTAGATAAAGAAAAAAATTGGTCTCTACGTCGAGAGACATACACAGCCACATCATAGTCTCTTTGAGTCAGCAAAGGCTTAGAAAAATCTAAGCCAATGTAAGGTTTAAGAATGATTAACTAGCATAGATTAACTAGCACAGTGCACCTAAGCTCTTATAATGAATTAGATGAAATGGACCAAATTTTTTTAAAAAAAAAAACAGATACAACAACCTTTTGAAGTCCGGTTTTAAATACAGTTCACCCCAACTTAGCACAGCTAGGTCTTTGTACAATGTACAGTTCTCTTCTTTTTAATGAAATGGCAGAGTGTCTGCCCCGTTTTGTTAAAAAAAAAAAAACTTAGCTCAGCTCACTTCGACCTTTTTTTGGATTTAAAGTTCAAACCACTCCGTGCGCTGCGCATCGCGTGGCGAGTCAACGCGAAGCTTGCCAACCAAAACCACCACGCGCACGCTTCGTCTCGCACCTAACGAGCTGTTGAGGCTGGCTGTACCCACTGCAGCTGCAGCAGCTGCAGGTGTGTCCACGAAGAAACAAAGGCTCAAACCTGCGACCCCTTCTCCTCCGGCACTGGTCCGGTCGATCTCTGCAAGATGTGCAAGCAAAGGAGAACTACATCCACCACACCCTGGAGGCTTGCAGCTTGTATGGCAATCGATCGAGCTGGCTCGTCGCCGTCGGCGCCAACGGTGGCAAGCTACGGCCGGACTCGACCGCGGAGACAGCGACGGGGCACCTGTGCCGAATTGACGCCCAAAGTACAGCCAGAAGGCCAATAGATTACAGGTAGCAAGCAGTACTCCTCCCAAGCACCAACGCATGATGCTCTCCTTGAAGCTTCCAAACCCCATCGACGTCGGCAGCATCAACGTCTCTGAGGTTCCATTCTTTACCAGACCAGGGTGCAGGTTTACTAGTACATGTTCATTGTTTATCTGTAGAATGCAATGATCAGGGCATTGATGGCATGAAAAGAGGCCCAATGCGGGGTGTACCAGTATTGTCTTTGCTGTACCACTCAATCAGAAATGATTTGGTAGCTAGGCTGATCTGGCCACTGCATGGATGAAAGAATCGAACTTATAGAAACCTCACGAATGGAGTATACTGTATACTATACTTCCCTACATAACAACCCCATTCTAAATTGCTATTGCTAATACCTGCCATGCCGACAGAGCAAGGCTTATTAACACTTGACAAAAACCTCGTGAAGGAAAGGTACAAGAAAGCAGGGGAAAAGAGAAGCTGCCCACGGCATGAGCAAACAAAGCTACTAGTACTATTAAGATGGAAGCTTTCGAGTGATGAACTGATCATTGCAATGCACACTGAGCACATAGTTTTGTGCAGAGGCGGCGAATGCATCCAAACGCTAACTACCTGTGCCATGGCAGATCACAGATGCCTCCCAATTAGTACTCAATCAGTGTAGACCCATCTGCAAGTTGCAATTGAAATTCTGCCACTTATTTCTCACTCGGCTCTCCGTCTTGAATATACCAGCAAGTAGCATCGAAATTTTGTACAAGGATGACACGTACATACATACAGTAGGAATGAGACAGGCACAAATGCTGATCATTGATGTACACTATACAGTACTGTACATATTGACATACTGTCATGGAAAATTCTTTCATCATAATGCCACCACTTATTTGCAGACCATGGGCATGAAGCATGGTCTCATGGATGGATGTGTGTTCATGGAGGATGGAGGGGTCACTGAGCACACTCATGTCTCACTGGAATTTGCTGCCTTTTTGTAGGGATCAATATACACTCGAAAGAAGGATGGAAAGAACGAATTGGGAGGGGAGAAAGGGGAGGAGTACAATGACAATTGACATGCACCATGGCCAAGATGAACAAGAAAGGTACCGGCTGAGCCAATGAGCGTCTAGAAGAGCTCCCACTCGAACCTCGGCGACGGAGAGGTGGTGGTCGCCGGAGCCATGGTGGTGACGGGGGCCGAGGATGTAGACGGCACCGAGGACAGCAGGTCGAACGTCTCCCAGCTCGCCGTGGCGGTCTGTGGCGCCGGCGCGGTCGCCGTGGTCAGCGAGGGCGGCTGGAACTGCCGGCGCTGCTGCTGCTGCGCCGGCGGCGGCCGCGGCGGCAGGTGTGGCGGCCGGGCCTTGGCGCCGCCGCTGGCTTTCGGCGCCGGCGCCGGTGCCGGCGAGGCGTTCTTGGTCTTGGCTCGGATGGCGTCCAGCGTCTCCACGTACTTCTGCACACGCTTCTCCTGCGCCCGCCGCTGCGCCTTGGCGTCGCCCTCGGCGGCGACGGCGTCGAGCTTGACCAGCTCGTTCATCAGCGCCTCGGTGACCGCGACCACGTCGGCCTCCACCACCTTCCCGCCCTTGCTCGCGATCGTCTCCAGCGCCGACACCTGCCACGCCGGCGAAGTCAGAACGAGCGCAGAGACGGCCGCTGCCGCCGCGGCCTCCGGCGGGAGCTAAACCGGGATGTAAAAAGGCGGCACCTTGGAGGCAAGCTTGTCGACGTCGAGGGTGATGCGGGCGACGGACTTGGCGGCGCGCTGGGCCTTGGAGTTCCGGCGCTCCTCGATGAGGCGCTTGGCCTGCGCCGTGGGGTCCTCGAGGAGCAGCATCTTGGAGCGGTCCTTGACGCCGGTGACGTCGAGGAAGGCCTTGGAGTCCCTCTCCTTGTCCCTGTACACCACCTTCTGGTCGTCGGGGTGCAGCCCCGTCTTCTCCGACAGCAGCTTCTTGAGCTCGCCGAAGGAGGCCTGCGAGTTGATGTAGATCTCGTGGTAGACGCCGGCGAACTTCACCTTGACGCGGATGGTCGGCACGGGGGCGCCGCCGGGCGGCGGATCGGCCTCCGGGCTCCGCTTCTGCACCAGCATGCCGCCGGGCCGCACCTCCCACACCTCCGCCGCCACGGGCTCACCCATCGGGGAGAATGCAGCTGCTCTCTGCTCCCTCCCGCGCATCATCTCCACCAAATAAAACTCAAAAATCTCTCTTTGCTCGCACACAACCACGGGGCTAATATAATCTACCTACCTAGCTTCTTAATCTGATCTGCTCTAGGCGAACTCAGAGGCACGGGCACGCGAACTGAACCGAAAAACGTGGGTCGCCGACGAGCTGCCTCAATTGGAGAAACGAATCAGGCTCAAAGAGGAGGAGGAGGAGGAGAAGGAAGAGGAGGAGAAAGAAATGGTGGTGTGGTGGGAGGGAGAAAGAGACAGGGTACAACTAAGGGACAGGGCAGAGCAGGCAGGCGAATATTTATACTGGTAAAACGAAGCAAGCAACGCCGGCCACCTTGCAATCAGACAACTGTTGGGGGCCTCCCTTCCGGAGCTGTGCGGCCACAACGCCGAGGAACGAAACAACTCCAAACAAGTCTCCAATGGCGTGGCGTGGGGCCCCAGCGCCCGCCATGATCGATGAAAAAGAACGCATTTTTCACCGGGATCGGGGCGAAAAGACGGTGAATTTTAAGGTGACCGGTTCGACGACGGCGACGGGAGGCGGGGACGGCTGGGGTGGCGCGTCGGGGCACGCCGGAGCCGGAGACGGACGCGGGTTGGTGAGGTTGGTGGTTGGTCGCCGGGGGGTGCTTGCTCGGGACGGCTCGGTCGCATCGCCTCCAAGCAAAGGCAGGGCCGATTGTTCGATCCGGACGAGCTCTCTGCTCTCTGCTCTCGCCACTTCACCCTCTCTTCTTCTCCTACCTACCCTGCTCTACCATTCCTTGCGTCTTCCTTGCTCTTTCAGTCTCTCTCTCTCTCTTTCGTCTTTGTTTTTGCTGGGAATGATGTGCTTCGCATACACACTAGCTAGGCACATGTGTGAAGCTTCTTCAGCTGGCTCTACCTTGTTGTGTACGTATGTAGTGCCATGCCACGGCAGCGCGAGCGTCGGTGTCCCTTGTCCGGGAGAGTTTTTTTTTTTTTTTTTTACCAAAAGGGCAGAAGAGCTGTCTTGCATTGATCAAAAGAAGAAGGAGAACATAAAGTACATGGTGGGTGGAGAAAAACGGCCCCTCCCCCAAAGGGCTAGGGTGTCTGGGAGAGCTCTGCAGGGGAGCAACTGCGGCTCTCATCAATTGTAGGAAGGGAAATGCACCCCCACGTATACAAAATCTTCCATGCATGTGTAAGAACCGTTAGATTTAGAGATATTGGTGTCCTCTCTCTCATTTCCCCTCTATACTTGTACATATCTCCTCCGCGAGAGTTGATGTATATTGATGCGCATGAAAATACTTATACACTTGGGAAAACCATGCTCTAAGAAAGAATATTAATTCTCGCATGTACATACATGGAGTAGCGCATCCATGTCCCACCAAACCCGGTTGATAGCTCCGCCCCTAACATTAACAGAACCTCCCGGGCCTAACGTTTTCAACCGATGGATAAGTAGTACTCGCTCCCTATATTTTGATATGTTCGAAATGGCTGGGCTAAACAAACAAACCTGTTGAGCTAAAGTTTGTTGTGCATGAGGCTGAATGAACAATCTAACTAAATAAATAAGGTTAAGCCAATTTCAACGGAGTATCATTTATCCTATTTATCCCCTAACCAGTTAGGTGCTATACTACGATGAAGAGGCAGTGGGCCCGAGCCTCTCTAACGCAGCAGGGGCGTACGTGCATATGGCTGGCGGCCGGAGGCGGCTTCTCCGTCGGACAATGCTCGTCGGAGATGAACACATCGCGGCGGCGGCCGGCGATCTGCACACTCGTCGGAGATGCCCTGCCCATGCGGGGAGTATGCATGTGTTGGGCGAGCAATTAGCAGAGAGATGCGCACGACCAAACATCCACCTCACCACTGTCGTAACAAATACTCCCTCCGTTTCAAAATATAAGGCGTGCATGTATTTAGAAAAGTCAACGTTTGTAACTTTTGACTAAAAATTAAGATAAATATATATATGTTTAGTGTTGCGCATGTCATATAGTTGGATTCATATTTGAAAATACTTTTATATGATGTTAATTTTATATTTATTGATAATATATTGTGAGAGCAAATAATGGTCAAAGTTCTGCATTAAAGACCGCGTCAAAAAATTATATGCCTTATATTTTGAAACGGAGGGAGTACACAAAAAAACACACACACGTACTCTCTCTCCGGGTGCTTTTCACTGTTGTTGAGCGCCGGCTATGCCTGCGAAGCCAGTGAAGTGTCTAGATGGATGCTGTTCTTTTTTACAGTGAATTCAGAGAAGCAGTAAAAGACATGCATCTTTTCACGCGAATAATGTTCACATGGTAGGGGGAGAGAGAGAGGGAGGAGGGGAGGTTTTTTACAGCGAGGGCGTGGGGACCATCCGATCTGGCGCCGTCCTCTCATCGCCGCGCGATCCGATGCCAAAGCGCACCGCCTGGCCGACACGTGGGGCAGGATCCCCTGGAGGGGCCCACCTGTCACTCAGCACGGTCTCCTCCTCCGTCCCTGCACCGACAGCGGGCGCACGTGGAGCGCTGGGAGGCGGCCACGTCGGCGTCAGGATCCTTCGCTTGGCGGCTTCCCCTACCCGCGTCGCGGACGGACGTGAGCCGGAAAAGGACAGTGTAACCTGCGGCCTCTGACCCAGGGGAGGGGAGAGAGGGTGCGAGTGGGGCCCACCCCTCGCCGGCGACGGCGATGCGCCACCCGCCGGCCACCGGCCGCATGTCTCATACCACGGCGGCGGCGGCGGCAGGTTCAGGTGCTGCACCATGCACGCACGCTTAATGCGGTTTTGTCATGAGTAGCCTTTGTTTCCAAACCTAGATTAATGAGATTAGTAGCTTGCTCAATAGGTATAGTTTTATCTAGATTTCCGATTATTGCATTGCTAGTAGGAGAGAAAACTCAGCAAAGTACGAAGCCACAATATGGCATCAATGTGTAGTGGTGTGCGTCGTTTTGCAGTTCCCATGGCATTGCACACTTCATTGCAGGGGCTCCTAATAATCCTACAATGTGGCATCGGAATAAAGCTCACATCTTAACCTAGCTTATCAATAATTATCTACTACAAAAGAGTCTAAAGTTGATCGAATTAAATAATGTGGACGGATGTTGTTTGCGTGTTTCTAATAATACATCACACTGGCCTATTTATTATGCTCATATATGGTCTAGAAAGTGGGAGCAAATATGTGCGGTGTGCCATCTCGATCCAAATTAAAAGCTCTTACTGCTCACTCACTCAGTGATCGCTGATCTGCATGAGGAGGTGGCATGCAGCCTGCTTTGTATTTCATAATTACCCTTGCTTTGCTCTTTCCTTTTGAGATATGTATACCCTCATAGTCTATTCGAAATCACACCTAAATTCGCCTTTGAGAATACTAGCCCGATCAAGGCATCAAGTTATTTTGTTTTTGCGCTTTATCGTGCCGGCCAGATCTAATCCTCGTGAGATTTTTTGCTCATAGATGCATGGCTGCCTGATCATGATAATCACCTAATTGCCACCCTGCATAATCAAGTTGCTGTCCTACTGAAAGCTGTGTGATTTTATGGGTTAGCTAGTTCCTCGTGTTGCGTGACGCGGATCGAGTGGCCAGCAGGGCAGCGAACAAGAGAATTTCTTTGAAGGAAGAAGAAGATCGATGGCCCAGATCGTCAGAAAGCAACGTGTGGGATCCAAGTGTAAAGAGCATGCCAAGCCAAGAGGTTCTTGTGCAAGGAAGCGATTCAGTTTTGCTTTAATTGTTAAATGTTACTACCTCCGGTCACCAAAAAAAAGTCGCCGTTGATTTTTGGACACGTTTTTGACCATTCGTCTTATTTAAAAATTTAGTTTAGATATGTAAAAATATAAGTCATACTTAAAATACATTTAATAATAAACCTAATCATAACAAAAATAAATAATATTTATATAACTTTTTTGAATAAGACGAATGGTCAAAGGCGTGTTAAAAAGTCAACGGCGACTTTTTTGTGACCCGAGGGAGTATATTTTACTCTGGTGAAACATGGTGTTTGTTGTTGCGAAACATTTGGTTTGTTTTTATAAAACATCACGCTTGTCCCGTGAAACATTCTATTTTCCACTTGCAAAACACCCAAAAGATCATAAAACATTTTGTTGGCGTGCCAAACATTGCTCCTAGGGGTCGTCAACTTGTGAAACACATATTTCATACGCTAATGCCTAATGCAAAATGTTTCAGTAGTACCTGTGGGCTGTGGTAGCCCACTGCCATGTTTTCAGAATGTGTGTGATTTTTGGATCAAAAATCAAACCCTTTTTTTAAAAAAAAAAACTGGCCTAAGGAAAGATGGGCTTGTTGTTGCATAATCGTGGGCCTGAGGATGCGCTTCCTCGCTGTCTGGCCCTTTGCTCTCCGGAAAATTTATTTGTTTTTTATATTTATTTTAATTTGTTTATACAAAATTATATGGCGGATTGAAATTTAGACACAAATAGGCCCCGGTCGCACTTTGAATTATAGCAGATTGCACTGTCGCACTTTGGACGCCTTCATAGCTTGGTGAGAAGATGGGCCTTGAGAGAGCAGGACAACGATCGCACCTTCAATTACATGCAACCTTTGTAGCTACTGATACCGTGCACTATTCATTGAACTTCTTATACCTATTAACATTTCATATCATATCCAACTTACACGAAACAAATTTTAAAATTTATGTAAAATCCTAAAGAACCCATTTTTGAAACTTTCAAATTTTTTTTTTTTGAATTTTGAATTTAGACTTGAATTTGTATTTTGAATTTTGAATTTCAAAAATTCTAAGTTTGAAAAATGGGTTCTTTAGGATTTTACATGAATTTTAAAATTTGTTTCGTGTAAATTGGATATGTTGGAAGTTTATAACATATCCAATTTACACGAAACAAATTTTAAAATTTATGTAAAATCCTAAAGAACCCATTTTTAAAACTTATAATTTTCGAATTTAAATATTCAAAAATTCAAAATTCAAAATACAAATTCAAGTCTAAATTCGAAATTCAAAAATATAAAAAATTTAAAAAATTGAAAGTTTCAAAAATGGGTTCTTTAGGATTTTATATAAATTTTAAAATTTGTTTCATGTAAGTTGGATATGATATGAAATGTTAATAGGTATAAGAAGTTCACTGAATAGTGCATGTGTACTGTAGCTACAGTGCTGTCGCGAATTGAAGGTGCCATCACTACCTGGCTCTCCTGCGTCCGTCTTCTCACCCAGCTATGGTGCGTCCAAAGTGCGACAGGTACCCTGTCGTGAATTCAAAGTGCGACCGGGATCTATTTGTGTCTAAATTTTAATCCGCCATATAATTTTGTATAAACGAATAAAAAAATATATAAAAAATAAATTTTCTTGCTCCCCCACGTCTCCCTGTTCTTGTGCAGCCAGAATCACAAAGCTTGGGCCTGCCTTCCTGCCAGATCGCCTACATGGGCCACATCTTGAGCTTGGCGACACCATGCCTAGGCTGCGAGCTCTTTTCTTATCTTTTCTCTTCTTTTTTTTCCCCCATAAGGGGCATCACCCTAATTCCACTTCCTAAAAATAGGAATTACAAAGTTCTGAAATAGGTCCAACATCCAGTTCCAAAATAAATACACTCAATCTAACACCTTGGAACATCGTAGCAGGATCTCCAAATCCATTCTTTAAATCACTATTCATTGCTTATATTTTCATTCTCTCAAATAGAGACTCTATCTTAAAAAGATAGAGATCATATAAAGTCTCTAAATATAGAGATTTTGAAGGGAGTCTCTAAATTTTGAGATTGAAGACTTTCCGCAATAATATTTTAGAGAACCTGCTGGTGATGTTCCCACAAGCTACCAACAGCACGCACAAACACAGGAACCAGACCTACGACTAGGGATGGTAGAAATACCCATGGGTCCGGGTACCCGTGGGTACCCGACCCGATGGGTCTGGGTCTGGGTCCAAGAATGGACCCATGGGTATGGCTCTGGGTCTGGGTCTAACTTTAGACCCATGGGTATCCAGACCCAGATCCAAACTATAGCACTAACAAGTGGGTTTAATAAAATATGTGTGTTGTTGGGTTAATGGATGATTGTTGCCATGTGTTTAAACCTTTTATTTGTAACTTGTGGAGTAATTTATATTTGTGTTATCTTATATATGATTATTTGTGTTTTTAAGTTGGATGGCTAGTTAATTTTTATGCTTATATGCTCTTGAAATTTTTGGAGTGCAGGTCAGGTCCAGTGCAGGTGCAGTCGACTTTGGACCCATTACTGATTTTTTTGCAGGTGCAGATCCAACTTTTGAGTCTTGGGTCTGGATCCATAGAGCCTGGACCCAAAGGACCCGGACCCATTGCCATCCCTACCTACGACCAGGATAATAACCAACTTGATCCAAATAAACTAATCCCTTCGCACAGCAAAAGGACTGAACCTCCTCCATCCAATTTTTGGATCTGTCAGACTGATCTCTTCTTCACCTCGGCACCTTCATCTCCATCATGCAGTGACTCGAAACAAACCTTGAAGTCTTGAACCGTACATGAATGACAAAGCTACAGTGATCTGTGCACGCACAACGTGCCGGCCCATAGTAAAGCACGTCGCCGCGGCTTCTTCTCCGGCGCCGGCCTAGACGTGCGGCCGGAAAGAGGCGGAGATCGCAAGAGCGTGACGCGCCCATGCATGCATGCTGGGTGGCTCACATCACATGCACGGAACCTGCAGTGCTCGCCGTCTAGCAGGTGAGCCATGCAAAGCTCGCCGCCCCCTTCCAAGGCCCAAGCCACGGCTACATATACCATGGATGCACGCCGCAGCAGCAGCAGCAGAAGCAGAGCAAGAAGAAGCCATTAGTAAAGCCAGTGACAACCTGAAGGAGCTAGCGAGCGAGCGAAGTAACCAGTGGCAATGGCGGCGAAACCCGGGGCGGGCGTCGTGGTACGCGCGGCCGCCGCCGTGTGCCTCCTGCTGCTGGTGGCCGGCGGCGGCGAGCACGGGCGGCTGCGCAGGGCGGCGGCGGCGGCGGGCGTGCGCGCCGCAGCTGAACGGGCTGCTGGCGTGCCGCGCGTACGTGGTGCCCGGCGCGGCGGAGCCCAGCCCGGAGTGCTGCAGCGCGCTCAGCGCCGTCTCGCCGGGCTGCGCCTGCAGCACCATGGGCATCATCAACGGCCTCCCCTCCCGATGCAACCTCGCCCCTGTCCACTGCGGTGAGTCATTCGTCACACATTCACCACCAACCAAAACACTACTAATCACACATTCATCACATGAGATGCATGCTAGTATGCTACTACTAATCAACCCCATGCATCTGCATATTTACAGCGCTAGTTAAGCAATTAACTAGACTTTTATAAACTGTTCTTTTAACAGCTTAAATAGGCTTCTACTCTTGATTTAATTAAGGAGCTATTCAAATTAGATTATTTGATTTATTCAACTTATCTATTTACTTATATTTGTTTAAATTAAAACATTTTGGTTTTTTTAATATCTTTTCTATCTCAAAGATTTGGAACTAAGTGAATTCGACTCTCGAGGCTAAGCTCGAAAAGTTGAAACTAAGAGATAAGCTGAATAAATACATAAGTATAAGCGGAGGAGAATAAGTAGATGAGTATAAGCCTAACTCTTTGCTCCTCCTCATGTGCATGCACTGAAACAGTTTCTACGCTTAATTTAATTAGCCCTGCTCCTTCTCTTGTGCATATAATTTAATTAACCCTGCTCCTTCTCTTGTGCATGCACCGACGTAGCGGCTTGACCGGTGCCCGGAGGCAAGCAAGCAAGGGGGAATATCAATGGTTCTACGGCGAGGCTGCCGCTGCCGGCGTTGTGTCCCTTCGTCGTCTTTGTTTTCGTTTTTACTCAACACTGTCCCGATCATGCTGCTGTTCATCTCGATGAATAATGAATTAAACAATATAGGCCACTGCTGCTTCTACGACGATCCCCGTAAGAAAAGAGAGAACTGAAATAATGTGATCTCTTAAGGCAGCGTGGCATTTACAATTCTGACTGCATGCTAAGTCCCAAGAGTTGGTCTGACACTATGAGCTACTATCGTCGCTCCGCAAAACAAATAGTTTCGTAAAACCTTAATATATCATTAACAGATGCCACATAAAGGTTAAAAAAAGGTGTAATTCCCCTGTTGGATATTAAATATTACTGAATCGGTTCCACTACCCTGAAATTTGTTCTAGAAACAGGGCCTCCTGCTTGCTAGTGAGGCCGAGATCACTTAATGACATCTGGCACTCTGCATCAGTGAACGCACGCCTTGGATAAGACATCACCTGCGCAATGCAAATTCGTGTTATCACTAGATATTCAGTGGTGATTACAAGATTCAATCAATTGGTAGTCCAAAAATGGTACAGAACAGCAACTAGACAAAAACATTTGATGCGTTATTGCTTTACTGGTTAGGACGCATTAACATCAACCACATTTTCTTTTACAGATCAGAAACAACAATAGCTGACAAGCTAAAAATGCATTCCCTGTGAAATACTCTAAGCATGCCCTAGAAACCTGTGACCTTAAAACAAAGCCCTTGATAACCTGATGAAGCAGAAATGGTTCATCTAAAAATTCATTTGCAATCGATCGTCATACAAACCGTGTCACACAAATATTCTGACTCATCTCAACTTGCTGTGTAACTGTAAAAGTGTTGGAAGTTTCTTTAAAAAAAATTCACTACAGCTATATATCATTTGTATTTGTATTGGATCTATATAGGATATAATTGCACTAATATATAGAAGGACATGATGAAAACAGCAAATTATATTAAAAAAAGCATTGCATTTTTTTTCCCTTTTATAGCTAATGTGAGGTCACTGAGGTGCAGGGATACAATCCAGTGGACCATTTTAGTGGTAGCTGCATTAGTCTTTCTCAATAGAATTTTTGAAATACAATTGACAGATATGTAGATAAAAAAAAGATGCAATTACCAGCCTATATGTTCCTGGCTTGAAAGTCCTAGTGATGTCTATAAAATCAAACAGAACCTACAGGAATCCCACGAAGTTAGAAACAAGTATAATGAAAGATATCTTTTAAGAATTGTAGCAACTGAAACAGCTTACCTGAAGCTTGTCTGATTTCAAAAAACGCCTTCCCTGGCGACTACCATCAGGCATGCGAACTACAATTGTGACAGCTCCTTCATCATTTGGCAATGGCTCCTTTGGTAAGGCTGCTTGTTTGTCTGCAAGCTTGGACTCCAATTCCTATTTTCATAATGTAGCATGAATAATATAACCATCAATATAACAAGCTTTTGATGATAAGAGACAATCACAGCCAGAAATAGTGCCAACCTACACTAACTTTTGATTATTATGTTTCTGAAAAATCTTTCACTAGACTTGCTTCATCAAGCCTAATGCTTAGTTTAACATATGTCCTGAACTCCTGATATGAACAATGTAAAGCATAATGCTTAGTTTAACAATTTAATGTCATATCTGACAAAGGTATAGGCATGATTTTACCTACACTTATGACTTACGTTAAAATTAAACTAGATTTCTTGGCAACCAATCCAACAATAATTTAATCAATCATCCTGACTTCCTGAGACAAGAAACACATTTCCGAGCCGATACAACTTCCAGGGGTGATCTATATATAACAAGTTATCTGTATATTATCCAATCTCTTAATTAGACAGCACCAACTAAAATACCTCTTCCTCAAGTTGTTTTCTCAGCTTTTCCTCCTCCTCTTGCTTTTGCTTTTCAATAGCTGCTGCTCTTGAAGCAGCCTCTTCTAATTTGCGAAGCTCGGCCTCCTGCACAGCCTTCAACTCTTTCTCTCGATCAGCTTGGAGGGCTGCAAGATACTCACCATCCTGTAATTGAAATACTAAGTGTCAAATGCAGTGGTTGCTATTTTCTTCATCAGATAAATACTGCGCCACACCTGCTGCTCCCTTAGCAACCGCTGTGCAGTTAATGTTGGTGATGGAGGACGTGCTACCCGGGGATAGGGGGTTGTGTTTCCATGAGATGGGAAAGAAAATGGATATGTTGCACCTCCAGGAATCCCACCAAACATTGCTGCCTCAAGCATAACAGCTTCATCATGCTCTTGAGAAGAAATGCCACCCCACTTTTCAAGAATAACAAAAAAAAGTGAACTATGGGAAACCGTAGTGCACTTAAATTCTAGCATACTAGCTTCATGACGGGGTTACAATACCTCCTCTGAGGGGAAACTCCCATTGTTCTGGTTATCATTTTGAATGCTTTGAGGGTGAAGGCTTGAGGAAGGACTTTCAATCCTTTGAGTTGCTTCTGTTAACTCAGCATTCCCAGATGGAATACGTCTAGAACGTTGTCTAACCAAAGGTTGTTCCTCAACATCTTCAATATCCTCTTCAAAGATCTCTTCATCTATCAATTGCCCAGAAGTTCCAGTTTTCTTTGTGGCACGTCCTTGCCTTCAAGAAAGGTGTACGAGAGATCAGTTACCAGTAGATAGAAACATACAAGACAATGGTTATTACATACGAGTATACGACACTCATTGCTCATGCTTAGAAAATCAAAACAGACTTCAAATGAAACCAACAGTCCAAGGAGATAATGCAGGCTGCAGCTCCAAGAATACATTGCTTTTATGAAACTGAGCATTAAAAAAACCTTCAAGACTAGTCAACAATGGGCACAGCAAGCGATATACATAGATGATGAGATCCTAGCGAACTATTGATTCATGAATAAACAAACATAAGTAGACAGAAAAATATTTAACGGTCACCTTTCAACTGTCCCACTTGCTCCTCCTATATCTTCCTTATCAGATAAATCAGAAGAATGATCAACCACATGCATTCCCTCATTGCATAGAACTCTCTCGTGCTCTGCTGTCTGATTAACCACATTAAAAAAATGTGTCGTGTATAAAGGTATACTAGTATATGCACAAAAACAAAACTTTGCATGTTGGATAACTACCTGCAAGGACCGCAAAACTGCCTGAGCAATCTCATCGTCATCTCTGCCCCGTAATGCATTTTCACGTTCACCATTATTTAGGCCCTAAACACAAGGTTTTGGTCAAAATAATTGTACCAAATAAATTCTTAAAAGAACGAGATATACAATAAGCAGAAGCTCACATTTGCCAATCCTTCAGCGTCTCTTTTGGATGCTTCAATTGCTGCAAGGATCATCTCCTCTTCCACGTCATTGTTAACATCAACCCATGGAAGAGCACTAGGCACAGAATAGTTTGAACTAGAAGTATTTGTTGGGATATTAGGAGCATGATGAGATGGCAAGTTCTCATAATCTTCATCAAATACAGCAGTCCCATGAATCTCTGCATCATTCAAAGACTCATGTCCAGTCACATCTTCAATAAGAGGACTCTGGCCCGAGCTACCTGTTTGAAGATTGTTGTCCTTAACCTCAATAGGTATCTGCCTAACCTCCCTGGGGTGTGTAACAAGAGGTCCCTGATTGGCAATGCTACCAGCAGCTCTCGCAAGAAAGTGTGGATCCAAATATGGTATACGGCCGCGTGAAGCTTCACGATAGAAAGGCCTGGGAAATGGGAAACCAAATGGTTCGTCCAGATCCATCATATCATCATGACTGGCAGTGGCAGGCATAGATTTCTGATTTATTCTGGTGCTGAAAACCAAACAGCTCAGTTATATTTTACAAAGGGAACAGCCTCGGTATCAGGGAAGTAAATAGATCTATGAAAAAAACAGGCAGAAGAATAAAATACATACGTGGTTCTATCTCCTTCATTAAAAAAAGCATTCACAGCTTCATTTAGGTCACCACTATATTCCTGTAACATTTAATTAGGCAGCCATTATAACCAATATACAAGTCCAGAAAGCACCATAACATCTGTAGTGTAACAGCACTATGACTAATTGATGAGCCAAATGTTCAACATTACAAACATGAAAAGAACTTAAAACTATTTTTAGCTCGAATTAGTAAAGGTTGATCACAGCACAGCGGACAATCCTGACAGTAACCTATAAGGTTATATCTGAAATTTACTGCCAAATATCTACCTGTGTAAAATCCATCATTGTTTACAGAATGTCAGAAACGCTCTATGAACAAATATAAGTAGTACACGTGAACTCAATAGCATATTCATCAAGGGTGCCACATATAACCCAATCAGAATGTAGTTAGAGCTCTTCTAAAAAAGATTATAGCTATAGCAAAAAAATTGCAATATTTCAGTTAGTACTCCATGCCAAAAATTCTGAACAGGGGACATGTTTTTTTTAAGTCAAACAGGGTCATTTACTCCTTCACTCCCACAATTAAGTGTTAAAAATAGTCTCTGTTCATTCACTATAACTGTTCGGAGTCCTCAAGTTGGGAGTGCTTGATGCAAGTAGAACTGTCAGAGCGAAAATGAACTAGAGATTCATGCTAAAGTTATGCTTGATGCAGGTAGGAGGAACGAAAATTGAGTATTTCAGTTCGCATTCCAACCCTGTATTTCAAACTAGGGTCATGTTTTTTTGGAAGCAAAACAGGGCCGATTAGTACTTACTCCCAAAGGTTAGTGTTAAAAAATTAGCTTTGTTCCTTCAGTATAGCTGTTAAATACCCATAGACAACAGAAGGCTTGTTGATTCACTATACCAGTTCAAAATACACATAGAAAACAAATAACTTGACATAAACACGTAAACGGATTCAGACCAACAAAGTAGGTTCTGTTTGTTGGTTCTCCAAGTACAAGAATCAGCAAAATTCACAGCCCCTGCATTTTATAAGATCCAAAAAAACTTGGATAGTAATCAACCGATGGTTCAGCATTACTCAAAGCGCAAATATAGACCAAAAATTAAACGCATGGATCAATCATAGCAGCACGGCCAAAACTCGCAGGCATTACACTCCACAAACCTCAAGCTCGCTCCTTTTCTCAACTCCAAGCGCCACATAGCCCCGACTCCGCGCACTCATGAAACCCCGATGCAAATCGCGTGCCACACTGGCACCACCCGTCCGCCATCCCATCGCCCCGCCAATTCTCCATCTAATCCAAGAATCCAACGATAAGGAGATGAACCCTAACGGTCTAGCCCCAAACCCCGGAGTGTCAGAAACCACAAGCGCCAGGCCGCAACACGGCGGTCGAATGAGGCAAGGGAAGGGAGGAGACGGGGGTGGCAACGGGTCGGCGTCACCTCGAGAGTGCGGACGGCGACGGCCTCGTCGGCGCCGGTGATGCCGACGAAGGTGTCGATCGCTTCCCGCGGCGGCCTCACCATGGAGGGAGGGCGACGGCGACGGCGTCAGCGCCGTCCGGCGATGCGACGGCGAGGAGGTTGGAGTCGGAGGGGGAGGAAAAGGAGGAGTCGCGAAGCAACGGAGCCCTCCATTTAAGGCCTGACGGGCCGTGGGCCGCCGAGACCACCACAGTCGGGATATTTACGTTCGTGCCCTCCAGGTGATTGGACAAGGATCACAAAGATCCGGGGGCATGGATGTAATTGCCTCTCTTGACACCTTGCCACCTTCTTGCAGCAGAAGCATGGCATTGTAAAAGCAAACTGATGTGCCTTCTCCTTGAATGACAGAGAACTTGGTGTGGCTGAGGCTGAAAGCACTTGTTTACCTACCTTTGCTTCACCAAGGTAAAGCCATGAAAGATCTTTCCATCACATGTGAATTGCAGATGTGGTTTCAAGGCAAAGAAATGCCCATGCTTCTATCAAACGGAAAAAAGAAAGAAAGAAATGCCCATGCCTTCGTGCTCGCAGTCCAGTCCATACTGCACCATGTCCTTTCCCAAACGAACCTCCCTAGTGTATAATTGCAGAATTTTTATTTTTTTATATCTATATTTATTCCTTTATGTAAAATTATATGTCGAATTGAAATTTAGACACAAATAGGCGCCGGTCGAGCTTTGAATTAACGATCGCGTACCGGTCGCACTCTCAACGCACGATAGGTTGCTAAGAACACAGTTGCACAGAGACACTGCACGATAGGCTGCTGAGAACACAGTTACACAGAGACGCTGCTCAATCGTTCTTTGAATTAACGATAGGCTTTGGTATGTACAGTAACATTATAGAGTTTGAACTTCTTATATCTATTAACGTTTCATACCATATCCAATTTACACGAAACAAATTTTAAAATTCATGTAAAATCCTAAAGAACTCATTTTTGAAACTTTCTATTTTTAATTTTTTTTTGAATTTTGAATTTTGAATTTACACAAAAATTTGTATTGTAAATTTTGAATTTTCAATTTCGAAAATTGAAAGTTTCAAAAATGGATTCTTTAGGATTTTGTCACAACCCCGGCTTCATCGGGATCCACTTACAATCCATTGCTAATCCTAGAAATCAATGCTAGCAATTTGCAAGCGACAGTTTGTTGAACATCATCACACAATCACTAATAACTAAGAGAAATTACATATTATGCAAAAGTAATTGTTACACAACTATTTATTACACTTGTTTGATTAAGGATAACATATCTTGTCCATAATATATCAGAGTGCGGAAATTCAAATATGTAGCAGAAAAAGTATAATGATGCTCCAATCCGACCCTTGAGCGCCAGCTAATCCTCATCAAAGTCCGGGACAAGATCCTCCTGATCCTGAAGATAGACCGAATCTAATCCTTCTCCTGAATACAAATTTATCCGTGGTTTTTGTATATTGAGTACACGGCTACCCAGCAAGAGTCCTTATAAATGATGCAAGGATAATAACAAGAACAGGATGGTTAATTTGCATAAGTACCTATTCTAGTCAAAATTAATTAAAGTGTTGTAAAATCATTTGTTGAATAATTAATGAATATGAACAAACTCCCCAAGGTAACAAACAGAGCTCGGCTTCGAAAGCCCTTCTGCAAAACTGCACAAGCCTCGAATACTCAAAACCAAAACCATCCCATCAGGTTAATATTAAACACATGAGACTACCATGTACGGCCTACCTCCCCTCCCATAACCGTGGGAACGGCTATCGTGATAGTTTTAACTCTGCAAAGTGTAGCACACTTTACCCATAAGCCGAGTGGTACTTTTGCATCTTAGCTCTTCCTTAGGAGCCCAGACCAAGTAACAATACAAGACGATTCATTAGTTCCCTCTGTTAACACCGATACCCCCTCTAAGGTTTCGCACTCGGGCCCCCTTGAGCCAACGGACCGTAGCCCGATCTTTTCAAAATAAAGTGTGTTAACAGTCTTCCCTAACTACTAAGTTAGGACTAGCACATGTTGCGCAACATGTTAATGCTAGCACTTATGGTTGCGCTTGTTCGGTTTAGCTGGATTGGCACACGTCCAAAGTCCTTAGACCAAGGTGACTACCTCCAACAATCCACAGTCCACAAAACCACCCGACTATACCACCTTTAGTCAACACACGCCACGTAGGTTTTAGTTGATTAGGTTAAACTAACTCAGCATCTCCAATCATACCAAGTCACAAGAATAATTAAATGATGAACCTAAATCAACTACCAACCCACGAGCACTAGCATCTATGCACAAGGATAGGTTAGGAATAACAAATAAGGCAGCAATAAAGGGCTAATTCACAGGGTCAATGACGCAGTGTGAATATTAGGTTTCTACCCTTCCCATCAATTTATGCATGAGAAAATAAATAGAAACAATAAACGGGTGAGTTTTGTAAATTGGGAGAGCAAGATGCAACTATCTTGCCTTGGTAGTACTCCGGGTCTTGGAATCCTCCTCCGATCGGCTCCTGGAAACCTCCCGAGCAACGAGAATACAGACGATCTACACGTATATGTATATATGCAAGAAACATCAAAACAATCAACATAACTGTAACATCCCAAATTTTCAAAACCAAATTTGGCACGTTAATAATTTCATTAAAATGCATAATTAAAATATTAAACTATTTAAGTGTTGAAAAACATCATGGCATCATCATTGCATGTAACCGTTTTGAAAATGGGTTGGGTCATTAATTTTTAAAGGTATAAATATTTTCAATGGGTGCATTTAGAAGCTTTCAAACCCGTGTGAATTTGTCAAAATCTATTTAATATTTGACCTTTGAATAATTATTTAGAAAGAAGAAAAGAGAAAAACAAAATTGGAAAAATTAGAAAACTTTTCTCTCTCACCTTTTCTCTCTCTTCTCTCTCTCAGACTGCAAGCTTATCGCTCAGAACTCACTGCCCGCTATGAGTTACTCCCATAACCCGCGTGCGTCATCGGCGCATCTAGACCACGCCACGACTTCCTCTCGCCGCCACGCCACGCTAAGCGCCCTGACCTCGCCGTCTTGTCGCCGCTGCTATTGTGCAATAGCACTGTCTTTCGTTGCCTCCATGCTACTGTGCCATCCGTCGGAGTAAAGTCCGATGCTCGCCGTGCCCTCCTCAGGCTATAAAGTGGAGCTCAGGCTCCTACCTCTCCTTGCTCGATGCCTTGCCGTGCCGTGCTTCTTCTCGTGTTGAAGGAACCCAAGCATCACCAAGTCAAGAAGGAAGTCGCCGCCAGAACGCCATTCGCCGTCTCTGGGTAAGCTTCGCTCATCTCTAGGTGTGCAAGAGCTTGGGAAGACGATCCCGGAGAGGCCGTAGTCTTCCTGCGTGTGCCATGTCGAGTTAGAGCTCCCATGGAAGCCATGCGAGCTAGTTTAGAGCATGCATCTGTAGCTATGTATAAAAATACGTCGTCGTCGCGGACGGCGGATCGCAGCTATAGGGTCCTTTGGAGGCGTTGAGTCGAGAGGAATCCATTTTGCGATCGGTTTGGCGAACGGAGGTCGCCACACCGGCCAGCCGAGCTCCATTAGCTCCAATGGCGTGTGTCTTGTGCGTCTTGTGTTGTGCTGCATGCATGCTTGGGCTAGCTAGAGGTTGAAGAAGACCCATGCTTTGAGATTAGTGCTAGCTTTGTGTAGTTGGTTGGCTCGATAAATGGAAACGTATTCGATCGAATACGCTTTCCAGTTCAAAGTGCACACATAAATATAATCCAAAATTTAATAACTCTCTATTTATATTAATACCTATAACAATAAAAATTAAACTAATCATTTTGCATTAACTAGCAAATAACGAATGATTTTCAAAAACCTTAGAAAAATGATGAAAATATTATTTTGATGCATACACTTGATTTAATAAAAATATAAAATAGTTGTGCATGCATCATATTTCCATGCATATTTATTTCGTGCATGATTTTTAAAACAAAAATCATATATAAATGTTTCCCTGTTTGATGGATGTTTATATTATGTTGTATGTGTTGTCCGCGTGGTTAGACCCGTCCATCGTCGCCGGTTGCTCCTACCCGTCTTCTGACCAAGGCAAGTCCCCCTTTGATCATATTGTGAAGCTATTCTTGGTTATTTAGAAAATGTTTATTAGACTTGAAAATATGCATGCTAGTTTAAAAGATAAATGCCGTATTTGCTAGAATTAGTTATTATGCCAATTAGAAAGGTAAGAAATATGGTAGGTGAAACCTAAGGCTAAAATATGAATTGCTCTTATTTAAATACCTTGTTGAGGTAGGATAAATGCTTAAAATTATTTATGCGGAATGATTCAATCATTTGTGTGAAATGAGAATATTGTTGAGAAATGTTTGGGAAAGGATGATTTAAAGATAGCGCATCAAGGGTGATGCTTAATAGGAAATGATTTTCCTCTTACCCCAAAATCTTTCCGACTAGGGAGATATTTTGTCGATTAGTGCGAGATGGCACCGGTTTGAAAATCGGGCTAAAATATAAATTCTCCCCTAGTCTAAGGACTGCTCATCCTATAATCCTATGAACTGAGCCATTACAGTACGACCTCGAGCCCCGGAATGGGACGGGCCCGATCGTTGGCCCTCGTGGTTGATGGTCTTGTGGCGAAACATCGTCTGGGTGCGTAGCCTCTCGAGGGTAAAGCGTACCCACTCTGCAGAGTTAAAACTATCATGATAGCCGTGCTTTCATGATTCTGGCCTTGTGAAGGACTGATTATATGGTAGCTCCTTCATTTTAAAATCAATTTAGAAAAAGGGTTTTGAACAAATGATTTAAGATAAGTAAGGTTTGAGAAGGATTTCGTTTGAGCTAGGGGCCACCGGTGATATTCCGAAATGGGTAACGGCCTATCGGAAAGTGTCGCGCGGAATGGACCTAGCCGGTTTTGAGAAAAGAAAAGAAGAAAGGATTTTGTTCTTGCTATGGCACTGAGGCCAAGTGGCAAGAACCGTTTGAGAAAAGCCCAAAGAAAATATGGAGATTCAATGTTTCTAAATCGCTTTGTCAAAACTAGGCTAATAAGCGCAATTTCCATAAACCGCCCAAGCCATCCATTTGTACTAAACCCCATCAAGATATATCCTCGACTTGTTGAGTACCTTTGTACTCACCCTATTTCTCCTTCCCTCTTCCAAAATTTTCAACAATGAGGAAGCGCCTCGACTCGCCATCCGAGGAGGACCCGGACTTCGAGGAGGAGGAGGACTTCGAGGACGAAGAGTAGGGTTGTGTCCTACCCGCCGCTTCGCTGTGGAATAGTCTAGTGCTAGAATAAATCGTGCCATGTTAGGCTCCTGCGTTACCGTGTGTGTAACGTCAGATCTTGGCTGCGTGCCGTGCTTGATGTATTAAATCGTGACTTCGTGGGACGCTTAGTCCCTATGTTGTAATAATGTAACTCAAGGCAATGTACCATTATTGTTGTTAAATTGTGTGTGCTAGCCATGATCTTCTGGGACTAGTACTGTATGCACAATTAGGATTCGGTCAATTAGACCGGGTTCTGACAATAACATATAGCTAAATAAAATATATAAAATTCTAGGGGCTTTATGGAAAATAATGGTTCTGGAATCACCTAATTTGGAGTTCGGATGCTCCCGGAACAATTCCTGAAAGTTTAGGATAAATCAGAAATTCCTGGAAAAGAATAAACCGGTTTATTCTGGAAAACTGGCCGAACTGGGCAAACTGGCCGGCTCGGCGACGCACGCGGCTACAGCAGCGGAACACGCGGCACCGCGGGATTGGGCGGCGCGGCGCGAGCGGGAGACGGCGCGGCTGCGACCATGCAATTAAATAGCCGGCTATAGCTGCGCTATAGCTCCGATATAGCTTTTTCAGACATCAAACGCTACGCTAAGCACTAAAATTCCGCTAAGAGAGCTATGCATGCTATAGCCGCTAAATTGACCGCTATTTCCGCTATTTTTATAGCCGCTATAGCGCCGCTATGCTACTTTTTTCAATATCTTTTGGAAGTCCAACTATCACTAATGTATTTTGTTATGCTCTACTTCATTCTTACTTTATGTCACATAAAAGGTAACATTATAAATATTTAATTACTAAATAATCACATAAATTAGTTTCTCTATAATGAAGTTGTAGAAGAATATATCGCAATCACTTTTTCTAGGTGTTAATGAAAGGACCGAGATGACGCCTAGAGGGGGGGTGAATAGGCGTGACACCAAATTTAATCTTCAACTGCACTGCGGAAGTAGGTTCGGACTGTCCGTGACACCCCTGACACATCCGAGGTCAATCGAGAAGATTTTGTCCCCAAATCTACTAAGTGTCCTGCACCACTCAAATAACAAGAATACCACAAGCAATATCACAAGGACACAATATGATTCACAAGCAAGTAAGTGTGCAATAGTATCTCACAAGACAATCAAGCCAATAGCGCAATAATCAAATAAATCAAGCTTGAGAGTGAGAGTAGATAAAACCGGTAAGAAGATGGAGGCTCGGAGATTTGTTTTCCGAAGTTCGGATCCTTGAGGGGATCCTACTCTCCGTTGAGGTAGGCTCCAACACCTTTGAGCCCGAGTCCCACTTGACTCTTTCCTCTCGGTTTGTGCCAACGCACTCACCGACTTTGCTTCTTGATTCCTTCCCTTGCGGAGACGGAATCGTACCTTCACAAACTTGCGGTGGCCAACCACACCTCATCGGTGGCTCACCGGTGACGCCTAGCCGTCTAGGAATCCTCAACCTCCAAGGGTAATAGATACTCAACGAAGAACGAACCCGGAGATGTACTCAAGTGCTCAACAATCAAATCTTGCTTGCTTGAATTCACACTTTCTTCACCAATCTTCTCTCCCACTAGATGAATCACAAAGATTCAATCCTTCTCCCACTAGATGAATCACAAAGATTCAATCCTTCTTCCCAACACTCCTCACAAGGGGAATCACTAAGATTTAACCCTAATCCCTTCCCAACTCTTCTTTCAAAGAGGATCACTAAGATCTAGGGTTTAGGAGGTGTGGGAGGCTCAAGAACAAGAGGATAGGTCAATAAACTTGTGATCTAGCCGTTGTGTGCAAGTGGGAGTGAGGGCTTTAAATAGATGGCTTGGAAAACTAGCCGTTGGAGTTCAGAGTCAGAGTTGGACAGTCGAAGCTATGTTCGGACAGTCCGTAAATCAGATAAATAGAAACAGAGCTCAATCGGAGGTGCCTCGGACAGTCCGAACCTTCGGACATCCGTGGATCGTTTCGAGACAGTCCGAGACTGCAACACGACCGACGGCAAACAGGATAACTTTTACTCGAACTCCGTTTTAGGTGATCTTGGGCTCTACGGAAAGCTGAGAACAAGGGCTATCTAATCCACAAGGTATCACCACCTCAAACCCAAGTGAGTGATGCATAGATCAAGGAAATCAAAGCCAACTCCACTTCTTTGCACTCTAACCCCCACCAATCACTTCTCTTTGTCTCCTCACAAGGATTGATCATTTGAGCACCTGAAACATATCAAAACCATTCTCCATGGCATCCCCCTTAATAGAACGGCAATCCTTAGACTCAAATGAAAGCAAGATAGTACAAGTCTAGGAAAAGCACTTGCCGTCTTCTTTTCTTGATGCCGACGCAAACTTGAAGCAATGTGCATGATGACCTTCACCAAATGATTGATAACGTCTTCACCTTGCCAACCTTGACTTGGTTCACCTCATGAGACTCTTGTCTTATCGACTTTGACTTGATCATCCCCCGACGATCTCCACGTCAAATCGATCTCGACTTGGTCCTCAACTCTTGGTGACACCGTCGTCTTGTTGACTACGGCTTAGCCGTCATCTTCTTGACATACCTTAGCCATCACACACATGCACGGGACCTAATTCTTTCTAAATCACTCAATAAATCCATTAGTCCTGAAAGCTCAATATATATGAATAAGGTTATGTTCGTGAGCAATTAAGCGCGTCAAGTGTTTCATACAAGAAGACACAATATGAATAAAAACACTTGACACAATATTATTTATTAAGTGCATCAAGACATATATAGCTAATCTATATGCACTAGAGAGGTGATTGCCAACATGATGAAACAATTAAATCAAGGCAAAGAACACAATCTTCACTTAAATGAAGCACATGAAAGGATATATAAGAATTGTATATGTGCGAACAACATTTAGAGCAAGAGTGAAGATGTGGACTAAACAATATTAAACTTCACTAAGTGAGATGCATGAGAATATATACAAACAAGACATGCATGCACCAATTTCATTTATGGCAATATGAAGTTTAATTATAGATAAGATATAGAGCACTTGCACATGGAAAATGCAATAACAAATGTAGATCAAGCATACCGAGATTGCATACCTCAATTAGTCATCCATCCTATTTGCATATATGGGACTAAGAAAAATCTACAATGAAGTGTGTTAGCCTCAACATAAAACATGAGCATACCTTTTAGGATGGAGAGCTTGTCCACTTGTTATATTTGATTCTCCTCTAAATAGATGAGACTAATGTTCAATCTTGACAATAAACACGTTAGTCTCATAGCAATATAAGTAAACACTAAACCAAGCATTGTCATTAAGTATGTTTGTCATTAATCACCAAAATAACACAAGTTGTACCTTGAACTTACAATCTCCCCCTTTTTGGTGATTTATGACAAACCTTTTAACAATTGCAATGAATGACAATATGAATCTATTTAGCACGAAAACAAACAAGGAGAGATTACACTTACAAACATTGTCCCCAAATTCTCTCCTTTTGTGAACCAATTAGAGGGCAATTGATAAATCCATAATTCTCCCCTTTTGTCATTAATCCCAAAAGATCGATAAAGAATCTTTATTATTCATTTGAGGGTTGAACTCATCCTTAGTCATCAATCATTCATGGATCCACCTTTAATAAAAATAATCTTTTCTCCCCTTTGATAGCACACTCGAGAAAAATATTAGGAAGAACAAGATAACATATAATTGTAGGAGCAAGTAATAAAGCAATGATATTAGGCTCCCTATATCTAGGCAATACATGATATCAAATATGTGACATGGTAAAATGTATATGGCATGGTAAGATCACCCAATATGACAAGATACCAATTTGAGAGCATTGATACCAATTATAGAGAAACCTAGATATAGGCAAAGGATGAATCCAATAATACCAATTAAATGTAGTCATGATTAATAATATAGAAGTGAAGCTCAAACATGACAAATAGACATGGTTCCACATAGGAAATCGATTCCTAAGAATAAAGATCATATAGAGAAGATACATCATGAATAAATTGCTCTCTTCATTGTGCCATCCATATGTACCTTTTAATTCTTGAGCCAAATGCAAGCTAGATGACGCTTCAAAGCAATTTAGGATTAGAGGATAACACTTGAAAGACATAAATCGATTATACCAATTGAAGAGAATGTATGACATGTGAAATATCAATTGGAAAAATTATTACTAGATGTCAATTTAAATGATTCTCTAGAGAAGGCATGTATGGCATCACTTGAAACACATTCAAGCAAACTCTTGAACTTATAATGAATTTAGAATTTGATCATTAAACAATAATGAAAGATACCAATGGAGTTGGGAGCAATAAAGATACCAATAATCATTAAATAACACATGAATGTGGAGGAGCTTTAAAATATAGTCTATCATGCAAAGGCTCCCCCTAAAACTATGCAAACCATAAATTGATAATTCATTTAATAGCATGAAAGTGCAATGACATTGAGAAATAAGGAATTGAGAGAAATTCATCCCTTCACCATTTCTCATCCATCACATGTTTGGATTGGCATTGATCAAATCACATGGCCTCACCGTCGGCATTGATCCTCTTCCAATTCCCTACACATGCATAGACAAAGAAGCAATCTCCGAGAACAAATATCTTTCAACTTGACCCATGTTAGTGTGCGAATGTCGAGTTGCACAAAGATGCTTTTCAACAATGACTAAGGTGGTTTCCTCTCATAGAGATAAGTCCAATAAGATCACAAGAGGATTCTCCTAGAGTTTATGATTAAACAAGAAATCAATTTTCAAGTAATAGCTTCGGATACCAAATGAATACCAATTGAGAGAAAGAGGCAATAGTTAAAAATCATCCGAGTAGGCTCTTGAGCTTTACAATGGAAGTTTTCACCTCAAGGGGGTAAAATACAATAAGCACTAGAGGGAAAACACATAGAAGTCAAATAATTGGTTGTGAAAGGATTCCCAATAGACCATTGCATTTGAGCATATTCAATCAAATGAGATTTTAATAAATAAGCTCCAAAATAATGTGAGATGAATCATGGAGCTATGCCATTATATACTAACTCATTATCATCTTGAATGGCTCACAAAATTGCAACCAACTCGAACATATGCAATAGATTCAAAGTTCCAACAATCTGAAAAATTCAGACTTTGACATTCCAACGAAGGGTTCAAAACAAGGCCGAGACAATATGTAAACATGGTTCAAAGAATCTGAGAAAATTTTTCATTGTAGACCAACTATAGAGTATCAAAACTCGTTATTATGTCTTGCTCAGATTATGAACCCATATCAAGATACAAAATCACAAACCGCACAAAATCTGCCTAAAACTGAAAATTTCAGCAAGCTGCACATTTCGAATATGGGTCAAACCTTAATCAAACGGAGTCCATATATTATGAAATTTTTCACAAACATTCCATGGACATACAAGGAACTAATCCAAGTAGAATTTCTTGATTATCAAACTCCAACTAGATTTTAGGACAATAGAGCATCGGAGGTGAACCTTTGACACAAAGTCAAGCAAAGTCAACAATCTTACAAATAAGTTCAAATATATTTGAAAATGTCCAGATCTGAACTTAAGATGCAAAATAAGGTTTTCCAAAAAGAATTCCAATAAAATAATTTTCTTTTTAGAGAAATGGTGAGATAGTCATTTCATACAAAGAGGCACATAAGATTTTTACTAAATCATCAAAATGCAACCAAATGAGTTACCAATGGATATTTACACTTTTATGGCTTCAAATAAGTTAGAGAGACGTTTATAAGCCACTTAGCACATTCAACTCCATTTAGGTGCAAAGATCCAACTTTATCCGAAAATATGTCAAATAGGATCAAACGGGAGATTTCAAAGAAAATGATACCAACTTGAAATATCAAATAAAGAATCAATGCTCTTTACATATAGAGCTAAATATTTCATATTATGAGCTCCCCTTTACACAAAGGGTCCTCTAAAGATCACTTCTCGAATTGTCTTCCTAAAAACCTTAATCTTTATGGTTCTTGCTTTAGAGCTTCTTTGAAAATGCCATCTTCCTCTCCAAGACTATTGAGATAAACAAAGAGAGAATATACCAATTGGAGCAAGAAATAAATAAGAAGCAACAAGGCCTTAGGTCGACTAGAAAGAATTAAATTCGAGTGACGAAATGTCGAGATCGAGATCAAGACATAAGCTACCTTAAAGATACCAATTGTACAAAACAAATGGCATTATAAATGAAAGACAAGGTAGTAGAAAGATATCACCTTGAAAGGAAATACCACATGAAGAATTTAGACCAAGTGAGATAATAGTGGTATTTAGCAAAAGAGACAAAAGTGATATCTAGAGAAGTTGTTGATGACTCCAAATATTTCAATAAAAAACCAAGAAGAAATCTTATTTGGAGCATTCCCAACTAGGAGAGATTAAACAATAGCATTGAAACTAGATTTTGCCAAATAAGTCCCCCTTTTTTTACTTGAAAGAAAAATCAATTTTTATAAATCTCTCCAATTTTGCCAAAAGAATACAAGAAAAGAATCTTAGTTTTTTTCAAATGATCTATATGAGCCTTTAGTACCCATTTGAACCAATTTGCATCAAAGAATTTGGCTCAAGTGGCAAAACTCACTTAAGTGCTAGATATGGATAATTTTGGTCAAAACATGTTTTTCGACGAGTTTCAAAACATCATAGCTTTAGTTGTGATGGTTATTTGAAAATCCTTTGAATATGAAAAATGTTTGTAATGACCAACTATATGTTTTCGGTATTAGAACTTTTCACAAATTCGGTTTAGAATTAATTCTATAGAAAATACAAAAAGTGATAAAAACAAGATTCTAGTAACTAGAATTTTGGTTGGAAACTTGTTTTTGAGGAAAGTATATTTTCCTTTGGCCAAAACAATTTGAAAAGATTTGAGAAACATTTTGTAACATTTTCCAAACAAATTTTTAAATGTTTTCATGAAATCCACATTTTGGCTAAAATGGCTCATTTTAAAATTTAACACTAGCACTTAAAATTGTGGCACACTTAGGAAATGTGATACACATGGATATGAATTAGCACTTACTCTAGATGTGCCACAACACTCATCAAGCTCATAAATCAACATTAGAGATTTAAACAAGAGCAAGATGAGTGACTAAAATATATATATATATATATATATATATATATATATATATATATATATATATATGCAATGCAATGCAATGCAATTGCCTACACAAGGCAATGTACTTGAAATTTACGAAGCAACATTGGTTTATGATGGTGACTTGAATATCTTCTTACTTGGCCTTAAGTAATTGATGAATGAATACACCTCTTTATGCATATGCTAAGCCTTCAATGCCTCTTGAGTCCTATTAAGCACTTCAAACAAGTTTTGGTACCCAAATCTTGTTGGGTCCGGGAGAATTAGTCACAATCCATTTTGGTGCACTAGTAGATGACTTGTTGCTTGAATAAGCATGAGAACAATAAGACTTAGTACTATTAGATTTTATCATTGGGCATCTAACAAGAGAAGAATTAGCCATTGGTTTAGTTGGGGCAACATTTTTAGCAAACAAATTGCTATTTTTATCTTTTCTAAGCATATAGTGTTCATGGACAAGAAAAGGCTTAGGAGTGTTACCCTTGGGACAATCCTTACCGATATGTCCCTTTTTCCGACAATTGTAGCAAGTGGGCTTTGAGCGTATCTTATTTTTGACTTGCTCCTTGTCGGTTTGCCACATGATAGATATAGTCTTGGTCTCCATTATGTTAGGACACTTAGAGGCAAAGTGCCCTAACTTATTGCATCCAAAGCATTTGATAGTGTTCATCTTTTCGGCTTGGTGCTTTGAATTGCACTTGAGCTTACTTTCTTGGTTCTTGATTGACATGGAGAGTCTTGTCTTGTATGTTGTATTCTTGGGGATGTAGCCAATTTTCTTCTTCCTATTGATGGATCTTTGTTTGCCTAATATGGCATTTAAAGTGGCTTTCCCTTTAGAGCACTTCTCCATGTCCTTGTTCAATTTCTCCACTTGTGCCTTTAACTCTTTGTTTTCCTCTACAAGATTGTTAGTAATGCAAGCACTAGAGCAAATAGAAACAATTGCATTTGAGCAACTAGGCATATCATTTTTATCATTGCAAGACATGATAGAAATAGAAGCATTTGCATTAGAGCGAGTAGGCATGTCAAGAACTTCATTGCAAGGAGTGGAATTTATAATTCTAGATGACATGCAAGAAATTGAATCTAAGCATGGCATATCATCAAGAATATCACAAGTTAATCCAACATCTACCTTACTAGAAGTAATATTCTTGGAAAGAAGATTTTCATGTTCTATCTTTAAAGCATCATATGAATTTTGAAGTAAATCATACTTTTGGATCAAATCATATGATTTCCTAATCTCCTTCTCAAGATGATGATGAAACTTTATAAACAAGCATTTCAATTGATCACGAAATGGCTCATTGTCATTTACCTCATCATTACCTTGAGCCATGAAGCAATGAGGTGAAGTGGGAGGTGTAAAAGAGTCATCATCAATGGAGCTTGGTGTGGAGCAATCATCACTTGAAGTGCATACTTGTGAATTGTCCACTTGATCAACTTTTGACTTCTCATAATTTGCTTGAATGAGCATCCACACATCGTGAGCATACTTGAGATGGTATAGCTTCTTTCGCTCATCCACGCTCAAAACACTAAGTAGAATATCCAATGCTTGAGTGTTCTTGTGCTCAATTTCTTCCTCTTCGGCGGTGAGGTTATCTTTGTCCTTCACACTATAGCCATTTTCAACAATAGGCCAAATAGAACGATGGTAGGCTTTGAAGAAAATCTTCATTTTGTTCTTCCATGGGCCATAATAATGACCATTAAAATAAGGTGCCCAACCGGAGGAAATACGAATACTAGCAAAAGCATGAGGACCAAGCACATTAGTAGGATCAAGCGAAATAATAGTTTCTAATTCATCCATCCCGTCTAGCGACATCCAAAACCCTCCAAGCGGTTAAGCCTAATTTAAGAGAGCCTTGCTCTGATACCAATTGAAAGGACCGAGATGACGCCTAGAGGGGGGGTGAATAGGCGTGACACCAAATTTAATCTTCAATCGCATCATGGAAGTAGGTTCGGACTGTCCGTGACACCCCTCGGACAGTCCGAGGTCAACTGAGAAGATTTTGTCCCCAAATCTACGGAAGTGTCCTGCACCACTCAAATAACAAGAATACCACAAGCAATATCACAAGGACACAATATGATTCACAAGCAAGTAAGTGTGCAATAGTATCTCACAAGACAATCAAGCCAATAGCGCAATAATCAAATAAATCAAGCTTGAGAGTGAGAGTAGATAAAACCGGTAAGAAGATGGAGGCTCGGAGATTTGTTTTCCGAAGTTCGGATCCTTGAGGGGATCCTACTCTCCGTTGAGGTAGGCTCCAACACCTTTGAGCCCGAGTCCCACTTGACTCTTTCCCTCTCGGATTTGTGCCAACGCACTCACCGACTTTGCTTCTTGATTCCTTCCCTTGCGGAGACGGAATCGTACCTTCACAAACTTGCGGTGGCCAACCACACCTCGTCGGTGGCTCACCGGTGACGCCTAGCCGTCTAGGAGTCCTCAACCTCCAAGGGTAATAGATACTCAACGAAGAACGAACCCGGAGATGTACTCAAGTGCTCAACAATCAAATCTTGCTTGCTTGGATTCACACTTTCTTCACCAATCTTCTCTCCCACTAGATGAATCACAAAGATTCAATCCTTCTCCCACTAGATGAATCACAAAGATTCAATCCTTCTTCCCAACACTCCTCACAAGGGGAATCACTAAGATTTAACCCTAATCCCTTCCCAACTCTTCTTTCAAAGAGGATCACTAAGATCTAGGGTTTAGGAGGTGTGGGAGGCTCAAGAACAAGAGGATAGGTCAATAAACTTGTGATCTAGCCGTTGTGTGCAAGTGGGAGTGAGGGCTTTAAATAGATGGCTTGGAAAACTAGCCATTGGAGTTCGAGCTCAGAGAGTTGGACGATCCAAGCTATGTTCGGACAGTCCGTAAATCAGATAAATAGAAACAGAGAGCTCAATCGGAGGTGCCTCGGACAGTCGAACCTTCGGACGGTCCGTGGATCGGTTTCGACAGTCCGAGACTGCAACACGACCTCGGCGAAAACAGGATAACTTTTTACTCGAACTCCGTTTTAGGTGATCTTGGGCTCTCGGAAAGTGAGAACAAGGGCTATCTAATCCACAAGGTATCACCACCTCAAACCCAAGTGAGTGATGCATAGATCAAGGAAATCAAAGCCAACTCCACTTCTTTGCACTCTCTAACCCCACCAATCACTTCTCTTTGTCTCCTCACAAGGATTGATCATTTGAGCACCTGAGACATATCAAAACCATTCTCCATGGCATCCCCCTTAATAGAACGGCAATCCTTAGACTCAAATGAAAGCAAAATAGTACAAGTCTAGGAAAAGCACTTGCCGTCTTCTTTTCTTGATGCCGACGCAAACTTGAAGCAATGTGCATGATGACCTTCACCAAATGATTGATAACGTCTTCACCTTGCCAACCTTGACTTGGTTCACCTCATGAGACTCTTGTCTTATCGACTTTGACTTGATCATCCCCCGATGATCTCCACGTCAAATCGATCTCGACTTGGTCCTCAACTCTTGGTGACACCGTCGTCTTGTTGACTACGGCTTAGCCGTCATCTTCTTGACATACCTTAGCCATCACACACATGCACGGGACCTAATTCTTTCTAAATCACTCAATAAATCCATTAGTCCCGAAAGCTCAATATATATGAATAAGGTTATGTTCGTGAGCAATTAAGCGCGTCAAGTGTTTCATACAAGAAGACACAATATGAATAAAAACACTTGACACAATATTATTTATTAAGTGCATCAAGACATATATAGCTAATCTATATGTACTAGAGAGGTGATTGCCAACATGATGAAACAATTAAATCAAGGCAAAGAACACAATCTTCACTTAAATGAAGCACATGAAAGGATATATAAGAATTGTATATGTGCGAACAACATTTAGAGCAAGAGTGAAGATGTGGACTAAACAATATTAAACTTCACTAAGTGAGATGCATGAGAATATATACAAACAAGACATGCATGCACCAATTTCATTTATGGCAATATGAAGTTTAATTATAGATAAGATATAGAGCACTTGCACATAGAAAATGCAATAACAAATGTAGATCAAGCATACCGAGATTGCATACCTCAATTAGTCATCCATCCTATTTGCATATATGGGACTAAGAAAAATCTACAATGAAGTGTGTTAGCCTCAACATAAAACATGAGCATACCTTTTTAGGATGGAGAGCTTGTCCACTTGTTATATTTGATTCTCCTCTAAATAGATGAGACTAATGTTCAATCTTGACAATAAACACATTAGTCTCATAGCAATATAAGTAAACACTAAACCAAGCATTGTCATTAAGTATGTTTATCATTAATCACCAAAATAACACAAGTTGTACCTTGAACTTACAGTTAATTATGATCTTGTGTGTATACATTAGATTAAGTAGTTATAAAGTAATGTGTTTGCTTCTTATTTAAGTGGATATGACTAGTGTTTATGCAAATATTTCATAATCTTATGAATTATGTTGTAATATGAGCTTAAGAAATGTTCCCTGGACTAATCAAAATTTCCAATTACCAGATTTTTGTGCAACAATTATTCCTATTTTCGTATTTTTTTTGGTAAAACCGCTATTTTTCATAGCTCCGCTATAGCATTTTAGCTTTTGAAAAAATGATGCCGCTATTTGCCTTAGCCCGCTATTTAAAACCATGGCGGCGACACGCGGCGGCTCCTGGTTGGGCGGCGGCGACGGCGAATCGCCGTCTGACGAGTGGCGCGCATGTATGAGCACGCTGGGCGCGCGCGCGGCTGGACAGGTGGCGACGCGGGCAGGTGACGAGCGGGTTGGCGCGGCGCTGACTCGGGTGCCGGGCGCGCAGCAGATCGGCGCGCCGGCGGTGATGTCGGTGCGGCGGCGACGGCGGCGGCGCGACCGAACTTCGGCGAGCCATATCTTCTCTGTTTCTAGGCAAAATTGGACGATCCATATATGCATCTTGATCGTCTCGACGAGCTCTACAACATGGCACCATCTAATCTTGAGTTTGGTCGAGGCACAGAGAGGGATCTGTAGAAAAGGGTTCCGGTGGGAAGGATTTTTGACGGCTAGGGTTTGGGACTTGAGGGATTTCGTGATGAGGTGTTGGGACAGGGGTCTTGGGTGGTTTATATAGTGTCTTGGATGACCTGGGGTGGGCCTTGGGCTAAGAGGTGTTGGATTATGACTCGAATTCTAATTTGAGTAGAATTCGAATAGGATTTGGGCTTGTTTAGCAAGAAAACGGAGTTTCCTTCTGAGGATTGGGCTGAAATTTGGAGGGTAATTCGGATTAGGCTTCAAAAAGGTCCTCTCCAAATTTGAGCACGAGATTCCCTCGTTTGCTCATTATTTGATGGATTTGACGAGCTCTCGGCAGAACGACAAAACTTCAAGGAATCACAAGCTAGCTTTGGAATTTGGGCATGAAATTTGGAGGGTTGCTTGATGATGGCTTCAAAGAATTACTGGGATTTTTCCAGAATTTTCCTAAAGGTCTTCTAGGGTTTTGGATTAAACCTTAGTTTAAACTAATTAAAACAGGGTTTCGTATATAACAATTCCCTTTATTTAATTTTAATGTTTTTGCAAATACAAGTGACATACGACAAAATAGAGGATGTCAAAATTCGTGTAAATTCGAAGTTTTAAAAATGGGTTGTTTAGGATTTTACACGAAGTTTTACACGAAAGTTTAATATTTCATACCATATCGAATTTACACGAAACAAATTTTAAAATTCATGTAAAATCCTAATGAACCCATTTTTGAAACTTTTAATTTTTGTAATTCAAAATTCAAAATACAAATTTTCAAATAAATTCGAAATTCAAATTTCAAAAAAAAATTTGAAAGTTTCAAAAATGGGTTCTTTAGGATTTTACATGAATTTTAAAATTTGTTTCATATAAATTGGGTATGGTATGAAATGTTCATAGATATAAGAAGTTCAAACTCTGTAATGTTACTGTACATACCAAAGCTTATGTTAATTCAAAGAACAATTGCGCAGTGTCTCTGTGCAACTATGTTCTCAGCAACCTATCGTGCGTTGAGAGTGCGACCAGTATGCGATCATTAATTCAAAGCTCGACCGGCGCCTATTTGTGTCTAAATTTCAATTCGACATACTATTTTGTATAAACGAATAAAAATAAATATAAAAAAATAAAAATTCTATAATTGCAATTGCACTCGCAAACAGTGAACAACCTGGTACAGCACAGGGATGGCTAGCTGTGTGCAGCTCATGGCCGTGCAACTCCTACTTTGGTATTGTTCTTTTCGGTTTAAATTAAATTAAATAAAAATTTATTATTTTTCAAGACGTCCCTGGACAAGTCATTAACTTTGTTAGATTAAAATTTTCAGCAATTTTTAACTTAAAAGAACAAGGCCTTTGCCATTTTTTTTGGCTGAAAAGACATTCGATAAGAGGCTTTAAGAGCCTAAAAAATTGATAGAATTCGCTTTGAAAGCTTTCAAAGAAACCAAGCAATGCCTTAAAAAAAAGACTAAAAAGTGTTATGTTGGGTTTAGTCCCACATCGCTAATAGATGATGGGGGAGCACGACTTAAAAGGTGGAGCCGTCCCTCACCTAAAGAGGCTAGTCTTTTGGGTTGAGTGGGCTCATGGCCTTAGTCGTTGCTCTAGTTGGGCATTTAGGTCCGTTAAGATCTGGGGAGCCCTTTCTCTGCGTTTTGGCCCATACGTGGGCTGTTTACAGCGGGCTCTAAATCCTAACAAGTGGTATCAGAGCCAGGCATTAAGTGTGATGGTGGAGTATGTTGGGTTTAGTCCCACATCGCTAATCGATGATGGGGGAGCACGACTTAAAAGGTGGAGCCGTCCCTCACCTAAAGAGGCCACTCTTTTGGGTTGAGTGGGCTCATGGCCTTAGTCGTTGCAGGTCCGTTAAGATCTGGGGAGCCCTTTCTCTGCGTTTTGGCTCATACGTGGGCTGTTTGCAGCGGGCTCTAAATCCTAACAAGTGGTATCAGAGCCCTCCGATCCTCAGATCCTACGGCCTGAGTTTCTTGCGGGTGAAAACCCTAGTCTCCACCAAAAATTCCTCGCAGCCGCCGCTGCCTTTGCGAGATTGCATCTCGCAGCCGCGCCGTACCGCTCGTCGCTGCCGACGTCTCCTCGGTGTCTTCCGTCCGACGCCTGCTCCCAGTCCAAGCCGCCCCAGCGCCTCACCTGTTCGGGCTCCGCTGTCCGTCGTCTCACGTCGTTGCTGTCCGCCCGACGTCCAAGCCGTGGCTGTTCTCCCGTGCCCAACAAACATCAGAAGAATCAAATTTTTGGGCCTCGGTTTCATCGTGCAAAAGCTTACAGTGCATGTGCACTGTTCGTTCCCGTACAGGGAAGAAGAAAATTCCTTTATACCCAGTTTTGCTTTGTGCACACGGCTTCGTCCACCAGGAAATTCGCTGCTTCATTTGGTTTTCTTCAGATCCGGTTCAGATTAATTTTTCAGGGATTATTTCTTCTATTAGTTCCTGATATTTGTTTTTGTCATTATGTCTGCAAAACTTGACATTGCAAAGTTCGATGGCAAGATCAGTTTTTCTATCTGGCAGGTTCAGATGAAGGCTGTTCTCACACAGCTCGGTGTCCGGAAAGCTCTTTTGAAGAAACCAGAAAAAGTTGATGAAAGTGAATGGGAAGAACAGGATCAAAAGGCTTTGTCTGCCATACAACTCAGTTTGTCAACAGATGTTCTGCGCGAAGTTATTAAGGAGGCGACTGCCGCCTCCCTATGGGCAAACTTGGAGTCGTTGTATATGACTAAAAGTCTTGCCAATAAATTGCGTCTGAAAGAACGTTTGTACGCTATTCGCATGGCAGAAGGTACTTCTATTCAGTCTCATCTCAGTGAATTTAATTACATCATTGTGGATTTAGAGAGTTTAGAAGTGAAAATTGAAGATGAGGATAAGGCTATTTTGTTGGTTGTCTCATTGCCTGCTACCTTTAAACATTTTAAAGAAATTATGCTTTATGCCAATCATGTTACCCTCAGTTTTGAGAATGTTAAATCAAATTTGTTGTCTAAGGAGAAGTTTGATGTTGATTCTCATTCCGGTGGAAAGGGTGAGGGTTTAATTGTTAGAGGTAGATCTCAGCAAACTGGCAGTTCTAATAGATCAAAGTCTCGGTCTAAATCAAGAGGTCGTAATTCCAACAACTTTTGCCGTTATTGTAAAGCCAATGATCATATTATTTCTCGGTGTCAAACTGAAAAATAAAGAAGAGAGAAAGAAAAAAGAATTGGAAAAATCTGCTGAGGCTAGAATTGTTGAAAATCCTGATAGTGAGGGTGGAGAAGCACTGTTGGTCACCACTGATTTAGAGAAACGTGTTTCTTGGGTTCTCGATTTAGCTTGTACTTTTCATATTTGCTCCCATAGAGAGTGGTTTTCTGAGTACACTGCTGTTACAAATGATGATGTTACTATTGGTGATGAGTCTCCACTATAAATTATCGGTATTGGTTCAATTCAAATTAAAACTCATGATGGCACTTTCAAGAATCTTACAAATGTTCGTCATGTTTCAAAAATGAGGAGGAATCTTATTTCTTTGGGCACCTTAGAAGGTATGGGATACAAGTATACCGGTGAAAATGGTGTTTTTAAGGTTTCTCTTGGCAACCGTGTAGTTTTAAAGGCCAATCGTATGAATAATCTTTATTACTTGCAAGGTTCTACAGTTACAGGCACTGCAGCTGTTGCTATTGCATCCAACACCTCTAATACCAAGCTTTGGCATATGCGCTTGGGTCATATGAGCGAAAAAGGTATGCATCTCTTGCACAAAAAAGGTCGTCTAGAAGATATTGGCAATTTGGAATTCTGTGAACATTGTGTTTTTCGCAAGCAGAAGAGAGTTAGTTTTGCTATTTCTACTCACCAGAGTAAAGGAATTTTTGATTATATTCATTCTGATCTTTGGGGTCGTTCTCCTCACCCCTCCATTGGAGGCTGTGGGTACTTTATTTCGTTTATTGATGACTTCTCTCACAAGGTTTGGGTCTACTTTTTAAAGCATAAGAGTGATGCTTTTCCTACTTTCCAGACTTGGAAAGTTCTGATAGAAAATCAAACTGGCAAGAAAATTAAGAAATTGAGAACTGACAATGGATTGGAATTTTGTAGTGGTGAGTTTGATAAATATTGTGCTAATCATGGTATTGCTAGACATTTGACTGTCCCAGGTTCACCTCAGCAGAATGGTCGTGCAAAGCGCATGAATCGCACACTTCTGGAGAGGGCCCGTTGCATGCTATCCAATGCTGGCTTATGGGAGAAGCATGGCTTTTGGGCGGAGACTATTAATACAGCTGCATACTTGGTTAATCGCTCTCCTAATTCGGCGATTAATTTTTAAATTCCAGAAGAGGTATGGTCAGGAAAACCAGTTGATTATTCTAATCTTAGAATTTTTGGGTGTCCTGCTTATACTCATAGTAATGATGGAAAACTAGTGCCTAGAGCTAAAAAAATGCACTTTTCTTGGCTATGGTTCCGGTGTCAAAGGGTATCGTTTATGGTGTGATGATTCTATGAAAGTAATTGTTAGTTGTCATGTTACTTTTGATGAAAGTTCATTATGTTCCTCTGGAGGTGTTTCTACTAGTGGTACCTCATCCACTGATACATCTGAAACTGTTGTTCCTACAAGCAATCCAACTTTTGAGGTAGACTTGCCTGTTGATTCTACTGCTTGCTCTTCTACACTGTTAGTTTCTCAGCCTCCTATTTCTAATGATCATTGCATTGCACGTGATAGACCTAGACGTGATATTCAATTGCCAGTTAGATATCGTGACACTGATAATGTTGCCAATTATGCTTTCATTACTGCTACTGATGAAATTTTTGAGCCATCTTCTTATTCTGAAGCTATCTCATGTGATAATTCTTCTAAATGGTTAACTGCTATGAATGAAGAAATTGGGAGGCTTTATAAAAATCATACATGGGATTTGGTTGAGCTTACAAAAGGTACAAGACCTCTGAATTATAAGAAGAAAGATGGACTTTCTGGTGTTGAACCTGCAAGGTGGAAAGTCCGTCTAGTGGTGAAAGGTTTTGAACAAAGGGAAGGTATTGACTTTAACGAGGTGTTCTCTCCTATTGTTCGTCATTCATCAATTCGGGTTATGCTTGCTATTGTTGCTTTATTCGATCTTGAATTAGAGCAACTTAATGTTAAAACTGCTTTTCTTTACGGAGATTTGGATGAGGAGATTTTTATGACTCAACCTGAGGGTTTTGTTGCTCCTGGAAAAGAGCATTTAGTTTGTCATTTGAAGAAATCTCTTTATGGTTTGAAACAAGCTCTAAGGCAGTGGTATAAAAGGTTTGATTTATTCATGATTTCTCATGATTATTCTCGAAGCAATTATGATCATTGCATTTATTTCAAGCAGTTCTCCAATGGATCTTTTGTGTATCTACTGCTTTATGTTGATGATATGCTTATTGCTTCTCATGACAAGTTTTTGATTGATCAATTGAAGGTTCAACTTAGTCAGGAATTTGAGATGAAAGATTTTGGTCCAGCTAAGAAAATTCTTGGGATGGAAATTCAGCGTGATCGTCAAGCTGGTACTCTTTTTCTATCTCAGAAAAGTTATATTGAGAAAGTACTTGAAAGGTATAATCTCAGTAATTGTAAGCCTGTCTCTACACCGTTTGCTTCTCATTTTAAGTTATCTTCAAGTCAATGTCCTTGATAAAGACTATATGTCCCACGTTCTATATTCCAGTGCTGTTGGTAATCTCATGTATGCTATGATCTGTACAAGGCCTGACTTGTCTCATGCAGTTAGTGTGGTTAGCAGATTTATGCATAATCCTGGTAAGGAACACTGGAATGCTGTTAAGTGGATTCTTCGTTATCTGAAAGGTACTTCTGACTATGGCTTAATGTTTGATAAAAGTTTGGTGAAGTCGAATGATGTTATTGGGTTTGTTGATTCTGATTATGCTGGTGATCTCGATAAGAGAAGGTCTACTTCTGGCTATCTATTCTCTTTGTGTGGTTCTGCAGTGAGTTGGAAAGCTTCATTACAATATGTAGTTGCTCTTTCTACTACTGAAGCAGAGTATGTTGCAGCTACTGAAGGTGTTAAAGAAGCTATTTGGTTGCAAGGTCTGGTTTCTGAACTTGGTTTTCCACAGCATGTCAACACTGTTTATTGTGACAGTCATAGTGCTATTTGTTTCCCAACATCGCTAATTGATGATGGGGGAGCACGACTTAAAAGGTGGAGTCGTCCCTCACCTAACAGGCTAGTCTTTTGGGTTGAGTGGGCCCATGGCTTTAGTCGTTGCTCTAGTTTGGCCTTTAGGTCCGTTAAGACCTGGGGAGCCCTTTCTCTGCGTTTAGGCCCTTGTGTGGGCCGTTTGCAGTGGGCTCTAAATCCTAACAAGTTGTATCAGAGCCAGGCATTGACCCACATCTTCGTTAATTCCACACATTCGCTAGACGAAGTTGTCCGTTGTGACGAAGTGGTCCGATGTGTGACGGGGGAGATTGTTGGGTTTAGTCCCACATCGCTAATAGATGATGGGGGAGCACGACTTAAAAGGTGGAGCCGTCCCTCACCTAAAGAGGCTAGTCTTTTGGGTTGAGTGGGCTCATGGCCTTAGTCGTTGCTCTAGTTGGGCCTTTAGGTCCGTTAAAATCTGAGGAGCCCTTTCTCTGCGTTTTGGCCCATACGTGGGCTGTTTGCAGCGGGCTATAAATCCGAACATGTTATAATGTTTGGGTTAATGAGATGCAGTAGTAGGGGATCCATCAGTAAAATTGCTCGTGATAATTTTTTGAGAATTCAGCATTGTACAGTGAATTTGCGAAAAATCTTCATATAGAATAATGTTGAAATCAACGGGCACAAGCTCGAATTACATCACGTAAGATTGTGCTCACAGAAACTGGGAGTATCCAGCTCTGTGAAGTACAGGCAAGAGGACAAATTTGTGGTAGATATCTACAAACACACAGGCATAAAAAATGGTTCCCTGAAGAAAATATGTATACTTGGAGAAGATCCAGAGGAAAATTGAACCATCTAAGTGCTGCACTTCCATCTGGATGTTGGTACGCAGTTCAGGTAATGGCACCAGTGGCAGCCATCATTCCCGTTCTTACCCTTGAAAAGCATCACCAGGGTAATCACATATCTGCATCACAAGTCACCTCTATTAGCTATGATGTCGATTTAGGTCTTGTTCTTTTCAGCTTAAAGTTGCTAAAAGTTTTAATCTAAAAAAGTTATGATGCTTTGAGAGAGATCTTGGAGAGTCCAAAAAATTATATAAAAAAAATATTTTAGTGATTCTAGGAAAAACTATTTAAAACCCCACAAAATGATTACAAAGTACTGGATCGATCGTTTGGCTTATAAAAAATAACAATTTTTCAATTTAATTTAATTTAAGCCAAAAAGAAGAAGTCCTTGAACATCGTAAATCACGATACTAATTCTTCTCTTCCCTTTGGAATAAAAGGTGGCCTGTTGCCTAAAAGGCCACAGTAAGATGTGTAGTATATACAAGCGCATCACATCTTCAGATGGAGTGGAGAGACTTACCCAACTAGCAGCAAGAGGAGTGCAGCACCCCACAAAACATATTGGTATGCTCTGTACTTCGGACGTTGATTAGTCTGAGGCAACTCATGCCGTTCCATCCAACCAAATTGAGGTCTTGCCAGCAGTACAAACCCAAGAAGAAATCCAGTCACAAATCCACCGATGTGAGCAAAATTATCAGCATGCGGTAGTATGCCAATTGCCAAATTGATTGCAATAATAAACAGAAGAGTTATGATGGCCGCTGCCTGCAAGAGCGAAAAAACTGAAACTTGCATCGAGCAACTGGATAAGTAAAACATCATAGTATATTGGTGTTCTTCTGCTGACCTTGTTGGAGTAAATGGTCCAGTTCATAATAAGCTCAGAGAGCATAGAGCCAAGGAGGCCAAACAAAGCTCCAGAGGCCCCAACAGAGATGTAGTTACTCCGTAAGAACAGCGCAGACAGAACACTGCCACCAAAGCCAGATAGCAAGTAGATGATCCCAATGCGCACTTGCAAGTTGCAAATGACAACTGAAGTCAGTGTACAGGAATTTTTTTCAGGTGTAACACAAAGGTAAATACAGCCTATGTTCAAAACCACATTACATAGGAAGGGAATAGTCCCAAAAAAGACTATTCCCAAAGCCAGATAGCAAGTAGATGATCCCAATGCGCACTTGCAAGTTGCAAATGACAACTGAAGTCAGTGTACAGGAATTTTTTTCAGGTGTAACACAAAGGTAAATACAGCCTATGTTCAAAACCACATTACATAGGAAGGGAATAGTCCCAAAAAAGACTATTCACACGGTACACAGTGCATAGGAAGGAAATATTATTATCGATAGTACCAGGTTTGCAAAAAAAAAAAGGCGCCGTATGTTGTAGACCTACAAAACAAAGTAATATATTGCAAGCTAACTAGCTAAGTGGCCGTGACACAAGAGAGATGTGGAATCAACTCCCTGGATCTATTTTTGTTTGAACGATTGACAGAGGCTCTGTCAAATTCATTAAGCAAGAGGGTAAAAGTTACAAAATAGGTTCATGTACAAAGGAAACTCAAATAAAGAGCAAAGGAGAAGAAAAATGCCAAGGGAGTTTATGGACAGCACAAGATCAAAGAAAAAGGGCTAGCAATGGTCACCCGCTCCAAACGCCATGACTCTATTAAGGATGCCATGCTTGATCATCCGTGAGATTTTCAAGTAGCTGCTGTAGTTCGAGTAAAAAATCCACCTGTTTCTCTCCTTCCACACGTTCCAGCATGAGTAGAGGACTACGCCGTCGAAGTTGTGTTTGTAGACTTGTTGTGCTTGCTGAACACATCCCTGGATCTACTTAATTTGGACTGAAATCATTTTCGGCAACTACCAGGGCAGAACCAGCCCAGAGAATTCCAGTTCTTAACACATGAAATACAATGCCAAAAAAATACCAGTATGACAAAACAACAGATAATGATAGTCAATCAAGATACTTTGAACCGAAAAAAATTGTAGTGCCAATGACAAATGAGTCAAGGCAGTGTAAAAAGCTTACCGAAGCCAAATTGCTGCTCAAGGCGGATTCCAATGAATAACAAGCTTAGCATGTTGACAATCAAGTGGACTAGACCAGCGTGGAGCCAGATACAGCTCAGGAGGCGCCACCCTTGGTGCTGATGAACAACTTTGGTCCAGTTAAGAGCTCCCATCTTCTCCAAACTGCACGCAGCACAGTAGAGTTTGACCTTTTTGTTCAGGAGCCTTTCAAGGTGAACAAAACTATACCATATGTTATACAATACATTATATCATCAACAACAAAATCAGTGCCTAATAAACATTCCCACGTGCTAGAAATCAAGAACTACAACAAACAAACAGAAAGTTTTTTGCAGCTAAAGAGGTATAAGAAAACACGCACGTATCATTAACTGATATTGCAAGAGAGTACAAATACAAAAACCAATGCCGTCGACATAACCTGGCCGCCTGATTGCGGCTGAAGTCAATGAAAAAAATATATGCCTGTAAGCGACATAAAAAAAATTCTTAGGAGCATAAAAGAATTATTTGCCAATCGAATGGTTTGAAATACTTGCATTGCTAACCAAATAGTACTTCAGTAGAAATCTGTGCATGCTACAAGGAATGCAATCTGCAAGACTGCAACTGTTCTAACATAATGTTTACTCGCCATCTTAACAATTTGGTCCAGTTAAGAGCCCCAATATTCTCCAAATTGCACAGTCGAGTGAACTTCTTGTTAGCACACTTTCAAGGTGAACAAAAGCAATAAACTATACCATGTGTTATGTACAATGCAGTATATCATAATCAAGAGAATTAGTCCCTAATAAACGTTCCCACGTAATATAAGTCATGAACTGGAACAGACAAAAATACACTTTTTTACAGCAAAAGAGATATTTGTTACAGCTAAAGAGAGATGACAAAAGTCCACACCTATCGTTATCTTAGATTGCAAGAGGTAGTACATACGTCCTGGCCACCTGATTGCAAACTGAAGTTATAAAATACTGGCTGTAAGCGACGTAGACACTAGAGGATAGATCTTTAGAAGAATAAAATAAATTCCTTTGCCAATCGAATTGTTCCAGGTATTCTCATTGCTCCAAAGCTAAACCCAAATACTTAAAAGTAGAAAATCCCCGTGCTACAAGGGGAACAATTTGCAATGGTTCATAATGTATGCTCGCCATCTTATCTCTGTAGCGATGAAGTTCTGAAGAATTTGGATCAGACTAAAAGCCCACCATTTGCTCTCAATTTAGCTAAACAGGTAGCTTTCGCTTCAAATCCCACACTAAGCCCAGCAGTAAACCCCCAGCTCCACCTGTAACGACCACGAACTGCAGGCCAAACCCCCCCTAGAAAGCACAAATCCCCCACCTTTTACTCCAAATTTCACATCAAACCCAGCGATTCAGCGGATCGTGAGACGTACGTGGCGGAGGAGGGGCCGAAGAGCGGGTTCTCGCGGAGCGGCTGGAAGGCGAACCGGCGGAGGAACCCGGCGACGCAGGCGGCGCGGCCGCCGAGGGGGCTCCCGTGGCGGGGGCAGTCGTTGACGAACATCTCGACGACGAACACCACGATGCAGGCGGCGAGCACGGTGGGCACGAGCCATGGCCACCAGCGCCGCTCCTCCGAGCCGCCGTAGCCGCCGTAGGAGGCGTACTGGTACCCGCCGGCGCCGGCGCGGCCCTTCCCCTCGCCGCCGCTCGCCATGCCCCTCGCTCCGCGCCGCGGCTAGCAATTATAGCAGCAGTACCCCGGAGTAGTGGACTGGTAGGTGGAAGGCGTTGGCGTTGGTAGCTCGTTGCCGGTTTGGCTTGGCTTGGAAGCGAGGAGGTGAAGCGGGGATAGAAATACTGGCAGTGGCCAGTGGCCAGTGGGGAGTGAGGTGATGTGGCCGACAGCGATGGCAGCGGCCGCCGGAGCTAGCCTCCTCCGCGTGCAGGTTAATGGTTTTGGTTTTGGTTTGGCGAACTGTCTGTAACCACCAGTGCTGATCGGCCATTAAAATTTACTAAGTAAGCTGGCCTGGCCTTCCCTTGAAGCAACACCGGGAAGAAGAATGTGATTTGTGATTGCATCACAAATCACATTTCACAAGTCACAACGGAATGAGTTCCATTCCATCCCGGTTGATTCGCCACCAGGCTAGCTTTTCCCAGTGCCCGTGGTACATACAGCGCCTTGCTCCTGCTCGGCTGCAGGTGAGGCCTCGCTCTGTCCACTCGTTTTCGCGGTGCGTCGATGCGGAATCTGCTTGATAATGTTGCCGTTGCCGTTGCCGTTGCCGTTGGCATTGGCATTGGCGTGTCGGCGTCGCTCGGTGGTGGCACATGGGCATGGAGCGGTGGTTCGCGCGTCCTTGTGCTTCTAGCACAGCCGTACGCGTCCTTGTGGCGCCGGGGCCGGGGGGCGTCCCACGCGCGATGGACGCCATCCCGTCCAACGCAAGCACAGCCGTACGCGTGCGAACTGACCCACATGCAAATTTGTCATGCATATATTGCAAAAAAAAAATGCCTGGATACAAGTTCAGAAGTAATAATTAGCAAGTAATAATGTTCTTTTCAATCCAAATGAGACTGCAACCAGATTCATACAAGAGGGAAAGAGCTCAGGGAAAGAGTTCAGAACTAATAATTAGCAGGGAACATACTCATCCAGAACTTAAAATGACAAGGCCAATACATATTTCTGGATCAAGAAGACTTCATACAAAATTACAAGCTAGGTGCTAACACTATTTTGGATCAACCAGATTCCATACTAATCACACGCAAGGCTTTCAAGGCTTCTGGATTGTAAAGCAACTGTTTGATCGACCTTCAAGATTTCTTGTTTATATCTGACCAAAATTTGCACTGCTTAAACCTGAGACATGCATTTAATATCAAAATGACATGCATTTAACATCAGATTGGCATGCAAAGTACTCATATATCTAATTACCTTCTAGATTAGAAGTAACTGAATTTAAAAGATCCATCATAGATGCATATGAATGTTGTCCAAATGAAGGTACTTGCAGCACCTACATAATAAAATTGAAAATATGATAAATGGTGATACCAAAAAATCTAGATTTTAATTAAAAATAAGATAATGGTAATACACTTACATTGGTTTCATTTCCAATATGAGACATAGGTGCAGTCATATCAGGGTTTGCATTCTCTTTCTTTTTTCCCTTCCTCTTTTTTTCTAGACAACTTGTATAACGACGTGATCCTCTCCCTCCATCCTTCTTTCTTACACCTGTTGGATTTACATGTGGTGTTCCTCCATCTACCTTTGATGCTTCAACATTATTTATCTTATTTTGGTAGCTGCTATCATGCAAAACAAATTCTTCTATTTTAGACATAATTTATAGAGCTTGGTTTAGAAGATACTTATATGCCCTTTCACTTTGTGATGCAACTGAAAATATATCACTGTATGCTCTCGTCAATCCGCTGTAACGGTTTGCCATGTAACCTACTGACATAGTGACATACCGTTCTAGCATCAATCCCGCAGGTCGGCAGCAGCAGCGGGGTAGCCGGTGTCGTGATGGATCTTGAGGTGGATGATGATCTCCTCTCAAACCCAAGACACAAGCTTGCGGCGGCAACGACAACGGTATGCGAAGAAGATGAAGCGCCGCGACAGTGCGAGCTCACACGGACGCGGGGTAGTGCGCTGGGCAAGCCGGCTAACAAGCTGTAGCGAGCCGGATACTGGAGGAACAGGGCGTCCGATTCCTATGAGCTGAGCCGAGCAAAGGAGGCAGCGGCATTAAGCCAGATAACCAGCCAGCCCGAATCGATCGTGATCGTGAAGCGCGCGCGCGCGCGTGCTCAGCTTCTTCTTCATCCTGTCACTGCTGCAATGCTCTTGTGTGCTTATGCAATGTCTCTGTTTGTCATTTGGTACGATTAATGCCATGCAACGATAGTTCCTGCTTCTTCCAGCATTGCCTCGAGGATAGTATTTTACTATTGCGGACCGATCTCAGTCCTTATAGCACTTCAACAGAGAATAGCAATATGGAAAATGCATATTAATTAGTAGCTAGGAACATACAGATAAAAATTTAGACATGCTATTGGTAATGCTCACATGGGAACGGAAGCCATGTGGATGTGTTTGCGTTGCATAATTGACCGACATCGACACAGCAAGTTGTTTGCAGGGTCGCCGGGCCCTGGCTTCGCCACTGACGATGGGGATGGAGACGTTGGCCATGGCGATGCCCTGGAAGGTGATGTCGGAGGCGCGGCTCGGCGGCGACCCCGGCCACGTCTTGATGCGCCCCGTTCGTGGTGCCCTTCACGTGCAGTTCTTAATGAGCAGCCCGGCATCGTCCTCCTCGCTCTCCTCCCTAAGTTCGCCACGCTGCAAATCCATCCCCAGCATAGTTTCCTCGAGTGATCGATCGATCGCTATTGTTTCGAGTGTTGATTATTGGATCTGATTCCGTGGCCGGGGCTGGAGGCGACAATGTCGGTGGAGCCGGGGCCGACGGAGACGCAGTCGTCGCCGGCCGGTGTCGATGACGGAGTCGGCGATGCGGACGTGGTGGAGAGGCCGACGTGAACGCCGTCCGTGTTGCGGCTGGCCGCCGGCGCATGGATGCGGAGGCGCTCCGCCGCCGGCACCAGCACCATCGTGCCGCCGCCGGCCGTGGAGCCGGTAATCAAAAAATTACTACTGAAACATAAACATTACAAAGCTTAATTGAACTTCTATTGAGGACCGAGCCACGGGCGACTCACGGGCGGCTAGGGTTTCCTAGCCGTCGTCGCCGCCGGCGGGCGCCGCCCCTCGAGCTCCTCCTCCCCCCGCGACGCCGCCATCGTCCCACCGTCCGACGCCGTCGCCCTCTCCCGCCACCGTCGACGCCGCCACTCCGTCCACCCACGTCGCGGCCGGCTCTCGCCTCTCTCGGCGCCGCCTCCACGACGGCCGTCCTGCCTCGGCCACTCCGCCCGCCCGCCTCCACTCCGCCGTCTCTCGCCGCCACTCCGCCCGCCACGCCGTCCGCCCTCGCCGGCGCCCTCGCGGCGCCCGCCTCCACGCCGAAGTCGGGCCCCACGCCTGTCTCCGGCATGGGGACAGCAACCTATTCGTCCGCGCCGTCGCCGGCGTCGGGGGAGGCGCCGCCGTCCCTCCCTGCCGCCATCTCTCCGTCGAGCTCCAACGCCGCTGCCCCTCGAGGATGGGTTAGGCCGATTGATCCTTTTCCTCACGCTGGTCTTCACCGCTGGTCACCACCGCCACCCCTCGTCCTCGCACTCGCCGCTGCCCCAAAGTTGGAGCTCGCCAGCACCTTCCTCCCCGAGCTCCTGATCTAGTCGGCACTGGCCATCGCGAGATCGTCGACGCCATACTCCATGAGCTTATCAGCGCCGCCCTTCGCTCTAATCATGACGTCCTGCTCCCGTGCTCCTTCCCCGTCGCCGCGGTCGCTGCCACCGCCTCCCTCCTTCGTGGCTCCACTTCGGTCTTGTCTCAAGAAGCCAACCCGAGTCTCAACGCCACCGCCAAGACACACAAGATGGCTGTCCTCGAACCTCAAAGACCAAGTCAATTTCGTCTTACCTCATCAAGACCCTTCGAGGCGGAGTGGACTCGTCCGCTTCTAGCGGCGTCGCCGAGAGACAACCGAGCGGTGCCTTACGCTTTCATCGCTTGGCCAACTTGCCGCGCAGGACCTATGCGCAGGCTCTTTTGACTCCAACTCGCGGTGATCAGCGCCTTTGACGCTCTAGATTCTGCGACGACTCGAGCCATGCTCTTCGCCTCGCCACTCTCGCTGCTTCCGCTGCCTAGAGTTGGGTCACTTGCCGGTGAGCTGCAGGGATCCAATTCAATGTCGACGCTGCAAGCGCAACGGGCATATATCTCGCAACTTTCCAGCGCCCTCTACTCTGAAGCACCGATCGCCTGCTCCATTGCCTTTCGCGGTTCTGGTTGACCCAAGCCGGCGCCCGCATCGTTCGAAGAGCTTCATCCGCTCCGCGATGAACTTGGAGGACTCCCTTGAGCTCCGGCCGTGGCGCCCCCACCTAATCGAAGACCCCACCCCTCTCCGCTTTCGGGTGCGCCTTTGCCTAGAGAATGTTCCCATGCATATGCGGGATGAGGAGACTGTTCAAAGCATCATTGGTTCGACTTGTGTGCTCCAGTCCATTGAAGAGCACTCGCGCCGCCAAGAGAAGTCGGTCACCCTCAATGTGTGGGCATGGACGATGGAGCCAATCGACATCCCCAAGATCCACTACCTCTCTATCGTTGTTCCTAACTCGGCGAAAGGTGCGGCTCCTCCAAAGACAGTGGACACATTTAGGGTTCTCATCCACTTGGATGTCGTTAGAGATTTCTTAGCGGGCTCCCCGCATCAAGGTGGCCACTCTCGCCTTGTTTGGCACCTAGGTATGGTGGACGGGGAGGAGCCGCCGGCCAGGTCGCCCATGCGCACTATACCACGCTACCACTGCCACCATCCTAACTCTGTCGTCGACACCCGTGGTTTCAAGTTTCGCAATCGGGGGGGACTACCGCTCTTGCTTTGTCACCCGCAACACCTCAGCTTTCAAGACAGGCCAATCCGGTAGCCGACATGAAGAGGCAAAGTTGAGCCTTCAAACAAAGGGGCACAACAAGCGTTATCACTCGGTGGTCCATAAATCTTCCCCCTCGAAAGCTGTTTGGGAGTGGAGACAGGTGACTTCTACCACTTCTAGCATTGACTCTAGGACCCCAGGGACCTTGGAGGTCGAGGTTCTAACAATTGATGATTGTGGTCCCAACCTGGAGCATGGAGCCTCTCTCGACCTCGATATAGCACCACCTCAACTACAACTCACCCCTAACGAGGCTGATATGGTCTTTGCGACAACATCCCACATCGGCGAAGGGGACCTTCCGGACAACGCAGGCTCCACAAGCTTTGTGTTTGCTCAACTGACCTTCCAAGGTGGCTCAGAGGCCTAAAACCTGACGTCGGCCTCCCCACCCCCCCTCGGCAATATCTTATATCGGCAAAGGGGGCCTTTTGACCAACGCAGACTCCACAGACTTAGTGGCGGAGGATGCTCCACCGACCTATCAAGGTGACTTGGAGGCTCCAATTCAGACGCCGGCCTCCCTACCCTCGTTTTCGCCGCCTCGCTCTGGCGTCTTAAGTTTTTTCATCCCCGTGAAGCCCCCTATCCTCCATGTATTTACCAGAAGAGCATCGCGGCAGTCCATGAATGTTGTTCCGACACCAGTGGCTACTTTACGGCGAAGCTCTCGTCTTGCGGCTAAACCCATGTCAGGGCTACCAGTAGAGGAGAAGGCCAAGAAGCTCATCGCCAAGGGCCTCAAGCCGTGGTTTGATTCTCGTGCCAAGCCTGATGGCACCCTAGACCTTCTCTCCGCCCTCCTGGAAAAGCCTCTACCCATCGATGCGGCCGCCGCATTGGCCAGCCTCTCCAGCATCCCTCTTGCTGATCCCCCACAGATGACGAGGGCAGATCAATCGACAGCCTTGGGTGCCACCCCTTCGAGCAACCCATGATCGGGGTCCGATGCTTCTTTGTCTCCCCAATGACATCACACATCCTCAATTGGAATGTGAGAGGCCTCAATTCAGGTGTAAGGCGAAGTGTTCTTCGAAATCTCATTTCCACATCTCGAGCATCATTGGTTTGCATCCAAGAAACGAAGCTGGATGTTGTGGATGCTCAGGTTGTGGTGGATTGCGCTGGTCGTTCCTTCGGGTCTCTTTTTACCTGTCTCCCAGCTGTTGGAACAAGGGGAGGGATCCTTCTACTTGCGCATGAAGATTACTTTCAGATGGAAGTCATTATTAGCACGCCTAGCTGTCTCTCGGCAACCATCAAGTCAAAGTTGGCAAGCATCTCCTGGCGCATCACGGTTGTCTATGGCCCACAGTCCACGTCAAATAAACTTCTCTTTCTTCAAGAGATTGCCACCCATGCATCGTCTACTCTTCCCTGGCTCATCTTGGGAGACTTCAACCTTATCTACCAAGCCACGGACAAAAGCAACTCCAACCTTAACTCGTCGCTTATGTATGCCTTTCGCTCAATGATCAACAATCTTGAGTTAAAAGAAATTCACCTCTCAGGTCGTCGCTTCACATGGAGCAACGAGCGGGCCAATCCTACCCACACGAAGATAGATCATGCCTTTTGCACTGCAGCCTGGGAGCTCCTCTTTTCAGAGACTTACCTCAGAGCTTTACCATCGTTGGTTTCTGATCACGCCCCTCTCCTCCTTTCAACGACAATGGAGCATAGGCCCGCTAAATGTTTTTGCTTCGAAAACTATTGGCCACGAATCGAGGGCTTCCACCAGGTAGTCCAGCAGGCTTAGAGTCGTCCTGTGGCTAACATGAACCTTTTCCACAAACTTCATACCAAGCTCTCCCGTACTGCTAAGGCCCTCTCCAAATGGGCAAAGACCAAAGTGGGAAACTCCAGGGTTTTCCTCGCCATAGTTCATGAGCTGATCCTCCTATTCGATCGAGTTAGCGAGGCGTGCACTCTTTCGCCTATTGAAAGGGACCTTCACAGACGACTCAAAGACCGGAGCTTGGGTCTTGCCGTCATCGAGAAAGCACGGATACGTCAACGGGCACGGGCTCAATGGGTCAAGTTGGGTGATGCAAACACAAGATTTTTTCACATTCGTGTCAATTCCCGAAGAAGAAAAACTACATTCATTCCTTGGCCACGCCCGATGGGCCAGTCAGCTCCCACTCTGATAAGGAAAAGGAATGCCACCGCTACTTTCTGGAGCATTTAGGCACCCCCTTCAATCGTGAGCTCTCCTTGGTTTGGGAACACCTGGGCTACTTACCTCATGACTTGGATGACCTAGAGCTGCCTTTCGAGGAAGAAGAGATAAAGCAAGTCGTTCTTTCCAGCCCAATAGATAAGGCGCCTGGCCCAGATGGCTTTACAGGCCTTTTCTTTCATGTTTGTTGGGACACGATTAAAGAGGGCATCATCAATACCTTTCACCATCTTTACCACCAAAACTCGGACTCGTTAAATCTGCTCAACACAGCCAACATCGTCCTGTTGCAAAAGAAGGAACTCGGTCTGCAGCTGACAGACTTTCGCCCGATTAGTCTAATCCACGGCTGCAGCAAACTATTGTCCAAACTCCTGGCCAACAGATAGGCCCCTCATTTGAAGAGCCAAGTTTCACGAAGCCAAAGTGCATTCATCAAAGGTCGTGCCATTCAAGATAACTTCCTTCATGTGAAAAATGCCATTCAAGACCACTAACATAGAAAGACCTCGGCTATCTTCCTCAAAATTGACTTCTCCAAGGCCTTCGACTCAGTCCATTGGGGCTATCTTCTAAAGGTTCTGCAGCGCCTGAGATTTGGCCAACGATGGCGTAATTGGATCTCCTCCCTTCTAAGGTCAGTCTCCTCCTCCGTCCTTCTCAATGGCACTCCGGGCCCCCCTATTTATCATGCAAGAGGAGTTAGACAAAGGAATCCTATCTAGCCCATGTTGTTCATTTTGGCCATTGATAATTTGATCCTATCCAGCGGCTCTTTCTTCGGGCACAAGAAATCAATGTTCTTGTGAGCATCGTTGAGCCCTAATTTTTATTAGTGGCATTGATGTCAAAATTAATTAATATAAAGTGCTAGGGGGTTTTTGGACTTCTCAGAACACTAGCGAAGACTCGGCGTTTTTGCAAAAACCCTAATTTGAAGCGACGGCAAATTTGTGAGCTGCTCCAAGGTTTCAAGTGCGTGACCGGGCGAGAGAGGAGGTCACGTATAGATTAGGAGTAGTTAGGATTTATTTTCTATTTTTCGTCGGATTTCAAAAGGGGTTTGAATATCTCGGATCTTGCCGGATCTTTGCGAATTCTCGAAAACTCGGTTTCCGTAGTCCACCACTTCTAAAAATACCCAAATATTCCTTTGTGAGACATCTAGAGAGAAAAGAAACACCCTAAATTCTTCCACACACACTCAAGCCTTTTCTCACGAAAACACCCCCTGTCGGACGGCGTCTGGGCGCAGCCGGACAGCGTCCGACCAGCCAAAACCGTGTGCATCGCTCACTGTCGGACGGCGTCCAGTCAGGTTGAAATTTATGCCATTTCCACTATCGGACGGCGTCTGGTCGAAGGTGGCGAGCGTCCGATGGCTTGGCGAGTGAATTTTCTTTGCTGTCGGACGACATCCGGTGGGGACCGGACGGCGTCCGATAAACCGTTTTTTTTGTGAGCAGTCGCCCCTGTCGGACGGCGTCCGGTGCCCGTCGGACGGCGTCCGGTAGAGGCTAACGGCTAGTCTTTTTGTCCTCTTCCCGAGGGGCAACGGCTAGTTTTACTCTAGGGGCTATAAATACCTACCTAGTGGCTGGCTATCTTGAGGTTTGCTGCTCCACTTCACCTACCACATTCATAGCTCATCAATTAGGCGTTCTAGAGCCATTCCTCCACCCACAAAGCATCGAAAGCCACAAATCATTAAACCCTAATACCGAGCTTCATGGAAGTCCTTCGATCCGGCATGATCGGGGCGTTTCGGGCTTGTTACTTTTGAAGACATCCTTCGTGGAGGCGAGGGCTTGGGAGTAGGCCTTGGCGTGTGGCTACTCTCGAGTCGGTGTACAGGTGACGGAGTCCACCTCGTCGAAGTGGCGGAACGACTACCGGGAGTAAGTGAGGCGTTAGGCTCGAGAGCGAGCCGGTCCTTGTGCGCAAGGGGTAGACTCAACGGAGAGTAGGAGTTGCGGCTCCGAACTTCGGTCAAACAAATACCGTGTCACTCTCTCATTTAAATTTCCGCATTTACTTTCCTTGCATCGCTTGTGTTAAATTGAACGCCTTGTCTTAGTTGCGTTGTGACTTGTTTATCGCTTCCGATTTCTTGATAAATCGAAACTAGGATTGGGTAATTCTTAATATGATGCTTAATTAAGAATAATCGAAAAAGAACTTAAAAATTGCCTATTCACCCCCCCTCTAGGCCTTAGGATCCTCTTTCAGTTCTCTCTGCTATCAACTCAAGGATGGTCTCCTTGCAAACATCCCTCTACGCTGATGACGCGGCTATCCTTATAAATCCCGTGCGCAGTGAAATTGAGGCCGCTATGAATATACTCGAAGGTTTTGGAAAGGCCTCCAAACTACACACAAATCTTGCCAAGAGTGCTGCCTACCCGATTCACTGTAGGTCGGAAGAGCTAGATGACATCTTAATGTCCTTCCCCGGTAGAAGAGATTCATTCCCCTGCACCTATCTCGGACTTCCTCTTCACCAACTAAAGCTCAAGAAGGTGCACTTTCTCCCCTTAATCAAGAAAGTGCAAAAACGACTTCAAGGATGGAAGGGGAGACCCCTGAGCAAGGCCGGTCGGCTTACGCTCGTCAACACTGTCCTCTCAGCTCTACCGACATACTTCCTATCGACTTTCCCAATACCCAAGTGGGTTTCAAAGAGGTTGGACAAAATACGTCGAGCCTTTCTCTAGCGGGGAGAGGAGTCATGCAGTGGTGGACACTCACTTGTCAATTGGCCAACTGTGTGCCGACCAAAGAAGTTGGGTGGGCTTGGCACCCTGGATCTACAGAAATTTAGTACAGCACTTCGTTTGCGATGGTTATGGCTCGATTGGACTGACCCAAGTAGGTCTTGGAATGGCTTTTCGGTACCCTGCAATGATCATGACAAAGCGCTCTTTCGCGTGGCGACGTGCGTCACAGTACAAAATGGACAAAAGGCTAACTTTTGGCTGGACAACTGGTTGCAGTGGTTCGCACCATGCAACATCGTGCCCCACCTCTTCAGCATCGCAAGAGGAAAGGATCATTCTGTTACAGATTTACTTCCTAATGATAAGTGGATAGGCATGGTGCGGCACCTCAACACGGTGGAGCAGCTTCAGGACTATCTCTACCTTTGGAGCCAACTTCGTGGTGTAACACTCACAGATGCAGTTGATGAGATCATTTGGACTCCAACCTCGAATGGTCAATTCTCCACTAAGTCGGCCTATCTTTTTCAATTTTTGGGCAGCACAGGCTGGTCCCTTGGAGGCACCATCTGGAAGGCACAGGCAGAAAACAAATATAAATTCTTTGCCTAGTCTCTCGCCCATGGACGTATTCATACGGCTGACGTCCTGACTCGAAAAGAATGGCCACACCAGTCCATCTGTCCTTTATGCCAAAATAGTCCGGAAACCATTAACCATCTGACTCTCCATTGTTCGTACTCTGAAGAAGTTTGGAATGAGGTTCTCAATGAATATCCTCAAACGTTTAGATGGACAAACAATATGAGTTTCTGCGACTGGTGGATTGCGGCCTCTTTCCAGACAGCCGACAAAGCAGCTAAGAGGGTCCTGAATGGTCTCATGATCTACACTATTTGGAATCTTTGGAAGGAAAGAAATAGACATATTTTTCAGCATAAGAATCTTCCCTCTAGGACGCTGGTTGATAGAATTTTGGAGGATGTAAGGGGATGGAGCATGGGGCTCCTTACTGCTCCAATGTAATTCCTTTTTGTTTTCCTAATCGTGGCTAGATCTTTGTACATCGTACAATTCTCTTCTTCTTAATGAAATGGCAGAGCGCCTGCCCCGTTTTGTTCAAAAAAAAAAAACATAAACATTGATGTCTCTGACGTCGCTCACAGAACCGGCATGGACTTTAAAGCGAGGCAGGTAGTACTTACTGGATGACATATACTTCGGCTGGAGGCTAGGCTCTCTGGGTGTCATGAAGGCATTTCTATGGCATGGTTCGTATAGAAAATTGAGATGTTCATGTTCCTCCGTACGTAGAAAAAAGATATATGGTGCTTCGGATATGCAGAGAAATTAACAGGGCATTGATTGCTAATGCTGCTTTCGTTTCAAGGCCCCCTTGTCGCATGTCTTTAGAAGCAAATAATAAGCAAAAAAGAATAGAAGAAGTATGATGTGTTCACCATTTATAGAAGGTGTTGTCTCTGAAAAACACAGCATTGAGTTAGGCTGTAAATACTTCATACTTGGTTGCAGATGTTTCGATATATTTTTATGGAGTGATGCGTGTTTATGTGACTGTACATTGGCACGCCTATATCCGACTTTGTTTGCAGCTTGCTGTGAATATGATATTACTGTGACTAAAGTTCTGCATCATGGTAGTTTAAATTTTACTATTCGAGTGTTCAAAGTGTTGGGCAGCATTGTGAGTGATCTCTCCACAGTTTGATTGTGATTGTTAGGACAACTCCTCAAGGTATAAGCTAGAAATGGATCTGATATGAATCGAAGAGTAAGGAATGTGGCAATGGTACTACTTACTTATTAAGTTACCAACTGATACATGAAAAGAAATTCCACTGGAAAAAGGACTCTTTCATCCTCGAGGAGGTGCCTGTACTGTACTCGCATGGCAACGACATTGATGACATCACACGGCCGGGCTTAATATAATCCATTTAGGATCTATCGTACATGGATGAGCTTCATAGATCCATTAACGTCGTTTCACCAGCAATTAAGGCCCTCTTTGATAGCTTGTTTTTATTGAGAAAATTTGACTACCTTTGAAAGTGGCATGAAAAGGCTAAATATTTTTTTAAAAAAAATATTTTTGAGATCTTTGAGAAAAATTCTACAAAGTGGAAAAAAAAATTTCAAAAATTAAAGTGAATGGTTTATACAAAAATGACAAAAATTGCAAATCCAACAAAAACTAAACAAGATATCAAAGAAGGCCTAAGTCTCGTTTCAAAGCACCTATTCAACATCTGCCGTACTCAAGTTGCCCTTAGCAAAGCTAGGAGAAGCTGTAAAAGTTGCTGTATTGAATAGATAGGACGAAGGAATCTTTTAAAGTGCAGTGTAAAGTGTGAAGAAAATTTGCAGCGAAGCTCCGAATTTGCAGCAAGTTTTATAACTTCTGCTAGCTTTGGGTGTTGAGCACAATAAACTTGTACAAGGACTTTCATGCTATATAGTCAATAGATATATCAGCATGATTTTTTGAATCCCATAACAGTGGCAACTGGCAAAATTCATTTGCAGCATGCATGCTTTTGATATAATTTTCCGAATAGAACAACATTCCGAATAATTCAATCGGTCCAACCGGCGCATTGTTTGAAAGGACAGATAGATGGCATAGAGTAAACACAATCGCCACGAAATAGATTATCATTGAAAAGTTAAATGGAGGCCATGTTCTCCATACATTATCTATCGACAATATTTCTAACCGATAAGACTAAGGCCTGAGCTGATCTGAACGGTTAAACTACTGAAATGACCGAACTTTAAGAGCTTCTCGAGACAGTCTCGAGATTCGGATCCATTTCATTTGACTTGTTTTTTACAGCGTTAGGACACACCTTCAAAACAGCGAAAAACGGACTAAAAAACTCAAACCATATGTCTTTTTAAAACATAGATAAGTCGTTAAGCTGTTAAGATGTTAAGCTGAGAAGAACTGGGCATAAATAAATTATTTAAAAATATTTTTGAGATCTTTGCTAAAAACCCTACAAGATTCTGAAATAATATTTCGAAAAGCTCCACAAAGGCTCAAAGAGTTATTACAAAATATCACACTAAATGATCCGTGAAAAAATAATAAATTTTACAAATTTAACCCTAACCCTGTCCAGCCGACACCTAGACTCTCCCCAGTACCAATCCCCTAACGGACGGGTGTCTATTTTTCCATGGCGCGACAGGTCGCCGTCTGAATCCGCATCAAAATCCGACTTCGTTTGGAAGGAAGTGGTCTCCAAGTACCTTCTAGTAGCCGCGCAGCCAGATATTTCTTTTCTGCCGCCACAAATGCCCAATGATCAATCACCCTCTGGAATAACTTGCTCCTCTCACCGCCAAATCACCCCTCCATGCCTCGATTTTTAACCGGTGTTGATAACTTGATGGATGAACAAGCTGATAGCGATTACTCCATCGGATCAACGCAGGTGCCACTACCGAGCAAGTTAATTAGTACATGCTCTAATTTTAGCAGGTTGCTATACACAGATGATCATTTGAAAGAGAATTAGCAGAAACAAGACGCAAACCAGCACACTCTTGAGATTCACATTGATCAAGAAGATAAAATCTCTAGTGCTAAGTACCCCTATCTCTGTCTCTCTCTCTCTCTCTCTGCTAATTTAAGTAGTAGCCACAGCCCACAGCTGTAGCATATTAGTATTAGTAGTTGATTAAATACTAGTACTCCTGCCAAGAGACGGGCCCAGCTCACCTGGAGCTGGACCCGTCGTGGTCGAACCCGTTGCAGGCCCGGAGGGGGTGGTAGACGGGCCTGGGCCGGTAAATGGGCCAGGCGTGGCTCTCCGTCATGTGATCCGTCGGGTCGGGCTGGGGCTGGTGCTGCGCCTCCATCGGCTCCGGCTTCACGGGGTCCTCGCCGCCGCCGCCGTCGAGACGCATTCGCTTCCGCCCAATGGAGACGCCGAATAGCCTCGCGCTCGACTTGTCCTCTTCGCTTCCAGCCGTCGCCTCGACGGCCGCGGCGGCGGAGGCCCCCCCACACGAAGGCATGAGCTCGACCACGGCGGGAGGTGGGAGCGGCGGCGCCTCCGCCGACTCTGCAGAGCAGTTCCCGGCCACCGGCGCGCTGGCGCCGTCGACCTGATGAGTGGCGGCGTACTTGGACATGAGGAGGAGGATGTTGTTGCAGAGCTTCTTCATCTGGCCGAGCTCCCGCGCGAGGCGAGCGTTCTCCCGCCGCAGCTGCTCGTTCTCGTCGCCCAGGTCGCCGGAGGCCACCCCGCCGGAGCCCGAGCCGGACGGCACCGAAGGCTGCAGCGACGGCGGCTCCGGTGACGAGCTCGTCGACAGCACCTGCTCCTCGCCGGAGAACACCGGCGAGACCGGCAGCGCCATCGGAATCGCTGCCGCCGACGCCGCCACGGTGACCACCCCCGTCGCCCCCGCGGCCGGCGACACCTTCCGGCGGTGTATGTCGCAAAGCAGCCGCTTTTCTCCTCGCCGGAAGCAGTCGTTCGTGAACTCCCACCTGTCCGGCACGATCTTCCTAAATCCCTGCACCCACAGCCACAGATCACTCACCTCAACATCCACATCTCTCGGCCCATACCAAATCAAAACGGCAATAGAAAAAAAAAGATAGAACATTTGACGCACGTAGGTGTTGAGCTGGCGCACGAAGCTGGAGAAGTTGTTGTGCTTGAAGTACTTGGGGAGGAGGTCCCGCGCGAACTCCGCCGGGCGCCACACCACGAAGGTGGATCCGTCCTCGTTCCACGAGATCACGTCGTCGACGGCGGGGTCCTCCACCAGCTGGTACGTCTTGGTCAGGAACGGCGTGGGCGCCGACCTCTGCCCCGCCTCCCCCGCCGCGGCCGGCGGCGGAGGCGGCGACTCTTCGGACATGGCGCAGATCCGCCCGGGGGAGGGGGACACCGTCGCCGCTTCCAGAAGGCTCCGGCAACCGCGTGGCGTGGCGGAGACGGAGGCGAGGGAGAGGGAGAAGCTAGGAAGAAGAAGCGCGCGAGTGGTGAGCGTGGGTGGTGCGTGCGACCCGGCCTCCTCGTACAGGGGGAGGTCGGGCCATGGGTCGCGCGGCGCCGCTGGATGCGATCGGACGGCGGGGACAGGTGGGGCGAGGAAAGTGCGAGAAGGTTCGGTTGTTTTTTTCCTCGTGGGGTGGTTCTTCTCCTTCTGGAAGGTTCAAGCCGGGGCGGAGGAATCTGGGAGGACACGTTTTGAGGGGTGGGGCCCACCCTCCTTTACCGGTGGCTTAGGATACCGCCTACGGGTAAATCAAAATGGCATTTCCAAGCACTTATCTACTGTCCATGTCACGAATACCTGGAGTAATAGTGGAGTATTTATCTAAGTAAGAGATGGAGTTTTATAAATTTAGCTGCAAATGTTTTACGAACATTTCTAATTGGGCATACGAAAAACCGCATATATATGTAGAGAATAAGAGCATGAGCAGCAGCTCCCCAATCAGCAGCGGCCTGCATCAACTGCGTCGGGCGAGCAGCAAGGAAATTCAAACGCGCAGACCGTGAGCGGGCGTACACGCGCTATTAGGGAGCTGATGCAGGCGGAGATACAAGAGCTGCTGCTCATGCTCTAATAGGGGTAAAAGATGGTACAATACCATCTTTATAAATAAGTTACAATACCAACCGATGTCATAAATGTATTTTAGGACTACATCTAATTTTTTATATCAACGATGCCAGGTAACGAAGGGAGTAAATCACTTATGGCAACACTAAAATTGCTGTAGGCTCCGGCTACATATACCCTTCGATGTGTTGTTCAGGTTTATATGATTGTATTCGTATCCTCGGATTAGCCCAATCGGGAGAATGCCTAAGGCGAAGCCTCGAAACTATGACCTCTATGTTCTTAAGGTGCAGAAGGATATCGTCGCCTAAAAATATGTGCGCTCTATAGAGGGAAGTCTCACTCCACTGACGTTTGCATGGCTCCGTAAAACAGTTCCTGTTATAGGAGATCTTTGTTGCAGGGAGGGCAACAACATGGGCCCTCAAGTATAGCTATTGCTCTGGTTATTCAAAGTTTATTGGTAATTGATGGTCAAAGTTGCATTTCGAAGACCGTGTTAATGTTTAAAACGTCAAGTATTATGGAACTGGAGACAGTATTTATTTTTATGCTTAGTCAGCCGTAGCCTAAAAAATGCCTGGGGTCCGTCTTCCTTTTCTTTTACCTCTTTGGCTCTTTACGTCATTGTTTGTTAAGCTTATTTTACATACCCCGGTGTTCACGTCAAACACCATACTCGCACAAGTCAAATTTACGTAGCAAACTTTGCTTTACACTTAATCTCGAGGTCCATTCTAATCTAACGATCAGGCCTTTAATTTTCCCGTGGAATCCGCATGCGATAGTCGCTTCCGTGCAGCATTAGCAGGACTAACAAAGTTCATTAATACTTAGATACTTGGATAGTAGGGGTGTCTTTGAGTGTGTGCATCCATTGAGCAGATATTTTGCAGCTGGTAGTAGACTAGGCATCATGTCTGACTTTAATATGCCATCTTTGATGATCACACACATGCAGGATTTTTTCTTGTGAGATTTTTTCTTCTTCCAAGTTCCAAGTTTCCAAGTAATAATATGGTTGGTGGTTCCGATGTGCTAGCACGGAGTAGTCGGTAGTCGGTACTCACCAATCTCGCTCTATCATCCTGACAGAGACAGGCCCTCCCTGAACGGTAGGCACTGCATGCTGTAGGCCTGCAGCACAAGCACAAAACTGTTTCTCACTGCTCCATTTTTCAAGGGGGCTTTCCCTCGTCTTGTGATTTATGTTTATTTAAATATAAATTTAATTTATTTTTTAGTTTAGTTTTTTATCGTAAAATTACCTTATAAAACTTTTAATAGTGACCTAAATTAAGTGGATCAGGTTAAAAGAAGGCAGATTTAAAAATCTCATGAAGTTTAACTTAACATCAACAAGTTCACTCTAACTCAGCTGCTTATCCATCCAATTCAGCTCTCGCATGATGCAAAACAGAAAGCGAGATCAAAACTATTTTTCATACGTGAAAGCTGGTTGGTCAGCACGAGTGACAGGACGATGCAGTTAACGATCTGAACGCAAGGGAGACTAGCTGCTTTGACCAGCAAATATCCCGGCATGATGTTTCTTTCCTTTCTTCTACGTGTTTGACCGGGCTGGAGCGGGTTTCAGAATTCCAGAATTCTACGTACGCGGCAAGGGCATGCAAACAAACAATGTATGCATCGATGGAGCGGAGACGTGGGCGCCAGCCGGCGGTGAAGGCTCCGGCGAGCCGGCGGGCGGCGGGCGGCGGGCGGCGGCTATCGATGGTCGTTGGTCGCGAGTGCGCTCAATTTGCTCAGCTCAGCTCAGGTGCTAGCTGCTCTTGGCACGGCACGAGGTTCTTGGGTGTGTTTGATTCATAGCTTTGGGTGGCCATGCTAAAAAATTGACATGCCATCTCAGGGCATGACCAATTTTTACTATTTTTTGTTCTGTTTGGTTCATAGCCAACGTAGTGTTGTCATAAAAAATAAAAAATAGAAAAAGTATTTAAAATGGGTTGATTGGGATGTAGATGAATTATAAAAAAATTTCTTTGCAACTTGGACTCCAAATAAAATAAATACAAAAAAGAGAAATTAAAATAGAAGAAACGAACTGCACATCTAAGTTTGCTAGCTAGCCGTGCGGCTGAATCGTGGGACCCAGCATGCATGCATCGCTGATGTTGGCTACCAATTGGCTGGATTTGGGCGCCTTTGCCCAGCTCTCAACTCACGTACAAAATGAATGGCGTGCCAAATTTTTTTTGAAGGCAAGCTAATAGATGGCAGCAAACCAAATGGTACCTAAATACAAAGACACGCCTTTATTTTAGCATGGCTAGCCATGATCATAAACCAAACACACCCCTCATCTCTTTTGGCAGGAGACTGGAGATAGATAGCCGTTGTGTGGATGAGTTGACCGGGAGCCTGGCATTCTGCTGGCGTAGGTGCTCCTTTTTACTGATACGGCGTGCTGTTTGTGCCACTTCCCCCTTGCGTGAATGGTCAAAGGCTGAACCCAGAGGCCAGAGCTGAAGAGGCTGCCTGCACTGCAGCAAAACACTACAGTGATGTGAGAGAGACAGTAGGTTATTATATATGTGATGCGATGTGAAACTGTGGATGGTTCGGCTGGAAAAAGACGGGTGAGACCAAAGACGGCCCAGCTATCTTCTATATCTATCTGTGACGGTGAGACCAAAGACGGCCCAGCTAGTCGAGCTCTCCTCTGCGAGGCCCATCCTACCGGCCTATGAGACTACTCCCTGGGCCGGGCCGGTGTGCTCTCCTTTCTGGAATTTTTTTCCTTTTTGCCTGTATTTATTTTTATTCGCGGATGGGCAATTGATGGGCCCACTAGAATTGTCGCGAGACGACCTAGCGCCTGTTGGCAGGAACATTGATGCCCAGTGCCACGCTAGCATCTGTCATCTGATGGTTGGATGGTAGATATAATATGTAGGCCCCATCTCTTCTCCATCAACGGGACACTTAGGCCTAGTTCTTTTCAGCTTAACAGCTCAACGGTTTAACAGCTTAACGACTCATCTACCATATGTTTTGAGTTTTTTTAAGTCTGTTTTTTCGCTGTTTTGAAGGTAGGTCCTAACGCTTTAAAAAACAAGTCAAACGAAATGGATTCGAATCTAGAAACTATCTCGAGAAACGCTTGAAATTCAGTCATTTCAGCCGTTCAGCTGTTCAGCCGTTAAGATCTGCTCAAAAGAACAGGGCCTATTGCAACATCAAAGTGTTTCTTTCGTATATGCCCTAGACCGAATTGTTCATAAACAGTTTACAATAGGTTGTATCCGCACCATCCGGGAATGTACTTGCCGCCTGGGCTCTTCTATCATTTCTTTCAACTTTTTGGAAACATTAACAAAGTGAGAAATTAAACTACCAACATGTCTGTTAGGAAAAATGGGTTTGGCACGGTATACTTGGGAATAATTTCAAGTAAACGAGCAAGGTGGTCCGGGCGTTTGCGCGCTAGATTTGTGTCAGCATATAGGGTTTATCTCTAACTCATAATGTGTTTGAAATGCAGAAAGCAGCTCTGAAGAGCGGCGAGACCACGGACCGTGAGATTTAATTTATAGTTGGTGTGAGGCCCAACGACCACCCTTCTCAAGAAATTTGGGTGGGCGAGCCTCTGAGGGGCTTAGGCCACGCGGTCTTCCGGACAAGGCCCAGTGCGATTTGACGATCCGGTAGAGATCCTTCAGACGGTAGGGAAGAGGGAAAAAGAGAGAGACAATACAAACCGTGAAGACACAAGCGATTTACCTGGTTCGAGCCCCATCACCGTAATGCTGCTCTACTCCAAATTTTGTTGATTATATGGTCAAAAACAGTATAAGGGTGTCGAGACCGGGCTCGAAGGCGCCGATCCCGAGCTTACAGAGGTGGCTAAGGACTACTGCTATGGTTAAGGAAACTTCGGGCGCGTGTTGCTTGGGTGGCTTGTTAACACCTGAATCGCTTGGCCTCGACTGGTCCGGGGCCTTTCCTTTTATAGGCGCGGCGGGTCGCCAAGGTCGCCCGGAGCTGATCCGGTGGGTCCCGCGCTGGTCTTTGCTTTAGTGGCGACGTTCTTGTCTCATTCCGAGGCTCTGTCTGGTCCGGAGCCTGCAGGGAGAAGCTGTTCAGGTTAGTACAGGACACGTGTTTGTCTCGGGGTGCCGATACGGGGAGAAAACCTTCTTTAGGGAGAAAGCACTTTCCCTTTATCCCCGATATGGCATTGACTGGACCGAGCCAGCCTCGCGCCGCCCGTTGGGGGCGTTGCGTAGCGTAACAACCGTCGCCGCCTGCCAAAGGGGGCAAACGACAAGCCAGGCTGCCCGCGCGCCTCTTCCCAGGCTGCGGGCTCCCGGGGAGATAGAGTTCCTCCCGGTCAAGGCCAGGGAAAGTGTGGTGGGACATGATAGTTGCCGCCACTCCTCCACGGACAGGCGGACTGCCTACGGGACCCTCTTTCGGGCTAAGGATAGCCCGGTAGATGGGCCATGCTCATGGAGGCGCGGTTGACCTGGTCAAGCCCGGGGGAGACCCTGGCGGGCTAGATGCTTCCTTTAGTACGGTCAAGGGCGGCCTTTCAAACCCCCTGTTCAAGCGATGGGCCAGTACGGAACCGGCCCAAGGCCCGTCCTGGGATGGGCCGCTTATCAATCACCAACATAGTGTTTTTTAGGATAATCTTCAACTCATAATCTATCTCTAATATATCAAATCATAATTAGATTTTATCAGCTTTAGTAGTTTGTTATAAAGATTATTTATTTAACTTTTTTTCCGGATTTGATGGACGTCAGTTGAATGGTTATTTGATTTGGAGCTTTAAGTCATTGTTGGACATATAAAAAATTCAACGATGCCGATTAGCCCCAGATCAGCGATTAATAAATGAATATTAATATTAATAAATTCGCAGAGTAATTTGGCCCAGAACCGGCCTGGCCCAAGTTTGGTCCAAAAGCAGGAAAACCCTAGGTGGGCACTATAAATATCAGTACAGGGATTAAACCCTGAGGGGAATCAACAGATCAATCCACGGGCGCAGGAAAGTTGGAGGCGGCGGCTAAGAAAAAAAGGTAAGGGGAGCCTTCCCATCGGGCTCCCTTTCTTCTCTCCCGAGTCTCTCTCTCCTCCCTCTCTCTCTGGTTCACCAAGCAGCAGGGGCGGCCGGCGCGCCGCCCCCATCCCGTCTCGCCCACGGCCGGCGCCCGTCCGCCGTCTTCCTCCTGTATTGGGCGCCCGACGCCGCCCATCTCGCCCACGGCGCCGACGCCGTCTCTTCCAGGGCGCCTCCCCGTCTCCTCGGCGCGCCGCCCCTGGCCTTCACCACCTTGGCGCGTCGCCCGGCCTCCACGACGCCTGGTGCTGCCTCAACCCTGCTCGGCGTCGCCCGGCTCGATCCGCACCACTCGGCCTGCTGGCGTTGCCCGGCCCGATCTCGCTGTCGCGCCGGCGCCGCTTACGCCGCCACGGCCGGCGTCGCCCATCTTCTCAACCCGTCGCTTTGCCTCCGCGGCGCCGCGCCGCCTCGGCCACCGCTTCGGCGTCGCCACAGCTCGATCCGCACCGCCTCGGCCACTTTCGGCGTCACCCGGCTCCGATCCGCGACAGCCCACGGCCAGCGATGACTCGGCGGCGTTTCTCCTCGGTCAACACGGCGACTTGGCGGCGTCTCCCCACGGCGGCACGGCGAGGACCTTCGGCCCCATCTCCACGGCGGCATGCCCCTGATCCACGCGCCCGGCGACGGCCCCTGCTCCTGCACGCTCGACGGCGGCGGCCCGGCGGACTCCAGAGCGACGGCGCGTATGGGTGGCAGCGTGCTCCCCCGGCTTCGATCTACAAGGCGGCAGCGACGGCGTGCGGCGGCGACGGCGTATGGGTGGCAGCGTGCTCCCCCGGCTTCGATCTACAAGGCGGCGGCGACGGCGTATGGGTGGCAGCGTGCTCCCCTGGCTTCGATCTACAAGGCGCGGCAACAACGGCATGTATGGGCCGGCGTGCCCCTGATTCCGATCTGCGAGGATGGCGACGGGTGGCTTAGAGCTCCCTTCAAGCAGCAAACAACAACAGTGGCGTCATCCCCATCATCTCCGGTGCGGCGCGCTTCATGGTCACGGAGGCGGCCTTCTTCACCAGGCGGCGGCGGCGGCGGCGGCGTTTGGTCCCAGGCCGGCGCGCCCACATCTCCTCCTCATGGCGACGCCCAGTTCGGCATGCGACGCCGACGGCCCCTGCATCTGCCCGGCGCGGCACATTCTCCGCCCAGCCACGACGGCGCCTTGTCCTTCATCCATGACAACGACTGGCGTCTCTACGCAGAGCACAGCTGCAGCACCTCAGCTTCGTCAGCACGGTGCGGCCCCCATGTCCAGATCCGGCGGCATGCCCGGAGCGGCGTCTTCACCACCGTGGCCCAGACCAGCGGCGGCGCCGCCGAGTCCTCCGCCAACCAATGCTCGGCTTGGCTTGATCTTTCTTCCAGCCATCTCAAGTGCGGTGTTTGCATGCTCAAAATAACTATCACTTCCTTTGTGATGCACGGTCAGTACATGCATGCATATTTAAAACTAATCAAGGTGATTAGTGAAAAGAGATGCGCAGTGTGTATATTTGTGCATATGTATGCTTGAGCTGCATGGAAGCAAATATTCCAAGAAATGGTTAATGCACGTATCGTTGCCAAGTTCAATATACATGCTGCTGTGCTGTACAAATCCTCATGTTGGGGTTTGCCAATGAAGAAGCCATGAGGAGATGTATGCCAAGCGTCAGTGCATGGAGGTGCTGATTAACACAGGAGCAGCATATGTATGCATACCGTATATTTGTCTTGTATGAGGCTTGAGCAAACAAGCGAATAAGACGGTATCTTGTCGAAACAATGAATAAGCCATGCTTCAACACTAAGATGAAAGCTAGAAGAACGAAAAGCTGCAACTTCGGCCTACAAAATATGATGGCCGGTGCCCTACGCGGCACTGCGCACCGTCATCTCCATCGAGCAAGGAAACACGAGCGACGCTACACAGAACGATGCTTCGGCCTTAGCGGAGTCACATTCCGCTAAGGGAATCCTCCCCGAGTCGTCCGCGGCTGAAAACGAAGAAACCCGAAGACCATTCGACAAACGACCCCGTTATCAATAGCGGGAGCCGTCCGCTGTCCTTCTTCAGCAACCCCGTCAACACCGACAGGACCGTCCGTCACGTCAAACTTAACGGAATTCCGTTCCGTTCAACGAACACTGCCTTGAAGGTGAACAAGACCCTGAAGGCAGCGGTATCGCGGAGATCCCAATTCCGCGGTACCGATCTACGTATCATTCCAACAAACCCCGCTCCGAACCCTGAAGGCGAACAAGACCCTAAAGGTGACGGTATCGTGGAAACCCCAATTCCACGGTGCCTACATACCTCCTATCGATGGGCTTTCCTTTAGGAGGAAGAAGACGAAGGTGATCAAGACCGTCAAAGTCCACATTCAACCCTGGACGCGCTGGAATATCCCCGAAGACGCCAACGAGCTGTCAACCTCAACTCCCAGTCGAGTGCTAACCGTGCATTCCATCCAAGTCAAATTACCCCAACGTGAAGCTTGACGAAGACAAGTTCAAGCGACACGGGCGGGCATAGCCAAATATCAACGGCTGTGCTAGGCATTACACGGGCCCCGCTACCCCGTGTATTCTGCCGTCGCCACCTCAACTCCATCCATCAACTGCACGGTGAAGCGCAAGACGAAGAGAAGAAGACAGTTTCGCGGCTTAATCGGAGGTATTCCGCGTGTCCACGCGCGGATGTAATTAACCGGGTGTCCTTCCGAGGTCCCGGGATCCAAGAATATCATAATCGTTAACAAAGAAGGCTAGCAAGCATGGCTACGGAGCGCAAAACCACGAGAACCTGTATTTCATAAACAATTAATGGAATATCGGCGTTCTCTCTCTATCTTTTGTGTATTTTCGATAAATACACTGGCACGCCCGCAACGCGTCCCGCGCTGCGGAATTTGTGTTCGTCACAGTCATGATGGCATGCTTGGTTAAAGAATTGTGATATCACAAATCATAGAGCAAGATAATTTTAGTTACACACAGGGTACTACTTAGAAAGGGAAGGTTAGCTAGTAAAATTTGGAAAACAAAAGGATACCGTGGAATGGCAGTAGCTAACTCGAGATATCAGCTGCTGGAAAAATAAGCGAGCCTAAACATACACAGGATTTCCAGTTAACCAATGCAACAGTGGCATACAATTGATACTAAAGATTTGATCAGAATATCGAGCAAGGCGCAACCTTGTCCTCGCTGAATCGGCCGGCATTACAGATGCGCTCAAAGAGCTCCCTGCTGGAAGCGTACTCCATGATGATCGCAAGATGCGTCGGTGTTAGAATTAACTGAAGAACCGCAAAAAATTGTTTCTTTACATCATATATTTGACATAACCTTCAAAAGAATTGAGGCGGCAAGCAAAGCAATCATACCATACCTCCTTGAATCAGATGATGCTCGGGTGCCGCAGGGACATGTGGTTGATGATTAACCAAACCACCTCATTAGAGTTGCTCGTTTTCGTAAGATCTTCCTTGACATCTCTTCATATAACATACTTGCTGAAATCCACAAGCTACACATCTCGCTAAGAAGCCTGAGATCAAGATGTGAAGCAAACACTAATATCAAGGGTATAAGTTTCATTCAGCTAGCCGCGGTGAATGTTGCCGCTGCATCATCTTTAGATGATGGAGATCGAGAAGCACAAAAGCGAAAACAAAACGTACCTAAATGATCGGTCCATCGGCCAGTGGATCATAGTAGACAAGCCGAGCTTTTCATCTCTAATATATATGTCTTTAATATATCATATCAGATTTAGAGTTTATCTCTAATATATTAGATCAGTTTTAATAGTTATCTTTTTTATCTTTTCAATATTGATCGTTAGATTTACATAATGTTATCCATATTCAACGATATAGATCTTTTTATTTTTTATACGATTAACGTGATAATTTCTACTATTTCTCGATTAACGTGGGAATTTATATTTTTCTTTTTTATACGATTAACGTGAGAATTTCTACTATTTTTCGATTAACGTGGGAGTTTCTAGGATTTTAAGATTAATGTGGTGACTCTGTTTAACTCTGTTTTATATATATAGTAGATAGATAGATAGATAAATATCAAAAGCTGACAGACCAATCTTGTGGCGTTGGATGTGGAACTTTTAGATATCACATACATTGCTAGTTATGGGAGATAGACTCCATCCCATTGTCTATAGCGTGAGGCCACCGTCCAAGATAGAGACACAAAAAAGAAAACTTTTCCCCAATAGCAAGTAATGAGCTGGGGAAAGGAGGGTAATTCACTTATATTTCAGCACTTCCCCGCACGTGGAGTCTCCACCAGCCTCAAACGTGGAATAGAGTGGGCGACTTATTTAATTGCACCGGCCAGGACTCGAACTCGAGACCTCTGGCTCTAATACCATATCGAGCTGCATATCCTAACCAATTCATCCAAAAGCTTAAGCTGATGGGGAAAGGAAGACAATTCACTTATACTTCAGTAGCAAGAGTTCCCCATTTCCTCTTCTCCATGCTGCTATAGATAGGTTGCTATATATGTCCCGTTGTGTCATAATGCACCAATGATGGAGAGAGCAGGTATGCATTGGGGAGGCAGCAAATAAGGTTTCTGGAAGAGCAGGCCTGCATGAAAGAGGCAACAAATAAGGTTTTTGGAGCTCACGTGTCATCGCGATTGCTGGCAACCTGCTTCCTATTGTTAGAAGTGATCTCGGGGCCAGTCACAGGCGCCATATAAAAGGGGGCTAGGGCCGGCACGGACGCCAACGCATCCACGAGCCACCGAAAACCCTAGCTCCTACACCCACCGATCGGGAGGCACCCTCAGTGACCGAAATCGCCGCCACCGCTCTCGACCCCAATGGCGGATTTAACAGGACCCGCCGCCAGGCGTGAGGAGATGCAACGTCGGGACGAGGAGGAGCGCCGCCGCCAAGAGGAGGCGGCCGAGGCCGAGGAGGACCGGCGTCAAGCTGAGATCCAGAACGGCAGTCCCGCCGTTCCCTTCTCGACACCGGCCACCATCCCCTCCTTCTCCAACCCCGAAGGTATCACCATCTATCTCTCTCTCTCGATCCGAACCATGAACACTCAATGAACCTAGACCGAATCGTTTAACTTCGTAGAATTCTAGTGGTTAGGGGAGAGGGCACTAGATCCACACCTAAAGAACCAACAATGGTATCAGAGCTCGTAGTGCCCAACCCTAACCCTAGAACCGACCTACGGGTCAAGAAATTTGGAGAAGAATCAACGGTTTTTGTGCTTTTGCGCTCGGATCCAAAGAGAAAGAGAATCAAATCGAACGAATTGAGATGCAAATCCCCAAATCCGAGATGAACCCTAACCCCAAATCTCCAAATTTTTCGAGCCAACGCTCGGTTTCGCAAGAAATCAGAGAGGGGATGGGGAAGAATAAGAAGAACAGAGGCCCTCGGGCCATACCTGGTGCTCGCCGGTGACGGCGGCCAAGGGAAACGGCGGTCAACGCCACCGACCATGGCTCTCTGCGGCCAGCGTGAAGCCTGGCTAAAGCGCCGCCAGCGGAACGCTCGACGACGGCGCTCAATCATGCAGGGCGAAGGCGCGGCCGCATGCGAAGTCATGGCGGCGGCCCTGACGCCGAGTTCGCTTCGTCGTCGTTTTGCTCGGGACGGGAGAGGACACAGAGAAGGAGAGAGACAGAATGAGCTAGGGTTTCGGCCGGCGCCGATTTTTCCGGGTTTTCATACCCTCCTGAATTGAATCCTGGCCGTAGGTTTAGATCGACGGCCGAGATAGAGCCGCCAAGCTGCTGCGTGGGGGATGGGCAACTTCGGCCCGAGCCCAAAGTTGTGGCCAAGCAGATTTTCAGATTATGTGCATATATATGTATATTGTTTTCTTTTATGTATATATGCATTTAGAAAATTAGAATAGATTTAGATTTATTATGCTTGGAGCTAAGAATTTTTTAGTAATTTAGATTTTGTTTCCGCTGCTAGAATTTTATTTTCATGTCTTTTCTTTGAATAATTTGAAGCCAACGTGAATAATTATCAGAGAATTGCATGTTATGAGAATTAAATGGTATTGTCATTAATTTTTGGACCAACGTTAAATTTTAATGATGAACCATGATTAGATCTGAATTAGTCCTATTTTTGTCCAACGATGAATTTAGGCTACTAGTTTTTGTTCTAATTTTTCATCCAACGATGAAATTTAGAATATTGAAAAGAATTGTCTCTTGAGCATCTATTAATTTTGACCAACGTTGATTTTAATTCATGCAAGAAACTTTGTTCATGAGCCTGTACTAATCCCTTTTATGTCTTGTTTCCCGAAGGCTCAAAGCTGCCATCATTCTCACTCAGATGGCAACCATTGACCCGCTAAATGGGAGTAACTACTCCACATGGCGGGAGAAGATTGACATGTTGCTTTCTCTAGCTGAGCTAGACTTCGCACTACAGAATGAGAAACCCACAGAGCCTGTAATGGGCACCGCTCAGTATGAGCATAGAATGATGTAGTTCAACATTGATAAGATCAAGTGGGAGAAATCAAACTCGAAGTCTTTGATGATTATAAGACACCTCATAGTAGATTCCATCAAGGGATCCCTCTCAGAGTGCACTACTGCCAAGGAATGCCTGGACAAGCTTAAGGCTCGGCCACGGGTCCTCCAAGGCGTATGCTAGCACATTGGTGAATGAATTCGCCAACATGACTTATGATGGATCTGGAGTGCGATCTTTTATTCAGAAAATGACAACCATAGTGTCTAAACTGAACAAGTACTTAGGGCGTGATTTGCCTGAAGATTTTGTGGTGCATATGATCATGAGTAAACTTCCAAAAGATTTTAGCACTTTCTATGTGCACTACAACACCATTGTCACTGACAAGTGGTCCATAGATCAACTCATGGCACAATGCACCCAAGAAGAAGAAAGGTTGAAGGGTCACAAAGGGGACTCTGTCAACTATACAAAGCAACAAGTCAAGAAAGTGAATAAGAACTCCAAGCAATCCTTTAAGAAGGGATGAAAGGTGACTCGGTGCATCCGTAGCAAGACACCTCCTACCAACTACAACCATGGTAAAGGCGAATCCAGACAAGTTTTTCCCAGTGCCCCATGACACTTGCATGTATTGCAAGGAAAAGGGACACTATAAGAAAGACTGTCCAAAATTCCTGAAGTCCCTTCTCCAGAAAGGTATAGACCAAGTCACTTTTATAGATGAATCCCTGTGCTTAGAATTTTCCGCCAATGTTTGGTGGATTGACTCGGGTGCAACTATGCATGTTGCTAATTCTTTACAGGGCTTCCGTACAATGAGGATGCTGGCAAAAGACCAAAGAAGCGTGAGGGTAGCTGATGGGAAAGAAGCACAAGTCAAAGCCATTGGAGATCTTCCTTTAGAATTAGATGATGGTTTTGTGCTTATTTTGAGAGATGTTCTTTATGTACCCTCTTTAAAGAGGAATTTAATTTCCGTTTCTAGACTTGATGATGAGAACATACATTGCAACTTTGGTGATCATAAATGTGTTATTCGTTGTAATAACAAAGATGTTGGTCTCGCCATCAGACGAGATATGCTTTATTTGCTTTCTCACTGCAGTGTTGTGAATGAAATTAATGCATCCGACTTTGTACAAGGAACACGTAAGATTAATAAAAGGAAAAGGAATGATGGAGAATCTTCGTCGAAATTGTGGCATTGTCGTTTAGGCCACATTTCGAGGGGGAGAATGGAGCGTTTGATTAAAGAAGATATTCTCCATCCTTTAGACTTTGCAGATTTAGAACATTGCATTGATTGCATTAAAGGAAAATGTGCAAAGAAAATTAAGAAAACCGCACAAGGTAGCTCGAGAGTGTTAGAAATAATTCATACAGATATTTGTGGTCCTTTCCCTCAAAAGACAATTGACGGTTTTGACTCGTTCATCACGTTCACAGATGATCACTCTCGTTATGGCTACATCTATCCCATAAAAGAAAGATCAGAAGCGTTAGATAAATTCAAGATATTCAAAGCTGAAGTTGAAAAACAGCTTGATTTAAAGATTAAGATAGTGAGATCTGACCGTGGGGGGGAGTACTACGGTCGTCATACGCAATATGGACAAGTTCCAGGACCTTTTGCAAGGTTTTTGCGAGAAAATGGGATAGTTGCTCAATACTCGACACCGGGCGAGCCTCAACAGAATGGAGTGGCAGAAAGAAGAAATCGCACTTTGATGGACATGGTGCGAAGTATGATTAGTTTTTCCACTCTACCAGTTGGTTTGTGGATGGAGGCATTAAAAACCGCCATCCACATACTCAACCGAGTTCCCAGTAAGTCAGTGCCTAAGACACCATACGAGTTATGGACTGGGAAGAAGCCAACTCTGAACTATTTGCATGTTTGGGGTTGTCCTGCTGAGGCCAAGATATTCAACCCTACTCAGGGAAAATTAGATGAAAAGACAGTGAGTTGCCATTTCATTGGCTACCCTGAGAAATCGAAGGGTTACAGATTTTACTGTCTGCATAGACACACGAAATTTGTAGAAACGGCACACGCGGTGTTCCTAGAAAATGATATGATCAGGGGGAGCACGGTACCTCGAGAAATAGACCTTCAGGAAAAGAGGACTTTTGTCCCATTTCCGATGGTTGAAGAACCATACTTCTCGATACTGCGAGGTGGCACCTCCAGTTCAAGCGATCGTTGTTGCAACCCCTGCTAGGATGTTTGGGCGTCGGGCATAACAACTAATGAACAAGAAGCCCGGTTCTGCGGTATGTGAGCCTCCGGCTCCTGCGTGGCCGAGCCTGCAGAACGAGCAAGAAACGATAGACAATGATCCAAACCAGAGCGACCTCAAGTGGAAGAACAAGATGTGCCCTTGAGAAGGTCACAAAGAGTTAGGAGATCTGCAATCCCTAACGAATATGAGGTCTATATCAGCGAAGATATGGCCTCAGAAGGAGATCCCACTACATATGAGGAAGCCATGAGAAGTCCCAATGCATCCAAGTGGCTTGCTGCCATGGAGGATGAAATAAGATCAATGAACGTGAATAAAGTTTGGGACTTAGTTGACATTCCTAAAGGAGCAAAGACAGTAGGCTCTAAATGGGTCTACAAGACTAAGAAAGACTCCGATGGGAACGTGGAAAGATTTAAGGCAAGATTGGTAGCTAAAGGCTTCACTCAAAGAGAGGGAATCGATTACAATGAAACTTTCTCACCAGTTTCATCAAAAGACTCGTTTAGAATCATCATGGCACTAGTTGCTCATTTTGATTTAGAATTACATCAGATGGATGTCAAGACAGCATTCCTTAATGGAGAGCTGAAAGAAAATGTTTATATGGCTCAACCTAAGGGTTTTGTCATGAATAGAAGAGAAAAGATGGGATGCCATTTAAAGAAATCCATTTATGGATTGAAACAAGCTTCAAGACAGTGGTACTTGAAGTTTGATGAGACCATTCGAAAGTTTGGTTTTAAAGAAAATGAAGAAGACAATTGCATTTATGCAAAGTTTAAGAACGGGAGGTATATTTTCCTAGTCTTGTATGTGGACGATATACTACTGGCTAGCAGTGATGCGAATTTACTGCTAGAGACAAAGAAATTTCTGTCTTCAAATTACGATATGAAAGATATGGGAGAGGCATCCTATGTCCTGGGGATTCAAATCCACAGAGACAGAAATAGAGGCATACTAGGATTATCTCAGAAAACATATATAGAAAATGTCTTGAAGAGATATGGTATGCAAGCTCGTAATTCGTGGTCCGCTCCGATAGTAAAGGCGATAAATTTGGGAATTTTCGGTGTCCCCGAGTCGATATGAAATAGATCAAATGAAATCGGTACCGTATGCTTCATTGTTGGAAGCTTAATGTATGCACAAGTGTGTACGCTACCAGATTTAGCATTCACAACCGGATGCTTGGCGGATATCAGTCGAACCCAGGGAAGGCTCACTGGGTGGCTGCTAAGAAAGCTTTGCGTTATTTGCAAGGGACAAAAGGCCTCATGTTGACATATAGAAAGTCAGAAGCCCTAGAGTTCTTGGGCTATTCAGATGCAGACTGGGCAGGGTGCAGGGACACCAAGAAGTCCACGTCGGATATGTGTTCACTCTGGCGGAGGAACCGTATCATGGAAAAGTCAGTAGCAATCGATCGTTGCATCGTCGACAATGTACGCTGAATTTATAGCTTGTTATGAGGTAACGGGGCAGGCCATGTGGCTAAAGAAGTTTGTACCCGGTTTAAGAGTGATCGACAGTATAGAAAGACCACTCAAGATATACTGCGATAATGAGCCAGCAGTTATTTATTGTCACAACAATAAGTCAAGTGGGGCTGCCAAGCACATTGACATTAAGTTTTATGTTGTGAAAGAGAAAATCCAGGATCACACTATAGAAGTTGAGCACTTGAGAACTGAAAAGATTGTGAGCATCGTTGAGCCCTAATTTTTATTAGTGGCATTGATGACAAAATTTATTAATATAAAGGGCTAGGGGGTTTTTGGACTTCTCGGAACCCTAGCGGAGACTCGGCGATTTTTATAAACCCTTATTTGAAGCGTCGACAATTTTCTGAGCTGCTCCAAGGTTTTAAGTGCGTGACCGGGCGAGAGAAGAGGTCACGTATAGATTAGGAGTAGTTAGGTTTATTTCCTGTTTTTCGTCGGATTTCAAAAGGGGTTCGAATATCTCGGACTATGCCGGATCTTTGCGAATTCTCGAAAACTCGGTTTCCGTAGTCCACCACTTCTAAAAATACCCAAATATCTATTTATGAGATTTCTAGAGAGAGAGAAACCCACCTAAATTCCCCCACAAATTTTAGCTCGAAAATTCCTCTCTGTCGGACGGCGTCTGGAAAATCCAGACGGCGTCCAACCAGCCAAATACCAAAACAAGATTTCTCTCATCGACGGCGTCCGGTCGTTATCGGACGGCGTCCGGTCAGGTTATAATCCGATCAAGTTCAAAATTCTGAGTTTCTTCCATCGGACGGCGTCTGGGCGCAGCTGGGTAGCGTCCGGTCAGCCGCACACCTGTGCACACCGCACTGTCGGACGGCGTCCGGTGGGGACCGGATGGCGTCCGATAAACCTTTTCTTCGTGAGCAGTTGCTGCTGTCGGACGGCGTCCGGTGCCCGTCGGACGGCGTCCGGTAGAGGCTAACGGCTAGTCTTTTTGTCCTTTTCCGAGGGGCAACGGCTAGTTTTGCTCTAGGGGCTATAAATACCTACCTAGTGGCTAGCTACTTTGAGGTTTGCTGCTCCACTTCACCTACCACATTCATAGCTCATCAATTAGGTGTTCTAGAGCCAATCCTCCACCCACAAGATCATCCAAAGCCACAATACATCAAACCCCAATACCGAGCTTCATGGAAGTCCTTCGATCCGGCATGATCGGGGCGTTTCGGGCTTGTTACTTTTGAAGACATCCCTCGTGGAGGCGTGGGCTTGGGAGTAGGCCTTGGCGTGTCGCTACTCACGAGTCGGTGTACGGGTGACGGAGTCCACCTCGCCGGAGTGGCGGAACGACTACCGGGAGTAAGTGAGGCGTGAGGCTCGAGAGCGAGCCGGTCCTTGTGCGCAAGGGGTAGCCTCAACGGAGAGTAGGAGTTGCGGCTCCGAACTTCGGTCAAACAAACACCGTGTCACTCTCTCTTTATTTCCCTCACTTACTCTTATCGCATTGCTTGTGTTAATTTGTTTGCCATGTCTTAGTTGCCTCGTAATTGCTTGTCGCTTCCGCTTACTTGTCAATTGCAACTAGGATTGGGTAACTCTTAACATGATGCTTAATTGAGAATAATCAAAAGAATGTAAAATTGCCTATTCACCCCCCCTCTAGGCCTTAGATCCTCTTTCAAGTGGTATCAGAGTCAGGTTCTCCAGATTAGCTTCACCGCTAGGAGATGGCTCAAGAGGGGCCTAGGATAGAAATTGGAAAAGCTCCTATCTTTGATGGAACAAATTACAACTATTGGAGAATTAGGATGCAATGTTACTTAGAGGCACTTAGCTATGATGTGTGGGTTGCTTGTGAGACCGGCTATCCGGACCCTCCGGACGGAACAATTGCTCTGGATGAAGTTCATGCTAAGTACAAACGCTTTAATGCCATTGCTAGAAACGCTTTACTTTCTAGTGTATCTTCCGAAGTTTTTGATAGCATTGGCAATCTCACTAAAGCTTATGACATTTGGAAGCATCTTAGAGAAATTCATGTTGGTAGTCTTAGAGATGCTTGAGGAATATCTCGAGCTAGAAAACGATTTGATCAATTCAAGATGCTTCCTAATGAAAGTGTTAATGAAATGTTTCTTTGGTTGAACCCCATCGTCAATGAAATTGCCGGATGTTCGGAGAAGAAGGTCTTGGAAGACATTGACATTTGTCGGAAGATGCTCGATGTTGTGCCTTTTAGCTTCAATCCACTTGTGACCTTGATTCGAGCATCTAAGTCAAAACTCAAGAAGATGACACCGACAAAGCTTCTCGGGCAACTCAACTCTTACGAGATGCGGCTTCTTGAAAGTGAAGAGTCTCCGCTCAACAAGAAGTCAATTGCTCTTCCCGCCAAAACCAAAAGTGGAAAGAAGAAGATCGAAGTTGAAGAAGTTGATGATGACTCCGATGATGCAATTCCGGAGATTGAAAAATTGGTCCTCCTTGTCAAGCGGTCAAGAAAGTTGATTAAGAAGATGAGCTTCCGCGGCGGATCATCCTCTTCAAGGCGAAGACCTATTTCCGAGATGCGTTGCTACGAATGTGGAGAAAAGGGTCACTTGGCGGCGGATTGTCCAAGAAGTAAAAAGAACAAGCACAAGGCAAGGAATCAAGAAGAATATGAGGATGATGACAAGAAAAAGTACCGTCACTACCGCAAGAGTGAACACAAATCAAATGAGAAGAAGAAGGCTCTTGCCGGACAAAAGACCAAGAAGGAAGATAGCTCAAGCTCATCGTCCTCACAATCATCCTCCGAAGAAGAAGACACTAGAGCTCATGGACTAGCCGGACTTGCGATCAAGGAGAATGCTCCTCCGGTTCTTCTCAAGCAAAAGCTTTGCCTCACCGCAAATATACAAGAAGAAGTAATTGGAGAATGGATCACCGATGAAGAGGGCTCTTGGGCGGACTCCTCCGACAATGAAAACACCAAGGTGTCCGGAGTCGCCATCGACAACCCCTCACCTCCCATGTGTCTTATGGCACTAGAGGAGAAGGTAACACATGAGCACCTATCTAAAAGTGAGCTTAAACTTTTGATTGATGATTTGAATAATGCTCTAGAGAAGGAAAAGTCTAAAAGGAAGAAGCTAGTGAAAGTGCATAAAGAACTTGCGAATGAATTTGAAAATTTGCTTGAAAAACATGAAACTCTAGAAGATGATTATGAAGCTCTAAATTTGCAAGTTGAAATTCTAGAAAACAAATTTGCTAGCTCTAATGTTGATGTTGAAACTCCTCTTGCTTGCTCAATTGAAAAATGTGATGTTGGTGTGACTTGTGATTTAATTGATACTATAGATGGTTCACTTAGCTTATCTCATGACACATCCTTTAGCTTGTCACCCACGATCACAACCAATGCTAGCTCATCTTCACCCACTAGTGCTACTTCTCCAAATGAAAATGCTTGTTCAATTGGTACTTGTGGTGTTGCTAAATGTGCTAATGAGCTAGTTAAGGAAAACTTGCTTCTAAAGGATAGAATTGAGCAACTAGACTCTAGCTTGGCTAAATTGCTTGTGGGGAACAACTCTCTTGACAAGGTGCTTCGGGAGCAAAGGTATACCTTGGGTAAGCATGGTTTGGGATTTCATCCCGGGGATTTGCCCAAGGGCGGTTGGGGTAAGCCCAAGCTAACTTTTGTCAAGAGAGGGACCCGTTGCCATATTTGTAAAAATGAGAAACATAAAGCCATTGCTTGTCCTCTTGCAAAATCATCGCAATTCATGTCTAAAACTCAAGTACTTGATGCTAGCTACATGCTTATGAGGAAAAATGGCTCTACTTATGCTAAGTATGTTGGTGCACCAAATTATAAGAAGAATGTAAAAGCTATTTGGGTGTCCAAATGTTTGATGACTAACTCCAAAGGACCCAAGATGAAGTCTTGGGTACCTAAAACCCAAGTTTGAAATTGTATGTGTAGGTGAACTATAAGAGCAGCGGCCGGCATTGGATATTCGATAGCGGTTGCACTCAACATATGACCGGTAGCTCAAGTATGTTCACCTCACTAGAGGAGGAGAAGGACCCCGAACACAAGATCACATTTGGGGATAACTCCAAGCGAAAGGTAAAGGGTATAGGTAAAATTGCAATATCCAATGACCTATCCATCTCTAATGTGCTCTTGGTGGAAGCTTGCAACTTTAATCTCCTTTCCGTTGCTCAAGTGTGCGATTTGGGTTTTAAATGCTTCTTTTCGGTTAACGGAGTTCGTGTCGTTTCCACTAAGGATCAAAGTGTTGCATTTGAAGGCACCCGGTTTCAAAATTTGTATTTGGTTGATTTTTCAAACCGTGAATCTTCTCAAATCAAGACTTGTTTTATTGCTCAAACCACTCTTGGTTGGTTGTGGCATAGACGTCTTGGACATGTTGGAATGGGCACTTTGAAAAAGGTTTTTAAAGACAACTTGGTTGTTGGAGTGAAGCATGTCAAATTCGAGAAAAATCGCTTATGTAGCTCATGCCAAGCCGGCAAGCAAGTGGCTAATTCTCATCCGACTAAGACTTTTATGTTTACATCCCGACCACTTGAACTTTTGCATATGGATTTATTTGGCCCAACCACCTATGCGAGCATAGGCGGTAATTCTTATTGTTATGTGATTGTCGATGATTTCTCTCGCTTCACTTGGGTATTTTTTCTTACAAACAAATCTCTTGCCGGTGATGTGTTTAAAAGATTTGCTTTGAAAGCTCAAAAAGAATTTGACTCTTTTATTAAAAAGGTGAGGAGTGATAATGGCACCGAGTTCACTAACACAAATGTGGAAGAATTTTGTGATGAGTTAGGTGTGAAGCACGAATTCTCGGCGGCATACACTCCCCAACAAAATGGAGTAGTGGAGAGGAAAAACCGTACATTGATAGAGATGGTAAGATCAATGCTTGACGAGTACAACACGCCGCATGCCTTTTAGGCGGAAGCCATCAACACGGCGTGCCATGCCATCAACCGCCTTTACCTCCATCGACTCCTTCACAAGACCTCATACGAATTATTAGTGGGACGAAGGCCCAACATCTCTTACTTTCGAGTCTTTGGTTGCAAGGTATACATCTTTAAGAAAAGGACTCATTTGGTTAAGTTCCAAAAGAGGTGTGACATTGGTATCATGTTAGGGTACTCCTCTCGCTCAAAAGCTTTTCGAGTTTTTCATAATTCTACCGGGCTAGTTGAGGAAGCCTATGATGTCAAGTTTGATGAAACTAACGGCTCACAAAATGAGCAAGATTTGACAAGAAATGTAGGTGATGAGCTACCACACGAAGCCATGGAGTTGGGGGAAATTCGACCCTCACCGGAGGCACCAAAAGATGAAGTAATGACCCCCACCACCTCCATCGATAATCAAGCTCTAGACACCTCTCCAACAACTCAAGATCAAGCGGTGGACGAAGATGCAAACGTTGAAGTTGATCAAGCTCAAGGGGGAGGCGTTGATCTACAAGTACCCGTTCAACAACACCGCACTCTCTCCAAGGATCATCCCCTAGATCAAGTCATTGGCAATCTCAATCAAAGCGTATGAATCCGTTCTCATACCGCAAATTATTGTGAGCATCACGCTTTTGTGTCTATTGTTGAGCCTAGGACTATTGATGAGGCATTGGCGGATGCGGATTGGGTGAACGCCATGCATGGAGAACTAAACAACTTCACCCGCAATGAAGTTTGGGAGCTTGTGGAAAGGCTGAAGGACCACAATGTCATTGGAACCAAATGGGTCTTCCGCAACAAATAAGATGAGAACGGTCAAGTGGTGCGAAACAAAGCAAGATTGGTGGCGTAAGGTTTTACACAAATCGAAGGACTTAACTATGAAGAAACCTACGCCCCCGTTGCTCGACTTGAAGCTATTCGGTTACTCTTGGCATTCGCTTCTCTCTATAACATAACTCTCTTTCAAATGGATGTTAAGAGTGCTTTTCTAAATGGTTTTATTGATAAACTTATCTATGTCGAGCAACCGCCCGGTTTTGAAAACCTCAAACACCCAAACCATGTCTATAAGCTCACTAAGGCGCTATACGGTCTCAAGCAAGCTCCTAGAGCATGGTATGAGCGTCTTAGGGACTTTCTCTTAGAAAAGGGATTTAAAACCGGTGCGATTGATTCCACATTGTTTCTAAAGCCAATTGAAAATGACTTATTTATTTGTCAAATTTATGTGGATGATATTATTTTTGGAAGCACTAACAAATCTAAATGCAAGGACTTTGGAGAAATGATGTCCAAGGAATTCGAAATGTCGATGATTGGAGAACTCATTTTCTTCCTTGGATTTCAAATCAAGCAATTTCGGGAAGGGACCTTCATTTGTCAAGAGAAATACACAAAGGACCTTCTCAAACGGTTTTCGATGGACGATTGCAAATCGATCAAAACACCAATGGCCACAAATGGGCATCTTGACTTGAATGAAGATGGAAAGCCCGTGGACCAAAAGTTTTATCGCTCCATGATCGGTTCGCTTCTCTATCTCACCGCTTCTCGACCCGATATTATGTTTAGTGTGTGCATGTGTGCTCGCTTTCAAGCATCCCCTAAAGAAGTGCATCTTATTGCCGTAAAAACGATTTTGAGATATCTAAAATCACTACTAGTCTAGGTCTTTGGTACCCCAAGGGAGCGCCGTGTTGAGCTTCTTGGCTATTCCGACTGCGGATTATGCCAGTTGCAAAATTGATCGCAAAAACACCTCGGGGTTGTCACTTGCTAGGCCGCCACTCGTGTCATGGACTTCGAGGAAGCAAAACTCCGTGGCGCTATCTACATGAGCGGAATATGTAGCGGGGGAGTTGTTGTGCTCAACTCTTGTACATGACTCGGATGCTTAGTGATTTTGGGCTAAAATTTGAAAAAGTGCCACTTCTATGCGATAATAAAAGTGCGGTGAAAATAGCCAACAATCCGGTCCAACATTCCCGTACAAAGCACATCGACATCCGACATCACTTTATTCGTGACCATGTTGCAAAGGGTGACGTTGTGCTTGCCTACGTGCGAACGGAAGACCAATTGACGGATATTTTCACCAAACCCTTGGATGAGGCACGGTTTTGTAAATTAAGGACTGAACTCAACATACTAGATAGATCAAATGCGTGTTGATTGGTTTTTGTGATTTTTGGCTCTTATTTGAATTTTTTTTTCATTTGCTTTTGACCCTTGTCACATTTAGGGGGAGTTTAGTTTCAACTCATGATCTCAAAACTCTTTCTAGTGGTGAAAAGATAAATTTGATTTTGGGTTAGCACATTCTTGTCCTATATTTCAAGCCAAAACAAATTTGAACTTAATAGACTATCCTTGTTGTCTTATCACTTCAAACTTCTAATTTTGAAAATCTTACCCTTTTTGAAAAATTTGCTCCATATGCATATTTCTTCTCTTGAAAATTATATGGCATCAAAATTGTTGAAAATATTTGAAAAAGGAGCCAAAATTTAAAAACTTGTGCTTAAACTCTAAAGTGAACCCCTATGCGCGATTTTCATGCCTATATGAGAAATCAAGGCAAAATTTGGGTTCACACATTTTCTTGATCTCTAAGATCAAAATTTGGGTTTTTCAATTTGAATTGGTTTCATTTGTCATATTATAATCTTATCCCTTCAAAATTAAAATCTTAGAAAATCACTTCAAATTGCTCACATTTGAATCTTCCCTTGAATTTTGAGCAAAAATGGAGATCTTCACTTCAAAACATTATTTTTATAAAAAATTCTCGCATTGGTGGGGCCCCCTGATCAGAAGAACAAAAAGCTGCGATTCTTGCCTTCATCGGACGCCGTCTGGGGAGTCTCGGACGCCGTCCGACAGGGTGTGCGTCGGCTGAATTCGTACTGTCGGACGCCGTCCGGTAACCACCGGACGCCGTCCGACCAAGGTCGATTTGAGCCGCAATACCCCTGTCGGACGCGGTCTGGCTTCCTCGCGACCTCGTCCGACGAAGTCGACTGTGCGCTGCAACCGTACTGTCGGACGCCGTCCGATCACCGTCCGACAGGGCCGAACCGCGCGGAACTGCTTATAACTTACCTCTCCGCCTCCCTCTCTCCTCATTTGATCTATTCCTCCTCTCCAAGCCGGCGCCGCCCCTGCCCCTTCTCCTCACTGGGGAAGACCCTCCGGCGACCTCCGGCGACCTCCATCACCACCGGCGACCTCCCCTCGTCGTCCTCTTCGATCCCCTCCGTGTGGATTGGAACTGGACGGCTCCGTTCGTGCGCCTCGTCTCCGTCGAGTTCCCCTCCTTTCCCCTACCGGGAAGGGCCTTGGGGGCGATCTCCTCGCGCACGGCGTCTTCCTCCTTCGCTTCTAGGACTCGGTAACGGCTTCCCGCCTTTCTTCCCGTCAAATTTCGTTGTTTACCGAGTTCTAGGTTTTGAATAGGTTTTTCCCGCGTTCGTGTTCAGGGTTGGACCGTGGTGGGTTGGCACCGTGTCAGTGGATCGTTGGTCAGTGGCAGTTGGCAGTGAGGTTGGTCTGGTCAGTGATTACAGTGTCAGAGGAGGTAATTCGAGATGTCGAAATCTTTGAAGAAGTTTGGAAAGGCTCTGGGCAGGACCCTCAGTGGTCGTCGCGACAGTGGCAGCAAGGGTGATCCGGATTATATCGATGAGACGGCTAGCAGTGCCGCTCCTCCTCGCCCAAGCAAAGTGCTTAGAGCAGATATTCAGCAGCAGCGTGATCAGGGAATTCATTGGTCTCGGATGGCGGGATCTTCTTTTGCCACCGCAGAGGATGCTGACGATGACACCTATGCTGCGGACCCCATAGATGAGGATGTCACTGAGACAATGGTCGCCGAGGACGACCCTGTGGATGATCAAGTTCTCAAATTGTCTATGGAGACATTGAGGAAGAAAAGGTCTGTATCATATGCCAGATGGTTCCCACAGCGGCGAGAGGATACCAGGGATTTCAGGTTTCACACCAAGTTCCAGAAGCAGCTCTATATTTGCTTTTCTGCTCCCAAGGGTAGTCTGAGGGATCCTCACTGTGTTGACTGGAGTGAGATCACAGCTGTAGCAGGGCCAGAGGTGCATGCCATTTTCAGCACCACACCAGGTCTGACAGAATTGATCTCTAACAAGAAATTGACCTGGAGCGTAGAGAGAAACTGTGAATTCTTTGCTACTTTACTGGTTGCCGAGGACGAGTCAGAGTCGAACTATTATCACTCGGTTGACAGACAGAGTTCGGGGATATCGGTGGTCGAGATGAATCACGCCTTGGGTACTCCAGACTCTGGCACTGATTTAAATGAGGTGTGTTATGAAGATGCCCTCTGGAGGGGCAAATACCCTCCTCTTGAAGAAGTACGATTCATGTACATTGATGTTGATGAGGAAGAATTGAATATAGAGAAGGCCAATCAGTTGCGACAGGAGCCAGCTCTGATAAACCTCATTCTTCGAAGCACTTTATTTGTTCGAGGTGGCAACCGTGATTGGATTTTACCTATCTGCAGTTGGTTCATGCTCTATCTCCTGACAGGCAGAGTTATAAACATTGGCGCCACCCTCATGGGAGAGCTAGATGACACTATATTCAGAGAGGTCAATAGGGCCCTTCCTCTAGCGCCCTATGTTGGCCTATTACTTTCTAGGACACAGCGGGTTTCTGCAGATGAGGTCAGAAGCTGGAACAACAGAATCAAAAAGCATCAAATGAAGAACTTTCTGAACTCACTTGGGAGCAAGCCTAAGTTGGATCGACCTAGTGATGATGCTCCTCCTCCAAAGACCCCCTGTTTTGCTCCAGTCAGCCCGTTTGTGCAGCCTTTGGTCTTTGGGTTCTTCTGTGGCGACCTCCTCCTTGGTATGATGCTTTGATAGGTGAGATGAGGGGTCAAGACAGATATGAGAAATTTTCACACCGAGGTGAAAGAAGAGTCGGCACCACCACAGGAGATGACAGACTTAGCGGTACAGCAGACTTATTTGAATGATGAATTTGCGAGTTCAAGTCAGTGGTCCAAGACATGGGTGCAATGTTTACGCCAGATGTAGGAAGAAGCGAATCCATATGCTTGGTACTCACATGCTCATGATACTATCAGGCTTACCAGTGAGAATCGAGTTTTCTCGCCCACCGCCTACCCACCACCGGTTCATCCTTGGGTGTACCCTCCTTCAGGCCTGCTCCTTCCTTTGTGCCTCCACCACACCATACCCTCCTCCCGGTAAGATTTATTTCATCATGGAGAGATCGCTCAAATCATCTCAACTTTTCTTTGCCAAATCCTCAACCACCCCAAATGTTTGATGATCCTCCTCACCTCGGTGGGTACCCTCTGCAGCTCATATGCCCTTGTTCAAGCGTCCAGAGGTCGTGGCTCCTTCCCATGCCAAGGAAATGATGGAGGCGACGACATGGATGAAGATCGAGAAGAATAGTCTAGTTAGGAGCTTTTCCCTTTTGTGTCACTTGGTGACAAAGGGGGAGAAGGTAGAGAGAAATAGTGTAGTATGAGTTAGTGAGATGGGTAGTAAGATTGAGGTTTTTCCCGTAACTGTAATATTATTTGTTGTCTCGATACTCGTTGAAATTTGTGGTTGTTACCTTGGTTGGTTTTATGACATTTGAACCTTGTTGGTTTCTGAACTTAATTTATGCATGAATTTAGGGGGAGCTTCCTTTCTTTGCACATCCTTGTGGTCGAGTTGTGGTTTTCTTAATTTTTGAAATTGCTCGCATATTTGTATTACACTAACCCCTTTTGCAGCTCAAAAATTTTATACTCTCTTGGGTTGCCATCAAGTGCCACAAAGGGGGAGATTGTGAGCATCGTTGAGCCCTAATTTTTATTAGTGACATTGATGACAAAATTTATTAATATAAAGGGCTAGGGGGTTTTTGGACTTCTCGGAACCCTAGCGGAGACTCGGCGATTTTTATAAACCCTTATTTGAAGCGTCGACAATTTTCTGAGCTGCTCCAAGGTTTTAAGTGCATGACCGGGCGAGAGAAGAGGTCACGTATAGATTAGGAGTAGTTAGGTTTATTTCCTGTTTTTCGTCGGATTTCAAAAGGGGTTCGAATATCTCGGACTATGCCGGATCTTTGCGAATTCTCGAAAACTCGGTTTCCGTAGTCCACCACTTCTAAAAATACCCAAATATCTATTTATGAGATTTCTAGAGAGAGAGAAACCCACCTAAATTCCCCCACAAATTTTAGCTCGAAAATTCCTCTCTGTCGGACGGCGTCTGGAAAATCCAGACGGCGTCCGACCAGCCAAATACCAAAACAGTACTCTCTGTCGGACGGCGTCCGGTCGTTATCGGACGGCGTCCGGTCAGGTTATAATCCGATCAAGTTCAAAATTCTGAGTTTCTTCCATCGGACGGTGTCTGGGCGCAGCTGGGTAGCGTCCGGTCAGCCGCACACCTGTGCACACCGCACTGTCGGACGGCGTCCGGTGGGGACCGGATGGCGTCCGATAAACCTTTTCTTTGTGAGCGATTCTTGTCTTTGTCGGACGGCGTCCGGTGCCCGTCGGACGGCGTCCGGTAGAGGCTAACGGCTAGTCTTTTTGTCCTTTTCCGAGGGGCAACGGCTAGTTTTGCTCTAGGGGCTATAAATACCTACCTAGTGGCTAGCTACTTTGAGGTTTGCTGCTCTACTTCACCTACCACATTCATAGCTCATCAATTAGGTGTTCTAGAGCCAATCCTCCACCCACAAGATCATCCAAAGCCACAATACATCAAACCCCAATACCGAGCTTCATGGAAGTCCTTCGATCCGGCATGATCGGGGCGTTTCGGGCTTGTTACTTTTGAAGACATCCCTCGTGGAGGCGTGGGCTTGGGAGTAGGCCTTGGCGTGTCGCTACTCACGAGTCGGTGTCGGGTGTGAGTCCACCTCGCGGAGTGGCGGAACGACTACCGGGAGTAAGTGAGGCGTGAGGCTCGAGAGCGAGCCGGTCCTTGTGCGCAAGGGGTAGCCTCAACGGAGAGTAGGAGTTGCGGCTCCGAACTTCGGTCAAACAAACACCGTGTCACTCTCTCTTTATTTCCCTCACTTACTCTTATCGCATTGCTTGTGTTAATTTGTTTGCCATGTCTTAGTTGCCTCGTAATTGCTTGTCGCTTCCGCTTACTTGTCAATTGCAACTAGGATTGGGTAACTCTTAACATGATGCTTAATTGAGAATAATCAAAAGAATGTAAAATTGCCTATTCACCCCCCCTCTAGGCCTTAGATCCTCTTTCAAGTGGTATCAGAGTCAGGTTCTCCGGTATTAGCTTCACCGCTAGGAGATGGCTCAAGAGGGGCCTAGGATAGAAATTGGAAAAGCTCCTATCTTTGATGGAACAAATTACAACTATTGGAGAATTAGGATGCAATGTTACTTAGAGGCACTTAGCTATGATGTGTGGGTTGCTTGTGAGACCGGCTATCCGGACCCTCCGGCCGGAACAATTGCTCTGGATGAAGTTCATGCTAAGTACAAACGCTTTAATGCCATTGCTAGAAACGCTTTACTTTCTAGTGTATCTTCCGAAGTTTTTGATAGCATTGGCAATCTCACTAAAGCTTATGACATTTGGAAGCATCTTAGAGAAATTCATGTTGGTAGTGCCGAGATGCTTGAGGAATATCTCGAGCTAGAAAACGATTTGATCAATTCAAGATGCTTCCTAATGAAAGTGTTAATGAAATGTTTCTTTGGTTGAACCCCATCGTCAATGAAATTGCCGGATGTTCGGAGAAGAAGGTCTTGGAAGACATTGACATTTGTCGGAAGATGCTCGATGTTGTGCCTTTTAGCTTCAATCCACTTGTGACCTTGATTCGAGCATCTAAGTCAAAACTCAAGAAGATGACACCGACAAAGCTTCTCGGGCAACTCAACTCTTACGAGATGCGGCTTCTTGAAAGTGAAGAGTCTCCGCTCAACAAGAAGTCAATTGCTCTTCCCGCCAAAACCAAAAGTGGAAAGAAGAAGATCGAAGTTGAAGAAGTTGATGATGACTCCGATGATGCAATTCCGGAGATTGAAAAATTGGTCCTCCTTGTCAAGCGGTCAAGAAAGTTGATTAAGAAGATGAGCTTCCGCGGCGGATCATCCTCTTCAAGGCGAAGACCTATTTCCGAGATGCGTTGCTACGAATGTGGAGAAAAGGGTCACTTGGCGGCGGATTGTCCAAGAAGTAAAAAGAACAAGCACAAGGCAAGGAATCAAGAAGAATATGAGGATGATGACAAGAAAAAGTACCGTCACTACCGCAAGAGTGAACACAAATCAAATGAGAAGAAGAAGGCTCTTGCCGGACAAAAGACCAAGAAGGAAGATAGCTCAAGCTCATCGTCCTCACAATCATCCTCCGAAGAAGAAGACACTAGAGCTCATGGACTAGCCGGACTTGCGATCAAGGAGAATGCTCCTCCGGTTCTTCTCAAGCAAAAGCTTTGCCTCACCGCAAATATACAAGAAGAAGTAATTGGAGAATGGATCACCGATGAAGAGGGCTCTTGGCGGACTCCTCCGACAATGAAAACACCAAGGTGTCCGGAGTCGCCATCGACAACCCCTCACCTCCCATGTGTCTTATGGCACTAGAGGAGAAGGTAACACATGAGCACCTCTCTAAAAGTGAGCTTAAACTTTTGATTGATGATTTGAATAATGCTCTAGAGAAGGAAAAGTCTAAAAGGAAGAAGCTAGTGAAAGTGCATAAAGAACTTGCGAATGAATTTGAAAATTTGCTTGAAAAACATGAAACTCTAGAAGATGATTATGAAGCTCTAAATTTGCAAGTTGAAATTCTAGAAAACAAATTTGCTAGCTCTAATGTTGATGTTGAAACTCCTCTTGCTTGCTCAATTGAAAAATATGATGTTGGTGTGACTTGTGATTTAATTGATACTATAGATGGTTCACTTAGCTTATCTCATGACACATCCTTTAGCTTGTCACCCACGATCACAACCAATGCTAGCTCATCTTCACCCACTAGTGCTACTTCTCCAAATGAAAATGCTTGTTCAATTGGTACTTGTGGTGTTGCTAAATGTGCTAATGAGCTAGTTAAGGAAAACTTGCTTCTAAAGGATAGAATTGAGCAACTAGACTCTAGCTTGGCTCAATTGCTTGTGGGGAACAACTCTCTTGACAAGGTGCTTCGGGAGCAAAGGTATACCTTGGGTAAGCATGGTTTGGGATTTCATCCCGGGGATTTGCCCAAGGCGGTTGGGAGTAAGCCAAGCTAACTTTTGTCAAGAGAGGACCCGTTGCCATATTTGTAAAAATGAGAAACATAAAGCCATTGCTTGTCCTCTTGCAAAATCATCGCAATTCATGTCTAAAACTCAAGTACTTGATGCTAGCTACATGCTTATGAGGAAAAATGGCTCTACTTATGCTAAGTATGTTGGTGCACCAAATTATAAGAAGAATGTAAAAGCTATTTGGGTGCCCAAATGTTTGATGACTAACTCCAAAGGACCCAAGATGAAGTCTTGGGTACCTAAAACCCAAGTTTGAAATTGTATGTGTAGGTGAACTATAAGAGCAGCGGCCGGCATTGGATATTCGATAGCGGTTGCACTCAACATATGACCGGTAGCTCAAGTATGTTCACCTCACTAGAGGAGGAGAAGGACCCCGAACACAAGATCACATTTGGGGATAACTCCAAGCGAAAGGTAAAGGGTATAGGTAAAATTGCAATATCCAATGACCTATCCATCTCTAATGTGCTCTTGGTGGAAGCTTGCAACTTTAATCTCCTTTCCGTTGCTCAAGTGTGCGATTTGGGTTTTAAATGCTTCTTTTCGGTTAACGGAGTTCGTGTCGTTTCCACTAAGGATCAAAGTGTTGCATTTGAAGGCACCCGGTTTCAAAATTTGTATTTGGTTGATTTTTCAAACCGTGAATCTTCTCAAATCAAGACTTGTTTTATTGCTCAAACCACTCTTGGTTGGTTGTGGCATAGACGTCTTGGACATGTTGGAATGGGCACTTTGAAAAAGGTTTTAAAGACAACTTGGTTGTTGGAGTGAAGCATGTCAAATTCGAGAAAAATCGCTATGTAGCTCATGCCAAGCCGGCAAGCAAGTGGCTAATTCTCATCCGACTAAGACTTTTATGTTTACATCCCGACCACTTGAACTTTTGCATATGGATTTATTTGGCCCAACCACCTATGCGAGCATAGGCGGTAATTCTTATTGTTATGTGATTGTCGATGATTTCTCTCGCTTCACTTGGGTATTTTTTCTTACAAACAAATCTCTTGCCGGTGATGTGTTTAAAAGATTTGCTTTGAAAGCTCAAAAAGAATTTGACTCTTTTATTAAAAAGGTGAGGAGTGATAATGTCACCGAGTTCACTAACACAAATGTGGAAGAATTTTGTGATGAGTTAGGTGTGAAGCACGAATTCTCGGCGGCATACACTCCCCAACAAAATGGAGTAGTGGAGAGGAAAAACCGTACATTGATAGAGATGGCAAGATCAATGCTTGACGAGTACAACACGCCGCATGCCTTTTAGGCGGAAGCCATCAACACGGCGTGCCATGCCATCAACCGCCTTTACCTCCACCGACTCCTTCACAAGACCTCATACGAATTATTAGTGGGACGAAGGCACAACATCTCTTACTTTCGAGTCTTTGGTTGCAAGGTATACATCTTTAAGAAAAGGACTCATTTGGTTAAGTTCCAAAAGAGGTGTGACATTGGTATCATGTTAGGGTACTCCTCTCGCTCAAAAGCTTTTCGAGTTTTTCATAATTCTACCGGGCTAGTTGAGGAAGCCTATGATGTCAAGTTTGATGAAACTAACGGCTCACAAAATGAGCAAGATTTGACAAGAAATGTAGGTGATGAGCTACCACACGAAGCCATGGAGTTGGGGGAAATTCGACCCTCACCGGAGGCACCAAAAGATGAAGTAATGACCCCCACCACCTCCATCGATAATCAAGCTCTAGACACCTCTCCAACAACTCAAGATCAAGCGGTGGACGAAGATGCAAATGTTGAAGTTGATCAAGCTCAAGGGGGAGGCGTTGATCTACAAGTACCCGTTCAACAACACCGCACTCTCTCCAAGGATCATCCCCTAGATCAAGTCATTGGCAATCTCAATCAAAGCGTAAGAACCCGTTCTCATACCGCAAATTATTGTGAGCATCACGCTTTTGTGTCTATTGTTGAGCCTAGGACTATTGATGAGGCATTGACGGATGCGGATTGGGTGAACGCCATGCATGGAGAACTAAACAACTTCACCCGCAATGAAGTTTGGGAGCTTGTGGAAAGGCTGAAGGACCACAATGTCATTGGAACCAAATGGGTCTTCCGCAACAAATAAGATGAGAACGGTCAAGTGGTGCGAAACAAAGCAAGATTGGTGGCGTAAGGTTTTACACAAATCGAAGGACTTAACTATGGAGAAACCTACGCCCCCGTTGCTCGACTTGAAGCTATTCGGTTACTCTTGGCATTCGCTTCTCTCTATAACATAACTCTCTTTCAAATGGATGTTAAGAGTGCTTTTCTAAATGGTTTTATTGATAAACTTATCTATGTCGAGCAACCGCCCGGTTTTGAAAACCTCAAACACCCAAACCATGTCTATAAGCTCACTAAGGCGCTATACGGTCTCAAGCAAGCTCCTAGAGCATGGTATGAGCGTCTTAGGGACTTTCTCTTAGAAAAGGGATTTAAAACCGGTGCGATTGATTCCACATTGTTTCTAAAGCCAATTGAAAATGACTTATTTATTTGTCAAATTTATGTGGATGATATTATTTTTGGAAGCACTAACAAATCTAAATGTAAGGACTTTGGAGAAATGATGTCCAAGGAATTCGAAATGTCGATGATTGGAGAACTCATTTTCTTCCTTGGATTTTAAATCAAGCAATTTCGGGAAGGGACCTTCATTTGTCAAGAGAAATACACAAAGGACCTTCTCAAACGGTTTTCGATGGACGATTGCAAATCGATCAAAACACCAATGGCCACAAATGGGCATCTTGACTTGAATGAAGATGGAAAGCCCGTGGACCAAAAGTTTTATCGCTCCATGATCGGTTCGCTTCTCTATCTCACCGCTTCTCGACCCGATATTATGTTTAGTGTGTGCATGTGTGCTCGCTTTCAAGCATCCCCTAAAGAAGTGCATCTTATTGCCGTAAAACGCATTTTGAGATATCTAAAAATCACTACTAGTCTAGGTCTTTGGTACCCCAAGGGAGCGCGTGTTGAGCTTCTTGGCTATTCCGACTCGGATTATGCCAGTTGCAAAATTGATCGCAAAAACACCTCGGGGGTTGTCACTTGCTAGGACGCTCACTCGTGTCATGGACTTCGAGGAAGCAAAACTCCGTGGCGCTATCTACCGCGGAAGCGGAATATGCAGCGGCGGGGAGTTGTTGTGCTCAACTCTTGTACATGACTCGGATGCTTAGTGACTTTGGGCTAAAATTTGAAAAAGTGCCACTTCTATGCGATAATGAAAGTGCGGTGAAAATAGCCAACAATCCGGTTCAACATTCCCGTACAAAGCACATCGACATCCGACATCACTTTATTCGTGACCATGTTGCAAAGGGTAACGTTGTGCTTGCCTACGTGCGAACGGAAGACCAATTGACGGATATTTTCACCAAACCCTTGGATGAGGCACGGTTTTGTAAATTAAGGACTGAACTCAACATACTAGATAGATCAAATGCGTGTTGATTGGTTTTTGTGATTTTTGGCTCTTATTTGAATTTTTTTTTCATTTGCTTTTGACCCTTGTCACATTTAGGGGGAGTTTAGTTTCAACTCATGATCTCAAAACTCTTTCTAGTGGTGAAAAGATAAATTTGATTTTGGGTTAGCACATTCTTGTCCTATATTTCAAGCCAAAACAAATTTGAACTTAATAGACTATCCTTGTTGTCTTATCACTTCAAACTTCTAATTTTGAAAATCTTATCCCTTTTTGAAAAATTTGCTCCATATGCATATTTCTTCTCTTGAAAATTATATGGCATCAAAATTGTTGAAAATATTTGAAAAAGGAGCCAAAATTTAAAAACTTGTGCTTAAACTCTAAAGTGAACCCCTATGCGCGATTTTCATGCCTATATGAGAAATCAAGGCAAAATTTGGGTTCACACATTTTCTTGATCTCTAAGATCAAAATTTGGGTTTTTCAATTTGAATTGGTTTCATTTGTCATATTATAATCTTATCCCTTCAAAATTAAAATCTTAGAAAATCACTTCAAATTGCTCACATTTGAATCTTCCCTTGAATTTTGAGCAAAAATGGAGATCTTCACTTCAAAACATTATTTTTATAAAAAATTCTCGCATTGGTGGGGCCCCCTGATCAGAAGAACAAAAAGCTACGATTCTTGCCTTCATCGGACGCCGTCTGGAGTCTCTCGGACGCCGTCCGGACAGGTGTCGTCGGCTGAATTCATCTTGTCGGACGCCGTCCGGTAACCACCGGACGCCGTCCGACCAAGGTCGATTTGAGCCGCAATACCCCTGTCGGACGCGGTCTGGCTTCCTCGCGACCTCGTCCGACGAAGTCGATCATCTATTTACAATCAGATCTTGTCGGACGCCGTCCGATCACCGTCCGACAGGCCGAACATGCTGAATGCTTATAACTTACCTCTCCGCCTCCTCTCTCCTCATTTGATCTATTCCTCCTCTCCAAGCCGGCCGCCCCCCTTCTCCTCATCGGGAAGACCCTCCGGCGACCTCCGCGACCTCCATCACCACCGGCGACCTCCTCGTCGTCCTCTTGATCCTCCGTGTGGATTGGGCCGGGCGGCTCGTTCGGCGCCTCGTCTCCGTCGAGTTCCCTCCTTTCCCCTACCGGAAGGGCCTTGGGGCGATCTCCTCGCGCCTGGCGTCTTCCTCCTTCGCTTCTAGGACTCGTAACGGCTTCCGCCTTTCTTCCGTCAAATTTCGTTGTTTACCGAGTTCTAGGTTTTGAATAGGTTTTTCCGCGTTAGTGTTCGTGGTTGGACCGTGGTGGGTTGGCACCGTGTCGATGGATCGTTGGTCGATGGCGGTTGGCGGTGAGGTTGGTCCGGTCGGATTACAACGATGTCGAGGAGGTAATTCGAGATGTCGAAATCTTTGAAGAAGTTTGGAAAGGCTCTGGGCAGGACCCTCAGTGGTCGTCGCGACAGTGGCAGCAAGGGTGATCCGGATTATATCGATGAGACGGCTAGCAGTGCCGCTCCTCCTCGCCCAAGCAAAGTGCTTAGAGCAGATATTCAGCAGCAGCGTGATCAGGGAATTCATTGGTCTCGGATGGCGGGATCTTCTTTTGCCACCGCAGAGGATGCTGACGATGACACCTATGCTGCGGACCCCATAGATGAGGATGTCACTGAGACAATGGTCGCCGAGGACGACCCTGTGGATGATCAAGTTCTCAAATTGTCTATGGAGACATTGAGGAAGAAAAGGTCTGTATCATATGCCAGATGGTTCCCACAGCGGCGAGAGGATACCAGGGATTTCAGGTTTCACACCAAGTTCCAGAAGCAGCTCTATATTTGCTTTTCTGCTCCCAAGGGTAGTCTGAGGGATCCTCACTGTGTTGGTGGAGTGAGATCACAACAGTATGTGAGGCGAGAGGTGCATGCCATTTTCAGCACCACACCAGGTCTGACAGAATTGATCTCTAACAAGAAATTGACCTGGAGCGTAGAGAGAAACTGTGAATTCTTTGCTACTTTACTGGTTGCCGAGGACGAGTCAGAGTCGAACTATTATCACTCAGTTGACGGACAGGTTCAGGGGATATCAGTGGTCGAGATGAATCACGCCTTGGGTACTCCAGACTCTGGCACTGATTTAAATGAGGTGTGTTATGAAGATGCCCTCTGGAGGGGCAAATACCCTCCTCTTGAAGAAGTACGATTCATGTACATTGATGTTGATGAGGAAGAATTGAATATAGAAGGCCAATCGATTCTGCGAGGAGCCAGCCTCGATAAACCTCATTCTTCGAAGCACTTTATTTGTTCGAGGTGGCAACCGTGATTGGATTTTACCTATCTGCAGTTGGTTCATGCTCTATCTCCTGACAGGCAGAGTTATAAACATTGGCGCCACCCTCATGGGAGAGCTGGATGACACTATATTCAGAGAGGTCAATAGGGCCCATCCTCTAGCGCCCTATGTTGGCCTATTACTTTCTAGGACACAGCTGGTTTCTGCAGATGAGGTCGAAGTCGGAACAATGAATCAAAAGCATCAAATGAAGAACTTTCGAACTCACTTGGGAGCAAGCCTAAGTTGGATCGACCTAGTGATGATGCTCCTCCTCCAAAGACTGCCCCCCTGTTTTTGCTCCAGGTCAGCCCGTTTGTGCGGCCTTTGGTCTTTGGTTCTTCTGTGCGATACCTCCTCCTTGGTATGATGCTTTGATAGGTGAGATGAGGGGTCAAGACAGATATGAGAAATTTTCACACCGAGGTGAAAGAAGAGTCAGCACCACCGCAGGAGATGACAGACTTAGCGAAGCACAGACTTATTTGAATGATGAATTTGCGAGTTCAAGTCGTGATCCAAGACATGGGTGCAATGTTTACGCCAGTACCAGAAGGGGCGAATCCATATGCTTGGTACTCACATGCTCATGACAGCTATCAGGCTTACCAGCAGAATCAGAGTTTTCCTCGCCCACCTGCCTACCCACCACCGGTTCATCCTTGGGTGTACCCTCCTTCTGGGCCTGCTCCTTCCTTTGTGCCTCCACCACAGTCATACCCTCCTCCTGGTAAGATTTATTTCACTGGTGGAGAGATCGCTCGTCATCTCAACTTTTCTTTGCCAAATCCTCAACCACCCCAAATGTTTGATGATCCTCCCTCACCTCGGTCGGTACCCTCTGCAGCTCATATGCCCTTGTTCAAGCGTCCGAGAGGTCAGGGCTCCCCTTCCGGCGGCCAAGGAAATGATGGAGGCAACGACATGGATGAAGATCGAGAAGAATCGTCTAGTTAGGAGCTTTTCCCTTTTGTGTCACTTGGTGACAAAGGGGGAGAAGGTAGAGAGAAATAGTGTAGTATGAGTTAGTGAGATGGGTAATAAGATTGAGGTTTTTCCCGTAACTGTAATATTATTTGTTGTCTCGATACTCGTTGAAATTTGTGGTTGTTATCTTGGTTGGTTTTATGACATTTGAACCTTGTTGGTTTCTGAACTTAATTTATGCATGAATTTAGGGGGAGCTTCCTTTCTTTGCACATCCTTGTGGTCGAGTTGTGGTTTTCTTAATTTTTGAAATTGCTCGCATATTTGTATTACACTAACCCCTTTTGCAGCTCAAAAATTTTATTCTCTCTTGGGTTGCCATCAAGTGCCACAAAGGGGGAGATTGTGAGCATCGTTGAGCCCTAATTTTTATTAGTGACATTGATGACAAAATTTATTAATATAAAGGGCTAGGGGGTTTTTGGACTTCTCGTAACCCTAGCGGAGACTCGGCGATTTTTATAAACCCTCATTTGAAGCGTCGACAATTTTCTGAGCTGCTCCAAGGTTTTAAGTGCGTGACCGGGCGAGAGAAGAGGTCACGTATAGATTAGGAGTAGTTAGGTTTATTTCCTGTTTTTCGTCGGATTCCAAAAGGGGTTCGAATATCTCGGACTATGCCGGATCTTTGCGAATTCTCGAAAACTCGGTTTCCGTAGTCCACCACTTCTAAAAATACCCAAATATCTATTTATGAGATTTCTAGAGAGAGAGAAACCCACCTAAATTCCCCCACAAATTTTAGCTCGAAAATTCCTCTCTGTCGGACGGCGTCTGGAAAATCCAGACGGCGTCCGACCAGCCAAATACCAAAACAGTACTCTCTGTCGGACGGCGTCCGGTCGTTATCGGACGGCGTCCGGTCAGGTTATAATCCGATCAAGTTCAAAATTCTGAGTTTCTCCCATCGGACGGCGTCTGGGCGCAGCTGGGTAGCGTCCGGTCAGCCGCACACACTGCACACATTATCTTGTCGTCGGACGGCGTCCGTGGGGACCGGACAGCGTCCGATAAACCTTTTTCTTCGTGGCGATTGCTTCTGTCGGACGGCGTCCGTGCCGTCGGACGGCGTCCGTAGAGGCTAACGGCTAGTCTTTTGTCCTTTTCCGAGGGGCAACGGCTAGTTTTGCTCTAGGGGCTATAAATACCTACCTAGTGGTAGCTACTTTGAGGTTTGCTGCTCCACTTCACCTACCACATTCATAGCTCATCAATTAGGTGTTCTAGAGCCAATCCTCCACCCACAAGATCATCCAAAGCCACAATACATCAAACCCCAATACCAAGCTTCATGGAAGTCCTTGATCCGGCATGATCGGGCGTTTGGCTTGTTACTTTTGAAGACATCCTCGTGGGCGTGGGCTTGGGAGTAGGCCTTGGCGTGTGGCTACTCACGAGTCGGTATCTGGTGAAGGAGTCCACCTCGCGGAGTGGCGGAACGACTCACCGGGAGTAAGTGAGGCGTGAGGCTCGAGAGCGAGCCGGTCCTTGTCGCAAGGGTAGCCTCAACGGAGAGTAGGAGTTCTGACTCGAACTTCGGTCAAACAAACACCGTGTCACTCTCTCTTTATTTCCTGCACTTACTCTTATCGCATTGCTTGTGTTAATTTGTTTGCCATGTTTTAGTTGCCTCGTAATTGCTTGTCGCTTCAGCTTACTTGTCAATTGCAACTAGGATTGGGTAACTCTTAACATGATGCTTAATTGAGAATAATCAAAAGAATGTAAAATTGCCTATTCACCCCCCCTCTAGGCCTTAGATCCTCTTTCAAAGATGCCAGCGGATCCGCTCACTAAAGGTCTTCCACCCAGCGTGTTTGAGAAACACGTAGCCGGCAAGGGGTTAAAGGAAAACCTATGATTCTGGATTAAGGGCTGATTAAAACAACCGTCTCACAGAGAAAAATGGAAGCTTTATTCTAAGATAGAAAAATGTATTGTAGTCAATGAGTTCAGTAGCACGTAATTGGCTGTCTGTAACGCATTGGTCTCGATATGTTGACCTATCAAGGGATGGAGCATTGAAAAGTTTAAGAAATAGATGAGACCGAGATCAAGGGGGAGATTGTTAGAAGTGATCTCGGGGTCAGTCATAGTGATCGACCGGATCCAGAGCAGCATACGATCGGGCGCAACCCCCTCTTTGGTTGTGGCCCCCGGTCACAGGCGCCATATAAAAGGGGGCTAGGGCCGGCACGGACGCCAACGCATCCACGAGCCACCAAAACCCTAGCCCCTACACCTCCGACGGAGGCACCTCGATGGACGGAATCGCCGCCACCGCTCTCGACCCCAATGGCGGACGAATAGGACCCCGCCGCCGCGTCGGAGGAGATGCAACGTCGGGACGAGGAGGAGCGCCGCCGCCAAGAGGAGGCGGCTAAGGCCGAGGAGGACCGGCGTCAAGCTGAGATCCAGAACGGCAGTCCCGCCGTTCCCTTCTCGACACCGGCCACCATCCCCTCCTTCTCCAACCCCGAAGGTATCACCATCTATCTCTCTCTCTCGATCCGAACCATGAACACTCAATGAACCTAGACCGAATCGTTTAACTTCGTAGAATTCTAGTGGTTAGGGGAGAGGGCACTAGATCCACACCTAAAGAACCAACACCTATATGTCATTGTCAGTGATCTGCTTTGTCTACGACATCATCACGATGAGCTCGTCTTCGTCTCTTCACGATTTTGCTTACGAGTAAGATGGGTACGCACAGTTTTGTCATGTCTTTTACCTCAGTGTTGTTGTGCATAAGTATATTTCTCAGATATATGTGTAGTTTTTACGTACATGACCGGATTATATTTTTGTGTACATACTGTTTTATGTCACGTCTTTTATCTTAAAAAGACATATGCTTTGTGTTTTTTTATCTGTTTTTTCGCTGTTTTGAAGATGGGTCCTAATACTTTGCAAAGCAAGTCAAACAAATGGATTTGAATCTCGATACTATCTTGAAAAGCATTCAAAATTCAATCATTTTAGCTGTTCAGATCAGCAAAAAAAAAAACAGAACCTTAGACTAACAAACCAAGATCCAATTCTAAAACTCCTCCCATCGCAGATCCAACATTGTCTCCTCCCACCAACCGCTCGGAGGTCGTTGGTGAAGAGAATCCCAACGGGATCAGCGACGCTCAACATTTTTTTATTTTGTCCCCCTGGTGGCTCATGGAACCCTATTTCGGGTATTTATTCTTTCAACTTTGCTTCCTGGCAGTCGCCTACCTGTCGCCGCGCGCTCGCCGATGGCTAGGCCCGTGGGAGGCGCGGACGAAGACAGACGACTGCCCTCAAGCCTCTCCATTATTCTTTTGATACGTCAAATGATTGTGTGTTTCGTAGCTTGTTTTTTTTGAAAACCTCAGCGTATCTTTTTGAAGTTTCTAAAACGATAATTTGGCTCTCGAAGATTTTCAGCCGAGAAGAACAGGGCAGCAGGGCTGACCGGCTGAATAACTTCTTCTCAAATGGCCATCCACATGGCTCGCTCTGTTCTTGGATCCCTGTAAAACGAGCCTAGGAATTCCAGCAGCCTGATGCATGCATCATGCTCACACAGTTGATCCACTCAATCATTCTCTCAGCAACAGAAGCATCCTTGTTATCTTCTTCTTCACCACGATCGGTTCGCATCGGAGTCTGCCTTCCCTGTCCTGGTAACTTGCGGTCATCGCCATCGCCATGTTTTGAAGAGTTTGCTAGTTCCATTTCAAACGCCATGGTTTCCCAGCTTTACAGGGTTCTATGTTCTCTTACCTACTCCATGCACTGATGCACCCAGACAGAGAGACATGGGCGCTATCTGCAGAGAAACAAACAACCAGGAATGGACAACCACGTCCTAATCACATGCTCTCCTGTTCATGCAGCTCTCGTAGAGCTGCTCTACTGCTCTACGCTAGCTTCTCACGTGTATCATCTACCACACGGTCCGTGCTTGATTCGCTACTGACATAAGGCGGGTTACAGATTAGGATTTGCTGTATTCTGGACTAAGTTGTGTGCAGTACTGCCTCCAGAGAATATATATGCTTACCTTACACCTGTCTGTAAGTCTGTAAAAATGGTCCTGAGCTGGTACTTTTATGCCTCACTCAATCGATGCTCAGAGGCCAGATCTCAACCCACAACGTGGCCAGCCTTTTCTGCACAGTAAGTGCCAACAAAAGGTTGGAGAGAGGGTCTATGAGCCAATCATTCCAGGGCAGAAGAACACAAAGGAGGTTAAAGAAAAAGGGGAATCCGAGCAATTTCAGAAGAAACAGCAGACATCTTTACCATGTTCATCCTTCTACATCCAGGTCTCGCATCACATGGGGATAAAGGCCATGAAATTTCGTTTGGGGCTTTCATTGTGATTCTGCCCCCAAGTTGTCATTTTTCAATGATGTGGCCTGGGCGAAACGGTGCACTGGTGAGCCCTACTGACATGGTATACCTGAAAGTAGACGATACCGACGACATGTTACCGCCATGAGTCCTGAATGAATAGTTCGGCTGGAATGGGGACCTCTTTAGCCTTCATTTGGATGTAATTGTGTTTGTGGTCGTGTACTAGTTTGGAGCATCTTAGGAAAGCACAGCTCAGTGAATGGCGCCATGCATGGTGGTAGGTAACAAACAGCTCATCGATGAACAATGCCAAAAAAAGGGAGTATTGAATTGCGTGCCCCGATTGATTCACCGAGAAAGTTAAGGATAGATCGACAATAACAGAGTACATGCGGTAAAATTAGTGGCCTGAAAGATGTTAATTTTAGCTACCAGAATGGCGAGAATGAAGACGAAGAAAATACATATATATATATGGACTGTAATGGTCCAGCTACGCAATCTCCTTGTCCAAATCGGGGAAGAGAAGATGAATTGATGAACACAGAGTGAAAGCACAGTAGCTGAATCAAAGCACACTTCACTTCTCTCAATATCTATAGACTATACTGAGCTTATTATCACTATGAAGCACACAGGCTCGAAGATATTATCCACACACGCACCAAGCACAATCAATGCAGCAGCCAGCAGACAGATCGTCCCTCCTACTTGCACCACAGCTCGCGCTTCCTCTTCAGTGGGAGCAGCCTCGTGGCCTTGTCAGACTCTTTCTTCCTCCTCCTCGCCGATTCTTCCTCGGCCTTGGCGCGGCGCCATCGGAGGTGCTCCGACAGGTTCTCCACCTCGACCTTCACCACGTCCTTCCTCACCCCGATGTCGGTGATGTACCTGCCGGCGCAGTAGACGCCGGCGGTGACGGCGGCCATGCCGAGGGGCCCGGCGGAGAGGAGCCTGAAGGGCGTGGAGAGGAGCGCCGCCAGGGGCACGCCGACGGCGGAGGACGTCTGGCCGCTGCGGCCGATGCCGGGGTCACCACAGCCGTCGTCGGCGTGGAGGAGGCCGGTCTTGCAGTAGAGGGCGAAGTCCTCGCAGTTGTTCTCGAACACGTCGTAGGCGCCGAAGCCGTTCTGGAGGAGGTGCATGGCGCGGCGGACGACGGCGTCCGGCGGGTCGGAGGGCGCGGTGGTGCAGGTGCCGCCGCGCAGGCGGGCGAGGAAGAGCGCCGGCGGCGCGCCGTACTGGAAGGCGTGGAGGGAGCCGCCGCGGAGGAAGCAGTCGAGGCAGGTGAGGACGACGCCGCTGTCCGGGAGCTGGAAGCCGCAGTCCGGGAAGGTGGGGCACTCGGCGGCGCCGCCCGGCGAGAGGAGGCTGGACACGGCGATGGCCGAGTCCAGGCCTTCCGTGCCCGCCTCTTTCTTCCGCGTGAAATGCACCACCTTGCTCCCTCCCACGTAGATGCCTGAACGCACGAGCCACACACAACTCATGATCATCCATTTATCTCGCGTACAAAATTTAATTACAAGCTAGGATGCATTTGATCACCCCGCTAAATTCACAGACTCTACAGCACACACAACTCATGATCATACACATATCTCGCCTATAAAATTTAAGGGACCAACTATTTGACAGGCGCCTGCAATAAGAGTTTTGTGCGGTAGCGCATCAAAAAAATCTCCAAGTTCTTGGTACGTAAAAAATTCCACTGTCGCAAAACATTTTTTTCAATAAATGAAAATATGGAAAAACAGTAGAAATTTTGTAGAATTTTTTGCGTCTGCACGATTTCGCAAATTATATGACAAAAAAAATCTCTCGACGTGAAAAATAGAAAACAAAATAAGATTTATAATAAATAGAAAACAAAATAATCTATAATAAACGAAAAACAAAATAAATCTATAATAGATCAGACCTCGCGCAAAAAATTCCACTATCACAAAACATTTTTTCCAATAAATGAAAATATGAAAAAAAAGTAGAAATTTAGTGGAATTTTCACCAATTGAGTGCTAATTAAATAAAAAAATAGCAAAAAAATCAACAAAAATAGAAAAATATTTAAAATGGGTTGATTAGAATTTTAGAAGAATTATGAAATTTTTTCTACGCAATTTGGACTCCATATGGAATAGATATGAAAAAGAAAAAACATATGAACCTATACGTATATATGGCTGATGCGCCTGCGTATATATGGCTGCACATGCATGGAGGGCAGGCGCCTGTGCGATTTGGCTAGGCGCAGGCGTCTGCCAAATAGCAAAGCCGAAAATTTAATGGCAAGCTAGGATGCATTTGATTACCCCGCTAAATCCACACACAGTTCTACAACTTATTTATTTATCTTTACATAAAATTTAAAATAATCTAGTTTTTCAATCCGTCTTTTTTCTATCTCAAAGGCGTGTGTAAAAATTCTTTAAAACAAGTAACTAAATAATAGGGACCCATCTCTCAAGTCCACCTCCTAGAGCTCTAGAAATGAGGATATATGTCAGATAAATAAATAAGTCAATTAAAATAAGCCGTAGAGAACACAGTCTAAGCGAACAAAATGGGTAAACAAGCTGAAAAAAGACAGCTGACTATTCAAAAACATAAAGATAAAATAATCAAAAGCTCATTAAGGTGGTGAGGAATGTCGGCCGATATATATGTCGACACATCATCCTCTATGACAAGCTAAGTATAGAGTAGGTACCGAATTATGGGCAGACATATCTGAACAACCGATCGGCCTACCAAGTTAAAAGACTGAAAGACTGAACATCCAGATTTGCTGGAAAGAAGGGCAAAGTGGGGAATCAAAAGAAGAAGAGGGATCGACGATGAACCGATGGCATCTTTCTGGGTGCAGGTAGTCATGTGGAGAACTACCCCATGTCCTCCCCTACATATGCCAATGATCAATTGCCTCTGGGGAGGACGTCCATTTAATCAATGGCGACGTATCAATTGCCTGCCGATCGATCCAACACGACATTGCTGGTCGGCCCCAATGCCCGTGCCCCCCGTCCATGTAGACTCGAGGCTTATTCGGTTTGGCTAAGTCAAAAGTCAAAAGTTTTTTTTTAAAAAAAAAACTAATCTAAAAATATTTCAAGTTTTTTATAACGGTTTTGCTCAATGGCGATCGCTGGCGTGATTCACCCCAGCGATCGCTGTTCTTTCCATTGCAGGCGGGGATGAGGAGGAGGAAGAAGGGGAGGAGGAAGGAGGGCGTACTCTCGCCGCCGTTGAGCTCCCGTGACCTCGCCGTCGCCGCCTCGAGCTTCGCCGCCGGCAGTTCAGTTAGGGAATATTAGGGTTTGGGTTAGGGAATATATTTAGCCGTGGGGTGTAGAGAGGTCGGGGCGGCGGACCGGCGGTGGGTGGGGCTCGTCAGGCGGCGAGCGCGCCCACCGGCCGGGGAGAGATGGCGGTCGGGCAGGCATGGCGGAGGTGGAGTGGAGGCTACTGGCCGGGTTAGGTTAATGGGGAAGCGTCGGGCAAGGCGGCTGAAGGCTAGGCTAAGCCAAGCAGCCAGGCCAAGCAAGGGCGGAGGTGGAGGGAGGAGGAGGAGGAGGCGGAGCAGGGGAGGAGTCGGGTCGGGGCCATGGGGAAAGGGAGGAGAAGGGAAAGGAAGAGAGAGAGGGGGGCGTGGGTTGATCTGGGCCGTTGGATTAAGATCCAACGGCCAGAATCGACCAGGCACTTATAGGCCCAATCATCACAGTATGTACAAGTCGGTCCCGTTAATATAACCCTACAAACCACAAAAAATTACTATAAAATGTTACACTAAATAACCAGTACAAAAATAACAAATTATGGTTTGATCGGATAAAACTAAACTGAACCGCGAAACAGAGAGGGGCAGAGGGCCTCACTCTCTCCACTCCTTTACGCTTCCGAGCGTAGATCAGAGGCCGGTGAATTGCAAAGCAAAAGAGGCATGGCGACGCAGCTGGAACAAGGTGCGTGCCGCCGGCAAAGTGAAAAAGCGGGGAGCTTTGATCTCAGGTATATCAAAGTAACTGTGAATGGCAAACCTATAATTACATGTGGATAGTGACTGTGGGTTGGTTAGTTAAGAGCTAGATGCGATGTAAAAGAAGGTAATCCTTCCATCGCAAATATTAGTTGCTGTTTTTTCAACAAATTCACGTTGATCGCAGGCTACAGAGCAGAGACTGAAACAAAAGGGTTTTACTCCATTGTCAGTTGTCCCTAATGCTACCAATTACTGCTGCCTTTAGCGCCAATTGGTGAGTAACTGGGTACGTAATACATCCAGCTAGCCACGAGTCCTATGTTACAAGTACTGTGCAAACCAACCATTGCATGCCCTTAAGGATACGATAGAATTAATGAGTGGCCATCAGGGGTTCATTAAGGACACTGATAAGATCGAAACAGCAGGAGGCTCGAGCGGCAGGTGCTGTCGCTGAGGAACTAAGCAGCATAACCAGCATTTCACCGTAGCATTTTGCTCTCAGAGGAGAAGCAGAGTATGCTATGAGCAAGAAGAAGCGGAGACCGATCCCAATAACGCAAATGCGGCAAGAAGATCTGAACATGTCGGCCAATTTGAGATCAGAACATGGCGAGATCGATTTGAGGGGAGGAGCGGCGGCGGCGGGGCCGGAGGCGGAGGCGTACCGTGGTGGGAGTAGGTGAAGGCGGCGCGCCAGGTGTAGATGTGGTCGCTGGGCTTCACCTCCGACCGCTCCACGCGCTGCCACAGCAGCCCCATCGCCGGCGAGAGAGCGAGCGAGTTGTCGGCGGCGTGCTGTCACTCGGGGCCGGAGGTGTCGGCGGCGGCGGCGGCCATGGTTTGACTTGTCGGGAGTGAGTAGATGGCAAGGTAGCAGGGCAGGGAAGGTGAGCGAGAGAGCGTCGCCGTCGGCGAGAGGCAAGGAGCAGGAGGAAGGCGAGAGTGGGAGCCGTGGGATCAGTTATCTCCGCGCTCGAGGCCTCGGCCTGCGTGCGTGATCCGGTGCGCAGTGCTCGGGATTCGCGCGCGATCTTGAGAAGGAGGCGATGTGCGGTGCGTCCCCTTCCCTCCCTCTCTGCTTGTTATTACTCCATGTACTCATCTCACAGTTAATAATTTATAAAATTCTTTCACTCCGTCATTTCCTCATGTTAATCTTCTCTATTGTTTTTTAGCTGGGATCTTAGCTGCTCCGTCCACTACGCCCCCATAGCTTCGACTCATTTTAGAATTGAGAAGCTGCTCGAGGGAAGAAATCCGTGTGAAGGAATTTTACATTTGGATGGACGAAGGCGCTCGAAAATCTTTGTTGATGGTGTTTGATTCGTTGCCAATATCTTCCAATGTATATATTGTTTTATAGTACCGTAAAATGTAGGTATGGTTGACCGCCAAATGTTGTTTTGACCTCATACATTCCACGCGTAGAGACCGGAATATTCCTATTAAGATCTCTATCCTGTTGTGGCCTGTGGCTCAACTCGGAGGTGTTATCGAGCTCGAGTCGAGCCCGCTTTTGAAGCCAGGCTCAGCTTGTTTTTGACCGAGCTCGACCGAGCCAGGCTCAGCTCGGCTGGTTTCCACCCCTAAATAACATTGGTAGCCGATACTCGTTTGTTCAACAATCCATCGTAGCATCATGACGAACACTCCACCAAAACATGTTAAAACGCAGCCCTCACGTACCAATGCAAGCAAAGCGCAGGCATCGGGTGGGACACGGCCCACGGCCCACCAAACCGCGATCAATTCGTACACCTACCTCCTCCACTCTGAAAATAAAATGTACTCCTACCTATTCTGACCGTCTGATCCAGATCTCTGACCTCATCGACCACGCACGAGATTCCATGCGGATGTCGGTGGCGAATATGACCACAGGCCCAGAATAAAGCCCATTACGCAATTATGCCAGTACGGCCCTTACGATGGCATCCACGAACCAACCTATACGTGTAGTTGGGCCGTCCGATCGATCTTGTGTTATTGAGCCCAAATAGCCCACCTCATAGGCCAGCCACGTGACGTCCTCGTGGTTCCTTGCTCTTTTTCTATCCCCGTCTCTCTCGCTCTGGTCGTCGAATCCATCCGAAAAGCGAGCCCTCTCTCTCCCCCCTCTCGTGCTCGGAAACCCTAGCCGCCGCCGCCCGCTCCCACCTCCCGCCGAGGGACTTAGGCGTTGAAGACAGCGATGGCCGCCGAGAACTACTGGAGGTTCGCCGACGCGAGGCAGCAGCAGGCCATGGTGGCGGCGGCCGCAGCCGCGGCTGGCATGGCCCCGCAGGCGACGGTCGCCACGGCGGCGACGGTCGCGGCCGCAGCGGGCATGGCGCCGCAGGCTGCCATGGCGCAGCAGGCCGCAGCGCCACCGCTCAAGCGCGCGCGCCCCGACTACGGAGGTTCGTGGATCTACGCCCTCCAGATCTGACTTTTTTTTTTTGTATCCTTGTTTTATTGCTTGCTCGGCTTCGTGATCTCTTTGTTTCCTATGCTTCTATGCCTGGGTGTATTGATTTTTTGTGAGAGGAATTTAGGTTATCTTTTGTTATTAGCTCATTATTTGTAGCTATGATGTACAGATCTATGGGATATGCTGTTTACATCTATTAGTAATCAGCATCAGGACGGTTGTACCCTGCTTTTTAGTTGCACTGAAATCTGAATCATAAGCTAGCATCATATGAACAGATCGAGAATTGACTCTGACTGGTGAAGAGGTGCTAAATTTCCAAGAGAAAACCCTGTTTCAAATTGTTTTTTCTTGTCGAGCAATAGATGCCTGCAGAAAAAAAAGATTTTATTCTGGTGTGATGCACGTTGTGCTCATATGGTTTGCCAACCTGCTGATTGGGCATCTGGCAACAACCCACGACAACGCCTCCTTGTTGCAAGTATTACTTTAAACATAATAGACGTTGTCCTGGTCTGACGGCGTGTCTGTACGTCTGTTACTCTATGCTGGCGCAAACTTCCTTAGAAAATTTTTACTTTCGATTGGATTTCAATTTATCAGACTTATATAATTGGTAAGAAAACGTGGTAACTGTGGAACAGCGGTGGTCGATCACTACTGTTGTCAGCACTGAAAATATTCCAGCAGTTCGTATTACAGCAGATGGCTTTTGTATTAAATTTATTTATCAGACTTACATAATTGGTAAGAAAACGTGGTAACTGTGGAACAGCAGTGGTTAATCACCACTGTTGTCAGCACTGAAAATATTCCTGCAGTTCTTGTTATAGGAGATGGCATTTGTATTTATTTTTCTTCATTTTGCATGCACCCAATATTCCAATTCGATGTCACTCTACATTTTTATTTTTGTTATATATCTTCTTTATTTATTTTTTGTAGCTATGCCCAATTGTTATGTTTCGGTGCTGTGTGGAGCATGTTAAGCAATGAAATTTTTGGCAAGTGGAATTGACACTCATTTCTCTACCTTAAATTTTCTATCAGACGTGTCTGCTGGACAAGATATGACTGGATATTATCCGCGTGAGGGTGACAGAACAGGCTACCATTCGCTTAGAGAAAATGAAACAATTGGAGCATCTTATGACCGCTTCTTGCGCAATGGGGTATAAATCAAGTTACTTAATAAAAAACAAGCACTGTTTTTCTAATTAAAGGGTTGGTGATCTACTTTATTTTGTGTGCTGGGCTTCTAGATGCCTTCTGTTGGGGCCAACGAAACTGGTAGGGCAGTTGCTGGTGGGATGGGTGGATATGCTGTTGATGATCGCCGCATGTTGGGTGTCGTTGGTATGGACAGCAGAGCCATGGGGTATGGTGCAAGGCCTGAGCCTCCTCTTCCACCGGATGCATCCAGCACATTGTATGTTGAAGGCCTGCCTGCAAACTGCACCCGTAGGGAGGTTTCACGTATCCTTCTAACAAGTTAATAACATTTTTCATACTTAGCTTTTGACATTTCAATACCAATACCGTGCTCTTTTTTGACTTTTTGAAACAGTTATAGTATTCTGTATTTCTCTACCATGTTTTTTGTGAGGCACTATCTGTCCAAACAATCTGCACTCTTTTAGCTGTGTCGCCTAATCACTTAATTTATTTTGAAATCAGCACTGGATTTAATTTAATAGTTTAATAGTGTGTTTTTGCACGCTTCTTCTCAATCATCTATTTCGTTAATTTGAAGTATGAATGAAGTATATCAGTATATCTTGTCTTTTGTTCTATATGTGCTTTTCTCCTTAACATTTTCCTTCCGCAGACATATTCCGCCCTTTTGTAGGTTTTCGTGAAGTGAGGCTTGTCAACAAGGAGTCAAGACATGTATGTTGCATATGCATGTTCTTTGCGCTAATAGAAACTCTTATGCTCTAATGGTGATGTAACTTAATATATCTACGTTTCTGCAGCCTGGTGGAGATCCTCATGTCTTGTGTTTTGTTGATTTTGACAACCCTGGCCAAGCTACTATCGCACTTGATGCTTTGCAAGGTGAACATATTTGTTATATCTTTGGCTATGGATTATGTAGCTGTATAAATAATATGTCAATTAGCTTTTACAGCATACAGCTCTCATGTACTGTCTTGTTGAATATGTTTTTTTCTCACCAAGCTTGCTTGTGAATTGTACTTTCTTTGTGTTCATTCCACATCGTAGATCACTATTAGGTCCTGCATTGGGGATAGCAATCAATTCATGGTTAACTGGGATTATTAGATAAAAACTTTGTCCTTTTGCACTCCGTGGGTCGAGGGGAATACTATCAGTGTACCACTCAGCACTTGCTCATGTGCGACATGCTTGCAAGTGAATGTTGTGGGCTCATATTCTCTAAACGCTGTCTGAAACATCGTGATGAGTACAGTATTATAAGTTCTTTTTTATAGGAGGGTTGTGCTCAGATGTATTTAGTTGTTATTAGCCAGCCATAATAATGCCCATTGATCAGCTAATTTTAGGATTCTTAACAATTTGAACTTCCCTTGACGATGTGGCAATTCGAACTTGCAGTTATAAAATTTTAACTTATCACTATTACCTATGCGTTGGATCTAATACTATTACCTATGCGTTGGATCTAATACTTGCACCTCCTTCCTTCATAAGCATAGGGTAAACGTATGAGGTTCGATGTCTTGTTCACACGGCGACTTGAGCAAAATAAACCATCACGATTCGTTTTGCAGGTTATAAGTTTGACGAACATGAGCGCGACTCGGCCCATTTGCGGTTGCAATTCTCACGCTTTCCTGGTCCGAGATCAGCTGGTGGGCCTCGTCCTAGGCGTTAAGTTGCGCGGGGTCTGGTTTTCTGGTGGTTGCCGAACCTATCGCTTAAACGTTCGATCGGACTTCCGTGGCGTAACGCTTCTATATTGCACCAATTTCTTCGTCAGTGGCTTCTATGTAGGCTTCGTCAGCTCAAGTTGCGAGAGCGTGAAAAAGGATGATGCAATAATCGATATGCAGCCGCCTTCATTAGATTGTCGTACCGTTTATTAGAAGTGGAACTTTCGATTTATTACCCATACTGTATTCTGCTGCCATAGAATTTATGATCTGGTGTATCTTATTGTTGTGGGCTGCCCACACTCTTATGGGTTTGTTATCCTGTTTAATGTTAAGTCCTCTGGACCGTTGTTTGTTTGTTGCTAGACAATTTTAGTAGTGTTGATCCTTTGCTGTTCCTTTCACATATATCAACATATCCTAGGTTAATAGAAATTGTACCTTTCCTTCTGCAGTTCTGCCTCAGGCTGTGTATTATAATTTATGCGTAGTTGCTCAGGAATTAAGGGTACATTCATACCCCCTTAACAACTTAAGTGACAATTCGTACTCCTTTCTGTTTGTAGATCAGGACTCCCAATTTGATGATTTTTAATGTTCTCGCTAGAACGAATTATCATGCTAAATCGTTAAGCTGTGGATACAATCCATAAACCGAAGGATCATGAAATATTGAAATGAGGTAGGATGGTGTAAAGTGGGTTGCTTCAAGGTTTGGAGTGCTGCACGTTTTGCTTAGGCACGACGTATTGTAGTGCCACATGCTTTGCTTAGGCACATCGTAGTTGGTTGGTGAACCGACATTCAGTATACAATGATTTGAAGATGCCCTGATGAGATGTTCTGTGTATATTCAAACCCTTGATATAGGCATGCTTGTGCTCTACTGTAATCATGCACGTCAAGGTTAGTTCATCAGTTGTCTTTAGCCATTTGGGGCATAGTGCCAGCATATGAATTGAGTTATATCTAGACAAAGCGTATAACTGATTTTTAAAATTTTGCAATGTTGCCGTTAATTGAGTCATCGAAACAGCTTGTATAGTACTGTGGGATAGTATTTGTAAAATAGCTCCATTGAGTCCAATGTTGGTTATGGAACCGATTCCTATAATTATTAAACCCATATGAGATACGGAGGAATAGGCTATTCTTTTTTTAAAATTTCGTTGACCAAAAGCTGCAGAAGCTGCTGGGTTTCTTAAACCTGTTGATGGGAAGTAGATGGGAGTAGATGGGTTTCTTAAACCTGTTGATGGGAAGTAGATGTGAATTATTTATGCCCCTATGCTCATCTGTTACCTTTCTTTTTGCAAGGAGTGCTCAGGTTACTCTTGTCCAGATAGCCATGTGAATTTGTGTTCTGCTTGTTAATAGGTTATATTATGTTTATTGCAGGTGTTGAGCATAGTATCTACTATTCACATGAATTGATTGCAATCTTGGTTTGTTTGTGTTTGTTCATGTGTACTATGTTTATCGAGTACATGAACACAATCATGTACCTTAAAGAAGTTTGCGCAGCATACTGCCATATCAATATGTTCTTATATACCAAAGTTAAATTGTTATGATGGAATGGAGGATTTCAGATTAACGCAAGAGTTTTGCTGGTAGACTTTATAGTTTGATGATAATATTGTGTGAAATCAAAAGGCATAGTTTCATTGAAGCGTCAAATTTTGTTATGCCTGCGAGCTTTATGTGCTGGCGTGCTACATACAATGATATCAGTCACCTGTTTGATGGAACCTTTGTAGCTTTGCTTTGTGTCTTTTCTGTTTTGTGTTTGTGAGTATTGCTTTGGCCTTGCCAATGTTGATTCAACTGATATGTTTTCTTAATGCCTTGGTATGAGTCGGTGTATTTGTGATTTCCAGTCGTTTTGCAGAGCAAGGCCACATGAACATTAATGCCTTGCCCCGGCTCCATCTGAATTGTAAATGCGTGCGACTTGTTTGAGTAATAATACTAAGTGCAAAGGTGTTTTAAAAACGGTTTGCAGTCCGCAGTCGGTTCCCAGTAATTTCCTTGACGGCCAATTTGTAAGTTTTTGAGGTAGGCTGTCGCCGGTCGGAGCGCACTACTAAAGTTTTCATCATGGTGGACACTGGACTGTAACTAGCGGTGAATGTCAGCAAAAGAAACATGGTTATGGTGGATGTACTTGATCAACGCCTTCATCTAATTCCTTTAATTTTGCTTTCCTGTTCGGGTATGACTTCGATATGCATTGTGTATTGCTGTGTATTTTTTTTTCTTTCCAGACAAATTGGTTGAAAGAAAAAAATGTAATAAAACCAACAGTCGGATATTTACTTTTTTTGGGTCTGCTGTTGTGATAACCCCCATAACTCGAGATTTGAAAATAATGTTCGACTTAACACTGAGATTTGAAGATAATATTACTTAGCTCGGAGATTTGAGAACAATATTAAGGCCCTGTCCCTATGGTGGGTTCTACCGCAGCAATCTGCCATACATCGGTGCTTTGTGCTATTTGCGGACCCACCCATGTCATCGCGTAGCTCTATGGACGGACTTGCCATGGACCATTACCAATGGTGTTCTTATCTAGAATGTTCAAGTCGTTATCCGCATTTTTTTTCTCTGTTATTTTGTTTGCTATGGTTTTGACACGTTCATGGAGGTAAAATCCGTCGTGCCCACCAAATTATCTTTGGTTCCTCTTGTGCCTCATGCTGAACCTGCCTGTCTCCCTCTACCACACCTGTGTTAGCCTCTGGGCCTTTCCTATCGATGCCCTACGCTTCATTGTCCTCCTAGATCCCAACCAGCACAACCACACGTCCGCCGTTGCTATATGCCACTGCTTCTTCTTCGCCGCCACGAACCGTCATTTGGCTCCTAGCCTCGCCATTGCGTGTTTTAGTCTCTACGAATGTGTAAGCATGAGAAATAAGCCGACAGACTGTAATTGTATTGAAATAATTTAAAATAACTCAATCAAGCCCAAATTGGCCCATGGGATCAATAGAAGGTAGCTTGACAGGTTCTTGGCTCAAAGACGGACACACACATCCAAAACTCTTCCCCATGCATACTCTCCTGAAGCCTCGTCTTCTTCCCACTCGCCCTTGCGACGGCTATGGACTGCCTCCTTCCTCAAGCTTGCCGTCATCTTTCCAAATGCCTCTGTAGTTGCAATCTCCTCATGGCGCGGTTCCTCTAAACTACGTGCCGTATGATCGTCCACTCTCACTTCTCATGTTAGCACACAATGGTCACCTCCTACTTGCAGCGACGATGAAGATTCAAGTGGTAGGTTTTGCATATGTGTTCACCACCTCCGTTCTGGATGTCCAAGACTCCAAGTTAAGCATCTTCTGCAGGCACCCTAACCTTGAGCATGACGATGTCGGTGGTAGGATGGCCAAAGGCGTGGTTGATCCAAGATAGGAGACATGCTTGTAGCTAACTCATGGATTAGTTGTTAGTTTGTGTGGGAGCCTGCAACCTCCCAAATGCCACTTGATCTTTGAAAGGTGGGAGGATGCTGATCAAGATGGTATGAATATGGATGTTTGTGCTTTGCTATGAGTATTACTTTTTATTGTGACCCTTAACTTTGTTTTTATATTCGACTATGTCATGTTCACGTCTTCACCATTGGGTTCACACTCGATTGCCATGTGCTTTTGCACATATGGTTTCATCGTCTCAACTCTGCGTACGTACTCAGCTTTGTTATGTTTCCACATCCTACACTAAGATTTCTAAATAAATTTACTATGAGAAGGAAGCTAGATAAATGGTGATATGATGTATTTGAGTTGATGGAAAGCATTAATATAACGAACTAAAACATGATGACAAGTAAAACAAATAGAAAATACATTCATAACATCCTGATTGTTGGATTGAAAGGTTAGAGGGTGGAGATGGATTCATAATGTCTGTATTGTTGGATCAAATGGTTAGAGGGTGGAGATGGATGACTATTAGCATTGTTGCCGCTATCACTATCACTAGAGAAATTTTAATAGTAGATACTATTATGATTTTGTGAATTCTTGATTATTAACCAAATTTGCATTTGGTTGATGAGGAACTTTCAATTCCATCCTTGATTCTAAAAACCTTTATAGCTCCAAAGTGCTTAGTTGGTCATTTTCTTGAGAGATCTTGACTAGTAATGTGTCCTAGAGTGTGCTTAATGGTGTGAGCTTCATCTATGCCAATTAACTCCTCTATGGCCTTATTACCTTTAAAGAAGGTTTTTGGTGCTAGTTTCTTGGTGAGCTTCCTAGGAGGAGCTTGTGGAAGCCATCAAGTACTATACAAGGTTTCAAAGTCCATTTTGCTAAAGCGGCGAGGGACTATCTTGAGTTGATGCCTTGAGCATATGTATCGAACAACAACCGGAGTCATACTCATTTTTATAAAGAGTGACCCCACAAAGAGTAGAAGAAGGCGATAACCTTCCTTGAACCTCCGGAAAAAAACGAGTGCTATTATCCTTTTACTTTCCACATTTATGTTTGCTCTCTTACATTGTTGCTCTTATCGATATTCCATGGTGTTTTTGGTTGCTCTTGTCTTGCTTAACTTAAACCTAGTTGCTCTAGTGTATAAAGTTTTTTTTTTCTTATTGTGCATTTTATGAAAACAAAAAAGATAAAAATTTGTTGATTAGCCGATTAACCTCCTTCTGACCTAGCGATCCCTTCATGGTGCATTGAGCATGTGGACAATATAGGGGAGCATGGACTCAGCACAGTGAATCATCCCTTCATGGTGCATTGATCATGTGGACAATATGGAGGAGCATGAACTCAACGCCGTGAATCATGGGGACAATGTACATGGTGGAGCATAACCTCGATGCAACAAAGCCTTGGAGCAGGCTTGGCCTTGCCACCTATTGGTGTGAGCGGGCATGTCCTTGCAGCTGTGTAGGTGCACGCTGGTGGAAGAAGGGCACATCTACATGTCGTTTGCCAAAAGGCATGGCCTGATACAAGAATCAATATATACAGTCACTCAATGAGTCCTATGAGTTGAGATTAAGGAATGCACACAAATCAAACATGGGACTCTTGGCTAAACTCAACCTGCATTTGTACCATATACGAGGTCATCCAAGCAAAGCAACCAAACAATCCAAATAAAACTCACCTCTCGTGGATGTGGCATCTTGAGCCTCACTAAGTGCTTGCCCCATATAGACAATCAATCAAGAAAAAATATTTTCTATGTTTATAATTCGAAGGCACATTTTTACCTTAGCCAATCCGGGCCTAGTCCACCCTTTGTGGAATCATTGAATCAACAACCAAAATTATTTTCTCATTCCTAACATGCTAAGTATATTTTTAGTCAAGACATGGTAGTCTAGACTTAGCCATAGTTCTATCATGGATGGCTCAGATTATCTATGGCAAAGTTTGCCTTTATTTAAGGTACAAAGAAAAAGGCTAGTGTGCTTTTGTATGACCACGTTGTTTAAAAAGTTGGCCCAAGAGGATACACAACCCCTACCTTCAGGCAAATCTTTATTTCAAGGAATCAATTTGATATACTGACCACTGCAAGAAATCTATTTGATCTTTTGACCATTGATAATTTTAACCTTGGGCAATCTGTCTTATAACGAGATTAATATGTTTGCAGCCGTAATTACCAGTGTTGACCAGAGAAGATTGTTAGACAACCACGCTACCGAGTGTAGTCTGAGGTTGCCTAGCAGTGCTTAGATCGTAGACGACGAAGAACAATCACAGATGAACACGTATATGTAGAAGAGGAAGTATTCTTTATTGCTTTTCTCTTGTGTACATAATAGATTGAAACCTATCCTATTTATGCTTGGTGCTAGGGTTTCGGCTGGTCCATCCAAGTGGGCCCCACCCCATTGCCGAGCCAGGCCCAAGGCCGGCCCGGCTAGGTGTGGTTCCTTAACACTCCCTCTTGGACCTTGCCGCGTGATGCATATGCCCCAAAAACTCCATAAAAACCCAGTTGGAAAAATGCTGGAGAAAGAGTACATAGCATACGCTTGCTGTGCGCACGGATTTGCCTCGTTAAAAACCTCACGTGAGAAACTTCATTGAAAACTCACTTAAGGAAAAAAGAGTACAGATCCACCCAACGTTTTTTCATAATTCATGCATTCATTCATTCAAGTTGGGTACTCGAACTTCGTGTTCAAGATTTCAATTCATAATATGTGAAGTTTCTCCCCCTGAATCCTGCACTTCTTTAAGTCTTTTCATTCCAATTCATTTTACGCATCTTTTAAAAGTAGATGCAAGGAGTGACTTATCAAATAAGTCTGCTATATTCTCAATTGACTTAATGTGCAGAAAACTGATTCTTTACTTGGGGTCCGTATACTGAATAAATTTTCTTTCACATATCCAGTCTACACTTGTGCGACACATGCTGCATTATTTTCATAATTAATAATAGGGGTTCATTCAGTATACAATCCACATGACTGAAAGTGTGGAATGACCTTCTTCAAAGCCATGCATATTCATAATAGGCTTCATTTATTGCTATGATTTTCGAGTGGTTTGTCGACATTGACATAACAGTCTGCTTTGACGATTTCTTCTTAATTCTAATTCTTACCACATAGGAAACATATTCATATTCATATCTTGATTCTTTCATTCCAAGATTTCTCTTTTTTCAGAGGTATCGGGAGATGTCCTTGATTCTTTCAAATGCCCTTCTTGTGCTCTGCATTATACCAAGTTGATAAAATTAACGGCAACTGCAACGTACAGCCGGCAAATGCATTGTACTGCCGTATGCTATTCACGAGGTATATGAGCCACTCAAATTCTGATACAAAACTTCATATTTCTGGACATCCTCCCCCTCATCCCAAGGTCTGTACAGGTCTAGGTCTGCAAGAAATGACCGATCAACCATTGGGTTTTCGTGGATACACCTTCTCAAAAATCAAACCTTTACAACACGATTAACGTATAGGTTGACTGTTGTAGCGAGATTCATTTGGCATATGCTTAGGGTGTTAACCCAAGCTGCAATGGCCAATCTATTCATCTCGTTCTCATACGTCAAGTATGTGCTTTATTCTTTTATTCAATCTGTATGGTAATGCAAAGGATTACACTGTACAGATTTCTATTTGCTCTATTTTGGTTCAGGACAATGATACTCATGTATCTTCATATAAAAGTCCATCCAGGTCTCTTTCCAGTTACAACATCCTTTCAATTCATTTTCTTTCTCAACTTTCAGTTGAGTACTGCTATTGAGATAAGGGTATCTAAAGGTTACACCACCCATGATCGGGGAATAAGTTTCTTCATAAACAACGCAAAGGCGTTGAGTGAAACATTATGCTACCAGCCTTGCTTTGTACCATACCACTTCATTTTCTTTACTTCTCATTTCGAACAAAGGCCCACGGGGCAAACACGAGGGAATGTGCAGCGCAGAGGCCTAAGCACTTCTCCTTTGTTCAGAGAATAGTTCCGCGGTGATTGCCTTCTTCCATTCTTTTCGGTCCAGCTATGTCTTATACTCAAAGAGAGATGCATGCTCAGGATCGAGTTCAATTGTTTTGGCAATATTCTTTTGCAAAGTATATGTCGACATTGGCTGTAATTCTATTCATATATCCCCGGAGTGCACAGAGTTTATGGCCATTTCTTCATGGGGTGCTTCGTGCACTTGTGCTTCTTGCACCATCACTTGCTCTGCATCACTATTTTCCAATCGCGGGAGCAAGGACCTTTAGATGGTTGCCGATGTGCGCATTCACATGCTCGTCTGCACGCCATTTGGCACGCTCGTTTGCATGTCATTCGGCTTCTTCTTTAATTCTTTCTTCTTGTACCGGTAAATTCAAATGGAGTGCCTCGCTAGCGTGTCGCTTCACCGATGCAGTCTCAACTGGCTCCCCTTCTTATTCTTTCTTTTGTGGGGTATTTTCGTGACCGGTTGTGCTAAGTCCTCATTACCCTTTTTCTCCAGACGTCTCCGGCTACTCCGGGTTTGAGAATCCAGATTCACGCGCCTTTTTCTTTGAGGCCTCGGGCGGTTTGAGGGTGCTACTCGATGCCTTCTTTCGCACTTCAACCCTCTCTGGTGCATTGCACGCTGGCACATGCGACTTGATCACATCCTTCAAATCACAAAAATGATTAGGCAGTTCATTAATTTCTTAAATGCTTTAAAATTCATACTAGTGCGGCTAATGCGTGGGAATGCATTAGTGGTGTCTGAGGTTAGCCACATATTATCCCGGCATTCTTCTTTTCAGGGTTCTATTCCTCCCCCTAATGACGGAAATTGATCCTCAGTCATTTTTAAATTCATTACAAGTGTGGTATAGGTACATAAAACTTGCATTCAAATTGGGAAATTTCTTTTCTTTGCACTAGTCGGATGTTGTGGGACTACGTGTCCCATGCACTGATTGATAAGGGCTGCTAGTCGGGCTTCTATTTCTTTATTCAATATTAGACAACTCAGCAAGTGCGGCCGGACATCTTTAATCCATGACGCTCGGACATGAGATATATAGTGCTCTTCTTTGGTATTCGATACAGTTCAATGATTATCGATCAGCTAGCATTGTCCTTCTTATTTTGGACTTTATAGTAATGATCAGATAATTTATTCTTTAATTCTTATGATCTGCGAGATCAGCTTCATAAACATGTGGTTTATGTAGAGAATAAACTCATGCCTTACCACAAGGAAGCAATTGTGAGCACTAGAATGTTGTTAAGTGCCCTTGGCAAGGGCTGCATACGGCCGCGAACCTCTCCTAGATGCATTCTAGGCAAGGAGAAAACTCGACTTAACCTTTAATAGGAGAGTGCCCAGTTCATGATACAAAAAATTCTTATATTAATGCTATGTCCTTGCGAGTTGATTGCACCTCATCTTTTCTATAATTGAGATGGCAATTCTACGATGCCAGATGGAAGAGATTAGAGCTTCTAAATATATTCTAATGTAGTATAGCCCAAATTCAAATGGAGGGGGAAATTCTAACATTCTTTACACACATCCAAAATGCTTCACAATGCATAATAATTCTTTTGCCATTCTTCATTGGTCTCAACGCGGAAACCGTCGGCATGGATGTTTTTCAAATTTAAGAGAGTTCAAATGGATTCCGGGTAAAACAATGCTTCTTTAAAGTGCTGATGTAAGACCCATAGAATTTTATGTCGTCTCTTAAAATTCTATTGGTGTTGTTAAACTACTAACAATTCATATCTCCATAGGGCACTACACTAGTTCTATTCATAGTTGCAATCAGGCAATGGCAATATTCATAATTCTTATAATTCAAATATTGATTACAACTTCAGGGTATATATTGGAATATAGGATAAATTCATAATGAACATGAGAATTAAGATTTGCTCTTCGAGTGCTTCAATTCTTTCTTTCAAACAGTGTGCTCATCGAGAGCTTCAGATTCTTCATGCTAAAATTCATAAAATGTCTATTAGCGACCACAATCTACAGGGAGAATGCTAATAGTGCAGCTCCTGCATAATTAAATGCTACAGTTATGCACTTTCTCTTAGAGTCAATTCTATTTGTCGAGATCTTCTCTTCTTTACCCACTTCTTGTGGCTTCAATATGATTAAGAGGCGGTGTAAAGTTGTCTTTTCATGGATGTATTCTACCAATAGGTTTCTTTTCTAGCCACAGTGAGACACATTTACTGCTTTGAAATTCTTTTCGGTCTAATAAGCCGCAATTTCATCAATAGGTTTGCGGTGAATTTTCGACCAATGCCCCTAAATGCCACATTTATAGCACATCTTGACCTAGTGGCCATGTGGCTTGCATTATGTGACTTTATTCTTATATTCTATATCACTTGGAAAATGGACTTTCTTTTCTAGGTCAATTTCTATAATTTTCCTTCATTCCATTCTTCCAACAAATGGGCTTTTCACCCCTAGTAGCTGCTCTAATTGCACTGAGGTAAAAAGTGGGATGTACTATCCCCTCGTTTGTGATTTTGTCACATAGAGAAGGATCGTATAAATTCTATGCATATTGAGTTGTACTCGGTCATAATTCTATAGTCTGCAAACCTTATATGCACCAAATCCTGTTATGCTTATGACAGGATAGTATGCTTGAGCTTCATAAGCCACTCCTAAAATGCAGCATATAGCATCAAAGTGCTCCCCCTCAACCATGCATGCAAAATTTTGGTAAGGAGGTGGTGCATAAAGAAGTGTGGTGCTTTCGTTCTGTGTATCGGTAGGTTTCTTTCCCTTGCAGGGACCTAAACCGATTAACAGTGTTGGGTTTCTAAGGACCGAATACAATCATCACGTCCTATGTCCAAGTGAGATAATTCAGACCACAAGGGGCCAGTTTCTTAAATTCATAAATTGTGATACCCGACAGTTTCATATTCCAAAATTCATTCATAAGATTACTATGAGTAATCTAGTGGAGAGAGTGGTACTAGATAGACTTCATTAATAAATTCTCATGTAAATCCAATATTCCTACTATGCCATTACCAATTCATATAATAAACAGGCAAAAACTGATAATTACAAAAGCAAATTCAAAAGATAATTGCATAAAAGTAATTAACAGTAGCTAAATAAGCTTACAAATTCAAAACCGGGGTCATAAAGAACTCCCAGAATGTTTTCATGCCTGAATATATGCTTTCTTCAATTTCTGCTAATTCCAAGGGGCTTTATGAAATTTTCAATGCTTAGAAAAAGCTAAGTGCAATTTCCATAATTCTCAGGGGCTTTCTGGAATATTCTTTAAATTCAGAAAATACTTCATGTAATTTTCAAATGCCAAAGATTTTTCTGTAAAACAATAGCCTAGAAAATTTCTCATAATTTCTAGGAAATCCAAGGACTTATTCATAAGATTACAGGGCAAACAGGTTTTATTCCCCATTTTTCCGGTCTGCCCCGCCCATTCTTTTACTTTTTCGGTCTGGACCGTTCAAAACCGGTCCAGTAGCCCCTATTTTTCATTTATTTCATGATCCGGCCCGCGCCCTTCTTTTCATAAAATTCAGGGGTTAGAGCGCAAATTCGCAATGCAAAATATATATGCAATTTCAAAATTTAAGCCCCATACAATTCATTTTTCCTTTCCTTAATTCTTTATTTCTCTCTGGCCCATGGCCTTCTTTTCTTTTGTTTTCTTTTCCCGCGGCACGCCCCTTCTTCTCTTTCTTTATTCTTCTTTTCATAATACATTTTTCAGCCTAAAGGCTTTCTTTTCTTTTCTTTAATTCCCGCGGCTCCTTTCTTTTCTTTTCTCTCCCCGTGTCCTTTCGCCCGCAAAGGCGTGTACCACGCCCGCCAGCCAGTCAGGCGCGGCATGCTGCAGGGGCGGGCGCGCCAACCAATGGCGGCTTTGCATGGAAGGGCGGCCAGGCCGGGAGGGCGCCAGACGGAGGCCAGTCTGCCCATCGCTCAACTGCAAGGGCACCGGGCGGCTAGGTTTCCCTAACCGCCATGGCGCGGGCGTGCGCGGCGGCGGCAGTGTGCAAATGGCAGCTGGCGCGGCAAGCATGGCGAGGTGAAACCTGGCAGCTGTGTGTGCTAACAGCGGCGCGGCATGGCATCTGGCACGGCACACGGCAAGACGCAATAAGTATGGCGCTGACCGGCGAGGCAATGCCTGCGCCTGGGCGCATGCAGCTGTGTGGCGGCGCGCGCCAAGACGCAGATGGCGGCGGCCATGGCCTGCGATGTAAGTTCAAGGTATAACTTGTGTTATTTTGGTGATTAATGACAAACACACTTAATGACAATGCTTGGTTTAGTGTTTACTTATATTGCTATGAGACTAACGTGTTTATTGTCAAGATTGAACATTAGTCTTATCTATTTAGAGGAGAATCAAATATAACAAGTAGACAAGCTCTCCATCCTAGAAAGGTATGCTCATGTTTTATGTTGAGGCTAACACACTTGATTGTAGATTTTCCTTAGCCCCATATATGCAAATAGGATGGATGACTAATTGAGGTATGCAATCTCGGTATCCTTGATCTACATTTGTGATTGCATTTTTCATGTGTAAGTGCTCTTTATCTTATCTAGAATTAAACTTCATATTGCTATAAATGGAATTGGTGCATGCATGCCTTGTTTGTGTATATTCTCATGCATCTCACTTAGTGAAGTTTAATATAATTTAGTTCACATCTTCACTCTTGCTCTAAATGTTGTTCGCACATATACAATTCTTATATATCCTTTCATGTGCTTCATTTAAGTGAAGATTGTATTCTTTGCCTTGATTTAATTGTTTCATCATGTTGGCAATCACCTCTCTAGTGCATATAGATTAGCTATATATGTCATGATGCACTTAACAAATAATATTGTGTCAAGTGTTTTTATTCATATTGTGTCTCCTTATATGAAACACTTGACGCGCTTAATTGCTCACGAACATAACCTTATTCATATGTATTGAGCTTTCGGGACTAATGGATTTATTGAGTGATTAGGAAAAGAATTAGGTCCGTGCATGTGTGTGATGACTAAGGTATGTCAAGAGGATGACGGCTAAGCCGTAGTCAACAAGACGACGGTGTCACCAAGAGTTGAGGAACAAGTCGAGATCGATTTGACGTGGAGATCGTCGGGGGATGATCAAGTCAAAGTCGATAAGACAAGAGTCTCATGAGGTGAACCAAGTCAAGGTTGGCAAGGTGAAGACGTCATCAATCATTTGGTGAAGGTCATCATGCACATTGCTTCAAGTTTGCGACAAAGATCAAGAAAAGAAGACGGCAAGTGCTTTTCCTAGACTTGTACTATCTTGCTTTCATTTGAGTCTACGGATTGCCGTACTATTAAGGGGGATGCCATGGAGAATGGTTTTGATATGTCTTAGGTGCTCAATTGATCAATCCTTGTGAGGAGACAAAGAGAAGTGATTGGTGGGGGTTAGAAAGTGCAAAGATGTGGAGTTGGCTTTGATTTCCCTTGATCTATGCATCACTCACTTGGGTTTGAGGTGGTGATACCTTGTGGATTAGATAGCCCTTGTTCTCAGCTTTCCGTAGAGCCCAAGATCACCTAAAACGGAGTTCGGAGTAAAAGTTATCCTTGTTTTAGTCGAGGCTGTGTTGCAGTCTCGGACTGTCCGAGATCTGGTACGGACTATCCGTGAGTTCGGACTGTCCGGTCCGGACTGTCCGGTTCGGACTGTCCGAAGGTTCGGATTGTCCGAGGTAGCCTCCAGTTGAGCTCTCTGTTTAATTTATCTGATTTACCGGACTGTCCGAACATAGCTTGATTGTCCAACTCTCTGACTCTCGAACTCCAACGGCTAGTTTTCCAAGCCATCTATTTAAAGCCCCTCACTCCCCACTTGCACACAACGGCTAGATCACAAGTTTATTGACCTATCCTCTTGTTCTTGAGCCTCCCACACCTCCTAAACCCTAGATCTTAGTGATCCTCTTTGAAAGAAGAGTTGGGAAGGGATTAGGGTTAAATCTAAGTGATTCCCCTTGTAAGGAGTGTTGGGAAGAAGGATTGAATCTTTGTGATTCATCTAGTGGGAGAGAAGATTGGTGAAGAAAGTGTGAATCCAAGAAAGCAAGATTTGATTGTTGAGCACTTGAGTACATCTCCGGGTTCGTTCTTCATTGAGCATCTATTACCCTTGGAGGTTGAGGACTCCTAGACGGCTAGGCGTCACCGGTGAGCCACCGACGAGGTGTGGTTGGCCACCGCAAGTTTGTGAAGGTACGATTCCGCCTCCGCAACGGAAGGAATCAAGAAGCAAAGTCGGTGAGTGCGTTGGCACAAATCCGAGAGGGAAAGAGTCAAGTGGGACTCGGGCTCAAAGGTGTTGGAGCCTACCTCAACGGAGAGTAGGATCCTTAGGATCCGAACTTGAAAACAAATCTCCGAGCCTCCATGTTCTTACTGGGTTTTATCTACTCTCACTCTCAAGCTTGATTTATTTGATTATTGCGCTATTGGCTTGATTGTCTTGTGAGATACTATTGCACACTTACTTGCTTGTGAATCATATTGTGTCCTTGTGATATTGCTTGTGGTATTTGAGTGGTGCAGACGCTTAGGAGATTTGGGGACAAAATCTTCTCGATTGACCTCGAATTTGTCAGGGGTGTCACTGACGATCCGAACCTACTTCCGCAGCATAGATTGAAGATTGAATTTGGTGTCACGCCTATTCACCCCCTCTAGGCGTCATCTCGGTCCTTTCGGCATGGCGTGGCGGCGGCGCACGCGCCCAATGACAAAGACGACGCTGCCTTCTTCAATAGTGCGTGCGTTATTCTTTCAATTCTTTTGCATGTGTTCGTCAGCCGATTCGAGAAGGCGGCGGTTAGATTCAACAGATCTACGAGATCCAAACAATTCTTCAACAGATTCAATTTCGATTTTATGTTCGTTCGTCGCGATCCAAAGAACCGTTGTTTAATTCAATGGAATCTTGAGATTCTCGCAATTCTTTAACAGATTCAAACAGATCCCGGAAAAAACCAATCAGACCTTCGTTTCTTGTGGCAAAGACGGATCGTGAACCGTCGCGTGGGATGATCGACGGGTCCCAACTAGGCCAACGGAGGGAAGAAGATCGATCGAATTAAATCGGCGACCGATCTCGGCGTCGTTCGTTCGTCGAGCTTCGTCTTGATAACGTGTTAGACAACCACGCTACCGAGTGTAGTCCGAGGTTGCTTTAGCGATCTTAGATCGTGAGACGACGAAGAACAATCACGATGAACACGTATATGTAGGAGAGGAAGTATTGTTTATTGCTTTTCTCGTATACATAATAGATTGAAACCTCTCCTATTTATCTTGGTCTTGGGGTTTACTTTGGTCCATCCAAGTGGGCCCCACCCCATTCACGAAAGCCAGGCCAAGGGCCCCCCAGTGTGTGGTTCCTTAACAAAGATAAGAGGAAGATATGGCGCCATCCTATAGATGGCTACACTATCAAGAGAGATAGAGACCTGCCATAGACAGAACTCATAAGACAGGAAGCAGACAGATACCAAACCAAATCTTTATTTTTAAAGAAAGAGAAACAAAACCAAATCTCTCTTTTTTGGGGAACCGCGAATCCAATTTAAAAATTCACTAAAAGGGAGACCCTTGAGCCAAAATTTGCCGATTCTAAATTGGAGGCATTAATTTACAATTGATAGGGCATATTTTCCATTTACAAGACAGATTCTCCAGTGATTGGTCCACGGTCCATAAGGTAGGAGCACTGCGTGGTCACGCTGACGTGTGGGCTCAACCGGCTGTTGTCCCCACATGCAGTGACCGTGTCCTGATGTTTAAAACCGAGCACCCACTGCACCCACCCCTTTTTAACTCCTCTCGTAGTCGGAGAGAGAAGAGAAGGGAATCGCCCATCGCCGCAGTGCTCCAGTGGCCCCGCCCGCGCCGGCGCCGCTCGCCGGCGGCGAGGCTCGCGTGCTTACCCGGCGGCGTGGATGGAGAAGCGCCCCGCCCCGACGAGGGAGCAGTTGGAGTGAGCCTGGTGCTGGTGCTTAGGAGTGGTAGGTGACTGGGGGGGCGGGGGATGAGGGCCCTGCGGCGATCCAGCACCTCGCCTTCACCGTCGTCGGCGTCGTCCCCGAGGGCGCCGTCCTCCCCTCCGCCGTCTTCGTGGATCCACCTCCGGTCCCTTCTCGCCGCCTCCTCGTCCTCCTCTTTGGCGGCGTCGAGGAATTCGGCCGCGGCGGCTCCAGCGTCGGCGTTAGTGTCGGAAGCTTATTCCTCGCCCTCGCAGGTGTCGCCATCGAAGGCATCGTCCTCGCCGCTCTCGGACCGGTGAGTGACCCCTTCCCGAATTCAGCGCAGAAACGGAGCCACTCAGACGATGTTTGTTTCATAGCTTATGGCCGTTTTAACCGATTGTTCGAGTAATAATGCTCAAATATATGCTTATTTTGTGCGTTTTCACTAAATTGGAGGTTCCATCGGTATTAGTATTGCTATAGACGACGCTTTAGACTAAAAAGATTATTTTTTTTGGGATCCAAGTGCTCTGAATTTGGTGCTTTTTATGCGCTTTGATCTAGATAGGTTTTAGCAGTTCAATGTATATAGTAGTAGGAAGGAACACCTAACTCGCCTTATCGTGCTGCTTCTCTGAAATGTGAACCGGTTGTTCGAACAATTTAGTATAAAAATGGCATATTTAAATAGTCTGGGCAGTGGGCACACAATCGGTTGTTCGATCAATTTAGTACAAAAATGGCATATTTAAATAGTTTGGGCACACAATCTAGGGTGTTTTAATCTCATTTAGTGACAGACTGCAGCTGTGGTGTTTAAGATAATGTCTTCTAAAGCCGTGCCATGAATAAGTTCATTTCATAGTATGTACCAGTTGTTTGATGATGTCATGAATTAGGCGCCTTGAGCGTCTATGTTACTGGTTCATGGAAAGGTTTGATTACAACATGTATTTTGGTTAATGTTTGGGGAAGCCCATAAAAATGCATTTAGGTTAATGTTTGGGCTAACCCATAAATACTTATCTAGGTTAATGTTTGGGCTAACCCATAAATACTTATCTAGGTTAATGTTTGGGGCAACCCATAATGTAGTACTCCCTCCGTTCCAAATTGTAGTTCACTGTTGATTTTTGGAGACGCCTTTTGATCATTCGTCTTATTCAACAAAATAGTGCAAACATGCAAAAATATAAGTCATGCTTAAAATATGTTTAATGAAAAAACAAATCACAACAAAATAAATAGTATTTACATATATTTTTTGAATAAGACGAATGGTTGAATAGAATATCCAAAAGTCAACAGTGAACTACAATTTAGAACGGAGGGAGTACATTTTAATACCCAGGGATAACATTAAATTGCCTGTAACAATAATTGAATGTTATGTTCAACTATAGTTTTGGTGAGCTGCAGTATCACATAACATTTTATTGTTACCACATTTCACATGTTTGCCGTTTTATATTTTTCCAGTGGTGGAACTAAATCTCCATGGTCTCGAAGGAAAAGAAAACGAGCACTTTCTTGTCGACACTGGAACCGTCTGTTCTCAGCAAATGGGAAGTTTCGTGATGGAGGGAGAAAATTTCTAAAGAAAGTTCGCAGTGGGGTAAGTCCTGTAATTATCTAGGTCTTGACTGACATTCGTATGCGTTGATTAGCTTCACATGTTTCTGATGCATAAAATGGTATGCATCTTAGTCCACTTTAATGAATATTGAACTAAATGAATGCTATCGCTCTCTCCAGGGAATTGAGCCGAGCATCAGGGCTGAAGTTTGGCCCTTTCTACTAGGAGTGTAAGCTATCCTACCTCTTTAATTTTACACGTTTAGTATGTTGTACAGTGTACACAATCATTTTGTTAACAGAGTTTTAAATTATAGTCTTGTAGATGCTGTGAAAATTTCCGTAGGAAACACCAAATTGACTTTTTTCCTGAAATGTGCAGAATTATTCTTTTTCCTAAATGAATATAATTTTTTTTTGGTCTCATTAGCTATTTTCTTGAGTTAAATAAAACAATGATGTGAATATTCAATGAACAGCTATTTTGTTCATCAATTAAATAATTCATTAAGCTAAAATTTACCCAAGTGGTATGGCCATGAACTATTTCTTTGTATTGGGACTATTTGGGGTTATGTCCATTTTTTTTATCAAATGGAGCTTAATGATATTTTATTCTTTGGCTTTAGATTATTATGGGCTAAAGCAAAATGGCATATCAAACTATGTATACTTCTTTTTGTCATGAAGTTATAGAGAGTTCTCTAGTGTCACCAAAGGTCAAACGGAAACAACCTCTTTGTGATTTTTAATCTCAGGGGTAGGGTTGTGTAAATGACCCCCCCTCCCCCCCCTTTTGCGGGAGTTTCCTTGGAAACATCGGTGTATGATGATGATGATGCGACTATCTGGAGTTGAATTTTGCACTAAGTTCTTGGAAAAGAAGAGCACACAGTGAACATGTTAAAGTGATTTCTCTTTTACATATGCTAGCGAAATTATTAGGATTTAATCCACCAAGAACTTTTTAGAAGATCATTCATACAATAACGCTATTTGTTAGTTGCACAAAATAATACTAGTGCTTAAGTAGGTTCATGAAGAAAGCCATCATAATGGCTTGTCATACAGTTCATACATGTATAATTGTATGAACTGGTTGAATTAGAGAAAAAGAATCAATCCAATGCAAACCTCTTCTATTATATTGCAAAATGAGTAACAGTATGCTTCTGTGGTTAGACTGGTTTTGGTGACCTTAATTTCCTATCACCTTTTCTCATCATAAAAATGCATGACACTATTTGGGAAAAAAAGTTGAGAGAAACAATAAGAATAATGACTTGGACTGTTAAACCAAAATTCCAAGTTCCGACCAAAATTACTTTTGGGGTTTTATGAACACTATTCAGCCAGGATCGCTAGAAATATGCCAAAAACAATTGCTTTTAATCCTACAAAAGTTACTAGGTCTGAAACACTTTAGCACTTGATGCTTTCCATTTATCCGATATTATAAGGTTTAATGGTGTACTTTTGAAGTGTCCCTTTTTTTAAGATTTAAACAAGTATTGTTCTTATTTAATAATAACAGATATTATAGCAAATCCAAATATTGACTGAAATTCTTGTCAAACAGCTATGATTTGAATAGTTCTGAAGAGGAAAGGAGTACCATCAAGATAAAGAAAAGGTGAAGTTTTATAACTCCATTCCTTGTATTCCATGGACTTATGCTTTATACATTTAGTTCAACGTGGGGTTTGCATTGAAGTAGTTTACCCTGCCTGACATACTATGGAGCATGGCTGCAGGAGTAAATAGCTGACATTAGCTAAATGAACATTTCTACCTCTATGTCTAATAGAAGAGGACGGTACTGGGACTGTGACATCATCCATGATTCAGTTTAATTTATTGACAAATGAATCGGCATATCTTTTCATGCAGGGATGAGTATGAAAGGTTGAGGCGCAAGTGTTATCAAATTCCGAATTGCAACAAGGACATTGGGCTGAAGGTTATAGATGAAGTTGTAAATGAGGATATTTCTGGTGGCGTGGAAGGATCGGAGCCACCGTATTTAGAGAGTGCAAGGGTTTCTATATTGCCCAATGAATTGAAACCTTTAGGCAGTGAGGTGAAGCAACCAGCAATACCTGACTGCGTTGTTGTGGAATGCATGGATGAAGATACGAATGAGTTAACTTATGCAGGTCAAAGACTGGCAGAATCAGAATCATCTGAGTCTGAGTCTTCTGATGATGACGACCCTGGCAGGATGTCTGCGTCTGCCAATTTGGAAGCGAACTGTGACCCAGGTGCTAAATTTGTCAGGAGTAACTCATCGAAGTCAGATCTTTCTAGATCTAACAAAACTACAGAGGACTATGCAACATGGCAGCGCATCATACGGTTAGATGCTATCCGGGCAAATTCAGAATGGGCTTTATTCTCCCATAACCAAGCTGAAGTCTCTAAGGACAAAGCACTGCAGCACGCAATATCTGTTGGGTTAAAAGATTATGACCATTTAGAGCCCTACATGATTTATCATGCTGCCCGGCTAGTTGCATTGCTCGAGGCGTATGCTCTCTATGATCCAGAGATTGGCTACTGCCAAGGTATGAGTGATCTCTTGTCACCTATAATCACAGTGATGGAGGAAGACCATGAAGCATTTTGGTGCTTTGTTGGTTTCATGCGGAAAGCGAGGCATAACTTTAGGCTTGATGAGATTGGAATAAGAAGACAGTTGAAGATTGTCTCCCAGATCATCAAGCGCAAGGACTCACACCTCTATAGACACCTGCAGAAACTGCAGGCTGAGGACTGCTTCTTCGTGTACAGAATGGTGGTTGTGCTCTTCAGGAGGGAGCTCACATTTGAGCAGACTGTGTGTTTGTGGGAGGTCATGTGGGCTGATCAGGCAGCCATACGAGCTAGGATTGGAAGGTCAACATGGGGAAGGATAAGGCTGCATGCTCCTCCAACTGACGATTTGTTGCTCTATGCTATTGCGGCCTGTGTCCTGCAGAGGAGGAAGCTAATTATCGAGAGGTACAGCAGTATGGATGAGATATTGCGTGAGTGCAATAGCATGGCTGGGCAGCTAGACGTCTGGAGGCTTCTTGACGATGCGCATGGCCTGGTTGTCAACCTCCATGACAAAATCTGATGCAATTGTTTCTTGTCAGATCATTTGTTAGAACATGTATACATGAGGTAATGTTCTCACCGAATGTGATCGTTCAGCTCCCGGCATAAAACCCATTCTAGGTATAGAGTGTTGTAGCTGTTGTAAGCGAGGATTAGTATCCTCGCCTCAGCAGAGCTGATATACCATTGGATGTCACCAGGGCACTGGCATTGTAATGCATGGTGTAGTCCAGGGAAAATTTTGTTTTTGCCTTTAATGCTTATTTTTGGCAAAAACATTGTTTTCCCTTACTCTTTTATATATAGGCAAAACAGAAAAATTTTCCCCTTCTGGAATAGTGTTTATTTCCCCAACTGTTGGGCTGTGTTATGCGAAGTAATATCGTACTAAATTTTCATTTCGCACTCCCAGTTCCCATCTTCTTTTTCTGATTTACTCTTGATGTTTGAGATCACAGCAGAGCAAGGATTAAGGTACTGTTGTGTGAGTCACTGGCACATATGCTGTGAAAAGTTTGTCACACGTGAGTTAAAATCAAGCTGGCTGGGGCTGGGGCACGCCACTAGTGTGCTTTATTGCTGTTACACCCTGCATCAGAGAGGCCTCAGAGTGAACATCTGCAATCTCTACGTCCTCTCCATGGAGGAGCAGGAGAGAGATGGTGATCACCAGCACGTCAGAACGTACTATGCGGACACCTGCGCTACCGTCCAGAGCTCTGATGTGATCTTACCTGAAACAATGCTCATCAGGAGGAGGCAAGCACCAGTTGCCATGGGTCACAACGGGACACCTCACCTGCACCCTTTCACCAGCGGATGCACATGCCCATTGCCCGGGCAGCACACGAGGCGCTGTGCCCGAGCGACAGAGAAGCTAAGCTAGGCTCAGCGCTCTGGATTGTTCGTCCCAGTGGGCAGTGGTCGAGCTTGCCAAGGCGACAGAGAGCGACAGGCAGACAGGCACAGCGCATGCAATGCTCGATCAGTGGCTGTCGTGTGATCGATCGGCGATCCCATTTGTACCAGCAGCCTGTGTGCAGTTCCGGAACAGGAAAGGCTGCCGCTGCAATGCTGCATCTGCATCTGCATCTGCATGCACATCAGGGAGAGATCTCAGGGAGATCGCCCCTCCAGCTCGCCCACACAAGTGTCTGCCAACCGCTCGGCAAGGCCCTGTGCATGCTACTAGCTGCAGATCGAGTGAGTGACACTGAGAGTGACTCTGACTCTGAGTGAGTGAGTGAGAGCTAAACTTACATGGCCAGCTCAAGCTGGCTAGCTAGCGAGCTGCCTCTATGGCTGCGACGTCTCGCGTGCAGATGCAGTGGCGCTAGGGTTGTAGCTCAGCTAGCTGCTGGCTGCCTGTCGTCCCTGCCTCTGCGACGGCGACGGCCGGCGATCGGTGGCGCGCAGGGCGCGCGCGCGCGTGTCCTACGGGCACCACCGAGTGGGACGCGCGCGATGTGATCTGCCATAGCTAGCTCCTTTTCTTGTACTGCTTCCACATGCGTGTGTGTACGTGTGACTGTGCGGCAAGGGTCATGTCCCGATGCTCGATCCATTGCGTGTCCCTCGCCGGTGCTTGTTCACGCTTTCGATCGATGAGAGGAATCATGAATCATCCCCTGGCAGTGTAGTGCTCCATTAATTGTTGCATTGTTGTTATACCATGCTTGAACTCATAGGAATGTCTCATACGTCTCATCGTTTTTGCTATCTTACCATAAGAGGATGAATACGACACAGTGAATGATGAGTAAAATGCACCGACGGTCCTCGAACTTAGCGAGAGGTGTCATTCAGGTCTCGAACTCGAAAACCAATTTATTCGGTCTTGAACTTGTACGAGTATCATCAAGGTCCCCAAACTTGGCAGGGGGTGTCATCCAGGTCTCCAAACTTAAAAAAATTTAGAAAAATCATTAAAAATCTAAAAAAAGAGAAAAAAAATATAAATTTAAAATCATAAAAACATAAAATCATAAAATCTTATAAATGTTTTTTTTTCTTTTTTAGATTTTAATGATTTTCTAAATTTTTTGAGTTTGGGACTGATGACACCCCTACCAAGTTTAGGACCTGATGACACCTCGTACAAGTTCGAGACTGAATTAATAGCTGGTTTTCTGAGTTCGGGGACCAGAATGACACCCCGTGCTAAGTTCAGGGACCCCGAATAGCTGGTTTTCTAAGTTCGGGGACCGGGATGACACCCCCTGCCAAGTTCGAGGGCCGCCAGTGCATTTTACTCGATTGTATTGAGTTTCGAGGAAGGTTTATATAGAGTATATTATTTGGTAGAGAAGCTCTCGACTTGATAAACAAGAACCTTCACCTAGAGATAAGAAATGATCTCTATAGATAAGCACGTGCCGGGATACAAATCGTAAACTACTAAATATAGAAAAAATGTATCGATATACTAACATCCACCACAGTCGTAACGGGAAGACCACCCATGCAAGTTGGAGAGATAGTCGACTAATAAAGTAAAAAATGTTAGAAAATATAAATGTGCTGCTCGCTCTTCCCCATTAATTTAGCCTTTTAGATGAACTGGTCGATGCATGCAATTAATATGGTATCGGGGTGTCAAGTTAGAGTCCTGATAAAGACGCAATTATTGCCCGCCTCTATTTTCCACGTGTTGAGACCCGAAGACTCCTGATAAAAGACCCTATATTCCACGTGTTGCCCACTCTTTCCATCAGTTTAGTTCAAAAGGATAAAGATTGCACAATTCATTATAAGTACAATTAGCAGTTTCTTCAATTATTATTATGATTGGGGTGCTGATATATAGAATAGATTCCTTGTTGCTTAATGTTCATTTCTTTTGAATTCTTCGGTAGTCACTTTTTTTATCTATTATATACATAAAAGAGGGGAAAAAGAAGACACCACGTTCGTCCACATCATCCAAATTATTTTAGCCATTCGATCAACGGTGAGACCAAATTATAACGGCCAAGATCAATCAAAGAAATTCTCACATAAATCAAGAAAAAAAATAAAAGATCTATGCCGTTGATTTTATGGGGGCAGATTATAACGGCTTAAATTAAAAGAAGAATATTAAAAATTTGGATTAAATACTAAAGATGATATAATATGGTTATTTTATCCGTTCAATGAACTGTGGAACCAAATTATAACGGGATAGATTAATCAAAGAAAAATAAAAGATCTATGCGGCTTAGATTAAAAGAAAATATTAGAAATTTATATTAAATACTAAAGTTGACATAATATATTAGAGATAAACTCTAAATCCGATCTGATATGTTAGAGATAGATTATGAGTTAGAGATAAACACTATATACCAAAACAAATTTAGCCACGCAAACGCGCAGGCCACCTCGCTCGTTTCGTATAAAACATCTGGACTTGATGCAGAGGCTGATAGTAATTCCACTATGTAAATTTAAAAAGTGATTTTTCTAATTGTTTCTCCTTTCATTTGGCAATCTATCTTATAGAAATGGTTAACATCATTACGAGCATCCTTAGATCATCTACAATGTTATAGAACATATACAATGTTATAGATAACAACTTCCTATATGTACCACTCATCCACACATCATTTACAGACAAAGCTACCATCCACGGAGGACTTGTGTAGCGGCACATCTATGTATTTGCCTACATAGATAACATAGTTATACCTGTGGTCTCATTAATTCTCGTGCTACGAAACTAGTCTCTCACCACATCAACTAAAATCTTACCTAGCCATATGGCAGCGGTTACAGACAATGGACGGTGGACCATTGTACATGCTCTTACCGCGCGCATCTCCATCGTTTCTGGTGTAAAGTGCGGTCTAAACCAAGCCCCGTGTTGCCCTGTAAAATAGGCCAGGTGACGCGAAAAGGTGGCCCAATAATAGCGCGCTCGATCGAGGCGGAGTGGAGTGACCCAGCATTGCAACTTGCTCCGCTCTGCTTGGCTCCCTGCATTCCGCTGGGGTGTGTGCTCTGCTGCCATCGCAAATCGCCTGCAAGGATTAACCTTAAAGCAACCAAGCAAGCACATGCATGCATGCTCACTGGGTCAGCTTAATTATTTTCTCTGCGTTAATCCTCAGTCTCTCATGGTGATGGTGGGCACCATGCTCAGCCTCGCGTGGATAGAGACCATACGTACTGCTGAGAGCTCCATGCATGTCGCAACTTGATGATCCATCTAAGAGCTCTCTCTCTAGATCTCTAGATCTCTCTCTCGTACGTGCGTGCGTGCGTGCGTGTGTGTGTGTGTGTGGTGACTTGTGGTGAGTGTGTGCTGCATCGATCGGCAAAGGGAGTGGAAGGCATGCATGCATATGTTATGTTATGTTGGTGAGGTGAATCTTGCCTTTACGTGTGTCACGCCGGGAGCAAGAGCTCAAATGGAGTGCACTGTTGTGTCGCTTTAGATTCGGCGGCCGGCCGTACGTCGTGCCGATGGGGCCTGCCTCTGCCTCCAGCCTTTCTTGCCGTTCTTATCTCGAAGCCATGCATGCATGCCAGGCGAACCTATGGCTTCAGTGCACGTACGACTATGTAGGAGCATAGGACTATCCATCCATCGATCGATCACGGATTCTGCAATCACGTACTGCTCTTGCTAAAGAAAGTCTCGGACACGGCAGCCATGGGCTGTGCATGCATGTACCTCTCGGATCATTTTTATTTGGAGGTGAACCCAAGCTATATATCTTAATTGGTTCATTCATTTTATTTGATCCAATACCTCTCGGATCTTACACATGAAGACATTTAAAGAAACACTTGAAAATACCTATCGCATCCAATACACTTGTTCTCGGAAGTGCAGGAAAGAGACAACTAGCTAGGAAGAGAGGAGAGGAGTAGTAGTATTGATGGCTTGTTGGAGTCACCGGCACTTTGGATGGCCACCATGTACCTAGGCGGCGGTGTCGAACCAAAGGGTGGAGGGGGAGGGGAGGGGAGGGAGAGAGATACTTGCGATACAACAATTTGAGAAAAAGGCATTTCTTTGTAATCAATCCATGAGTGGAGGAGTGGAGCGGATCTAAAAGCAAAAATTCGACGGTGTTTAATATGCTTGAAAGGGTTAAGGGGTCAGTTTGACATCCGGCGAGGCGACTCTCAGTCATTTTTTAGGCCGTAGATCACACACCTTCGTAGAGCATATAAAAGATCCAATGAAAGCAATCGAAGTAGGTAAAAAAATCGACTAAAACTTTTTTAAAATCAGTCATACATGATGATTAATTAGCAAAAGCGTTTCAACTCAGTTACGTTCAGGCCAGTTCATCATGGCGACGACGACGACGACCTTGAACCGAAAAGCAAAAAAGAAGAAAGCACACACACATATATTATATTATCGAACAGAAAGACAAACATATACAAAACGAACGATTAATGCATTATTATATACTATTAGTATTAACTTCCGCATACAGCGACGGGCGCGATATTTTAAGTGGACCGATCGATGGATGGAGGTAGCTGGGTAGTGTGCAAATAAATAAAGATCTCCCGCACTCGCACTCGCGGTCCAGATAAGCTCATCAGCTAAGTAGCTAGCCGAGACTGTCCCATTCGATCGTGTGCCACTTAGGCGAGCACACGCAGGAGCGAGCATATCCTGAACGATATTCTTGGTACGTAGCGACCGCCCGATCGATCGATACCGATGGATGAATGTACCCTCCTACGTCGTCCACATTCGTTGCATATATACTTGCATGCACAACAGCTAGCTAGCGATCGAGACCAGCTTCCAGCTCCAGCTCCAGCTCCAGCTGCAGCTGCAGCTGTCTACTCGCTAGCTCCATCGGCTCGACTCGATCGATCGTGTGCAGATGTTGTGCACGTAATGTAGCGTGCAAGTGTACGTGCAACTTGGCCCAGGACGATCAAGTGGGGCGCCATGCACGTCAATCCATGGACGGCAGCCAGTCACTACTCACTAACTAGTGTGCCTAGTGCCTAGTGCGCGCGATAAGGAGAGGCACACGGGCCGGCCGGGTGCTACGTACGTGTATATATAGAAGAGAGACCAATTTAGCACGTACCATGCCCCATATATATATATATATATATATATATATATATATATATATATATATACGGCTGGGTGCCAAATTAAGATAGATATATAACCAGATATGGGTTCCTGAAACAGCGACGCCGCGTACGTACATCACGAAAATATGTAAACCTCATGGTCGTCTTCTGTGCCTCGATCGATCTGAGGCTCGATTGTACGTGACCAGGTTGCTCCGTTTTCGATTTTTCTTTTATATATGTATATATGGTGAAATGGCTCCTGGCCTCCATATCGTAAGATGTATTTTAAATCATTTGTTTCGCATAAGAAACTGTTAGGATTTAGAGCCCGCTGCAAACAGCCCACGTATGGGCCAAAACGCAGAGAAAGGACAAAAGACTAGCTTGTTAGGTGAGGGACGGCTCCACCTTTTAAATCGTGCTCCCCCATCATCTATTACCGATGTGGGACTAAACCCAACAATTCTTAACGGGACAATTGTTGGGTTTAGTCCCACATCGCTAATAGATGATGGGGGAGCACGACTTAAAAGATGAAGACGATCCTCTCCTACTAGACTAGTCTTTTGGGTTGAGTGGGCCCATAGCCTTATTCGTTGCTCCAGTTGGGCCTTTAGGTCCGTTAAAACCTGGGGAGCCCTTTCTCTGCGTTTTGGCCCATACGTGGGCTGTTTGCAGCGGGCTTTAAATCCTAACAAGTGGTATCAGAGCCAGGCATTGACTCACATCTCCGTTAATTCTACACATTCGTTCGCTGGACGAAGTTGTGACGAAGTGGTCTGATGTGTGATGGGGGAGATTGTTGGGTTTAGTTCCACATCGCTAATAGATGATGGGGGAACACGACTTAAAAGGTGGAGGCGACCCTCTCCTACCAGGCTAGTTTTTTGGGTTGAGTTGGCCCATGGCCTTAGTCGTTGGTCCAGTTGAGCTTTTAGATCCGTTAAAATCTGGGGAGCCCTTTCTCTGTGTTTTGGCCCATACGTGGGCTGTTTGCAGCGGGCTCTAAATCCTAACAGAAATAGAGAAGAATTGTAAATTGAAGTTTGTACAATGAAAAATGCCATGCAGCAAAAAGCCTATTTCAAGTCCTCTAGCCATAGCGATTATTAAAGAAACTCATCAATGTTACTTACAATTAATGATTGACATGCCATGATGGTAGATTTACGATCTTCGTCCTTCTCCAGTGATGCCCATTGTTTTAGCTAGCTGGTAAGGTCCTCCGAAAATATCCTGAATGAGAGTAACATCTTTGTATTTATCAAAAATCAAACTATTCTGGTACTGATTGCATGGGCGCGCTTTCGTGTTAAGCAGCTATCCTCCCTTATGAGATCATCCTCTTTTCGGTCACAAATAACTACCATTTGGACATTAACACGATCTCAAAATATATCTTTGGCCATTGATTATTGGTACAAAAAATATGTAAAACCCATGGCATAATAATTCGAGACGAATCTACACGACTAGTTTTTATGCACTCATAATCTAAATGGAAAAAGTCCACTTTGTCCACCTCAACTATTGCAAAAGTTTGGTTTTGCCCCCCTTAACTCTAAAACCAGGCATCCAACCTCCCTCAACTATCAAACCGGTCAAATTACCCCCTTAACCAAAACCACCATGGTTTTGGATGACATGTCATCCTAGTCAGTATTTTTTACTATAAAATAATTTCACAAAATTTAATAAATTTTAGAAAATTATAGGAAGCTCAATAAAATCATATAAAATTACCAAAAAATTTAGAAAAATACGTAGAAACTAAATATTAAATAAAAGTATAATGTTTGTATATGTAATTATACGCATTTTTTTGTTGAAGAGTATCTTTTATTGATTAAATATCAATTTGAAGAGTATTTTTATATGATTTTATTGAGCTTCCTATAATTATTTTATTGGTGGTTTTTGTTGAAGGGGGTAATTTAACCGGTTTTGATAGTTGAGGGAGGTTGGATGACCGGTTTTAGAGTTGAGGGGGCAAAATCAAACTTTTGCAATAGTTGAGGGGGGGCAAAGTGGACTTTTTCCAATCTAATAATCTAAATAGTTAAAAATAAGGAGACGAATATAAAGTTTTGAAATTTTGACGTATACATACTTCAAACAAGGAATATTTGTGTCCAGAGTTTATGAAAGTTGTGTTAGGTTTTGACCTTGTTTCAACAGATGTTTACCCTAATTCTAGCGAACTTGTAAATTTAATGCCAGCAAATCTAGGTAGGATATATACTCATCTTGTAAAACACGTAGAGGTGTGTATCTGTGATATATGGATCATCAGGCCGGTGTTGGCGCATGCATGTGACCGCGATGCCGTTGTGGTGCACACAGAGGCAGCTTGCTAGCTAGGTCGATCAGTCGGAACCGTTCGATCTCTACCTCGTTCTCGTTACAAAGAAACGAGCGAACAAAAAGGTTCCGTGAGGCAGCCATGGATCGATCGATGGATGATGCATGGAGCAGCTAGCATAGCGATTGCATGCATATAGTAGGAACCAATGATTCAGAACAGAGGAGATGTTGGCGACAGTGCCCGGGTACTGTCGTAGCGGTGGTTAAGATTCACCCTGTCCAGCTGCACACAAGGAGAGAGCTATATATGCTGGATAGTAACGTAAGGTCATGTCATCGGCTACAGAGGTAGCTAGCTCGTACAACCTGAAAAGGAACATCTGCACCTGCAGCCTACAGATCACAGCTGCATGCATCATCGATCGATCGCCTTTGATGATTGATCCCGGCAAAGCCATCCTCTGATGTACTTTAATCTCTCGCCTTGTCGTAATCACACGTACAGACATGGATCGATGCAGGTTTGTGTGTGTGTGTGCATGCTCTAGCTAGCACCATCCGGATGATTGATTAATTAAAGTTAAAGAGCTCTCTGCTCTCTAATTCTACATTATTTATTGAACACATACAGACATATTGCAGTACACTGTACATCTGGTAGTTAATTAACACGCACAAACGCTTACATTACATACCTCTAGGCAGCAAAGGAATTAGAACAAAAGAAAATTAACTATCGCGTACACTCATAGCCTGGGAGATTACCAGCTGCTACGTACGTACACGCAAGCACATACAGGTACAGATACACGTACGTACAATTATACAACTACAGATACAGATACTGCAGGTTCAAGGTACTCACTAGCTAGGCTGTGAAATTAAAAGGCACGGTTTTTAAAGCTCCATCGAGCACTACGCGCGGCAGCCGAGTGTGTACGAGTCCTCCACGAGGTGCTTGTCCGCGATCCACGTGGCACGGACACGTCATCATCACACCGTGCGCCTTGGCCTCAGCTTGGCCTCCAGCGGGGCAGCCATCTCGCACGACAGCCTCAGCACCTCCGACAGGTCGGCGCCACGTGGCCCATCCGACGGCGGCAACCACTCGAACTCGTGGAGCAGGGTGGCCACCCAGAATCCGACGGTGGCGATGGCGAGCGACTTGCCGGGGCAGCTTCGCCGGCCCGACCCGAAAGGCGCGAGCCTAAGGTCCGAGCCCATGACGGTGAAGTCGGCGGCCTGATTCGACGGCCCGATGAACCGGTCGGGCTTGAACTCCATCGGCTCGGCCCAGATGGTCGGGTCGTGGGTTATGGCCCACATGTTCACCATGGCGGTGGTCCCGACGGGTATGAAGACCCCGCCCACGTGGACGTCCGAGGTGGCGAGCCGCGCCCACGAGAGGAGTGGGCCCGGCGGGTGCAGGCGCAGCACCTCTTTGATCACCGCCTGGAGATAGACCAGTGAGGCGGCGCTGGACTCGGTCACGGCCCGGCCCGGCCCGACCACCCGGTCCAGCTCCTCGTGGGCCCTGGCCTGCACGTCCGGGCGCATCACCATCCGCGCCAGGACCCACTCGATGAGCACCGCCACCGTGTCCGTGCCGCGAAAGATCATCTCCTGCAAAGTACGTGATCAATTTTGGTATCCATTGATCGGTAGGATACTGCAATTTTGCTAGTGCTTCGATGATGATGATGTATGTATATGTATACCCAGAGGACGGCGACCATGTCGGCGTCGGAGAGCTTGTCGCTGCCTTGGAGGGAGAGGAGGACGTCGGTGAAGTCCATGGCGGCGCCGGCGGCGAGGCCGAGGCTGGCGCGGTGCTCGTCGATGATGCGGGTGACGAAGCGGTTCACGCGGGGGACGAGGTGGGAGCACCGGGCGCGGGTCTTCTGCAGGTCGAAGCGGGCGAGCCACGGGAGGTGGTCGGAGCAGTTGAGCCGGCCGAGGAGGTCGTAGCCTTCGTCCACCATGGCCTTCAGCTCCGCCGCCTCCTCGCTCTCCGCCGACAGCTCGTACCTCCGGCCGAACACCGACCACATCACGCTGTGCAGCGACCCGCGCTTGAGGAACGCCCGCGGCCGGACGACGCCCCCCTCGCCGCCGGCCGCCGCCATGGCCTCCACCATCTGGCGCGCGATCACCGCGCGCTGCTCGGCGGAGGCGGCGACCTGCCGCGGCGAGAAGAGGTGCGTGGACGCGACGCGGCGGAGCGCGCGCCAGTAGTCGCCGTAGGGCGCGAAGCCGATGGCGCGGTGGAACAGCAGCCCATACGCCGACTCCTTGATCGGCCGGTCGGCGAAGGCCGCGCTGGCGAGCAGCTCCCTGGCCACGTCCGGGTCGGCGGTGACCACCATCCGGGTCTCGCCGACGGAGAAGGCCATGAGGCGGCGCCTCGCCGGCGACCCCGCCGCCGCGGCCGCGAGCTTGCGGTGGGCGAGGCCGGTCATGAGCCGCATGCTGCCGACGACGGGGAGCCCCCGGGGCCCCGGGATGGCGTCGCCAATGCCCAAGCCCTTCCTCGTCCACCAGTACCTGCCCCACGCCGCGCCGCCGGGGGACGCCCAGTGCAGCAGCGACGTGACAGCAAACGCCGCCAGCAGCACCGCCGCCAAGGCCGCGAGGCGGTACGGCTCCCCGTCGCCGCCGCATTTCGCCGCCAGGGAGAGGTACAGCAGCCAGCCACAGTCCTCCGACGGCGCCATGGCGATCGACGACGTGAGTATCGATCACCTTCTCCTTCTCTTGCAGAAGTGGCAAGCTCAGAGACGAGAGAGGGTTCGATCGCCGTGAGCTCAAAAGGCGAGTGCGGTTTGGGCTCTGGAGGAGCGGACATGGGTGGCCCTTTTATAGCGGCGACGGCGGCCGGCAAGCGAAGGCGGTGGACATGGCTGCATCCGTGCACCGGGAGCCAGCATGATTACCACTATGTGCCGGTCAATGTCTGTAGTTATAGTGATACATCCATGATCCATGCTCTGCTCCTGCAAGTACTGGACCCTGTAGCACAACAGGTTAACGTTCGCCGACAACCCCGTGGGACACCACAAAACCGCTATCCCACCACACCGGTTAAGTGCTGGTTAACCCCCCAAAAAAAAAAACTGCCGAAAACCGCTCAAAGATCAGGAAAAAAAGAAAGACAGTGAGACCATTGGTTTTTTTGGCCCTCGGTTTTCCAAGGTTTCTCGATGAAAAACCACCAGCCATATCACTGTGTTTTTATAGATTTGACGTCTTTAAAATTCAGATCACATATCAAAAACTACATATCTTATCAAAAACTATGTCTTGAGGAAGACTTTGGAGCTTGGTGGATTTCCATGCGCAAGAACATTTCTAAGAGCCATAGGAAGCAGTTTGATGGCCTCATCATTTTCGTCTCTTGGAATGTTTGGATAGAGCGAAATGATCGGATCTTTCGAGCTAGGAGTCATGATGTTCTGCAGGTTCTCCAGGCAATCAAGCAAGACTTCCTGAATTGGATGATGGCCTTCAATTTTGATGATAATGGTTGATCATCAGGGGCATCACATCGGTTCTTGGCTGTTGTCATGGTGGTTTTGCGTTGAAACAAAGAATGCATTAGAACCAAATTGAAGACATTCTGGTCGCGATCAGGCGGTGGCGGCGAAATGGAGCCGGCGTCTGTATGAGCTCCGCTTGTTCTGGACGCTAGAGCTGTTTTGCGGGCTACCAGTTTTTTGGCGCTTTATCGACCTGGGTCTGTATTTTCTCAGAAAAGGCTAGGTGTGCCTATTTCTGTTCCAGCTTGAGTGAGAGGCTAAGTCAAAGCCCTGGTCTTAGCTCCAGTTTTGTTTTCAGTTGAGGTTTTTTACATTTGTGTTTGGCCTGGATGGAACTTTGGTTTTGTTTTCTTTCTATTTTTGCTTCCTCAATAAAGCTTAGGCAGTGCTCCTGCCAGTTCATTCCAAAAAAAAAAACTACATATCTTATCTATCGCAAGGGCATAAGATCACTGTCGACGATTGGGATATTGACCCAAGTCAACTAAGGTTCTTTAGGAGGGAGATAGGAGACACGCCGAACAGCGATCAACGACGAACAAGGAGACAGGGGTTTTTATCCTGGTTCAGGCCTCTCAGAGAGATAATAGCCCTACGTCCAGCCTTTTTTATATATCAGAGATGATTACAAGAGGTGGCTCGACGAGACGAACAAGTCTCGGCGAGATTATGAGTGCACAGGAAGCAATGTGCTTTGATGCGAAGATCAGGTGCGCTATCAGATGATGGCTTGACCTAAAACTCGTCCCCTCTACATGCCGTAGAGGCTCTGTTTATATAGTGCTGAGCAAACCGACCTATCAAGGGATAATCGGGCCGGGCTAACTACGAATACGTAACAAACTCGTACCATGCCAAATACATCCCACGGTAGATAAGGTAAACTCCATGTCTTGGGGATCACGACTCCTATTCCAATCTGGAAAACCAATGTTCGGGTCTTCACGTAGCCGTGCAGAACTCCTGTTCGAGACGGACTCAAACACGATTCCTTGGGCACCACGCAATCGTACCGACCAGAAGGTTGTCCGGCACGATGCACATGGGCCTTATAGAACCTTCCAGGGAGCTGGGCCCTGGCAGGCTGTTCGATTAGGCCGTCAGGGAGTGGGCCATAGCAATGGGCCGTGATTTTATCCTCGACAGCTAGCCCCCGAGACTCAAGTGGAATAACTCACTAGAGTGGGGTCTTCCCCTTGAGACTCAAAGTCAAGAAGAGGAAAATTATGCTGCTATAAGGACATGCAATAAGTGACCGAACAGGTTATGGGAAATTATGCTGCTACAAGGACATGCAACAAGGACTGCGCAGTGAAAACAGTCGACCGTTTTTACTTAGCCGTTGCGGTAAAAACTAGCCGTTTTGTGACAAAAATCCGTTGCAAGGCTGCTCATTTGGGCCTATAAAAGCACCCAAGCCGCCCGCGGCTAGCCACTTCTGCTCTTACGCCTTTCCTTCCCAAGCCCTAATTCCAACCGCGCTCAGCATCAAAGAGCCAAACTCCACCCTCAATTCTGTTCGTCCAGCCCTGAGAACTGCTATGGCCAAGTTCGTAGGCACTAGCATGACCGAGGAGGACTTGAAAGTCTGGGAGGAGAAGGGCCACATCGACGCCGGCAGCTGGAGGCTGCCCGGGGAGGAGGAAACTCCGAAGCCGCTCGAGGAAGAGTTCGTCAACTTCGAACAGTTCGCACTGTTCGGGTTGAGGTCTCCCGAGAGCGACTTCGTGGAGGCCTTCTTCAACATCAGCGGATTGGAGGTGACGAACCTCAATCCGAATTCGATCCTCCAGATGGCCGTCTTCGCACACCTGTGCGAGGGCTACCTGGGAGTTGATCCGTCGGTGGGGCTGTTCCTCCACTATTATACAGTGACGAGGAGCAGTTCCGTCGCTTCGGCGCTTGGGTGCTACTACCTCAAGCTCCGGGCCACCGCCGACGACGCGCCGTACCCTCGTCCACCACTGCTCGACTCAATGGGCGCGTGGTGGATGAGGTGGTTCTACACCAAGAGGAGCAACGACATCAAGCTCTTCTTCACCGGGAAGGCGCCAGCGAAGGGAACCGCCATGCCTCGGCCGGAGCTGTCCGACGAGGACTGGTACTTGACGCGGAAGATCGCCTCCCTCGTGGGCCTCGGGCTCACCGGCAGGGAGATCATCCGCGACTACACAGCGAACATGATATGTCCGCTGCGGAGAAGACCCTATCCCTTCTATAAGGTAGAAGGATAGGAAGACATCACCAGGAAGAGCACGGGTAAGTGCCTTTAAGACTCGACCTTTGTTTGACGATTCATCCGAACAGGGACTTACAGGTTCTCCTGCTCGGGCAGTGATGCCAACCGACGCATGGGTGATCGAACAGGTTGACTTCATGCTGAAGGCAGCGAAGAAGGACGGCGAAGTCACCGGCGAGGTGGCGTTCATCTGCCGCATACGCGTACTTCGTCCCGCATGCACGAGGTAAGTCACTTAAACCCAGCCTGTGTTGCTAGACTTGTACTGTTGAACATGCTAACATTCGCTTTTCAAATGAACAGGAGGATTAATTGATCCTTGGAGGGATCGTGGAGGAACCCTCCGGATCCGAAAAAGAGAAAGCGAGAAAGGGCAAGGCCAAGGTGGCCACGAAGCCCAAGGTGGCGGCTGTGCCGACGCGGAGCTCGCCGCGCCATGGCGGCCGCCAGCCCTCGAAGAAGCCCCCCGCGGCAACGAAGCGCACCGAGCAAGCCAAGCGCACGCACGGCCAGCCAAGTGGGCGACGTCCAAGCCCCTCCCTCCTCGCCGAGCAAAGCGACGAAGAGGTTAGGATCACGACCCTCTGGCTTAAACGTTATACGCAGGCTCACCCGGGTCGCATGGAACGGCTGCAACAGGTCGCCGAGCAGAGGAGGCTTGAAGAAGAAGTCGCACGCAAGGAAAAGCTTCTTGCGCTGCGCGAGAAGTGCGCTCAGCTTAGCAGGGAGTTGAGCTTGTCGCCGTCGGCATCCGGAGGCCAAGGCGAACAAGAAGCCAAGGAGCCCCCGAGAAAAAGGCGGAAAGTTTTGACGACGAAGAAGAAGATCAAGCCCTCCGCGGCGGGTATGCAGTGTCAAACCTTTCTACTCCACACCTTATCGAGCAGCGCAGGATTTAACTTATTCCTTTTTCATCAGCTGTCCAAGAAAAGGTCGCCGCGGACTACGTGCATACGGCAGTTGAGCGATCCTTGTTGCCCGAACACCTACACGGTGCTTCGCGAGCGACGAGGCTGCTCGCCCTGAAGGACAAGCTGGCAGCGTGGGCCTTGATCCCAGGCTACCCCAGCGACCGAATCGACGCCTTGAAGGGCGCGATCAACTGGCTGGAGGCCCAAGAGGCGAATCACGGCGCCACGACGAGCGAAGCCGAGGTTTCGCTCGCCATCGCTTGCCAAGCGGGCCGAAGCGGCGACCTCGCTGACACCTCGTCGCAGGGGAAGACCATCCCTGTGGCGACGGCAACCTCCGGCGAGCAGGAAGAAATCCCTGCCACCGGGGAGTAAGAAGAGGATCGCGGACAGGGGGCTCAAGTCACCCCGTCCGTTACCCCACCGGCGTCTCCAAGCAGAGAGGCGCCGATCCTGCCCGAAGGCGAACGGGCAGATGAGCAAGAGGAGAGGCAGGAGCGCGAGGGCGATAGCTCGTCTGCCGCAACTGCCCCAAGGCGGAAAGGTCACCGCGCAGACCTTATCCCGCACGAGAGAGGCTTTGCGACCCATGGTCTTGAAGATCGGCTGCGCCGGAGTCTAGAGCGGCGGCTTGGAAAGGTATTCCTCAAAACCGAAACTTTGTCTGCTCGGGCTATAACTGCCCAAGGCTTGATTTGCTCTTCTCTCTTTCAGTTCGTGGAGGGCACCACGGAGGACCTCGTGGAGGGCGTCACTGTTGAGCGCAGCGCCATTATAGCGGGCTTCCAGGAGCATCTCTGAACGAGGGGACTCGCGAGGGAGCCCTCTGCACCAGCCAAGAGCCGGAGCAGGCTAAAGGCGCAGGTGAAGAAGCTCAAAGCCCAACTAGCCGAGGAGAGGCAGTCATCCCAGCAGCTCCCCCAAGGAGAGGCTGAGGGACTTCGCGAGCAGGCTACGAGAGGGCGCGCCGCGGAAGAATGGGCCAAGGAGCTGGCCGAGCAGCTCAAGGTGGCCGAGAAACGGCTCAGTCAGAGCGTAAGTCTGACCGAAGACTTGCGCACTCTGACCGAGGAGGTCGAAACCTCCGGCAGAGGCTGCGCAGCCAAGCCAGCCGAAAGCCCGCCAGACCAAGAGGTCGGGCCATTGGGCAGAGGCCACGGAACAAAGCCAAGCGGCAAGGAGGAAATCGAACGTCTCCGAACTGAAGCCTGAGAAGGAATCAAGGCTCAAGGTGAAGTCGTACGGTTCAAGTTAGAAATTGAGGAGCTAAAGGAGCAGCTTGTTCCTAAGTAGCACCGCGGCCGTAACCCGAAAGGGCCTTGTACCTGAAACTTTTGTTAATGTGCAATAAAGACTTACCTTTTTCCCTGCAAAAAAGAGCGGCAAAAAGACAAGAACGAACAGAAAACTAAGAGTAAAGGCACAACAGCGCTAGAAAGTTTTAAGAAAAACCGGTAGAACGCTTTAGCCTAAGTCCCAGCCCCCGTTGTGCAGCTGCTCGAAAACCTGAGTTTGCGAACTCGAACAGGTGCACGAGAGAAAGAGCGACACCCTAGCCCCCAGTACGGACGATCCTTGAAGTCCTAAGTTTGCGAAATCAAGCACGTACGTAGAGAGATAGAGCGACACCCGCATCCTGATCGACTTATTCCAAAAACTGCTCGTCGACGTAAGTTAGGCGATCCATTGTTTAACCGAACAAGAAAAGTGCCTTTGCCGCGGGAGGCTTACAAGAGCAGGCTTTACCAAGTGGTTGTGCCGTGAACGGTAAGTGCCTCTGCTGCGGAGGGCTTACGAGAGCAGACTTAGCCGCGGGGCGAAAAGCCGTTTTACGCAACCCTGAGTTTAGGAACTTGTTGAAACTAGACACGGACAGGGAAACCCTGAAGAAAGTAGAACCAAAGGTTCGCAAGACCGGGCAGCCATCAAGTGTTACCAGAAAGGAGGATAGTCTTAGAAGACAAGAAGTGAAAAAGGGCCGCAGGGGGCCGCGAAAATTCACCGTTTATTGGATTGAACTTTACATGGCAGCCCGAGAGACTTGGACGAATAAAGGCGTAAGATTTGAGAAAAAGCGCGAAGCTAAGCAAACACACGAAAGACCTACACAAAGAACTTACGAATCTGGTCGATGTTTCAAGTGCTGGTTAGCTCTCTCCCGTCCTCCATTGCCAGGCGAACAGCCCCCCGGCGAGCAGAAGAAACGACCGTGTATGGGCCCTCCCAACGGGGAGTTAGCTTGTTGGCATTGGACAGGTTCTGGACACGGCGCAGAACGAGGTCGCCCGCCTTCAAAGCCCTTGGTCGAATCGACTTGGCGGCTTTGTCGGGCGGCGTTTGCCGGTAGCGCCATTCGACTTTTGCCCGTTCGCGTCGCCTTCGAGGAGATCGAGATCGAGTAAGCGCTCTTGCTCGTCGTCAACCAAGTTGACCGAGCTCGTGCGAGGCGAGCAGAGTATTATTTCGGCGGGCAGGATGGCTTCTGCACCGTAGACCAATTGGAAAGGATTTTTCCCGGTTACCCGGCTGGCCATAGTGCGAACTGCCCAGAGGACGGAAGGAACTTCGTCAACCCAAGCCTTGTTGTGCTCGCGGAGTGCCGCGAACATGTGTCGCTTGATACCCTGAACGATTTGTCCGTTAGCTCGCTCGACTGCTCCATTGCTCTGTGTATGTGCTACAGAGGCGAAACAGATCTTGGTGCCCAGCTGTTCGCAGTATTCCTGGAATAGCTCGCTTCTGAACTGGGTAACGTTATCCGTGATCAGCTTGTGGGGAATCCCAAAGCGCGTTACCACGTTGCTTTTGAAAAAGCGCACAGCCGTTTTGGCGTGAAGGGATGACACAAGCTCTGCCTCAATCCACTTTGTAAAAGTGTCGATGGCGACAAGCAAGTGTGTATAGCCCTTATACGCTTTAGGGAATGGGCCGAGCAGATCCAGACCCCATGTGGAGAAAGGCCATGATGGAAGGATCGTTCGGAACTCTTGGGCGGGTTTATGTGCCTTCCGGGCGTGAAATTGGCAAGCTTTGCACTTAGTCACTATATCCCGGGCATCTTGTAACGCTGTAGGCCAGTAATAGCCCATGCGAAACGCTTTGCCGACTAGAGTTCTGAAGGAGGCGTGGTTGCCACAGACACCCTCGTGTATGTCCCTAAGAAGGAACACACCCTCCTGCTGAGAGATGCACTTGGAGAGGACTCCTAGAGCACCTTGACGGTAAAGGATGCCATCCATAAGCTTGTATGGACCAGCACGCCTTGTAAACCGGGAACGCTCAACTTCGTCTTCGGGCAGGGTCCCATCTGCGAGGAACCGGACAAATGGCGTTGTCCAGTCCGCAGCTTGCTCGATGACGGAGACAAAGACCACTGCCTTCGCCTCGTCCGGGGCGTGATTGAGGGCTTGTAAAAGTGCTCGACGAGCACTTCGCGGAAAGCGAGTTCGCTTGAGGATCCATACTTGATACCGGTCGGCCAGAAGTTGTCCTTCCTCGCACGAAGAGCATCTCGAAAATCGAAAGTGCCGCCCAACTTCCTCACTTCAACCGTATCGCGCCATTGAGTCATCGCAGACCGATACTACTTGTTAACTCGATTGATGACCACCGTGAATCTTCCTTCACGATCACCGTTGACGCGTAAGCGATTTTGCACGCTCTTAGTCCCGCGAGGAGGGCCTCGTACTCCGCGGTGTTGTTAGTCGCTGCAAAGTGTAGTTGGATAGAATACTGGAGTTGCTCTCCTTGAGGGGCGATGAGGATAAAACCAGCCCCCGAGTTTCCAGTGCGCGAACCATCAAAAAACATGGTCCACGGGGGGTCATCAGGTTGCTCGAGAGCTTCCTAGGATTTGGGCGGGCAGGTCCATTCAACGACAAAGTCAGCCAAGACCTGGGACTTAACAGCAGTTTGGGTAGCAAACAAAATGTCAAATTCTGCCAGTTCCATTGCCCATTTAGCTATACGTCCGCCAGCTTCCTTGTTCCTTAGGATTTCTCCAAGAGGGAACTTGGTTGGGACCAGTATTTGATGCGCCTGGAAGTAATGCCGAAGCTTCCTGGAGGACATGAGCACGGCGTAGAGTAGCTTCTGGACTTCAGGGTAACGCTACTTTGATCCGTGAAGTACCTCGCTAACGTAATAGATTGGCCGCTGGATGCCTTCCCTTTCCACCGTCAAGACCGCGCCACCGCTATGCATGCGTACCAAGGTACAGCAAAAGCTGCTCGCCGTGGCGCGGGGTAGTCAAGATAGGTGGGTTGGACAGGTATTGCTTTAGATCTTGGAAAGATCGATCAGCCTCCTCTGTCCACTCGAAACCATTGTGCTTGCGCAGGGCCTTAAAGAAGGGCAGCCCGCGTTCTCTCGACGGAAATAAACACTCGCTCAAGGCACCATCCGTCCGCCGAGGCTCAACTTCCTTGACGGTAGTTAAAGCCTGCATGTTTTCAATGGCCTCGATTTTTTTGGGGTTAGCAGAGATTCCTTGCGAACCAATTACATAACCGAGCAACATTCCAGATCGAACACCAAAGGTACACTTCTCTGGATTTAATTTTATTCGTACTGGCTCGGGGGTTACTGAAACGCCTCGCCGTGTCTTTACATGATCCGAGCATACTTGTTTTTACAACTATGTCATCGACATAGACCTCTAGGTTTCTTCCGCTACTGCTCGGGAAAGTCTTCTCCATTAAAGCGTTGGAACGTGGCACCAACATTGTGCGAACCGAAAGACATGGTCGAGCAGCGTAAAGTGCGAAGGGGTGATGAAGGCGCTTCTCTTTATCCTCGGGAGATGCTTATTTGGTGATAACAGGAGTAAGCATCCAAAAAAATCAAGAACTGGGCATCCGCAGTCGCGTCGACCAACTGGTCTATGCGAGGCAGCGGGAAGTTGTCCTTAGGACAAGCAGCGTTCAGATCTGTGTGATCGACACACATCCTCCACTTGCCGCCTTTATTCTTTACAATGACAGGGTTGGCCAGTCACTCGGTGTGATCAACCTCGCGGATGAAACCAGCAGCGAGCAACTTGCCAAGCTGATCCTTAATGATCCTCTGCTTGAAGTCCGAAAAGCGTCGAAGCTTCTGGTGAACAGGCTTCTTGTCCTGCCGGACTGCCAGTTTATGCTCGATAACCTCCCTGGGGACTCCGGGCATATCAGACGGTTCCCAGGCAAACACGTCTGCATTAACTCGGAGGAAGGCAATGAGCTCGTTTTCCTATTTGGGGTCCAGATTGGCCCCCAAATGAACTGTCTTGAAAGAGTCATCAAGAGACAGCGGGGCTTCCTTGGTCTCTCCCCCTGGCTGAAGGGAAACCCTAGAGCGTGCAGACTTGGTCTGCGGAACTTCGGGACCACGCGGCGGAAGCTGGTCGACGAGGGCAAGGGACTGCTCGTCGCAATCCAGAGCAGCTTTGTAGTTGCCCTTGACCGTGATCACACCGTCAGGACCTAGTATCTTCACGCAATGGTAAGCGTGGTGGGTCACGGCCATGAACTTGCCAAGAGATGGCCGGCCCAAGATTGCGTTGTAGGCGGATGGGAAGTCAACCACGTCAAACGTGATCAACTCTGTCCGGAAGTTGCTTGGGTTGCCGAAGGTAACAGGCACAACAATCTGCCCCAACGGCCGAACAGCTTCTTCCGGGACAATGCCGTAGAAAGGCATCGCGACCTCTTTAAGCTTGGAGCGAGGAATCTGCATCTCGTCCAAGACTTTAGCAGAAAGCAAGTCCAACGCGCTCCCGCCATCGATCAAGACACGGCCAACTCTGGCGTTGCTGATGGTAGGAGCGACCACCAGTGGGAGACGCTGGGGCTTGGTCATCCCAGTGGGGCAATCTTCCTGAGAGAAAGAGATAGCAACCCCGGTCCACTTCATTGTTTTTGGCTGAGGCTTGCCCTTTTCAACGTTGTGGACCTCCCGAGCAGCTTCCTTGAGGCTGCGCCGAGAGGGATAAGCTGAGGAGCCGCCGGAGATGACGGCGATATGGTTCACGGGCTCTTGATATTCATCGTCGTCGTCCCGATCACCATCGCCGCTTACGCTTGCCTTGCCGGCATTACCTTTTTCGGGCAGGGTGGGCATTGGGCCCTTGCCGTTGTAGAAATCCTCAAGCTTTGCAGCCCAGGTTCTGCAATGGCGTGTATCATGCCCGTAGTTCTGGTGGAACTTGCAGTACCAATCACTTGGACCTTTCTTGCCTTGGTTGCCTCTCTGGGCGGGCTTCTTGCCCTTATAGTTATTGTTGGGCTTTTTCTGCCCATCCTTGGGAGGAGGTGTACGATCTATACCAGCGACGGTGTTGTTCGCATCACCCTTCTTCTTCTTCTTCTGGGACTTCTTGTCACCAGGATTGGTGCTGCTCTTCTTCTTTTCCTCCACACCAGGCTGGGCGGGCAGCTCGCCCTTGTCAAACGCCTTCTTGTACTGAACGCGCTCTGCCGCATTGGCATAGCGATCAGCCGCCTTGAACAGATCGTTGGCTGTCTAGGTCTCATTGATCTCGAGATCCTGGGTGAGCTGCTCGTCGCGGACTCCGTTTTTAAAGGCGCGGACAACAGATTCGTCCGAGATGTTCGGGATCGCGTTGCGAATCTTGATGAAACGCTTCATGAAATTGCGGAGGGTCTCCCCGTTCATCTGGATCATCTGGTGCAGATCATCCTCCTTACCCAGACGCACGTAACAGCTCTGGAAGTTGACAATTAGAGCATCACAAAGCTGGTTCCAAGAGCTGATGAAACCCTCTTACTGATTGAACAGCCCCGTCCGAGCAGCACCCTCAATGACAGTCGGGAGGTAATTAGTCATGACGAGCTCGTCACCCCCGGCCGCCATGATGGCCGTAGCATAGATGGAAAGGAACTCCTCTGAGTTCTGGGTCCCATTGTACCTCTCCATGTGTCTGTACTTGAATTTTGAGGGCCACCGAACAGAGCGAAGCTCGTCAGAAAAGGCCTTGCAGCCCAAGGCGTAAGACCGGCCACCTTCCCCAGCAGAACCTAGCCTTGAAAAGACGTTGGTCCTGTTGGTCAGGGGAACTCTAGCTGAGCGGGAGGTTTCTGTCTGGAGAAACTCTCTCCGTGATAAGCCCCCACGCTCCTTCCTCGTGGTTGCGACAGCGCGCTCCTCGCCAGGGGATCGTCCGTGATCGTCGCACGCACGCTTGCCCCTGTGGTCGCGATAACTACGGGGACTTGGCGAGCGGCAGCGACCACGGGCAGCTTGCTCGTGGACAGTGATCCTTCGATGGTGACGGCGGTCACGCTGATCGATCGGATCGCCGCTGTCCGAATGCACCCGGACAGCTCACCGCTGCCGGATGAGGCTTCACCTATAGATTTAAGGCCCTCGCCGCCGAGGTGAGTGGCTACGATCGCCCACAAGGACGAGATTGTCCCGTCGTGGATCGATTACGGTCGCCAGGCTCGAGCCGCTCCCGCTCGCTCAATTGGTCTGGATCCCGAGGCATCCGCGTCTTGCTGACAGAGTCCAGGCACGCGATTCCGCCGGGCGAGTTGAACTTCTATCGGGTCTTGGCGTAGGCGCGAGGCGGATCGCGTCGGCGACGCTGCGCCGATTGCGGATCTGCGCCCGTGGTTTGGTTGATGGATTCGCCGAAAGTCGCGCGAACAATATCTTGCTCGCGAAAGCGGTTATGCGGCTCCATCTTAGTGTCGAGCAGAATTGACCCGCTCGATTTTTTCGGCCGCCGTGATCCGTGCAGGATCCCCTGAGGTTCCTGCACCAGCCATATTGACGCCGCGGTGGCCGTGCGTTGGTGCGCTAGATGGCGTCATCACTGTGTCGCCACAGGAGGAATCAACCGACATAGCCTTGGAGTCCGATAGATCTAAACCAGCGTATAGATCGTTGGTTCCGTACTCATCGTCGATGACGGGAGCTCGATCCGAGACCATCTCCGGAGCGTATCCAGAGACTTCCGTCTCAGATATAGACATCGATCTAGGTCGATAAGATCGATTCGAGCTGGCAGGGGAAGAGACATCCTGCCCTTCTGAGTCGTAGTCCTCAAGGAGAATCTCCGTGTCGCTGATGGAGTTCGACATGCTTGATCTGCGTGTCCCCACGGACGGCGCCAACTGTCGACGATTGGGATATTGACCCAAGTCAACTAAGGTTCTTTAGGAGGGAGATAGGAGACACGCCGAACAGCGATCAACGACGAACAAGGAGACAGGGGTTTTATCCTGGTTCAGGCCTCTCAGAGAGATAATAGCCCTACGTCCAGCCTTTCTTATATATCAGAGATGATTACAAGAGATGGCTCGACGAGACGAACAAGTCTCGGCGAGATTATGGGTGCACAGGAAGCAATGTGCTATGATGCGAAGATCAGGTGCGCTATCAGATGATGGCTTGACCTAAAACTCGTCCCCTCTACATGCCGTAGAGGCTCTGTTTATATAGTGCTGAGCAAACCGACCTATCAAGGGATAATCGGGCCGGGCTAACTACGAATACGTAACAAACTCGTACCATGCCAAATACATCACACGGTAGATAAGGTAAACTCCATGTCTTGGGGATCACGACTCCTATTTCAATCCGGAAAACTAACGTCCGGGTCTTCACGTAGCCGTGCAGAACTCCTGTTCGAGATGGACTCAAACACGATTCCTTGGGCACCACGCAATCGTACCGACCAGAAGACTGTCCGTCACGATGCACATGGGCCTTATAGAACCTTCCAGGGAGCTGGGCCCTGGCAGGCTGTTCGATTAGGCCGTCAGGGAGTGGGCCATGGCAATGGGCCGTGATTTTATCCCCGACAATCACTTTGTACCATGCATTTATGTACATGCACTCATCTGTCTTACTTAAAAGGGTAAAATACCACTAAACATATGTGCACCTTTTCTGTCCCTCAGAAAATAACCTTTCGAAACTTGTCCTAATATCTGTATATCCATGAAAACAAGTACGATGAGTTTTTGTTTTAAAAAAATAGACAACCGGTGTCACTCCTTTTCCTTGAAAACCAAAACTAAGAAATTATGGTCCCTAACATATGAAGAACATATAATCCTTTAACTAGGAAAAATTATCAATTTTGACGTTTTACGTAAAAATGTTCTAAGTCAAGCATACGACATAGCTCGGTCGAAACCGCCATCATAAAGCACTATTTCTACATTGCTGTCATATTTTAGAGACTATATATTTTTCTGATTTGGTGTTGACATAGACGGCATCGATGACTAAAGTCGAAACATATAATAGATTAATTCCTTATAACAAAATGAGAACTTTTTCTTGTGGTTGTCACCCTCTATCCAGCTAGCGCGCGAAAAGGTTTGAAGGGACTAATTACACGAGGATACGAGCACGGAGTGTCTTGATTAACGCGGGGTTGGCGGGAGTGGTAACGCGGCTACTGATATTTCTTCGCCTTTAATTTGTGTCTGCATGGGAAGCTAAGCAGAAGGAGTAGCTACGGCTACGAGCTACGCATAACGGGACGGGGCGGGACGGAACGGAGCAGCGACGCGGTGGGGCCGGGGCACGTGGACGCGGCGTGGCGCGGCGCCCGGCGGTGGGGCCAGGGGGCGTCGCCGGCACGTGGTCCGGCGTGCGCCGCCGCGCGCCTGATCGATCCATCGACGGCGGGGAGCTCAGCCACCGCCTCCCGCCCGCCGCGCAGTGTGTATGAGCTTGGCTTACTCCCAACGTCTGATATTTATTTAATCAAACTTGTATGTAAGGCTAGCATTTTCGATTAAGTTTTTTTTAAAAAAAAAGACTTGGAAGATTTTTACAATCATATATATTACTCTGGAAGTCTGGATACATACGTGTGTATAAGACACTAGACGTGCACGCGCGCCCATGGCGCGCCCGAGGACGGGAAAAGCGCGCGGCCTTGCCACGGGCACGCGGAAAGACGCGGTAGTGGCTGCAGTGTGCGGATGCGCCCAGCGGAGCAGGGGAAAAAAGCAGAGGGAAAAATGGGACGCGGGATTCAAACCCGGGCGGCCTAGGTAACGAACGGCCTGAGCAAACCAACCGGGTAAATCACCCGTCTGCCTGAGAGATGCGGCAAAAAAAAAAAACGTTTTATACGTAAAAACGAAACGGACGGGCAGATCTGTCAGGCTCGCGCGATCGGACGACCGTCGCAAGGCCGGGCGGGGAGGCCCGCCACGTGGCTGCAACGGAGCACCTCAACCCCCGCTTGTACATTTTATAGATAAGACCAAAAAAGTTATCAGGAAAAAAGAACGAAGGAGAAAAAAAAAGGAAAAATGAAAAGTTTATCTAGTATAAAGTCATTCGGTAATGATTCTAAAGTATAAAGCAAAACTATGATATTGACCCTAGGAGCTAGGGATGCATCGACTCATGGATATATATTGGATTCTTGCCCTTCCCGAGGGTCGACTCGTGCTGTAAGACTATTTGTAATTAAACAAGAAAATTTCACAAGAGGTGAAGCTTCACTGAGACCCAAAATTTTCTCTAAATATTCTTCGCAAATTGTTTGTCTGCCCCTTTCCCCATCCAATCTAATCTTTTTGAACATAAATGTAGTGATTATATTGAAAAATAAGTTAAGTTGTATAATTTAGCATTGGCGCTCTCTAACTTTAGGCCCAAACTACGACACCTGGTGCGAAATCTTCTCTAAAAAAATTTAAGAATTTCTCGAAAAGAGAGAGAACATTCAAGAAGTCAGATGTTAGTCAATCTTGGTTGTAAAGGTATTGTTTTGAAGAAAAGAGACAGGAGCATTGTTATTCCAAATGAATGGAAGGAAACAGTACATGGAATTAAGAAGATCTCCTCGCTTAAAATCTCCCGAGCCTGACAAATCAAATCATTTAGCTAGGAAGAAAAACGGCCATGCATAGCATATAGGAGTAATCGACAAGATCAACAAAGAGACCCTGAGCCTGAGACTCTCGATGGATGCACGGCTCTAAGGCTCTTGGACACTGATGAAATTTTCAATCCGAGCACGATCGAGTGCGGCCGATCGCTGCGACAGCAACGTCGAGCAGAGCATGGATGGTTGCGTGATGCACGCGCGCTCGCTCGATTTTGGCGGCAAGCGCGCGCGATCGAGAATTCCTCCCGAACTCGACGAGCAGAGCAGGCAAAGATTCGCCCGACGTGGACTCGATCTTCTCCCTCTTATCAAGAACCGGCGGGGGGGAGCCATGTGTGGTGAAGCGTCGAGGAGGGCTTTGCATCAGTTGATCTACCGATTTCGATTCCGATTCCAAATCTTCTCGCTCGATGATTAGCTTGGATTTTTTAGATGTCAAAGATATTTTAGTTCGTTTTTACTAATCTTATCAGACGATTAATTTTTAATTTTTATGGAATTCTCAACTCAATTTTTTTAGATGCTTAGATAATTCCATAGTAGCTTTGATATGTCCTATGAAGATGTCTGATCTACAGTTTAGAAAATGGACAAAGAGTTATATAACTTTCAGCCGCATGTTGTTAAACTGATCCTATATTAATTTCAACATCTCCACCCAAGTCTTATCACAAAAGGCATTGAACCTACAACTTAAAACCATCGTTCTATAAAAGTATCAAAGTAAAACCATAAACAATCCATTGTTCATTTTCCAACTAGAATAATTACCGAAGAAACTCGTAAAACCCATCTCCCATAATTGACATGCTTTGATGGCTAGCTGCAGGTCGGCTTCCAGCTCGTTGATTAATGGGGGGCAAGAGGACTGGATCGAGTTACTCCGTGACAGGCGCTCGCCGCCGGCGAGGTTGATGCGACCGGCCTGGAAGGAGACCGCCGTTAATGTCCGCGGGTGGGCGGGGCCCCTGGCGTCGACGGCGCCATTGATTAATTAATTACTAATTGCGGGGTTTAATTACTCGCTGGCTATATAGCTTTGCTGGGAGCCTGAGGTGTGCATACCTCAGCGGCATCTCGTCATGGCCGTGGACTTGGACATTCACATTCTCGATGTCACCGGGAAGATTCCACAAACATTCCTGAAGAGATTGATCACTAACGTTAACCCCTTCGATTTTGTGTTGCTCATGCGTTTGTTGCGACTGTTTATGTTGCTATAGCTAATGCTAATTAATGGACAGTCCATGTACGGGATCTCTGAAATGTTTGCAGACACTGTTTCTTGGTTGTTTCCGTTGTCTTTTTGATAATGGAAATAGGGTGTTTCCCTCTTATTGAGAAAAAAAAAAAACTAACTGCGTACTGAATCCAAGTGCAATTTTAGATTTATTGATGTACAACTTCACTGACTCAAAGTGATTACATCGATTTTGGATTCAGATTTAGACTTTGCTCTTTTCAGCTTAGAAAGATTATAATCTGAAAAGGTGAGAGCTCACAAAAAGACTGAAAAATATGTTAAAAGATATTTTTAAAAACTTTGAGAAAAAAACACATAAATCCTAAAACAAATGACCACAAAGTGTTGCAGTGTATGATTTGTATAAAATATGATAAAAAAATTGCAAACTTTACAGGACCTCTGTATATTTTTAGTAGAAGTAAGAAAGTTAAATTTTTGTAAAAGGTTGACTCTTAAGACAGCTCGTCAAGGGGGATCTTGTGGGGGGAAAAAAGACAAGTGTATTTGCTGCTGCTTATGCCGTCGGGTCTCTATTTTAACTCGATTTGTGCCTACCCTTGCACAAGGGATTCATGTTTCTATGTTCAGTTTATTTGTATAGATCGATTATGTTCAGGAGCTGTACAGGGAAAAAACAGAAGAATACATAGAAAAAGCAAATCTAAAATTGGGAAGTTGACACTTCTGCAAGTTGACATTCAGATCGGATCTTTCTTGGTTCTTCTTGTGGCTCCTGCTGCAGCGCGTTTCGACAGCCGACACCCTTCAACGCAGGCACCTCCCAAATATCTATTTTTGCCAACTTTACTAGCACAACCTAGAGACCCCCGAGCACATCTTCATCCAATGCGAGTAAAGTGTTTTTATTTGGAAGCGTCTAGCACACCTAACAATCTCACCCCTCGTCGCCCCATCTTCTTGGAGGCAGCTCTCTAGCATCCCAGCTTTCACTACAGGAATTTAAGGTCTTTTCATTGGCTTGAAACAATTTCAACGGCCTAAAAAAACCGATGAAATTAAAATACTATTTTTGTCGGCTCATAAGAACCGATGAAATTAAAATCCTAATTTCGTCGGTTTCTATAAACCCATGAAAATAATTGTTTAATTTCGTCGCCAACAGTGGGCCGAGAAAGTATCCGGGACCCCACGCGCTGGACATATTCCACGGATTATTTTCGTCGACCTAGGCCGATGAAAATAAATTAATTTTTTTTTTGTATTTTCGACGGTTTGGACCGATGAAACTAAAATTTAACAAATATATTTTTGTAATTACATCGGCTTTGGCTGATGAAATTAATAAAATAACCTATATCCAAGGGGAAATGGGGGGAATTTGTTCTGCCGCCCTAGCTAGCTCCGCGCCGACGCACTACCCGCCGTGCCGCCGCCCCCACCCTCTGCGTCGGCCGCTGCCCGCCTCGACCCGTCCGGGCCTCCCTTGGCGCGGCACCATACTGCCTGCGCGTCGGCAGCTGCCGCCCGTCCGTCCGTCCAGCGCGCCCTTTCGCCCTCCGTGCCGCGCCCATGCAGTGCAGCGTCGCCCAGCCGCCCTATATAGCGCCGACCACCGCTCCAATCCGTCGGCGCTGGTCGCGCGCCGTCAGCGCCGCCGCCACCGCCCGTGTAGCGTTAGCGCCGCCTCGTATAGCGCCGGAGGTCGCTCCAACCGTCAGCGCCGGTCGCCGCGCCGCCCAGCGTCGCCCGCCCGTCGGCGCCGCGCCGCCACCCCGTCCCCATCGGCGCCGTTCTATCTCATGCGAATCTTCTAGCCATCGCCTCCGCACCGCCACGCCTCTCCTCGCCATCGCCGCCCGTCCTCGTTGGTCCCACCGCCTCGCGCCGCTGCCTCTTCCAGCAGACGCCGCCACCCCATCCAGCCGCGTCCAGCGGCAGCCACCTCGCTGCATCCCCACCACGCTCAGCCGCCGCCACCCCGCCGCATCCCTGCAGCGTTGCCACTACTCGCATCGGCACATCTCCCGTTTGCCCTATCATTGCGCCATCTTAGGTAAGCGTTTTGATTTGCAGGTAATTAAATAGATGCTACTAGTATAAATGTCGAATGTAGATTTAGTGGTTTATGTTCTATGGTGTAGGGAATTGTGATTTATATGAAATATTATTTGTATGAATGGCAAATATAGCATATTGTAACATAAGTCTCCTATCCTATACGTCACCGGTTCGGGAGTGACACGGGGCACATTAAATTGTGATCCGTGTCGGTCCGGAATTGTCCACGTTTTTTGGACAGCCTGAGAATGGATGACCATAGTCGTGGTTTGTATGACACGTATGTGATATATTGTGATAATATGTGACTATGTATGCGATCTATTTGTGACTGTGATGTTCCTGTTAAATACTATGATTATCTTGTTAATTACTGTGTTTTCAGTCGTATGTTACTTTTTTTTAACAAAAAAATGTATTTTAAATCGGCCTAGGCATTTAAATTATCGGAGCTGGGAAACTAGCCGGCATCTGCTCCAGTAATTTCATCGGCCTAGGCCGACGAAATTAAATATATTTTCATCTGCCTAGGCCGACGAAATTACACCTGCCACGTCATCTGCCACGTCACCTTTTAACCTGGCTTAGCGTCAGCTGTACTAGTTTCGTCGGCCAAAAAAACCGATGAAATTACTGTAATTTCATCGGCAACCGACGAAACGGTTTGTAATTTCGTCGCCCAGATTTCGTCGGTTCAATTTCGTCGGCAAACCGACGAAATTACTGTAATTTCGTCTGTAAATCCCCTAATTTCGTCGGTTCCAAGCCGACGAAATTCAACTTGTTTCCTGTAGTGCTTGGTGGGACAGTGACATTCTTCACGGCAAACCTCCGCACGACACTCTTTCAATCATCTCCACAGCTGTCTGGCAGCTCTGGCTTGAGGGTAACAACAGAGTTTTTCGCTCAGCTGAGCGTCCCCGCCAAATCTTTCTACAACACCTTGTAGACGAGCTACGGCTTAATTTGTATGGTTGCGGCAGCCAATTTTATAATTAACTAGATTAGCTTTCTTACCTCCTTGGGAGGGTCCCCATCCCCCACCCTGTATTCTCCTCGCTAAGTAATAGATCACGATAGTTCTCCTACCCTTATTTTTTTTAAAAAAAAATTACAGATTGGAAGCCTTCCTCCCGAAGGAAGATAGGATGATTTGCAGAGCATTGAACTCACTGACAATTGGGTTGATGAAGATTGCCATTCTCCATTTTATCACTAATTTGCTTTAGCACATTCATTTCTCTAGCTTGCCTTCTCCACCACCAAATATATCCAGTTCCAGCTTTTGAAGGACCGTCTCCATGAAACAACAATCTTGGACCAAAAGTCTACAAAACGTTAAAAAAGTCTCCAAACGTAAACCCTTACAGGACCGTCTCCATGAAACTGGGCAATCTTGGACCGGCTGGTTGTGTTTCCGATGTGTTGTACAAAGAAATTTGTCAATCTTGGTCATGGTTCGGTTCTTCTTTCATTTGACCAAGTAAACCGCCGACCAGCAAGATTCAATTCCTTCAGCATCGCAAGATCAATAAAAACTTTGAACGCTCGCATGATTCTATGATTTCGGACAACTTTAAATTCCTTTTTCTAACATCCTCGTCTCCATGATATCGAATATTTTCTATAATCTAAAAAATGACAGATCAAAGTAAAAAACAAAGGGATGATTTGCTAGCATAGCACTTTAAAGTTGAAAAAAAATTCCAACTATGTGTAAGAGTACATCACCGAGCCTATTTTTTGCACATGGTTGAAAGTTTTATAACTTAGAAGTGCCAGGTGGGTGATTTTTTTTATATATAAAAAAAACAGTTTACGACCGAGCACTGGCTAGCAAAAGCGATCTTTTATGTCGATACAAGTGGATCAACCTTGATACCGTAGGTGTGATGAGACTGTGATGTAAGGTGCCAAAGGTTGATAGCGAGATCAATACGAACCGTACGTATTTTTAGAAGCAACGATCAGATTATAAAAATAAATACAGCAGCGCTGCTCGGTACAAGCAACAACTTGGAGGATCTGATTGTGACATTGTTTCCTGACTTGTTCAATCAGGATTATGCGGATGAAGTAACAAACGAACCCCGCCGATTGGATGGCTTCAACTGTTGAATCGACCTGCGTGATTAGGATGCCAACCTGACATCTAAATGGCATCGTACTTGTCGAGCATTCTGTCACTCAGATGCCAAACCATAATTCTTTTCCAATAGTACCGATCGAGTGTCGACGTACTGATCAAGCAATAATTGCGTTAATAAGGACAGTTATAACAACAATATGTTGTTGTTGTTGTTGTTGTTGTTGAGCAATCTGTTGATAAAAATGAAAAACTTTTAATAAGGCGGGGGATTAATCCCTTCCCCGGGAGGTTATAGAAAACAAAAGTACTAATTTACAAAAAAAAATTAGATTGGCTCCTGCCGCCTCCTAGAGATGCAGATCGTCGAGCAGATGCTAGAGGAAGGGGTGGCGGGGTTTCTTTACCAAGTGAAAGATGCGGTTGCATGTTGCGCTCGATCCAAAGGTGCCATATGATCCTTGAAATGATTGAGATAAATCCCTTGTGAGACCCGGGTTGCAGAATGTTCTCCTCCCACCAAGCGCTAAGGTAGACCCCCTGCCGGTGAGCTGGATTCAGGGGCGGGGGCATTGAAGAGAGCAGCCACACAACGCCAAGTGAAAATGCTGAAGTCGCATTTCAGGAAGAGGTGCTCCAGCATCTCTAGGTTCCTCCGGTAGAGGGGGAAGTAAGAGTTAGGAAGTTGCCTGCGTTGGAGGGCGTCCGTGATCAGGAGTTGTTTCTACAGAAGAAGCCAGAGGAAGAACTTGGGCAACGGCTAGAGAACTGCAGATGGTAGGCTGAGTAGATCGTGAAGGAACCATTTTGCGTGAAACACCAAAAGCGCTGGTCCGGCTCGTCCTTGGAGAGGCGATGAGGGAAACCTTGGCAAACAACAAAATTAGCTTGGGAACCATCTGCGACAGCATGTTCCCTCTTAGGTCGTTGAGCCAGTTGTTATTGGAAAGAGCGTCATTGACCGACCTGTTTCACCTTGCTGAGGCTACGAAGAGGTGAGGAGCTAGATCCTTAGGGGCGCAACCAGAGAGCTAGCGATCCTCCCAGAAGGATAGGGTGGAACCATTTCACAGGGTCACAACGGAACCCAAGCGAAGGAGGATTGAGTCCGACTTGGGAGGAGGGTTCAAGAGGCTAGCCCAAGAGGCGGGGTTGGGAGCCTTGCTTAGCCAGAGCCAACGGGTTCGAAGCGCCCTGGCGAAGAAGTTGAGGTCAAGGAACCGAGGCCCTCGAGGGAGGTGGGGAGCAGACGATGCGCCAGCTGGCTCGACATTGGCCCTCGGTCGTGGAATCGGAGCCCTTCCAGAACCAGGCTCTTCTAATCTGGTCAATCGTTGTTGTTCTTATTGTTAGAGCATCCTCAGCAGGGCCCCTATAGTATTGTAGCTACAGTACTCGTAGGCAAAAAAATTCAAAAACCGCAGAGACACAACACGCAGGCAACGCAGGATTCAAAAATTCAAATCGTTGATGGGGGGCTTGATAGGGGCCCTGCTGTACATGCTCTTAAAGCAGAGTTAAAAAGAGTCATCACATTAACTAAAAAAATATTAAAGATTCCCATGTTAATCAAAAGGAAAAGAAAAGTCTACACTGTTGATTATAAAGGGGCTAGGCTATATCATTATAAACTAGTTGTACAATTGCGCGGGACACTATACTCGTTTTTACAAAACACGAAGTGATAATATTTTAATAATTAACAATGGTGGTGATGGAATATGTTCGCGGAATATCACCCCCTAACTCCTTTCCTTCCAACTCCATATGGCTGATCATTATCGGTTTGAGTTACAAATCAGTAGTGGTACATGGATAACGCTGCTTCGCACTACAGGAAATGATCTCTGTGTCGGCGGCCGAAAAAAGCAATGTCGGCGGCCACACTCCCGACAACAAGTTGTGTCGGCGGCCAAGAACGCTGCCGACGACAGAACCAGCATCAGGCCAGCAGTGACGTCAGCCAAGAGAGGGCCGACGACAATTCCTGCCCTGCCGAGAGCACGATTTCGGATATTTCAATTTTTATTCCCGCCAAAAGGGTTTTGTCCGCAGCAGAACAAGCTGTGTCGTCGGCTCTGACCCAGACGATAGTCTGTGGCCACTAGTGACGTCGGTCAAGCTTTGGCTGACGACACAACCTGCCCTACTGAGAGCACGTTCTCAGATTTTTGACTTTCAGTTCCCACCAAAAGAGTTTTGTCAGTGGCCGAGGGTGGGGTGCGAGGGGCTGTGTCGGCGGCCGGAGGTGCACCGACGTCAAATAGAGGGTCTACGACGTCGGCCGTATAGGGGCCGACGACACAGCTCCCCCTGTGACGTCGGCCAGACTCCAGCCGCCGACAAAGCTCTTCCTACCCCCCTTCTCAAGACTTATCCGCCGAGTACTGCTCCACTACCTCACACCACGCCCAGACGCTTTAGGGTTCTAAGGGCAACATACTCACCCTATAGCTACGTCATACCACCCTCCCCGTTTTTTCGACGTTTGCCATACGTGCATGCACATACGAATTATGACATCACTCCTTAAGCATCATCGATATATATCCGATGCAGTACGCGTAGACGTGTCAAAATAACACGCATATAGATTGGAAGGTTGGGTGAAGGAGGTCGGACGATTGCATTTTAACGTTTTGAGATTTCCATATGTGGGCATATTTCATGTACAAATGGCCGGGGGCTGCGGGAATTGGCCGGAGATCGGGAACCGACGTTTGGCACAGCTGGGGGTGGGGTGGGAGGTGCTATGTCGGTGGCTGGAGAGGGACCGCCGTGATAGGGGGTGTCTGTGTCGTCGGCGATGTCTGGGCCGACGACACAGATTGGTTCTATGACGTCGGCTCCATCCCGGCCGACGACACAACGAAACGAGTTCTTCTTTGCACAACAGCGAGGCGAGGTTCTTTATGTGTCGGCGGCTTCCACCACGGCCGACGACAAAGGGGTTAGGGGAGCCGCTGCATTGTATGTGTGCCCCAAGCAAGGTTGGCGGGCATGGAATGGCCGCGGACATAGGGAGGGGCAATGTCCGCGGGCGTGCGTGGCCGCGGACAATACATGGCGTGCCCCTCACCAATAATTGCATTTGGTTCTTCCCCCGCGCGCCTAAGTCCCGGCTCACGCCCTCCCTGTATCCCGTCGCGTCCCCGTCCCCCCGCGCCTCCTGCCGCCCCCACGCCGTCGCGCCATCGCTGCACTCGCCACCGCCTCCCCTACCGCCTCGCGTCGCCGCCTCCTCCCACCGCCCTTACACCGCCCATACTCCCGCCTCCTCCCGCGCGCCTTACCACCCCGGCTCGCGCCACCCGTCTCCGCCTCAAACCCGGCCTGCACCGCCTTCCCAGGCGCCCGTGCTCCCGCCTCCGCCCGTGGCTCCACCCGTCTCCCCTCCTCCCCGCGCCACTTTCCCTCGCCACCCGAGCTCTTGCCTCATTCTTGCCGCCGCCTTCCTCATTGCCACCCACGAACAACGTCGTGTGCCTCCCCTTCCGTTCTTTGCCCGCCGCGTCGTCGTTCTTAGGCGGGCCGGTATCGACAGTTGGGATATTGACCCAAGTCAACCAAGGTTCTTCAAGGAGGAGATAGGAGACCGCCGAACAACCCTGAACAGCGAGAACAGGGAGGCGGGGGTTTTATCCTGGTTCGAGGCCTCTCGGGAGAATAATAGCCCTCGTCCAACCTTTCTTTATATCAAAGAGGATTACAAGGTGGAACTTCGTGAGATCAGCGAGTCTCGGCGAGTAATATCTGAAAAATCTATTTGCCAAGGGTCTAAGCTATATGCTAAGATGTAAAACTCAATGCGGATGCCCTGCGCCCGTGAAGCGGGGTTTATATAATGCAGACAAACCAACCTACAAGGAATATCGAGTTTGGGCTAACTACGAGATCGTGTGAACTCGGTACATGCCAAATATAACCTCACGGTAGATAAGGTAATCTCTAATCTTGGGGATCACGACTCTAATCAATCCGGAAACCACGTCAAGGGTCTTCTCGTGGTCGTGCAGAACTACTGTTAGTCGGACTCAAGCAGGAAGCCTTGGCCATTCGCATCTACGACCGGGGAGCTGTTGGTAAGATGCATATGGGCGGATAGAACCTTCAGGGGATTTGGGCCACTGGTAGGCTGTCGATTAAATTTGTCGGGGAGTGGGCCATGGCAATGGGCGTGATTTAATCCCGGCGGCTAGCCCCGAGACTCAAGTGGAAGGACTCACTAGAGTGGGGTCGTCCTCTTGAGACTCAAAGTCCTGAAGAGGTATTTTCCTGCTACAAGGCATGTAACGAGGCGACCGAGCAGGTTATGGTTCAACCGAACAAGACTTGTTGGGACGAATAAACCGATCGATGCCGAGAGCAACTCCGTTCGTCGAGCGAGGAACGACATCTGTCGAGCGAGCACTTTCGGCCTTGGTCTGGAACCTTTGGAAAAAATAGCCGTTAGCGAGACTCCAGCAGCAACTTCCTATCATTTGCTTGATGAAAGCAGGCGACCGTTTTACCTAGCCGTTGCGGTAAAAACTAGCCGTTCACGGGACAAAACCGTTGCGAGCTGCTTATCACGGGACTATAAAAGCACCCAAGCCGCCCGCGATAGCCATACTGCTCTCACGCCTTTCCTCTCTAAGCCCTAGCTCCAACCACGCTCGACATCAAGCACCCAAACTCCATCACCGACCACCTTTCGTCCAGTACAGGAATCGCTATGGCCAAATTCACGGGCACTAAGCAACCGAGAGGACCTTAGAATCTGGGAGGAGGAGGGCCACATCGACACCGGTAGTGGAGGCTGCGGAGGAGGATACTCGGGCCGCTCGAGGAGAGTTAAATCGACTTGAGCAGTTTACCTTTGTTGGTCGAGAATCTCCGAGGCGACTTCATCGAGCCTTCTTGAACATCAGCGTAGTTGGAGGTGGCAAACCTCAATCGAACTCCATCCTCGAGATGGCTGTCTTAGCCTTTGTGCGAGGGCTATCTGAGCATCGATCCACGGTGGGGCTGTTCCTCCACTACTACAGTGGCGAGAAGCGGCTCACGCCCGCTTCAGCACTAGGGTGCTACTACCTCAAGCTCGGGACCACCGCCGACAGCCAGCCCGTACCCTCGCCCACGTTTGCTTTCGACTCGATGGTAGCGTGGTGGAGTGGTGGTTCTATAGCAAGGGCGGCGACAACAAACTTCGTCTTCACCGGAAAAGCGCGGCAAAGGAACCCCAATGCCTCGGCGGAGATGTCCGCCGAGGATTGGTACGACAAGGAAGATCGCCTCCCTCGTGAGCCTCGGGCACAGGCGGGGAGATCATTCGGGACTTCACAGTGACGAGTGCATCATTGCGGAGGAGATCTATCCTTCTACAAGATAGAGGGATGGAAGACATCACTGAGGGAGAAACACGGGTAAGTGCCTTTAAGACTCAACCTTTTAGTTGATCATTTCCTCCGACAGGAACTAACGATTCCATCTGTCAAGGCGGAGAAACCAGCAAGCGCATGGGTGACCAAGCGGGTTGGCATATCTTGAAAGCGGCGAAGAAGGGCGGGGAGGTCACCGGCGAGGTGGCGTACACTGTCCAGCATAGCGTGCTTGTCCTTGCCGAGACGAGGTGATTACTTACTCGATCTGTGTTGCTAGACTTCATAATGTTGTTTAGTGCTAATGCTCACTTCTGCAGCGGGGAGGACCAAGCTGATCCTTGGAGGATCCGGATCGAGAAGGAGAAGGTGAAGAAGGGCAAGGCAAAGCGGCCATAAAGCCCAAGGTGGCCCGGCCGAGCCGGCAGACTCGCCCGCGACAGAGGGCGCCCGGCCGTCGAAGAGACCAAGCTGCTTGACGGAGTGTACAGAAAGCGAGACCAAGCGGACCAGCCTTGATCAGCCAATGAGAAGAGACCAAGCCCTTCCCTCCTCGCCGAGCAAAAGCGGCGAAGAGGTAAAGAACATGACCCTACGGCAAGGCGTTACTCGCAGACTCACGGGCCATTTGGCGCGGCTCCAATAGGTCGCCGAGCGAGGAGGCTCGAAAGGAAGTCGCACGCAAGGAAAAACTTCTTCTGCTGCGCGAGAGGCCTTCGGCTTACCGAGGGCTGAGCTCGTCGCCCTGAACACCCAAGGGCCGGAGAAGCCGTAAAGGCCCCCGGGAAGAAGCGGAAAGTTCCAGCGAAGAAGATCAGGATCAAGCCTCTCACGGCGGTATGTGGAAACCCAACTTAGGATCTCCCACCTACCGACCGCATTAGACTTAACGATGATCTCTTTTCATCGGCCGCCCAGGAAGATCGCCCGAGATGATGTCGAGGCGCTCGGCGGTCATTCTTGCCGAAACATCTGCAGCAGCTTCCGCAGGCGATGAGGCTAAGCGTGCCTCAGAGACAAAATGGCGGCGTGGAACTCTTGCCGCCCGAACTCAATGAAACGGTCGGCAGCGCTCAAAAGCGCGGTGGAAGCGGTGGTGGCAAAAATAGCGGCGGCAGCGCCCGGACTTGATGCCAAGGCGATGGCCGAGGCTGCCGAAGCGAGGACCGAGCCTGCCGAACGCCGCCCGCGAGGCGGCTCACCCTGAGGCGGCAGGATTCTCCGGCGGCGGTGAAACCTCGGCCGCCGAGGAACATGAAGAAGCCCCGGCGGTCGCGCAAGTCGTCTGCCCGTGGAAACTTGGCGCCACCGGTGAAGTAGCTCCGACCTCGCCGAAGAAGTTCGAGGCGGAAGAGGAAAAAGGAAGAGGAGAGGGGCCTTGAGCCAGCGCCGCCGTCGCTCCCGCTCCGGCAGTGCGCTCCGTAAGAAGAAAAGGCGAACAAAGGCGGCGGCAACGAAGCGCGCGCCTCATCCCGCCTGGCCGGGGCTTAAGTGACATGGCCTCGAGGACCGCTGCGTCGCGGGCTGAAACAACGACTTGGAAGGTAAACACCAAGACCGCTTCCAACTTAGTTGGGTAGTTTACATAAGCGGCTAACTAGTCCTTTCTCTCGGGTTTTGAAGGACAACATGGAGGGCTCGAGGCCAGGCGTCACCATCGAGGCGGGCGCCGTACTAGCGTCCTCAGGAGCACCTCCGGATGAGGGAGCCAGTGAGCCCCTACTGCCCTGACCAAAGTCGGCCGGTGGCGAAGGTGAAGAGGCTCAAAGTCCAACTAGCAGAGAGAGGCGTTCTGCGAGTCTCTCTTAGGAGAGGTTTGAGGAGCTTGCACGTTGTAAGCCATTAAAGGCGAGCACATGGAGGAAGCCGACGCCTGAAGTGGCTCGAAGCGGCTGCGATGCTTCCCAGCGGGACCAGCTTGCGTGGAAGCCAAAGACTCAAGGCCCAGCAGTAAAAAGAAGCGGACCTGCGGGTCTCAAGCAAGATCTCAACCATGTGGGCTTCACGGGGAGAGATCGAGGAGATCTTGTGGGATGGCGGTGAGGCGATCACCCCTGAGAGAAAGAAGGTCAAGGAGGCTGGACGGGCAGCTCAAGGCAGTACAGCAGAGTCGGCCCGGCGAGGCTCTAACCGATCAGTGGCGCCGGGACCAAGAGGAGGTCGAGGCCATCTGGTGAGGACCATGGTATAAACCAAGCGAACAAGGAGGAGATCGAGCATCTCCATTTGAAGCCGGGAAGGAATCAAGGCTCGAGGCGAGTCGTGCGCCTCAAGTTAAGTTGAGGAGCTGAAGGCGACTTGCTCCTAAGTAGCACCCTTGTTTGCAACTTGAAAGACCTTGTACACAGAAACTTTTGAGTAATGTAATAAAGTACTTACCTTTATTCCTGCAAAAAGAAGCAGACAAAAAGACAAACGAACAAAAACTAAGAAAAGCGAGCAGCGCTAGGAAGTTTAAGAAAACCGGTGGCGCTCTGCCTGCTCCGGCCCGTTGTGCATCGCTCGGGAAACTGAGTTTGCGAACCCGAACAAGTGCACAAGAAAGAGAGACACCCTAGCCCGTGCAGACGTGCTCGAGAACCTAAGCTTGCGAACTTCGAGACACGTGCGTAGAAAAAAGCGACACCGTACCTTGCTCGATTAGTTCTATAGTCTGCTTTCGTTGGCGTAAGTTAAGCGATTCAGAAATGTGAACAAGGAAAGTGCCTGCAGCGGGGGCTTCTGAGGCGAGCTTTACCAAGTGGTCGCGGCGATAAGTGCCTCTGCGCGGAGGGCTTCACGAGCGGAACTTAGCACGCAAGTGTCGGTGTAATAAATCTGCAACAGTCTGAGGAGCCCTCGGAGGCCAAGAAGGGCCTTGGCGTCGAAGCGAGCGAGCAAGGCCCAGTGTGGCGAGCCTCGAAGGCCAAGAGGCCCCGCAGCGTCGGTGAGCGAAGACCCAGACCCAGGCGAGCCCCTCGAGAAGGCCAAGAGGGCCCAGTGGCGAGCCAGGCGAGCAAAACCCGGCGGGCGAGCCTCCTGGAAGCCAAAGGCGGGTCGTGGGCGAGCCCCTCCCGCGATGAGGCGAGGAGCCCAGCGCGAGGCGGAGTGCGTGGGCGAGCCTCCTCCGGCGATGGTGAGGCCCCCGCTGGCGGAGGGTGCGTGGCCCGAGCCTCTGGAGACAGGCGAGGGCCCAGCGCGCGCCGAGGCGTGTGTGACGGGAGCATTGCGAGAAGGAGTCTTGGGCGAAGGCTCCCCCTCTGCGAAGGCGAAGCGCATTTAATGAGACATCAGCGCGGATAGGCAGTGGAAGAAATGATTACATCTGATGACCCTTGCGGTCGGCTGGTACATCCTTTAGGCGGAAGAAATTGGCCGGAAGAGAAGGTTTGCTTGAGGAGGCCGCCGTGTCGGCGGGCGGCGGAGACCCCCACCGCGGAGTTCACGGTGTATTTGTCTTGGGTCGAGGCCGCTGCTGAAGCACGAAAGCGGCCTTGATCTTGGCGTGGGCGTAACACGTTTTACGTCTCTTCTATCGTGTCTTGTCGATTATCTTGAAAACCTTGCATACCGCCTACCCCTCGGCTCTCCTTGACCCAAAGTTTGTATAAAAGGAGGGAGAGAGAGGGAGAGAGAGGCATTCGTGCATTCGAGAGGCATTGATGCATTCGAGAGGCATTCGTGCATTGAGACACTCTGTAAACACATCCCGTTCAACCTGAATCGGAAAAGAGCTAAGGCTCGGCGAGTAGGACTATTACCCGAGAAGGTCGAACACAGGTAAATCTGCGAGTCGCTCCTTGTTGTGCCGGCGCTCCGTCGGATCGAGCTTGATCGAGTTGGCTAGCAGACTAAAAATCTGACCGAGTGTGATCCGCGATGGTTGGCGGAGAACACGCCGTCGATGCGCGCCAGTGAGGCGCGCTAACGCCAGTTCAAACTCTTGACCCTTCTTGAGGCGATGGCGGGCAGCGATCGCGATGGGCGAGGCGACCCGCTAAACCGTGGCCCGGTCGGCAGCGGCGATGGCGATGAATCACCGGCGGTGGCCGCCGCCTAGGAATTGGAAACCTGGCGGAAAAGCGGCCGCCTCGGCCAACTAAGCGGCGCTGGCCTTGAGAGTGCACTCCGGCCACGAGAACCTCCGCGGCGGGGCCTTGTTGGAAAACCCACGGTTCCGGTGACTCCGGACTCCGGCGGCCGTGGTTGGCAACAGCCCGCTCGTCGGCGCACGCCCGTGCGTGGTGCAAAGTTTGGGCGAAGAACGGCGTTCTACGTCCTCCGTTCTTTGCCCTCGCACTCCTCTACGAGATCTCTGGTGAGGAGGCGGGGAGCCAAAACGACAAAACGGCGACCCCTCGGGGCTCGGCGGGCGGCGTGCAGTGGCGCGATCTCGGTCCCATCTGGAGGACCGCCACTTGCATGGAAGACACTGCGTGACAAGCTCCCGCGGGCCGCGACCGGCCTTGACCCATGTTGTCATTTGCCGTCTTGTGAGGACCAACAGAGGGTTCCTTGAGCTGCCCGGCGATGAGGTGGCGCTTCTTGGCGGGAGGCTCCGGCGTCGAGGCGCGCCTTTTCTAGGAGGCTGCGCGGCGTCGATGGCGAGACGGATTCGTCGAGCCCCATGAAAATCTGGCCTTTCGCCAGCCACGATGAGTTTCTGAGATCTATCTGACGGTGATCTGGCCAGCGGAGGGTCGGGAAGGTTGGCGAACTACTTTCAGCGGTCCTCACCGGCAGAACCCGCTCGTGGCTCATGAACACCTTGGTCCGTGGGGTCATGGAAGGAGCTCTCGGGCTCTCCGTCACCAACTTCGGGGCACCTTGAGCAGCCGGGGTGAAAACGACCTCCATAGCGTGGGCGGAAGAAGGGAGAAATCATTGCTGGCGACTCATTCAGCGCTTGATCAGTCCATAACACCATCCACGACATCTCCATCGGCCGTGCGTAGTCACGGCATTGGGAAGGCGCCGAGACCCCAAGGTCAAAGAAGATGGCCACCGCAAGATCAAAAGCAGCCAGGAGCTCTTACCTTAAGCGCTGAGTCGCCCTTGAAATGAGGCTCGCATCCGCCCATTGCATGTGAAGCGAACCAAGTGCGAGGCGGCGAGCCGGGACCTCGAGAACCCGGCGGCAAGGACAAGAAGAAGCATAAAGCGGCGAGACCGGGCAGGTCATAGCCGCCGGGCTGGCTGACAACGACAACGACGACGCTGCCCGGCCGCAATAAACGCGAAGGAGAAAAAAGAATCGGCGGTGAATGCACGACCCGTAAAGCGGCGAAAGCGGCCTTCTGGCGATCGCCCGTGGCCCCCCAGCTGACGCCGACGAAGACGCGAGACCATCGCCCCCATAGAGTGGGACGGAAGGCCCTTGTCCCATTCACGCAACAATTCCCGACTTGGCGGATTGCCATGTCGTCGACAAGATAATGGACAAGCGAGTCCACGGCGGCGGCAGCGGCGTCCGGCGATGGCAAAGGGCAAGAAGCGGCCGGCTTGGTTTTCAGCGGCGGGGCGAGTGGCAAATCATCCGCGGCAGTTCGACCACCTATCCATCCACGCTAGCTTTAAAGCGTGCGATGAGAAGTGTCTTGCGCCCGTGCCGACTTTGGGTCGATGAGGCAGGTGGCGTGGTCGGGCTGACCGATCAGCGTTCGATCGAGCCGATCACCCGACCGATCTGACCACAGGCATCTCCGTCGTGGTTGCACCGCGGTCCGGAATGTAAAAACTAAGCGGGTCTTTGGTAAGCGGAGGAGTTCCCTCAACCTCCTGTCGCCCGGGTCGCCATGGTATCGGATCAGGCGGAGCTTAGCCCGGCGCTCCCATTTTTCGGCATCGCGCGAAATCCAATCCGGTCCTTGATCAGATCTCCCGTAGCGTTGGAAAACTCCGACAACTTCCGCACGAGATGCTTTCGAGTTGGTGGCGGACTTCGACCTCCTACTAGCGCCATACTGGGTCGGTAAAGCAGCGGCCGGGTTCATGGCGGTGTGCCACTATCGTACATGGTGGTGAAGATCCGGGCAGCCCGCATTATCGTTTGAAAGTGGACGCCGGGTACTCCGCTGCGACAAGGGCGCCCAGCGTTGGCGGAAGGCAATCGGTGCCGAGAGGCGAGGCTTGACTGCAGGAGCTCCTCGGCGAACCCGTGCCTCCCGGTTCGTCCGCGGAGAGTTAAAGCCTGATCTCCTGGCAAGTCGAGACCAGCGAACCGTTGGTGGGCGCCTCTCTCGGCGCCAAATAGGAAAGGCGCTTTCGTCTCCTTCCTCCCGTCTACTTGAGCGTGTTTGCGTGGCAACCGTCAAACATGGCTTTGGGGTCCCGGGGAGGTGATTGAGCACAAATTGGCGGCGTTCCCGGCAGCGACGGTCATCTGAAGGTCCGGAAACAATCGGTGGAAGCGCCCGGAAGTTATCCGCCGAGGAGGTGGGCGAGCTCTTAAGGGGCGAAGTGCGTCCGGTGTCGCCCATCGGTGGCTCGCGAACCTGTCCTCGTCAAGAAATCCAGCGAGGCGTTGGAGGATGTCGTGGACTTCACCGAGCTCAACAAAGGCGTGCGAAGGATCCATACCGCTGCCCGCATCGATCATCGCCGATCGACTCAAGCTGCGGGGTGCGGCGGTGTGCTTTACGGATCGTACTCAGGTACCACCGGATTAGCATAGCCAAGAAGATGAAGACAAGACCGCCTTCGTTCGCCCATGGGCGTCTCTTCTCTGAGAATGGCGTTGATTTGAAGAATCTTGGGCCCAACCTATCGATGGGCCATGCATATAGCTCACCATAGCTCCCAAATAAGGCGGAACACGGAGGTGTATGTCGATGACACGGTGGTGAAGTCCAAGAAGGCGGAGGAGTTAATTGGCGACTGGAAGAAACCTTCACCAACACGAAATCTTGCATCAAGCAATCCGGAAAATGCGTGTTCGCCGTTCCGTCAGACAAGCTGCTGGGATTCCTCGTCTCCCGGAGGATTAAGGCGAACCGACAAGATCGCGTGATCGAGAACATGAAGCCCAATAGCGACTTGGTGAATCGATGCTTGGTGGTACTTGACCTCCTTGGGCGCTTTATAGCTACTTTGAGGGATAAAAGTCTCCCCCTGCTCAAGCTCCTAAAGAAGACCAACGATTCAGTGGGCGGGCGGAGAGGCAGGCGTTCGGCAGTCTGAAGAAGTATCACCTCCCCGCCCGTCTTGAGTCGCCCAGACCAGGCGAGCCAGTGATCCTCGTCGCGGCAAACCCGGCGGTCAGTGGCTGATCTTTGGTGGCCGGAAAGAGAGGCGTTCAGCGCCCTATTTACTCGTCGGCAAGGTCCTCCACGGCCTTGAAACAAGTTATTCACAACACGAGAAAGATGCTCTCGCCGTCTTGGCAGCATCCAGCTTCGCCACTACTTCGGTAGCGAAAGTCACGGTGTTGACCAAAGTATCCCTGCGGAGATCCTCTTCAACGCGGTGACAGTCGCATCGCCAAATGGAGCATGGGGTGGCGGAATTCGATCTCAAATTCGCTCCCCAAGCGGCCATCAAGGCAAGCTCTGGCGGAGTTCATCAGTGAGTGGACTCCGGCCCGGATCTGAAAGCTGAAAGATACCCGGCCTCCTCGCCGTGGACTCTCTTCTTGACAGCTCATTCCATTGGAGGAGAAATTTGGTGGCGTCGTCTGGTGTCTCCCGCGGCGATGTCGTCCGGCGGACTGGTAGTCTTGGACTTCAGCGCCACCAACAACGTCGCGGAGTATGAAGAATTACTTTCGCCCGAGCTCGAGGTGTAGCCGACCCTTGGCATCCGGCTGACTACAAGTAAAGCGACTCTCTCACGGTCATCAACGAGCGGGAAGAGATTTCTCAGCTCGGATCCGTCATGGCGGCCTACAGCGGAGGTGCACGGTTGGAAGCGGCACTTTGAGGTTTGGGCCGTGCACATCCCTCGCCGCCTGACAACTACATAGCGGATGAAGCTATCCCGATTGCCTCGTCGAGGCACTGTTCCATTGGGGTCTTTGAAAGAAAAGGCTTCTGTGCGCGTCGTCGCGGACCCCAATTCTGGCGGGGCAGCGCTTTCCAACAGCGCTCCACCTTTGGAGGAAGCGTCACCGATCTCTTGCTGCTCCCGGTTAGAGGAGGAGGTGGAAAAAGCTGTTGAAAGCGGTTGGCGGAAGCTTGCCGAGCCGGCCGAATCGTCGGCGACAATGTCTGAAACGTCGTCACGCTCGTCCGGGAAGGTCGGTGGATGGATCCGATCCTAGCCTACTGCGGGATGGAGTGATCCCCGGCGATAGCCAGCGTCGGCAGAAAGATAAGCGCCAGGCCAACCGCTCGCCACAGTAGGGGACCTATTTGCCGAAGCGCAAATGGAGTTCTCTTGAAGTCGTCACTCGGGAAGCGGGGAGTGAAATTCTCTCTGAGATCCATGGAGGCATGTCGCGGGAGCCATTCGAGGAAAGGCGTTGGTTGGGAAAGCTTTTGCATACGGTTTCTATTGGCCCTTGCCTCCAGGATGCCGCCGAGTGGTGAGGAGATGCAAGCGTGCCAATTTCATGCTAGCGAGATCCACCGGCCGGCCCGAGCGCGCAAACCATTCGGCTCTCTGGCCGTTCGCGGTGCAGGGCTGAACATTCTGAGCCCGTTCAGCGAACAGCAGAGATATATCTCATCTGTTAAATGCGCCATCGACAAGTTCACTAAATGGGTTGAAGCCTGCGGTCCCGGCGATCACATCATGGCGACTATCAAGTTTATGAAGAGCATCTTCGTCCGGTTCGGTGTCGCCAATAAGTCATCGCGACAGCGGCCTTTCGGTTCAAAAGCGCTGATTTCCAAAGCTGGTGCGAAGAGTTGGGTACCAAGTTGTGCTTTGCCTCCGTTCGCATCCGAAGAGCAATGGGCAAGTGGAAGCGGCGACAGCGGAAATACTCAAGGGCTCAAGACAAGGCGTTAACCACGCTGGAGAAGCAGCAGCGACAGCGGCGGAAGAAAGTTCCCACCGTATTATGGGCGTGCGGACAACTCTAGCATGAGCCACCGGCGAGACCCCTTCTTCTGGTATATGGCTGCGGCGGTGCTCATCGAGCTACGCCTTCGGCTCCCGAAGTGGCGGCGTTCAAAGAAGAAGACCACGACGGCGTCGGGATGATAAATCTCTGGAGAGATCCAAGAACGAAGCGGCGATCCGGGCATGAAAGTATCAGCGGTGCTACGCCGTTATCAAGCAAAGCGGGTGTGTGCGAAACAGCTGGCGATGGGCGACCTCGTTCTGCGCAAAATCCAAGCGCGGTGAGGCGCAACTCATATCTCCCACAATGGGAGGAGCCCTTCAAGGTGGTCTCGATCTCGCCCGGGCTCGGTCGAGGCTCGCATTGATTCGAGGGCAGTCATGGTGTGAACACTTGGAGCGTCGGCAGTGAGGAAGTTCTACCGTGGTACTTGAGTCCAAAGTTTTTGGACTTCCCTTGGAGCCGGCGGAGGTCTTCTTCCTTGCGCTTTCGCCTCGGGGCTGCGTTGTACAAAGCCATCTTCAATAGAGATAAGTTACATTACATCTTCTTGTGGGCATCTGTTTCTTTTTAGCCTCAAGTGCATTGAAAGCATTCCGGTGAAAATGGCGGCGAAAAAATACTCAAAGCGGAATGGCCCTTTAGTGGCTGAAGGAGACGCCTTCTGACTTCGCTGATTGGGTGGTAAGCGAACCGGGCGGGTTCTAGCAGGTGTGTTGGCTCGGTCTAGGCAATGCATAACAGCGGCACCGGCGACTAGACCACTTAGGAAGGCTGAGTTCTCGCCTGCGATGTCTAAAGATGGGTTCATAAAAGAGGCCATAAGGGTTGAAATAACCCGGATGCACGAGGAAAAAGCGCTCACTTTCAGCGAAAGCTACATCTAAAGCTTTTTAGGCGTCGGTGAAAGCTTAGCCTTAGAAAGGTCTGTTTGAAAACGATACCTTTAAAAGCTGGTGGCGAAAATACTTAAAATTGATGGCCCTTAGTTGCAAAACCAAGCAGCTTATAACTTCTGTTGGTGCGGCGGCGAGACGGAAGGCGAAGCTTGCACAGTGTGTCGACTCGGTCTGAGCAATGCATGCTAAGCGGCACAATGCGACTAAGACCGCCAGGAAGCTAAGCGCTTCGCCACGTATTATTTTAAGTCCGGGTTGCGCGAAAGCCATAAGGGTTGAAACAGTGAGATGCCTAAGAACAGCAGCTCACTTGCGGCGAGCGTTGATCTAAAACCTTTGGCGGCAGTGCCCCAATTCAATTCCGCAAGATTAAAGTTGTCGCGAAGTTCAAGTGATTCTCACAGCAAAAAACAAAAGTTTGTTTGCATTGATAAACTAGCGTTTACAAAGGCAAAAAAAAGGCGGAAGTCTCGTTACTCCTCCGGCCGCCTTCTTCCGCTGGGCGGCGCCCCCATCATGGAACCGCGATCGGCGGCGGTGTCAACCAGCGCTTACTCAAACCGGTCCCGGTGGCGCGAAAGGCTCCCGGATGGCGGCGTTGAGATCAAGCGGCGTCTCGAGCAAGACAATTGCCCAGATGAACATGGCAGCCGAGGCGCCTTGGCGGCCGTCTTGATCGCCCATCCTGATGCTTGCGGAAGGGCCTTGAGGCTTGGCGGCTGTCTCGCGGCGCCCGTCATCTTGCGGCCCGCCACTCCGCCAGAGATGCAAGGAAACACCAGTGGATGCGAGGTCGTCCGGAAGCCACGGTAGCGTCTTGTGGCATGTCGTGAGTCGGGCGCGAAGTGCTCGAGTGAGTCTTGATCTGTTTGGCGGCCCGTGGCAAATTGCCGCGGACCTCGCCCATCGCTCGCCTGTGGGCGGTTTCTTGGCAAAGGCCGCTTGCGGCTTCGCCAGCCGAATCGCTCATGAAACAAGGGCTTCCCTCCGCGTCGCCCAGTCGGGAGAGGTCAAGTCATCGACAACGGCGCTTTCGATTCCATGGCGATTTCCAAGATCGGTGCGAAGAGTTGGGTACTGTTGTGCTTTGCCTCCGTTAGCGATCCGAAGAGCAATGGGCAAGTGGAGCGAAGCGAACGCGAAATACTCAAAGGGCTCAAGACAAGGCGCTCGACGCCGGAGAAGCGCTGACAGCGGGAAGAAGTTCCCATCAGATTATGGGCGCCGGACAACTCCCAACAGAGCCACCGGCGAGACCCCTCTTCCCGGTATATGGCTCGAGGCGGTGTTCCCATCGAGCTCGCTCGCTCCCAAGAGTGGCGCGTTCGGCGATCAAGACCAAGACCACGCCGTGCGGGATGAAGTAAATCTCCGGAGGAGATCCGGGACAGAAGCGGCGATCCGGGCGCCAAGTATCAGCAGGGCCGCGCCGTTATCAAGCGGGTGGTGCGCGAAACACCGGTATGGGCGACTGCGTTCCAAGAAAATCCAAGCGCAGCGGGCGCAACAAAGCTATCTCCCGTGGAGGGCCCCTTCAAGGTGGTCTCGCCTCTCGCCAAAGCTCGGTCAAGCTCAGATTCGAGGACGGTCGCGAATTGGCGAACACTTGGAACGCCGAGCACCGAGAAGTTCTACCCGTAGGTAGCAGTCAAGAGTTTTTTTGACTTCCCTTGAGCCGAAGCGAGGTCTTCTTCCTTCACCGCCTCGGGCTGCAAGGTACAAAGCCATCTTCAATAAGAGATAAGTTCTCGTTCGCCTTTGTGGGCATCTGCTTTTTTCGCCTCAAGTCCGTTAGAAAGCATTCCGTGAAAGTCGGCAATAAAAAATACTCAAGGCAGATGGCCCTTTAGTGGCAAGGACGAACGCCACGACTCACCGCTGTTGGGTGAGGCGGCGACGGAAGGCGGGTTCTAGCCCTGTGTTGGCTCGGTCTAGGCACGCGCCAACAATGCAGCACCGCGACCAGACCACTTCCGAAGCTGAGTTCTCGCCACGCGATGTCTAGGGTCGGTTCGCAAAGAGGCCATAAGGGTTGAAGTAACCAGATGCCCGAGGAAAAAGCGCCACTTTCAACGGAAAGCTCGCTCTAAAGCTTTTGGCGATCGCTGGCTTAGCCTTAGAAAGGTCTGTTTGAAAACATTCTCGAAAAGTCGGTAGCGAAAGTACTTTAAGGTCGATGGCCCTTAGTTGCAAAAGGCAACGCTATAACTTACGCTGGTGCGAGGCGGCGACGGAAGGCGGCTTTAGCTCGGTGTGTCGGCTCGGTTCAGGCAATGCGCCAACGGCGCACCAGCCGACTAGACCACTTCCGAAGCTAAGCGCCGCCACGTATTGTTTAAGTCGGGTTGCGAGAGGCCATAAGGGTTGAAGTAACCAGATGCCTAAGGAAACAATACCACTTGCGTGAATCGCTCATTTAAAACCTTTGGCGCCAGTGCCCCAATTCAATTCCGCAAGTTAAAGTTGTGCGGTTCAAGTGATTCTCACAAAGAAAAGAGCAAAAGTTTGTTTGCATTGATAGGCAACGCTACAAGGCAAAAAAGCGGGAGTCTCACTCTCTCCGCCTTCGCCTTCCGCCGAGCGGCGCCCCCCATCATGGACACGCGATCGGCGGCGGTGTCAACCCGCGCTTGCTCAAACCGGTCCAGCTGGCGCGAAGGCTCCCCGGTGGCGGCGTCGAGATCAAACGCGGCGTCTCGAGCAAGACAGTTGCCCAAGATGAACCGCGCGGCTTCGAGAGCGCCTTGGCGACCGTCTTCGATCGCCCGCGTCCGCATGCCGCCGGAAGGACGCCGCAGGCTTCGGCGGCTCGGCCCCACGGCGCCAACAGACGCGCCGCCTCCTCCAATGGGGATGCAAGGAAACACCTGTGGATGCAGTCGTCCCGGCCACGGAGGCGGTGCGCAGATGTCGGCGAGGGTCCGGAGGCGCTAAGTGCTCCAGTGAGGTCTTCGATCTGCTTTGGCGGCCGAGGCGGCGCGCTTTGCCGCCGCAGCCTACGGGTCATCGCCTCTTCAAGGGCGGTTTTTGGCTAAGGGCCCGCCAGCTTCGCCGCAGAATCGCTCCGCCAAGGCAAGGGCTTCTCCCGCGCCGCCAGCGCGGAGAGGGTGCGGCGCTTAAAGGAACGCCCCACGCCGGCGGTCACGGCCGAGATGGCGGCGGCGCGCACGGGCGAGGTGGCCGAGGGTTCTCCGGCCGCGGCCGGCGAACTCTCCGCCGCCTCGGAAGCGCCTCCGTCGGAGCGGGCGGCGGTCAAATCGGCGAAGTCGCGCGGAGCGGAGCTCGATGCCCCAAATATCCGCCTGTTCAAGAAGGACAAACAGGTTCAGGTATGCAAAACCGTAGCATGCTAACCCTAATGTGAAGCGGTCGAAGCGCAGGGAAAACCAACTGAAGCGGTGCGCCCAAGGCGAAGTCGAAGGGGAGCTCCAAGTCGCTTATTTGCGGCGGCGGTGGCGTGCGCGATCGCGGGTCACCACTGCCGGGCAGACGCCGGCGCCGCACGAGCGGTGCCGATGCAGAAGCGCCAATACAGCAGCAGCGCCAGCGCGGGAGCTGGCGTAGGAAGCGGAAGAAACCGCGCAGCGGTGCGGCCTCTGAAGAGTCGCCGTGTTTTGCCCGGTGGCGAGCGGGCGCGGAAGCGCAGGCTCCTCGCTGGATGGGGCCGCGGTGGCGGCGAAGCTCGAGACTCGCGGGCGCGCCTTCGGCTCGTCCCTCCCTCCTCGCCGCCGCTGCCGGCAATGAGGATGAGGCGCGCTTCCCGAGAGCGCTGGAGGAGCCGCCGCCACGGCAGGAGCAGCAGCGTCGCGCGAAGCTTGGGCGGTCGCCGAGGGCGGCTCATGCGGATCTGCAAGTGGTCCCCGCCACTTAGGACAGCAGGACCGTGAGACCTCATGGGGCAGCGCCTGCAAGTAAGGGTTGCGCCCCGCGATCCCAATCGCAGAGGGGCGGATGCCCGCCGGCGTGGCGATGTCGCCGGCGGGCGTGGTCGAAGCCCCGCCAAAGCCCCGGCACGCCGCCCGCACGCTCCCATCGCTTGAACACCCAAAGAAGAAGCGAGAGTTGGCTATTAGCCAAAATAGAAAGAAAGGAGGTACGAAATCCAAAAGAACGCGAGAGTATTCACCTCCAAGAGCAGTCGGGTCCCGCGCCGCCGCCGTGAGTACGCCCAGCGGGCGCGCCTCAACAGCGCGGCAAAGACGGCGCCGCAGAAAGTCCGCCACCACGTGGTTCCGTGAGCCTCGGCGGCGGAGCTCGGCAATGCGCGCCGCCATCGCCTCCGCATTCGCTAGATCGTCTCGGCCGGGCCCCGATCCCGGCGATGCAAGCTCCGCGGGATCGTCAGAAGAACAAGATCGCCGCAGCCGTTGGAATCCTCCACGCATACCATCGCCGGTGCCGCCCTTCCAGCTTGACTTGACCGCGGGCAGGATAAAGGCGGCGGCGTCGCGGAGCGCCAAGTAGCAGCCTCAACCGCGCCGAGCGCGAGCCCGTGCAGAGATGAAGAGTCGACGCCAGAGCGGAGGTTTGCCATCGCCCCCACGAACATCTCGCGCAGGTGGGCGAAGATGACCAGGCCATGATCGAAGTTGGGGACGAAGGTGCGCCGCTCGATCCCGCAAGGCGCAGCACCCCAAGAAGAATTCGAGTACGGCGGACAAGGCCCGCCAAGACGCCAGAGAAGGTCACGATCTCCCGGCGCGAGGACTCGGTGATGATGGTGCCGCGCGCGAACCGGGCGGCGTCGGTGGCACGAAGACTCGCCGCGCCACCGATCCTCATCGACGGTGGAAGCGGCGATGCGGCTCGAAGACGGTGCGGCATCCTCGCGGCGGCCTTTGCTGCGCTTGGAGCCATGGAAAATTTGGCGGTGGCGCGGGCGAGGAGGCTATGATAGCGGCAAGAAGGCGTTGGGCAACGAAGACTTAGCGTGCGGAAGGATTGACCGCGACGGCGAGAGGAGTATTATAGGCGTGGCGCGGCGCGACGGTTTGATTCCGCTTCACGCTAGCGGCGCTATCATTACCCAGCGTTTTGGTTTCCCAGCGGCGCGGTTCCCCAAGGAAGATCGTGTGCGGTGGAGAATCAGCGACGGTCGCATAGTGGTGGGCCCCACGATTAAGTCTCCGCCGCACAAGAAACGGAAAAAGTATCTGCGCGACGGTTCACGATCATGGTGGACCCGGCTACTGCCGATGTAATAAATACCGGCTGTGGAGCCCTCGAAGCCACGAGGGCCCCACGCGCCAAAGGGTGCGTGGGCGAGCCCCTCCGACGATGAGGCGAGGGCCGCTGGCCAAAGCGGTGCGCATGCAGCCCTCCGACGATGAGGCGAGGGCCCCACGCCCAAAGCGGGTGCGTGGGCGAGCCCCTCTCGAGACCAGCGAGGCCCCGCGCCAAGCGGGGCCAGCGGCGGAGCATTGCGTATGAGTCTTCGACGGCGGCCCCCATCGCGAAGGACGGCGCATTTAATGAGACATCACGCGGATAGACAATGGAAGAAATGATTACCGCTCTGATGACCCTTGCAGTCGGCGCGGCCATCCTTTGTGGCGCAAAGAATTGACCGCAGAGAGAAGGTTTGCTTTGAGGAGGCCGCCTGTCGAGGAGCAGTGGGCCCCACCCGCAGTTCACCGGTGTGATCGTCGGGTCGAGGCCGCTATGGCACTCGAGGCGGCCTTGATGTGGCGTGGGCGCACGCTTGCCTCTTCTGCCGTGTCTTGTCGATTGTCGAGAGCACCTTGTACCGCCTACCCCCTCGGCTCTCTCCGCCAGCCCAAAGTTTGTATAAAAGGAGGGGAGAGAGAGGGAGAGAGGGGAGGCATTGGTGCATTCGAGAGGCATTCGTGCATTCGAGAGGCATTCGTGCATTCAAGACACTCTGTAAACACATCCCCATTCAACCACAATCAGAAAAGAGCTAAGGCTCGGCAGGAGTAGGACTATTACCCGCGATGGGGGGTCCGAACCTGGGTAAATCTGCGAGTCGCTCCTTGTTGTGCCCGACGCTCAAATCGGATCGAGCTTGATCGAGTTGGCTAGCAGACTAAAAATCTGACCAGGGGTGTGATCCGCAGTGGTTGAGCGGAGAACACGCCGTCAGCAAGGTGGAAAGGCCGTGTTACGCAACCCTGAGTTTAGGAACTTATCGAAACCAGATACGGGTAGGGAACAATCCTTAAGATTGCGGAGCCAAGAGTTCGCAAGGCCGGGCAGCCATCAAGTGTTACCAGAAGAAAGTAGTCTGAGAAGACAAGCAGTGAAAAGGGGCACAGAGGCCGCGAGGATTCACTGAGAATTGGATTGAACTTTACATGGTGCCCGAGGGACTTGGACGAACTAAGGCGCGAAGTTTACAAAAGGCGCAGGGCTAAGAAAACAGAAAGGACCTACACAAAGAACTTACGAAGCTGGTCGATGTTCCAAGTGCTGGTCAGCTCTCTCCCGTCCTCCATAGCCAGGCGAACAGCCCCCGGGCGAGCAGAAGAAACGACCGTGAACGGGCCCTCCCAACGAGGAGTTAACTTGTTGGCATTGGACAAGTTCTGGACACGGCGCAGAACGAGGTCGCCCGCCTTCAAAGCCCTTGGTCGAACTGACTTGGCGGCGTGCCGGCGAAGATCTTGCTGGTAGCGCGCCATCCTGACTTGTGCCCGGTCACGTGTGCCTTCGAGGAGATCGAGATCGAGGAGGCGCTCTTACTCGTCGTCAAGTAAGTTGACCGAGCTCGTGCGAGGCGAACCGAGTACGATTTCGGCGGACAGGATGGCTTCTGCACCATAGACCAATTGGAAAGGAGTTTCTGGCCGCCTGGCCGTCAGAAAGCGAATCGCCTGTAGGACGGAAGGAACTTCGCCAACCTGTGCTCATCGCGTGCTCGCCGAGAGCAGCAAATACCCGCCGCTTAATACCTGGACTATCCGTCCGTTAGCTCGCCGATCGCTCCATTGCTCGTGGATGTGCCACGAGGCGAAAGCAGTCTTGGTGCCCGGATGTTCGCAGATTCTCGAATAGCTCGCCGAACTGGTACCGTTATCCGTGATCAGCTTATGGGGAATCCCAAAGCGCTGCGACCACGTTGCTTTTGAAAAGCGAACAACCGTTTTGGCGTGAAGAGACGACATGTGCTCGCCTCAATCCACTTTGTAAAAGTGTCTATGGCGACAGCGGTGTGTATAGCCCTTGTACCCCTTAGGGACGGGCCGAGCGATCCGCACCCCATGTGGAAAAAGGCCAAGATGGGGATTGTTTGGAGCTCTTGGGCGGGCTTGTGTGCCTTCCGGCGTGAAATTGGCAAGCCTTGCACTTAGTCACGATGTCCCGGCATCTTGTAACGCAGGGCCAATAATAGCCCATGCGAAACGCTTTGCCGACCGTAGTTCTCAAGGAGGCGTGGTTGCCGCAGCACCGCCGTATGTCCCTAAGAAGGAACACACCTCCTGCTTGCGAGATGCACTTGGAGAGAACTCCCGAGCACCTTGACGGTAAAGGATGCCGCCCACAAGCTTGTATGGAGCAGACGCCTTGTAAGCCGGAACGCCGGGCCGTCGTCGGCGTGGTCCCATCGCAAGGTACCGGACAAATGGCGTTGTCCAATCCGGGCACTGCCGATAACGGAGACAGCACCACCTGTCTCTGTTGCCTCGTCCGGAGACGTGATTGAGGGCTTGTGAAGGTGCTCGACGAGCACCCCTGCCGGAGCAGATTCTCGTGAGGATCCATACTTGATAGCTGGTCGGCCAGGAAGTTGTCCTTCCTGGGCACGAAGAGCACTTCGAAAAATCGAAAATGCCGCTCCAACTTCCTCACTTCAACCAGGTATCGCGCCATTGAGTCATCGCAGACCGATACTCCTTGTTAACCTGATTGATGACCACCGTGAATCTCCTTCAGCTTAGCCGCTGGACACCAAGCGACTTGCACGCTCTTAGTCCCGCGAGAGGGTTTCGACTCGCAGCGTTGTTAGTCGCCGCAAAGTGTAGTTGGATAGAATATCGAGTTGCTCTCCTTGAGGAGATGAGAACAAAACCAGCCCCGAAGTTTACAAAGTCATGAGCCATCGAAAAACATGGTCCAAGAGGGTTCATCAGGTTGCTCGGGAGCTTCCTAGGATTTGGGCGGGCAAGTCCATTCAGCGATAAAGTCAGCTAGGACCTGTGACTTAATGCGGTTCGGGCAGCAAATAACAGATCAAACTCTGCTAGTTCCATTGCCCACTTAGCTATACGTCCGCTAGATTTCTTGTTCCGTAGGATTTCTCCCAGAGGGAACGTGGTCGGGACTAGTATTTGATGCGCCTGGAAGTAGTGGCGAAGCTTTTTGGAGGACATGAGCAAGGCGTAGAGTAGCTTCGGACCTCGTGGTAACGCCTTTGATCCGTGAAGTACCTCGCCACGTAATAGATTGGTCGCCAGTATGCCTTCCCTTTCGACCGTCAAGACCGCGCCACCGCTTGTGGCGGCAACCTAGGTACAAGAGAGCTGCCCGCCATGCCGCTGGGTAGTCAAGATGGGAGGATTGACAGTATCGCTTCAGATCCCGGAAGGATCTATCGGCGCTTCCGCCCACTCGAAACCATTGTGCTTGCGCAGGCCTTAAAGAAGGGCAGCCCGCTCGCCTTTGACGGAAATAAACTCGCTTAGAGCAGCCATCCGCCAAAGGAGGCTCAGATTTCCTTTACGGTAGTTGGAGCCTCGATATTTTCAATGGCTTCGATTTTTTCAGGGTTGGCGTAAATACCTTAAGTAACCAATAACATAACTGAGCAACATTCCGCATCGAACACCAAAGGTACACTTCTCTCGATTTAACTTTATTCGATGCCCGTGAGATTACGAAAGGTCTCGCCGTGTCTTTTACATGATCCGAGCAAACTTGTTTTTACAACTATGTCGCCGACATAGACCTCCGTGTTTTTCCGCTACTGCTCGGGAAGGTCTTCCATTGTTACTGAACGGGCACCAAAGATTACGCAGACCGAAAGACATGGTCGAGCAGCGTAAAGTGCGAAAGGGGTGATGAAGGCATTCTTCTTCATCCTCGGGAGATGCTTATTTGGTGGTAACCGAGTAAGCATCTAAAAACTCAGAGCTGGCATCCGCAATGATCGACCACCGGTCAATACGAGGCAGCGGAAATTGTCCTTAGGACAAGCATGTCAGATCCGTGTGATCGACACACATCCTCCACTTGCCGCCTTTCTTCTTTACAATGACGGGTTGGCTAACCACTGGTGTGATCAACCTCGCGGATGAACCCAAAGCAATGAAAGCGCTTGCCAAGCCGATCTCGATGATCCTCTGCTTGAATTCCAAAAGCGACGAAGCTTCGACGAAACAGCTTTTTGTCCGCCGGACAGCCGCTTTGTGCTCGATAACCTCCTTGGGACTCCGCATGTCGATGGCTCCTGTGCAAACACATCTCGCATTAGCTCGGAGGAAGGCAATGAGCTCGCTTTCTATTTGGGGTCCAGATTGGCCCCAAGTGAACTGTCTTGTAAGTATCGCTGTTTACAATGAACCTCCTTGGTTTCTCCCCCTGGCTGAAGGGAGACCCTAGGGCGTGCAGACTTGGTCTGCGGAACTTCAGGACCGCGCGGCGGAAGCTGGTCGACCAGGGCAAGGGACTGCTCGTCGCAATCCAGAGCAGCTTTGTAGTTGCCCTTGACCGTGATCACACCGTTAGGACCCGGTATCTTCACGCAATGGTAAGCGTGGTGGGACACGGCCATAAACTTACCGAGAGATGGCCTGCCCAAGATTGCGTTGTACGCCGACGGGAAGTCGACCACGTCGAAAGTAATCAACTCTGTCCGGAAGTTGCTCGGGTTGCCGAAGGTAACTGGCAGGACAACCTGCCCCAACGGCTTGACAGCTTCTCCCGGAACAATCCCGTAGAAGGGTATTGTGACTTCCTTCAGCTTGGAACGAGGAATCTGCATCTCATCCAAGACTTTAGCAGAAAGTAAGTCTAAAGCGCTCCCGCCGTCTACGAGTACACGGCCAACTCTTGCGTTGTCGATGGTCGGACGACCACCGGGGGAGCCACCGAGGCTTAGTCATCCCATGGGGCAATCCTCCGAGAGAAGGAGATGGGGACCTCGGTCCACTTCATCGACTCAGCCGAGGTTTCGCTTTTCATCGCTAGGACCTCCCGAGCGCCTTCCTTGAGGCTGCGCCGAGAGGTGTAAGCCGAGGAGCCGCCAAGATGATGGCGATATGGTTCACGGCTCTTGATATTCATCGCCATCTTCCCGATCACCATCGCCGGTTTGGCGCTTATTACCGGCATCACCTTGTTCGGCAGGTGGGCATTGGGCCCTTGCGGTTGTAGAAATCTTCGAGCTTTGCAGCCCAAGTTCTACAAAGGGCGATATCGTGCCCATAGTGCTGGTGGAACTTGCAAAATCGGTCGTCAACCTTTCTTGCCTTGTCCGCCCCCAAAGCGTGCTTTTTGCCCTTGTAGTTATTGTTGGGCTTCTTCGCCCATCCTGGAAGGAGGTGCGCTATCCATACCGCGACGGTATTGTTCGTGATCACCTTTGTTCTTCTTCTTCGGGACTTCTTGTCACCGTGGTTGTCTTCTGCTCTTCTTCTTCTCATCCACACCAGTCAAGGGCGGCACCGCCTTGTCGAACGCCTTTTTGTATCGAACGCGCTCTCGCCGCTGGCATAGCGGTCACCGCCTTGAACAGGTCATTGACGGTCCAGTCTCGTTGATCTTGAGATCCTGGTGAGCCGCTTCGTCGCGGACTCCGCTTTTGAAGGCGCGACAACAGATTCATCCGAGATGTTCGGGATCGTGTTATGGATCTTAATGAAACGCTTCACGGTTGCGGAGGGTCTCCTGCTCATCCGGATCATCCGATGCGATCATCCTCCTTACCAGACGCACGTAATGCCTCCGAAATTAGCGATCGAGCGCCACAAAGCTGGTTCCATGAGTGATGGAACCTCCTGCCGATTGAATACCACGTCCGAGCAAAGACCTCAAGGACGACCGGAGGTAATTAGCCATAACGAAGCTCGTCACCCCGCCGCCATGATGGCCGTGGCGTAGATGGAAAGGAATTCTCCGGGTTCGAGTCCCATTGTACCTCTCCATGTGACCGGTTTGAACTTTGAGGGCCACCGGATAGCTCAAGCTCGCCGAGAAAGCCCGCAGCCCAAAGCATATGACCGCCACCTTCCCGGCAAACCTAGTCTTGAAAAGACGTTGGTCCTGCTGCGTGGAGGAACTCCCCGCTGAACGGGATGACTCGGCCCGAGAAACTCTCTCCGGACAATTCACCACGCCCTTCCTCGTGGTTGCGACGACGCGCCTCACGAGGGACCGTCTGCGGATCATCGCTGCGCTTGCCCCCGTGGGTCGCGGCGACTACGAGGACTCGGCGAGCGACGGCGACCACGGGTAGCTCGCTCATGGACAAGGATCCTTCGACGGTGACGAAGGTCACGCGATCGATCGAGCTGTCCGAACCATTCCGGCAGTTTGGTCACATTGTTCGAGGAATTGTTGACTTCTCCTAGAGACTTTAGGCCTTCACCAATCGCTCTAGGTTAGAAGCAACAGACGCCTATGCGGGCGAGGTCGGCCTGGTTGGTAGATCTAATCATCGGTTATGGCCGCGAAGTCGCTCCCGACTCGCTCTAGGGTTCTGGGACCCCGAGGCATCCGCGTTTTGCCCGACCGAGTCCGGTTTCGCTGGGAACCAATCCGACAGAGAAGCTTCGCCGGAGACTTGGCGAGGGCACGCGAGGTGGGTCGCGACGCGGTCGCTTGCACCGATCGCGAACCGCGCTACATACCGTTGATGGAATCATCGAGGTTGCGGCGACGACATCTTGCTCGCGAGCAGCCTAGCGCAGCCTCGCCTTGATGCCGAGCGAGTTAATCCGCCCGACCGCCAGCCGCCACGTACCCGCGCAGGATCCTCGAGGTTCCTACATCGCCATGTTAATGCTGCGGGGCCATGCGAAGGTATGCTAGACGGTGTCATCGCTGTGTTCCACAGTGGAATCTACCGACATAGCCTTGAATCGACAAATCTAAACCATCGGAAAGATCATCGCCTCAGTAGTCATCGCCGATGACGGAGTGCGATCCGCTATCTTCGCCATATAAACGGAGACATCGCGCCGGATGCGAAAGTGTTCGAGACCGAACAGATCGATCCGAATCGACAGGAGATGAAACGCCCCGTCCTTCCGAGTCGAGCCTCGTGAAGTATCTCAGACGCCGACGGAGTTCGACATGCTCGATCTGCGTGTCCCCACGGACGGCGCCAAATTGCCGACGGTTGGGATATTGACCCAAGTCAACCAAGGTTCTTCAAGGAGGAGATAGGAGACACGCCGAACAACCACGAACAAAGAACGAACAGGAGACAGGGGTTTTATCCTGGTTCAGCCTCTCGAGAGATAATAGCCCTCGCCCAAATTTTCTTTATATCAAAGAGGATTACAAGGTGGAACTCGGCGAGATCAGCAGGTCTCGGCGAGTAGTATGCGAAAAATCTATTTGCCAAGGGTCTAAGCTATATGCTAAGATGTAAAACTCAATGCCAGATGCCCCCTAAACGCCGTAGGGGCAGGGTTTATATAGTACGGAGCAAACCGACCTACCGAGGAATATCGGGCCGGGCTAACTACGAGATCGTAACGAACTCAGTACATGCCAAATATAACCTACGGTAGATAAGGTAATCTCCTAATCTTGGGGATCACGACTCCTAATCCAATCCGGGAAACCACGTCCGGGTCTTCTCGTAGTCGTGCAGAACTCTGTTCGAGTCGGACTCAAACAGGAAGCCTTGGCCATTACGCATCTCGCTAGCCAGGGAGCTATTCGGTAAGATGCATATGGGCCAGATAGAACCTTCCAGGGAGCTGGGCCCTGGTAGGCTGTCCGATTGGGCCGTCAGGAAGTGGGCCATGGCAATGGGCCGTGATTTAATCCCCGACACCGGCGTCGAGCCCGAGCTACCCCTGAGCCGTCACCTTCCTCCTCTCCGCCGATTTCCCTCCCGCCCGCCAGCATACAAAGAACCCCAAAGAACAGTATGCTCGCCTATTTTTTTAGAAGTGTAGAAGCTGTGTCGTCGGTATTCTGTTAACCGGACGAGATTAGTAGATATAATTAGTTAGTGTATTGAAATTAGTGCGAGCTTTGTCGTCGGTATTCTGTTAACCGGACGAGATTAGTAGATATAATTAATTAGTGACATTTTACTTTGTGAGATTATGCTCAATTTTGATTAGTTCAATTGCATTTATAACATGAACCGAGCCAAAGTCAACCCGTTCGGGGGCACACCTGCACATTTTCATAAGGAGCTCGGACGGTGATTCGTTGGGTTCCATTATAAAAGCGGGTGTGCTTCCGAGCTGTCCACGTTCTTGGACAGGCCATGGATGCGCGTTTGAGTACGGTGGTCTCGGGACTATGGTGCACAGGTTGAAATTCTGGCTGCATGACCCCGTCGTTCTCCTAGTGCATAACATAAGCGGTACGCCAGATCCGCTGCTGTTCGGGAGCTGCGGGTTATGTCGCTGAATTTCAACCGCGTGCCCCATAGTGCCGGGACCACCGTACTCAAACGCGCACCCGTGGGTGGGTAAGCCCTCCTATTTAGGTAGACCTAAACCGTCTAAACTTAAAGTTGTGCTGCATACATTTACGTTATATAGTTAGCGATGGAAGATTGGCGGTGGATGTACGATGGATGGAGTAGGTCTGGACGTCACTCGAACGAGTGGATCGAGAAGGCAAGGGCATTCGTGGAGCATGCTTTCGAAAGTGTCCCCGACCCAAACGCGGCGGTGGTTTGGTGTCCTTGTGCTTGTTGCTCGAACACTGTGAAGAGGATCAAGAGTGAAATTAGTATGCACCTCTTAAGGCATGGCTTCAAAGCGAACTATCTTATATGGGTGGCTCATGGAGAGAAGCGCCGGCCGGCGCCGGTCTTTAGCCCTGCAGATTTTGGAGAGGGTTTCGACGAAGTCGATGTCGATCGGTTGGAGGAGCTAACTTCTCGTGTGTCCACAGAGCTCGCAGGGCGTGGAGGCCTCCGGCATCCAGTCGCAATTGCCACCTCCACCCTCGTACTTCACGCAGACCCCCCCTGACATAGCTTTACGCTCCCCGCCCACAGCTACCGGCAGAGATCCCTAGGATACACTTCTCCACTCCACATGCGCATTCTCTTGGGGTAATACTCCTTTTTTAGACTTTCACAATTTACACTTCAATTGCACGTGTGTATTGAAAATTTGTGTTGTCCTCTAATCTTGCAGGTCACCGGATCCGCCGGGCCGGCGATGTATGCTGCGCAGGGGGGCGATTCCAGTGCCACACGGTCGGGTGGTGATGAGGTCGCTGAGAGAATGGCAGAAAGTTTCTTCGCACTCAATCCTCCCACGTACGATGGTTCGCATAACCATTAGTTTTAATCCTCCCACGTACGATGGTTCGCATAACCATTAGTTTTAGTTTTCACTCCTATATGTACCAAAACTCACTCCCATGTGTACTTTGCACTATTCTAGACTCTTTGAACCATATCGTCGCAATTCTGCCTATTTGTGATGTATTTTTGACTGTATGGACCTAATGTGATGTAATTGGACAATTTGAAGTCTTATCGGAGAATTGTTTGTTTACAAATGGTGTGAATGTGTATGTGCTCGAAATTGTGGTGTCGAACAGCTGATTATATGTGGATATTGTGAGAAAATTTGTGAATTGGAATTCTGTTGTGTAATATGAATTTTTGCAGGTTGAAATTGGGTTTTCATATCAATTTTCTGCAATTTTTTTGCAGGAACAATAGCAGTGACGTCGGCTTTGTCCATGCCAACGTCATTAGTGGTGACCAGGGGGCAGGGGGCAGGGGGTTTTGTCGTCGGCATGTCTCTGGCCGACGTCACTGATGGGGGGCTGTGCCAGCGGCCTCTATGTGGCCAACGTCAAAGATGGGGGCTGGGGGCAAGGGACAGGGAGGGGGAGGGTAGAAATCACGTCGGCTTGATCTGTGGCCGCCGACGCTAAGGAGGGGGCTGTGTCGGCGGCCCTTGTGTGGCCGACATCAAAGAGGGGGGCAGCGGCGGCACAGGGAGGGTGGGGAGGGTAGGGCGGTGACGTCGGCAACTTCTCTGGCCGACGTCACTGATTGGGAGGTTTTGTCGGCGGTCTATTGATGGCCGACGTAAAAGAGGAGGGGCTTGGGGGGCAGGGAGCAGGGAGGGGGAGGGGAGCAATGACGTCGGGAATTTTCTTGACCGCCGACAAAACTGAACAGTGTCGTCCAAGCAGTGTCGGTGGAGCTGTGTCGTCGGCCAGCCGCCGACATAGGCCTATGACGTCGGTTTTTTGGACCAATGACGTCGGTTCTGGCCGCTGACACTGAGTTTGATTTCTGTAGTGTCGATACCACTCAATAATAATAGACGCTATCGGTTCAGAGCACACAATGATGGTGATAAACCGATAATAATAATTTTAGTTCCAATTTGTGAGTTAAGGCCCTCTTTGATAGCTTGTTTAGTTTTAGTTTAGTTTTGTTGGGAAAATTTGATCACCTTTGAAAGTGGTATGAAAAGGCTAAATAAATTATTAAAAAAATATTTTTGAGATCTTTGAGAAAAACCCTACAAAGCTATAAAAAATTATTTTCAAAAAATAAAGTAAATGGTGTATATAAAAATAACAAAAGTTGCAATCCCAACAAAAACTAAACTAAAACAAGCTATCAAAGAGGCCCTAAATTGACAGTGATTAGTCCCTACCGGTTCATTGTGTAAACCGATAGTGACTAGAAATATCACCATCGGTTCTTAAGCCCTAAATGATTTTTTTCGTGCTTTTATGTTTAAGAACCGGCATTGATAGTTTATCACTACCTTGTTTCAATTAACCGGCAGTAATGAGTTGGTATGGAAGGGGTGTTATATGGTACTGAGATAAGGGGCATTTTAGTCATTGCAAAGTCATGATGACAGGGAGGAAACCATATGCAGTTTTAATGGCACAAGAGCATATTCGTGTTTGACATTTTTGCGGTAGTATGTTTTAGATCTAACCGTTCATTTAGATAGTTATCCTCACACACATGCACAAACTATGTACAGGTGAAATATAAAAAATTAAAGTAATCTATACCCTTAGAGCATCTCTAGCAGGTTCCCTAAACAACAAGAATCTAAGTAATGCAGTTTTTATGTGATTATACTGCATTCTGAAAGTCTAATTCACTGCATATAAATCAAACCCCCTGATTTATTATGAGTGCGTGGAGATATACATTTCCCATGCAACATCATGACTACAACATACAAAAATAGGGATATTAGAGGATTTTTGGATATGAAGTTACATTAATATTATGCCCGCTAAAGGGAATTCTGAAAGTATGTTGTTAATAAAGATCATATCTCAGCATTAGGGGGAGAAATGCCCAAAGATTTAAATGCCTTGATACTTTTTCTAAAGAAAAGGATTAGAGAAATGATCTTTATATTAACTAAGAGTTACACACTCTAGTAAGACTAAACAAAAAGTTTAGTTGATGCTCCTGTTGAGTGGAAACGAGGAGTTTTGCCAGAAAATTGGAGTTACCATTTACTATGGAATAAATGTGTTGAATTTGATATAGACTCAATGGACAACATTTACTATAGTATAAATGGATCGCTAAGATTGGAATACCCGGGATAATAGTATTTCCATCTTTGCGAAGTTTGGATTGTTAGTCAATGATCTAAATATGTGGGGACGCCTACGATTTTAAATCTAATGACTTCATCAATATAATACTCCTTAAGAGATGATCATTGTAAAGATAACAATTCCAGCTTGGTAATACGCGCATATTATAATGCTGAAAATATGGAATGACACCCCTAGGACCACTCTCGGAAGGGACCGGCATTGATCGTCACTGTTGGTGATAAAGGCCAAACTTCCCTAGGATGATGTTAGGCTAGGGTGGGCTGGCAACCCTACTAGGCCGAAGCGGGCAGGCTATGGCAAGTGTGGTATACAACGGGATTGCCAATCCCGGAAGAATGGCGGATGTTGGAAATGAGATGGGCAATGTGAAGATTGGTTTGGTCGATGAGTTTGGTCGATGTCGACTAGTGGCTAATCGGGGGTCACCGTCGGCAATGAATTTGTTTCGGGGCTGTGCGCTAGAACCAAACTAGATGGCAACCTAAGACAAAGATTTATACAAGTTCAGGCCCTCAACTCAGAGGTAATACTTTAGTCCTGTGTTCTGGGATTATATGTCTGTGTGAATTCGCAGATGAGGATATAAATGTTGAATAGATCGAGAGCTCTATGATCCCTACCCCTCCTTTTATATAGTGTAGGGGGGATAATGTTACATGATCCTATCCAGTACATGATACCAGATTTGTTATGTCCGTGCATAATATGCACCGACACTTATAGGCATAAATCTCCTAATTACATGGAGCTAAACTCTATCCTTGGGAACATCCTTGGCGATCAAGTTATGCGTAGCCCGAGTGGTCTTCATCCCTATCCAGCCAGCTTGGATTGCCCCCCGCTTGTTACATCATGGGCCTTCTAGAGGTTACCGGGGGCCTGTGTAGTCCACAGTCGATAAGTTTGGTTGATGAGTTTGGTCAATGAGTTTGGATTAGTCGGTTAGGGTTTGTGTGAAGGTTGATCGATTGATGTGTTTGTTAGAAATGGTTATGAAACTTATTCTGATTTATTCAATAATAACCCTAACATTGAGCTAGATAGGGTTATTTAAACAACTATTTCAAAACTGGTTTTTCGCAACTAAATTAACCCTTTCCTCCCTTTGAAGCTCTTGTATCACTAAATGCATTAGAGAAGTTGTTAACTAGCCAGCGTTTGGATGGCGCTGACCTCGCATACCCATATTCTTTTAGACATTGGCATCGGCGTGGATCCCTACGTGTCACAAAGACGGTGATCCGGAGTTCGGTGGCCACGACGAGGCTTAGGGTCGCTCCAGCCAATTGCAGAAATGCATAGCCGTGGAGATAAACTTTTGGGTTCATATTTTGGATGTGCTGCTTCACTCTGATTGTATTTTGTACTAAGGCTAATGACATCAGCCATCCTGGTAAGCCGCCTATAGGTGCATCATGACTATCAAATATCGTAATATTCAGTGATTTACGCTTTACACCATGAATGCGTGATTACCGGTTATGTGATATTCCTCACTAGAGTACTGATCTAGGGCTAGTGCGAGGGAATTTGGCTCTCAAGTATAAAGTGCCTCTTTTAAAAGCTTAAGCCATTGAACAAGCCATTGGTTCACAGGCATATTCTTCGTGGGAATAAAACATTACTTATGTTCCTGCCATGTCCAGAAAATTAGTATATATCATAAAAAAAACACATGCGTAAACTTTATGAAGAACTTACTAAAATCTCATTCATCAACAATTGAGCATTGGTCCAAAAATTGAGTATTGGTCAAGGTCAGGCATGAGTAAGTATTCATAGTGCCCCAAAAAGGTTCTAAAAGCAGTTTTGCGCACATCTTCATCATTCATCCTATATGATATTCTGATGATATACAAATTCTGGTATACTTGTTTTTGTTTGTTTGATTGTGTTCAAGTTTATTTGCATCACTACGTCTAATTACTTATGAATTTAAATAGTTGTTCAATCGCCTCCCTAATTAAAAAGATGATTTTTCTTAAGTCCATACCTTTTTTAAGTAATGACACTGAATATGTTCAGTAAATGCATAATATGCAAATACATTGCAGTAAGACACATATTGTTGCATAATGCCTACTAGCTACTAATGTGAAAATAAAATGGATGTTGCTATTCCTAAAAAGGTGGGATAAAGAAACAAACGAGGAAGAGATAAGACTCATCCAAACAGAAAATGGATGAAAGGGACTAAGGGAGTTTAGAAGGGAAGTAAATTCAGCAAGACACAACAGCACATGTTGTGTCTCCTCTATTTTCATCCTCTTCTTCTCATCTTGTATATCTATTGATTCTATACTGCATGCATTTTTTTGCCGAAGGGGACGCACCCCAATTCCTTCGAAAACAAACAGAACTTAATCGTCCAGTTGTGTCTTATAGAGTTTTTTTGTAGCAAACCTACATGACATCCACCAAATAGCATACAAACCACATTAACTGACTGCATACCCGCATAACCAAGTATTTAAGATCTCCAGCCGAAAAGAGAAAAGTACTGCCCTCCCCCCATGCATTACCAATCCCAAAAGCCACCAACGTGCACAAAAGGTAATCCACAGGACCATCCAAAAGGATTAGTAACAACAAGTTGCATCCCATCTCTCCTTCAGGCTTGCTTGCCATCCTCATCGTCATCTTGTACGAGCGCCACCCCGTCATTCTCCCATGGCGTCTTTCAGCACTTGCGTCATTTGGTCAGCCCCCATATTCAGCGCTTCTCTGTCATGTTCATCATAGAGACCTGCCCAGAATTTTACATGAGCACAAGCATTAAAAAGAATAGGCAGTGTTGAGCTGATTGTCTCTTGCTGAAAGCACCACCGATTCCTAACTAACCAAATCGGACAGATAACCGACATCACACACACTAGCAAAACGCTCACCCCAGGATTAATTGATTTGAACCAGTCAAAGGCTCCCAAAAAACAAGACAGGTCCAAGCATTTGGCTACCAAATCCCACATTGCTCTCGCCACCGCACAATTAAAAAAGAGATGGTCACAACTTTCGGTGGTATCATACTGCATGCATTTTAGGAGCCACAACATTATAACATAATAGAAACAAGAGCATATGACCAACAAGATGTAATACTTGTAACATAATGTTACTAACTGAATTAAAAAAACCTAAAAACGTGGGATAAAGAAACAAACAAGGAAGAAATAAGAATGGGAGAAAGGGAGTTTATAAGGGAAGTAAATTCGGCAAGACACAACGTACTTTCATCCTGTTCTTCTCATCTTGTATAAAACTACCAAGACAAGGGCATAAGACCAATGATTCATGTATTTAGGAGAAGCAAAACATAACACAGACAAAGACATATGACCACCAAGATGTAATAATTCTATACTGCATGCATTTAGGAGACACGCAACATAATAACATAACAAAAACAAGGGCATATGACCAACTAGATGTAATAATTCTATGCTGCATGCATTTACCAGACTCAACAGAATAACATAACATTCACAAACTTACATTGTTTGGTCATATCCACTCCCTTAGTTGGTGGATCTCCCCCTAAGATTTTACTTGCACTACCTCCATGTTCTTCATCCAGAATCATCTTACTTGCACTAGCTCCATCTTCATTTTCATCATCACTAGAAAGCATTGTATTTCTTGATAGTGAAATCTACATAATGACACACTTCATTTCATTAGTTTCGTATTTCATTATACTCATTATATATCATCTATTTATTTATTTTTACTTCACTATTTATTTCTCTTAGTCTTTTTTCAAGATCATAAACCCAATTATATGAATGTCTTCCATATTTAATATTAAATCCATCCTTATCTTCATCAAATGAGTGGATGTACCCACAACTAAACCCCTCATATTAAATACAGGAGCTCCAATTGCTTGTTTTTGATATTTTTTCCATTCTTCTTGAGGCCTCCTAGCCACTGCCTGGCAAGTCATCACAAAGAGGTGGTTTACATACTGAGCGCTTCTTTTCCTTTTGCACGTATTTTTGAGGAAGTTGGACTTCTCAACACTCAGGTTGGCCAGAGCACTGAAAAAAATATAGTTAGTTAGTAAGCAACGCTTAAATACTTAAAAAAAATAGTTTGTTAGTAAGCATTGAAAAAAATTATTAGTAAACAAAAAGTAAACTTACATTTCTCCAGTCATGATACAAGTTATTCGAGCTATTGATAAATTTCGGTGTCATTGCTTTTGGAGAGGATCCCGGGATATCAATTCTCATAGTGCACCTTTGGCTGCTTGGGATTTGGTTTGTCGTCCAAAAATATTTGGTGGCTTGGGAATTATTAATCTCTCTTTGCAAAATCAGGCATTACTTCTTAAACATCTCCATAAATTCTTCAATCATTTAGACCCCCCTTGGGTTAAATTTATTTGGAGCATGCTTTACCCACAAGGTTTATCATGCCTTGTTCGAGAGGGATTTCTTTCTGGTGGAAACAAATGCTGTCTTTGCTGCCTGTTTATAAGGGAATTGCAAGTTGTCATATTGGTGATGGGTCTTCTGCTCAAATCTGGCATGATGTTTGTAATGGGGACTCGTTACATTTTAGACTTCCTCAACTTTTCTCTTTTGCTCGTGATCAGTCAGCCCTGGTGTCATCATATCTTGCTAATGATGATGTTCAATCTCTTTTTTTCCTTCCTCTATCTGTTCCGGCATATGAGGAATGGTTAACTCTTCAGGAGTTGCTGAATCATTGGAGAGATTCTCCTTTAGTTGATGATCATTGGACTTACATTTGGCGAAAAGATCAGTATAAGTCATCTGATTTTCTCAAGCACTTTTGTTCGGGTTTTCAGACGCATTCTATTTTCAGAAGAATTTGGAAAAGTAAGGGGCTAATGAGATGGAAAGTCTTCATGTGGCTTCTTTGTTTGGACAGATTGAACACTAAGAATTTGCTGTGTTGGAAGAATTTTGTTACTGATTTTCAGTGTGTTATGTGCGCATCTTCAGCTGTGGAGACAATGTTACATCTTTTCTTTCATTGTCCTTTTGCGCAATCTATTTGGAATCATCTCGGATTCTCTTGGACAAGCTCTCTGGATCTCCCGGGTTTTCATGCCGACTTTGATAAGTTCTGTCAAATATCTCCTTTATCTTTATACATGGATATCTCTATCTTGGCTTGTTGGAATATTTGAAAGATTCGGAATAGACTAGTATTTGACGATATTCCTCATTCGATATACTTGTGGAAGTAGGGTTTTAATTCAGATGTTGCTCTTCTAGTTTTAAGAGTCAACGTACAGTGATTTAGCTTCTTCTATTGTTTCTTGGCAAAACTCTCCCTCTCAGCTCTGTAACTTTGTATATTTATAAATATTTCTTTTAATTTATATGTACTGTAGGAGTCTCTCCTACAGTTTTTCTGATAAAAAAAAATCACTATCTCCAAAGAATTACACGTTGCAACGATCATCTCTCTTAAGCAACACCCAATTAATAACACAACCAATATAATTGCCTAAAAGTAGCATGTGCAAAGAAGCATCTTGGTATTTGTCAAAAACAATAACATACATTTTGATAAAGACAAGTAGATCAAAGTTAGCGGCAATGCCAACTGCAACAAGCACTTTATGTTTGGTCGAAATTCCTATAAGTCAACTCCCCCAACAAATTATTATAAATACTCAAAGGATTCAAAACAAAAACAATTTGTACTACGTGTGGAATTCATATAAAGAATTGGCACTTGAAATAAATACGTTAAAAGTTTATTAAAATCACAAATACAATATTTCTGACTCCTCTCTAGTTTCTCTTAGCAAGATTATGTTTAGTCAAAATAACCCCTCTCCCTAGAAATCCAAGTAAAATTTTGATCTTTTGAGTGGGCTTGAGCTTTCAAAGCAACCTGTTTGAGATATCTCTGTATATACAGGCTAAAGGCCTAGTTCTTTAAAAATTTCTTTCGCGCAGAACTGTGGGTAAAAAACCTACCGTTGTACTTTAGAAAAACCTATACCGTGCCATATGAAAGTTGTTCCTTCTCTTTTTGAGCTAAAAGTATATATATAGACCTTGTACTGATTGTTCCCCATTATTGTAATTGCGGCGATCGAGTTTTCTAATGCCGAGATTGATGTGAGTAGTGTGATGGCTTTTTGACGAGTCAAATCCGCTACTGAAACACATTATCACTGTCGAGTGCTAATTCGTGTTATTGTCTCGTCACTGTCATGTCGACTACTACTATCAATTCGCTGATGTGTATAATTAGCTAGACTGCTCCTGGCTCCTGCTGCGTGCAGATTAAGTCTTCTTGGATCTAAAACAACAGTTTACCATGTGCTTGTCATCTTCGATAGATAGTATGTAGCAACTGACATCAGATGATCGGATTTCTGGTTCTTCTGTTGGTGCTTAGGCTTCACAATTAATTAATCTAGATTTAGTTTCCTTCCACATCGATCGCAAGACCAACTGGCCAAATTGGGACATAAGGAATTTCAAGAATGACGACTCGCAGCTCGCAAGTCAACCAGACGAGCTAGCTGCCAATGGTCTGTCGTACAAGAATGCAATCTTTTATCTCATCAAGAACTTGGTTTTTTTCTCGTATCAAATGGAGCGAAGACGTACACATCAGTCTGACCAAGCTCAACAGCTCAAGGAGAACAAGGAGGCCAGCCACATACAATAAGAGTAGTACAGTAGTAATAGTGCAGTAGAATATAAAGGAAACATGTATACATCATGCATTCATCACAGATCAGGACGCGATCGATCCACGTCTGGCTGTCTGAATATATATGGTGCGAGATCTGTGTGGCCAGTTCTCTCCCCGGCCCGCTAGGATATGCTCGCTGCTTCCGTCCTCCTTGTTTGTTTAATGTTTGTGTGAGCTGCTACTACCACATATGTGCCGGGCAACTTCACTTTCATGAGAAAATTCAAGAACCCATTGAGCATCCATTATTGTTCAGAGAACCACCTGCTCGATCGCGATATACAATAGATCAGTCGTAATCCACAGCCAGCCATATCGAAAAGAAGGGGAGTATGAGACACCAAGTAGTGTACAAACAAGCATATATATATATATATATATACATCCTTTTTTTCCCCCCTAGCTAGTGCATGTATATGCTTCTGAAGATGCTAAGGGCCATGCGTCCTCTACGCGCATGGAATGATACATGATACATGCAATCAAACAAGAAAAGATCGAGCAAGAAAAAGATCAAACTCACTAAGCTGCCGGCTCTTGGCCAGATCGATCGAGTATTCCAGTCCATGCATGCATGTCCTTATTGGCGTCCAAGAGACCTCCATGCAAGAATGCACACGTAGAAGCTATCTAGAAAATATCCCAAATTTATAAAGCCAGAAACGCCACCAGGTACAAAGAACTTGCAGCTAGGTCTCCTCCATCATCTATCAGTTGCTGATCGTTTCTCCCCAAAGCTCATCGATCCATTGTTCCTGGCTATAGCTAGCTAGCTCACCCTTTAACAAATAGCTATAGCTTGCTAGCTTCGTGCGTGAATGATATAATATAAGTATATAACCATACATTCTACCAGAAATTAAACAACATGCATGTATTTTTTTTTTTAACAAAAGGCAGAAGCTTGCTGTGTTTCATTAAAAAGAACAATAGTAAAACCATATATATGTGTATTGTACAAAGAGAAAAGAAAGGGGAAAGATTTGAGCGACTACTCGTGAGGCAAACCGACCGACCAGTCCCACAATAGAAGGTCCTCTCGAATCTTATCTACCATAAAATGGATGCACGGGCATCTGCATCGAATCCTGCCGGAAGTTGCGCATGTTGCCCTAAACCCTAAACTACGCGTACATGCCCTGTATGTGCGCAAGGCGATGCATGCATGAATGCGCTGCGCGCGCGAGGGGAGGACAGCGGAGACGAGCTAGGCCATGGAAAGGCGACGAGAACCCGAGTCTAGAGGCGGCCGATCCGGGCAGGACGGATCGCCCCCCTGCGCTGTGACGCCATGGCCATCTCGGTGGAGCTCGCCGACGGCGACGCGCGGCCTTGTTTAATCTCAACCAACCTTGGCCCTACGTGCCCTAGCTATAGCTAGCAAGCTAGCTACCCATGTCGAGAAGCATAGTCAGATGTTCAATTCAAGCTAGCGAGGCGACGTCCCTTTCGCCCATGAGCTTTTCAGTAGCAGTGCAACTGATTAATTAAGCCGGAGTGCTGATTGCTAGATTGATTGGTCACTTCACTTGCATTGGAATTAAAGAGGGGGAAGAAACAAGAAAGAAAGAACTATTCCACTGAAGAGTTAGTGAAGACTGAATGTAATGGGGCGACTAAACTTAGAGTAACCAGGCTAGCTAATGGCGATATATCGATCTTGAGTTCCCAAGCGCGCGCGCGGCAAGTGCGTGCATGCAACAGTGATGCATATATGCCTAAAGTTAACCTAATTGTATAATACTATGGCGCATGCATGCGTGATGCATACGTTTTTTTTCAGAAATTCTTGCGCACGGTATCCCGTCCCATCCGTGCGTGGATGGGATTGCTATGGATCGTCGGATCGTCAAGGCTGCATGTACGCGCGCGCCCCTCACCTAAACTAGGAAAACGACAACGGTGCGCTGCTCTCTCAACTCTGACTTTCTGTTGTCTCACGCACGCGGCGACGTGATTGACTTTGCTTTCCGTTTTTTCTGCCGATGTCCTGCATGTAGGTCAGTACCCATGTTCAAAATCGCACACATAGTACTATCAGTTGTATGCACCACGTGGATACTTGAATGATACCTATTTTTTCACGGATTTTTTAGATGATACTTGAATCATACTTTTACTCTTAAATATGTTTTTTTTGAACGGGTTTTTAGATGATACTTGCATGATACTTTTGCTCTAGTACCTAGTTAAGACTTAATGATTTACCCGATAAGCAACTCGATACTACCGATTAATTTTTGATACCATATTTACGAAACTTTTGATTTTTTGACGTCGATACTTTCATTTTTCTTACCCAATACTCGATCATATTTTTGATTCGATACTTAATTTTTTAACTCGATACTCAATGATACATCTGATACTCGACGATACCAACAACTTGATATTTTATTTGTGATATCTAATACCCCTTATGATACTTTTTTGATACTCGATACCAAACCTGATACTTCTTTGTGGGGAAAATCTTTCGGACGGGATCGATCCCGTCCATGCGCCTACGCGACGAGATAGCTCCCAGCCGTCGGATCTCCATCTCGCCGGCACGGGGCGCTACTCTTCTCGCCTAGGAATACGTTAGCACTGAGCATGTTATGCGCAGTCCATTTATTCCTATTTAAATTTCTTATTTTTGTATCTTTTTCTCTAGAGTCTAAACTGCATAGAACAAGTTTCATAATTCATCTAAAATTCTAACCAACCCATTTTAAATACTTTCACATTATTTATTTTTGAATTTATTTATTTTTACTAGTTAGGAAGTTATCATTATACGACGATACCACCAACCCGACGATACCACCAACCCAATACCATCGATACTCGACACCCCCTAGGCTGGAACTTTTTTGTTCGTGATATATGATACCCTTTTTTCAATATTTCAATGTTACCAAGAAACTCGACGATACCACCAACCAGATACCACTGATACCGATACTTTTTGTTTGCCATATATGATACCCCTATGATACCTTTTTCCTATACCGAAACTCGACGATACCAATAACCTGATATCACCGATACTCGACACCCAGACCCAATACTTTGTTTGTAATATATGATACATTTTTTCGATACCTCAATGATACTATGAAACTCGACGATACCATCAACCTGTTACCACCGATACCGATACTTTTTTGTTTGTGATATATGATACCCTTATGATACCTTTTTTGATACCGAAACTCGACGATACCACCAACCTGATACCACCGATACCGATATTTTTTTGTTTGTGATATATGATACCTTTTGGATTTTTTCGATACGGAAACTTGACGATACCACCAACCTGATACCACCGATACTCGACACCCAGACCCGGTACATTGTTTGTGATGATACCTTTTTTCTGATATCACCAATAAAACTATAAAACTTGACGATACCACCAACCTGATACCAACAATACTCAACATGCGAACCCGATACTTTTTGTTTGTGATATATGATAGTTTTTTCGATACCTCAATGATACCATGAAACTCGACAAATACTACCAACCTGATACCACCGATACTCGACGCCAGACTCGATACTTTATTTGTGATACCTGATACCTCCTTATGATACTTTCCCGATACTCGATATCAGACCTGATACTTATTTGTGATATCTGGTGGCCTTTTTTGGTACTCTCGGAAACTCCATGACACCTGACTCGATACCATCAACCTGATACCACCAATACTCGATACCAAACCCGATACTAAAATTAGACGACCGATTGCTCGGCATGGTTATTAAGGCGTCGCCAAAGCGTCGTTGAAGCGACACTTTGGCGTCGTGGCGGTCCGGCGCCGAACGCCTCACACGACGCCTTGCCGCAGGCGCATATGGTGTCCTTGAAGCGGGTATGGCGTCGGCATGGCGTCGAGAAGGAGTGAGGCGGACGCCATAGGGAAGAAAAACAGTGTAAACAGCCCATGCCCGACCCCGAGTCCCCAACTAAACCCTTGACCAACCCGTGCCCGTGCCCGTCCCGACCCAAAACCCTTGACCAGCGGCGGCGGCGAACTTACAAGAGGCGGCGGCGAATCCGGCGAGATCTGGCGCACCTTCTTCTTCCCTTCTCCCCTTTCCTCAGATCCGGCTTCTCCCGCGCTCGTCCGACGGACACCGCGCGCGAGGAGGAGAGGCGGAGGGAGGCAGCACGAAGAGGAGGAGAGGCGCGGAGAGGAGGAGAGGCGGAGGAGGCGGCGCGAAGAGGAGAGGCGCCCGGTGGCGAGGAAGCCGCCGAGGGGGGAGCACCTCCTTCTCCTTCACCTCTGTCTCTCTCGCGCTCATGCTCTCTCTGTTTCTTAGTCTCTCGCGCTCATGCTCTCTCTGTTTCTTAGTCTCTCGCTCTCTTACACTCTCTGTCTCGCTCGCTCTCTTACACTCCCTCTGTGTCTCTGTTACAGCCAGTGAACTCTCTCTCTGTCTCTCTCGCTCTCTTACACTCCCTCTGTCTCTGTTACAGCCAGTGACGGTACGCTATGTTATAAACTAGGGCATTAGGACATGGTAAGAAAACCACCTATGTTATGTTATGAACTAGTATGCATTAGGACATGGTAAGGATATCTTATTGTGTGGTTATTTTTTTGTTTTCAACCGCCATATTTATGTGTCTATGGCGTCGCCTCGCCGCGCGCCTTAAGCGCTTTAAAGGTAAAAAGGTACGGGCGACCGCCGCACGCCTTGCTCGGATACCTGTTTTTTTGAATGGAAATTAGACGACATAGGGCGCACACATTTTTTTGTCGCATTCCTAATCCCATATGTAGTGACATAGTTTCATGGTCTAGTCATGTCCAAATTTCTAACCACTTGAAACTTGATTAAATAGTATTTGTAGACTTATTTTTACTATGAAAAATAAAAAACACAATATACATGATACGTACATGCATGAAGCTAGGCAGCTAGCTAGCTTACTTTGCAAAACTCTAGCTAATTCACCGTACATGCAAAACTCTAGCTAGTTCACACGTACGTACGAGCAAAATTAACTCTAGTAGCTAAATAAAGCTATACTACATGCATTAAGCATACAGGCAGGTGGGAACGCTATGTACACGTTAGATGGTAAAATCGGATAAAGGAGCTCGCGGGTGAAACAAACAAAATGCATCCCCTTTTATCGTGTAGCGGTCTCGTCGGGGTGGGCTCCCGACGGGATCCCGTCGCGTATAGCTGCTCCCTTTTTTTTTGTGCGTGTCTCTGCATGGTTTTCATCTGGGCGCATCATAGATCTTATCGGATCCGGGCGTGGGGCCGAGGGATGTACCGTGGTCAAGACACTCGTGTGCTGGGTGTCGCTTCCTGACGCCGACGCTTGTCTCGGTGGATCCATCCATGTCCGTGTGCATTGCTCCTCACCTCATCCATCCATCCATCCATCCTGTTCGTGCTCGTGCATATATCACACCACCAGCGACCACGATGCTGTCGATCGTCGCAGCACCTAACCGGGATCCCACATTCAAGGCCAGCAGCTAGCGATGGCCTGCTCCTTTAATTAATCCTGCGCCATCCTATATATTTATCTCCGGTCACAGAAAGAAGTCGCCATCGACTTTTGAACACGCCTTTGATCATTCGTCTTATTCGAAGATTTAGTTCAAATATGTAAAGATATAAGTAATACTTAAAATATATTTAATAATAAACCAAATCATAACAAAATAAATAATATTTATATAACTTTTTTGAATAAGACGAATAGTCAAAGGCGTGTTCAAAAGTCAACGGCGACTTCTTTTTTTTTGACCGGAGGGAGTATGTATCACCATCCACAGCAGATGGATCGCCTTTGTTCTCACCCGGCTGCCTTGTCCTCGTGTATCAGGCTCCCCTTGATTCGTTGCTTTACTTTAGTTTTGGTTCTATTTGAAATTTTATCATTTTTTTACTAATCATTAAGTGTAATATTTTAAAATATTGTTTTTAAACCTTTATAGAGTGTTCCTCAAATATCTTTAAAATGTTTTTAAAATTTTTTAAAATATTTGATAGAAAATGTATAGAGTGCTTTCATGAGGTGAACAATCTTTTAAATAATTGTGGAACATGGTATTTTATCTGTTCTTTTTTGTCATGTGTTTTTCAGTTATTTTGGTGCGTTGCATTTGTTCTTCGCCTATGCTCCATAATGTTTCATCACTGCTCGACCATGTTTCATCAGAGTTTAGTCTATGTATGTTTTATCAGTACACCACCCATGTTTTGGGAGTACTTCGTCCATGTTTTGTCTACTTAATTTACCCATCTTTTGGAACAAGCGTATGTTTCAGCTAATTTATCTAATATTAAATTTTATGCCCCAACCAGTTCATCCAAAAGACTAACCTGATGAGGAAAGGTGGGCGACTTGGTAGATTCAACATCGGGTTGAATTGATCGAATTGTTGGAGCTGCTGAATTGTTGAAGCTGTAGACTTAAGTGTCTTGTTCAAGTGGTTTGGATAAGTCGGCTCACTTTTGTTCAGGTTGTTTTTAAGAGCTTTTGTTAGATTACAGGGAAGATCTTTGGCTTCTTTTTTTATATATATAGCAGATCTCTGGTTTCTTGTCACCTTGTTCTCAAATTTCTTGGGTCTAGCTAGTAGCTTCTAGATGCACGCATTGTTTCATATATGTAGTACGTTGTTGCAGAATGAAAGGTACACATAATTAATTTATCTCTTGCGATGTCAGATGGCAATGATCTTCAGCCTTCAGGTAGCTAGTGTCCATCCATCCGTACTACAAACAAATCGATCAATTAATCCGGGTGTTAATTGGCTGAGGCTGTTGTTTTGCAGAGCCCACGACGGATCAGTACACAGGTGGTTAGGCAATATGTAGTGCATGTACTACGCCACTGCGTGTGCACCGGTGGTACGTACGGCGAAATGAAGAGATCGAGCAGCAAGTTGCTCTCTGAAACCCTAGCTCCATGATGAGCTCGACAAACACAAGGTTGCAGGTCCCCGTCTCACAATCACAAACCGTGGGCTCGAAAATGAGATGGGCATAAAGCCATAAAATAAGATTGATATGCTATTGCTCGTACACCAGCTATATAGCTAGATAGTACGTACGTTCTGCCACACGCACGGGCTCGTACATATACTGACGCTGAGAGCATCTCAACTGAACGAACAGGGACGTGTCACTTGGAATAATTAATAACGCGTTCAGTGTCCTGAATGATGTGTGTGTGGGCTGGAATTTTTAAGGCCCATGTCTCAAAAGGCCGTTTATGGGCCTCATGTGAGCCCACAACACCTACATCTCGATCGCCGACCGCCGCTGTCTTCGCGAACTAAGCCACCAAACAGACTCTTCTCATGAACTAAGCCACCAAGCTGTCTTCGCCGCTGTCTACACATATAAGCATCTTATGTAGCCAAGATGAGCTCAGATTTTCTTTTTTAGTATATTACTTTATAAGAGTAGCTTACAGCGTCGCATCAAACAAGTTTTGCATTTCACAACTACGTTTTAGCTTCCAAATCATTCATGTTAGAGGCTATTTTACCGACATAACATTGCAGATTTGCAGAGCCAATCAAACAAGACACATGAATGCATCGGTGCAGCTGTAGACACGTATTGTCAGATTTGTAATTGCTGGTTGATTCACTTATGTAAAAGAGAACACACCAGGGAATCACTAGCTCACTTGGCTCACCAACAAAAAGAAAGTAGAGACATCAGTGAGATCAATTCTAGGGAGCAATTCCTCTCCAATCAAGTCAACCTCCTGTACTACGTAATCTTTCAACCATTGTTTCATTGTTGTTGTATCAGCATTGTCACCATGTTCAATTTCAGGGAGTAAGCACCTACCAAGCGGAAGATCGCCGCTCAGTTTGGGGAGCCAAGGTGAAGTTCAGTCCAAACATCTCCTTGAGGACTTGCCCAGGCTCCTGAAGATCAATCAGCTTCGCAATAAGAGAGGCGCTTTCTCTAACATGTTCCATGTTAGTTTGTGTCCACGTGAGACGAGATAGTTGTAGTCTTCGCCGTTTGGTGCTCAAATCAATCCCCCATCTTGTGTAAATGCTCTCTTTCTCTCCATTGGTGAGCTTCTTTAGCATCTGCTTATATAGCATATCCCTTTCACGTCGAAGATTCTTCAAGCTGTCAACAAAATGTGTCCCAGATTTCCATAACATATAGGTTTCATAGGCAATGGAAATGACCACTGTTGATTTGATACTTCTACATTATAGTAAAATACCTTGAGGTGATGGCAGAGCTAAGCTCGCCTTCTGCTGCTGGGCCGGCACTGAAGGAGTTCTTGATGAAGGATAGTCTCCTGTGCTCTACTTCCATATAAATGTTGTCTGCCGCATCTCCCTTGAAGAGCAGTAAGAAGTAAGTTCTATGTACTATGGAGACATTGCATTTGTGCCACAACTCAATAATCTCCTGCTGCTTTTGCTCAAAATCAATTGGCCAACGCGAAGGAGATTCAATGGTACTCGGCATTGAATCTATGCCAACATCTTTGACAGATTTTACCGCTGTATAGTCCTCTCCAACAACCTGCTGCTTCAACCAAATGTGCACAAATATAAAAAACTCAGCTTAATAAGCTAAACAAACTGTTTTAATAGGTAACATCAGCTACAATATTTGAGCTATTAGTATACTAGCCAATTCGATTTTGTAAAGCTTATCATTCAGCATAGTAAAAAACTATGGCATGATAAAAATTTAAGAAAAAGAGTATAATAGGATGCAGACTTCTAGAAATGCAATGCATTGTTAAGCAAAATAGCATGGGATCTTGAGTTGGACAGAATGTAACGAAAACCCAAAAGAGTCCACTCTTAGTATAATTACCTGTTGCATATAATCCTCAAGTTGGTTTCGGTTGTGGTTTTCTGTCTTCCCTTCCAACCCCAAGACACATTTGATGTCACTAACAAGATTTTCTTGTTTTGCATCACTGGTGCTCATGTCCTTGGCTACTTCATAACCGGTGTTCATGTCTTTTACTACTTCATCAGATACCACATGGCCAACAGTGGAGCAGAATATTGTAGTGTCATGGCAATCATCATTTCTTGGATACAGATTTCTCCTGACCTTATCAGGTCTTCTGGGAGCATGCCTAAAAATTTCATCATGTGGTGTCCAGCTGTTATTCTCGGAATCATCAAACCAACTATTTGGTATGATTGTGAAGCTAGCCCTGCAGCTATTACTTCTAGCCAATGCACTATCTTTAGATGTCATTATACGCCTATTTATAGTCCGACATTCATGAGCGTAAGGTTTAGCAATGCCAAAAGAAACATTTGAAGAATATGTAAATAGTTTGACAACATTGTCTGTGATGCCATTAGATTCACATTGGTGCACTTCAATAGAACCTTCCATTGTCTCTTTTATGGTCTCAGCATGTTGTTCCTCTTTGCTAGGGTATATCCTGACATGATCTTCCATTTTGTTTGTTTTCCTTTCAAGTTCTTGCTCTTTGTCGGGTTGATGGATTGCGTCTTTGGAGATCTCTACAACAGGTGTTTGTATATTGGTGCCCTCTAGGAGTAATAGGTTAAATTCATGGCTTGTGCTTCTTCTATGTTCATGTATATCTATGCATTGGACTTCCCTGCAATGTTCTTCAGAAACTTCAGATGCAGTCCTGAGAGGTACTTCCTTCATATGATACGACTCTATGCCATCAGAGCTATGGTTGCTAGGAGGGCGCCAATGTGAAATCAACTTTAAGTCCATTGTCTGTTGAGAAGGCTCCATTGTTTCGTCGGGGAATGATGATTCATCATGATCATTATTGAAGACATATGATCCATCAAACCCTGCATGACCTTGATCTTGATAAGCAACTCCATATGTATCTGAAACTGAAAATGCTTCTTCAGATGCATTTTGCGCAAGAGAGTCTGAGGACCGACTATGCTCATCCTATCAGAGGGAGACAAATTCATTAAATGTCAACACATTACAATAATTGTAAAAGAGAGAATACATAATGACAAAAGAAATACCCATCGCTTTGCAGTGCGATCCTTGCCATGGTCATCACCTTCACCTTTAAGTAAACATTTAAGTTGAGACTGAACGGTATCTCTTTCTTCCATCAATTCCCTTAGTTGTTTTTCTAGCTGAAAAACAGAGATATAGAATAGACATGGAGTCTATAAGAGATGGTAGTAGTGCAATTACAAGGATTTGAAATCTTACGTGAGAGGAAAAATACCTTTTTAATCTGTACGTCCTTCTCTCTCAAAACTTCAGCATGAGTATTGCAAGCGTTTGACCCCGGAAATTTCAGTTCATTTTCTAATCTTGCAAGCTCTCTTTGTAGATGCTTCACTAATGCTTTGTCAGACATCACCACATTGACCTGTGCATTTGTGACTACCTCCTTTGCACAAGTGGCAAACAAAAGTGTGTTCCGGGATTGCTCAATATGACTATGTGCCGGGCTCATTGTGCAGATAATGGCTGTTCTTGCATTGCCTCCTAGAGAGGACTGTAATATACGAGTCAGTTTTGAATCTCTGTAAGGGATATGGCCATTCCTTCCCTTGCTGCAGCAGAAACATAAAAATCAGATTACAAATAGTATATGATAATACTTTGGTCAAAGAACACCACAAAATGAGCATATAAGAGAAATTTCAGGCTATAACAATAAAGGGATTAGTAATTAGTCTATGTGGTGAATAGGACGGAAAGACGATAGTCTATGTATAAACTCCTAGAATTTTTAGGAGCAAGAATTCCTAGATACAATTGCAAACAACTAAAAATTTTAAGTTCTCGCAAATAGAAAACAAACCTGAGCTGGCGAACGACCTTTCCCAGTGTTAGAAGACTTCGGTTAATGTGGCTGCCTTCTTTTAACCTCACCCCAGCTGAAGCAGCCTGAGATGCACGCTCGCTTCCTGCTAAGTCCACAAAGTTCTGTCCAAAAGAGCAACCTTAGAGATCAACAACATGTTATACCAAAGAATCTTGAAGATAGAACGATATTCCATACCACACAAGCCACAAGTGTGCTCGAGTTGCCTCTTCCTAAAAATTGTCTGGTAGAACTTTCGATTGTCTGAAATTAATATAAACTCATCAACATGGTTTCTTAAATAAGTAATGTAAACACATAATATAAGATGAACACCTACCAGCCTGAGTATTTGATGGGACCTAGAACTCATTTCATTCAAAGCAGTTTCCCCAATCTGCCTTTGAGCTGCAACACAAACCCAATTAAGCAAATACAAAAAAAAATGCCTCTTTTGTCTTGTTTAAAGTCCCTCACCTTCGCAAACTGCTAGAAGATCCCTAAGATGATCCTTATCCCTCAATGTTTCCTCGGTAAGTTTTTCTACAGTCGTCCCTTTCTATTTGAATCGAAATGACAACATGAGTAATGCAGAGAACAATATACAAGGTGGAGATGAAAAAGAAGTTTTCACAAGTTCATGCAATACAGAATAGCATACCTCTGGATCATCAAGAAGTCTAAGAGGTGTCGTATCATGGCTCAAAAGGTCTCTCACGGCTTCATTGTATATCTCCATTGCCGAAAATTTCAAAATGAATTCTCTTTCAGGATGCTGTAGCAATGACAAAGAATGAGCCAAATAATATCTCACCAAGGTAAATTGAAACAGTGTTCATGGCATGCACGCATGCACACGCACTTTATCTATGTAGTCGTAGATGTCGAACACGCTGTACTCAGTTATTCCTGTCATTGTGTAAGTCTTGCCGCTGCTTGTTTGCCCATAAGCGAATATGCTCGCTATCAAGCCAATGCATGTCCAAACGGAAGTTAGCTCACATCAGTTCGTCCAAAACTAAAGTAATGCAACAAAATTTGTAATTTCTACTGTGCATACAGTTAATTCCACTAACAACTGATAGAGCAACTTCTTTCGCTCCTTCCTCATAGACCTGCTTTGTAGAGCAATTGGGACCAAACACCTTATCTGAAAAGGACAAAAAAAGAACTATTTGAGCAATACCCTGCCAAATAAAATTCCCAGACGGTTGCAACACCGACAACCGCCACCAACATTGCCACACAATACATTCTTCGCGAAATTGAACTATGCTGTTGCTACTCACCGTAGGTGTAGGCAGTTGGGAACATGGCGCGCTCAGGAACGGTGCTGCGGAACATGATGGTGGTGGGGCTGATGCACTCCCAGTCGGAGCTGTCGCCGACCTCCCTGCCGTTGAGCGGCCGCAGCCGGACGGACACCATTATCCTCTCCTCCTTGGCCTCCTCCTTCTCCCATGCCGCCGCCGCCTCCTCCGCTGCCGCCCCCATCGCCTCCTCCTCCCCTCTGCAACACTGCACCCTGCACCCAATAACAGTATCAAAACCTCCCCCTTTCATCTATATACCACCAGCGACGACCACCCCCTAGATTAGCTACCCTGCTAGGCTCGAATCAAACGACATTGTAAGCAAAAAAGCCTCGCCCTTTGTCACGCGGGTGAGGACGGTGGTAGGTGCCCGCGGCCGATCAAAAGCGGAATGTCACCAGGGCAAGACGTGGACGGCGATCCGAAGGGACCACCCAGCTACCCGAGGTAACAACAGCAACAACGCATCACAACAACATGCTTCGACTTACACATGTACAGATAGATGTACAACCACCACCACTGCTGCTGCTGCTAATTGTCTACGACTACCACCGTTTGGCGGCTAATTTGTGAGAGAAAGAATCATGTGTGGCCACCACCTCGGGCCGCGTTTGAGTTTCCATTCCCCCCCCTCTCTCTCTCTCTCTCTCTCTTCTTGCAGTGGTCACGGAGAAGATGAAGAAGAGAAGGGGATTGGTATTTGGTAATAGGGCAGACTGAGAGAAGAGGAGGGCCCTGAATTTGGGGACCATCTGGGTGGCTCCTAAGCTAACCCAGGATTTGTCTTAGTATTGGATCATCTCGTACAAAATGATATAGGACATTTGTTTATTAATCAAAGTACATAATGGCTTAGTTTACATAAGCCGGTAGGCAAAATGTATTGTTATTAGAGTTTAGCAAAAAGCGGAAATAGAAGTGTTAGGTCTCGAGGCTATGCTCAAATTCAACATGATCGACTGGAGTCCCGCCTAACATCCGTCCTGCACGTCAGCTCCTAGCTCTCCTTGCATCCATAACTAGAATCCATATCCTCATTATCCAATTCTTCCATACCTAAAAAGAGTAATGTGGACGAGGATGAGCGCACAATCAATCGTGCTCGTGAGCCAACTCCCCGCCTGATGCAATTAATGATAATAGGCTTTTTTTGGTGGGACTAAGGTATTTTATTTGGAAAAATGTCAAATTTGTAATATCATAATAATAGAAAACCTAGTACTTAGCCATTTTACAGGAAAAAAGACGTAACGTGTTATATACGCAGTTCATATCATCATCAGGGGATTTTCAACAACAGGGCAGCACCGTACCCTTGCAAGGCATATGTCTCCCTAAGTGACGGCAGACCCACCCTCGTCAGACTATACCGACAGTGTTGTCGGTGTAATAAATACCGGGGTACAAAGAGTCCTGAGAAGGCCAAGAGGGCCCCACGCGTCAGGCGGGCGAGCAAGGCCCAGTAGCATGGGCGAGCCCCTCGGAAGGCCAAGAGGGCCCCAGCGCGTCGGTGGGCGTCGAGCCCCATGGCGTGCCCCTCTTGGGACCAGGCGAGGTCCCACACGTCGAGTGGGGCCAGCAGCGAAAACGTTGCGAAGAGTCTTGGACGAAGGCTCCCTCTTCTGAAGGACAAGCGCATTTAATGAGACATCACGCGGATAGGCAATGAAGAAATGATTACCTTCTGATGACCCTTGCGTGTCTGGCGGTACATCCATCGCTGTATGCAGAAGAATTGACCAGCAGAGAGAAGGTTTGCTTGAGGAGGCCGCCCGCGTCGGGAGAAGCGGCGGGCCCCCCCGCAGACTCACCGGTGTGGTATGTCTGGTCGAGGCCACTTGCGAAACACGCGAAGCCGCGCCGCCTGCGTGGCGTAACGTGCACGTTCGTCTCTTCTGTCGTGTCTTGTCGATTATCTTGAAATCTTATCTTGCCTACCCTTCTCTCTCTCCGCCAGTTCAAAGTTTGTATAAAGGGAGGAGAGAGAGGGAGGGCACGTAAATGAGAGGTTGCACAAGCATAGGTTCGAACACACGCAGTTCACAAGCACCACAAAACACATTCCCATTCAACCACAATCGAAAAAGAGCTAAGGCTCGGCGGAGTAGGACTATTACCCGAGAAGTCCGAACACAGGTAAATCTGCGAGTCGCTCCTTGTTGTGCCCGACGCTCAAATCGAACCGAGCTTAATCGAGTTGGCTAGCAGACTAAAAATCTGACTAGGGGTGTGATCCGCAGTGGTTGAGCGGTGAACACGCCGTCAAGTGTTGATAGTAAGACTATACCGATGCAAGAGGACTGATCCGTCATCCCATACCGCACGTTGACCAGCAGAGACGAAAACCATTGGACTCTATCTTTATCCAGGTCTAAGCATTTTCAAAGACTTACTAGTGAATAAGTTTATAATCTATTCTTGAGTTACAAATGACAAGGTAGAAAATGTATCAAGGGTGAGATTGTGTTTACCAACACTAGTGATTAAGTGGGCGATATCAAGACCAGCTCTAATAGCATTTTGTTCTCATAATTTATAAAATGAATACATAAGAATGCAATTTCATAATTTAAAACAATATAACTTAAATAAAAATTGATATAGAAGAACGATATAGAAAATTTGGCTCGCCTAGTCTTTGAGCGTTGAATTCCAGGCCTTCAATTGTCCTTCCTGTTTGTCTGGATCCAACGTGAAGAATCAAATGGCACACAAACCTCAGAAAAGTGCTAGCAGCATGATGCATGAAAACATTCTATAATTATAAAGATTTAAGTAAAACTAACAAAAACCAATTAGTTTTACATTTATGTTAGCACGTAATGACATGGATGCATGTGTATGCATGAAGGAGAAATCTAATCATAAATAGACCCATGATAGGAAAATAATTATTTGATATACATTACAACCATAAATGCACTCAAAACAAGGATTCAAACATTTCTATACAATCATACAAATAGGTTCATAAACATTGCAAAGATAAGATAAATCAAGCATTTCCTTTTCATACATAAAACTTACCTATATTAAGGTTAATTAAACAAAGCATACAATTCTAAGAGCATCCCTAGCAGGGGATGCAAATCAGCCTGCATCAGGCATGGGCGGGAGAAAATTTAAATTCCTATTTGGTAGCATGCATGCTTGGTAATGCGTGATGCCTTGAGATGCAGGTGAGGATGCTCTAATATCGTACATTCAAGTCATAAAGCATAACTTTGAAAAGTTAATAAATATAAATAACGATGGCTAGAGAATTTTTACAGAAACATAATTAAAACAATAATTTCTAGTTTAAGCAATTAACCAAAAAATTGATTTCTTTAATCAAGACACAAGCTAAAAGAGGTAAGTTCACAAGCTCACATAATTTATTAAATGGGGAAACAGTGAGTAATAAAGCATTACAAGGGCTTACATAACTTTATATTATTTTATTATTCAATGGAAATACAATTCAAGCAATATTCTAATTACAATAACAATGCAACAGGGAAAGCTATATTTTTCCGAGATTTTGGATAACATATAATTATTAAATACAAATTTAATATTTTTATGAGGTCAAAAAATATTTTTAATAAACGAGCATGCATTCTAGGGTAATCTATTCATGAAAAAAGACAAACAATGCTACAAACAAGAATATAGCAATACCAAGCAGTCAAAAATACAATATAACAATTTTCACAAATTATAAAAGCTATCTAGCATTTTCCATAATTTTCTAAAAATTTTACAAGCCATCTAGCTATTAATAATAAATCAAAAGCAATTTTAGATAATAAATAAAATTGGAAAAGGATGGACAAACACTGTGAACGGTGTTGGGCTGAGCTGCGGCCCAGGAGGGGTAAGCGGGGGCAAAACGCAGAAGGAGTATTTTTAAGAGTAAATTGCACTTTTGCCCCCTGAAGTTGGACGAAAATCTCACTTGTCCCCCTAAATTTTGTTTTGTATCACTTGGTCTCTGGAAGTTACCTTTGCGTGCCACAAAAGCCCTCTGAAGTTGAATGAAAATTTCACTTGGCCCCTAGAAGTTGGCAGTTTGCGAGAAAAAATTAGCGCGTGTTGAAGCTTTAAGGTAAGTGAGAAAAACAAAGTTTAGAAAAGCCAGTGAGATTTTCATCCAACTTCAGGGGGTAAAAGTGCAATTTACTCTATTTTTAAAGTGCGCCTAAACTTTTCCTTACAAGTGGGACCATGGACCCACAGGTCAGCCACACAAGGCGAAACTATGGGAGGGGGAGATGCGCAGCCGATGGTAGGGCCTAGTAGTCAGTGGGGGAGTGACGCGGCTCGCCGGGAACATGAGGTCAGCGCGCTCGGAGCTCCGGGCAAACTCCGACAAGCTCTCGGCGGCGCTACAGGGCACCGTTTTGGGTGTTATAGGGTTCTACGGTTTCGTTGGGACGGCGCGCATGTAATGGTACTGGTTTGGTGACCGGATATGGCCGAGGGAGGCGGCGCCATGCTCGGCGGCGGCGGCGAGCTCGGGTTCCAAAGGGTAACGGGCTTCCAAGCCGTCCGGTGGAGAATTAAGTTGCGCGAGGGAAACGCGGGCGTACGGGGAGCCTTACCGAGGTATTTGCGTCGCCGGGGAAGGCTCGGCGAGGCTCCGTCTAGCGACGTGGAGGCCGTAGGCAGCGGTCGACACAGGGGTTGTGGCGTCGGGGACCTCCGACGAAGCTCGCGTAGATTGCGTTGGAGGGGAAGTGTATGGTGTCGTAGGGACACTGTATCCGGAGGCAGCGTTCCCGGGCGGTCTCTGGCGACGAGATATCCGAAATGGGGGCGGGGTTCCGGAGGCGGCGGCGGCGGCGGCGGCGAGCTCTCCTGCGAGCCACAAGCAACTGGAGCTCAGTCGCTTGCAGGGGGAGAGAGAGGAGGCAGAGACGAACCGATTGGCGGGGTTGGTGGTGATCTGGGCTCGCCGTGGCGGACTAGCGACGGTGGCGGCGCTTGGCCGAAGCAGAGCGGAGGGGAAAGGAGGGGAGGGTGGTTGCGGGAAGCCTGGCTGGGTTTATTAAGCTTCGGGTTGGTCCACGGGGTGCTCCCAGTCCACAGTCCACGAGAGAGAGCAGGACCGAACGAGAGGGGAAGGCTCTGCTCATGGACCGGGTGCAGGGCGGCTAAGGCAGCGATTTTACTTAATGCCTAATCATGCTGGGAGCCTCTAAAGCAGCGAATTTACTTACATTTCAGATCCTGATCACCTACGCGAGGATCTAAATCAGTCTGCATGATTATGCTAATCTCGTGCAGGGCTACTGTTAGCTCTTGTCGCCGTTTCAGTCAGACAGACAGACAGCAGCTAGCAGCTGCTCTAAATCACTATTGCAGCAGACATACAACCACAGACGGTCTGCATCGTATTAGCAGGTAGCACAGGGAACTCGTATAAAGTTGAACCATTTGGAGGTTAGCGAATATTGTATGTGATTGCCAGTTGGTTATGATTGTATTTTGTTTGCTTTCTTTATCAGAGAATGGGCATGCATGATTGAGAAGCTTCCTGGCGTGGAGCATGGATTATCTTTGTATTCTTCCATTTCTACATGTATTTAAAACATTTTCAGTTGTACTAGTGTGTTATATATTATGTTATAGGAAGAGATTCTCCTGATCAGTGTCACTTTCCCAGCCGTTAAAAGAAAATCATTCTGATCACTGTCAAACCATCTGAAACATTCCAACCCAGGTTTCAGAAGAAATCAGAGGAACCATCATAATCGCCACACAATGCAGGCTGTTTCTGCAATTCTTTTTATATGCATTTCACATGTACAGGTTTGGTCCCGAGTAACATACAGCTTATGCTGAATCCAGCAAAGTCTACTCTGCCCTGTCCAAAATTTCTTCAGAGATAATGACATCTCAATATTTGCCAAACAAGTACTGCACCCATCTTTGCTTAGACTTTAAACAAGAACGACGCAGAACTGATGCGAAAAAGCTTCAGATCTGCGTAAAGCTCAAAAGCATGCGTGATGCGTGCATCCCATTCACCGTCTGAGTGAGTGATGTGCTGTTGCTGCTGGCAAATTTTATTCAAAACTTATTACAAAACAGGCGCCTGCCGCCCCCCAAACGCGTAGGACCTCCTGTAGCAAATCGAAAAAGATCATCAGCGGCAGCTCTTTCAATTTTAAAATGCGATTGTTCCTTTCGAGGCAGAGCTGACATAAGGTTGCTAGCACGACGGATCCTAAGCCCGGATCAAGGTTGGGTTGCAGGATGTCCTCGGCCCACCAGGCACTGAGATTCTTAGTGTGGGTCCACGCAGAGCGGATAAGGCGTGGGGCGTTAAGTCTGAAAACCAGGAGGTCCCAAATGTGGGAGAAGAAGAGGCACTCGAGAAAGAGGTGCTCCGAGGTCTTCAGGCATCGGAGGCAAAGAGTGCAAAAGTAATTATTCGGAGCCCCTACGCAAGAGGGCATCAGCAGCCATGACCCTCGTTAAAAAAAGCATCCAAGCAAAGAACCTGCACTTAGAGGACGCCCACTGCTTCCAAATTTGTGCTAGCACCGTCGAAGATGTCCTTCTAGCGAATTGTATATGATATGCTGAGCGAACAGAGAAGTTCCCGTCTGCGGATAAACGCCAAACTGCTCGATCTTGCTGGTTTGGATGGAGCGCAGCACGATTGATCTTATGCCAGAGGGAGACCAGCTCCAAGGCGAGGCTAGGGGTTAAATTCCGTCGTAAGTCCAACGACCAGTTGTTATTGTGAAGAGCATCGACGATTGTATGGTTTTTTCATGCGGAGGTTGCAAAAAGTTCTGGAGCCACTTCCTTTAAAGATTGCCCAAGGAGCTAAGCGTCGGTCTAGAATAGGAAGGTCTTCATCTTGCACTTGAAAACTGGTATAAAAAACTCGAAATTGGATTTACAAACTTTGAATTGGGGATGAAAAGTATTGATTTTTAGTAAAACAAGCATTGTGTTTGGCGTGTTTACGCGATTAATTTTGTAAATGATATGAACTCTTTTTCATTTTGATTTTTTGTTTTATTGTGTTTGATATCTTTTTCTAACTTTATAATTTACATGGACTCTTATTTCTACAATTTTTTTATTGCAGTTAGTAAAGACTCTTTCTTTTAATTTAATACGTTATAATCTGATTCCACTATAATCATCGCTATAGATCTTTTTTTCCTTTTTCGTTAATATGAGAATTTCTAATATTTTAAGATTAATGTGCTGGTTCCGTTTAACTCTGTTTTAATAGATTTTTTCTTTTTGATTAATGTGAAAATTTCTAGTACTTTAGGATTAATGTGCTGGCTCCCACGCTCAACAATGTAGATCTTTCCTTTCTCTGATTAACGTGAAAATTTTAGTATTTTTTTTATTAATGTTGGAATTTGTAGGATTTTATGATTAATGTGGTGGATCCGTTTAACTCTGCTTTTATATATATAAGTAGATTGATCCAATCAGTTTGGGCAAAAACGTCATCTTGATTTATACCCAAAAATCGATGATTTGAAGCATTTTGTTTTACATCGAAAACCGCTCAATTACACTAACTTTCAATTTGAAAATTTTAAATTTGTATCTGTCTTACTGGTTGGTTTGCCGACGATCATGCAATAGTCATGTGAACCCTGAGATCTGCTTGGCAAGGCCAGCGATGTTTTTTTTTTAACTGAAAACCACTGACCTCCAGATCATATCAATACATTCGATGATAATGGCATAGCCCATCGCGTCTACCTTACTCGGGTATAAAAGGCGAAGCTTTTGCACTTGCTAAACAGAAAAGGGCACGCTTTGCCATCGTGATTACAATAATTCTTGTCGTCCCAGTGGAGATTAGAGTTCAAATCACGGCATAATAGAGTACCGAATTTGGTATTCGGTCACCGGTAGACGGGCCTTGCTACAGTCCTCAGTCAGGAGAAGCCCTACCGTTTGGTCGGAGCATTCGGTACACTGTCACTAGCTTGCTGACCTGAGCTCTTAATGAGCAACAGTAATTGCCATTTCACCACTGCTAATCACTGTCACAGGGCAGTACTTGTGGCAGTGGCCCTCCTCCTGCCTGCTATATTCCCGGCTGTTATGGCTCGGGGACGGCACTCCACGTTGCAGAATTGTTCTGGCTAGAGAGCATGTATAAGAACGTGTTCATATGTCCAATGGTAGTCCTATACTAACCCTATTTCATCCCTATTCATCTAATATTCAACTCCAATTTTATTTTCCCCTATGAAATCACTAAATTTCACTCTTTTATATTTTACTCCCAACACCATTATATAATGTTGAGACCACGACAGCATTGGGTTTATGACTATCTCTCTCTCCCCCTCCAAGCTACATCCTCTTCATCTCACCCCTCCCCCCTCTCTAATCTCTCTTCTCTCTCGGTGTCAGGCCAGCGATGAGCTCGATAAAATCGGTACGTCTAGTGGCGGGGAAAAGCCACAAAGGGAGGTGATAAACTCAAGGGCAATGGAGCAGAGTGCAGCGGTAGGAGCCATCGCTGCACCATGCTCACTAACGCTGAGGAGTAGGAGGTGGTGGTGGAGAGCTTGGCGGCATCAGGGGTGGCCAACGCTTTAGGTGGAGGGAGGCTGGACCCATGAGGAAGGAGGTTGGCGCGTCTCCGTCCGCGCTACCCCATGCTCACCGACGCTATGGAGGAGGAGGCAGCGACCATGACTTATCCACATAAAAGGAGGAGCTAGCCCAGATGACGCTAGGGAGGAGAAGGCAACCGACTGGATGGTGCTAGAAATGTGGCGGCCCAGATGGTGTTGGGGAAGAGGAGGCGACGACTCACCAGCGAAAGAGGATGAGGAGGAGGCATGGGTGGTGCTGGGGAGGACGGCGGTGACTATGGTTCGCCGTCCTGGATAGTTGTGGAGGGATGAGGGGTAGAGAAAAAGAGAAAAAGAGATAGTGTGACTATGTGAGAGATGACATGTTGGTCACGTGGACCGCATAGGCAAAACCATTCACACCTGCAAAAAATTTCTCAATACCACCTTGCTGGTAGTTAAAGGAGCAGTAAAGTCCGGTTTTGATATATAAGAGACCTGTCAAGTCAGGTATTTCGATTCAGATGCCAATTTGGGCCTCGCTTAGTTCGAGGACTATTTTGGTACTTTTTTTCTACCATTTGGCTTCATCTCCGTTACAAGCTGAATTTATAGTAAGTAATTTGGGTATACATCATATGGCCGAATTGATTTCCATATCCAAAAGAATTAAGTATTGCCTGGTACTTCAGCCGTTTATAAACTTTGCCACGTAGGACACAAGGCAGTGTGCTGTGAAAAGATGGTAAGGATGACCATAAATTGCGAATCAGGCCGTTGGTAGGACTATAGATCTACGGAGAAGTATATGACGAGACATATGGCCGAAGCAGAGTGTTGTCCTCCATGCCCTAATGCAGATGCAGTGACGATGTGTACAGCCGCTCTGCCGCTGCACTGCCCATCGTCCATGAGACCATAACTCCTCTCATGTTCTTGCAGCCGTGGGGTTGGAATTACATGGAGACCGAGACCGGCGACCGCAAGGACAATAATTCCTCACGTTCTGCGCTCCCGCCATGCGCCATGTGCAGCGGCTACCCGCCTACCCCTGCCCGTGCATGCATGCAGATGCAGAGCACCATGCCCGGCCGGCCTCATTATCTGCTAATGATCCTGCATGGTTTGGAACTGAGCACCGCTACTGACAGCCAGTAGGGCCGGGTCTTGGAGCATGATCATGTTCTGTGCATGATCATTAGAGACGGTGCTGCTGGATTTTGTTTGCAGCTTTGCATTGCGATGAAGAGAGAGAGAGAGAGAGAGAGAGAGAGAGAGAGAGGAGGAGGAGGAAAATCTATCTATGGTGGTGGATGCTGTGATTGCAATCTACATGGCCATGAGCCAGGGGATGCAGTGTCGGCGACTCTGCTTTTGCAGGCTTTGAATGGGATGGAATGATGGATTATCGTCGTCGCAATGGGACAAGACGACTGCCCGGCACGTTAGGGAAGGCGACTCTTTCATCATTTGCTGGCTTTGCCGCCTCCATCTTTGTATCTACCCCCCTCTCTGGCTTGTTCTGTTTTCATTACATTGTTACGCTCTTCGGTCATACATCTGCAATTTGGTTTCTTAATCTGTTGAGTCAAAAAAAAATATTTTCTATAAACTATTCGGGTAACATTTTATAATTTTTCTTTTGAAACTTTGCAGATTTTTCTAAAAAATCTTATAATTATTTTATTTTTTTTGTTTTTATGCATTTTTTTAAGACCATCAACTTTAAACTCAAATCAAACAAAGCAAAACAAAATTGCTAATCAAAGAGGGACTATACCGATCACCCATGACTCATCAGCATGAAGCAGAGCATGTTAAAAGTTGTTAAACTTATTTGATAAGAAAACTATTTTTTTTTGGTATAAGTTTTTCCTATCATGATGTACCAACAAAAACTCCTAAAATATCATAAACGATGCGAACTAGTTTCGATACACTAATTTAATATCCTCTCAAAGTCAAACTTACTTTCAACTTATTTTAGTTTAGCCAACTTATTCATTCAACTCAGCTTCTCTGAACATAGGAGTAACATATTTTTTTCTTTATTTCTTTGTCATGTTTTGCGCCCATGATTGCAACATCGAGTTTGCAAAATTATCTTCTTCTTTTTTTCATGACGCATTAGAAATGTAAGTTTAAAGAAAACATTCGCATGAGGTAGCTCGTATAACAACCTCTGAATAGGACTGAAGATGGTCAATTGAACGGGATGCTCAAACAGAGCTTCCGTTCTTATCCTGAGGGGCGGCGTGCTAGGAGAAAAAAGGGGGGCAAACTCGGCGCCGCCCAGATCCTTCGTCTCCCGTAGCCGGCGGTAGCCTCCGGGCAGCCATCGGTGTAGGGGAGCGTGGATCTGGCGGGGACCTATCTGTGATGGTTTGATTAGGTTTTTGGGGTCTGTTTTGTGTGGCTGCCGACGCTGTGGGTGGTTTCGTTCGGTGGCATCTTCCTGTTGGCTTCGTCGGCGGGAGCTGCTGTTGTCCTCCTCCGCTTAAATAAATCATTTGTCTTCTTGGCGACGACTTTGGGAGAGTTGGCGGCAAGAAGGCGTGACGGCAACATCTGGGGTTGTTTCTTCATCGTTAGTAGGAGGAAGAGGTGTAGGTGGCTTTCAGAAGGTGGAGACTCCGGCGCCGGTGAGGGAGATGACAAGGGTGGCTGTTGGCTATGGGTTCTTGGCTTCAAGCTCCTTGGTCCAGACCAAGACGGGTTTCTGTGCTGTCAAGGTTTATTGCTGCTATGGGCTTGTTTTTCCGTCTTTTCAATCGGCTGGAGGAGCTGATCAGGACTCTACTGTTGTCCGCTGCGGCTGTCGTCTCTCGAACTGGCGTGGTGAGAGGGTGGAGATGTGCTGTGTTCTGTGTGAGCCCTTCAGGGACTTCATTGTTGTTTTCTTTTTAGTTTTGGTTTTGGGTGTAAGCTCACAGTTGCTCCAGGAATGAAATAGTTAACTCTTTCTCAAAAAAAAAACCTCTGAATAGTTTGAAGGGCGATTGCTACTGCTACGTTGTTGTGGTAAACAAGCTGGTCTGTTTCAGTGTATAGCTGTTAGAAAGCAACAGCATTGATCGGCAATTTTATTCATCTCTACGCAACAGATTTTTGTACTTCCGAGTCACAAGGATTACAACGTGAGAAGTAAACGAAAGACAGATATGAAAACTGGCATTTGTTGGAGTCTGTGATGAATCCGAGTCGGTTACGTGAACTTTGAGTTGTAACAGATAAAGGTAGATCGTGATGCAAAGGACAGGCGAACTGCCATCTATTGATCAAAGAGAAAGAAAGTACAAAATTGGTTGGGGGATTTTCGTCCCTCCCCCCCAACAGGAGGGTAGAGCAAAACTAGTCTATTACAAAAGGGGCTCCGGGGGCCACCCATAGCCGCAGGTCGTCGAAAAGGTGCTGGAAAAGAACTGTTTGTGCCCGGTCTTCCGAGCGAAAGAGGCAGTTGTTTCGCTCCAGCCAGAGGTGCCAAAAGGTTGCAGTGATGACGGATAGAATTCCACGAGAAGAGCCTGGGCTGCAAGCGGTGTCGTTCCACCATTCGGCGAGGTGATGGCAGGAGGTCCAGTGTGCCGGGCTGAGGCACGGGGTGTGTAGAGCAGAGGCCAAACGAGTCCAGACGAAGGAGCTGTATTGGCACTCTAGGAAGAGGTGTTCTGGTGTTTCAAGGTTACGCTCGCAGAGTGGGCAGAAATAGGTGTTTGGCAGGTGGCTTCTCATTAGGGCGTCTGTGGTCCAAATTCTTCTGTGAAGGAGGAGCCAGATGAAGAACTTGCACTTGGAGGGGGCCCAACACTTCCAGATTCGATGGAGCAAGGGGAGTGGCAGGCGCCCAGCGAATTGAAGTCTGTAGGCGGAGCTAACTGAGTAGGATCCACTCTGGGAGAAACGCCAAAAGATTTGGTCCGCTTCGCCTACTGATAGGGCGAAACGTGGTAGAAGCTGTATGACCTTGATGAGGCCCGGCACTAAGGAGGGGTGCATGTTGCGCCTGAGGTCAGCAATCCACGAGTTGTTTGTCAGGGCGTTTTTGACTGTTTTTCCTTTTCCGGAGGAGGCGGCATAGAGCTCTGGGGCCATGTCTTTGGGGGACTTGCCATCAAGCCAGCGGTCCTCCCAAAAAAGAATAGAAGTTCCGTCACGAAGTGTAAGGGATGATCCCGCCTGGAGGAGCTCAACGTCTGGACCGCTGAGAAGGGAAGGCTCTTTAGTCCAAGGTCGGGCGAACTGTGTTTTGTTGAGGTATAACCAGCGCAAGCGGAGTGCTCGGCTGAAGCGGTTGAGGTCCAGGACACCTAGGCCCCGAGGCGACCGTGAGCGAACAATATCGATGAACTCTGCCGGATTGCCACAGGATGACGTCTGCGTGCCAAAGCCATGCCCTCCTTAGTTTGTCGATCTCCTTGATGACTGTGACCGGTGGTCTGACAACTGACAGGATGTAGCTCGGAAGAGCCATGAGGACCGCCTTCAGAAGGGTAAGTCTTCCTCCTTTGGACATCATAGGGCCGCGCCACCCAGCTAAGCGGCCGGAGATCTTGTCGATGAGCGGTTGGAAGTGCACGTGGCGCAGACGATTAACGGAGAGAGGGATACCCAGGTACTTGATGGGGAAGCTAGCCTTTGCCGCTGGCAGGTCTCGGAGGATGCCGTCAAGATCTAGATGGTCGCACCTGATCGGTACAACCTGGCTCTTCTCGAAGTTTGTGCGGAGACCGGTAATATTTTCGAATTCTTGAAGTAGAAGTGCCAACGTAGAGACCTCGTGCTGATGCGGGTTTAAGAAAATGGCCGCATCATCCGCGAATAGAGATACTCGTTGGCCAGCTTGAATGCCCCGGACAGGGGAGAGGATGCCATCATCCGTGGCGCGCTGCAGGAGGGCGATGAGCGGTTTGATGGCCAGGTCGAAGAGAAGCGGGGACAAGGAGTCTCCCTATCGAAGTCCCCGCCGGTGATGGATGATGGCAGTTGGTGAACCGTTGAGGAGTACCCTGGAGGAGGAGGCAATGAGTGAAATGGTAATCCAGTTTCTCAGTGAACTCAAAGCCCAGCGCTTCGGAGGTTGTCCGGAGAATACGGCCGAAGCGGAGTCAAAGGCCTTCTCAAGGTCCAAATTGAAGAAGAGGAGGGTGCGGGACTTGTGCGGGGCTTTGACTTTGCTTTGAGCGAACAGAAGTTGTCTTGAATGTTGCGCTTCTTGATGAAAGCACTCTGACGAGGCGAGATCAGATCATCCATTTTGAATAGCGAGAGGCTAGGATTTTGGTGAATAACTTCCCAAAGTGTGAATGAGGCCGATTAGGCGGTCGAGGCGGTGCTCGGTCGGTTTTTGGGGAGAAGAACAATGTGGGCACTGTTGAGGGACGGCAAGCCCATGGCGTTCAGGTTGAAGAGGCTTTGGAGCGCGGCTAGCAGGTCACTGGAGACGAAATTCCAACAGGCTTTATAGAAGTCCCAGGAGAACCCATCAGACCCAGGAGCTTTGTCGGATGGCAGCGAGGCCACCACTAACTGGAGTTCATCCAAAGAAAGGTCCCCTTCGAGGGCAGAGAGATCGGGGGCGGGGAGGTTTAGCAACTCCCAATTGAAGGATCAAGAGAAAGGATGAGTCTGGGCTCCTTCTCCGAAAATGGAGTTGAAATGCTGTAGGAGTACCCGCTCTTTGTCTCGGAACTCGGTGTGGGAACCAGTGGGGCTGGAGAGTGAATGAATGAAATTTTTCCTCCTGCGGCCGTTGGCTCGGAGGTGGAAATACTTTGTGTTTGCGTCGCCAAGCTTAAGCCAAGAAAGCCGGGCGCGCTGCTTCCACTTGATCTTCTCGATGACGCTCAAGCCTAGGACCCTGAGTTTGAGGAGCCGACGCAAATCGACCTCGGCGGGGAGCAGTGGGCGACCTTCCATGGCGACATCGAGGAGATGGATGACTTGCGAGGCAATTGAGAGCTGCAGCCTGGTGTTTCCTACAAGCGTGCGACTCCAAGTCTTGAGGGCTTTGGCAGTGCGGGAGAGCTTGAACTTGAAGCGAAGTAAGGGGTGCGTAGGGGTGGAGGTTGAGGGCTCGCACCATGCTTGTTTGGCGACGTCAAGGAACCCAGGGATCTTTAGCCAAAAGGATTCAAACCGGAATCGCTTGGGAGGCCGAGGCAGTAGTTCGGCCGTGAGGAGTAGAGGACAGTGGTCGGAGGCGGTGGAGGGGAGCGGAAGAAGCGAACAATCTGGGAATCTGATTTCAAAGCGGGGTTCTGAGAATGCCCAGTCCGGCTTTGCGAGGTGGGGTGAGCTTGCCCATTGCTCCAGGTGAAGCGGCGCCCAGAGAGATGGATTTCTTTGAGGCAGCTGGCATCGAGGGCGGCGCGAAAGCCCTCCATCTGGCGGCGATTAAGGTTTAGGTTGTTTTTATCGGACGCCTTGTAGATCAAGTTGAAGTCCCCCAGGACCAGCCAGGGGCCAGGGTAGTGGGTGGGGATCGTGGATAGCTCTTGGAGGAAGGTTGCTTTGTGGGAAAGCTGGGTCGGACCGTACACAATGGTGAGAGCCCAACTTTGGCCGCCGCCGGTGGGGGTGACACACGCAGAGATAGAGTGTTGGAGGATGACCTCGTCGGACAGCTGGAAGAGGGAATCGTCCCAGAGCAGGAGGATCCCTCCCCGTGTTCCTAACGAAGGGAGTTCGAGGCTGCCCCGTAGCCTGTGGCCTGATATCTCGAAGAGCAGTTGATTGTTGGGGTTCGCCAGTTTGGTTTCTTGCAGAGCGAGGATGGAGGGGTTGTGTAGACGGACGAGGGAAGCGACGACATCACGCTTCGCAGCGGAATTCAGCCCACGAATATTCCAACTGATGATCTTCATGAGAAACTAACAAATGACCCGAGAAAGAAAGTACCGCATGCAAGCGGCAACAACAGCCTTAAACCCACGAAGGGGAAGGCGAAAGCAGCAGTAGCCGCACGCAGGCGGTTAGACTCCAAATACTGAGGGGGGCCACACGTGGGTGGCAAGGCTAAAGAGAAAACAGCCACACACAGGTGGGAAGGACGATACAAGCCCCTCGAGGCGAAGGGCGGTCTGCGCTTATCATGAGGAGGCGAAACCCGACGGCGTGGAGAGAGTAGCCCTTCTAGGCACCTGGGCCACCCTCTCGTCAATGGCGTCGGGGCCCAAAGCAGTTAGGTCAACCGAGGGCCTCGAAAGGCCACAGAGGTCAGCAATCACAGAGAGAGAGAGTGCTCGGATAGCGGAGATGACAAGAGGGCCTGGAGCTGGGGGACAAGGTCGTCGACTGACGTGGTCGAGGAAGGGGAGACACCCAACTTGAGCGCAAGGATGCTCTGAGCCTTGCGAATAGCAAGAATGGGAGAAGATCCAGAGAAATGGGGTCTTTGGTGAGAAGAGGCCATGGCGTGGTACTGTGGATTGTGGTGATGGACTTGGCGCGCTGGCGCCTAGGTGGTGGTGGGGTGGCGATGAGCGGGGTGGCAGTAGGGAGGGTGACTTTGGTAAGAAACCTCTGGGCAGGGGAGGGCGGCAGTGGATCGGAGAGCTGAGCCTCTAGATCCATGGGGTCGAAATGGGGGGTAGCTGATAGGGTGAGTGGCTCGGGGAGGAGAAACTCGAGTGTGGAGCCTGCAGGCACAGGTGTGGGGCCCACGGTCGAGGGGGGCAGAGGGTCGTCTAGAGGCAACAACTTCGGGCTCAAAGGCGCTGGGGTCCTGCTGAGCAGGCTCAGAGTCGGTGGGCCGAGAGGTGGTGAGCTCCCACGAGCAGTGGGATCTAGTGAAGGCCCACGGGCGGTGGGGGGGGGCTGACACTCGGCCCAGGAGACGTCGGGCTAAGGCAGGCCGCGGAGAAACCGCTCCCGCCCAGAGCGCGGACGGGGGGAGGGAAGTTTGAAATCTCCCCAACGCCCGATGGAGGCAGAGCTGCAGCCGCAGCGTGAGGTGGGCCCCATGGTACCTGGCCTTCTGCCCTTGCCGCCAACCACGGGTGGCCAGAGGCAGCAGACAGGGCGGCGGAGCTGGGAGAGTCGTCGTTGCCTTTGGTCGCTGATGAGGGTGAGGAATGGCGTCGTGGCGAGCGTGTGCGAGCGCGCGCCGACGAACGCGCACGCGAAACCAAGGACGAGCTCGCGGCAAGGTGGCGGCGACGGCGGCGAAAGCTTCTGGCGGCGCGCCACCCGCCGAAGAGGAGCCGCGGCGGAGGGGCGCGTGATGACGCTCTCGCTTTGCGCGCCAGGCGGTCGGCGGCGGCGGGGCGCGAGATGGAGTCGGGAAGGCATACCGCCAAAGGTCTTGAACGAGGCGCGGGCGCCGCCGCCAACTCTAGAGGAGAGCGCCGAAGTCCTCCACCCGATCAATGTGGATCGAGTGGGTGAATGGATGCCCGCGCGGTCGGGGCTTAAAGGCGCCGGCGAGCCGCAGAGCCCCAAGGTTGAGCTGCTGCGGCTCCATGTCTGTGAAGGCTCGAAGCTCGAGCTCGCTTGAGCGGGATGACGGTAGGTCGCGAGTCCAAATCCAAAGCGATGGCGGCGGTGTCCAACCAGCGAGTGATGTCTTCCACCATGTCGGCGGCGGCGTTGGCAAGGCGCCCACTACCTCGGGGACCAAGCGGGAGGCGGGCCTTCAATGAGGAGGCGAACGCGGAAGAGGACCGCCGTGGAGACGCCGGCGGCGTGGATGTCAGCGGGGTACGCAGAGAGGCGGAAATGGCGGCCGTTGCGTCGGAAAGAGCTACGGGCGGCGAGCCAGGCCTGCTCCGGCAGGGAGAAGCGGGCCAAGAAGCAGAGGTGGCCGAGGTTTGAGATGCGAATGTCCTCGGCGGGGATGTCGGTGTGGAAGTTGAGCTCCCGCGCGACGAAATCAGTGTCGGGGTGAGGCCCGCCGGTAATCTCGACGAGCACGGCGTGGAGGTGGAGGTGGGAGGCGTCGCGCCGCAAGGAGGGGGAAAACTCGATGCTGACGCGTGTTAGTGGTGGGCGGCGAGTAGCGAGGACGGCGCGACGAGACCATGGGGCGCGTGGTGGCGGTTGGAAGTAAGGAGGAGGTGGAGGTTTGGCGGTGGTGGACGGCGAAACCAGGGCTCAGGAAGGCGCGAAGGAAGGGATGGGTGGCGAAGACAGGAAGACGCCTTGTGGCCGAATCGCCGGCACAAGCGGCAACGCACGGGGTCCCAGCAAGAAGCTGCGAGGTGGCCTCTGCCCAGGCACCGATAGCAACGCCCTTTAAGGGCCGTGTTTCCACCGGCCGCCATAACTCCGACGACAGGGCGCCGCTGCTTGGAAAGGGCCAACGCCGGAGGGGGGAAGGCGCAGCTTGCGCCACCAGCGTTTGGGGCGCACCGGTAGCCACTTCGGGGAAGAACTCGTGCCTGCGGTGGGGATGAAAGCGACGGAACGGAGCTTGGGGGCGTGGGCATTGTGTGGTGGTGGAGGTTTGGCCGCAGTTAAGGTGGATGGTTGGCGGGCGAGTAAATCGCGCGGCGAAGCGAGAACTTTGCCACCTCGGCGTAGGAGAGGTGGCGGCTAGGGGCGGGAGGCGAGGAGGTGGCGGACGGGTTCCATCGACTCGGGAGGAGATGAAGCCATGCGAGGAGGAAGGCTGTCGCGCGGCTCGAAGCGGCGCCAGGCGTGGAGGAGGCTGGGCGCGCCGGATCGGGGCAGGGCTGCGCGGGCGCGAGGAGGCCGGACGGCGTCGGATCGGGCCGGGCGATCTGAATCTGGCCGGGCGGCGGCCGGGCGTCGTGGAGGTGGCGTCAGCGGCGCTAAGCGCATGGAGGCGAAGCGGAGGCGGTGGCCGTCGGAGCCGTGGCGGCAGCGGGGGTGGTCGCCCCTCTGGGCAACAAGCGGCGAAGCGGCGTGGCCGCCACTGCCGGAGTGGCAGGCGGCGGGGTGGATCTTGGGAGCTCAGTCACGGGCTTCCCCCCTAAAGGATAGGATTTGTATTATGATCTTACCTATAAATAGGGATATGACTTGTATTCTGATCTTACCTATAAATAGGGCGGCACCCTTTGATGTAACCGGTCGTCATGACGACCAACTGTAGCGTATGATGTGCAGGGGATGAGTGGCCAGCTTGGCCGTGACCCGGGTGGTCCGGTGTGTTGTGATGATTGGAGAGAATCAGAGAATCGTTTCGAACTGTGTTACCTACTAAATATCATGTCTCCAGTGTCGTTTAAAACTTGCATGGCAATTAAAATCTAACAGCAATTAACTAATCATTCCCATGACCAGGAATAAAAACGACAATTTCAAACTTACCCATGCATGTGATGGTCAGTATTAAGATCCATTGATTTCTATACCGGTTTGATGCGCCACAAGTGATTTTGCCCAGAGAGTGATTCTCCTACACTCAATCGCCTGCATCAGAGTAAAAGCAAATGCTGAACTTTGTGCAGAGAGAGCACGGAAGAGGAAGAGCTAGTGAGACGTTTCGCTCAGCAGCTTCAGCTTGCATTTCTTGGCAATCTTGCAATGCGGCATCCATGCATCATGCATGCAGAGGAAGACGATGCAGACGGCGACGGCGCCATGACGTCCGATAGTACTAACACCAACCTGTACGTATGGACCAACGCATCGATTGCCGCTAGTTAAGGCTCGGTGCAGGCCGCACGGCGCCATCCGTTCATAACTCCGACGACCAATCCTTCCTTGTGTTCATCATCAGCGTCTGTTTGTGCTAGCGTTGGTCGCGGACTCAGGCCATATATGTTCGTAGAGATTTATGCTTCAAGATTCAATGCTTGATGCTAGCTGCCACAAAGATCGATGTGCAGGTCGGTGTGCAGTCAGGTTCGTACTAGGAGCCTCTCGTTTTCCCCCTTGACAACCAAGCAGATTAGAGCCTGATTGCTGAGGGGACTCCCATTCATTCAAGAACGAAAGACCCCGTTTATCCTCCCACTCTTCTCTTCTTTTTAATCCGAGAAATTAACAATGAAATAAAAATTCGTGCCTCTACATCGTACACGGCCACGATCAAAGTTAGAGAGTTTAAGCACTGTGTTCTCTTGTGCCTGCAGCCTGCATCTGTATTAGAAAAGCCTGGAGAGGGAGAACGTACGGGCAGCAGCTGGTTGGGCTGGACCATCGAAACGCAGCTGGGCTCTCCGGCCCAGTGAAACAATACGTTCTCATCAACCAGCCGAAAAAAGGAATTTTCTATATTTATATTTATGGCGAGCGCTGGCGCTCCGTCCGGACCTGCCAGCGCCATCGGATCGATGGACACCGCGCCGATCCAACGCTCCCCGCAGTGACTACCAAGCGCACGTACAAGTGACTAGATAACTAGCAGTTGGTTGATCAATTTTCTAATTAACTTTCTAATTTTTGTATAAAATTCAAACAATATTCAAAATGCTTGGAATAAATTTCATAATTCTTCTAAAATCGAGAGTAACCCATTTTAAATACTTTTTGATTTTTTTAAATTTTTCACTTTTTCAATTTTTTGATGTGAACTAGGAGAAGGCACTTATGAAATTTACATCTATACTAGCGAAATTTGGTCGTGTTCTGATGAAACCTGATGAAACCTGTATGAAACTTCGATGTAACCTGATGAAACTTGGATGAAACCTGTTGAAACTTGATTGACTGATGAAACTTGAAGAAACTTGGATGAGACTGTTTGAAACTTGCATTAAACCCGATGAAACTTGGATTCAACAAGTTTAACGAATATGAAATCAAGTTTCAGATGGCGAAAACCCAAGTTTCAATGAGATTTAAACCCAAGTTTCACCAGTGAGTTTGAAGAGTTATATGGCAACATATATCTTGTTTTGTTAAAAAAAATCGAGAACACATTGGTGCAAACGGTTTTAGATTAGAGCACCAGTCAAAATTTGTGGTCGCGAAAGAAAAAAAATCCGTGCCCTCCCCGGCATATGCACAGTGCCTCCCCGTTCTGCGCCAGACGCTACGCTGAGTCCGGATCTGTGGACTCCCGGACTGTAGCCTTTCCGTATATTTATTGCCTGCAAGCGTGTAGACAAAAATCGTGACGATAGGTGGGTCCACGAGCATCTGTCTATTACGAGAGTATTTAAAAAGTAGTTTAAATATTATAAAATAATTTAAAAATAGTTTAAAGATTTTTATGAGAACTACTAAAAACCTAAAAAAATCATTACAAATTATTATACCAAATAGGCTATATAAAAAAGATAAATTTTGCTGAAACGCTACGCTACGCTACACTAAGCTAAAATGTACAAGGCCTATAGGTGGCTAACCGTTGGATGCATACACCACCTAATTTTATGTTGGTGTCCATCGGTTAACATATTAGTCTAGTGTCCCAACGTCTTCTTTTTTCGTAAAACATTACTAGACATCGCGGTGATAGAATCCTATTACCCTTTTATCTGGTGACCACCCTTATGAATGGCCATACATACATATTTTTCTCTAAAAGGTTATTTGGCACCTATTTTTACCATGACAAATAAAAAAATATGTAACTAAAATAAAATTAGCAAGATTGCATATGCGTTTGTCATCTTTCTCCCATGACCACAGGTCCCACGAACACATGCTAGGTGGCAGGGGGTTGAAACCAAAGGCGGCTGCACTTGCACTTATCAACACTATTGGTGTAATATATCCAATATTTTCTCATTTTTAGCATGAATTGTTTTTAGCAAAATCATAATTTAAGTCCCTAAAATCATCCTATATTTCCATAGCATTGTATAAATACTTTTCCTATTTATTCCATAAAGAAAATATATTCTTCTAATTGTTTTTAGGGAACTACATCCAATAAAATATTGAATATTATTCCATATCTGGGTTCTCATTTTTATGGATATTTAGAATTTTATCCCATATTTTTTGAGCATCCAGCAATTTTCTATGAATATTTGAAGCCATTTTTCATTTTTTTTTTTCCTTCCCCATTCTTTCAATTCGTTAGCATGGAAATATGGTCATTTCATCATCTGCACCTCATGAATATCCACCAATTAAACCCGGTGTTGTTGGGGTTGGGGGGGGGGGGGGTGATCGAGCTGAATGGACGATGCAACACAAACAAACCGACCCATTTTAGCCTATTTTTTTTAAATGAAAATTAAGATACATATTTAGATTTTATAACTATACATTATGAATCAACAAAGAAATAAATTATTTTATAAGGAAATAGACATATAAGTAAATAATTATTGAATGACATAGGTATGATGTAATAGCAGGCCGAACCGGCCCATATATCGGACCTGGCCCATTTGGGGAACCTGGTTATCTGGTCGTACCGTCGACGCGCTGTAAGGGAGTTGTCGCTCCGGATGCATGGGACTAAGGAGAAGGAACGCGCCATCCCATTGACATTTCATCGTCGTTAATTTGCTGGGAGGGGCCATCATCGCCGTCGTCTTGGAGGATGTAGTCAACACGGCTGCCGTGAGGTTCGAGAAGAGGAAGTAACCATTGCCGAAGGGGAGAAGGAAGGAGAGGCAAGGTTGCACTACTGCGGGTGTGGGGTGGATAGAGGATTGGAATTTGGCGGCCAGAGGAGAAGGGAGGGGAGGAGCCACGCGCGTTGGGGTGGGTGGAGGAACCCTAGCGCGAAGACGATTTGAGGATAGGAGGCAAGACCACGGTAGGGGATGGATTGGGTTAGCCAAGGAGCTGTCGCGTCGAGCTGGGTTGCCGGGAGGCTAAGTGTTGATGTGACTGGCTTTGGGCCTTTTGACAGGAGGATTTGTGGCCAAGGCACAACCGCGCTGTGCTAGGGATGCATGCCAGGCATATATAGGGCCTTGGCTGGGAGCTAACGGTGCGCAAGGCAGCCATATATGGTGAGTTGGGGCAGAGGTCAACTTGAAGCCCGATCCGACCCAAACCGGAAACCCTACCTGAGTTCAACCCGGCTAACTGGTTAAGTCGGAACCTAAAAGGTTGGATCGAGAATTATAGTGTACTCCCCTTGGATACGGGGATAAAAGGCATGAATTAAATGTCTTGCCCAGGCCAAAAAACTTACCCCGAAAAGTCCTGACAAATGATGGTTGCGACGAGATTCTACGTTTTTGAACCATGAAAGGTTTGGTTTCCATTTGGGTTGTAGATGTAACCAATCTGCCATTAAGGACCGACTGAAATAGTAGAAACAGAGCTCTGGTATAAAGATCTTGGTTGGTGCGTAATCCAATTATATACCACCACTGATAAACCACAGAATAGGCGATATTCACTAGATCGGCCGACAGCACCTCCTCGAGCAAATGCTTCCATAGCGGGTTGACCAAAATGAGGACCCCAAATTGCGATCTCTATATGGACCTAAGCTGACCCCCTCCCACCAAAAGAAAATTAAGGGGGTCCTATTATATTAGGCTCTCTCCAACAATAATTTATAAATTTGATCCCCTATAGCATCATATACAGATTCCCTTTAAAAAAAATATCTCCCTATATTTCTCCCATCTTCAACACGTTCCCTATATGGAGGTATAGGGGAAGGAGAGAGAATCCCTACATATAAGGGAATGTAGAGAAATTCTCTATTTTAGGAAACGGCATAGGAAACGCTGTTGAATCACATAAGGGAATAATTCGTCCCCTATTTTAGAGTAGAGGATGCTTTACGGAAGCCTGTTGGAGACAGCCTTAATTAATACAGCCCAAAAAGGCGCATTGATGCTAGTCTCTAAAATAACGGAAAGAGCCACGCTCTGATGCTCCCGCTGCTGCCATGGACTAGCTAGGACACATGCGTATGCATGCACAATACTATACTCCTACACATGGAGTAGTACTAGTAGCTAGTGCTCCTCTTCTCCTTAACTAATCTCTGCCTGCGGAATTAACTCGCCTGCGTTCCCCCATTGCCGCCGCCTGCGTTCTGTCCCGAGAAAGAAGACGACGCCTGTAGCCAGTAGCTGGTAGATGGGGCTGAGCCAATGACTGGTGGGAACGACCATGAGTGAAGAAGTGAGGCTAACATGTGGGTCCTTGATCTCACGTGTCAATAAGTAGAGACGTCCTCTAAAAATACGCTTTCAGCAGAACAGCTCACCTCAGCCCGTTCGGCCTATTACCAGCCCGTTAGCCAGCCCAGCCCAAACTTCAATTAAAATCCGAATTTCAGTATTTCATGTAGATCTGAGCAATTGTATGATTTATTTAAAATAGTACATGACTTCCAAAAGCTATGCAACTTTGTAAATAAATACTACAGAAGGTTTAGGACCTAGTAAATATTCTAAAATAAATCATACAGTAGTAAAATAAAATAATAAAAATACTATAAGCCTCTAGGCAGCCTTTTGCCTATTTCTACAATAAGGCCCTATGATTTACAAAATAATTGGTAAATACCTCTATAAATCCTAGAAAAATTATGATAGATAGTAGATGACATCTTATAATTATAAAATTATTAGATATATACAGTACTGAGGAGGATAAGGCTTGGGCTCCTTACTTCCAGGGGTAGGGCCGGGCCCACCGACGCAAAAGAAACCAAGGCCCGCATGGCATAAGAAGCCGCGGGAGTTTGGAGACCTTCCCTGAGCAGCCCCCTGCTCGTGAGACCCTCCCCAAGCAACCGCCTGCTCGGATGACCCATTCGTAGCTAGGAAGCGAAGCTATCATGGGAGAACCGGCCACGCGTCAGTCTCAGGCAATGCTAGCGCAGCAGCTCGGGGGCACTTGGCAGTGTCAGAAGCCATTTCCCCACCTACTTCTCGGTCAGGGGTATGTAGAACAGCGGGACCAGCTTAGCTCATTTTCAAGCCACCTCGCTCATGCCCCTGCTCGGACGTGCTCCTTGTAATTCCTTAGTTGCAAGGAAGAAGACCTCGCTGGAGTATGGCGTTTACCCCGTACCTTAGGGGGGGTATGAACTAGGATAACCCGTTGTTTCTCCCTCTTCTTTTTCTCTTTTCTTGCTAGAGTATCCCTCTCCCTCCGCTATAAATCTCTGCGGTCCGGCACCTCTGGGGACCTCCCCAGACAGCTGGCGCCGTTGTTGGGGAGCTTCAATTGAAGAGCTATCACGGGAAGGAGTCGACGCCATGGTGGGAGAAGAGGGATTCGACCATCTCCGATTCGAAGACCTCGATGACAGTAGCCACTAATTATAAGCAGCCGTAAACACAATCTCTTATCGAAAATAAAATCTCGTGGCGCATTTACGTAAGGAAAGCAAAACCCTAACAAGTAACTTAATTCTTTTGGTGGGAGAAAGGGAGTGGCAACTTAATTACCAAATGGTGGCCTGCGTCTGCATGTTAGGCCTACACACTGCATTGCCCTGCAGGTGCAGCTGCATGCCGGTGTGGCTCTGTCTAATGATCGAGCTAGCTGAGGTACGTACGTACGATCCCAGCGGGCAGCGCTGCAAAAGCGGCGGAGGGGGGTGGCGAGCTGCGGCGTGCTGCAGCTAAAGAAAGAAAGCGAGGAGCATGGCAGAGGCAGAGGCAGAGGCAGAGTGCAGGCGCAGCGTCGACAGCGATCGAGCTGAGCTCGCCGGCGCGCCGGCCGGCCGCTGAAGGTCCAGGCGGGGAAAGGCCGACACGGCCGGCGGCCAGCGAGTACGTACGTACGTACGTGACGGCCGAGCTAGCTAGGCTTAGCTACATCAATGCGTCTCTGCTGAAGATGGTCCTCATCGTCTTCCTTCCCCATGCTATCCATGCATCGTCAGTTAGACAATCCTCAACGATATCTCTCATAGACCATTTCTCCTTCGCGAAGCAATTTCGATCCCTTGATATGTTCCAGCAGATTGTTTTCATTGGTTCTCTTTGAAAGAATTTTTTTTTCGTGCATTCAATTAAAAAGAAATTGTTTCTTCGTTTTCTTCATGATTTTTTTTTAAAAAAAGGATGTTGTTGGAGATGTTGGGCAATGAAAGGAAAGAATGTGGAAAAGAGGATGGGAAAAAATAGAATGAAGAGAAAATGTTTGGAGATGGAACTTAGCTAATGTTCCTCCCTGTTCTGCATGCGTCTGCATCCGCTAAGCTAATCGGCCGCAGCTTGATCCATGTGTCCACGCTCGATGTAGAGGTCTAGATGGGACAGGTCAAACCGGTATCGCCTCGACCCGATTGACCTGGAATTAGGGATTCCAAATAATCAACCGCCCCACCTCATACCCGTCGACAGGGCCGGCCCAGGGCATGTGCGGGCTATGCGACCGCACAGGGCCCCCAAACTAGTAAGGCCTCTAAATTGAACTCATATCCTTTAAATAGCCTAATATAGTAAGTATATATCTCTATAATTTTCTACCTTATCTTTTAGAATGGAGGTAGTACTAAAAAAGAAGTGCATAATTTTAAATTTTCTCTCTTATAATACTGTATTTTGAGGCCTACTTGCAACTTTGTTATATTTTCACACCCGGGCCTCCAAATTGTAGGGCCGGCCCTGCCCGTCGACCCAACCCGCTGGGTCTGCAGTCTGCCTCGAACCCTATAAGAGGAGGTGACTGGTGAGGGCAAGGACCGAAGGAGAACCATGTTATCTGGTCATGCTGGCGATGCACTACCATAGGGGAGTTGTCTCTCTTGCCGTGTGGGATTAAGGAGAAGGAACCCGCTGTCTCTTTGCCATTTCGTCGTTGTCAATTTGCCGGGAGGGACCATCATCATCGTCGCCATGGAGGATGTAGTCGCCACTGCTACCGTGAGGTTTGAGAGGAGGAAGCAACCATTGCCGAAGGGGAGAAGGAAGGAGAGGCGAGGTTGCGCTGCCGCGGGTGTTGCGTCGATAGAAAATTGGAGGTTGACGGCCAAAGGAGAAGGGAGGCGCCCCTCCGCTGGGGTGGGTGAAGGAACCCTAGCGCGAAGGCGATTTGAGGAGAGGAGGCAGAACCGTGGTAGGGGATGGATTGGGTCATGCAAGGAGCTACAAAGCTAAGCTACAGGGAGGTTAAGCGATGATGTGACGGGCCTTCGGCCTTTTGAGTTTTGACAGAAGGATTGGTGGCCAAAGGCGCGATCGTGTTGTTCTAGGGTTGACGCATGCTAGCCATACGGCCTTGGCTAGGAGCTAGCGGCGTGCAAGGCAGACATATAGGCAAGTCGGGGCAGAGGTCAACTAGCTAGGCTTGGACTCGGCCTAAACTGGCCAAGGACCTGACCTGAGTTCAACCCGGCCATCTGGTTTAATTAGTTGGGACCCTGAAACTGGAAGGTCGATCCGGACACACACACTCAACATGGGAACACGTACGTACGATCGAGTATATATGCAAGGAAGCACATAACATAATGACATCGATACATATACGTATATACACATGCATGAAATGCATAGATGGAGGCATGCATGGTTCCTTGGATTCTTCGTGGGATGAGGAGAGCATGCATGCAGCAAGAGGCTAGCTAGAGATGGGTGGATGGGGATCGGGGAGCTAGGGCTGGCCCCCAACGCGCGCGCTAGCTCTGCATGCCTCCTGGAAACACGGGTCGCTGCGCCACAAGACGATGTCTGCATGCATGATTGCCTGCGTCCATCGGTATGACCGATCCTCCGTCCATTGATCATCATCTCTACGTACATAGCAGTATAGCACCGTCATCTTTTTCAAATTATTATTTATTTCCTATATTTTCATCGTCTACAATAGAGTTTGTATCTTCAAAAAGATACAAAGTTCCTTCTTTAAAGAGAGTTTGTAAATTTAGAGATTAGAATATAGAATCTACTGAATCATCATACAGATTGATACTATCCGTAATAGTATTTTAGAGAGGAACCTGCCCATGCTCTAAGCCGCGCGCACCTGCGGCATTTTCACTTAGCCGGGTGGTGAGCGAGCATCCAAATGCAAATGCAAATGCAAATGCAGCGCAGCTCAATGCGCGCGCATGCCTAACTGTCATTGCAATGTATATGCTCCCTCCCACAGTATACAGGAGAGAGATGCATATATGCAAGCAGCTCGTAGAGAGAGAGAGATGGATTACAAATCATGCAGCAGCTCTAGATCCCTGAAAATGCGAGCTGCCTGCTGCATGCTCAACGTACGCATGCATGGGTCACTGCCTGCCATCCTGCAAACATATTCATTCGCCAGCACATCTGCCGCTCAGCTTTTCTTTTTGTCGACACTTTACGTACAGAGACGAGCTGCTTAAGACAAATTCTCTATATTTCGTTCTCTATATCTCTTCTCTGAATCACTATTCGTTCCTTATATTTACATTATCTCTAGCAGAGTCCCTATCCCAAAAAAGATATAGAGACCGATCCCTCCACTCTAGAGGGAGTCTCTAAATTTAGAGACTAAAGATAGAGACACTGCTGGATGGGAATAGAGGCTGATACTGTCCACAATAGTGTTTTAGAAAACGGTTTAGAGAATCTGTTAGAGTTGCTCTAACAGCTTAAAGTTAATTTATGGTTATATGTTATTAATTAAATTAGTTGGTGCAAGAATTAATTCTACAAGAAATATGGCCTTCTGTGACAATCAGATATCGTCACTGAGACCTGTTTTTTTGTCACCGTATCCAATCTGTGACGTTCCTGTGACGAAAATCAATTTGTCACAGAAGGTGCGTCTCTAAAGCCCTTCTGTGACAAAACAGGAAAAAACGTCACAAAATTTGTGACAAACGTTTCATCGTCACAAAGAATTATGACGCTTCTGAAACGTCCACGCTTTAAAAGCGAAACGTCACAAGCAAATGACTAGGATGGTGCTAGATAGATGACATGGCAGGTAACGTGGCAAAATGTTGTGACGAATTTTATCGTCATAATTATTGAAAACCAAATCAATTTAGAAAGCTCAATAATTCTAGCCCAATAATGTATTTAGACCCAATTATAGCTCACAATTTATCATCACATAAATAAATATAGACAATTTTTACACAAATAAATTCATTATAAATTAACAAGTGACCAAGTAATACAAATATTCATCTGTATATTGTACATGGCAACATAAATACAATTGAATTTCAGTGCCACCAAAACATGACATTTGTCTATCTCTAAACTTACATTTTCAATATATAGCCTCTTGCACTTGAATTTTACACCGATGGTAAGTATTGTCTCGATCTAGTTCAATTCTCTTGCTTCGTACCACTTTCTATCGGTTTATCATATCAAGATTGACCAACAGATCATTTTGTTTACCCTCTTTCTGTTGTTTGGTTGATTTTCTTGGCTTAGTAATCTGATCTTTATCCTTGCTCTGTTATCTAGTTGATCTTATTGACTTGATAGTAGATTCCTTCCCCTTTTCAAACTATTGGATTAAATTTGATCTAAGCCGGTAGCTTTGTTACCTTTCACAGTTGTTTGGATTTGTTTCTTTGCATTTCAGATTCAGTCTATTATAGATCTAATCATCTATTTAAAACTGACTACGTCTTTTCTTGGAGATTATAGGATCAAATGGACCGGCATGCCCCAAGCCCTATTTCGGTGCCGACAAGGGCTCTGAACCCTCAACTCCACGATGTGTTTGGTCAATCCAATTTTCATCGCAAAGAGACCATTAGGTAAATATTAAGATGCTATCATGCGTCTGTTAAATGGCGATGTGGACTTGGGACTCGTCTTCCTCCATCTCTCTCCCACAGTCTCTCTCTCTCTCTCTCTCTCTCTCTCTCTCTCTCTCGGGATGAGAAGAGGGCTCCAGCTGATGAGAAACACCGTCGATAACGAGCTCTAGGCAACATGAGCCAAGGAATGAAAGGGTGATGGCACGGGCGGCGAGGTTAAGGGAAGAGGAGTAGCGTGTCTTTCGCATCTAGAGGCCATGGAGGGGGAGAGAGGAGGAGGGAAGTGATGCCATTGAGAGAGACGCACGACATGAGATGGGGATAAGGACACATGCATTGCTTGGTGAATAACCAATATGGCGCGTGTAGCTGGCTGGAGATGGGGACAACATAGGGTACTAGGGACAAGGAAGGCACGGGGAGCTGACCGGGAATGAGGACGACATAGGGTAGCCTTATGTCAGAACCCGGTCTAATTGACCGAATCCTAATTGTGCATACAGTACTAGTCCCAGAAGATCATGGCTAGCACACACAATTTAACAACAATAATGGTACATTGCCTTCGAGTTACATTATTACAACATAGGGGACTAAGCGTCCCACAGGAAGTCACAGTTAAATACATCAAGCACGGCACGCAGGCCAAGATACAGCGTTACACACACGGTAACGCAGGAGCCTAACATGGCACGATTTATTCTAGCAGCTAGACTATTCCACAGGCGAAGCGGCAGGCAGGACACAACCCTACTCTTCGTCCTCGAAGTCCTCCTCCTCCTCGAAGTCCGGGTCCTCCTCGGATGGCGAGTCGTAGGGCGCTTCCTCGACTGTTGAAAATTTTGGAAGAGGGGAAGGAGAAATAGGGGTGAGTACAAAGGTACTCAGCAAGTCGAGGATATATGCTGATGGGGTTTAGTACAAATGGACGGCTTGGGCAGCTTTGCGGAAATTGCAGTTATTAGCCTAGTTTTGACAAAGCGATTTAGAAACATTGAATCTCCATATTTTCTTTGGGCTTTTCTCAAACGGTTCTCGCCACTTGGCCTCAGTGCCATAGCAAGAACAAAATCCTTTCTTCTTTTCTTTTCTCAAAACCGGCTAGGTCCATTCCATGCGACACTTTCCGATAGGCGTTACCCATTTCGAATATCACCGGTGGCCCCTAGCTCAAACGAAATCCTTCTCAAACCTTACTTATCTCAAATCATTTGTTCAAAACCCTTTTCTAAATTGATTTTAAAATGAAGGAGCTACCATATAATCAGTCCTTGGCGCTCATAACCGCGAGCACGGCTATCATGACAGCTTTTAACTCTGCGAGTGGGTACGCTTTACCCTCGAGAGGCTACGCACCTGCAGGCGATGTTTCGCCACAAGACCATCAACCACGAGGGCCGATAATCGGGCCCGTCCCATACCGGGGCTCGAGGTCGTACTGTAATGGCTCAGTTCATAGGATTATAGGATGAGCAGTCCTTAGACTAGGGGAGAATTTATATTTTAGCCCGATTTTCAAACCGGTGCCATCTCGCACCAACTGACAAAATATCTCCCTAGTCGGAAAGATTTTGGGATAAGAGGAAAATCATTTCCTATTAAGCATCACCCTTGATGCGCTATCTTTAAATCATCCTTTCCCAAACATTTCTCAACAATATTCTCGCTTCACATAAATGATTGAATCATTCCGCATAAATAATTTTAAGCATTTATCCTACCTCAACAAGTATATAAATATGAGCAATTAGTAGTTTAGCCTTAGGTTTAATCCTACCATTTTTCTTACCTTTTCTATTCGCATAATAACTAATTCTAGCAAATACGGCATTTATCTTTTAAACTAGCATGCATCTTTTCAAGTCTAATAAACATTTTCTAAATAACCAAAATGGCTTCACAATATGATCAAAGGGGACTTGCCTTGGTCAAGAAGGCGGGTAGGAGCAACCAAGCACGTATTGGCGTGGTCTAACCACGCGGACAACACATACAACATAATATAAACATCCATCAAACAGGAAACATTTATATATGATTTTTGTTTTAAAAATCATGCACTAAATAAATATGCATGGAAATGTGATGCATGCACAACTATTTTATATTTTATTAAATCAAGTGTATGCATCAAAATAATATTTTCATCATTTTTCTAAGGTTTTGAAAATCATTCGTTATTTGCTAGTTAATGCAAAATGATTAGTTTAATTTTTATTGTTATAGGTATTAATATAAATAGAGAGTTATTAAATTTTTGGATTATATTTATGTGTGCACTTTGAACTCGAAAGCGTATTCGATCGAATCGTTTCCATTTATCGAGCCACACACACTACACAAAGCTAGCACTAATCTCAAAGCATGGGTCTTCTTCAACCTCAAGCCAAGCATGCACAACACGTCTGAGCAACTTCCATTGGAGCATCTTGAGCTCGGCTAGCCGGTTGTGGCGACCTCCGTTCGCCAAACCGATCGCAAAAATGGATTCCTCTCGACTCAGCGCCTCAAAGGACCCTATAGTCACGATCCACCGATCACAAGACGACGTCGTATTTTTATACATAGCTACTGAGCATGCTCTAAACTAGCTCGCATGGCTTCCATGGGAGCTCTAACTCGACATGGCACACGCAGAAGACTACGGCCTCTCGGGATCATCTTCCCAAGCTCTTGCGCACCTAGAGATGAGCGAAGCTTACCCAGAGACGGCGAAATGAAGCGCTACTGGCGGCGACTTCCTTCTTGACTTGGTGATGCTTCGGGTTCTTTCGACACGAGAAGAAGCACGGCACGGCAAGGCACCGAGCAAGGAGAGATAGGAGCACGAGCTCCACTTTATAGCCGAGGAGGGCACGGCGAAGTCCGGACTTTACTCCGACGGATGGCACAAATACAGGAGGCAACGAAAAGACAAAGCTATTGCACAATAGCAACAGGCGACAAGACGGTGAGGTCGAGGCGCTTGGCGTGGCGTGGTCTCTGGTGCACCGACGACGCACGCTGGGCTGCGAGGATTAACTTCAAGCGGCGGGCACAGAGGAAAATAATAAAGGAAGAGGTGCCCGGTGCGAGCGCGTGCGTGCGGCGCAGCGAAGCGTTGGATGGAGTAACTCACAAGCGGCAATTTGAGTCACGGTAGAGATAAGCTCAAAGCACGAGAAAAGCACGGAGAGGACAGAGGACTTGAGACCCAACAGAGAGAAAAGGTGAGAAAGAGGAACGTTTTCTATTTTTTCTAGTTTTGTTTTTCTCTTTTCTTCTTTCTAAATAATTATTCAAAGGTCAAATATTAAATAGATTTTGACAAATTCACATGAGTTTGAAAGCTTCTAAATGCACCCATGAAAATATTTATACCTTTAAAAATTAATGACCCAACCCATTTTCAAAACGGTTACATGCAATGATGATGCCATGATGTTTTTCAACACTTAAATAGTTTAATATTTTAATTATGCATTTTAATGAAATTATTAACGTGCCAAATTTGGTTTTGAAAATTTGGGATGTTACAAACCTTCCCCCCTTAAGGAGAATCTCGTCCTCGAGATTCGGATTCTTCGGGAAATAATTCCGGGAACTCGGCGCGAAGATCCTCTTCACGCTCCCAAGTGGCTTCGCCTCGAGTGGTTACTCCAATCGAACACGGCAAAACCAAACATTTTTCTCCGGTTTTGCGCATAGCCACATCCAAAATCTTGACCGGATATTCTTTAAGTGTCAAGTCAGGTTGTAGGTCTGCTTTGTCCAATGGCAACTGCTCCTCGGGCACACGGAGACATTTCTTTAATTGAGAGACATGGAACACATTGTGCACATCGACGATGATACTCAGCGATTCAACTGGTATGCCACCTCACCCCTTCGGCTAAAATTTGGAAAGGACCAATATATCTTGGAGCTAACTTTCCACTCACACGGAATCTGCGCATGCCTTTGAGAGGAGAAACCCGCAGATACACGAAATCACCCTTGGCAATTTTAGATCACGCCTGCGATTGTCGGCGTAACTTTTTCTGCCTAGACTGGGCGCCTTGACTTTTCTTGGATTAACTTCACTTGCTTTTCGCCTCTTGCAAGATATCCAAACCAAATACCTTTGTCTCACCAGTTTCTTGCCAAGACTGAGAGGTGTACGACACTTTCTTCCATACAATGCTTCATAGGGTGTCATTTGGATGCTTGATCGGTGACTGTTATTGTAAGAAAACTCAGATATGGCAATTGCTTATCCCACTTGTGGGGTTGGCTAGGCACTTGCCCTCAACATATCCTCAAGTATTTGGTTAACTCTTTCATCGGCCATCGACCGAGGGTGAAAGGCGATCTTGAAATTCAGATGGGTACCAAGCGACTCATGGAGCTTGTCCCGAGTGGAGGTGAATTGGGTACCTCGTCGAGACAATCTTCTTGGGCACCCCATGTAGAGACTATCTTGCTCATGTACATTTCGCCAACTTGCTTCCTGTAGGTGGTTCGGACAGGATGAAGTGTGCAACTTTAGTGAGACGATCGACGATTACCGGATGGAGTCATAGCGGATTGAGTTTTAGGTAACCCGACAATGAAGTCCATCCCCACTTCTTCCCACTTCCATTCAGGAATCTTGAGCGGTTGCAACAGCCCAGCAGGCCTTTGATGCTCGGCCTTCACTCTTTGGCAGATGTCGCAGAGAACGACATACTCGGCAATATCTCTTTTCATTCCAGTCCACCAATAAGTGGTTTTCAGATCAGCATACATCTTGGTACTTCCAGGATGGATAGAAATTGGGCTTTCATGGGCTTCTTTTAGGATGACTTCTTTAAGAGATTTATTATTTGGTACGAAGATTCTCTTTCTAAACCAGAGTACTCCTTCTTCATCCATAGAAAAATCTGGTGCCTTATTCTTTTTAAGCTTCTCTTTAATTTCAAGAACTTCATCATCACCTTTCTGCGCTTCTTTAATTTGATTCATTAAGGTGGGTTGTAATTCAAGCATATTTATTTGGCCTACCTCAACCATTTCCAAGTTGAGGTCAGATAATTCTTTGTATAACTCAGGTTGATCTTCTTTAAGCATGAGATGATTGCAATCGAACGCAAAGCTTAAGGCATCGGCCACCACATTGGCCTTGCCGGAGATGATAATGGATTCCCACATCATAGTCCTTGATTAATTCCAACCATCTTCTTTGTCTTAGATTGAGATCAAAGGAGTGAATATATATTTGAGACTTTTGTGATCGGTGAATATTTCGGTTCTATTGCCAATTAGATAGTGTCTCCAGTTTTGAGGCGTGAACCACGGTGCAAGCTCAAGATCATGAGTGGGATAATTCGCTCATGAGGTTTGAGCTTGTCTTGATGCGTAAGCAACAACTCTCCTTTCTTGCATCAGCACGCAACCTAGGCCTTGCCTAGATGCATCGCAAAATACCTCAAAATCCTTATGGACATCAGGCAGGATTAACACCGGAGCGGAAGTTAATAGCCTTTTCAACTCTTGAAAACTAGCTTCACACTTATCATTCCACTCAAATTTATTTTCCTTTTTAAGAAGATTTGTCAAAGGACGAGAGATTTTTGAAAAATTTTCAATGAACCGACGGTAATATCCCGCCAATCCAAGAAAACTTCTCACTTGCTTCACAGATTTCGGTTGTTTCCACTCAACAACCGCGGTGACTTTTTCCGGGTCCACTGCAACACCTCCGGCTGATATCACATGACCAAGGAATATCACTTCCTTCATCCAGAACTCGCACTTGCTCAGCTTGGCATACAACTGATTTTCTCTTAACCTCTCCAGAACCTTTCTAAGATGAATTTCATGCTCCTCTTCTGATTTAGAGAAGATTAGAATATCATCGATGAATACCACCACAAACTTGTCCAGAAAATCCATGAACACTTTATTCATTAGATTCATGAAATACGGCGGAGCGTTGGTAAGACCAAACGACATCACCGTGAACTCATAGAGGCCATATCTTGTGGTGAAAGCTGTTTTCGGAATGTCGGTATCTTTAATTTTTATTTGGTGGTAACCAGACCTCAGGTCGATTTTTGAGAAGATACAAGCTCCTTTCATTTGATCAAACAGATCATCAATTCTGGGAAGAGGGTATTTATTCTTAATTGTTACTTCATTTAGAGATCGATAATCTATGCACATGCGGAGAGATCCGTCTTTCTTTTTGACGAAGATCACAGGTGCTCCCCAAGGGGAAACACTTGGTCGGATAAATCCTTTTTCTTGTAATTCTTCAATTTGTTTCTTCAATTCAGCCATTAGATTGGCAGAAAGGCGATAAGGTCTTTGGGAGATAGGACCAGTGCCAGGAACCAGATTTATCACAAATTCAATTTCCCGATCAGGGGGCATTCCAGCGGCTCGTCCGAACACATCGGGGAAATCCTTTACCACAGCTATGGTTTTCAGGGAAGAGGCCTCCAACTTATTAAGGGTGATTAGATCGGAGGAAAAGAATTTGCGATGAATTGGACCTCTGTCCAACACTATTAATTAATTTTACTGTTTTGGTGGCACGATCTATTTGACCTTTATTTTGGTTAACCAATCCATACCCGTAATCACTTCAATTCCTCTTGAGTTTATAACCACCAAGTCTCGCCAAGAACTCGGTGTCTTGAATTTTAGCTTAACCGGGGCACATCAAAGTGGATCTCATGATTTTCCCGGATTTAATTAGCATTGGATTCTTGATTGCATCGATTTTCAACTCATGATTTTTGACAAAAGATCTTTGAGATGAATGAATCGTTGCACCGTAATCGAAAAGAGCAAGAGCGTGCATCGCGCTTATGAAAAACTTACCCATCACCACATTGGGATCGGCATGGGCGTCCTCGGCGATGGCGTGGTTCACACGCCCGCCCAACAAAGCGAGGAGCAGATCTTGCGGGTTGAAAGTTCCCGACCCATCCCGAAGGCGAGAGTCGCGGGCAGCGAAGCTTCCCTTGAGGCTCAGTATTCTTATTGGGACACGAGCTGGCATAGTGACCCAACTGCTGGCAAGCAAAGCACTTTATGGTGGAGATATCTTTCTTTTGAGGAGTGGAGACTTGGGTGCGAACTGGTGGAGGTGGTAGAGGAGCAGGTCGCGACTGGACCCACTGAGTGCGAGGGCGAGGAGGGATAACATGCACACGATCACGAGAGCGCTTGATCTTGAAACGAGAACTTCCAGAGGAATGGCTATCCTCATGGGCCCTCTTCTTCTTTCGGGCAGCCAGGCACTGGCGACGGTTTTCCTCTTGTTTAACCGCTCGGGCAAACATTTGCTTAAAAGTGGGGAATTCAGAGGAGTCAATCAAGGCACGTATCTCAGGGTCCATGCCTTTCTTAAAGAAATATATCTTATCAGCATCGCTCCTCACGTCCCTTGGAACATATCGAGCCAAGAGTGTGAATTTGGTGAGGTACTCCTGCAGGGTCATGCTTCCTTGCACGAGGGAGTGGAATTCAATTCTTTAGCCTCCTTAACACCGCTGGGAACATAGTTCTCTTCAAATGCCTCAACGAACTCAGCCCACTCAATAGCATCGGGGTTATCATGGGCCTCACGAACGTGTCCCACCAAGCAAGAAGAACCCCAATGAGTGATGTGTTGCGAGTGAACACTCTCAACCTCACCACATTGGAACATGATGAGCTTTTCTCGATCTCCTTTAACCAATCCGCTGCTTCCAGAGAGTCGGCAGAGCCAAAGATACTTAGGGGATTGGCCCTAAGGAAGTCATTGATACTGGAACGATAGGGAGGTGGAGCTGGTATATGAGCAGAGAGAGGGCTGGACGGAGGATGATTCCGCTCTTGAATCAAGTCGCGGATCATCTGGTGTTGCATTTGCATGATTTCTCGGGTGGTGGGTTCTTCAGAGGTGGTGGAGGAAGATGGTGGTTGGAATCACTTGATGTTCGAGAGAGTTTTCGTGGTGGGATGGTTGGGAATTTGGTGGAGGATTTGGCAAAGGAGTCAAGGAGGAACAGAACAGAGGAGGTCCTCCAATGAATGTTGATCCATGCGAATCGAGCGATCTTGCTCACGAGGTTGGTGCGGCACTTGCTCGGCTCGGGGCACTTCCATGACCTCGCCCCGCAACATCCTTCTTCCACCACTCGAGCAATCACCATCCGATAGGTAGGAGAGGAACGAGATAAGCATAAGGAGGAATTACGTTTTCATCCAAAACATGGTTTTAAATATGCAATTTGGCACAATGCACATTCATATTCATAACATAACAATTTTAGGGTACAAACAGGGCGCAATACCACAAACCGGTACGTCACCCAAATCACGAGCTAACTACCTACGGGTTACACATCTGGCGGACGGCTAATAGGATTGATCCACAAGGCCCACCTGTAAGCACCAACCGAGTAGGATGGTTACCACGGTGATCCGAGAGGAAAATGCCTCATCTCCTCGAGGAAGAGACGGAACTTCGCTTCGGCTCGGGCGAGGGCGAGGACTCGGGAACGACGAAGACTTGGGCCGGCGAGGAGGACTCGGAGAACGGCGAGGACTCACCGAGCGGCGAGGCTCGCAGAACGGTGAGCGGGAGGACTCATGGAGCGAATCTCCGACCTTCTCCTCATCGCGCCGGAGAAGCGGGGCACGGCGGGCGGCAAAGACAAAGTAGTAGGCGGCAAAGACCGACGCGGCAAAGCAAAGCAGCGCTGCAACGCAGCGGCAAAGCGCAGCAGCGGCGCGCGAAATCGCGACGGACGGCAACGCAGCGTAGGCGGCGAATCAGGACGGACGGCCTCTTAAAGAGGCGGCCAATATTTGAAGTGGGGGGACCGGCGGCAAAGCGCGCAAAGCGGCGACAAGACCCAAAGCAAAAGAAAAGAAAAGAAAAGGGTGACAACGACCCAAACAAAGGATCTGAGGGCTACGAGCTAGTCCCGGTCGCAATCGGACCCGGAGACCAACTCCACGGGTCTTCCCGTCATCATCATCATCATCGCCATCGGCATCCACAAAGGTGCCAACCAGACGGTGGTGATCGAACCATCAACGGTATGCCTTGGAGCTCAACAAGAGAGGAAGGCGGAGCTTTCACTCCGGAAGGACCAGATCCAACTTGAGATCCTTAGGGGTGAGCTCGAAGGAACACAAGGAAGATCGGCAGGATCCTTAGGCGGGACGCTGGGCTTGTCCCGACCTCCTTCTTCTGGGCGCGAGGTCGAGCAAAGATGAGCAGAGTCCCGGAGGAAGAAGCGGCATTCCCACGGAGACGCCGGTTCTCGCGAACCAACCGACGGATTCTTTTGCGCCGGACCTTCTCCACCAAGTGGAAAGAGTCACGCTTTTAAGTTCGCGCTCTCCTTCTTGGCTTGCTCCACCGGCGGTTGGTGTCATAGACGAGTTCAACTCCGCAGACGATGGTGTACGCGCGTCCGTGGATTGGACGAGCTCGGCAAGGTGGTACACCGTCGGGTCGCTCTCACCCTCGGCCGTACGAGCATGGCTGAACAGCTCGTTAGGCAGACGAGAGGAAAGTAGCGAAGCGGGGAGACATGCAGCTCACGCGTGAACAGACTGCGGAGTCGGTGTAGAGCAAGTCTGGACACGTCTTGGATGGCGTCGAGCAATTGACGCGATTGGCAGAGTAGCGGAACGGTCCACGAGTAGGCGGTGGACTGCGAAGAAAGACGATGGACGACACCACCCAAAGAAAAGTCCTTTGCGCAAAGTAGTGGCCCCATGATACATAGGGTCACCGAAACCAAGCGTGCTTTCAAGATCGGCAAGGTGGCGCATTTAAACCTCCGTAGCTAAGTCCAAGGGCGACGCGAAGACGGCATCTACAATTTCCAAAAGATTATCAAGAAAAATTGGATTGCGAAGATTATGAATTTATTTAACAATTATTTTCTTTATAAATTATATGGTCTCTAATTCTAGGGCTACGCCCTAAAGCCGATCGACTCGATACCACTTTTGTCGAACCCTGTCTAATTGATCAAATCCTAATTGTGCATACAAGATTAGTCCCGTAAGATCATGGCTAGCACACACAATTTAACAACAATAATGGTACATTGCCTTGAGTTACATTATTACAACATAGGGGACTAAGCGTCCCACGAAAGTCACAAGATTAAATACATCAAGCACGGCACGCAGTTAAGATACTGCGTTACACACGGTAACGCAGAGCCTAACATGGCACGATTTATTCTAGCGCTAGACTATTCCACAGCGAAGCGGCAGGCGACACAACCCTACTCTTCGTCCTCGAAGTCCTCCTCCTCCTCGAAGTCCGGGTCCTCCTCGGATGGCGAGTCGAGGGCGCTTCCTCATCAAGTTGAAAATTTTGGAAGAGGGAAGGAGAAATAGGGGTGAGTACAAAGGTACTCGACAAGTCGAGGATATATCTTGATGGGGTTTAGTACAAATGGACGGCTTGGGCAGCTTTATGAAATTGCGCTTATTAGCCTAGTTTTGACAAAGCGATTTAGAAACATTGAATCTCCATATTTTCTTTGGGCTTTTCTCAAACGGTTCTCGCCACTTGGCCTCAAAGGCCATAGCAAGAACAAAATCCTTTCTTCTTTTCTTTTCTCAAAACCGCTAGGTCCATTCCATGCGACACTTTCCGATAGGCGTTACCCATTTCGAATATCACCGGTGGCCCCTAGCTCAAACGAAATCCTTCTCAAACCTTACTTATCTCAAATCATTTGTTCAAAACCCTTTTCTAAATTGATTTTAAAATGAAGGAGCTACCATATAATCAGTCCTTCGCTCCATAACCGCGAAAGCACGGCTATCATGACAGCTTTTAACTCTGCGAGTGGAGTACGCTTTACCCTCGAGAGGCTACGCACCTGCACGATGTTTCGCCACAAGACCATCAACCACGAGGGCCGACAATCGGGCCCGCCCCATACCGGGCTCGAGGTCGCATCAGAATGGCTCGATTCATAGGATTATAGGATGAGCGGTCCTTAGACTAGGGAGAATTTATATTTTAGCCCGATTTTCAAACCGTGCCATATCGCACTAACCGACAAAATATCTCCCTAGTCGGAAAGATTTTGGGATAAGAGGAAAATCATTTCCTATTAAGCATCACCCTTGATGCGCTATCTTTAAATCATCCTTTCCCAAACATTTCTCAACAATATTCTCGGTTCACATAAATGATTGAATCATTCCGCATAAATAATTTTAAGCATTTATCCTACCTCAACAAGTATATAAATATGAGCAATTAAGTAGTTTAGCCTTAGGTTTAATCCTACCATTTTTCTTACCTTTTCTATTCGCATAATAACTAATTCTAGCAAATACGGCATTTATCTTTTAAACTAGCATGCATCTTTTCAAGTCTAATAAACATTTTCTAAATAACCTAAAATGGCTTCACAATATGATCAAAGGGGACTTGCCTTGGTCAAGAAGGCGGTAGGAGCAACCGCGACGCCTGGCGGTCTAACCACGCGACAACACATACAACATAATATAAACATCCATCAAACAGGAAACATTTATATATGATTTTGTTTTAAAAATCATGCACGAAATAAATATGCATGGAAATGTGATGCATGCACAACTATTTTATATTTTTATTAAATCAAGTGTATGCATCAAAATAATATTTTCATCATTTTTCTAAGGTTTTTGAAAATCATTCGTTATTTGCTAGTTAATGCAAAATGATTAGTTTAATTTTTATTGTTATAGGTATTAATATAAATAGAGAGTTATTAAATTTTTGGATTATATTTATGTGTGCACTTTGAACTCTGGAAAGCGTATTCTGATCGAATACGTTTCCATTTATCAGAGCCACACACACTACACAGGCTAGCACTAATCTCAAAGCATGGGTCTTCTTCAACCTCAAGCCAAGCATGCACAACACGTACAGGCAACTTCCATTGGAGCATACTGGAGCTCGGCTAGCCGGCTGTGGCGACCTCCGTTCGCCAAACCGACTGCAAAAATGGATTCCTCTCGACTCAGCGCCTCAAAGGACCCTATAGTCTGCGATCCGCCGATCACAAGCCGACGTCGTATTTTTATACATAGCTACAGAGCATGCTCTAAACTAGCTCGCATGGCTTCCATGGGAGCTCTAACTCGACATGGCACACGCAGGGAAGACTACGGCCTCTCCGGGATCATCTTCCCAAGCTCTTGCGCACCTAGAGATGAGCGAAGCTTACCCAGAGACGGCGAATGAAAGCGCCACTGGCGACTTTCCTTCTTGACTTGGTGATGCTTGGTTCTTTCGACACGAGAAGAAGCACGGCACGGCAAGGCACCGAGCAAGGAGAGATAGGAGCACGAGCTCCACTTTATAGCCGAGGAGGGCACGGCGAAGGCCGGACTTTACTCCGACGGATGGCACAAATACATGAGGCAACGAAAGACAGGTGCTATTGCACAATAGCAGCGGCGACAAGACGGTGAGGTCAGGGCGCTTGGCGTGGCGTGGTCTCTGGTGCACCGACGACGCACGCGGGGCTGCAGGGATTAACTCGCAAGCGACGGGCACAGAGGAAAATAATAAAGGAAGAGGTGCCCGGGTGCAGAGCGTGCGTGCACGGCGCAGGCGAGCGTTGGATGGAGTAACTCACAAGCGACAGCTGAGTCACGGGTAGAGATAAGCTCAAAGCACAGAGAAAAGCACGGAGAGGACAGAGGACTTCAGACCCAACAGAGAGAAAAGGTGAGAAAGAGGAACGTTTTCTATTTTTTCTAGTTTTGTTTTTCTCTTTTCTTCTTTCTAAATAATTATTCAAAGGTCAAATATTAAATAGATTTTGACAAATTCACATGAGTTTGAAAGCTTCTAAATGCACCCATGAAAATATTTATACCTTTAAAAATTAATGACCCAACCCATTTTCAAAACGGTTACATGCAATGATGATGCCATGATGTTTTTCAACACTTAAATAGTTTAATATTTTAATTATGCATTTTAATGAAATTATTAACGTGCCAAATTTGGTTTTGAAAATTTGGGATGTTACACCTTACCAGGGATAGGGAAGGTGTGAGGAACTGGCCGGGGATGTGGATGATGTGGGGAGCCAAGCTTTCTCTCTTGTCGCTCATGCCGGGTGGAAGAAAGAAGGGGGGAGATAGAATAGAGGAGATAAGGAAGAAGATTATGTGGTTTCCACATCATTATTAATTGCATAAAGACACATCAACATTTAACATACATGTCAGTTAAAGGACACACGAATAGTTAACTTGGCATTTAACAAAAATCCTTAACGTGGTATAGGGGTTGTGTACAAATAGAAACAAGTATTTAAGGGATTGGAAAAGGAAAAAAAAATACAATTTTTAGTGGGATTTGATGCATGTTCATGGTGCAATAGCGTAATTTACTGTTAAAGAAACCCCGGATGAAATCAGTGATGCGTGTCCAAACTGTTGGGAAACCACCTATAGGGGAAAAGCCCGGCCGGCTAGGCCAGCAGCTTACCCCCGTGGGTCCCACATATGGACCTGGCCTAAACCCTAAGCAGTACTATATAAGAAGAGGTGGAGCACCCATTGTATAACAGATCTGAGAAATAACAAAGAGAAGCTCCACCCTATATCTCTGTGTCCCCTGTGTTCTTGATCTTTCTCTGTGATTGATTGTCCACGTTTATACCTCGGACTACACCCGGTAGCGAGGTTTCTCAACACGTTATCAGCACGCTCGCTCCCTGATGTGCCGATCAATCCGCGAGGAAGACCGATCTGCATCTACTTCTACCACGAAGGTATCTCTGGGCGCCGATTACCCCGTAGATCGTGATCTGTGCTTGGTTTTGGTTGCAGATCGAGAAGAATTGTTGTGTTTCCCTAGTAGATTGGAAATTTTTGCAAAGAATTCGTACTAGATTCGATTTTGTTTTGGGGATTTTTGTAGTGATCAATCTGGAAGATTGCCCCCGCCGGCGCCACCGTCGCCGCGCTCTGCCGCTGCTGTCGGCGCCGCCTTGCCGCACTCTCGCCGGCGCCGCCTTTGCCGCGCTCGCGCGCTGGCGCCGCTTTGATGCGCCGCTGGTCTCCGCTGGCGCTGTCTTGTTGTCTTGTATCCGCCTTCATGCGCTGCCGCCGTGTCTTCGCATGCGCCGCCATGTAGCCGATGTTCGCCGCCCGCCAGCCAAGCCGCCATCGCCATGGCCATAGCCATCGCCGCATGCGCCGCCGATCGCCTGGCCAGAGCGCCAGCGCCAGCCCGCGACGCCACGCCACGCCCGCCGCTTTCACGCTGCGCCGCGCGGCTGGCTGGTCCGCGCCAGACGCGCCGCCGCTAACGGCTCGCGTGCCGCCGCCATGCCGTGCGTTGCCGCGCCGCCGCGCGCATGCCGCTGCCGGCAGCGCCAGCCACCATACATATACATGGCGGCGGCTCGGGAAACCTTGCCGCCCTCTCGCGGCGCCCATTGGCTCCCCAGGTTGCCAGCAGCTCCGATGGGCCCGCCCTCTTTGAGCCATTCATACTTCGATGGGCCACTGCCTGCCTGACAACCAGTGAAGTCATCGTCATGTGGCCGTCGCCGCCATTGGTCAGCCAAGCCCCACCGCCGGCCGCCTTGCGCCATTGGGTCGCCGCCTCTCTTGGCCACTCGTGCCCCGTTGGGCAGCGCCAGACCGATCGAAGTCTGTGATGAAGCCCAGTGAGCCACTCCGTCTTTGGCCACACCTCAGAGCAACTCCTGCACGGGCTCGTTTGTGGGATCCAGTAAAGAAAAGACAAGAAGGCGTTTACACATGAAAAGAATTCTGAAAATTCCGAAAATTGCAGAAAATCCCCTGATTCTTGTAGAATCACCCGTTAGGTTTTTGAAAATTACCTGTTTTCAAACCCTTATAAGATTACGTGCAGCCTTGCTAGCAGCAGGCCGTGCGCTGGACCGAAAGGTCCAGATTAAGCCGGATTTTCAAGAGAAATCGCAAAAGGCCACGGAATTTGTGAATTTGCCCTGAAGTTGCCGAAATTGCAGAAACCCCTTTGATTCCTGCAGAATCACCCGAGATTTGAATTTTGGCATGTTTTGTAACTCGGGGATTTAAATTTGGCACCCCTGTTTCCGGAAGAAAGAAAATTGCATTAAAATCCCTTAAAATCTTGGAAATTACTAGAAGTTTTTTCCGATGTCTTCCGAGTTTTTCAAAGGTATGGAAAACTTAATCTTTGGCCCTTTTAGCATATTGGAAACTTGAAGTTTGCACCCGTCTTTGAATTTGAAGCATTATTTAATTCTGTAATTATTTATGTGCAATCCTTGTGTGTATTTACCATTATAATTATCAGTAATTATTTATGCCTATGAATTGGTAATGGCATGCTAGAATATATATATTACTGGAATACATGAGAATTAATTATGTCACGCACCACATTTAATTAGATTACATGAAGTAATCTTATGAATTAATCCCGAAGTATACATGTCGAGTATAATAAAATATGAATTTGAGGTATTGGCATTGCATAGTTAAAACAACCTCACTTGGGCATTGGACTATAGAATTGTACCCTGTAGCATGAAGCTCTGGGCCGCCATCGGGTTAGAACCCCGAAAAGATAAGAAACCGATGTGCGGAACAACCCTGCATTGCACTTTCTTATGCACCCCTCTATGAACATATAGTATTGGTGTATGCATGAGCAACATACCATACTCCAGAAGCGGTTTTGGACGCTCTCTATCCTTTCTATCATATGAGAATGGGGCATGCATGAGACTGCAAATTATGAAAAATTGGTCAATTCCTCTTTTGTGACAAAGAAGATCACATTCGAGGAGTAATCTACATTCTCACCTAAGTATAACTCGAAGTGCTTGCAACTTTTGTTGTATAGTCACAGAGAAACTACTAGGGGGAGAAAGCCCCACACTTTAAAGAAGGGCATGAATTGGAGAATAATAATAATTGGCCTATGAAGAGAAAGTCCATTGCTTAAGAATGATAACTCAAGGAGAAGTCGCATTTTATTTCCACCATTAACAGGGCAGAACCCTTAAGGCATAATGTCGGAAAATTATGTGGCATTTGGGAGATTGGTATATGATTTGCCATAATTATGCATTCAAATATGGCTTATCGATCAAAGAAGAAAGAAAAGCAATGGCAGATGCTTAACTTGCCATTGTTTCTGGGAACTCTTGCAGAGACCTCCAAAATCTCCCCCTTGTTCTAATTGTAATCGCACATGAAGTGCATGGAGAAACGAAGATCTCGACATATGTCATTAAAATTAGAATAACCGTCTCGGCCCTGTCGCGCTGCTGCTCGGTTACATCTGTGTGGTTGACTATGGGGACTGCCCTTTTAGCGATAGAAGCATCTGGGCGCAGCCCCTATTGTCAACTGTGCCCCCGTACCATTGCATCGCCCATGCCCTGAGTCAATCATATGCCGCACACTGATTGTGTCATTCTGGCCTCAGCCTGCTGCTGACGCATATTGGCCGACAGGTTTCGGGAGCACACCCACACGTAGTGGGTGCACATTTTGAATCGCATTTTATGAATTTGCACTCTAAATTGTGGTTGCTAGCGGATATATGAATTTTAGCATGAATTGGAAGTTCTCAAGAGCATATTTGAATGGAAGCTTTAGAAGAGCACACATTAATTCTCATGACGGGTTTTGCATTTGCCCTTATTCCAGTATATATCAAGTTGCAATCAATTTATGAATTCTTTGAATCATGAATCTTGCCATTACCTGATTGCAACTTATAATCTATATAGTGCCCTTGGAGGTTATTAACACTGTTGTAAAACAACAAATACCATTTTAAGAGAGCTCATATACCCGTATCTATCCTGAAGAATACTGTTAGTATTAATTTGAAAAATCGCTAGTAGCGATCTGTGCATAGCTTGCTCATGAAGAGTCACGGGTATATTATTGGGTATTACATCAGCACTTAAGAAGCGTTGTTTACCCCGAGTATTTTGGAGCCTCTTAAATTTAAAGGCATTCGTGCATGTTTCATGAAGAAACAAATGAAGAGAATAGCACTGAATACTCATGCATTATGAAGAATGCCGGATGTAATAAAATCATTACTAGAAGTAATACCTCCAATATGAATTAGGGCTACACTATAATAGATTTAATGCACTTGTAGTGCATGCCAGTTTAGAAGACTGGATTTAGAAGCTCTTAACTCTTATCTTTTCAGTAGTATATTCTGGGTTCCCCAGTTTTGCAATGATAAGGGATTGCACAAACAACTCACACCGGGTTATAATATTATCATGAAGATTTTTCGAATCTTAAAGATTTTGTATTTCTGGATGTGCCACCGGAAATTAATGAATAAATCTTGAATTATGAAGAGAATGCAAAGTCCCTGAATCTCTAGACTGCATCTAGTAGGACATTTGTTTTCCAATTCAGCCCTTAACAGGGTAGTTTTGGTACTTCATAGTGCTCAACACTGTCTCCTAAATGTGATCGAGTTTACTCTCACACAAGGAACAAAGCATTTGAAGAGATGATCTTGTAGATCACTGGAATTAAAGAATTTTCCCTATACCATCATATGAAGTCCGCCGCAATGGACACTATTAGTGACTTTATTTTAAAGACATTTATGATGAAATTTGCAGCAGAGCACTGTGAATAGGCATAGCATGCCACCTCTTGCAGAGAGACTAGCAGTCATATGAATTGAAAAAGAATTGAATAATTAGCCCGGTTAATTAGCAGAGTTGTAATTCTTGAAGAATGTGTAGAAACATGAAGTTTTACACAGAGCATCCCTAATCACTATTCAAAAGAACATGTAGTTCTACAACATCCAACTAGTGCATGCAAATGGTCATCGTGAAATTTCCCACTTTGAATTATATGTACCATACCGCTATTGACGAGGAATATTTTCCGTCATTAGGGGGAGAATTAGAACTCCTGAATGAGAATGCCGAGAAAATAAGCATATAGAATTCTCGTGCATGACCTTTGCACTAGTAGAGAAATAGAAGTCTTGAAGAATATTGAAGTATATATGAAACTGCCACTGAATGACCATTTTTGTGATATGAAGGGAATGATTAAGTTGCATTACTAGTAGTAATGCGCCAGAGAGGGTTGCAGTACCAAAGAATTGAAGGTACCCCTCAACCTGTTCAAAGGCCTCCGAATGAACAGGGAGTCTGGTTTCTCCGACCTAAAGTACCTGGGGACGCCTGGGGAAAAAGGGAAAGAGGGCTTATCATGACCAAATCACTAAAAATGCTCCAAGTAGTGAAGGGGAGCCAGTTGAGATCTGGCAGCTGGAGAGAAGCCTGCTAGCGAGCCACTCCCAGTCTTGAATATTCCATGGCAGGAATAAAGTATGAATGTATCGACCAAAGTGTGTGCACACACCGGCAATAAAAACTAAAGGAACTTGCTCCCGTGATGGGAAATAGCGGTGCAGAGCAAGTAGAAGTGCACGAAGCACACCATGACTAAATGGCCATATGAATTGTATTATTAAGGGAACTTATGAAAAGAGCAACAGCCAAAGTTGACATATATATGCCATATAAAAGAAGGCAATTACCGCGGTATACTAGCATTTTCTCTAGAAGAGAAATGAGAACAATGAATTAAAATGGTACATAACAAGGCTGATAGCTCCACGCTTCATGAAGAAGTTTATTCCCTGGTCATGGTATTCCTCTAGATATATCTCATTGTTGGCAGTACTCAACTTGAAGTTGAGAGTGAATTTTGAATTGAAGGATGTTGTTACTGAATATAGGTATAAGAGACTTGGATTCGGATTAATGTATGAAGATACTTGAAGTATCACCTTCCGTAATCAAGATAGAGCAAATAGAAACATATAGTGTGAAACTCTGAAAGTCACTATATAAATTGAAGAGGAGAATTAGAATAAGTATACTCATACTTGAAGTATGGTAAACTAAGCACTGCTTAGGCTTGCAGCTCGAGCATTTTCCTCATGGGATCCTAATGCACCAGGAGACCTATACTCAGAAGGTTTTAGAAAGGTTTGGCTTTAGCAGAGCCTATTCCTCAAGAACCCCTATGATAGGGAGATTTTTGCATAAAGAAAAGGACCCCTTCCGACCCAGGGAAGAGGGGGAGAAATCCTCGGACAGGAAGTCCCGTACCTGAGTGCAATAGGAGCACTTATGTATCTTGCTAACAGTACACGGCCCGATATTGAATTCGCCGTAAACACGTTGGCTCGATACAGTGCAGCGCCCACGAAGAGGCATTGGAATGGAATAAAGGTTATCTTTCGATACCTCCGTGGAAGCATTGATCTTGGCCTGTTCTACAGGAAGAACCAAGATATGAATATTGTTGGTTATGCCGATGCTGGGTACCTTTCGGACCCGCATTCTGGTAAATCACAAACTGGGTATGTTTTTCTATGTGGTGGCACTGCAATGTCATGGAAGTCGTCCAAGCAGACGCTAGTGGCTACGTCCACAAACCACTCGAAAATCATTGCATTACATGAAGTATCTCATGAATGTGCATGATTAAGAAGAATGGTGAAACACATCCTGCAGTCATGTGGATTACCTATTGAGCAAACCCCTACAATTATCTATGAAGATAATGCCGCTTGTGTTGCACAAATGCATATGGGTTATGTGAAAAGTAATCTCACTAAGCATATCGACCCCAAGTTCTTTTATGCGCATGAACTGCATAAGTTGAACGAAATAAGTATCCAGCACACCAAATCCTGTGAGAATTTGGTCGACACATGCTCGCTAAGTCATTACCTACCGCCTCCTTTGAAAGGTGTGTTAGGGGCATTGGAATGATCAGGCTCAAAGAAGTGCAGGATTCAGGGGAAGATAATTCACACGCCCTGAATTAAAACTTTGGCATGAAGCCGGAGTATCCAACTCGATCTAGAAGATTGAATGCAATGTTGGGTGGTTTGTACTCTTTTTCCCTTGGTGAGTTTTTTCTGAAGTTTTCTCACATAAGGTTTTAATGAGGCAAATCGTGCGCATGACAAGCGTATGCTGCTATGTACTCTTTCTCCAATCCTTTTTTTCCACTGGGTTTTCGGATGGAGTTTTGATGAGGCATATGCATCTCGCTGGCAAGGTCCAAGGGGGAGTGTTGCGAAACCACCTATAGGGGAAAAGCCCGGCCGGCTAGGCCAGCAGCTTACCCCGGTGGGTCCCACATATGGACCTGGCCTAAACCCTAAACAGTACTATATAAGAAGAGGTGGAGCACCCATTGTATAACAGATCTGAGAAATAACAAAGAGAAGCTCCACCCTATATCTCTGTGTCCCCTGTATTCTTGATCTTTCTCTGTGATTGATTGTCCACGTTTATACCTCGGACTACACCCGGTAGCGAGGTTTCTCAACACAAACTACATTACTCTCCAAAGAAAGCAATCTCTAAACGGACCCAAGCTGATCACCCCCTCCGACCAAAGCGAAATTAATGGGGGATCCTATTACTCCCTCCGGTCATAAAAACAAGTCGCCGTTGACTTTTGAACACACTTTTGACCATTCGTCTTATTCAAAAAATTCTGTAGGTTATCATTTATTTTGTTGTGATTTATTTTATCATTAAAGGTACTTTAAGCATGATTTATATTTACGCATGTTTGCACTAAATTTTTGAATAAGACGAATGGTCAAAGGCGTGTTCAAAAGTCAACGACGATTTGTTTTTATGACCGGAGGTAGTATATTAATTAATACAGCCCAAAAAGGCGCATTGATGCTAGTCTCTAAAATAACGGAAAGAGCCACGCTCTGATGCTCCCGCTGCTGCCATGGACTAGCTAGGACACATGCATATGCATGCACAATACTATACTCCTACACATGGAGTATAGTACCAGTAGCTAGTGCTCCTCTTCTCCTTAACTAATCTCTGCCTTGCCTGCGGAATTAACTCGCCTGATCCCTCTGCGGCGGTAATAAATCGCCATCGCATGCATACCGTGCTTTAGCTAAGCAAAGAAAATGCACAGTAACACGCATAGTAAACTAGTAATTAATGGTATATAGTACGTATGATGGTAACCATGCATGTGGAGCAGTGGAGCAGATCAGCGCGTACGTACGATCGATGGCGACCATCTTCGCTCGATCGATCCGGTGGCAGAGAGCTGATCAGGCAGATCCACGAAGCAGCTCGATCCAACGAAAGCTACTTGGCTGCTTCGTGAAGAACCGGCACTAAACGCCCCCTGCAAAACCTGGCGTTTTTCGCAGGGTTTTGACGTGTAAATGGGGCACGTGACACACACACACGCATATGCATACTCTCTCTCTCTCTCTCTCGTTCGGAACCAGCTCGATCGATGGATGGATCATGGATGGACGTAGTAGCTGGGGGTAGTGGTCTCTGGGAGGGACCATGGCGGCAGCGAGACGCCGGCCGGCCGCCTCCCCACCCTAAGCCCTAAGGATTCCCCATGAAGAACCCTACCTGCACCAGCTGCTCTGCCTACACCTTAGCTTCGTCTTTCTTTTACATCCTTCATCATCCTTGCGATGCTTGCTACCCCCAACGCCCACAAGCTACCAAGTAGTAAGCAATCTCTCTCTCTCATCTATCTCTCTCATCATGAGAGAAAGAAAAGAAGAAACTGAAACAGGAGTGGCACTGTAGCTGCGGCGATAAAGCTGATCGGCGCTACGCCTCGCTGCATGCATGCCTAGCTTTGTGCCCGCGGCCATGCATGCACCAGCACCGTTAATCATCTCCGGCCGGAACAACATGTACATATGTGCTCCCCCGCCCCTTCTCGTATAAGTTTATGTAAAAAAAAAAACAATGTTTCGCAGCTCTAGGACTCTAGGTATGATTTAGTTTGGTTATGATGGCTAGATAGATTCATCTCAAAAATATTTTCACAACAATATTATAATTTTAGTCATATTTATTAAAAAAATCTCAATAGTTGTCTAGCGGTCCGAGTTGTGTTTTAGAGCATCTCCAACGATGCTTAGATAGGTACGTAGCTATAAGGATGTCAACTTAGCATTTTGCTTATTTAGAGAAGAAAAAAAAAGAGAAGACACGATATAGACTAGCTTTTAACTTAGGGCATCTCCAATAGTTATAGCTAGTTGCTTGCTACAAGAGGGTATCCACCTCAACTATAGATAGCACAAATTAAACTATTTTTCAATAATCCATCTTTAACACAAAACCCAAAGATAAGATGCGTCCCATGTCTAACTGAAAGCAAATGCTCCTCGTGAACTAGCTCTTTATCAAAATCAGTCTACAAGTCTCCTTGTCCTCTCTCCACCTAGACAAATACTAGATGATGTTCCCCTCTTGTAGCTAGCTGATTGTACCCCATTGGAGATGCCCTATGGTGCAGCTAGCTGTTAGCTATAAACAAGTGCTATGTCATCTATAGATAACACATAGTTAGCTTTTTCAATGGACTAGCTATAATATTGACTATAATATTGAATATGGATCCACATGTAATAGATAGTAGGTGCATTGAAATCAGCTATAGACTAGCTGCTAGTTACTCCCTCCAGTTTGATAATTCCTGTCGCTAGAGCGTTTTGTGTTTAGTTGAAAAATTCATGTCGTTCTAGGATGCATTGATTGCAAGCAAAACTTTACGTGGCCCTAGAACCATTTGTTGGGTGTGCATGTAAATAAAGTGTAGCATCAAATTCGAACCTAGACATGCAACTCATGGGAAAGTGGGAGCAACCACTAAGTTACAAGCATTTATTTGACCATATGGAGTACTACGAGATATTTAATACTTCCTTGGTATGTGAGATCATGTCTAAAACGACAGCAATTATCAAACTGGAGGGAGTAGTAGCTAGCACACCGGCCTCTTTCTCTCCTCCACATAAGCAAAAGACTGAGTTGGAATCCTTATAGCTAGCTGATATGACACCATTGGAGATGCTCTTATAGCCAATATATACCTTATTAATTCTAATATGTATGTACACTAGTGAACGTTGATCCATATTAATTTTGCTTACTATGCTATAACTAGTCCATTGGAGAGGCTGTGATCTACGAGTATATGATACGTATAAATGACATGTCCATTTCTTATATCCAGTGGTTGGTTATGTCACCGAAGATCGCTGCAATTTATTTCAAGGTTCGTAGATGCGTAATTACTCGTCATTAATCTGCGAGTTTTACCCGTGGTCGTTGCAGTTACTGTTTGGTGGAGGTAATTAAAGAGCGGCCGGGGATGAAAAGGGGGGAAGGAGATGAACAGTGCCTGCGTAGTACTAGCATGGCCTTTGCACCCGTCACATCCTTGCTTCCTTCCTTATATCTTCCTCCTATATAGCAAGGGACGAGAGGGAAACTATGGGTCCGTGAGAACGAAAGCAAACCATGCATCGGTCGTACTCGTACGTGGTACGTACGTATACCACACGCTGGTTGATCTGGTGCGCACCTACATGCATATATGGCTACACATATGCATATATGCCTTGTCACAGCCCGCACTAGCTATTTCATCACTTGGTTGCTTCATTCTCTCCCTACAAATCTACTTGCAAGCTTGCAATGGGATCTTTGTTTTGACATAGTCTCTAGAAATAAATATGTACGAGACTTATATGTCATAGTGTACATAGATATATCTTGTAATCCGCTAAAGACCGGCCTGTAACTAAGAGGTATAGTTTCTATCTCTCTTCTCTTTTGAACCGTTATAACTATATGCTCTGACACCATTAATTAGAGATGCTCTTACACGGCTCTGAAACCTTTTTAACTGATTGGCAGCGTCACTTTCCATTCGTTAAAAGAAAAGCTCAAATCTTACAGTTGTACTACACACTGACTAGTGCTGCCCTGCTGCTTCACAAATGCACTCGAATTTACTTATTACTACCATGCATACATCAGCTTGCCTCTAGGCTGTAGCAACCACCAGCCTTCACGTTGCAGTGACATGTGACAGGGGCCCAAGAGATCTAGAGGGTGCAGAAAGGAGGCTGGAGAAAATCTGAAAAGTGCGAATGAGATGCTAGCTACTACTTAATTGTCGTCACTGAGAGGATTAATTACATATATTTAATTAAGATGACGATCGAGCTGATACTAGCATATCTCTCGCGGATTACCCAACCAAATGATGGTGCCGACGGGCCTAGCTATCACAACAAAAATTAACAGTATCGTACATCATCCTTTCTCAGTTCTCACTTGGCTCGAACTTGGAAGCCATTTGTACAGATCTGATGTACTTGTCAAGCAATATACAGAACTGCAAGTATATATAGCTGACAGAGTAGTTCTTATAAATCATCAGTCCCTGTCGAACATTTCACGAATGCCAAGAAAACGATTTACAGGTAATTAGCATGCATTATCTTGACATCATTGACGAGCACGCATGAGAAAGAATCGGAATCGTATGCATGGCATTTTCTCACGGAAAGGTCCAAAGGGGTCACTGATTATTCCCTTCTCCCATGACCTTTTCATTGAAAGGAACACAACACAAGCGCAAGGGATGAGGCCGAGGGATATATTATATTTATCTATATCATCCATCAGTACGTTGCGTGACAAATACATTATACATATATTTGACTGTTGGTGATAGCGACCACTGGGTTTATGTACGCAAATTAAAGCACAAACCTATTCATGCTAATTGACGAAATGCGGAAATCTGCACACTTAATTTAGTTCAACACTTTCCCCAGCTCCGCAGAAATTTAAGAATCAAGCTACAGGAGTCTCCCCTTTCTTAATCACCTCATTAATTGGATGCATGCATTATGTGCGATTAATTTTTACGTTAGTACTTAGGAGAGTAATGAGTACTGAATACTGATTGATTAATTGAACTTTTGGCTGTTCATTTTGTAGTAACACCTGTTCCCACCCATCAGGTATTGCAAAGATTCTGAATTTTTAGTATTGTTTTTTCAGGTTTTGGTCAAGTTGTCGACACAACAGTAACGAAAAGGGTCTCGTAGTACTGTACCCATGATATTCTAGATCTGCCTTAGGTAAAATGTCTTGTCCAAAATTATATCTCCCATCCCTCCCAGCACAACTGTATCTCATATATATGAATGAATGAATGAACGAACGACAATAGGACTAACTGTATCTCATATGGATGAATTAATTAATTAGCGGTGCTAGTTTTTCGATCAACGTAAAACATATTTCATCGCGCTATACAGGTAAGTGTGAGTATGAGTTAATTACTTGATATGCCACATGCATAACACTCAAAAGTATCATATGACGTGTTTATAAGTTGCATCTCAATGCATGAATGCTTGAATAATTGAAATTCATTTTTGTGTCATGAAAATGGTTTCCAATAATTCTGATTTAGAGCTATAGGGTGCATTTCATTATCTAAGAAAAAGCTAGGGCGCATTTAAAGTAAACTTATAGGACCAATTTAGTTCCACATAAATCTATCATATATATAAAGGAGGGGGAAAAGAAGCCACCACGTAAGTCCACATCACTTAGATTATTTCAGCCATTCGATCAACGGTGGGACCAAATTATAACGGCCTAAATCAATCAAAGAAATTGTCACATAAATCAAGAAAAAAAAGATCTATGCCGTTGATTTTGTGGGGCCGGACTATAACGACTTAGATTAAAAGAAGAATATTAGAAATTCAGCATAGATTAATCAAGAAATTATCACATAAATCAAGAAAAAAAATAAAAGATCTATGTGGCTTAGATTAAAAGAAAATATTAGAAATTCATATGAAATACTAAAGTTGATATAATATTTTTGAGATAAACTTTAAATACGATCTAATATATTAAAGATAGATTATAAGTTAGAGATAAACACTATATACCAAAACAAATATAGCCGCGCAAACGCGCGGGCCACCTCGCTCGTTGGATATGAATTCAAGATCACTAATGATTATATATAATAAAGTGTACCAGTACCCTCGCCGGAAATTAAGGAAATGCATTGTACTTCCAAACTTGATCAAAACGTGAAATATTTGTTTTTGTGCATAGAAGCAGAATAAACAAATGATAATGTCTTCTAATATATCAAATGAGAAATACTAGCATCCCCAGAAATACGGGAGTCCTCCCAACACAGTTCCAGATAGAAAAGAAGCTCATTTCGTAAATTTATAATTGAGGTTCAGATTGAAAAATTAAACATGCATAACTTCACAAAAAGTAAAATTGAAAACAAGAACTGTAAATATTTATTTTAAAAATCCAATTGGAGCTCAGGTTGTATTAAGCATGTAAACCGAAAGTAATTTTAAGCAGTTAGCACGTACCCTTAAATTTCCAAAAACAAGTTGATATATTAATAGGGAAAATCGACATGACCACACTGATGGTAAGTCATGCACAACTTCTAAACTCTCTTACCTTCTTAAGTAAGCTGCGAAATTTAAGTATTTTGTTCTGCTTAAAGCAATTTTATTTATATAAAAGCAGCAACACTATTTCATGCAAAAAAAAAAAAGAGACAGGTCCTCACTGTTTCAAATAGATCAATATCAGACCCCCCGATAATTGAATACCAAATAGTACTATATGGCGGTTCTGAGTCTCCCTAAATGCTATCTGTCATACATAAATTAAATGAGGTGCAAGGTAGAGCTTGAGTGATGCAATCACAGTACCATGTGAAGATATATACAATGTCATTTTTTGTGAGAGAAACAACTAGTTGATTGCAGCTTGTTGCACAAAGATATATCGGAAAACAAGACAAAAAAGGGTATCCTGAAAAAAAAAAGATAAAATCAATGCACAGCCTCTAGAGTCTAAAATAAAATCAATAAAAAGCTTAGAGGCGGACATTTCCAGTTGTGTTAAACGTGGAGGAAACTTGAGCAAGATAACTTTCTAAGATATTTCATATTTTCTTTACCAAAACCATCTGACATTTAATGGGCCATTTTGAGGATAATTTGTGGGTACATTGTTATTAGTACCTCGGTAATTAAGAATCTAGCTATAACGACAACTCACGACGGCCATGCACACCCAGATTGCCGCAGGCCGCAGCCTTCAGACTGACAACAATTTGGCAGTACAATCCAGAGCCTATTCCAGATTGAAAATTGAAATAAATTTGAAGCACAGAATGAATTGTGATGTGATGTGACGTGATGGGAGGATGAACGGACAGATGGAACTCACCGACCGCTGGAAATTGAAAAACCGGTACCGGAGAGAATGTGCGAGAGCCATGAACTACTCTTTGCAAACGCCAAAACTTCTAGAGACGTTGGAAACGCTAACAATTAATGGAGGAGGCGATCGAGAGCACATAGCTACTAGGCCTTTTTCAAAGCTTCCAATCACCTAATCATTTGATCCTTCCCGCCATCTCTCCCTAGCTAGATCTCTCTACCTCACTCGATCTTCATCGCGCATATGATGACTAGAAGAAAATCTCACTCACTCACTCACACACATACTCTCACTCTCTGTCTCTTCTCTCACAGTCACTCACACACACACACACACACACAATAAGCGCAATTAATTAGGAGTAGCACAGCAATTAATCATCCAAGCAGCGAAATTCCCAAGCTAATAAGTAGGTATATAGCTAGACGGGTAGCTAGCTAGGGCTCAGCTTTTGAAGAGCAAAGGTAAAGCAAAGGCACAGCACCTTATGGAGTTAGACATGCATATGTATAGGAGAAGAAGGTAGCAAGCACCAGTGTTGGGAGCAAAGGCAAAGAAACCTTAACTACTTGTAGTACTCCAATGGAAGACACAGCAGCAGGGAACAGCATCATCACCACCATTGAACAGCAAGCAAGAAAGCAAGCAAGCAAGCAAGAAAAAGAAAAGCAAGAATGGAGGAGGAGGAGGAGGAGAGTGGAGTGAGTATCAATCAAGCCACTCTACTCTAGCTCCCTAGTCAGTGCACCAAACGAACTGTCAAGATTTTTAATTTTTAATCATTGATCTCCCTAGCTAGTCCCAGCTTTATGCTAACCTGAGCTGATTGATGGCTGGTGCTGCTATGCCTAACGAAACAGTGAGGTGAGAGTGATCGAGAGCCAGCGCATCGATCGATCGATCTCGTAGTATCAATTTATGCATCAATGGGATCGAAGCTAGCTGCAGCTAAGAATTTAGAGCTAGTAACAGTTAAAAATTAAAGAGGTAGATCAAGAAGCTAGGCATGGAGCCATGGAGGTGTTGTGATCGATGGATGGAGACCTCGGCGAGGTGGTGGTGGTGGCGGCGCGCGGCGGCGGCGGCGGCCATTTGAAGGATCACCTCGGGTGGCCGTGGAAGAAATGGGCGCCGCCGTAAGCGCCGAAGGGGCCGGGCGTCGGATAGGGGTCCATGACCACAGCCGATGACGACACGGTGCCGGCGACGCTGCCCGCCTCGCCGGCGGCGGCCGTGCTCGGGGAGGAGCCCTCGCCGGCGTGCAGGCGGATCCCGGCGGCGGTGAGCGAGGGATCCGGGCCGACGTCGTGCAGGATGCCCTTGAACATGTGGCCGCCGATGCTGACGGTGGTCTGGTACGCCACCTCGGCGTCGGCCTCGTCGACGGGGCCCAGCCGCACGCAGCGGAACACCGCCTCCGAGCTCACCTCCCGCGGGAACCTCTCCGCCGCCACCATCTGCTGCTGCTCCCCTGAGGATGTGGTGGTGGCGGTGGTGGAAGAGGGCTGGCCGGCGTCGCGCGAGCGCTTGGAGGGCTCGCCGGCGGTGGGGGCGGCGGCGAGCTGCTGCTGTCGCTCGCGGCGCTTGGAGGCGGGCACCCAGGTGGACTTGACGTGGGTGGGGCAGTCGAAGCCGCGGCTCTTGCAGCAGGTGCGGCAGCGCATGTGGGCGCAGTCCTTCTTGGCCTGGTTGCCGCAGTCCTGGCAGCTGATGGTGCCGGCGGCGGAGGCGGCGGCGGCGCCGGAGCTGAGCCCCCTCGTGCCGCGCGACGAGGAGCCGGAGGCGGCGGGGTCATCGGCGAAGCGGATGATGTTGGGGGCGTAGAAGGGGTGCTCCGGCTGCTGCTGCCATAGCTGGAAGCCGCCGCGGGAGGTGGCGGTGGCGGTGTAGAGGAAGGCGGCGGCGGAGGAGGAGTCGGCGCCGGCGCCGGCGGCGGGGTGGACGGGCGGGTGGTGGTGGTGGTGGTGGTCGTCGCGGCCGCGGCTGTGGCCTCCTCTGCCTAGAGGGAAGCCCGCCATGCGCCCAGATCCATAGATCGCCGCCGCTGCGCCCTCCTGCCGGCCGTCTCTACAGCCGACCCCGCGCGGCGGCGGGCGCCGCCGCCGTCATGCCTGAGAGAGAGCAAAAAAAAACCGGAGCTTTCTCCGCTCCTGCAGCAGCAGCTGCAGCTGCAGCTCACAGCTCAGCTCAGGTCGTGGCGTCGCGCGCGCTCGCTGGTGCAATCGTGGCGGGTTAAACTTTTGGCTTGTCTGCGGCTGCGGCTGCGGCTGCGCGTATGGTGGGGAGGAGGAGGCAGCTTTTTGGACGGTGAGAGGAGTGATGAAGGCGAAGGGGGAAGGAGATAGAGATAGAGAGAGAGAGTTAAGATGGGGGAGGCGACAGAGAGGGCCTGCCACGCCGCCAACGAGCCTGCCTGCACTGCACGCTCCCAAACTCCCCCATTTATTTCCTTGGCCTCTCTGTCTCTGTCTTGCGAGAGCTGATGAAAATGGGGGGTGCTGCACTGCACTGCACTGAGCCACTGACCCAGTGCAAACATGCCGCGACATGCCGACATGCCGCAGCTCATGTGCAAGACCCCATATCCATATGCATGGAGCCCTGGAAGGAAGAAGAAGATCCACGGAATTTTGGTTCAAAACTATAGCCAGTGTTTGTATATGCCTGTGCCTGTGTGCTTTGAAAATTGTCAGGCGATGTATGTGACGTTTGCGTAGCAGAATCCAAGAATTTGGGCGTTTTGGTTCAGCTTTAATCTATTAGCAGCCACCGGATTGAGGATAGATGTTCTGCCTTTTTGTGACAATTCATAGCATTTTCTCTCTTTGTAACCGGATCCGGTTGTCCACATATTTTCTTTTTTGCCTTTGATTAGGGCTCGCCAGATTCATAGCAACATGTTTTCGTCAAAAAACAAGAAAAATCGGTCTAAAATTTTTTTGGTATCTATATCATTAAACATACATACACCAATGCAACCTGACCCACGTGGCACGTAATTCCTACTTTGCCATTACTTTTACCCATCTTAACCGTTTCACATTTATATCTATCTTATTAGACAACGCGCTAGCGTTGTCCTCGTCCGCGCGCCACGCGTCCCTGGCCACGTGACTACCTGCGCTTGGTCCGCTTCAGCCCGCCCTTCCGTGTTGTTCGCATGCGCGCGTACGCTGCATCCGACAGCTCTGCGCATCCTCGCCGTTCGCCTTCATCCGCCCGCATACTTGCGTCCTTGCCGTTCACGCGCCGGCGTACGTCGGATCCAACGGCGCGCCGTGGGCGCGCGTACTGTCCTAGTTTTGTACATTCACGTACGTAGTCTCATGCAAGCAACCAAGAAACTTTGTATTAAATTGATTCAAGACAAACATAACCAAACACCATCAACATCTACTCATCTAGGTTAACGAAGTCACCCCGGAAGTTTTGTATAAGCTCAACAAGGACAAGGTAGATAGATGTAATCAAATAGATATAAACTTTGAATAAGCAAGAGTCTTTCAGTTGGGATGATCAAGAGGAGAGAGTTGATAGAACTGTTCAAAGTGAGGTAGGAGAGGTTGCAGTTTATGCAATACAAAAAAATCCTAGTCCTGTTAAAAGGAAATTGTCTCAATCAGCAGACCAGCCTTTTGCGAGTTCTCCTGGCACCCCCTGCCACCGAACCAATATGGCACCCATGCCCGATGGTTCACACGTGGCTGCACCAATCTTGAAGCAAAATCCCCAAACGCCGGCATCGCCGAGCAAGAAACGCAGTCTCTAGCCTCACCGGCGCAACCGCTTCCCTCCGTCGGGCGCCGCCGCCGCTTTCCTCTCGCCGGGCGGCGCCGCCGTCGTGCTGCCGGAGTCGTTGCTTCGCCACCGCTGATTCACCGGGAGCCGCCGCCTCCATCGCCGCTGCCGCCGGGAGCCGCCGCCGCGCCGTGCGTGTGGAGTCGCTGCTTCGCCACCGCCGATTCACCGGAGCCGCCGCCTGCCGCGCCGCTTGCCGGGAGCCGCTGGCTCCACCGCCGCCGCCGCTTCGCCGGGAACCACGGGCTCCATCGCCGTCGCTTCGCCATGAGCCCGTGAGGAGGATGCCGTGGTCGTCGCTGGCCGTGTCGCGCGTGGAGATGATGGTGAACGCCGCCATCCGAACCCGCACCTAGGCGGCGCCGCCGCCCCCTGTTGAAGATGGGCGCCGCCGTCGGTCTGGGCTAGCCGAGATGGAGGGTCCGGGCGCCACCGGCCGTTCCGCGGTGGAGGAGGAAGCAAGGGCCGCCGCCATGGGGGGTCCAAGGCGGACAACAACAGCTTGGATATATTCCTGGAGCGCCGATCATGCAGCGGCAAAGGCATGCGGCAGTGTGCTGCGAGCAGCGGCGATGCGACCCGGATATGCGGAGGGCAGATCGGAGCAAGGCCTTCGTTGATCTGAAAACTATCGAAAGCAAGAGAGATATAGAAAGGATTAGCACTAATACTCACCAATCAACGTGATTTTGCTGTTTCCATTTTGACGTAATGCAGATTTTTATTGTCTTCCAGTGCATGTGGCTTTGATGCTACGATTTGCTAACATTGGCTTTGATCTTGATGCCTCTGCTGCGAACTTCGATCTACTATATGCCCTGATCGACTTGGTCAGTTGGTCCTTGCCTGCCAGTGTTGTGAACTTCTCATGGAATCTGACTGATTTGGTCCTTGCCGGCGTGGTGGACTCCAATTGAATCTCCTCCGTGCATGCGTTCTCCGTCCATCTGTTGGCGTGGAATAGATCGTGCTTCATGTTTTCGCGCCGAAAACTTCCCTCACGCTTCCTGTCCTTCCGCGCAGCCGTAGTCCTTCGTCATGGATCACGAGAGATTTTCTCCCGTCATGGATCACGCGAAGCGCCCGGCAAAGCGGCGGCGGCGGTGGAGCCCGTGGCTCCTAGTGAAGTAGCGGCAGCAGAGCCCACGGCGACCGGGAAGATGCGGCGGCGGAGGCGGCGGCTCCCAGTGAATCAGGGGTGGCGGAAGCGGCGACTCCCAGCGACGCGACGGCGCCCGGTTGAGGGAAGCGGTTGCGTCCAGTGAGGCTAGAGACCTACGTTTTTACTTGAGGATGCCAGCGTTTTGAGGATTTTTGCTTCAAGATTGGTGCAGCCACGTGTGAACCATCGGACATGGGTGCCATGTCTGGTTCGGTGGCAGGGGGTGCCAGGAAATTTCCTTCCGATGGGTCGGGGGACTCCCATTCTAGCAAAGGCGTCCAAGCTGTCTAGCAAGAAGAATTTTGAAGGTAATTTGACTCTTAACTCTTACAATTCTTTCTCAGTGACTCTTAACTCTTACAATTCTTTCTCAGTTTTGGGTTCTGATGTGTTGACTGAAATTGCTGAAACTGTGGGGGTTAAATGCAACGAAGAAATGTCTTCTAACTTTGATTTGCTTAAGGATATTGAAATAGCTAGGCTAGAGCTGTACAATAAAAATAGAATTGAAGAGGTGGGGGAAAAAATTGTAGAGGAACAATGTGCAGGAAATGCTGTTAATAATCCTAAATTGATAGAATGGCCTCAATCTAGTGAAAGTTCAGAGGAGGATTCTGATGAAAATTTCTCCAAGGTCATTTCAAAAAGTAAAAGAAAGAAAAGAGTAAGAAAGTCCTCAGGAGGGAGGGCTATTGAAAAAATTGAAAAAATAGATAAGTTTAAACTGAAGGGGCGGGGGCCTGCTCAGTTTAAGGAAAATAAGAAGGGGGGGTACTAATACTAATATTTTTTCATGAATTATGTGTTCTGGAATTGTAGGGGTCTAGGGAAGAAGAGGGTTGGCAATTATATCAGGGAGCTGATTTTTTCTCAAAATTTGGATTTTATTGGTTTGGTTGAAACTAAAAAAAGTAAGTATATGGACTGTTTTTTTAGAAAGATTGATCATAATAGCAACTTTAATTGGAGATGGATTGGTGCCCAAGGGAGATCTGGGGGGATCCTCTGTGGGGCAAGATCAAATAATTTTGATATACTGAGCATTCAACAAGGGGACTTTATGTTAGGGATGTTTCTTTGGGATATCTTAAAAAAATCTAGGATTTTAGTTATAACTGTTTATGGGGCTCCTCATGCCGAGGAGAAGAAGATTTTCCTTAGTGAGTTGGCTAGGTTTTGCTCTTATGATTCTTGTCCTATTGTGGTAGGAGGGGATTTCAATCTAATTAGATGTTCAAAGGATAAAAACAATGATAGAATAGATTGGGGGTAATGTCAAAACTTTTAATGCAATCATCAATACTTTTGAACTCAGAGAGTTGGATCTTAATGGGGGTGGATTTACTTGGTCAAATAATAAAAAAAGCCCCACTTTGGTTCGTTTGGACAGAGTGTTTATTAATAAAAAGTGGGATTGTCTCTATCCTTTGTCTAGGATTTCTAAGATACCTAGAGTTTTCTCAGATCATAATCCCATTTTGTTGCAAACCAATTTTGTTAACAAAAGGAAAGATAGAGGTTTCAGATTTAATTTAGAGTGGTGCAAGAAGGAAGGCTATCTGGAAAATGTTGAGAAAGTGTGGTGTCAGCCAGTGGTGGCTCCTACTAAGTTGGATATCCTTTTAATTAAGCTTAGAAGATTAAAGAAATGTTTAAAAGGTTGGGGTGCCAACTCTTTTGGACAAGACAGGAAGATAAAAATTGATACATTGTCAAAGCTTAATTGCCTAGAATTGAAAGAAGAAGAAAGTGGTCTAGAGGGAGAAGAGGTTTTATTGAAAATTCACTTAATACAACAAATGCAAAAAATTCATGAGAGTGAGGAGCTATACTGGTACTCTAGGGCGCATGAGAATTGGCTCCTTGAGGGGGATGCCAACACCGAGTATTTTCATAGAATTGCTAGTGGTCGTAAAAGAAAAAATACTATCTTAGCCTTACAAAATGAGGATGAGATTGTGCATTCTGAGGAGGACATTCTTTTAATGGCTACAAATTATTACAAAAAATTATTTTCAAAATCGGAGGGGAGGGCTTCCATCAACATTGATGATATATGGGATGATAATGAGAAAGTGACTGATCAGGAAAATGAAATATTAACTAAGCCGTTCTCTGAGGAGGAAATCAAATGTGCTATTTTTGAGATGGGTCATAATAAAGCGCGGGACCTGATGGTTATCCTATAGAATTTTATCAAAGTAGTTGGCATATTATAAAAGAAGATTTGATGGATGTTTTTGATGAGTTTTACATGGGGACATTGCAAATTGATAGGATCAATTATGGTCAGATTATCCTGTTACCAAAGAAAATAGGAGCTGTTATGGTACAACACTTGCACCAATATGTCTTTTAAATTGTTGCTATAAGATTTTCACCAAAGTGCTTACTAACAGATTGGAGGGGTTTTGAATAGGATTATCTCTAAATCTCAAAATGCTTTTCTGAAAAATCGATACATAGTGGACAGTATCATGATTTTACACGAAGCAATGCACTCAGTTAAATAGAGTAAGGAATGTGGCATTTTTTTGAAACTAGACTTTGAAAAAGCCTATGATAAGGTGGATTGGGGTTTTTTATTTCAGATGTTAACCCTGAGAGGTTTTGATGAAAAGGTGGTGAGGTGGATTAAGCAAGTTGTATCTGGTGGCACTTTGCATGTCAATATTAATAGCAAGCAGGGGTTCTTATTTTAATAGTTCTCGGGGGTGAGACAAGGAGACCCTTGTCCCTTTGCTTTTTAATATAGTGGCAGATTGTGTTGCTAAAATGATTTTTGTGGCCCAAACAAAAAATTAATAAAAGGGATCATTCTAGACATTGTAGAGGGTCTGACTATTATGCAATACGCTGATGATACAATTTTATGCATGCAACAAGATCTGAATGCTGCTAGGGTTTTGAAATTTATCATGTTTTTATATGAGTTGTTATCTGGCTTAAAAATAAATTTTCATAAAAGTGAAATTTTCATTTTGAATGGAGATGGGGAGACTGAGCAGATTTATTCTGAGTTGTTTACTTGTGATATTGGAACTCTGCCAATTACTTATCTTGGAATGCCAGTTTGGGGGAATAAGTTGAGGGTGATTCATTGGGAGAAGGTCATTAATAAAATTGAAAAGAGATTAGAGGGCTGGAGAGGCAGCTCTCTATCTTATGGGGAGAGGTTGGTATTAATCAATGCTTGTCTTTCTAATATACCCATTTATAGTATGTCCATGTTTTTTATGCCTAAAATTGTGGTAAATAAGTTGGACAAATGCAGGAGGGATTTTTTCTAGAGGGGGAGTGGTGAGAAAAAGAAAGTTCATTTGATTAAGTGGGATAAAGTTTGTAGGCCAAAAAGAAAAGGAGGTTTAGGGGTTCTGAACCTTAGAGACATGAATGTGAGCCTGCTTTGTAAATGGTGGTAGAGATTAGACAATGAAAGAGGTTTGTGGCAGGATTTAGTTAGCAAGAAGTATGTAAAAAATAAAACTATCTCAGGAGTGAAGGCTAAAATGAATGATTCGCCTGGGTGGCGAGACATGTTAAAATGCAGAGATTTATACACTAGTAATAGAAAATACATGGTGGGTAAGGGGGAGAATGTACATTTCTGGAAAGATTGTTGGGCTGACAATGTTCCTTTAAAAAATAAATTCCCTCACATTTTCTCGGTTTGTCAAGATTCTGATATTACAGTCGCTCAAAGTAGAGATAGAAATTGGAGGTTATCCTTTCGGAGGTGGTTAGATCCAACTGATGCCCTAATCTGGGAGGATTTGGTGGAGAAGTTTGCTAGATTTGACTTCAATAATGGACCAGACAAGCCTGTATGGACAGGAGATAATAAAGGAAAATTCACTGTTAGTTCAATGTATGGACTTATCTCTGAAAAATGGCAAAATAGGAATCTGGATAGAATTTGGAAATCTAAAACACCTTTGAAAATTCAAGTGTTCATGTGGATGCTGCATCTGAATGTGTTGTTGACTAGAGATAATCTGAGAAAAAGAAAATGGTTGGGCGATCCAAGGTGTGAATTTTGCAATAACATAGAAACTGTAGAACATCTCTTCTTTTCTTGCCCTGTAGCAAAGGCAATGTGGGGGATAGTCGCAGCTTGTTGTAAAATTAATACCAGACCGACATGTATAGAAGGGTACTATCTTTGGATGACGAAGGTTTGGGGGGGAGAGTAACAAAATTCACACTTTTTGTTTAGCCTCTTTCTGCTGGAGTATTTGGATTCATAGAAACAAGTCTTTTTTTTATGGGGTCAAGGTTAAAACCCCACTTTCTGTTTTGCACATGGTGTGTGCTCTGTTGAATTTCTAGTCAAAACTTTTGTCGGATGAGATGCAAGAGACTATTAGAATATGTTCCCATCAACTGGGTGTTTCTGTTTCAGGATTGGCACAGAATGAACAAGGGAAAAATTGGAACAGTAAGCGTATTACAGAAGGTGGTGATGCTGGCAACATATAGGGGAGGAAAAGCTCTGCCTGCAATTCCTAGTAAAAAACAAAAAGGATAGAGGAGGGCGTTGCTACTGGAGGACGGAGGCGTCGTTTTTCACTGTCTTTTGCCTGTTATTAGAAATTGTCTTTGGAATGGCTAAAGTCTGTCTTAATTGAACTTGCTGTGACCTTTGTTTAGATGTGCTGTGTCACTGGATATTGTAATAACAGTATACTTGTTGTTTCCGTTATCGTTCTCGTTAATGGAAATTGGGGGTCTCCCTCCTCGTGGAAAAGATATAAACTTTGAATTTTTTAGGACCGAAAATCAAGGATCCTCGCAATCATATATTGCTTAAAAGAATGTACATGCCTAACTTAGAAAAGCAAAAAATGCAAACAAAAGAAGGCAAAAGAACAATACGAAGCAGCGAAATTTATTAAGTAATGACTACCCTCTCAACATGGAGAATTAAGATAACAATGAGCGGTCCGTGATTGATGACGGATTTAGATTTGACTTAAAAATTTTATCGTTTCACCGAAGCTCAGTGTGCCAGCAAACAAGAGAGAGCATATAGTTCCTTCTGGAACTATCAAGTACTGAAAACAACTTATGCTTAGGTCGTCTGTTAATACTTTTGTACGCATTGAAGTGAGAGGTGCTAGCTGTGATTAACTGTGATATGCTTGTAAAATAGAGTAAAATGCACCAGAGGTCCATTAACTTATAGCGTGGTGTCACATAGGTCCATCAACTTCCAAACTACAGTTTTGGGTCCATTAACTCTTTAAGTTGTTCACTGCAGATCCGTACCCCTTCGTTTTATGTTTAGATCCGACGTGGCATGAACAATTTAAAGAGTTAATGGACCTACAGTGAACAACTTAAAGAGTTAATGGACCTGCAGTGAACAATTTAAAAGAGTTAATGGACCTGCAGTGAACAACTTAAAGCGTGGGGTCCATGCCACGTCGGATCTAAATATAAAACGAAGGGGTACGGGCCTGCAGTGAACAACTTAAAAAGTTAATGGACCTAAAACTGCAGTTTGAAAGTTGATGGACCTAAGTGACACCACGCTATAAATTAATGGACCTCCGGTGCATTTTACTCTATAAAATATATTGGATGAATAATGGTTATTGTTCAAGCGTAACTCGAGTAGTCTTCATGTTGATGAAAAATCAAACGATCACATGCATGGCCAATAGAGGACATTTAAAACTCTGGATTAGTTAGAAGCAGCCGTCGTGATCGATGCACAGCTTAATTTGGCCCCGCTAGCTGTTTCCATTAGCCCGGTCTTTTCGGGTCCTTTTGATCGAGAAGGATGGATTGTTCTGAACATTTAGGGGTAAAAATGGAACAGGTAATATGCCTTACGGTATATAGAAAAAATATTGCAACGTACCTCAATCTATAAAAGCAACGCCAATTAGAAACAGTATTGAGATCAACGTCTAGTCCTCTTGCTTCAATCAAGCATTTGTAACATGCATGACACAATGCTTCCACCACCAATAATATAGGAATTCTATGTGCGCTCTGAAAGGCATGCTTTTCCTTGCCAGAGGTTTTGCACCAATACCCTAATCTAACTTTTCCATTGCTCCTTCTGATTTGCCTCCGTCAACCACATATATAGAATTCTGTACAACAATTTGTCACAAAACTCTAAACACATAGGGAGAGAAATACCAGTATCCCATGAATAAATTGAGAACCATGGGTATCAACCATACCAAAGACATTGTCATGAAGGTCGCCAAAGACTATCATCATCCCAATGAATTTTTGATTAAAACTTAAAATAATTGTTTAGGACTTTCAAAACTAGAGTAATTTGGACTAATCACCAGACTGCACTGGCTAACTAGAAATAAAAAATGGATGATTAATATATTAATTATGAATACAAAAAACACAATTCAAACTTCCTTCCAATTTTGCTTGGCAAAATTATCTTTTGTTAAAATATGATAACAATCTGTCTTATATTTGATCTGTATGCATATATTTTTTAGGCAACATATTCAGTGCAAAAGAGTCTTCAGTGCACAAATGCAAACATCAATCCTCGGCCCTTGGATCTCATCCCAACGGCCCAGCCCCAACCACCTCCCTAATCCACCAGCGCCTCGGTTTCTGAAAAGAAGGGGGAGGGGGTTCTAAAAAAAGAGGGGGAGGGCGAGGTGGTTGGGGCTAGGCCGTTGGGATGAGATCCAAGGACCGAAGATTGATGTTTGCATTTGTGTACTGAATACTCTTTTGCACTGAATATGCTGCCTGTTGTTAAGATCTATATATCCGATTGTATTCGTGTATGAAATCCATATAATCCCCATAAAAATTAATGTTGAGATCGATAAAAAATACTGACACAAATATGAAAAGACTCCTATATCGATCCTATCTATACCCAGTCCGTTTTCACCTACGTGTATTGATATTCGTTACCTAATTCTGACGTATGCGATTGGACGGAAGCGAGGAGCTAGCTCGCAGCCCTGTCTCCATCTCGTCCCGGTGCTTATTAGTAGCGTACTGTAGTAGTAGGAGTATTAAATTAGTAGCTGCTGCACTGTTGGGATTAGACTAATTTGACTCCTCGCTGACGAATTTGAGATCTGCATATTTGAGCGGATTGGCTTTTGTGTAATAAAAATTACTAATTAATTGCCCCCCCCCAATGATCGAGGCGATCTAGCGGAGATTGACCTGCATGATTTCCTTAATTACGAGCACTTCTCAAGTTCTCATGTCGTTGCCTGCAGATGGAAGCAGCATCTCTTCCACCCCGGGTTTCGATTCCTGCGGATCCGTATGGAACTAATGCCCTGGTTGATTCGTGGTTCGGTTCCGTTCGATTTAATTGGGGTAAAAAATTGAAAGACTTAAAAAGAACATAAAATAATGTTAAATTTTTTAAAGATCGTTAAGATAAATTACCTGAAAGCTCAAAAAAAATATTATAAAATATTACACTGAATTGATGTCCTATAAAAAATAATAAATTTTAACTCAACTGAATAAAATTTAATTAAACTACGAATTAAAGAGGACCTAAAGTTATCTTCCAACTCTTATAAAAGCTGTTGGCATCGATACCTCTCAAAGTACAATTTTATCACTAATTGTGATGGTGATTTTATCTCTCTAGCTAGTCAGTCAAGGGGGTTCTTTGGTTCCAAGGAATCTCAAACGTGGGGATATATCATATCGGAAAGGCTAGTGACCGGGAGTCTGGTGCCTCCGGACTCCTGCGCGCTATGCGCGAACGTGCGGGGGGTGCTACACTGTGCAGGTGTGGCCCACGGTATTTTTTTCTTTTGGTTACCATAATTTATGACTGGATGCTCTAATCACAAACCATTTGCACCAACGTGTTCCTCGTATTTTTACGAACAAAACAAGATATATGTTGCCATATAACTCTTCAAACTTACCTGGTGAAACTTGGGTTTCGCCTACTGAAACTTGGGTTTTGTCTACGGAAACTTGGATTTCATATTAGTTAAACTTGCCAAACTGCCAAGTTTCATTAGGTTTAATGCAAGTTTCATCAAGTTTCAACAGGTCTCATACACAAGTTTCTTCAAGTTTCATCAAGTCAATTCAAGTTTCAATAGGTTTCATCCAAGTTCAGGTTACATCGAAGTTTCATCCAAATTTCAACAGATTTTGTCAGCACACGACCAAGTTTCATTAGTATAGATGTAAGTTTCATAAGTGCCTTCTCCTAGTTTCACATAAAAAATTGAAAAGTGAAAAAAAAATAAAATAAAAAGTATTTAAAATGGGTTGCTCTCGATTTTAGAAGAATTATGAAATTTATTACATGTATTTTGAACACTGTTTGAATTTTGTACAAAATCAGAAGTTTAATTGGAAATTTAATCAACTGTGCACAGTTAACTAGTCTGAGCACAGCGATGCAAGCGGAGAGCACGGAAGAGCGTTGGATCCGCGTGGCGCCGGCGATTGAACGGCCCAGGCTGGTCCGGCCCGTGCGCCAGACGTCCGATGCCTAGCGCTCGCCATATCATATATATAGGGAAAAAGAACTATTGAGTTGTTGTGGCTCCACAAATTATAAATTAAGACATGATTAAAATCCACACACACACACACACACACACACGCACACACACACACACATATATATATATATATATAGTTCAAGTATACGACAGACGTTCATTAATTAGATATGTAATATAAAGAAGATAATATCCCAAACATAATGATAGCACTCATGAAGGAAATCCTCAAATTTAGTTTGAAGAGATGTTGTAAGTCAAACATCCTATAAATCTTTTCTTATTGAGCTCCTCGATTTTTCCTCAGTTTTTTTTTAGCACTGAGGCCCTAACATTTTGGCCTTGTTTGTTTCAGATTAATGTTGAGCTGCGTTTTACTGTAGCAAATTTGTGACCCACTCGAAAGACGTTTTAAAAAATTCAAAAAATTATGAAAAAAATTATTTTGCGAACTTTAAGAAGAACTATTTAAAAGCCCACAAAAATAACTACAAAATATTACAACATTTGGCCTATACAAAAATAACAAATTTTTATTTAATTTAATTCAATATAATCTGAAACAAGCAAGGCCTTTATCTCAAAATCCCTGCATTTTTCACGTTAGACAGTTAAACACATCTTTTATATAATTAACGCGGTTTTGTTTCTTGCGGTATGCAGCACGGCGTGGCATTTGAATCCTACAATTTTTAATCTTATGAATCAAAGCTGTCCTAGGTAAAAGAAAAGCAGACTTTAGCTAAGATCTTCTCTAAACAAATGCATGCATGGTGCATCTTAACCTCTATATATATACATTAGAAAGGGAAAGTAACAAACAAAATGCGCGCAAGTTTCGTGGGAGTTGATTTTCCCACGAGAAAAAAAAAAGAAGACGTCGAGCTCCTGCTCCAGATGCGTACAGGTACAACTAGCTTAGCGTTGTACCTACAGTTAAAATTGCTCGATCCCAGTAAAAATTATGAAGGGGTCGGGGGAGTATTTTACAATTCTACTGCACGCACCGGTACGCATGCACCATTGTGTACGACGACGAAGTATCATGCTCCCTGAAATCAAACAAGCTAGGCATGCATATATACCTTGCTCAATATACAGCACCTCGTGTACGTACGTACCTTGATTAGTGAATGATTCTTTAGTCTTTACATGCTCGCATGCACATATGTGTGCGTCTTGGGGGCGTAACCAAGCGAGATTGAAAACGCTGGGCTGCACACAGGTAGATCTAGAGATTCTACTGCAGTGAGCAACAGCATGTGAAAGAGAGGTTGCTACTGACGTACGTAGGTGAAAGAGAGGTTGCTGTCCTTCACTTCCTTGTGCTGTGAATCAGTGTTTAACTGTTTACCGCTGGTAACATGCGGAGCAAAAACTTGCTCGATCTCGCAGCCAGCAGCAGGATGCGACAGTGATAGACACTGCAGCTTTTGATCCGGATGTAAACAAAAAGGGGCCGCGCATGATAGATTCAGGATTTTTTTTCAGACCGATCGAGAGAGCTTCTAGCTTGTTTGCTCTCTCTCTCTCTCCTTTCGAAGGATAGGAGGAAGCTCTGAAGGCAGTGATTCTGCCATGAGGATGAACAATGCTTCACGTGCTCGATCTCTTTCTTCCTACCGATTAACCTAGCTCGCGGACCGGGGAAATAGTGTTCTTCCAAGAACGTCAAGTGCATTGCATGGAGACCTGGGTACAGTGAAGTGAGGTGAAGTGACGCGTCACAAGCGCACCCACCACTGGTTTGTTTCTCAACTCACAGTTTTGCTAAGGTTCTGTTCCAGAGGATTTATTGTATTTGATTTATATATGTTAGCTAGAGTCCGATCGATGCGATCCGGTCCATCTCATGGCCCACGTTGATCCAACTCCGCTCGAGACCAACACATGTTCTCGAGCTCAAGTTACAGGCCCAACTGGAGTCACAATAGAGCTTCAAGCTCACTCAACCCAAAAGACTAGCATAATGGATAATGATCGCCCCGCCTTTTTAAGTTGTGCTCCCCCATCATCGCTAATCGATGTGGGACTGAGGCCTTGTTTGTTTCAGGTTAAATTAAATTAAATTTTATTTTTGTATATAAGCCAAATGATGTAATATTTTGTAATAATTTTTTATAGGTTTTTAAATATTTCTTTTTACAGTTCATAAAATATTTTTTAATAATTTTTTGAACTCTTTAAAATGTCTTTCGAGGGGTCACGAATTTGCTATAGTAAAACTCAACTTTAAGCTGAAACAAAAAAGTCCTAAACCCAACGATCTCCCCCATCACACATTGGACCATCTATCCTACACCATCGATATCTGTGACACGTTCTGGGTGCGATCAGAAGCTCTGATACCACTTGTTAGAGCTCGCTGCGATCCTGCCAAATCATTGCCCAACAACGATTCGCCCCCCCTCCCCGAGACAACACCTGTTCTCGGGCCCAGATCTCAGGGCCATCTGGAGTCACAACCAAGGTTCAGGCCCCCTCAAGCACAAAAAACTAGCCTGATGGATGATAACCATCCTATCTTTTAATTATGCTCCTCCATCACCGCAAACAGATGTTGAACTAAACCCAAGAATATATTTATTTAGCTTATCGTTCTAACTTGCCTTTTGAGATAATCTCGATTGAGAGTTAGATCGTCTTTGTTCGGCTTACGTTTTAGAACTTTTAGACAATCCATTCAAATAGAAATAAACAATTTTTTAGTATTAAATTATTTTAATTTAAATGAAGATGAATAAACAGACGTATAGATTAGATAGGCTAACAAGAACAAACCCTAAGATTTTTATTACATAAGATATATTCCGACCTATACGCCTCCAACCCTCACACCTAATAATCATGTGAGTGCTAAAACCAAGAGAATTGGTTGAATGTATGTGAAAAAATAATTGATTTTTTTATTTGCCTCAAAGTGTCTTGACAATTGATAAAATGCCCCAAAGCACTTTGTCATTGATGATATGCCCCAAAGTATTTGAGCCACTTGACTTTTTGCCTCTTTTAAAAAAAATATTATTATTTTGGCAATCAGTCGCAATGAAAAGACTACCATACTCTTCCCACTCTCTATAGGTACCAAGGCACCAAGAAAGATCGGGTCTGCTATTCTGGTCTCGTGCTATAGCAACGTGTTTGGTGATAGAAGGAGAGAAAAGAAATGGGACATAGGTGCGAACAAACTTACATGGTAGCCGGTTGCTTGTATCTCCTCGAAGTTGAGGGTTTACAAGAGATGATGTTTGGTTATTTGCGCGAGCTGAGCCAGACTGTCAAGAGATGTTGTTTTTCTTCATGGTCGTAGTTTCTCCTTCGAATAAAAAAAAAAAAGAATTTACTTCCCCTACTTCTAAGTTCTAACTTGCCACTTGTTCAGTTCTTCCCCCCCAACCAAACACACTACACGCTATGTAAGATTTACAGCACAAATCTGACAGGCTAGCTAGCTTGTGCACAGCAATGGTAGGACCTTGGTCCCTATCACTGTTTGAATTAATCCATCGGCTGATACGTACTGATGTGAGCCTGGGATCGTTGTCAGTACAGACTAGAGAAGGGGGGCCATCATTTTACAAGAAAAAAAAAAGCCTAAAAAAAATCTGTATGTGTGTGTGTGCGCGTGACGAACAACTGGACAAGTATACAGTAGCAAATATCCCACATTAAAATGCATTTACATAGTACTTACATCTGCAGGGAAATTTATTGGCTCAATGGGAGCCATATGTCCTATATGCTACTATATTCATTCCCTGGGTCAGAACATGGTACGAGTCTAGCTGCAAATCGCAGCGATCGAGCTAGCTGCCTGCGTCAAGAGAAAGTTATCAAGACAGAGAAGGTTGCAAACAGAACAAAGCTGCCAAGAAGGTAACAAAGCCACTGCTAATTTGGGTCTGTACGTGTGTGTGTTGGGGGGTGGTCGTTGAATCATCGAACTAAGCCTAACTAAAGGTTTGCTACAGTAATACGCGAACACAACGATACGCTGAAAGAAAGGTCTAAATAGGTGAAATGAGTAAGCCAAAAACAGTTTTTAACAGTCTTGGAAATCGGCAGGCAGTATAGTTACTCGACTGACAGGGCAGTGGCTTCTGCAGCAACTGGATCTGCGCGAGGAGGAGGAGGAGGAGGAGGAGGAGGAGAGCAGATGGGGGACGCACGTAGCTGTGGCTAGAGCTTAGCCGAGGACACCGGTTGATACGTCCCTGCCTCTGCCTGCGCGAACATGCATGCTGCTTCTGCTTCTGCTGCTGCTGCTGCATGCAAATGCAAGTGCCTGCGCGCCCAACCTTGCAGCGCCTTGCCGCCTGCACTGCACCACACATATTTACGCACTAATACACGGTTCAAATCTTGCTTCAAATTCTTTTTGACAAAGTACGTGGTAATCGTTAAATGAATTATGGATTTGCTGAAATGGAGTAGTATTTTGTATTGTCCTAAAGAACAGGGTGGGCTAAGGATTCAAAGCCTAAACACTCGGAGCAAATATTTATTTTGCAAATGGCTCTTTAAATTTCTAATTCAGATGAGGTTTGGTAAAGGTTACGAGTACTTTGCAGTAAATATAATAAAAATAAGAGTCTCACGAGTCACGAGTCAACTCTTAAACGAAAGATTCATATTACTGCCAGAGCTAGCTTAATGAAAATCAAGATATTTTGTTTTGAAAGGGGCTCCATCCTTATCGGAGATGGAAAAGGGATTCGATTCGAGGAAGATAACTGGCCTGATAAAATACTTTTAAAAACCAATGTGTTGTTGATTTAAATTATTCAGAAGAAACATGGTATCGTAACTATGAACCTGATTTTCCTATCCGAGTCTCTTTCTGTCAGGCTCTAATAGTGCAAAAGCTTTTATAACACAAAATTTGTGTTGTTAGATTTGTATTCAAAAGTACTTACATATGAGTATGATTTTGTATCACATAAATAACATATTAATAAAATAATTGTTGTCCAATGTTTTATCCTAATAAAACAAAATATGCCTTACAAAAAACGAGAAAGTGACGACATCTAACTTCGAGAATTTGTAGTAGGATCTATCCCATTAATCCCATTTTTGAAACCCTTCATGCACCAATGTCAATCTGAATTGTAACTATTCACTACGTGCATGTTTGTTCATGATCACGGAGCGCCATTTTGAACACCTCCTCCCGTGCAACGAAGTCATGGGGCCGTTTGTTTTCATCTGAAAGTTGCTGAAAACTTTAATCTGAAAAGGTTGTGACACTTTGAAAGACGTTTTAAAGAGTTCAAAAAATTATGAAAAATATTTTACGAACTCTAAGAGCATCCCCAATGACCCCTCTATATGAATAGTGTTTTAGGGTGTGGGATAGAGGGGCTATTGAAGATGCTCTAAGAAGAATTGTATTAAAACCCACAAAAATGGTTACAAATTATTATATCATTTAATTTTTTAAAAAACAAATTTTTATAAAATTTAATTTTAGCTGAAAAAAGGCCGAGGATTTGACTGGCGAGTAATTTGTCATTTAACAAATCAATTAAATTTAATTTAATTGTCATTTAACCAATGATCTCTCTCCTTATTGCGAGTGATTTGTGTGGCCCGACTGTAGCAGCAGCAGCAGTCGAAGGAAGGTGCCGTCCATCGGATCAAAGGGCACACAATGCTGCGTCCATGGAGGCGAGAGCCGAGAGATCGAGAAGGAGCACTGCATGCGCGGCGATCCGCCCAGCAATGGCGCCTCGAGCCCTGCGCGCTGTACCACCCGGTTGACTCCTCCTCCGCCTTCGTCGAGCTCGCCGCCGAGGCAGGCAGCCCAATCGAGGGGCGGAACAGCCGCGGCTCGGGAGAGGATCTGTCTCTTCCAAATCCGGCGGACGGCGGCGCGGATCCCCACGCCTAACGACTCCCGGCGGCCACCGCGCCGCCACGCGGCCGAACCGCCGAGGTCACGAGATGCTCTGCATGCCGCGGTAAAAAGAGCGCGAAGAAAAGAAAAGGTCTCGTCTTTTTCTCCGAGCTTTCACCGCTGCTCGGGCGCCATTTTTACCCCCCTCCCTCTCCTCCTCGATCTCTTCTTCTTCCTTCCGTGCATGCACGCATCGAAAGGCGTGCCCCGGTTTAATTAACGCGACCGAGGCTTATCCCCTCCCCTCCCGCGTAGGAGGGCATGCACCGCGGATCGAGCATCACTAGGAAAATGCAGCCGTCTGATCGGGATTTCACGCTTCAGATTCCAGCAGTAGAATTTTCTTTACTGAAAAGTAAACTGACAAAGGAATAGTCACGGACGGCCGACGCGGTCGGGCTCCTGCGCCATGCTACTCCCTCCAGTTTAATAATTCCTGTCGTTTTACACATGATCTCACATACCAAGGAAGTATTAAATATCTCGTAGTAGTAATATGGTCAAATAAATGCTTGTAGCTTAGTGGTTGCTCTCACTTTCCCATGAGTTGCATGTCTAGATTCGAATTTTGATACTACACTTTATTTACATGCACACCCAACAAATGGTTCTAGGGCCACGTAAAGTTCTGCTTGCAATCAATGCATCCTAGAACGACAGGAATTTTCCAACTAAACACAAAACGCTCCAACGACAGGAATTATCAAACTGGAGGGAGTACTTAATTGTCTAGTCCATTTCTAGTGCTTTAGTTTCTCTGTCCCACAAAAAAATTGTATTTCTATGATTTTTTAGATAGATTAATAGTAATGAGAAATGACATAGCTTCCGCTAATTAAACCTATTAACAATTATGCGCATGCATCTTGGAAGAAAAAACCAAACAATTAAATACGCATGCACCTTAAAAAAGGATAAAAGAGTAATTAATCAATCAAATGAACCCATCCATATAATTCAAAAGTTACCAATGCACTCTTTATAGGACAAAATTTAAATATTAGAAATACACTCTTTGTAAAACGGTGAGAGTATGAACTAGTTCGTCTAGAGCATCTTCGGATGTTCCTCTACAATATTGTGTATTTTGTTAAGCTTTGCTTTATCAGATCAACAACAAATAAAAAAAAAACCGAGGGAGTACCAAGCCAACAGTGCGAGCTGCCGCCAGCAAAATAAAAAATGAAAAATAAAATCAAGCGGCAGTTTCGTCGTGCTTTCACTCCAAGCTAGCTATCCCCACGTGCAAAAGTGATTTCCATTTTTTTAAAGAGAAATATTAGAACGCTGTAAATGTAATAACCTCTCTTTCTCCCCCTGCACTGTCACTCTGAGCACAATAATTGTGAACCAGTGAAACTGCTGTCGGGAGGCGGTGTTCCCGGCCGGCCGTGACGTCGAGACGGCCATGTTCACCGTGACGTCCACGCCGCCGGCAACGCGCCAATAATTTCAACCCAAATCCCGTCTTTATACCGCGGCCGGAGCTTCATAATATATAGCTCCTGCATGTCTCATTGATATAAGGCTACTTTGGTTAGCGCCCTGGGAAAGCTTGCCTGGCCAGGCATCCACGCCAGGCGTCCGATTTCGATCGCCTGGGGTCGGATGGACCTGCCTGGGCGGAAGCCCCCAGGCCACGCCGTGAACCAAACAAGCTGAGCGCCACGGCTTGGATATTTGACAGAAAACCATTCCATGAGGCCATCACCAAGATTTGAAAAATACTCCCTCCATCCCAAAATATAAGACGTATTTTGACTTCGAAAAAGTCTTTCAAGATTAATTTTGACCGTTAAATTTCTCTATTATGTAATATATAAAATGAATATTGTATCAAAAGCACTTTGAAATATGAACATATTGGTACAACTTTTGTATACTGACGATGCATATAATTTGATTAATTTATAATCAAAGTTTACTAAGTTTGACTTTTTTAAGTCAAAGTATGCCTTATATTTTGGGATGGAGGGAATAATAACTAACGAAGCTTCGAAGAACTATCGACGAAATGTAACAATATATAAATGAAAACGTGCACAAAACTAATGAAACTTAAATATTCTACAGAAACTTAGGGAACAAACTACTAATGAAACCCGAAGATAGTTCTAAAGAGGTGGCTGAGAAAAGAATCTCCAAGGCTTGAGCACTAACATCAAATTTGTAAATTATAATATTATAATATAGTTATACCATTATATGATTATATCACAACGTAGAACATGATAGCTAGAGATACAAAATTTATATCTAATGGTTGAGAGATGCTGATCTCGCAACACTGTTTGTAGGAGATGAGCCTGCCTTGTGAGCTTGCAGCACTGTTTGGATTAGATCATAACCAAGAGATGAACTTCCGTATATGGATTAGGCTATAACAAAATTACTACATATATGAGATCTCTTGTACTGGGTCACCGGTGGGTGGGGCTGAAGCCCGCCTAAGTCCCACCCTCGGCTCCACCTCCGTTCGAAGAATAACCAATTAATAATAGGCTAATAGGTTTGCTTTTTTCTTAAGGTTTTTTTTATGTAATAATGTCTACCTCTTCATCACATGGGACTATGGGAGCTAGGTCTCTTTACATTTTATTGCTGTATTCGTAAACCCTTATTACTACGGTATACAACGAGTGTGTAGAGGCTAGACAAAACCCAATATTAAAAACAGTAAAAAAAAAAAAAAAGGTTCAGATAATTTCACCGGTCGGGAGAGCTGGGCGCTGGGCGCTGGAAGCCGGCCGAGATGCACACAAAGTGCGAAGAGACCAGACGGCGCAAGGGAGCGATGCAGCTGCAGCAGATGAGGTAGACGAGCTACGAGATAGCTCAGCCTCTTATCGCCGTCGTATCTCGCTGCCGGCTAGCTAGCTCATGCAGTGGGCAGTGGGCAGTGCGTGGTCCTGTCCCTCTCCAGCTCCAGCTCCCCTCCATCCCGTCTCGGCCTCGGCCACACATCTCTATCCTCGACGGACGGCGACGGAACGGACCGACCTGCTGCTGCTCTGCCCTGCAAAATCCCAAACGGAAGATCGACGAAATCTAGGAACAAATTCAACGGGGACCATCTCGCTGTCCGAGGCGATTTCGGTGTGCTTCAGAAAGGGTGTTCTGAGGTTTTGCAAATTGGCTCTGCGATGCTTACGTTTTGTCACCTGCCTCTCGGTGGCTTGTCTCTGGTTCTACGCCCAGCTTTATGCTTAGAGGTTATGCTTATACCTGACTTGAGTATGTGAGAAATTGAATAAGTCTCAGTCGTCTGGTGTCTAGCAAAAGTGATTCTCGACACGTGCGATTAACATGTAATCTTTTAGTTCCTAATTTTTTCTAATAAGACTAGCGAGCAGCCTTCCTAACATTTCATTTGGTTTTGTTTAGTGTAGGTGTCTCGTGCCTGCGAACCAAAAAGAGGCCCCAAGTAGTTGTACTGCCGTGGCCCATGGGCTAGTCTCTGGGCTTTGGCGAGACAGGTCAGATCTGGTTACTACGAGCACTGGGCACCATCAGCCTGTTCACTATGCCAACAATCTTCTATCGAAAGAAGTCCATTTTACCCCCTTGAACTATCGCACAAATTCGCTTTCAACTCAACTTCAAAACCGACAAAACACCCCTCAACTATCAAAACCGCATAAAATACCCTCACCCAAAACCATGGTGGTTTTGGATGACATGGCATCCTAATCAACATTTTTTCTAGAAAATAAATTCAAAAAATTTCTAGAAAATCATAGGAAGCTCAAAAAAATAAAATAAAAATACCAAAAGTACAAAATAGGTAGAATCCAAATATTCATTGAAAATACTTTTCTATGTATATATTTAATTATTTATACGTAAAAATAGTACATAATGTATTTCATTGAATAAATAAATCAAGTATTTAAGAAAACTTAATTTGGCTTGTAGGAAAAATGAGAGAAACTGGCAGAAATAGAGGGATGCTAACTTTGCCTTTCAATTTATATTTTCAAATTCTAATTCTAATTTATTTTGACCTTTCAATTGTATTTTTTTTAAAAAAATCAAATTCAACGGTCAAAATAGCATCTTTATGTTTTTATTAATTTCTACATCATTCTCAAAACTAAAATATTTTTCACCATTTTTATAGAGAACAAACAAAATTTTCTTGAATACTTTTTTTAAAAATAAAACACCTTATATAAAAATAATAATTTTTACAAATAAGTATGCACATAAACTTTACAGTTTTATTGCATATTTGGATTCTATGTATTTTTTCGATTGTTGTGCATATTTTTATTATATTTTTTGAGCTTCCTATAATTTTCTAGATTTTTTTAAAAATTTATTTTATAGAAAAAAATGATGACTAGATGCCACGTCATCCAAAACCACCATGGTTTTGGGTGAGGGGGGTATTTTGTACCGGTTTTGATAGTTGAGGGGGGTGTTTTGTCCGTTTTTGTTTGAGTGAAAACCGAACTCACAAGGATAGCTCAAGCAGAAATTGACTTCTTCCTCTTCTATCCTTTCTCAGGTTTTGAGGTACTCAGTAAGGCCCATAGGCCCACTGTGGTTGGTGCCATGCTTTCTGCCTAGTGGGCCGGACAGGGGTAGGGGTGAAACGGAGTGGATACGGACCGAATCAAATAGGGTCAGAAAATGTTTTTTTTTGGAACATGACAACCCACTATTTTGAGCTAAAACCGCACTATTTTGCTCCCAAAACTAATACGAATATAACATTAATTTAATTGATCAACGTATTTATAAGATTTTTACAAACTTTGAGCAAATGGATTGAGAAATATTAAAAGATAAATTAGAAATATGTTCTTGTGCAGAGAACAAAGAAAAGATATCTATATGATATTAATTCTTCGTGGCTTGATTTGCATTGCCATCATAATGTGTTGCGTGAGAGGGAGAATGGCTCATGGGTGTGAATAAAAATACAAAGATCTCAAATGTTGATGGACAAAAGAACTTTATTTTTGGGCTATTTGGCTGTGATGTAATGGTGTTATTTTAATGAACAAAAGAGTTTTTTTTAATTGAGTATTTCCATAAACTCATTGGCTAATGCATTGGACATTACAAGAAAAGAAGTGTCGGTACAATAAATACCGGGGTATGAAGAGTCCTAAGGAAGGCCAAGAGTGCATCAGGCGGGCCCCACGCGTCAAAGCGGGCGACTGTGCCCAGCGTGCGGGCGAGCCCTCCTCGAAGACCAGGCGAGGGCCCCACACGTCAAAGGGCGACCAGCCCCAGCGCAGGGCGAAGTCCTCGAGCCCGGCCCCTCTTCGCAGTGGGGCCCACGTGCAGTGAAGGCCCCGAAGGAGTCTTCGAGCGGGCTCCCTCGCTACGAAGGACGGGCGCATTCAATGCGATATTACGCGCGGATAGACAGATGAGGAGACGATTACCGCCATAGTGACATCTGCAGGTTTGATCAACTGTCACTGTGGCGCTGCGGAATTGACCGGCAGAGAGAGAGTTTGCCCTCATCAAGCTAGCCGCCGTGTGTCGGCGAGCAGCCGGGCCTCGCCCGCAGTCTCACTGGCGTGTTCACACGGGTCAGAAGCCACTTGCGAAGCACGCGTGGGCGGCACCATACGGCGTAGTAGCAGCACGTTTTCGTCTCTCCTGTCTTGTCCCTTACGTCTTATCAGTGTACTGAGAGTATTGTACTGCCTACACCCTCGGCTCTCTCCGCCGGTTCGAGGCTCGTATAAAAGGGGAGGAGAGAGGAGAGAGGGGGGGTTCGAAACATTCTGTAATCACATTCCACACAACCACAACACGAAAAGAGCTAAGGCTCGGCGAGAGAGGATCATACCCACGAGGGGTCCGAACTCGGTAAACTCAGCGTCGCTCCTTGCCGCGTTCTACGCTCGAATCGAACTGAGCTTGAGCTGATCGGCTAGCAAGATAGAAATCTGATAGGGGTGTGATCCGAAGTGGTTGAGCGGAGAGCACGCCGTCAAGAAGGATGGCTAAAAGATAGTTTTATAGGCATGTCATTCTATAGCAATTTTTTTTTTTTTCAGAAGGAAGGATCAGTGGAGAAACCCCCCCTGCTTGTGGGCGTGGGTCGGCCTCGAACTCAAGCGGGGGGGGCTATGCATCTCTCGCCCCTCACCAACTGAGCTATGCTCGGTCCCCATGTTATTCTATAGAAGGGGTGGCAACAGAATTCGACGGTGCATGAATGGAGCACTATTAATGAAATTCATTGAGCTTGATTACGAATTTTTCTCTAGTAACATATATATTTTGGTGTTGCCCTTTTCTTTTTATTTTCTCAGCTGTACGATGGACTCTCTGTGAAACCTATAACTACGCACATGATATAATATGGAGATTAGAATCATAATCCATTATCAGAACAGTGAAACCATATTATAATACGGAGACTGGAATCATGTTTCATTATTTAAAAGTGAAATCATGTACAGCTCGCCGTCGAGCACGGGCCATTTGTTTCGACGTACTTAGGGATGTGAATTAAGTAACTAGGGGCTGCTGCAATTCAACGCTGAGAAATGGACAAGCAACCAAACGTGGCGTCGCTGCCGGACAGATCTCCAAATATTTCAGGGACCTTAATTTTGTGCATGTGATTACAACAAGTTATTGTCATGACGCCGCTCGAGACGAAAGGCCTATGATGTTAAGGTTGGAATGTATACCATGCAAGGTAACGAATGGATGACGCATGACACATAAACAGCAATTAATTAAAGTAATTTGACGATCACAACTTCCGGGATAGCTAGCATCTGTAACCTTCATATTTCGTCGTTCTGCTCAAGGTCCACTCCGAAGCTCACGTCTGAAAATATTTTTATTTGATACTCCATCGATGACGTGAGAACTAACCTACTCCCTCCGTTTCAAATTGTACTCCACTGCTGACTTTTGAATATTATATTTAGCCATTCGTCTTATTCAAAAATATATATAAGTATTATTTATTTTGTTGCTATTTGTTTTATCATTAAACATATTTTAAGCATGATTTATATTTTTGCATGTTTGCACTATTTTTTGAATAAGGCGAATGGCCAAAAGACGTTTTTAAAAGTAAACAGTGAACTACAATTTAAAACGGAGGAAGTAGTACTCAAATCAAACTTATCCAACATGAGTTCATGCGTCAATAAAATGTACTCCCTCAGGTCACAAAAAGAAGTCGCCGTTGACTTTTGGACACGCCTTTGACCATTCGTCTTTTTCAAAATAGTTATATAAATATTATTTATTTTGTTATGATTTGTTTTATTATTAAAATTATTTTAAGTCTTACTTATATTTTTATATATTTGAACTAAATTTTTGAATAAGACGAATGGTAAAAGGCATATCCAAAAGTTAACGGCGACTTCTTTTTATGACTGGGGTAGTATTTTGATATATATACCACACCTTGTAACGATATGTATCTGCTAGAAATATCCTCACTTTCATTTCACTTTTTTTTTGTCAAGTACAACAGTAATTACACCAAGGAACAAGTAATTCAACAACGTTTAATTTACCGACAACACTTTGAATGCGCATTGACTTAAGAATATCTTGAGGCTCACCCGCAGAGGCACGGCACCGCGCCACGTCATCGGCAGTGGCGAGTTATTGAACAGACAGCAAACAAACTTACAGTTGGCACAGCAGCAAGTCAACCCGACGTGCGCGCTGTCATCCTCGCCGGGCATGGAGATGCTCAGGCGTCGCCGGCGCCGTTGACGAACTCGCGCACCCCCGCGAACATCTCGTCGGCGAACTCCGGTACGAACAGCTCCGCGGCGTGGAACCCCTCGCCCTCCGTCTTCGCGACGACCTCCACGCCGCGCCCCCGCAGCCACCGCACGAACTCCCTCTGCCGGTCGATCAGCGGGTCGCCGCAGCTCCCCGACACCAGGCACCGTGGCAGGCCGGCCGCCGCCTCCGGCGCCAGCGACCTCGCTGGGTTGGCGAACTCGTGGTCGCGGTCGGCGCCGGCCGGCAGCGCGAGGCTCCAGAGCTTGTCGTTGGCCTCCAGCGGCAGCATGAAGTCGTCCTCCCCCTTCGTCTCCGACGCCGTCCGCTCGACGCCGCCGAGGTACGGCTGGTGCAGCACTAGCCCCCGCACTGCGGCGGGGCTGAGGTCGAGGCCCTTGGTCCGGACGCCGGCGAAGAACGCCATGTTGCCGCCTGAGCTGCTGCCCATGACGAAGCACCTGGAGAGGTCGCCGTGGGCTGCGACCCAGGGGTCGCCGGCAGCGGCGTCTCGGAGCCAGAGAACTGCGGCGACAGCGTCGTCATGGGCGGCGGGCAGGCGGTGCTCTGGCGCGAGGCGGTAGTCGAGGGACGCGACGATGGCGGGCACGGCGGCGGCCATGGCCTCGCAGAAGGCGTGGTAGAAGACGGTGCCGGAGGAGAAGAGCACGAAGCCGCCGCCGTGGAAGTAGAGGATGACGGGGAGCCTCGCCGGCGGCGGCGGGGCGGGGTTGGGGAGGTAGAGGCGAAGGGAGGTGCCGAGGGCGGCGTCGAGGGGCACGTCCCTGGAGAGGGCCTGGCCGGCGCCGGAGTCGGAGGGCGGGGCGGAGGGGACGAGGGGGCGCGTGACGGTGCCGTCAGGGTGGACGACGATCTGCATGAAGAGGTTGGTCGACTTGGTCGGCACCGGCGGCGGCGAGTCGGCGGCGGCGGGGATGGCCGTGGTGACGCCCATGGCTCCGGCTGGCGGCTGGTGCTGCTCTGTTTGTTGCACGCGGGAAGGGAGGGAGGCGAGCCCGCGTCGTGGCGATGGAGGGTGGGATATGGAATGGGATGAATCCGGAGAGCACGTTTTTAATGGCGCGTGAAGGGGCCGTACGTCAGGGTCGACGGCGATCTGCACCGGTAGACTTCGTCGGCGGTCGCCGTCGTGATGCCCATCGTTCTCGCACGGCGAAACGTTGGGATCGGGGTTTTTTTCTTTTGGTTGCGAATTTCGGCAGTTTCGGTCTGTGACAAAATTTTAAATTACCTTCCAATTTTTTAAAATTCAACTAATTTTATGAAATTTCATACCAGCATATAAAATAGAAGTTGTAATAACATCCTTCTTTCTAGAACATGTGGTAATTTGGTGGGTAGTGCACAGTGGATCAAACATATTTTACTCTTTGCTTTGCGCCATTTCAATAACTTTTAGTTTGAAATTTAAAATCTCTATTTTTTGGCCAAAATTTCATAAATTTCGGTCATGAACAAGGGATTTAAATTTCGCAAAGCCAAAAATTTCGTTGTTGAGAGAAATTGCCGGATTTCGAGAAATTTCATCGAAATAAAAATAGACATTTTGAATTTTAAATAAAAAGTTACGAAAAATAGCAAATCAAGGAGTCAAACGATTCACCTCATGTTTGGACTACTCACCATGCTACGATAGGTTCTCACAAGAAGAATGTTACGTCTTCTGTTTTATATATTAGTCTCAAGGTTTATAAGATCATTTGAATTTAAAAAATTTGGAAGATGATTTAAAATTATGATATGAACCTAAATTACCAAAATTCGTAAAACTTCGCTTAAATAAAAATCCGTGGAGGAGACCTCCAATGGCTAAACGGGATCAAAGATCAAATGGTGGGCCGCCACTACAGTACTGGGCCAACAATATTTTACGAAAGAAACTAAGCCCATCACATATGGGCCTGATCCCATGGTGCATTGTTCTGTTCCAATTCAGCCCACCTTCACTTCAGATCATCATTGTTTTTTCGACAATGTTTTCTTTTCTCGTCGTATTTTCTTTTCTTTTCAGTTTTTTTGAGCATTTATCTTTTCGCTTTTGAGCCATTGGCTCGTGCCCTGATGATTGCCCAGTGCCCACGGCCCCACGTGGCTACTGTTCAACGTCGTATCGGCCGTGTCCATGAATGAGTAATGGGCAATCGATCAACCGTGCAAGCTGCTTAGCTGCAGTTCCATCATTTCCTTGCAACACACTAGTTTATTAGCACTCAATATAGACATAATTAAAAGATACTATATGATAAGATGACACCAAACAAAGGGGATCATATGGTTGGCACTTGGCACCTTGTTATTAGTATTAGAGAAGGAGGAGCAGACGGATCGTCTAACCACATAAAAATGAGCTTAATCATTCGCTTATTAATGGAGTATGCTCCACTGAGGCTTGGAGCAAGGATGATGGAGCTGACGCAGCAGCAGTAGAGCTGAGGGCATGGCTAGGTGGAGTAGAGGTGAGGGGTGGACAGCCTCGGCGTGGGCACGGCCACCAGCGGCGTGGCCTTCTTCATCACGATGGCGAACCTCTCCTTCATGTCCAGCGCCGCGCCGCGCGGCAGCTCCCAGTCGAACGCCTGCACCAGCATCGCCAGCGAGTAGGCCGTCATCCTCTCGGCCATGGCGATGCCGGCGCAGATCCTCCTCCCGGACCCGAACGGGATGTACTCCAGCTCGCCGCCGGTGAAGTCCCACTTGTGCGCGCCGCCGCCCGCCGCCGCCGGCAGGAACCTCTCCGGTATGAACTCGAGCGGGTCCTTCCACACCGCTGGGTCCCTCTGGATGGCCCACACGTTCACGAACACGCGGCTGCCCGCCGGCACGCGGTGGCCGGCGACGGTGGCGTCGGCGGTGGGGCAGTGCGGCACCATGAGCGGCAGCGCCGGGTGCAGCCGGAGCGTCTCCTTCACCACCAGCTGCAGGTAGCGCAGCTCCGGCAGGTGCGCCTCCTCCACCACGCCGTCCCTCCCCACCACCGCGTCCAGCTCCTCCTGCACCTTCCGCAGTATCCCCCGGTTCTGCATCATCTCCGCCATCGCCCACTCCACCGTGTTCGACGTCGTCTCCGTCCCCCCCACCACCATGTCCATCAGGAGGGCCTTCACGTTGGTCATGGTGAAGGCCGCCTTGCCGTCGCCGCCTTCTTTCTCCAGCTTCAGCATGTGCTCCAGGCAGTCCGCCGCCGTGTCGCCGTCGCCGGCGGCGGATTTTGCCCTCTGCTGGATGATCCTGGCGAAGATGTCGTCGAACCGCGCCTTGAGGGCGTCGGACTTGCGGCGGATGCCCTGCAGGTCGAGCGGCGCCAGCGCCGGGAAGAAGTCGGAGACGTTGGGCGCGCCGAGCATGTCGGTGATGTCGGCGACGAGGTCCCGGAACTCCTTCCCCACCGCCGTGCGCTCGCTCTCGGTGCCGATGCTGCCGCCCCAGAGCGTGCCGGTGATGACGTTCATCATGGTGAGGAACATCTGCGCGCCGACGTCCACCGGCTCGCCGGACTTGCCGTGCAGGTGGCGGAGCGTGGCCCGGAACTCCCGCCGGCGGAGGCCATAGACGCTCTCGAGCCCGGCGGGGCTGAGCATCTCCCGTACGCAGAGTCGCCGGAGGAGGCGCCACGTCGGGCCGACGGGGTTCCAGACGATGTTCTGGCCACCGCCATAGGAGATTGAGCGCGCGGCGTCGGGGGTGTCGCGGCTGGAGAAGACGAGATCCTGGTCGCGCAACACCTCGCGCGCCATCGCCGGCGAGGTAACGACGATGCCCAGCTTGGAGCCGAGGCGGATGGAGAAGATGGGCCCGTACCTGGCGGCGAGGCCGGCGAAGTATGTGTGGAGCTCCGGATCCAGGGACAGCAGGCTGCCGAAGAGTGGCAGCCCCGTCGGGCCGGGCGGCAACCGGCCGCCGCCAGCGGCACGCCGGAAGACGCCGAGGTAGAGGAAAGCCGCCGCCGCCGCAAGCAGCGCAGCGTAGAGCAGCGTCGTGGAGGCGGCGACGTCCATGGCTGCCGACCTGCCGTGCAGGCTGAGAATGGCGGCAGCGTCGTGTGCCCCATCCCGACTAAATATATCGGATTTGGTGGCATCGTGGCGTGTGGACGGACGCACCGCGCGCGCGGTGGTAGCCAAGAACGAGAGATGCCGAGTTTGTCTCGTACTCTCGTCCCGGCGGCTCGCCGGCAGCCGTCGCCGTCGGAAAACAAGAGCGCGCACGCGGCGACGCGCGTGGAGCTATCGGAGATAAACGAAGTACACAGCGATGAGGACGACTTGAATCTCGTCGCGAACGATGGAGGCGATTGGTTTTCGCCGCCGCCGCCGTCGTGATGTGGCCACCGACTAGCTCTGCCGGCGGCGCTATTATTACCACGACGATGACGCTCGCTGCGTGATTCCTCTTTTTTTTTAACGACTTTAACTTTTGGACACGTCTTTTACCATTCGTTTTATTCAAATTTTTTTTATAAATATCATTTATTTTGTTGTAATTTATTTTATCAATAGAGATACTTTAAATATGGTTTATTTTTAACATCTTTGCACTAAATTTTTTTGAATTTTTTTTAATAAGACGATTGGTAAAAAATGCCAAAAAAGTCAAAGTCATCAAACATAAAACGGATGGATGGAGTACCAGAGCATCAATTAATCAGGGCAGCTGCTGTAAAAGAGACCATTTAGCTGCATGTGCATCTAATTATGATGCGTTGGTTGCAAGTTGCAACCAAGACTTGTTTGTTTTAGATTAACGTAGCGTTGCGTTTTACTGTAGCAAATTTGTGATCCCCTCAAAATACGTCTTAATGAGTTCAAAAAATTATGAAAAAAATATTTTACAAACTTTAAGAAGTACTATTTAGGCCTTGTTTGTTACGGATTAAATTAAATTAAATTAAATTAAATGAAAATTTGTTATTTTTATATAAGCCAAATGATGTAATGTTTTATAGTCATTCTTGTGGGGTTTTAAATAGTACTTCTTAAAGTTTGTAAAATATTTTTTTCATAATTTTTTGAACTCGTTAAGACGTATTTTGAGGGAATTATAAATTTGCTACAGTGAAACGCAACGCTACATTAATCTGAAACAAACAAGGCCTAGATATTACTACTACTCCCTATGTTCACACACACACACACATTTTTAAAAGTATATATCAGCTTCCAATATCTTCTGGCTATCCGGAGCCTTTGTTATTAGGGGAGAGTGTGTTTGGAGATTTATGTCCAATCTAACCATGCGATAATCGGTGGTTGCGGCATAGCGGTCCCATCTCCTTAGATATCCTTTTCAAGGAATGCGTTTTTCTGTGGAGCAAGGTCCGCCAAGTCATCCTTTCGGATACCCCGGACATGAGAAAATTGCACTGTTAGACCCTATACTTATCCCGCCTGTGCACATAAATCCGTTACTTCCGAAACCGCTTATTTTCATACCTGAACTTGTGAAACCGTTGTAGTCAGATCCAATCAGCGGGTTTAGATGGTTTTGAGGGTGGTATGGTGACGTGGCGGTCAAAGTCCAAGTTGAGTTGGCTTTTTTTTTTGCATTTTACCCCCACATTTTGTTTTCTTCTTCCTCCCAGCTCCAACCCACACCATCTTCCTCCTCTCAACTCCCATCTCCGCCACCGGCAGCACCTCGCCTCCTCCCCCTCTCCTTCTCCACCACCGCCGCCGTCCGCCTTGTCTCCGGCAGCTCCTGCCCGAGCTCTGCCTCCAAGCTCCGCCGTCGGCTGCACCTCGCCTCCTCCTCCCGCTCCTTCTCCGACGCCGCCGCCTCCCATCCCCAAGCTCGCCGCCGCACCGCTCAGGCCAGCGAGCCTCCATCTTCCCCAAGCTCGGCGAAGGCGCGCCGCCATCTCCTCTACGCTACGGGCCTCCACCACCACAGGCCATGCGTGGGTGCCGCGCCGCCTCCTCTGTCGCGGGTCACGCCGACCCGCACCCTCATCTTTAAGCCACGAGCGCCGTGCCGCCTCCTCCAAGCCGGCTCGCTCGAAGGTAGACGACGGCGGCGGCACGATGAGGAAATGCGATGGGCCATGGCGGTGCTCTCGCCTGCTTCCTCTCCCGCGACAGAGCTCGGGCGGCGCCATGGGGCTCGGGCGGCGCCAGCGTGGTTAGGGTCGGTCGTGGCGGCGCCGACGGGGGCTCGGGCGTCGCGGGAGAGACGACGACACGAATGAAAGGGAGGCGACAATGGCGGGTAGGGAGACGGTTGCTCCGGCAAGGGAGGCGGCGCCAGCGGGTGGAGCATGCGTCGCCGACAGGGAGAGAGTAAGGAGAGATAAAGAATATGGTATTAAAAGTAATAAAGATAAAACAAAATGCCACGTGGCTTTGACTTTGACCGCCATGTCACCATACCACCCTCAAAAACCACCCAAACCCACGGATTGGATCTGACTGCAACGGTTTCGCAAGTTCAGGTACGAAAATAGGCGGTTTTAGAAGTTACAGATTTATGTGCACTGGCGGGACAAGTATGGGGACTAACAATGCAATTTTCTCTTCCGGACATCATCTATCCTATGTAGCCATTCCTCTTCCGGGTAATACTCCGCCAAGTCAGCCTTCATCCATTTCTCGGACAGCGTGTCCCATCCCCTCGCCCGTGCCATTTTGGTCGGCCGATGCCCCTAACAAACGCAAGTTCTTCGTGTGGACTGTGAGTCATCGCCGCATTAACACAGCCAACCTCCTCTCCAAGAAAGGTTGGCCTTACCACCTAGCTTGCTGTCTGTGCAACGGTCCCCTCGAAACGATCGACCACTTATATAGGTCTTGCGGCTTCTCCTCCTCCATCTAGCAGGCCATGCTGCACCAAGACCCCCTTCTACCGGTCACACCAACTTCAGCGAGTGGTGGCTCTCCCACCAGACGGGCCTCCCTAAGGCCACCTCCCGATCCCTCAATTGTATCGTCATCTTCTTGATTTCGGAGATATGGAAATAGCGGAACAGTAGGATCTTTCAAAACCAATCCCTCACCGCCTGCCAAGTCATCGCTTGTGTTAGAGATGGAATCGCCGCTTGGATTGCAACCCCCTCCCATGTAACTCTGCTTAGTTGATTTCCTCTCCTCCTCCTCCTCCCCCCTCTCCTTCCTGTAAATATGTACAGTTTTCCATCCTCTTTAATGGCAGTGCACCTGCCCTTAGCTAAAAAAAAACATGTGATAACCTGTTTGTAGGGGTTTAAGCTATCCTTTAACATAGAGCTTCATATAGTTTTGTGTAGATGTAGCTGTTGGTTCAATGGAGAAGACAACTTTTTGCCAGAAAAAAGGCAGTTTAATTGGTTGATATTCTATTTGTATTTCTCTAAAGTAAGTAGCTGTTCTTTAAAGAGAGTTCATTTTTGCCTTCTCGCTCTGTTGATATTTTTTAGGGGTGTCGCATTGCACTACGTATGCGTTATTTTGGAATCATCATTCATGATTTTGGTATAATTAATTGTAATGACAAGGTATATTATGTGAGATTCTTCTTGTTGATGATACTTGAATGTCTTCACATGGGAAACTAGATTTTGTGGCCTGGTGACATGGTGTTTATGACTTTAGAAATGGATGTACATTTTCATGAATGGGTTGTGGTTTTTTGTCTGTTCTTTGTGCAGAGCAATGAAACGACGAGACATCCAAATAGACTGGCCATGAAACGGAACCGGCATGCGAGCTTTTATATCTAGTACTCCTCCGTACACAAATGATCTACGTCTAAGAGAAATCATAAAGACCAAGAAAAGCAATTAACGGATCAACTATCCATTTAATTTTAGGAATATTGTTGCGAAAGTAGTGTCATCATTTACTTCTTTTAGCCTCTTACCCGAAAAGTTGTGTCCTCGTACCAATCCAAAGACTACATGCTTGTAATAGGCAATTAACTACAGCCTCATGCAATTAAAACCAAGCTAAAACATAGATCTTTTCTGTACAAATAAAAAAACGAAAACACTTTAGGACGCCGGACTCCTCCCTCGCTCATTCCTCTCTGTCTCTCGCACAGGGCTCATTCCTCTCTATGTCTCGCGCGCGCTCGCTTGGTGAGGAAGCTCGCCGCCATGACCTCGACCCCGAGCCGCGTCGCTGTCGCCGCCTCGTCCCGGGGGGTGGGGCTCGTCGCCAAGATGCACCGCCGCCGGAGCTCGTCGACGAGGAGCACGCTTCGTCGCCGTGGCGATAGTCAGCAGGAGCTCGTCATCGGGCGCCGCCGCAGGTCTCATCACCGAGTGCGCCGCCCGCAGGTCTCGTTCGAGGTGCCCGCCGTCAGGCTCGTCGCCTGTGCACGCCAGACGCCTCCACGTGCTTGTACTCTCCCCCTTCCTACTTGCTTTTTTTTGCTTGGTTTTCACTCGATCCGACAAGCTTTGGGGTTGGGACTGTCGGATTGGGGGAAGAAGGGTTGGGGCTTGCTTGGGTTTCGCTCGATCCGATGAGCTTTGGGGTTGGGGCTATCGGATTTGGAGAAGAAGGGCTGGGGCTGCCGGATTTGGGGAAGAAGGAGTCAGGGACAAGTCCCATCCCATTTTTGCCACTCGAAACCTGATACTCTCCTCCTAAAACCTAGGGATAGCACGTCCGAATCCTAGAGTTTGTACTCTTGAAACCTAGGGTTTTCGCTTCGAAAATTTTTTTTGGATCCCACACGTGAAACTTTGATTTCTGCTTGACGAAACCCATACCTTTCTCTATTGTAACCTCGATTTCGGCTGCACGAAACTTGGGATTTTCAAGATTTTCAGAAACTTCGCTTTTTGGTGCTGAAACTTAAGTTTTGCCAATCGAAACTTTGGATACTACCTACTGAAACTTGAATTTGTACCATCGAAACTTGGTTCTTACTCTCGAAAACTTTCTGAAATCTCAAGTTTCGTTCTCAAGTTGCCACGGTTCATTAGGTTTCTACCGTTATTTTTCAGGTTTCCATAGGTATTTGCGCATGTTACGCAATGACGTCAGGCTGACGTCAACAGGTCCGGACGTCCGGACCCTAGTGCTCGCCATAAAAAAAAAACTTACATGTAGATTATCCGTGGACCGAGGGAAAATAATACATGGTTTTTTAGGAAAAAATACAGTACAAAATTGGTGCATAATATGGCTTTCCATTCGAGCATAAACAAGAAAAGAGAAACCACCACGTTCCTACCTCCAAACAAGCCTTGTTCCTATATAAAAGACGCCCCATGTACACAGCAGTTGATTTGTGGGCTTTATTCTTCTGTCCAACGGCCGGCCCATACGTGGTGGGCCAGGATTTCGAAGTCCGGGTGCCAAATTCGCGGACTGATCTGTCCAGCCGCAACGCCGTCACCATATATCTAATATCGTCAGCTTGGGTATATATGGCATTACATCATATTCCCATTTTGACTTCACTGGACGCATGTGATCGAATCCAAGCCAACCAACGGCCACTGGTGCTACACTCTTCTGAAGGGCATGAAATGACCGCCACTTTTATGCAGGTCACACTCCCTCCCTCACGAAGCAAGTAGCTGAGCTGAGCTGAGGTAGCACTCAGCACCTAGGACTCAGGACAGCAACCTGCCTCCTGTTCCAGTCATATCCAAATATACCACAGTTCACACACGCCATGATTCTGCAATCTGGAGTGCGTAATCACGGCTTCCTTTCTATGCTTTGGTGAATGATTATTGACACCATCTGTCCATATTATACATATGGACTATTATTCAGTACTGAATTCAGTAGGTGGTTATCTTGTGAAATCTTCAGGTGGAGTTCCCATCAGTGAGGGCATGAACAAAGCACTGACAGAGATCACCCAACCAAAGCCACCTTATCTATCCGTATCTGCAGTGAAGGCTTCCACAATTCTTTGAATGAGTATTGTTTATTTGTTAAAAAATTGATCTGACATGCAATTGTCATATTTATTTGTACGATATGAGTACAAGCAACCGAGATTGCCTTTTAATCCATGCATTCTGGATGTACATTAGTAGTAGTCTTGACTTCTTGTTGCCTGCTGATGATTTTTTTGATTAATTTGAAATTTTCACTAACATGATGATTTTGTTATACCATTTTTTAATTAATTATATAATAGATAGATGAATAGATATGAAAGGATCACCAGAAAAAAAAACCTATGCTCCCTAACGTTCGATGAAGTCCTTTCCTAACGAGACCTTGGGGAGGATTGTGCAAAGCTTGGATGGTCCCATCAGCAAAGGTCTCCGTGGTAAATGTCATGCAACACCCTAGCCTAAATTCTCTTATAGCCTAGCCCCAGGGCCGGCCCTACAATTTGGAGGCCCCGGTGCAAAAATATAACAAAGTTGCAAGTAGGCCTCAAAATACAATATTATAAGAGAGAAAATTCAAAATTATACACTTCTTTTTTAGTACTACCTCCATCCTAAAATATAAGGTAGCAAATTATAAAGATTTACTTACTATATTAAGCTATTTGAAGGATATGAGTTCAATTTAGAGGCCTTACTAGTTTGAGGGCCCTGTGCGGTCGCATAGCCCGCACATGCCCTGGGCTGGCCCTGCCTAGCCCACCCACGAGGCTGACCCACGCATGCATAGCACATACTTGAACTTTTGTCCTCGCTTCATCCAAAAGAGTTAACCTAAGGTGCAATGTTTGGCTCCAATAGACATTATATATATGCTACTACAACTCTGTCTCAACTAGAAATATGGGACTAATCCCACCATCACATTCACATGAGTCATATGAGGCTCACAACATATCGGGCCGGAGTATTACATGTCATGCTAGGCTCAACGATGGTGTCCTTGGGGAAGACTACAGTACTACACAAAGTTTGACAAAGGTCTTCTTAACCAATCCGGATGTTGCCACTTGCCAATGGCATTGCCTTTTCCCAAACGCCCAAAGAATGGCATTGGTGCGAGCGACGACGCGCCCATGCCGACTTCAGAACATGTGTACATTGGGATGCGGGTTCCTTAGTTTGTACTCGTATATATAGGAAACCGGCATGCATACAACAACAGAGGGTTTCTACTTGTACACAGCTTCTCGTCTTGAGAAACAGCATACTGCTTAGCTTTAACGTGTGAATTATCACTCTTCAACGTTCTACATAACCCTCATGCTTGTCTTTTACACCTTGCTCTCTCTTTCCACAAATTACTTTTACACCCTATCTGTCGTAGTGTCATGTACAATCTTTATGTGCCTGCTCCAGTCTGAAATCTCGACCCATTTGAGCTGGGAAACATTGCAGTGCTCTCGATCAGGCTGGAGTCGCCCATGCCAAGATCTTGGTAGTCAAGCAGCCAATCGAAGCTGCTGAACTCGTCGCCGTTTCTACTCGCGAAGTGATCCAGCCATGGCTCGTCGGCGGCCGGCAGCTCCGCCTCGAGCAGCCAGTTCGCCAGTGAGTCCTCATCGGGGACGCCGGTGTTCCTGCTCGACTGCTCCGACGAGTCGGCGGGCACCGACGTGCCGCCACCGCTGCAGCCTCCCTTGGATGAAGAGGAATCCAGTAGACTGATGGTGTTGCTGGATTTCGCCGACGATTCCGTCGTGGCGGTGGATCGGGAGGTGGCTCCTGCTGGGCTCGCCGTCGCCGTCATGGCCATGGCGGCGCCGGGCAGAGGCTGGTGTGTGGCAGGGTCGATGCCCATCTTGACGAGCTTCTTCTTGATGTGAGTGTTCCAGTGGTTCTTGATCTCATTGTCCGTCCTGCCAGGTAGCTTGGCAGCGATCTTGGACCATCTGCACGTACGTAAGGCGTCAAGAACAATGTGAAACAAATTGACACCAAATAGTGAAGAGGACAAGCTCTGAATTGATCGGGCGCTTTCAATCGTTGAATCTTCCGTGTTGATTCGCCAAATTTCCAACCATTTTTCCAAGCATATTCTTCCTTCGTTCTTTGGAAAGTTGAGTTTGAGCTAGACGTAAAGGGCTAGCTTGAGAATGACCCCATGCGACATTGGTGCTATTACATTTCGCCTTGTAGCTTTTCAAGTGCCCTTCAATTCATATATTTCTCTATGTGGAGGCTGCATCAGCATAATGTTTGCCTACTCGTAGTGCAATGATTTAGACAAAGATCTCCACCCCATTTGTTATTTGAGCTACATTTAGCATCCTTTTAAGAATGCGAAAGGCACCAACCTTAAGCTGTCTCCAACAGGATTCCCTAAAGCGTCCTCTACCCTAAAATAGAGAACGAATTCTTCTTCTATATGCTTCAACAGCGTTCCCTATTCCGTTCCCTAAAATAGAGAATTTCTCTCTATTCCCATATATGTAGGGATTCTCTTCCCCCCCTACACAATTCTCCATATAGAGAACATTATTGGAGATGGGAGAAATACAAGGAAAAATTTTTTTAAAGGAAGGCTGTATACGAGACTATAGGGGATCAAATTTAGGGATTTCTCTTGAAGAGAGCCTTAAAAGGGACATCAGAAACAGAGGGGAAAAAAGAATTATCATGTGAGTTTAACAATGATACCATATGAATGGACTCTGAACTCTGCCTGGTCGCCGTTTATGAATTCAGTCTGTTTATATATTTTTCCCATCGTACTAGTTAGAGCAGTAACTACTAACTAGTACTGCATGCTTTCTTTATAGTCTTATGAACCACAACCTAGTCAGACTATATACAATTGCAAGCCAATATTTGTTTATTTCTTCAGAGAGTAATTGTTTTTGTTTATTTTGTTGGGACACCACAATATATAGTACTGACCCAAAAGGTCAAAACAGTTGCACAGCGATAATGCGCTAGTCTGTGTCACACGCATGCATAAAACTAGCTCGTGTTCAGAGAAAGAAACAGAGAAAGAAACACATAAATATGTTGCAGCCACTACTCTGATCTAAATATACGTGTCAAGTGCTTCTGTGCTCAAACTAAATCACAGTGCTTTCAAAGAATCGATATTAACAGATTAATTTGCAGCTACCCACCGCTGCAAGCTTACATGTTCATATATAGCACGCATACACTTTGGTTTTCGAAAATTACTCATTATCATGCAGTTTAATTAAACAGAATTCACTCATGTCTAGGAATGCATGGAAATAGCTTTCTTGTTGGAATTTAACATGTTGCGATCTAGTAACGACACCAAAAATACGACGTTAATTTGGTTTAACGCAGTTCAGCACTGGCATACATCCTTTCCAACACCGTACGTAGTATACCGACCGCTCGGGTCATAGTCATATGTGCCGGCTTTAACCTGGTATGTCTACGCCGCTACTTTAGTCATGGCACGTGCATAGCATATAACCATATATAACGAAGCAGATGGAATGGGTCAACCGAAATGGAAATGCGGACGCATGCATATGCAGGCATGCACGCGAGCTTGCTACAGTATTCCCACGGAAATGGAGCTGCAGTTGTTGGGCGGCGTACGTACGCACCTGTTGCCGAGCTTGGCGTGGAGGTCGACGACGAGCTGCTCCTCGTCGGCGGTGAGGAGGCCGCGCTTGAGGTCGGGGCGGAGGTAGTTGGTCCAGCGCAGCCGGCAGCTCTTGCCGCAGCGCAGCAGCCCGGCGAGCTTCGGCACCGCCCGCCAGCAGCAGCGGCCGTGGGTGAGGATGAAGCCGATGAGCTTCTTGTCCTCCTCCGCCGTCCATGGCCCCCGCTTCACCCCCTGCTTGTCGCAGCACGGCTGCCTCCCCATCCCCCACGGGCCACGGCACCTCCTGCTGCTCACTGCTCACTGCACTGCAGCCTTGTGATTGCACCAGATCACCGATCGATGAGCTTCTTCTGTTGCTTGCTACGTATCATCCTGCAGTGATCATCGAACGAGCATCGATCACACAAAGAGGGCCGTGAAAGCTCCCGTGCAACTGCAATGTGGGTGCCTGTGCTCGCGTATTTATATATAGCTCGGCTCAATTCAATTTCTATCTTTTCAGAAATGGCGTGGTGTTCTTGACACATTTATTTTTTTGTTTTCTGTGTGGCGATGGCGACCGTGATGGTGATTTGGTTAATTGGTGTGATAACCAAGCAAGGTCTCCGTCTGCGCTGCAGTGAACTTTGCGGTGTGTCTAAAGTTCCCGTACAAGATATAAAGCAAATACAAACGTGTACTGCAGCATCATGACGCGCACTACTCTGCTGCTGCTGTCAAAATTTTGAGAGCAAGTCAATTCCTGCGATCCAATACTCTTGACATTGCACGTGACCACAAAGGCTTTAAAGATGATCTTAATTACTCCCTCCAATCATAATAATTTCTAGCTTGTTTGACATACATGCAAATCAAATCAAAAGTTTTAAAACTTAGGGTCTGTTTGGTTGCACGAAACCATCTCAGCCTGGCGTATGAGTCAGTTAGGCTGAGATGAGCCAGGCTAAGAAGATGCAAGTGATGTTGTTTGGTTACCCTGTACCTGATAAGTCAGGCTGCGCTGAGATATTGTTTGGTTGATCGTACAGATTAGAGTTGGATACACAAATTTAAGAGTAGGGCAAATAATTTTTTTAAAATAAGTTTAGAAAATCTATGAATTTAAAACGAAAATAAAAAATTTCAAAACAAACAATAGATAATAAAAAAATTCAAAAAAAATTTAAATTTTTTAAAATTTATATGGCAAGTGTGGTCTAGTTTTGTTCGAAAAAATATCAGGAACCCACTTTTAAAATTGGTTCGATAATCGAAAAACTAATCAAAAGATATAGCAAAAAAAAAACGAGTTAAAAAAGGTATTGAAATACGTGCCTTTGCATGCATGTGCCTTAGCTTCGGCCTGCATGCGTTGATACGGCCGAACCGGCCGTTCCTGCCGAGCCTGGCTGGAACAGGGAAAATGCATGAGGCTGGCCTGGCTCCAGAGTACAGACAGACAACCAAACACCTGCTCCATGCACCATCTCGGTCTGGCCAACCCAGATACGGGCAACCAAACAGCCCCTTAATGTACATTTTTGAATTGTCCTAAGCTTATCGAAAAGAAAAACAATAAGCTGAGATGAGCAACGCTCAATTGTTCTAGATATCATAAGAATAGCACAAAGCCCTAGTAATTGATCATTTCTCCGCACAAACCAAAGATGTTTATTTACCTGAAAGGAAGATACAGTTTATCTGGTGCTTCTGATTTCGAAGTTTTTGCTGCGTCCGTTTCCCACAGGAGCAGACATGTATGTCGCTCTCGATGCCCTCTTACGCAACGATTCCATCAACCGTTTCGTCATCATCTGTGCATTATATTATAGTTGATCAAACCATGGGAGCCCTCCGCATGGCCTCACTTGCATATATCCGCTGCAAGCTGCATGCGTAACACATTTAAATGAACCATGACCATGGCATTGAGCAGACGACGCATACACACGTTTGCATCTAAGTTTGTACTTTGTACAGAAACCAAGCACGGCAAGTGATTCCAGTGGTGTAATCTGTGCTGATCCGAGCTTGTCAAGACTGGGTATCATAATGCTAAGTTACTGCCAGATCGATCAACTGAGAGCAAGAAAGAACTGAACTGCACAATTTTCTTCTCTCCCATATCTCTGGGTGTGTATGTATCTTAACCAATACTCCAAATAACACTGAAGATGGAATAAGATACTAACAGGATCAGACAGGTTCACATGACAACCATGCTATACATCACCTTCTTCAATTCTGTAGCTGCTCATGGGCTTCACGACCAACCGGAAAAGCCTAGTACCCCTTCAGTCCTATGTCAATATCAAGACAGTGGAACAGATCAGAAAAAAACAGTAACTAATTGATTAGATTTGGGAGAAACAGTGGCTGCCATCAGTAAATTTCAGGTACCCCATTCCATCAAATAATCAATCTACTGTGTACAAAAACAGGTAATTTGTAATACGATGAAAAAAGGAAAAATAGAAAACTACAAATTGAATGATCTAACTCTTTAGGGCTTGTTCACAAGATGAACGGCAAAAGAAATGAAATTTTTTTTTACTCGGAAATGACAGCAAGAGACAGCTTACACATCTCTGAGCATACACCACGATCTGCCGACAAGAGGAAGATATGACCGCGCTCTGTAACAAGAAAACAACTTTGGAATATTGATATAACAAGGGCATAATCAATCAATCAATCAACCAATGAGACAATCACGAAACTTCTTAATAAATGTTGTTCAGATCCTGGGCTGTCCTGCAATTGAAGTGTGCTTGGAGAAACTACATGCCTTGTGCGAGGCCGTGTAACGGTGTAAGTTGCAATCAAAATGTTAGCTACTGCTTATGGCATGGCAGTATGCTCTGGCAGCAATGTTCCTGGATGCAATACTCAGTGGTCCATAAGACTGACATTGCACTGGTATGGTCTTCACTGGGTTTGCACTTGAAAGGTAATATAAATGACATACATATTAATATATCGTGCATTCTGGTGGAGTTACCAAACCTGACAAAACTAAATACAATGCCTATTTTTGGTTCAGTAAGCCATGCAAGATCTATGTTTTTCAAGATTATTATTGAGAAATCAGTTGGATTGAAACCTGAATGGTTTTCATTTACAGTTGAGCAGGCACTGCTCCATGAAAGGCAGAATGCTGTCACAAGTATGATGTCACATTAAGATACCGTTTTTTCGATGAAGAAATGGAGTACTCATTTCATCTAAAAATAGGCACAGCTTGAATAAAATCTAAAGTAAATTTCAGGACCAGACATGGTCACTCCAAAACAAATGTATATGTCACAAAGTTACACCCGTCACCCACACACTGTTCCTACTCCCAAGTACTGTGGCACATTTTCAGTGCTGCAACAGTAAATGAGTATACTTTAGGAGAGGACAAATGCCATCATGAGAATAATTTTCTTTCTAGTTGGTAGGTCTATTCCATCCTGCTTTCCCATATTTCTACAACAAGCTATAAGCAGTGATGCGTTCACTGCACATAAGTGAATCACCCAATAGGTGCTATTAACCCTCTTCATTTCAGCATCAAATAAAGGTGATGACAAGTAAAATTTTCCTTGGATAGTAAGTTTTGTTTTTGTTATTATTTTCCCTTGTACATTATAAAGTGTCCAAAATTTCATCTTTGACTGATTTTGCATTTGCAAATTGCAATTCTGTATTGTAGCAGGTCACATTTTAGATTATATCTACTATAATTGGGGATATTTTAATGGCCAAATCAAGAGGGTTCACATAACAGCGCCTAGCAGAAACATAACTTCTGACTGATTCCCCTGCTACATGACATGAAACAAAAAAAAACATGTAACAATACGTGACATCGATAACCATGATTCTTCGAGATCACACATGCATGTTTAGGTAAGCAATCATTGTCATTTAGCTCTTCACAAAACCGTCTTAGAGGTTCAACTTTCAAGCAATATACTCAAGTACCCTACTGCATCAAACTCCGGCTCGGTAACACCAAACTCCAGCTCGCCATTGCTTCCGAAGTTATTCGCCTCCTCGACATGGCCGTGGAGCGTCGCTTGCTCTCTCCCTAGGAAATCTTACTACGGCGGACGCTTAAGGTCCGTGTTCTGGGCCTGGCCGCTATTGAGAAAATCTGTTAGAAACAACGCTCAAGACTTAACTGACTCAAGCTAGGGGATGCCAACACAAGATACTTCTACATTCGGGCAAACTCGCGGCGCCGCAGAAACTACATCCACACTCTTCTCACTGATCGTGGGCCCCTGGCCAACCACGACGAGATGGCTGACTCCCTGCACCATCATTTCAGCTCCATCTTCGGGGCGCCACATGCTACTACGCCTGACTCACCCTTCACGTTCAACTGGAGCAATCTTGGCCTCCCAGTGGCCGACCTTTCGTCCCTCGAGGCGCCACTCTCCCTTCAAGAACTCCACGATACCCTGATGGCAATGCCCAATGATAAAGCTCCCGAGCCAGACGGTTTCACCTGGATCTTTTTCAAGCTTTGCTAGGATTTTATCTGCTTTGATCTTCTTGTGGCCCTGCAATGTCTTTTCACTCACGGTCGCCCTGCGCCCCAAAGCCTCAACTCTGCCACGATCGTCCTCATCCCGAAGAAAAAAGACCCCGTGATAGCCTCGGACTATCGACCCATCAGTCTTATCCACAGCTTTGGAAAGCTTTTTACTAAAATTCTTTCCACTCGCCTCCAGTTTTATAGATGAGCTCATCTCACCCTGTCAGAGTGTCTTCATAAAAAAACGCCACATCCAAGATAACTTTTTTGTGTAGAGCAAATCCAAATTTCTCTGCAGATCCGGCACGCCGGCCCTCCTGCTGAAGCTACACCTCCAAAAAGCATTCGACTCAGTCTTTTGGCCATATCTTTTAGACAACCTTCGCGCCCGCGGGTTTGGCGATAAGTGGAGGAATTGGATCGCCTCATCTCTGCGGTCCTCCTCCTCCCAAATCCTCCTCAACGGCTCCCCGGGCCCATTCATCATCCATCGTAAAGGGCTCCGCTAGGGGGACTCGCTGTCCCCCTTTCTATTCAACCTTGCAATTGAACCCTTGCAACGCCTTCTGCACATTGCCACCGAGGAGGGGGTCCTTTCACCTCTTCGAGGGATCCCGGCCAACCTACGTGTATTGCTCTATGCTGACGATGCTGCGATCTTTGTGGCGCCGATCAAGGAAGTGGTCTTGGCATTGGCCCAGATACTACAGAGATTTGGCGCAATCTCTGGCCTCCGCACCAACTTCGAAAAGAGTCAGGTCGTGCCCATTGAGTGCGACGGGCTTGACCTCGACGAAATTCTCGTCGACCTACCCGCGTGGCGAACGTTCTTCCCCATCACGTATCTTGGCCTCCCACTGGCCATCAAGAAGCTAAAGCACGTTCACTTCCAACCGTTAATAGACAAGATTGCGGGCCGTCTGGCAGGCTGGCGGGGGCAAATGATGTCAAAGGGGGGTAGAGTCACCCTGCTTAAGTTGGTTCTATCAGCCCTACCATCCTACACCCTATCAGTGATCACCCCGCCCACCTCAGTTATTCAGAAGATCGATAAATTGGGCCACGCCTGGCTTTGGCGCGGAAATGACAATGTTGCGGCGGGCGGGTGTCGTGTCAACTGGAAACTCGTCTGTTCCCCGACTACCCTTAGGGGACTCGGGGTGCTTGACCTGAAGATTTTTGCCCGCACCCTCCAATTACATTGGCTTTGGCTTGCCAAATCCGGCTCCCCAAGATCGTGCCTCGTCTCGCTGGACAAGGTGGACCTTACTGACGCGGCTCTCTTCAGAGCGGGTATTGAGTTGGTTCTTGGGAATGGCGCCACCTTTCTCTTTTAGACCGACGCTTGGCTCCTTGCGTAAACTCCAAAGGAAGTGACCTCAGGACTTTTTGCGGCCTTCGCACGGAAAACCCGCACAGTCACCAATGCCCTGCACAATAACAACTGGCTGTTGGACTTACGACGGAATTTCACCCCCAACCTTGCCGTGGAGCTGGTCTCCCTCTGGCAAAAGATCAGTCGTGTTGCGCTACGTCCGACCCAACAGGACCAAGCCGTTTGACGCTTCTCCGCAGACGGGATTTTCTTTGTCCGCTCAGCATATCGCCTGCAATTTGCTGGAAGGACATCTCCGACAGCGCTAGCACTCGTTTGGAAGCAGCGGGCACCCTCCAAATGTAAGTTCTTTGCTTAGACGCTGTTCCTAAGGAGGGTCATGACTTCGGACGCCCTCCTGCGTAGGGGACTACCGAATAATTACTTCTGCGCCCTTTGCCTCCGATGCCTGAAGACCCTGGAACATCTCTTCCTCGAGTGCCCCTTCTCCTGCCACATTTGAGACCTCCTGGCTTGCAGGCTCAACGCCCCACGCCTTCTCCGCTCCGCATAGACCCACACTGACGATATCAACGCCTGGTGGGCTAAGGACATCCTGCTGCCCAACCTTGCCTCGGGTCTAGGATCCGTCGTGCTAGCAACCTTATAGTACCTTTGGCTCGAAAGAAACAATCGATTTTTTAATTCGATGGAGCTGCCACCGATGATTTTCTTTGACTTGCTCATGGAGATCATGCGTCTTTGGAGGGTGGCAGGCGCTCGTTTTGTAACAAGTTAGCTTACCTGTAGCGCGCGTCTGGGGGAATGCGCCTAAACCTCCCCCTAAATTTTAATCTTGTAACTTTCTTATTGAATTAATACAAGGCAGTTCTCCTGCCTTTCCAAAAAAAAAAAAAAAGTACCCTACTGCCTCATGCCAAATTGGAACTGTACTCCACCAAGGGTTGTCCTAGTCAAACAAAAGCAACGAACCAATCTCATTTTCTGCAGTTACCGACATGGCTAACCAGATTAAAGTGCAATGACTTAGAGCAAAGTACCTGGACTTACAAAATTTTCAGAAGATATAATACTGCTAATGTTACGGAGATGACTACCTTTTGAAAATTCTGTCAAGAGAGAATGGGTCTATATATCATTTCCATCAGCTAAATTCACTGGACTACCAAATTTCCAGCTAGGAAACCGTGTAACCGACGTGGATTGACAGTAAAGGCACAATTGATTAGGGGGATAATCTACATACTTAGGTCTTGAATCTTGATCTCTTTAGCCGCTTTCCAATTAGAATTAAGAAGTAGTGGGTAAGACATCACACAGAATCTAGTGCAACGACATCTAGGTTGAAAACAAAAGGAATTAGACCAAGTACATGATAGAAGAAATGTAGCTTCTCTGACCAAGTAAATCTTCCAACGATGGTTACTCCACTTGAGAAATAATCAGCAAGTGGTGCACAACACCACTGTTAAGAATTCAATCAAGCAAGCCGGCCGATTTGGCACCTGCCAGAATAATTTACACCTGCGAAATCAACCCCGAAAAAAAAAACAATTTTTTTGAGTTGGCGTGCTCCTCTCATGCATTCAATGGCTTTGCCCTCGAATACGACCCAAGAGAGGTATCATTATATCATATACCTAGATTGATTCAGCTCGAAGCCTCAATGCTGCACATGCTAAATTTTCAAGTTGGGTATAGCACCAACCGGGCCATTCCCCGCAACCAAATCCTACGACTTTGAGAATGCAAGCCATTCATTGCATTGCATTGCAGGGCAACGCTCCAAGCTAGCGCGAGTCTTTTCCATCGGCCATGTAATCAAAATCCCATTCCCAAGCCGCAGCGTTCTTCGAAACAAGATCCACCACGAGGAAAGGCTACAGAATCGCAACGTGTGGCCACGACGGCGAGCAGTATAATCTCGATCTGGTGGGCAGTGGACGGGAGAGGAGTGACTCACAGGGGAGGCGGCGGCCGTGGCGCTGACGGGGACCCCGCACCCTTCGCCACCCCGGCCTCGCGGGGCTCGGCGGGGCTGTGTGTACGGCACGGCCGCCGCTGAAACGGACGACGGCGCGCGCGCCACGGCGAGGCAGGCACGGCTCTGCGCGCCCCCGACGGCGATGGCCGGAGAGCGACCCGGCGAGCGACCAACGTACGGACAGCGATCTGGGCCGACCAGGAGCAGAGGAGGGTGACGGCCGGCCCATTACATTTCTGGGCCTGACTCAGCGTGAGATCATCTTGCCATCACATCGACCCATCGGAACACGCGGGCCGGACTAGGCCACTCCAGGCCGCGCGTGGGCCGGTGAATCGGTGATGGAGAGGAGGCCCACCGTGCCGTGCAAGTGCGGGCAAGTCGTCGTCGCCGTCGTCGTCGTCGCCGGGCAGCTCCACGAGGCGCATTAACAAATGGCTGCCGGTCGCCGGTGAGCGGTGGCTCCCGCATAAAAAGTCATGAACCAACTCGCAGCGCTGTCCAACTCCTCCATCTACACGCTCTGTCTGAACGACACGAGAAATAGGCCAGCCTAACTCTACCGGCAATGACCTGCAATATTGGATCGTAGTTTACACGAGTAATAATTCTTCTTTGAAATTCAAAACCCATTTTTTTGGTCAGCTATAATATGCCACTGTTTGTTTGGCTACGACTAAGGCTCTATTTGATTCACGATTTGATTTTGTTTTGTTTGGTTGAAAATTATAGACATGGACACATGGCTAAGGCTAACTCATATGTATGTCATACTGAGCAGAATGGTACATGCAAAACTTACAAACTTATATGTAGATTATTTGTGGACGGAGCTAAAGAGTAGACCATAATAGCAAAGGAAAAAATTAACCTCGCGAGTCGAGAGTCGAGACAGTGTGCGCAATTGACCAAGATTATTTTTGTATAGAAAAATGTGCACCGATTTTTACCCAGAGAAACCAGTGGGTAATTGAGTAATTCCATGGCCCGGCCTTTAATCCGACCCATCTCCCGATGAGCCACGAGCCCACGAGAACGAGACAGCTGCACCAACTCGATCCGGCCCGACCCGACCCAACCATAACTCCGCCACCTCGTCCTCTTCTCCTCCCCACTCCGCACTCCCGAGCCAAAACCAGAGACCACTCGCTCTCCCCGAAATAGGAGAGCTCGCCCTCGGACTCGGACTCGGACTCGCCGGAGCGGGCGTTCGTCGCCGGAGGAGGAGATGAGGGGGTCGCGGAGCCCGATGGGGGCGGTGGTCAGCTGGGTGCGGAGGCAGCCGCCCAAGGTCAAGGCCTTCCTCGCCGTCGTCGCCGGCATGGCCGCGCTCGTCTTCATCCGCTTCATCGTCCACGACCACGACAACCTCTTCGTCGCCGCCGAGGCCGCGCACGCGCTCGGCATCGCCGTCCTCATCTACAAGCTCACCAAGGAGAAGACCTGCGCCGGTTCGCCCCCCTTCCTCCTCCTCCTCCTCCTCCGTCCCCGGCGCCGTCCGCTCGATCCGTCCAGCTCGCTGGGTTCCACTGGGCTCTGATCCGATTTGTCCAAAATTATCCGACTCTTTTGCGTCGTTAAGGGGAAAAATATTCGGTGCGTTTCGTTTCTCGTATTTGCGGGTGTTCTTTTTTGGCGCTACCATGGCTGTGGAATTTACGGTGGATTTGTTTGGATTACGCACCTGATTTGCTCATGGATGGGGATAAATCCGTACTCTCTGGTGAGGTGTATTATTCCGCGGCTTCGCTTCCGTGCGCGAGAGAAAAATTGTTGCTTGGATGCTCTCTGTAGCTTGCGCCGTGTCTTACGTTTCAATGGCAGTGGAAAGTCGGCGCTTCGTACGTGCCTGTTTAATTCCATTGCCTTGCCGAGCTCGTGCTATCTCTCTTGCTGCATTTGTGTAGTACAGAGGTTATGCCGCAGATTGCAGAAAGCTGCACCATGTGACTTTCGAGAAATGCAGCTGCAATCTATTTATGCATGAACGGATGGCCGAGATTATTCTTAGCGGTATGGTTTTACAGTGATAGTGGCCGAGATTATTCTTAGCGGTATGGTTTTACAGTGATAGTGGTTGAAGTGTTTGTTGGGAGAATTCCATCTCCTGGCATAGAGAATAGAGGTGGTGGTTGTTTAAGCTGTGCACCTTTCAGTCCCTGCTAGAACACTTGTCTCTGTCATGGAGCTGCTGTTTTTCAGATACCCTCGTGCTTTACTTTCCAAAAGTCCTGCTCCTAGATGCGTTTAGTGCAAAACAAAGGGTTTGTGGGATGGTGCAAAATTAGAAACCATTGGCTAAAAGAATAAGCAATGAACTTATTGATGAAATGGTTCATGTAGAGTACCATCAATCTCCTTTTCAATTTGGGGTTGTGGCCTGTATCAAATCTAAATTCCAATGCTGTCCAAAAGTTCCATTGACATCAGCCTACGTATTAGGCGCATGTTGATGCTTTTTCTGTTATTTGGCTACTCAAAGTTCTTTAGCAGAAAGGGCGAAGGCAATTTTTTTATCTATTTTATGTCAGCCACAGGAGTTTCTATACACTGTAGCATTTTTTGAACTAAATCATATGGGAGCCCCCTATGATGTAAACCATAAAACGTGCTACAACTGTAGCATTATGCTGGGAGATACATTTATGCATTTTTAGTGAAGGGTTTCACTTAACCGTATGCATTTGTTTTGCATTTGAACCAACTAGGGAATGACACATGCCTGCTCAAACTATGAAAAACTTGTGTGCAAATGGAATTTTGAATGGTCACAGAATCTGCTGGATCACAAGATTTCTGATACTAACTTCATTCTTTTCTGTTTAAATTAAAATTAAAAGCTACCATTGAAAATTTGATATTTTTGTACCCTTTTGTAGCACTTTGTGGCCAGTTTGTAAGACATTGAGTGGATTTCTCACAAAGCCTTCAAAACCATTTTTAAAACAGTTTTTTGGGATCTTCAGGCCCCCTATCGAGGGTCCACAACTTTTTCAGATTAAAATCTACCGCTGGTTTCAGGCTTTCAGCTCAATAAGAACAAGGTTTAAAGTTTGTTACATACTGCAGACTGCAATCACCTCCTAGTTTTCCTTTAAGGAGAAACCGAGTAATTTCTGATAGAAAAGTGTATATGGATGGCATATATGCTCTCTAATAAGAGGCACTAGAATGGCATATCGTCGTATGCCGAAAATCTCGATTTGCCTATTTTCTTTTGTTGTTGTTTGTTTCATGACCATTTTTGTGTACCTTTTTACACTCCTGCTCTATTTTGTTCAAAACCTTTTCTCTTTGTTAATTTCTTGCAGGACTGTCACTCAAGTCTCAGGATTTAACAGCATTATTTCTGGCTGTTAGGTTGTACTGCAGCTTTGTTATGGAGTATGACATCCATACAGTACTAGATACAGCTACACTAGCGGCTACTCTTTTTGTTATTTACATGATTCGATTCAAACTGAGGTCAACTTATATGCTGGACAAGGACAATTTTGCATTGTACTATGTGGTAAGAACAATAACAGCTTCAAAGGATCCAGGCTATTAAACACTAATCGATAATGTTTGGTTTCTTTCTACTATCACCTCTCTGAATTCAACTTGTGCACTGGAATTACTAGAGCCATAAAATACCAGTTTTGTAAATGTATATATTTTAGTTTCACACTTGTAATGAAATAAATTTTCCCCTGCTTGACCAAGATCAGACCCTGTTTGTATATTGTAGTTTCACATAATCCCTAGCAGATTGACATACAATGATGATATCACTTTTTTTAAAAAAAATATACCTATCTTCTTTTTAAAAAAATACCTTTGTTCTAGGTAATTGTTAATTTTGCTTGTTGAACACGTCTTGTTAGCCCACTTTTTACTGTCAGATGTGCTATCTTACTGGACTTACTTTCCAGGTGTTGCCTTGTGCTGGGCTCGCACTACTTGTTCATCCTTCAACATCACATAACATTATCAACAGGATCTGCTGGGCCTTCTGTGTTTATTTGGAAGCTGTTTCAGTGCTGCCCCAGTTGCGTTTGATGCAGAATACAAAGGTAACTTTGAGAACATACATAGGCCCTTGTATGCAGTCTCGAATGGCTGAATTAACCTGACTAAAACATTTTGTCCTGCAGATTGTCGAACCGTTCACTGCGCATTATGTGTTTGCATTGGGTGTTGCAAGGTTTCTTAGCTGTGCACACTGGGTCCTTCAGGTTCTTTTCCTTGTCCCTTTTTTCCCTTAAAAAATTGCCAGTGAGGTCTAGCATATTTCTTTAGTTTGACGAGCCAATACAATTGGTGTCCTGATCAGCTGCAATATGAAACATTCATGAGGTAGTGGGGTAGGTCCAGACTGTGCATAACTTAGATGGATGGGTTCTAATTGTACATAGCTTACATCCGCAAAACAACGCACTGAAATAACAGAAGAAGCAGTTATGCTAGAATTATAGAACATACAAACATACAACACCTATGGTTGCTTGTTTTAGTTTATTATTTATGTAAGATTCTCATCACAATGCACTAATACCTCATTTGTGTTGTATATAATTTGAAATTAATGTGACAACTATAAGTATTTTAGAGGTATATTTCCTCAGTATCATACTTATTTTATGCACATACCCGATGCAACATATCCTAGGATATTTTTTGCTCTACCTTCTCTATGCCAGACTGTTGTCTCAACATAGCCGGTCCCAAGCCCGGGTAAAGGAGGAGGGGGGTCCCGACCCTAAAAGGTTGTGATAGGCGTGGCGAGCCAACATAAAAACTTAGCTACTCAAATGGAGATGAAACCCAAGAAAAAACCGTTGGGGCGTAACCCTCTTAGCGACACGCCATATCGGAACCCGGGTATGGTGTTAAATGGGCAAGGGCCGGGCCGTCATCCCCTAGGTGACGCGTCGTGTCGTGATCTGGACACGGTGTTAAGTGAGCAAGGATCGGGTCGTCGCTTCCTTAGTGGCGCGCTGCATCGGCGCCCGGGTGTAGTGATAAATGAGCAAGGGTCTTCGCATTTGTCTCGACGGGTGCGAGGGGTAAGGAAGCTAGTCGAGCCGACTAGGATTCGTCTAGGTAGTTGGAATGTAGGGTCCCTTACAGGTAAGCTAAGAGAGTTAGTTGACACAGCGATTAGGAGGCGTGTAAATATCCTATGCGTCCAGGAGACAAAATGGAAGGGACAAAAAGCGAAGGAGGTGGAGAACACTGGCTTCAAGCTCTGGTACACAGGAACAGTTGCAAATAGAAATGGAGTAGGCATCTTGATTGATAAGAGCCTCAAGAATGGAGTGGTGGACGTCAAGAGGCAAGGGGATAGGATCATCCTAGTCAAGCTTGTCGTTGGCGATGTAGTCATGAACGTCATAAGTGCGTATGCTCCCCAGGTAGGCCACAATGAGAGCACGAAGAGACAATTCTGGGACGACTTGGATAGCGTGGTTAGAGCGGTACCTACCAATGAGAAGCTTTTCGTAGGAGGAGATTTCAATGGCCATGTGAGGACAGCTAATGCGGGGTATGAGGTGGCACATGGAGGTTTTGGGTATGGTAGTAGGAATCAGGAGGGCGAGGAAGTTTTGGACTTTGCTATAGCTTATAATCTGATGATAGCCAACACTTTCTTTAGGAAGAGACAGTCTCATTTGGTGACCTTCAGTAGTGGCCAACACTCTAGTCAGATCGACTTTATTCTCACTAGAAGAGAGGACAAGCGGGCATGCTTGGATTGTAAGGTGATACCCGGAGAATGTGTTGTTTCTCAACATAAGCTTGTTGTGGCTGATTTCCGCTTTCGTTTGCATGCCCGCAGGGATAAACAAACCAAAACCGTAAGAACGAAGTGGTGGAAACTCAAAGGGGAGGCGTCAGAGGTCTTTAAGGAAAGGGTTATCGTGGAGGGCTCTTGGAGCGAAGGAGAAGATGCAAACATCATGTGGGTGAAGATGACAACTTGCATTAGGAAGGTGGCTTCGGAAGTGCTTGGAGTGACCAAAGGGAGCGGAGGTGCACCTAAAGATATGTGGTGGTGGAATGAGGATGTACAAAAGGCTCTTAAGGAGAAGAAAGAGTGCTATAAACGCGTGTACCATGACAGAAGTGCGGATAACATAGAGAGGTACAAGGTGGCAAAGAAGACCGCGAAGCGAGCAGTGAGTGAGGCAAAGGGCTGAGCCTATGATGATCTTTACCAACGGTTAAGTACAAAGGAAGGAGAGAAGGACGTCTACAAGATGGCTAGGATCCGTGAGAGGAAGACAAGGGACCTCAATCAAGTCAAATGCATTAAGGATGAGAGGGATCAACTCTTGGTGAAGGAGGAGGACATCAAACATAGATGGCGTGAGTATTTTGACAATTTGTTCAATAATGAGAATGAGAACACGACTTTTCAGTTGGACGACTCCTTTGATGATACCAATAGACGCTTTGTTCGTAGGATCCAAGAAACTGAGGTTAGAGAAGCTTTAAAAAGGATGAAAGGGGGCAAGGCGATGGGCCCCGATGGTATTCCAATCGAGGTGTGGAAATGCCTCGGGAACATAGCTATTGTCTAGCTAACCAAGCTGTTCAACCATATTTTTCGGTCAAACAAGATGCCCGAAGAGTGGAGGAGAAGTTTTTTAGTATCAATCTTCAAGAACAAGGGAGATATTCAAAGTTGCACGAATTATAGGGGGATTAAGCTGATGAGTCACACGATGAAGCTATGGGAGAGAGTTGTAGAGCATCGTTTGAGAGGAATGACGAGTATCACCATGAACCAATTTGGGTTCATTCCCGGAAGGTCGACCATAGAAGCAATTTTTCTTTTAAGACAAGTTATGGAGCGGTATAGTGAGCAGAAGAAGGACCTACACTTGGTTTTCATAGACTTGGAGAAGGCTTATGATAAGATTCCAAGGAATGTTATGTCGTGGGATTTGGAAAAGCATAAAGTCCCAACAAAGTATGTTGCCCTCATCAAGGACATGTACAACAATGTTGTGACTAGTGTTCGAACAACTGATGGTGACACGCCGATCTTAGTATTGGTATTTTTTTATGGATTGCCATTTCAAGTATTGCTCCTATTGGTCTTCTTATGGCAGGATGACTTTCCGATTAAAATAGGACTACATCAAGGTTCAGCTTTGAGCCCTTATCTCTTTGCCTTGGTGATGGATGAGGTCACAAGGGATATTCAAAGAGATATCCCATGTTGTATGCTTTTTGCCGACGATGTAGTACTAGTGGATGAAAACCGAGCGGGAGTGAATAGAAAACTGGAGTCGTGGCGGCAGACTCTAGAGTTGAAAGTAGCAGGACTAAAACCGAATATATGAGATGTGACTTCGGTACCACTAGACATGAGGAGGGAGATGTGAGTTTGGAAGGTCAGGTGGTGCCCAAGAAGGATACCTTCCGTTACTTGGGATCGATGCTACAGAGAGATGGGGATGTTGACGAGGATGTTAGCCATAGAATTAAAGCGGGTTGGATGAAATGGCGTCAAGCGTCTGGTGTTTTATGTGACAAGAGGGTACCACAGAAGCTAAAAGGCAAGTTCTATAGGACAGCTATTAGACCTGCGATGTTGTATGGTGCAGAATGTTGGCCTACTAAAAGACGACATGTTCAACAATTAAGTGTCGCAGAGATGCGTATGTTGCGTTGGATTTGTGGTCACACAAGGATGGATCGAGTTCGAAACGATGAGATACGTGATCGGCTAGGGGTAGCTCTAATTGAAGAAAAGCTTGTACAACACCGGCTGAGATGGTTTGGACATGTACAATGGAGACCTCCAGAGGCACCAGTGCATAGCGGCATCATAAGACGTGACAATAATGTGAAGAGAGGTAGGGGGCGGCCAAACTTGACCTGGGAGGAGGCAGTCAAGAGGGACCTAAAAGGTTGGAATATCACGAGAGAGTTGGCCTTGGATAGAAGTGCTTGGAAAGCAGCTATCCACGTGCCCGAACCTTGATTAGGCTTTATGCCATGTTTTCTCTTCAATCTTTTTAGGCCTGTTCTTCTTTTTCTTCTCTTTCTCCCTTTGTTGGCGGCTCGTTTTGGGTTTCAACTCTAGCCTACCCCAACTTGCTTGGGAATTACAGGCTTGGTTGTTGTTGTTGTTGTTGTTGTTGTACCTTCTCTATGCACTTTAAGCTGCGCCGTTATTATTTACTGTTGTTGAGTAGAATATTAGCATGCACTTTAAGAGCGGAGATCAGATGCATGATGCAGCATTCAAGTTTTTTTTTCTTAACAAAAGCATCTATAAAGTGAACTAAGCTAGGATTCTGTATTTGTAGGTTTTGGATACTCGTGGCCGTTTGCTGACTGCTCTGGGCTATGGTCTGTGGCCTTCGATGGTGCTCCTTTCTGAAATCGTCCAGACGTTCATCCTTGCAGATTTCTGCTACTACTATGTGAAGAGGTACATGATCTAGCATTTGCTAGCAGTATGGGCTGGCCTTTTTTTAAGCAGCAGCATGGGCCGGCTAACTAGTGGTTTGTTGTTGTGCAGTATTTTTGGTGGGCAACTGGTGCTGCGACTTCCTTCTGGGGTGGTGTAAAATCTGCAGCAGTTGACACATGTTTAATTTTGCGCTCATCGCCCTATTCAACACTAGTTCTGCCTCAAGTGCCCAAACTTGTCACCCTCTTCCCAAGTGGGATACCAGAGCCGTATTTGCTTGAATTTTTTTCTCAGCTACATACTGTCATGTGCAAAGATGTCTTGAACTTGGAGCTTAGGTTGTCAGGCTGACTATTTATCCAGGCTAGTTCTTTTCTTCCTTGAAGTACTTTAGCTTCTGTCCAAAAATATAAGGCGCTCATGGATTTTAAGATTCAAACACTTAATCTTCGACCAATAATTTATCAACAACATATAGATTTCGCAATGCACAAATAACATTTTTAGATTCGTCGTATTTGGAAGTATTTTCTAATGACCATAATTTTGTCATATTATAATGATGCACAATAAGATAAACTAAGCATTAAAGTGTAGTTTTGAACACCGTTCTAAATCAAAACATGGTTTATATTTTTTTAGTGCCCTAGCACAGCTGAACAACCGGTTGCTTGTGTTCTCTTCTTCAGCTTTGCATCGCAGATAGGAAAAACCCCTGGGGTCACCTGAACCTCAAGAGTCAAGAGCATTGGTAGTATACGTATTAAACATCCATGGCAACGAACGGAACCGTGCAAGAAAGAAATTTCTCGCTGCACCAAAGCATAAGCATCAAGCATAACCCCTCCCCATTGCATTCGCATTCATGCTGCTCTGCTTTGCTTGCCGTGAGCGCGCCTGCTGCTTTGCCTTCTTTATTATACCGGCGCCTGCAAGCTGCAAGCTGCAAGGAACCAGTCTAGTCGGCCACGAGGTCCCAACTTGTGTTCCGTATCCGTCTCGGTCTCGTCTTGGGTTCAAACGAATCCAGTCATCTTGTCCTAATATGTAACCCATGCAATCTTGAATGAATTACAATGTGTCATGTAAAAAAAAAAACCCATGTATATTTCAAGGCAATCCATACGTGGGCCCAAACTCAGTGGGTATAGACGTTAATGGATGTCACATATTTTACCCACCGAGCTTTTGTAAGATATGAGTCCATATTTCTTCGAGGGAAATGGTACAAACGAGCAAAAATAGCACAAGTATATGTCAGTATATTGTCGTATTTGAAGCCCGATTATAACCAACATATTTAGACATTGTTCCTTTTGTTTTAAAGTTGCTGAAAATTTTAATCTAAAAAGGTTGTGGCCCGTTAGAGAGAGTTCAAAAAAAATATTTTAGTAATTTTATTAAAAAGAACTGTTTAAAACCTAAAAATGACTATAAAATAATATATCCTTTAGCTCGTACAAAAAAAATTCATTTAATTCAAGGTGAAAAAGGCCACGTCCTTAGTTTCGATTAGCATTTATATTCTAAGTTTACCCAACTGACATATGGGACCCACGGTGACTGAAACGTTTCACGAGGAAGAACGAGCTGCGGTGCCGTGGTGCGTGCGGTCTCGGTGTGCCGCTGGAGCAGTCGAGCCCGAGCCCGACACGCCAACGCGGCTACGCCTTTCGCTCCCTGGTTTAAAAACGGAAGGAAACTCCCAAACGCCCCAATTCCCGAACCACCCTGCCAATTTCCCCAATCCCCCAAAGCTGCTCGCTTTCTTCGCCGTCGCCGAGAGGCCAGCGCGCGTGCTTGCTTCACCGTCGCGCCCATGGGCGGCGACGGCGGCGAGAAGGAGAAGCCCGCCACGGCCGGGGGCCCTAGCCCCGACCCTCCCGCCGCAGCCGGAGGGGACGACGTGTCGCCCGCGGCGGCGAGGCGGCCCTTCACCAGCCTGAGCCAGGAGGAGGCCGACCTCGCCCTCGCCCGCGTGCTCCAGGAGCAGGTAAGCGCCGGGATCTCGCGGGGGCCTGGGGGTTCTGCGAGCTGCGGCTGATTCGTGGTCTTCGCGGCGCAGGAGCAGGCGTACATGATGCTGAGCGTGTACGGCGGGGAGTACGACGACGAGGAGGAGGAGGAGGAGGAAGACGAGGGCTTCGAGGACGACGAGGAGAGCGAGTACGAGGAGGTCAGCGACGCGGAGGTGGCCGAGCTGGAGCTCGCGCGGCACGAGGACGACGAGGCGTATGCGCGGTCCCTGCAGGACGCCGAGGAGCGCGACGTCGCCGGCCGGCTCGGCGCGCTCGCGGGCATCGGCGATTGTGAGTGCAAAGGAGAGGATTTTCTAAATCCTGCCACGTTGTCCAGACCCTTTTGCTTATTCTGTGGTTGTTCAGCAGGGCGAGCAATGGACCATGACGGTGACACTGATAATGATGATGAAGACGAGGATCATACACAGGTGACGTTGCAGTCCATGTTCATGAGTTTGAGACAGACGTGTTCTCTCCACAATTCTATGCTTTATGCGCTTGCTCAGAAGATCATACCATACGCATGCTAATTCGGATATTGTCAAGAAGTCAAGATGGGAATTATCGGATGGTATCAGGGATTCAGGGGCAAAAAATTTCGAACTTCTTTTTTTCACAATGAAAAACATAAGCACTAGTTTGTTACTTGGGCCTAAAGTATGGACAACTGAATGTTTGGCATGCAATTATCTCTTCATAATGTTCATTAGGCCATCATTTGTCAGTGCTCTGGAATCAATATGGTAATAGCAAATACATCAGATTCTGGGCTTGATAATTGGAACTTGGAACTGCCCTACTTTATTTTGAAAAAAAACACACAAGGGTATGTGCCCACCTTAACCTAGCTCACTGTTTGCTACTTGTAAATATACTACATAAGAGTTTGAAAAATCTTAATTTTCGTGCTCCTCTTGATGATATGTTTTTTGTGGATAAGCAATCCTTGCTCACATGTAAAATTGCACATTTGATGACAGTTGTTCTATTTGGCTATCGGGCAAGAGAGTCTATAACAGTTTCCATCCATGAACAATCTGTATCGTTGTAAATGAAATGTTCTTAGTTTCTTGATATGTTAATTGAAAATTGTTCCTGTAATGAAGCTATTATCTGACATTTCACTTGCACTTAACTTTAGGATGCATGGGATGATGTTGATCCAGACGAATACTCATACGAGGTTAGCTATTTTTGTATATTCTGATGATATGTGTGTTTTTTGCATTGGTACTGCAGCCGAATCTTCTTTGCTCACTATTAAATTTTTTTTGGCTGTGGTCATCTTAGGAGCTAATTGCGTTGGGTGAAGTAGTTGGTACGGAAAGCAGAGGCCTGTCTGCTGATACTCTTGCTTCATTACCATCAGTAACTTATCAAGCACAAGATAAGCAAGACGGCAGCATGGAACAGTATGAGCATAAGTTTATTTTGCTGCCCAAAAAAAATGTATTATGCACACGATGCTATCTTGACATGTCAAATTTATTTGCAGATGTGTTATTTGTCGTGTGGAATTTGAGGATGGTGAATCATTGGTTGCACTTCCTTGCAAGCATTCGTACCATTCTGAGTGCATAAACCAGTGGCTGCAACTAAACAAGGTATGAACAGAACCATCCTTAACTTTTCCATTCGTATCCAAAAATATGACCACCCATTTTCCCTGATGAATGAAGGGGAAAAAAGGCTTAGCTCCTCTAAATCGCTCCCATCAAATATGATCTGAAAACCTTTTTTCCTTTGCCATACTATATGGTGCAATCATTATGAAAATATATCTCTTGGCATGTTAAGCATTCAATAATACCAATTGGGATTCGGGATGCAATTTAGATAGTGCTAGACAAATATTTTCATTCCCTGAATCTGACATACCATTGATGCTATTGCAGGTATGCCCGATGTGCAACGCTGAAATTTCTACCTCTGATAACAGCCGAGCATGATATTATGTTGTGGTCATTATGGGCGCTTGATGGGAAGCAGCATTGGTAGCTTCATATGTTCCATTAGACGCCAATGGTCAGTGTATGGATGTATGATTTATTCACAGGTGTAAAATTATTAAATTTAGTATGATTCGCTTATAGATATGAAAAATTATATTATATTTGTAGCCATTGTTTCATTCATGTTCGTTTTTTTTAAAAAAAAAAAATTGGACTCCTGTTCAGTTAATTGAAAGCGATTCATGTCTGAGCAATGCTATGGCCTATGGAAATGTTGGTCCTTTACTACAACGGATAACGCTCAAGTTCGGTACGAGCTTCGTGGGCTTTATGTTGCTTTTCCTCGCTGCTTGTCTCTCGGGCCCTATTCATGGGCCGCATGAAGGCCTTTCTCGAACGAACCGTGCTGACAGGATAAAATAATTTCTCCAGGGGGGAGAAAACCACGAGATTTTAGGATCTAAACCTTATTGAATTTTGTATTTCATGATTCGTCATAGGCCTTGTTTGTTTCAGATTAAATTAAATTAAACTAAATTAAATGAAAATTTGTTATTTTTTATAGGCCAAATGTTGTAATGTTTTGTAGTTATTTTTATGAAATTTTAAATAGTTCTTCTTAAAGTTTACAAAATAATTTTTTAATAATTTTTCGAAGTTTTTAAAACGTCCTTTGAGTGGGTCATAAATTTGATACAGTAAAACGCAACTCAACATTAATCTGAAACAAATACAAGTCAGTGACATGAACGATATGCAAATTGTAAGGAGGGCCAATCATGAATTCTCCACACGTCGATTTATGTTTTTCAAAGTGTAGAAATTTTTTTAGAACCGAATCAATGGTATTAATGGTAGGTGGTTGCTTTTTTAAAATAAAAAAGATATAGAATAACAAAAAATAGTCTTCTACTCAAAACTCAAAAAAAAAAAAAAAAAACAAGCAACGAGCGGCTTCTGGTTAGCAAAGCCGAACAGAAAATACATAGCGAATGGAAAAATCTTAGGGATGTTTAATGTAAGCGCGGGCACTTTGCGTTGAAAAGCTGTATATGCATTCATTCATCAACCGTCTGCGCCGCCGCCGCCGCCGCCGCCGGCCGTCGAATCAGCGGCCGCGCCAAACCCAGGGGAGCGGGACAGCAACGTGCACCCACCTCCCTCCTAATCTTATCCTATCCCCAAACCCACATACAAATCCATGATACAATACCGCAAAACCACCGCGAATCCGGCCGCCCACTTTTTATATTGCAAGGAAGAAGACGACGTCTCATCTCCCCCCTGTTCCTCTCCTCAGATCTGCTGCTTCGTCGTCTCCCTGCTACTTGCTCATGGCTCATTTCCTCATGACCTCCGCGCCGCCGCCGCGGGTCTCGGCGGCGCCGAAGTTTAGGATACGGTGCGCCGTGGCCGTGGCCGTGGCGGCGGCTGCGCGGCCGGGCACGCTGTACGACGTGCTGGGGCTGCGGGCCGGCGCCACGGGGCGGGAGATCAAGGCGGCGTACCGGCGCCTGGCGCGGAGCGGCACCCCGACGTGGCCGGCGCGCCCGCCGCCGCCGGCTTCGTCGAGCTCCACGACGCCTACGCCACGCTCTCCGACCCCGACCGCCGCGCGCGCTACGACCGCCGCGTGGTCGCGCCGTGGGGAGCCGCCGCCGGGGGTGGCCGGCCGCGCCGCCGCACCTGGGAGACCGACCAGTGCTGGTAGCCACCGGCCGGATCATGTCAGCCTGTGTACAGTAGTAAATTAGTGCTCTTGCAGCCATGGCCGCTCTGCTCACCTCAGATTTTTGTCACGGTGACCATCCATGCGGCGGCTATCTATGTACAGCTTCCTCCTGCTCTTAAGCCTGTATGTAATATCGAGCAGAATCGTGTTAGGAATCCAGAAATCAACGATCGAGCTTGCTAATTCTCGTTCATCTGAAAGTTTTACAAACTCTCCGTCGATCTTTGACTTTTTTATCTCCCCATCGTCTTCAAGCCTTCAACCTCTTCGGCAGCTGCCACCGCCGTGCCATTGCGGTTAGGGCTAGGATTCTGGTTGAGGACGAAGTTCCTATTACTCCGGGCTTTAAAGAGGTTGAAGAAGGTGGCGGCACGATGGTAGGGTGGGGATCATGTTGGGTAACCACACACTTGAGCCGTGGGATCGGGTGAAGACAGTTGTACGATGGAGGAGGGTGAATCGATGACAACCATTTAGGTTAGGTGGGCGATAGAGGCGGGGGATGGCAGTGACGTGGGAGCATATCGGCAAGGCAGGAGATAAAGAAGTAAGATGGAAAGGAAAAAGATCTGGACCATTGGATCTCGATCCAATTATTCATAAATCGACCGAATCAAGCAACTTACTCCAACCGGTCCCATAAACAATATATGCAATGTGAATACATCGACCTATGCATGATTCAAGGAAGCTTCATCCTATATTCAATCCTTGTTCATGCCACCGCAATGACCAATGGCAGCATATATGTGTTGCGATCGACTTGACAAATTGGCATCGCCTTCCGGCGTGCGGCGCCGCCACTGGTTCTTGGATGCCAAGCAGAGGCAGGCAACGACGTCTGGTTTACTATTCGATGCCAGCGAAGCCAAGCGAAGTGGACACATTGCCGATTGGAGAATGGAGAGCAGGCAGCTTGGCCGTCTTCAGATCCTAGGGGGAAAAAAGGTCGTTATTCGTTCGGGTTACTAACGAGTTACTTAGAAAGGAAAAATACTCCCTCCATAATTATAAAACATGATTTAATTTGATGCGTTCCCTAAACTTTTTTAATAAGGGGTGTAACCCCGATTTCCATTACTCAAAAGATAACGGAAACAAAGTGCATGTTTAGGAAGACCTCAGAGTATCTCCAAATACAGCAACAAAATAGATTGGCTACGATTACTGGGTTTATAGCCATACACAAAGTTTGATGTCTGGCAAACAACTAGTTAATCAGTGACACTACCCTTCTGCAAAAGCTTTTTTGATGTTGTGTTACATCCACACACCCCATCAGCAACTCTTCTTCCGCGTAGATCATACGGTGATGCTTCACTCATTTCCATTGTTCACCAAAGCTTGATTTAGTGTTCCTGCCTTCAAATGCGACATTCCTGTAACAAAATCTCTCAGAACATATGCACATTGTTTCAGGGTTTCACCCCATTGTCCCTTCTGGACCCCTGCCCAATAAACCATGAGGGGACACGATATGCAATATATGCAACGGAGATTTTAGCATAAATTTTTCAAACACAACTTTATTTTGGGTTATCCACACAGCCCACAACACTGCTGCCAGACATACAAAATGCAATTGTTTGGCATTAGGGAGCACCCTCCCCACCCATGCTTCATACTGCTCTAGGATCAAAGGTCTATCTGAAGATTTACAACAAACTACAACAACCCCCATATAACCTTTGCCGATGAACAGTTAAAGAACAAGTTGTCTATAGTTTCCATATTATTACAAAAGCAACATCTTAAGTCCCCACCCTAGTTTCTTCTCCTCAAGTTGTCTTTGGTTAGAATGGATTTTCGGTACACTAACCACATGAAGATTTTAATTTTTAGCAGCATTTTGGATTTCCAGATTTTTATAAAGAATCAAGTTACTGTAGCTGCTAATAAAAGTGGAACATAGATTATTATAAAGAGAATTCACAGTAAAGCATCCTTTTTTATCCGGTTTCCATCTAGCACAATCAACACCTTCATCCGTATGTAAACTATATAATTTTTGTAGCAACCCATGCCACTCTGACTTTTCCTGATTTGACATCCATCTCCTAAAGAGTAAAGTCCAATTTTTTTGTCTACCCTGTGCCACAGTAATCTCTTGATCTTGACAAATGTTGAAGATGCTCGGATATTTGTCCTTTAGAGGAATTTCTTCTAACCAACTATCTCCCCAAAAATCTATTAATGAACCATCTCCCACCGTATATTTTCTATTTTGAATATATAAATCTTTACAATTAATCAAATCTCTCCACCCAAGAGAATCATTGAATTTCTGTTTAACCTGGTAAATGGTTTTGCCCTTCAGATATTTGTTCTTACCAATGGTTTGCCAAAGACCTATACTTTTATCTAAACACCACCACCACTTACACAGAAGGCTAATGTTCATATCTCTTAAATTACTAATGCCTAAACCTCCTTTATTCTTAGGTACTGTGATCTTAGCCCACCTCACCAGATGGTATTTTTTTTTTTTTGCTATATCCTTCCCAAAAGAAACTTCGTCTAATCCTATCAATTTGGTTGATCACATTTTTGGGCATTCGAAACATTGACATGTTGTAAATAGGTATACTGGACAAGCAAGAATTAATCAGGATAAGCCTACCTCCATAAGATAAAGAAGCACTTTTCCAATTGCCCAGTTTTTTCCTAACCTTATCTACAACAAAATCCTAGTGTTTGCATCTTAATTTGTTGCCACCCACGGGCAACCCTAAATATTTCATTGGCAAAGACCCAACATTGCAAATAAAAAGTTCAGAATACTGTCTTTCTACAGCCTCATCTCCATTAATTATAAAAACTCCACTCTTATGAAAGTTAATTTTCAGGCCCGAGAGTGCTTCATATATGAACATAATGAACTTAAGATTAATAGTTGTATCAATATTATTTTCCATACAAATAATTGTGTCATCAGCATACTGTAAAATAGCTACCCCTCCTATTACTAAATCTGGAATCAACCCTTTAACCATACCTTTATTTTAAGCTACTCTAGTCATTTTTTACACACAATCAGCTACAATATTGAAATAACAAAATTATCCTTAGTTTCTTTTACTCTATACCATTTGCAATAACAAAATTATAATCATACAAAATTTACTTTCGAATAGAAATCCAATTGTACTATTTTTTGTATCATAATTTTTATATATTATTAGACTTATTGGCCAAAGTTTTGAAGTTTGAATCTTAAAATGCGTGTGAGTCGTATAAAAAACATAGGAAGTATCTTATATGTCATTGCATAGCGAACGTCATATGTGCCATCATTTAATAGATCGCCTCTTACCTACCATTACAATTAAGTGAATATTGTCCTCTATGCAATTGCCATCTAAATCCATTAATTTTTATATTTAGCAACATTTATAATAGCTGAAATACCCTCGTATTGTTGTGTCTATGACAAACAGGCCCGCTAGCGGTCAATGGGCAGCGGCATATCCTGAGGTCCTCGAGGTTCGCCATGTCCACTATGTGTAGCTAGGTTAGGGATGTTAGATGTTTGAGGCCACCAGGAAGGCATTGTCGGTCAAGGCAACTCTTCAGTTGTAGCTGACATGTAGAGATGGCAAAGATGTTGGCGGCGGTAGAGCTCTCCACAGAACCTAAGTCAAAAAATTCCAAATTGCGCACTTCGCTCCCAACAACACAACAAGCTCCGCAAACCCTCCATCTCGCCCAAATTGCCACCTCAGTGGAGTTAGACCCAAACGACGGAGGCTCGCTCGGAGGAGCTCATGGTGTTGAGCTATGTCGATGCAAGATCGTATCATATCTCTATCGATGAGTCTGAGCCTGTGCCGAAGGAGGGGAGGTGGTGTGCACGAAGCGGTGTGCCATCAATGGGCTTAGGATGAAAGAGTCACCCTTCGTGGCAGAATCGCACAACCAGAGTGCAGGCCGGCGAACGTCTACCCCAATGCCTTCCTGGTGATGCCGATCTTCGCCCACCTCTTCGAGGCCTAAGTGGTCACGACTCCGCGGGTGAGCCTCCTTTTTATTTCTACCGCCCTGTTTACAAGAAAGGCGTGGTAATATGAGGGATCCACTCTCAGCGGCGCTCCAAATTATAGTATGCCTACCCTCTGCTTTCTTTCTTAGATAAAACCAGAATTATGGAGTCACGGCATCGTTCTTTGGCACCTCTTCTTTCAGTGTTAGTTGTATTTGTTTTGTGTTGTCTGTGCTGCAAATATCAGGGTTGGGGAGAAATATGGGGAGGAGTGTCACAAAGCTGGATCACTTATTGTGAAACAAATTTGTTTTTAGGAAAAAGTCCATTTTAGGTACCTCAACTATCGAAAAAGTCCAAAAAATCCCTAAACTATGATTTGGTCTGTTTTACATATCTGAACTTTCAATGCCGGTTCAAAACCCATGACAAGCTGGTTTTTTAGGTGTTTTGCTGATGTGACGCGACGTAGTGGCGCCACGTGTCAGGCAAGTCAACAAAAACCACTACCACACATGGCGCCACGTCAGCAAAACAACTGAACAAAACAGGGTTGTGATGGTTTTTAAGCCGGTATTGAAAGTTCGGGTATGTAAAACAGATCAAATCATAGTTTAGGGGTTTTTCGGACTTTCACAATAATTGAGGTATCTAAAATAGACTTATTCCTTGTTTTTATAGTGTCTTTAACTCATGGCACAAAGCTGGATCACCTGCAATGAAACAAGTTTGTTTTATAATATCTTTAATTAATGGCACAAAACTATGAAGCCTAATGTTCCGTCGAAATAGAGAAGAGAACATTTTGAACTACTACTTTGGATTGCACTGCAAAGGAGAGGGAGAGGAGACGGAGGGGGAGTGAGCGGCCCGCTGCCGCCATCGCCCTTCGAGTCGCTCGAGCGAATGGCTCGGAGGTTAGTCCATCTCCTCTTGCATCTCAACACTGATGCGTTCTTATTCTCCGGCCCAGCTGGCTTAGATGCAGTGATAACCAACACCTTCATTTTCTAATGAGCAGCAAATATCATGTCCAAGATAAAGGTTTTACAAAGTCTTGCTTGATGATATTCAGGCAAATACACACCAACGGCCGTGGTTGCACCAGGGTATCATCTCCAAATTAACAACAGGAGCTTAAGTAACTGATTATCTTCGGGCTTAACTCATCACAAGTTGGCCTGTGGTTATATACTTGTGATTTCTGAAGAAGGCTTACAGGAAAAATGGAATCAACTTATTTATCCGATAAGCTTGCTCATTGCTCTCCGTAACTTTAATTGGCAAGTCAACCCGGGTGAGTCTCCCCTTTCTGATACTTAAGAACCAATGATTCATGGTGGTCGATGGACTCGTGATCGTCACTCTCATCTTGAAGGCTTGAAACCTAGGTCTTCCCCAGTTTGAAAGGGGTTTCTATCTGCAGAATTTCCACTGAACTCACCAGATCAAGTTGACGAGCCATTAATTTGTTTGCTTCACTATACTTGTGGCTCGTTTGGATCTGACATCCAGGCAATTTGGAGGTCACTAGCGTATCATAGACGAGGAACATGTTCTTCTAGCAAAATGTCAGTGTCATGTAGTGTGGACACGAACTGTTCCGTATCATTCTTCCGGCGTCATTTGTTTGCTTACTCATGGGGTTAGAGCTTTTAATTTGGTAGGGTCAAGGAGTGCTACTTGGGGTGCATGATTGATGGGCAACTGTATGTGATTGACGAGGACAAACGAAAGCAACGGATCGGACAACGCAGGCCATGATTATTGCTAACCACGTAATCTTTGTTCAATGATTAATAAAAATTCTATTACTGAAAAAAAAATATATGTCTTTTCTCACGTAGGTAGACCATACATCCAATAAGGTTGTAAGAAAATAAAAGCTCGAGGCTCACAATATGCTCGAGCTCGTCTCACTGGAGGCTCTATACAAACTTGGCTGGCTCAAGCCTCAAAGAAGCTTGAACCGAGCCGAGCTTAGCCTCAAGCTCGCAAACCTAGTTAAGCCAAGCTTAAGTTTTATTTGTGCTTCGTCAATGTTTATTTTTTCTATATAAAAATCATTTTTCAGCATATTCGAGCATGGACTTTATTCGAGTTTACTCAAATTTTATCGAACCTATTTCAACATTTACCGTATTTTACAAAAAAAAAACTACTCGAGTCTGAACTCGTGCTTAGTTTTAGCTTACTATATAAATTTAGTGTTTACTTGTCATGCGAACCTCCAGATCATCAAAAGAACTTCTGAATAGATGAGAGGTAATTTGTTTTTTTAGCGAAAGGAGGTAATGCGTCATATTCTATATAAGTTCTGTGTCAATTTTTTGCAGTTGAGAATTTGTTTTCAAACTCTGCTCATAGTTTAGGGGTAAACTTGATTTTCTCCTTTCATTATAAGAAAGTCTTCAATAAACAGGAACTAACCTATCAATAGGATTATAGATCAAACTAACCCTGTGAAGTAGTAAGGGATTTTTTTCCCCAAGTGGTTTTACAAATTAGCATAGCTTGTCCCATGTTAGATAAGCTGAAATCCAGTTAAATGTCCAAGACTCCAGAGAAATATTAAATTTAGCAAGATGTATATTATGATGATGTATATTATGTACGTCATTAGGGTGACGAAATTATCTGCTCGTGTACCTGCGTATAAATACGTCACTTACACTTTCTAGAATGCAGTTACTTGTAATATTTTATTGGCGTACGTAGAAGCCTACTCCCAAAGTTTCGCACTTGACTTTCTACTCGTCTCCTGTGTCTTTCCATTTTTATTTTTTACCCCTATCTCGAGTAGATGTTGACGTTCAGAGCACACTAAGTGAAAAACAACGAAATCAAAGGTAACTCAGCTGGCAGCATCTCGACTGTGAGTGCTACAGATCGGATTCAATCTCCGGTTCTCACGTTTCATTCAGGGTTGTTTCTAGCGTGGGTTCAGAATCTTTTTTTAAAAAGAGGATATTAACCTAAAATTTGCAAAGTAATAAAATATTATTTTTATTCATACTAAATCGTTGTGATAGAAACTAATAAGACATTGCTTTTGCTCTCTAATCGGCGCGCCATCCTCTGAAATTCGAAGAAGCATGAAAATGAAAGGACAAAAGGAGGATATGTGATAAAGAAAAAATTATTCATACGTAGACATCATAGCAAAAACTGATGAAATATTATTTCTATTCATCATGGAGAATAGACACACTACCTCTTACAAATAAGGACGAAAATAAAACAAGAAGTTGTGCCTACGCCCCTAAATTCGACGGAGCACGAAAGGAAGAACAAACAAAGACACAAATAAAGTAAAAAATTTATTCATTACATCGAAAGCAACGAGCTAAGTATAAGCTCGAACCTGAATCATAATTGCACAATATAACTATGCTCAAATGAGGTATAGCTTCCACGCGCCACGACCCAAATTACCAACCCCACCTAACCCTAACAAACCTCACATTCTTCCGGTCATTCAACTCCACACAGTATTGTCCAACAGTTGCCTATCATTTTGATCTCTGAACCATAGTGCCGCTAATACCCTCCGTGCGTCCACATCGCTCATTTAGTATTGCTCAATGGTCACAGTGCCACTGCCTAGAGCTCAAGCTCCATACGGAGAAGATGATTGGCACCCTCAAAGTGTCATCATAGTCCATGGAGGAGTGGAAGATATGGCCGGTACTACCGCCAAAGTTCTTCTGACCCTTACTGTCGGGGATAGAATTACCATCGCTTGCTTCCACTCCCGACAAATTTAATCGAATACCTTTCTTGGCCCAAATTCGCGAAAGGTTCTATCGTACCCATATGCATCCCGCCGAACGAACTTTCCTACGGCACGGTGTGTAACGGTTTAGGATTCGTGTTTGAGTCCATCTGGAACAAGAGTTCTGCACGGCTACGTGAAGACCCGGACGTGGTTTTCCGGATTGGAGCAGAAGTCGTGATCCCCAAGAATTGGAGTATTCCTTATCTACCTCGGGATGTATTTGGCATGTATGAGTTCGTTACGTACTCGTAGTTGGCCCGGCCCGATATTCCCTCGGTAGGTTGGTTTGCTCTGCACTATATAAACAGGGCCCTTATAGCGTTTAGAGGGCCTGAGCCGATAGATTTTCGCATACCACTCGCCGATACCTGCTGATCTCGCCGAGTTTCACCTTGTAATTCTCTTTGATATAAAGAAAAGGCTGGACGTAGGGCTATTATCTCTCCCGAGAGGCCTGAACCAGGATAAAAACCCATGTCTCCTGTTCGTTGCTGTTCGTGGTTGTTCGGCGTGTCTCCTATCTCCTCTTTGAAGAACCTTGGTTGACTTGGGTCGATATCCCAACCGTCGACAGCTGGCGCCGTCCGTGGGGATTTGCAGATCGAGCATGTCGAACTCTATCAGCGACAGAGATTCTCCCGAGGACTACGACTCGGCGGCGGGATGTCTCTTCCTCGCCAGATCGGATCGATCCTTCGATCTTGATCGCCTTCGAGATCTGGTTCCCACTCCGTGCTTGGGATCGGATCTCTTCTTGCCGGCGGCTCTTCGCCGGCGCTGTCTGTCCCCGCGACGAGCTCGTGCTCGGGATCGATCAACTTCGCGCGGCAGCTCTTCGCCGGCGCGTGTCTCGTCTCCCGCGACGAGCTCCGTGCTCGGGTTGGATCTCTTCGCGGGCAAAGATTTCGCCGGCGCTGTCGTCTCCCGCGACGAGCTCGTGCTCGGGATCGGATCAACTTCGCGCGGCGCTCTTCCCCGGCGCGCGTCGTCTCCGCGACGAGCTCCGTGCTCGGGCCGGATCACTTCAGCCGGGCAGCTCTTCGCCGGCGCGAGTCTGTCCCGCGACGAGCTCCGTGCTTGGGATCGGATCAAAACTTCTTCCGGATCCCGGATGTTCGCTGGCGATGGATGACGGAAGAGAGCCGACCAAAGACTTGGAACATCGACCAGCCGTCGGTTCCTCGTGTAGGTCTTTCGCTTCCTAACTTCGCTTTTCTCAAATTTCGCGCTTTAGTTCGCCCAAGTCTCTCGGTGCCATGTAAAGTTCAACCCATTGAACGGTGAATGTTCGCGACCCTCGCGGCCTTCTCACCACTTGTCTTCTCAGACTACTTTCTCTCTAGTAACACTTGATGGCTGTCCGGTCTTGCGAACTCTTGGCTCTGCGATCTTCAGGGTTTCCCTGCCCGTATCTGGTTTCAACAAGTTCCTAAACTCAGAGTTGCGTAACAAGGCATCCAGCCTCGCGGCTAAGCCTGCTCTCGTAAGCCCTCCGCGGCAGAAGCACTTACCGCTCACGGCACAACCACTTGGCAAAGCCTGCTCTCGTAAGCCCTCCACGGCAGAGGCACTTTCCATGTTCGGTTATCTTCGGAATAGCCCAACTTACGTTAACGAGCAGTTCCTGGAACGAGTCGATCAGGATAGGGTGTCGCTCTAACTCTCTACGCACGTGCTTGAAGTCGCAAGTTCAGGTCTTCATGCATCGTCCGTACCGGAGGCTAGGGCGTCGCTCTTTCTCTTGTGCACTGTTCGAGTTCGCAAACTCAGTCCTCGGCAACCGCACAACGGGCCGGAGTTAGGCCAAGCGTTCTACCGGTTTTCTTAAAACTTTCTAGCTGCTGTCGCCTTGCTCTTGGTTTCTGTTCGTCCTTGTCTTTCGCTTCTTTTTTGCGGAAAAATTGCTCGGTCGAGACTCGCGCTCGATTCAAGCGCTGCCCGGCGGTCTGAGTCGCTCGGCCAGCTCCTCGAGGATCGCCTCTCCTCGGTCGATTGGGACTTGAGCTGAATTTCGACAACCCCTGATGCGTTTCAGTTTTTCAGTTCCTTTCCTTAGCGTTGGTTTTCAAAACCTCGTTGGTTTTGGCTCCGTGGCGCTTCCAGCGTCGAGCATGTTTTTTATCCGCAACGACCAGACGGCTCGGTTAACAAACGGTGCACCACCGAGAGTTTCGCCACCGTAAGCCGATTCTCATCGCGAACGGGCATGCCCACCGTAGCCGATTCTCATCGCAATGGGCACTCTGGCGCTGGTTCCGCGCCGCCGAGGCGACACCACCACCTGCGGGTCCATGTCCGGATAAGATTTCGCCTCGCCGTCTTGCTGCGGCTAAGGTCCCGATCGCCTTCCACGGTTAGCGGTCTTAGCCACGGCGGGCTGCACTTGCCCGCGACACGTCTTTTTATCCATGCTACGTCCTTCACAGCACGGTAATCCGGAGCAATGCACCACCAACGAGTCCCGCCCATCGTAAGTCGATTCTCATCGCAACGGGCACTCTAGCGTCGGTTCGCGTTCGCCGAGGTGACACTAACGCTATCGGAGGACGTACCCGGAAAAAATTATGTCTTGTGCAGGTAGGTCGTTTTTTGCGTGTTTTCCAAAACTCGCTTTGCTCTTCTTAGAGCCTGTTTTTGCTCATTTTTTCCTTTTGCTGGCTCGTTCCTTGTTTGTCTTCTGCAGGAAGTACAGGAACGGGGAACGTCAGACGCCGGTGATGGTCGCGGCGAGGTTCCAGGCTTCCCCACCAAAACCGATGTCTGCATCCCTCTCTTCCCGGGTTTGCTTCGCGCATGCCCAGAGACTGATTCACTTCACCCGCGTATGATTCCTTGCCTTTGCCCGGCGACCGACCTTCCAGGTTCGGCTAAGTCAAGGTAGTCGCCACCAACGAGCCCCTTGCCGTAAGCCGATTCTCATCGCAACGAGCAAGCCCATCTTAAGCCGATTCTCATCGCAGCGGGCACTTTAAGCGTCGGTTCTGCACTTGCCAAGACAACGCTATCACTGTCGCAAGGGATACGTCATGGGTAAAGCGTTGATTTCATACGTTCTCTTGCGGCTCGATCGCGTCGGGTTGTGATTCACCTCGCGGCGGCGGTTCTTCGCCGGAGCGCGCGATCTCGTCCCCGCGACGAGCTCCGTGCTCGGGCTGGATCACCTCGCGACCGGCACTCTTCGCCGGGCGCGGCTCCTACCGCATGCGTCTTCGCTGGTCGCACTTTCTGGTTCCTTTAACGAGCTCCGTGCTCGGGGACTAGATCTCCTTACTTGGTTCCTTTGGCGAGCTCTACGCTCGGGGACTGGGTCACCTTCCCTCTCGTATGCATTGTCTGCTCCTAGCACACGATCTACGTCTGGGGGCACATCACCTTCGCTCCTGAGCGCGACATTCGCTCGAGAGCGCAATCTCTATTTCCTCGGACAAGGTATAGTCTGAGAGGTGGTTCCCCTATCTTTTCCTAGGCATCTGAATGCCTGGATGCAGCAGCACGAGTCCGTCTCGCGACTTGCTATGTTCATTCTCCCGGAAGATCTAATCTTACCGGATGTGGTGGTACGCTCTTCATTACTAAGAATCCAATCCCTCCTTGATGACGTTCAGCCTCAAGGAGATGATTCACCTCACTTCTTTCGATTTAGATCGAGGGCTAGGTACTCGCTTTCGGACGGATGTCATTCCTCGCTCGACGCAATGAGTTGTTGCTCGGATCGATCAAATCTGCCGGTCCCGAACAAGTCTTGTTCGGTTGAACCATAACTTTGTTCGATTACGCTGTTGCACGTCTTTGTAGCAAAAAAAATACCCTCTTCGTGACTTAGAGTCTCAAGAGGAAGACCCCACTCTAGTGAGTCCTTCCACTTGAGTCTCGGGGGCTAGCTGTCGGGGATAGAATTACGGCCCATTGCCATGGCCCACTCCCTGACAGCCTAATCGAACAGCCTACTAGGGCCCAGCTCCCTGGAAGGTTCTATCAGGCCCATATACATCCTGCCGAACAGTTTCCTGACTGGCACGGTGCGTAACGGTTTAGGATTCGTGTTTGAGTCCGTCTCGAACAAGAGTTCTGCACGGCTACGTGAAGACCCGGACGTGGTTTCCCGGATTGGAGCAGAAGTCGTGATCCCCAAGAATTGGAGTATTCCTTATCTACCTCGGGATGTATTTGGCATGTATGAGTTCGTTACGTACACGTAGTTAGCCCGGCCCGATATTCCCTCGGTAGGTTGGTTTGCTCTGCACTATATAAACAGGGCCCTTATAGCGTTTAGAGGGCCTGAGCCGATAGATTTTCGCATACCACTCGCCGAGACCTGCTGATCTCGCCGAGTTCCACCTTGTAATTCTCTTTGATATAAAGAAAAGGCTGGACGTAGGGCTATTATCTCTCCCGAGAGGCCTGAACCAGGATAAAAACCCCTGTCTCCTGTTCGTTGTTGTTCGTGGTTGTTCGGCGTGTCTCCTATCTCCTCTTTGAAGAACCTTGGTTGACTTGGGTCGATATCCCAACCGTCGACACTTACCCTAACGAGCGCTACCGGCGAGCTCCCTAAGTGCCATCTTCATCACCAAGCAAGTGTATCCCTTTTCTTTTTCTTCTGATCTCCATACCAAGGGATGGTACCTCCCTTTCAAACTCCTAGCCGAGCTCGAGGTATGTCGAGGCCAAATCCGAGTTGTCTAAGCCCAAGCGTAGAGCTCGCTAGCCCGGTACCGGTTTTGGTCTTGTTCTTTTCAGCTTAAATTAAATTTAAAAATTTAGCTTGTTATTTTTTCAAGCCAAACGCTACAGTGCTCCATAATTATTCTTATTGTGTTTTAATGGATTCTTTTTTAAGTTTCTAAAATGAATTTTATAATTTTTTAGGTTTTTTTAAATCTCGTAACTTCTTTAGATCAATTTTTTTTTTGTTGAATAATTTTTTTTTTTGGCTACTTAGCATCGGACCCCATGTATCCGATGGTGGGCGGGGCCAGCTCGCTCGAGCTTGGTAGGGTTGTCCTCCACCAAAATGAAAATGACAAAAAGAAGAACCCAATAAAGAAAAAATTACTAAGAGAATAAAGAAAGCGTATAGAAAGCGTCGCAAATGAGCACGCAAGCTTTATAAAAAGCAGACAATGTTGCAAGAATAAATATCCAACGAATTTTGGAGCCCCAGGGCCTAGGCCCCAGCCCCGGAAGAACACCTTTATATCTTACTGATACGCAAATGGGGAAACCTCCGCGGAGCACTACGGCCGGCGCCCAGCTCCAGTTCTACACCGCGAGGTGAGATGGCTTGGGTTGGCTAATGCGGTCTGCGCACTGCGCTCTTCTTGGGATTCTATTCTAGTATCGCGAAAGCTTGGAGATTTCTTTAAACTTTCTGATGAGCTGCGTCTTGGGAATCTATCTTGGATGATTTTTAAGGAGAGGGCTTCTTTTCGTTTGGGTGCCTCACCGTACCACCGCAAATATAAAATTTTTCTCTTCTTCCTTCTTCTTCCTTTCCTCTCCATTCTCACCTCACTGGCCAGCCCCTGACGCCACATCGCTCGCCGCCGCCGGCTTGCCCTGCCCCGCGGCGCCGCTGCTTTTCCGGCCACCGCCATCTGCCGTGAGAGAGGGGAGGATAAAGAAGAGAGGAAGAGGACAAGGAAGGTAAGGTCCATTTCCAATCCTGGCCCTAACAGATGAGTGGTCTCTTGGAGCCTTGGTACCTGGGATCTCTCCATGGACGGTAAAAATGCTCTTTTTAGAAACGTCATCCTCTGTCCTCTGATGCTGTCTAATCGGGCGTTTCTATCTTCGAGAAAAAAATTAGGGCGTTTCTTGTTATGCACTTGAAAGTTATTTTTTTTAACTATAGAAATCTTAGGATGAAATTCATCAGTGTGGAAGTGGATAATTCGTTCCGCCGTTTTGCTGCCTATGCCGTGACTCTGCTCAGTGCTCACTAGTTTGGTTGTGGAATCTTTCATTTGAATTACTAGTTTTTTCTATTTTATTTTGTGAGAAAGACGATGTGTGGCCAATCATTCTTGAAGAGAAGACCTTTTTTTGCAGTCAGTGTTAGGTTTTTTTTGTTGCCACCCACTTAGCTGTAATGGAGCAATAGTGGGGGTGCTGATAGCTATATTTACCAACTACCACTTGCCTTGGTTTCTTCTGGAGTTTTGTGGTGGCTAAAAAAAGGGAGATTTATAGATCTAAAGAAGTACAGGTTAGCTCAAATTGTGCTGTGGTATTGGTGGTTATATTTTTGTGGAGTATCTGGTAGTACTTGCTAGGATCAATGTTTTAGCTTTGTGTGCAGATTTGGAAGGTAGCTATGAGCTCTTAACACCATTTTGTTTTTTTGTAGATAGAAGTTGGAAGGAGGTGTTGAAATGGGTGCATTTTTTAGCTTCCCCAACAACAAGAACCCGTCATGGGAGCATGGGGAAGCTTCGAAATCAGATTCCCCTAAGAAGCCGCGGGTGTCGATGCCTCTCTCTGGTTTGGACCACCCGAGGCTGATTCCTGGCCTCCCGGATGAGATCTCGCTGCAAATCCTCGCGAGAATGCCGAGGATGGGGTATCTGAATGCGAAGAGGGTTTCACGAAGCTGGAAGGCCGCCATCACTGGCGTTGAATTATATCGGCTGAGGAAGGAGCTTAGGGTAAATGAAGAATGGTTGTATATACTGACAAAGGCAGACAACGAGAAGCTAGTGTGGCATGCTTTCGATCCGCTTAGCAACCAATGGCAGAGGCTGCCACTGATGCCTGGGATCAATCATGGAGGAGAGTGCAAGAGAGGCATACATGGATTTCATTTGGGAGATTTGGTCAGTGCAGGCATCAGTATCTCTGATGTTATTAGGGGCTGGATTGGCCAAAAGGATTCTTTGGACAGGATTCCATTCTGTGGTTGTGCCATTGGCACAGTTGATGGGTGCCTTTATGTTTTGGGTGGATTTTCTAGAGCTTCAGCGATGAGATGCGTGTGGAGGTATGATCCTCTTGTCAATGTGTGGCAGGAGGTTAGCTCAATGAGCACTGGAAGAGCGTTTTGCAAGACTAGCCTGTTGAACAACAAGCTGTATGTTGTTGGTGGTGTCAGCAAAGGAAAAAAGGGATTATCTCCAATCCAGTCTGCTGAGGTGTTTGATCCAACCACTGGAACTTGGGAGGATGTGCCGAGCATGAAGTTCTCCAAAGCGCAAACATTACCAACTGCATTTTTAGCTGAGCTGCTGAAGCCAATTGCTACAGGAGTGACCTCATACAGAGGCAAGCTGTATGTTCCTCAAAGCCTTTATTCCTGGCCATTCTTTGTTGATGTTGGTGGGGAGACTTTCGATCCTGAGACAAATTCATGGGCAGATATGCCTATAGGCATGGGCGAAGGTTGGCCTGCAAGGCAGGCTGGAACAAAATTAAGTGCTGTTGTAAATGGGAACTTATACGCCCTGGAGCCATCAACTTCTTCTAACAGAGGTAAGATAAAGATTTATGATCCTCAGGAGGATACTTGGAAAGTTGCTATTGACCAGGTACCTGTTGGTGACTTTGCCGAGACGGAATGTCCATACTTACTAGCAGGATTTCTTGGCAAGCTTCACTTAATCATCAATGATGTGAATAATAAGATTAATATTATACAAACGGACTTTCTAAAGCCTTTGGATTCACTGGCTCATGCAGCTAGCTTAACTTGCCAAAATCAAAATGTTTCTTGTGAGCAGGCAACAGATGCTTGGAAAGTCGTTGCTTCGAAGAATTTTGCAGCTTCTGAACTTGTCAGTTGCCAGATTCTCAACATATGACTTTAAAAATCAAGTATTTTGCATTACTCTGTGGATCACCGTATCAGTTGTGAAGTAGATAAGTTCTGTACTGCACATCAGATGAATCCATGATGTTTAATGAGCTGCGACATCAGATTAAGGATATATAATCTTCTTACATGTGATAATATTCTGAATTTCTGACCAAAATAATTCTCATCTAAGTATGGGTTACACTTGCAAGTAATGAGCTGCAGAAAGTAACTCAGCAGACAGTGTACATAAGTATATTCAATCTGTTTGTAATTCAATTGTATAAATATTTGCTTCTACTCCTAGGTAAACTCGCATAAGCTGGAGAAAGTGATTGCGTTATCCAATTCACTAGACAACATCGTGCTGCCATGTGAACATTATTCATTGTGTACCTGCTGCTTAATCAGCACCTTTTCTGGTTTATTGATGAAAATAATGTGTGGGAAAATGGTATATCGTGTCACATGTGCCGACAAGCTTGTGCCTCTCCCTGTCTAGTTGAAGTTTCTGCAATGAACTGTAATGTAATGTTCATCATTATGAACTGCATGCCGAGTCTTGTTGCTGTACCTTGTATATCCATTCTTCTCCTTGTTTAATGACACCTTCCAGAACCTGGAAAGGATTGGACACACTTATCTAGTTATTTTACCTAGTGGATATTCAACCAAAAAAAAACAACAAAAGTTTCCCGTTCTTAGTTCTTGCACTTGTAATCTGTTGATTCTTATCTCTTACACTTGTAATTTGTCAATGCTTTGATTTAGTCATTTCAGTTGTCCTTTTGTTGTCATATGTTCATCACGCCTGCAATCGTCATTGGATGTCGGCACCTGTTCTTTTCTTGCCATATGAAAAAGTTATGAACGCATGGGATTCCAGTTTGCCTTGTGTAAGAGGGTTGGTTGCCGCCCCTTGGCAATAACTTTATTCTTGACTTGTTCTCTCGGTGTCGGATATTTGTATTCTTTGCTTGTTTGTTCTCTCTTTTCGTCGCAGCACAAAGTATTATATGCATATTTTAGCATGGTCGTAGGTTGAGCCCTTGGATAATTATGTTATGACCAATGACATACTTAATGTCAAGGTACGGACTACTGGTATGGAAGGGGTCGATGCTAATCTAATGCTTTGCCCACATTTGCTTCAGTCGCAAGCCTGTGGTAAAAAATGTGAAGCTCTTGAGTCTTTGACTACACAGGTTGTCTGCTGTGCAGACTTGCGATGATTCTTGCAGACTTGTCAATTGCCAACAATTACTGTTAATTGACAATTTGTGGAAAGATTCTACAGGCTGCTAAGTTAACTGCTAACAATATTCATATCGCATTATGGCATTATGCCTATTCTCTGCTCTTTGAAAAAAACATGTGCGTTTTAGTGTTGATGTTAAGGTTGAATTAGGGGCTTTTCTAGATTAAGTCAGTTTATATTGTCAACAAACAATTTGCACGCAATATGTCAAACATCAGTTAAATTGTTTAGAGTTTTACGCTCAACATGTGTACGGATAGAGATACGATTGGACTATTAAGTTACAATGTGTAAATTAGATTAGAGTTGGAGTCAAACTTTGTATCATACGCCCGATATAAAAGAGGGCACTGTCGACTTGTCATATAAAAGATAGGCATGGAGGGGGCTGTAGCAGGCATGTGACCATGACATTGAGAAGCCAGAATGTTGCGGCGTCAGGGTGAAAGGGCTCAAAATCATACCAAGGCGAGCACCTCCTGGCATGCTTGCTCCTGAATAATTCCATGCTTCTCATGACAGAAGTGTAATTCTTGCTCTGAAGTTCATATTGCAGCGATGCCTCGTCTAAGCCTGAAATGCCTCTGTCCTTGGTAAAATGTCTGTCTTGAAGGGATATATAAATTACTTGCATATCATTGTCTAAAGAGGACTGCTCGTGCAATTCACCTTTCATGGCCTCAAAATCTTCCTTTGCTAATCTCAGCTCATCCTTAAGCTGACTTATTTGCAGACTTTCTTTTATTACAAGGTTCTCAAAATTATTCCTATCTTCAGCACAGGCATCGTACTTGATTTCACATGATTTATGTTCTTGAACAAGTCTTTCCAATTTTGTAAGCTTTTCGATAAACAAAGCATTTTCAACTGAATGTCTTGTGAAGGATTGTAGGCGTTAGTCATCGCCTAATCTGATATCTAATATACTTTATCAGCAGAAGTAATTAAATAAAAACAGTAATTAATCAAGATCATAAGCACACCAATAGTACGAGAAAGATCGTATACCGAAACCCATCTCTCCATTGATCATATCTGTACATGGTTCCTTTTACAATTGAATCACCAATCTTTCAAATTCCTCACTAATCTCTCCTCTAATCTCTCAAATTTTCTCTGGAAAATACTTTATTTTTTCACCTTTTTCGCGCCGTCAAAAAAGAACTGGGAAACCCTTTTTTTTTCCTCCCTCAAAAAAACCTTCGCTGTCGTTTGTATTTATGACATACGGCACCTCGTCACTTGGGCTGCTGGCCCAGCCCAGCCTGCCCGCAGCTCCTCCACGGCACCTGGCTGCTTCTGGCCCAACTCAGCCTCAGCTTCTGGGCTTGGAGAACAGAAACTGTATATAAACAAGAAGAATTATGTTAATTCCGTTGATGTCTGCTCCTGGCTTTCCTCAAGCTTATTATGGATAAAAGATTCATAGTATCCGCTCCATCTGGCTCATCTCCTCCATAAGATTCTCGTTCTCAGTTTTTGAGTCCACCAACTTCTGCAAGAGCTCACACATTTTCTCCTCCATTGTGCCTGTACCGTCAGAGATTTTCTTGTGGGAATCATGATCACGTCCTGAGGGTGGAAACAAATGTCCCAGATAGAGATTAACCCTATCTAAGGCCCTGATAATAATAAAGTCCATCCGAATTATACAAACGATCAATTGAAAGCATATCCAACTAACTGCATAATCTCTAAAATTTAATCAAGAAGCAGACACGCACTAGAATTAATCAACTGCCTGATGAAAAGAGCGTTATACATTTTTTTTATTGGGGTAGATTTTTTTTATTGTTGATCCATTCCATGCAAAGTACGGAACATTATTCTTGGTTGCGGTATCTTATCCGCGTTGCAAGTTGCAGCATCATGAATCCAAAGGAATCCACCCCACTGATTATTTGATTCTACCTCTCTGGCAGGGAAAATCAGTTGTCTGACACTCAATTGAGCAGCCACTGCATTCGACATTAATTTAAATCGCTTTAGGCATCTGACACCGTCTTATACAATTTCTCTCGGTGACATTTGCCCATTTTCAACCATTTCCTTTTTCCCTATTTTCTTTTCTTTTCCTTTTCCCTATTTTCTTTTCTTTTCCTTTCTCCTCCTTCTTCTTCTTCTTCTCCCACCACCATGGCGCTGGAGAGCGCCGCCGCGGCTGAGCTCAGGAGGGCGGCGGCGGCTCGGCAGGCATGCTGTGGCTGAGCTGCGGGCGAGAGCTGCGCTGGGCAGCTCGTGGCATGCAGTATGGCAGAGGCTGCTCTCGAGCTCGAGTAGGCGCGTGGCGGCGGCAAGCAGAGGCTCATCAGCGAGCTGTGTGTGGCGTGTGGCGCGGCGAGCGAGTGAGGCATGGCGGCGCTGGCGAAGCAAGGCTCTCATGGTGGTGGAGAGAGAAGAAGAAGAAGAAGGAAGAGGAGGAAGGAAAAGAAAAGAAAATAGGAAAAAGGGAAAAGAAAAGAAAATAGGAAAAAGGAGGAAATGGTTGGAAAATGGGCAAAATGTCATCCTATAGAAATGCATACCGGGTCAGATGTCTAAAGACAGATTTAAATTAATGTCGAACGCAGCTGCAAGGTCTCGAATCGAGCGTCAGACACCTCTAGCTGAATGGAAGTCTCACAAGATACTAGCTGCAGGAATCCTGCTATATATATGCGTGACAAACAAATGGAATATAAGCTTTTTAGTTTTTACTTAGAAAAAGGAGAAACAATTTAGGCAGACACATCTTCAGGATTAGATTTGAGATAAGCATCTCGAGTGGGGTTGCAGGCAGCAGGAGTAACTTTCTATCAAGATTAGCAGAAATGATGCGTAACCACAATTGATGGAGCTAATCAACCATAAGATTCTGCAAACGCAGACGCAGACGCAGACGCAGACGCAGACATCCAAAGATCTTATTTGCGTCTGGCCCATGCATGCACTGATAAACGGCACGCAGGCATGGTTACTGGCGTGGCACTGACAATCTGACATCGACGCGTGCCATGCATGTGTCTCCGTTTCAGCATGCGTGGCCGTGGCGGATTGGTTGAGCGGCGCAGTCCGAGCTGGCGGTGCGTTGAGTCCACCTCAGCTGAAGAGCGACCGTGCTGACTCCATGGAACCTCGGTCAGTCCCTCTCGTGGCCTGCAACCACAGGATTAATGGAACTGCGCTCTGCACTTGGTTATACTCCACCGAACCATCTACTGAGACCATGCGCAATGGTACACGTCGATTATCTCTAAGCCATATATAAGACTTGATATATAGGATGGATGATAATGTGAAGGAGAAATAATATGTATATTTATTCAAAACATATCCAATACAAGAGTCGGCTCTAAGCGAAAATTAAGAAATTCTATGTGTAAACAAGTTGTATAAATATACTGTTGTACATGTTCTAAGAACTATGGGTCATGTCATAGCAGCTTGTATGCGTTGCATACTTGAACTGCATGCACCGACTAATTCATCTAAAAACTTTAGATGCTGAAATAAACCTCATAATGGTTAACCAGTACCTATTTGATTCTGATACCGTATTGAGTCATGTGTCGATCAATTCATCCAAAAGTTCAAACTGACAGAGAAATGGAGATAAACAAGCAAAATATTTCAGCCCTATGAACACCGGCTAAAATTGTAAAAAGGCCGTCGGATAAATTGTTTATACAGTCGATCGTGGCCTCGATTTTGATCGGTTTTCACAAGTTTTGTGAACTCTGCCCAAATCTTTCTGGTAAGAGAGAGTCAACAAGGCATATACTTTGTAAGCTAGGCAGGGAGAAGAGGAGAAAGATGCACGGGCGGAGCGCGACAAAGATTACTGGTGATCACTCGGTGGGGAATGACATTGCAGCAAGTTGATATCTCTGCCTTTTCTTTTCAGAAAGAGAAGGGCAAAGGTTAAATAAAAGTAGTGCCAGGGACGCGTACATTATAAAGCAAGTGTGGATGAGTATTGTGGAATTATTAACTCTCCTATGTAAAAATAATGTGTTCTTGATCGAAGCAAGTCTGCGCCGTTTCTTAACGAAGTAGTTTATAGGTTGTTTGTTGCCTTTTCTCGTGAGCCTGACTCGTCTGACTCAACCAGGCTGCTTGGATACGGGATGTGCAGACGCAAAGACAGCGTTTGGTTGAGTGTTTAGTAGGCAAATATTTTAAAATTTATATAGTGAGTGTGGTCTAGTTTACAAACAAAAAAAGAAAAAAACTTATCCACCACATAGCAGCGCATGCATTGCTTGATATAGTGACTGACTGTGGCCTCTTGCGCAGAACACAAGGCCGCCATGCGCTGTATCCAGAGAAACACCCATTTGTTGTGTTTCTCCAGAGCCAGGCTACATGGAGAATCTTGCATACATAGAGCCAGTCTCAAAACCAGGCAACCAAACATAAGAAAAAGACAAGATTCTATATCTGTAGATGCGAATCTCTATGAATGCAGGTAACCAAACAGCCTATTAATTACCTTGGCATGTACAAGCATTTACAATCTCCAGTGCAAAGTACTCCTCGCTCTAAACAAACATCCTACTCCCACCGTCCCAATATATAAGGCGTATAAAAATTTTCATCAAGACCAAAAAATGGTGTTTAAGAGAGTAAATCATCTTTAATTATCTCGTTACTCGAAGCATCACAAATTAATATTTAATCTTTTGCTTCTGTGAATGCAAGCATGGATCTTCTTCCCATGCGCTCGATTAATAGCTTTAATAGCTAAAGCTAGCAAAAGCATACACTTCATAGTGTGAATAGCTTAACTAGGAGTTAACTGCTCGTCTTTCCCAAGAAAATAATGAGGAGACGCCTTATATTATGGGACAACTTAAAAATTTTTATGCGCCTTATATATTGAGACGGAGGGAGTATTAATTACCATTCGCACGTACGTGTACAGCCATTCCATGGCCTTATATTTTGTTCAGAAGGACCGGACTTTAAGAGCTTGGGGAAACTGAAACGTTTGATTTATATAGGCCTAAGAGCATTCCCAGTGGGAGAGCCAACATGCCCTGCATCAGCGCCCTGCCTCGCACCCAGTTCAAAATTTTTCCCCTACATTGATGCCCTACAGTCTGCCCAGTTCAAAAAAAATTCCCGCCCCCGAGCCTTCACTGATGCCGGCCACGTGATAGGGCGCCTCCTGCGCATGCTCTAAGTGCTTCAAAAAATGGCCTGAAAAATTAGTATCATGTCTGGTTCAAATTAGGGATGAAAATAGAGTCATTTCTGACCCGGTGAGGAGTGTTCTCCCACCCTTATGAGTCATCCCCATGCGAGGACAAAAAGCCCACTCCCCATCCCCTATTTGGGTGAAGGGGCAGAATGGTCCACAGTTCCCATTTTTATCATCGTCTAGAGCATTGTAAATTAAAGGGAACAATGCTTTGTCATAAAAATTGATGATGAGGCTAAGATTGATGTGCATGTTTAGATTAATACCCAGAATGAGGTTGATGTGCAGCATTTAACATTGTGCATATGTACACTACCGAATAGAACAACCGTTGGATCAACATGCAGCACAACCGTTAAGGTTTCACCTTTGGATATATAGGCTAATAGGCACGCACAACCTCGTCGAGACTTCTTATCTGATAGGTAGGGGAAGCCTGACGATGAGCATGAGAGGGGTGTGGTCATGGATTAGGTCGGCTTCAGAAGGAAGGAGGAGGGTGGTGTGCCAACACAAGAGAGTAGAGAAGGTGACTCCAATTGCAGACGGGAGGAGAAGGCGAGGACTAGCGTTTTGGTGGAGTACTGGAGTAGGAATGTGGTGATGTCTAATGAAGCTAATGTTTTGTCTTGTCCAACCTAAAACCATCTTTAGCCACCTCACTATCTTGGTATGGCTCGCTATTTGATGGCAAGCAAAAAACACTCAGCAGCCTTGCTACCCTAACAAGCTAGCCAGTGGAAAAAGAGAGGTCGATTAAAAGCCTCCCTCTTCTCGGTATCTCTCCCTAGGTTGAATAAAATATGGAGAAAGAAGAGGTATTGAAGACGATGGTTACAAATAAACAATAAAATATAGAAAAAATACAGAGAGTTACATTTTAACGTGGTACTAGATAGGGAGAGGCAAAATTTTGCGGGGATTTTGCCCTTGTTTTTTCAACTTAAATTAAAATTTAAAATTAACCGTGGAAATTTATAATTTTTGTGCAAGCCAAACGATGTATTATTTTGTAATGATTTTTTGTAGGTTGTAAATGATTTTTCTCAAAGTTTCTAAATAATTTTTTAGATTCTTCAAAACCTTTCTCAAAGTGGCACAACTTTTTTAGATTGGATTTTTCATCTGATTTCAACCGACAAGGAACAAGGTAGCTAACCAAAATGAGGCATAACACCACATCGCAACATGGTTCATCCTTTTTTTATACCACAAAAACGATGGTGTGTCCTCGGACTCGAGACAAGCCTTGTTTGTTTCAGATTAACGTAGCGTTGCGTTTTACTGTAGCAAATTTGTGATCCCCTTAAATACGTCTTAACGAGTTGAAAAAATTATGAAAAAATATTTTACAAACTTTAAAAAGTACTACTTAAAACCCCACAAGAATGACTACAAAATATTAAATCATTTGGCTTATATAAAAATAACAAATTTTCATTTAATTTAATTTAATTGAATTTAATCTGAAACAAACAAGGCCTAGTAACTTCGAGGCACTGGACGACAGAGCGTACGTAGCACAAGCAAGCAGGCAAAGAAACAATCGTGTGATGCTCCTCGGTCGGTGAGCAGCACCAGAAGCCAAGCCACGCTAAAATCCCCCAATTAATGAAGTGCAATAGCAAATCTGCCTCGAGCTCGGTCCATAAATGGGGAAATAATTCTGAATTTCTAATGCTCGCACCTCGCAGCCACGGCAAGAGAGCAAGCAGGTAGCAGCTCAGCCTTCACTCTGCTCGGCCGCTGATCTCGCCGCCCCCTTATAAACGAGTGCGATTTATTCGGCGAGTGGAGTGAGGACTGGGCCGAGGCTGCCGCGATCGTGCCCACTTCTTCCACCTCCTCCGCAACCGCCGCCGCCTCCCAACTACGCGGCCGCCCAAGCTCAAGAAGAGCCCCCTCCACCTCCTCCTCGTAGTCACGGCCGCGCCTTCCTCCTCCTCCTCCTCCCCAAGTAGCCGCGGAAGGAGGCAGCTTGGCTCTGCGCCGCCATGGCTTTGCCGCTGCTGCTCCTCGGCTCCCCGACGTCGATCGCCTTCCTCATTCTCTCCTTCTTCCAAGGTATCCGCCGATCCGTCCCCTGGTGCTCCCTGCTTCGTGCTCATCTTCTTGGATTGATTCAAAGATTCGAGCTTGGCTCCGATTGGTGAGCTGAATGGGGGGTGTTCTGTTTCTCGGATTTGTGGTTTGCTCAGGGTCTGCGGGCGCCATCACGTTCACCTTCAGCAACCGGTGCAGGGACACGGTGTGGCCCGGGCTGCTCTCGGGCTCCGGCACGCCGGCGCTGGAGTCGACCGGCTTCGCGCTCTCGCCGGGGGAGTCGCGCTCGCTGTACGCGCCGCCGGGGTGGTCGGGCCGCTTCTGGGGGCGCTCCGGCTGCGACTTCGACGGCTCCGGGAAGGGCTCCTGCGCCACGGGGGACTGCGGCTCCGGCGAGGTGGAGTGCCGCGGCGCGGGGGCCTCGCCGCCTGCCACGCTCGCCGAGTTCACCCTCAACGGCGCCGGCGGGAAGGACTTCTACGACGTCAGCCTCGTCGACGGCTACAACCTGCCCATGCTCGTTGAAGCGGCCGCGCCGGGGTGCCCCGACACCGGCTGCCTTGTCGACCTCAACCAGCGCTGCCCGTCGGAGCTCAGCGCCGGCGGCGGCCGCGCCTGCCGCAGCGCCTGCGAGGCGTTCGGCCGGCCCGAGTACTGCTGCAACGGCGCGTACGGGAACCCGGACACGTGCCACCCCTCGCAGTACTCGCAGCTCTTCAAGTCGGCGTGCCCCAAGTCCTACAGCTACGCCTACGACGACGCCACCTCCACCTTCACCTGCAACCACACCGACTACACCATCACCTTCTGCCCATCATCCACCCCAAGCAGGTACCCACCTTCTTGCAGTGATCTCTGAGCCTCCATCCATTGCAACAATCATGCTGTAGCTAGATTTCATTAAAGATGCAATGTGATCTTCGAGACAGAGTAAAAATGTTTTGATTTGGAAATTGGAATGTGAGATGGGGAAAGAGGGGAGAATCCGAGAATGTGACAAGAGTTAGGCGCATTGGAGCCAAGGAAAGAAGCTTTTGCTTGCTTGAGTTGTTCTCCTCCCTTGTCATCCTTTTCCTTTTCATCTTTTCCTTTTGTTCCATCCCCACCTTGTATGCTGGTATTGACTAGAAAGTTGCAATTGCCAAATTGGAATTGAGAACGGCAAAAGGCATACCGAATGATCCTGACTCTGACTCAGGATCTCAAATGAAATTGCTGGCTGGAATTTTGTTGTAGCTATGAATTGCTACTATGCAAGTCAAGGCTAATGTGATCAATCTCCTTTGATTTTCCACAGCGACAAATCGAGCAAAAACGGATCACGGAGGCCGAGCCATGAGCAGCTCGAGGACTCGGTGTGGCTGGCGACATTGAAGGCCAGTGACGCTGGTGCGACGACAGCAGGGCACCTGTTGGCATCAGGAGGCTTCCAAGCTGCACTGGCAATTGCAGTGGTGATCATGCTTGCTGCACAGGAGCATCTCCTCAGCTTGCTATGATTTGGCCGTGTCGTGGTGGTTCTTGATCCGTAGGAGCGATCCAACTAGTTTTGGGATCAAAAGAGGTTTGGATTGAGCAATAGGGAGATCATGCGGGGATCACAGTCTTTAGGCCTTTTTGTTTGTGGATACAGAATGCAAGACGTTCACAAGTTGGCAATTGCAGTTCTTGATACCATGTAATTGCATTGCTTACCAGAGAGCATTTGTCCCTCTGAGCTTCACTCATTCTACTTTGTGCATGATATTGTTGAGGGTATGGATCAATGCGCCATTAAGATGCAGTGCTTTCAAATGAGACGCGATGCTGATGCCTGGAGTCTTGATTCCATTGGCAGTGAGATCAGGGGATCAAGGCCCCTGCTGCATATAAAAAAATCCTGATTTCAGTGAGTCTTTGATCCCTCCATCTCACTGAAAGTAAGTCTTTGATCCCTCCATCTCACTTCAATATAAAAAGCCCAGATCCCCTCATTGATGCATATCAAAAATTCTAATTTCAGTGAAAGCGATGTATTTCCACATGTATCAAAGGAAATCATTACCAGCGCAGGTAAGGATGAGGCTACATAAATTTTGAAATGGAACATATGCTGTGCAATCACGTTTACAGTGTAATCACTGTGCAATCGAACTACCAAAAGTTGTAAAAAATTATAAAAAAATTTGTACATGTACTTCGTTGTTTACTCTACCTATGTATGAAGTTTCAAAGAAAAAATCATTGTATATTAAGAGTTATAAAAAAAGAACAAAACGGATAGTTTTCATAAGTTCAAAATTGATAGAATTTTATTTTTTTTATAACTTTCAATATAGAATGAATTTGAACTTGAAATTTTATCCAAAGATAGAGTAAGTTGAAGAGTACATGTACAAATTTTTTCATAATTTTTTATAACTTTTGGTAGTTCAATTACATGGTGATTGCACCGTAAGCGTGATTGCACTGCATATGTTCCCAATTTGAAAAGGCCTGGTTAACCAACTCCGATCTGTCAAGAAGCATATTTTCGGGGCCTCGGATGACCTGCATGACGCAGACGGTTGAAATCATATCATCTTATCATATCTCCCGCAGAACTGCACAAATAATCGTCGTACATTTGGCCTGCCTGAGATATGTGCACGTTCAGGACAAATTTTTTAAACGTTTGGACTTTTAAAACCATTTCTCAAAAAATCTCGAAATAACGGGATAATCATTCTTAAATCTGACTTTAATTATCAGTTTTGGCATTTTCAAGCCATCAGGCAATTGACAAAAAAATCAAAGTTCAGTTTTAGTTTTAGCAAATAATAAAGGTCTGTTTGGTTTGATGCCAAATTTTTTTAACATTTTGTACCATACTTGTCTAACCATATGTTATGAAAATCATGGTTACACTTTAATAAGACTAAGAAAATCTTGTCACACTTTTTTAAGCCACTTCCAGACTCTTGCCATAAATTGTCGCCATGAATCAAGCATGCACCTAACTTGCCTAACATGAAACGTGACAAAAGTGTGGCAATATTAGTCACAACCAAATAAGCCCTAAGATTTTCTGCACGCCTCAAAGCTCTGGATGTAAACTTTTGTGGGCTAGGCCAAGTTAAACTGAGGCAGATAATCATGATCATGGGCCGAACCGATTCACTCACATCCATGTCCCACTCAAGTCGAAGTAGAAAACGAGCTTAGCTTAGCAGTTGACTCACTAGAAGTTAGACTCAGGTAGTAACAAACCGAGCCGCGGCATTTTTTTTTTTGGTGGGTGACACAAATCGAAATTCGGGTGTGTGACATCAGCATGACAACATCACTGAAACTTAGGAAAACACATGTTGAAATTAAGAAAAAAAATACCTGTTGAAGCTTTAAAAATTATATTGGTGAAACTTGTCTATATGAGAAGTTTCACGAGTATAAAATCCAAGTTTCAGCAGGCAAAGCCACTTTGAGCATGGTTCAATCTTTGGGGTGGGAAAGTTAGATCATGTCCGAATCAGGGGGTTCAAACCAAGCATGCAATTCTAACAGGCATATGCATCCCAAAAAATGTTGCACCATACGGTTTGATCCAGACCTTTAAAATTGATGCGGCAAGATGCGAATCCTTCATCGAGGATCTCGAGCTTCAAGTCGTCGACTATGTCCAAACACGATTGCATCAAGTTAGGCTTGGAGTCGCGGTCGAATCCCCTATAATTTGCCATTGTTGTTGCGATTTCAAAAGGCCAGGCAGGGAATCATCGTCGTTCTTGCCTAGCATATTGTTGCAGTGACAGATCCTTTAGAATCCGACAAAGATGAGACATGGAGGATTGGGGGAGCTTGGATGCGCCTCAAAGAGGATGTTTTTGGTGGTTGGATCTGATTTGTTGTATCATGTGAATGTCTATTGTAGCGGGGACATTTTGTAACTTTATTGTAGCGTTCGGAGGGTGGGCTTATAACGAGGGTGTCGGTCGCGCACGATAAAATGCAGATCCACATGACGTTCGACGAATCGTGTTACCGTCAGACGTCTGAAGCGTATTCACTGCCTTAAGTTAATGACATTCAGAATTTAATAGTCGCTTTCTTAAGTTAATGAGATTCAAAATTTGCGAAAATATGGTCGTTTGTGAACAAAGGTCGCTTGAACGGTTGAACGCGATCTTCTTTTCTCCCAAGAAAGAAGAAGAAAACAAGCTCCTCAACTGAACTAGACTCGGGAAACCACCAACGCAACGCACCGAAACCCCCAAAGCAGCGGAATCCTTGTCTCTCTCGCCGGCGGCGGCATCAGGATGGCCCGCTACGACCGCGCGATCACCGTCTTCTCCCCTGACGGCCACCTCTTCCAGGTCGAGTACGCCCTCGAGGCCGTCCGCAAGGGCAACGCCGCCGTCGGCGTCCGCGGCTCCGACACCGTCGTCCTCGGCGTCGAGAAGAAGTCCACCCCCAAGCTCCAGGACTCCAGGTAGCCCGCCCCTTCCCCGGCCCCGCCGGATCTCGCGATTCCTCATCGGGGAACCCCCAAATCTCCAAACTTTTCCCAGGTCCGTGCGCAAGATCGCGAGCCTCGACACCCACATCGCGCTGGCCTGCGCGGGGCTCAAGGCTGACGCGCGCGTCCTCATCAACCGGGCGCGCGTCGAGTGCCAGAGCCACCGCCTCACCGTCGAGGACCCCGTCACCGTCGAGTACATCACGCGCTACATCGCCGGGCTGCAGCAGAAGTACACGCAGAGCGGAGGGGTGCGCCCCTTCGGCCTCTCCACCCTCATCGTCGGCTTCGACCCCTACACCGAGAAGCCCGCGCTGTACCAGACCGACCCCTCCGGCACCTTCTCCTCGTGGAAGGCCAACGCCACCGGCCGGAACTCCAATTCCATGCGTGAGTTTCTAGAGAAGAATTACAAGGAGACGTCCGGCAAGGAGACTGTCAAGCTTGCTATCCGAACCCTCCTTGAGGTACGCTGAACACAGAATCATCCTGTCAATACCTAGATTAAGTGATTAACACCAGTATACTATAATTGCTCATGGGAAAGAAAGATGCTTTAAGATATTCCAATGGTTCATAGAGAGTAATTAGCATAGGAGTGTAAAGTTTTTTTTATTAATGATATTTGTCAATGAAATGTTCTGAATGATGCACCTTGTGACACTGACAAAGGAAATAAGGAGCCGTTATCCAAGGTGCAAATGGAAAGATCATGTGTACTTGTGTATACATTGTGTGCAACCTTTTGTGCGATAGTCATGGTCAGACTCGTCATAATCTTGTATTCTTGTCTTCACTAAGTTCTATTTTACTTAATTTATGTCAAACGTAGATCAGTTACCTGAAATCTGTAACAATCAGCTGAGTTCAAATGGCAATGGAAAACTAAGTAGAGAGCGATATGATTGGTTTCTTTGCATTTGCTTCCACATTTAGGATGATACTTACTGATCTCCAGAAAACATGATCATTACTAGCTACATCATATACTTTTTTTCTGAAGTCTCATCAATAAATTCCTAGTTTCCAACTAGTTCAGCACTTGTAATATGGTTTGCACTTTTCATCTTCACCTTTTGTTTTCCGCCATGCATAGGTCTGGTGTCAAAAGTTTATGAGGGAAATTTTTTATGCGTTTTTGTTTTGTTTCTTCCCTCTATTTGGAATTGTTTGATTCACGACAACATATTGCCTATTGTCATGGAAAATTTACCCCCATTAAAAAACTTGGTTGTGCTTTATATATAAATACATGTAGTAGGTAGAGTTTATTGTATTTGGGGAAAATGCAGCATGCTACTCCAAATATGTACTGGGGAGTTAAGTTCGCCTATACCAAAGAGCATAATTTCTCGTGTGTTAATATAATTTTTTTGTATCATACTGGCACACCTTTTTTCATAGTATAACTGCAGGTTATCCTGTGTTCCTGATTAGGTCCACAACCGATGGTCGAGGATAAGTTCTCAGTTTTCATTATATTCAGTTCTAGCTTCCTTTTGTTGTTGATTATCACATATGTGCATTTACTATGGAAATTGTCAATGGTCGGTACTTCTTGGCCTACAGTATCACCCCGCATTTAGGCTATGTTTCTTTCGGCGGTTAGATTATAATCTGAAAAGCTTGTGGTGTTTTATAGAAGATTTAAAGGGCCAAAAATATTATGAAAAAAATATTTTTGAGATCTTTGAGACAAATTGTGCAAAGTTTCGAAAAAATAACTATAAAATATTTCAAAATATAACCGGTACAAAAATGACAAATTTTAAGCTGCAGCTTATAATCTGATTATAAGCTGAAAGAAACAGAGCCTTAATAATCAGTTAAGCTCTTTCCAAGATGGCTGGATCCATGAACAAACTATGTCTGTGTCATGTGTGTGAATGCTCGCACAAGTTTTTCATATGCCATAGCTCATTTGGTGAAAGAAATGCGACCTTCTCTTGTTGCTTATACGTAGAGTCGTCGAGTGATCTCTCTTGTAGCACATTCATTTTACTTAAATTATTCTCTCTTATCATTACTTGTATCATCGATTTGGCTGATGCTAAGCAATATACATTAATGGAAATGGTTGCCAATTCTTTTTATTGAACATACCTGTACTGCATTTAAAAGTTGGACTTTATATTTGACTGTTGTCATTACGATGCGTCTTGTACCTCCAGCGTAAAAGGCTCCTGGAGATGCCCCTTTCTTACATTGAGCAATTGACTCTGTCTCTAGGTTGTTGAGAGTGGTGGCAAGAACATAGAGATTGCAGTGATGACACACAAGGATGGTCTTCGCCAACTCGAAGAGGCTGAGATTGATGAATATGTTGCTGAGATCGAAGCTGAGAAGGCTGCTGCAGAAGCTGCAAAGAAGGGTGCTCCGAAAGAATCATAGTTTGTTCATGGATCCTGCATGATTTTATCACATGACTTGTTTGACAGTGTGTCTCCATGTTTTTCTTGTTCTTAGAGGAACATCAGATTGTTTGGTTAAAGTGGATGGTTATTTCTGATGAATCTGCTTGAACTAGGCCCCCTCATCCTACGAGATGTACATTACTATATGCATTTCTTATTGGCGTCCGATACTAGTCCATTCCGATAAGATAAGCTGATCACAACATGCCTTTGAGCATCGCCAGCAAGATCTTTATATTTTGTTCTCTACGTTTCTTCTCTAAATCACTATCCGTTTCTTATATTTTCGTCATCTTCAGCAGAGTCTTTATTCTTGAAAATATATAGAGAGCCTCTAAATAAAGACTCTAGACTAGAGTGAGTCTTTAAATTTAGAAACGGAGATAGAATTTGTGCTGAATGTTTTAGAGACTGGCTTTCTGTAATAGTATTTTAGGGCACTTTTTATAAACCTGTTGGCGATACAGGATCATCTCTCGGATGGAGTCGATCAAATTATCAAAGACGGAGCAAGGACTGGCGTCAGTGGATAAGTGGGCCTAGCTTTGCTGGTAATTGGGACGCATAAGTTGTAACCTGATGGGATGAGCCCTTTTTCTTTCATTTCTATTGCATGGGAGAAAAGAAACTTCCTTCTTAATTTTTTGGGAAAATACGATGAATGACACCCAATTTAACTACCTGGAGCAATATGACATTAAATTGGATAGCTTTGACATGTATGACACCGTGCACACAAATTTCTTCCATCAGTGACATTCCGAGCTTTTTTTTTTTATCATTTTTCCTCCTTTTTATGTATTTTTCCATTCTTTTTTGCATTTTCTCTCTCCCCCCAAAACACCGTGGACCCACATGTCAGCCTCCAACACATAAATTGTAGTCATACAATGAATATTTAGTTTTAAGTTTAACATTTAAATTCAAACTGGAGATGACATTTGAAATTTATATCAAACGCATACAAAAATTAAATTCAAAATTCAAACGAATTTTGAAATTCAAACTCAAATTGGATTTAATCTAGTAGCAACAATTTAAAAATCGGTTTGAAATTTTGGTTTGAAAATTAAAAATTTGGTTCAAAATTTTGGTTTGAAAAAATTTGGTTTGAAATTATTTTGAATCTTAAACTAAAAATCCAATTTGAGTATGAATTTTGAATTTAAGTTTTGTTTGCGTTCGATAGGAGGCTGACATGTGGGTCCACGGTAGGGATTACAAAACCGCCCTAGGGCTCCAAGCCGTGTGCTGCGCGGAGACGATTAACCGCGGTTAACAGCGGTTTTAAGCCGGTTTTAGCCATAAATTTAAAATTACGTCTTGCCGGTTTTGTTCGCGGTTAGCCACGGTTTCGAACGGTTTTTGGCAGATTTGTATTTTTTAGCACAAAAACACATGAAATGATGATAAAAAAATTAAATTTTTAAATTCTGTTTAAGCCAAAGTGCTTAGAATAATTAATATTATTTTTATAAATTTTGCACAAATTTTCATTTCAAATATTATTTACGTGAATTTCAAACGGTTAGCCTCCGCGGTTTTACTAACCGGCCACCCGCGGAGCGCGGTTAACTGCGGTTAACCACCGGTTTTGTAAACCCTGGTCCACGGTGTTCGAAGGAGAGAGAAAATGTAAAAAAGAATGAAAAATACATAAAAAGGAGGAAAAATGATAAAAAAAATACCCGAAATGTCATTGATGGGAGAAATTCGTGTGCACGGTGTCATACATGTCAAGGCTATCCAATTTGATGTCATATTGCTCCAGGCGATTGAATTGGGTGTCATTCATCGTATTTTCCCTAATTTTTTAGAGAAAAAACTGCAGGGGTTACCATGGGTGAACAAAAGGAAAAAAAACTTCCTTATTGGTAGGGCTGGAAAAATAGCTCGCGGCTCGTGGCTCAGCTCGGCTCGGCTCGGAGGTGGTACCGAGCTCGAGCTGAGCCCATTTTTGGGGCTCGGTAAAATAGCGAGCCGAGCTAGGCTCGGCTCGGCTCGTTGGCATTTTTTGAACGTGAAACGCCTTTGGCTCAGGGCTCGGTTCGGAGGTGTTACCGGGCTCGAGCTGAGCCCACTTTTAGGGCTTGCAAAAATGGCGAGCCGAGCCTGGCTCGGCTCGTTTTTGATCGAGCTCGGCTGAGCCAGGCTTGGGTCGGCTCGTTTCCACCCCTACTTATTGGGAAGCATATCTCTGCCGTAAGGCAGATACTACAACTGATATGTGGGGCCATAGTGTGTGAGGCCCACATGCCCGTGGCAGTAATTGCACTCTGCCATCAGCAGAGGATTTGCTTCCCATGTATGGGGCTATGTGTCGGTGTCTGGGAAACGCGCTCCTAAAGAGCAGCGGGTCCAAGGACCGGCAGACGAATTTGTAGTTCGTGTGAGGCCCAACGACAACCCTTCTCAGCCAGCCCGGGGCGGCGGCCGAGCTCACGAGGGCTCAGGCTGCACGGTCTTCCCGGACAGTGCCTGGTGCGACTTGGCGATCTGGGTACGGGTCCTTCGTACGGTGAGAAAGAGAACGAGGGGAAAAGAGGAAGCGATACAAACCGTGAAGACACAAGCTATTTACCCTAGTTCAAGCCCCACTGCCTGGTAATAGCTCTACTCCAGCCTTGCTGATTATATGGTGGAAAACAGTACAGAAGTGCGGAGACCGGGCTTGGAGGCACTGATCCCGAGCTTACAAAGGTGGTGACTAAGGACTATGGCTACTGCTAAGGAAGCTTCGGATGCGTGTGTTGCTTAGATGATTGCCTGAGTGAGTCGGATCGGATCCCTTCGAATGTCCAGGGATCCTTCTTTTATAGGCGCGGCGGGCCGCCCAGAGCTGATGCGGCGGGCCCCACGCCCGTTCTTGCTTTAGTGGCGGTGCCCTTGTCTCATTCCGGAGCTCTGTCTGGTCTCGAGCCTGCAGGGAGAAGCTGGTCAGGTTAGTACTGGACACATGTTTGTCTTGGAGTGCCGATACGGGGGAGAAACCTTTTTTAGGGAGAAACCACTTTCCCTTTATCCCCAATATAGCATTGATTGGACCGAGCCAGCCTCGCGCCACCCGTTGGGGGCGTCGTGTAGCGTAACAACCGTTTGCCGCCTGCCAAATGGGGGCAAACGATAAACCGAGCTGCCCGTGTGCTTCTCCCCGGGCTGCGGGTTCTCGGGGAGGCACAGTTCCTCCTGGTCAAGGACGGGGAAAATGTGGCGGGACATGATAGTTGTCGCCACCTGCCTGCGGACAGGCGGACTATCTGCGGGACCCTTTCCCGGGCTAAGGATAGCCCGGTAGGCGCACCACGCTCCTGGTTGGGACCCAGGGAGACGCGGCTGACCTGGTCAAGCCCGGGGAAGACCCTGGGGCTAGACGCTTCCTTTAGTTCGGTTAGGGGTGGCCTTTTGAACCTTCTGTATGTGCGGTGGGCCGGTACGGAAACAGCCCAAGGCCCGTCTCAGGATGGGCCGCTTATCAATCACCAACAGCTAGCCCCGAGCCTCGAGCGGGTCGCGTGGCGAGCCGGTCTGAGGTTTAGAGAAAATCCCCATCACGCGCTGCGCGGGAAGATTCGGCTCGGGTTTTTGGGAGCCGCGGGAGCCAAAGTCTGAGCATTGAATCTGATTTGACGGAAAGGTGGAGCAGTTACGCCCCCTTGGGCATGATTCCCACGATCTCCACTTCGACCGTTGCCTTAGTTTATAAGACAGTGCTTCTCAGGGGGAACTCTTGCTGTAGAATCATCCCCTTTGCCTCTGTCTTCGCCCCTCCACCTCGCTCTCTACCCTCTTGCTTCCTGTCGCCATGGTGTTCATTGGAGACAGTGTTCTCACAACGGAGAGGATGGCGGAGCTCGAGAGGGATGGCTTTGTGAAGCCGGGCTCGTGGAGGCTCCCAGGCGCAGAGCGGGAGTCAAGGCCCGAGCCCGACGAGCTGGTATGTTTCGAGAGTTCGGCCATCTGCGGGTTCCGTGCGCCGGAATCATAGTTTATGGTGGATTTCTTCGCATTCACGGAGCTGCGGCCATGGAATCTATCCCCGCAGTCCTTCGTTCACCTGTCGATCTTTGCGCACCTATGCGAGGCGCACTGCGGGGTGCGGCCCATGGTGAGCCTCCTTCAGCACTACTTCGAGCTGAAGTCCGTCGGCCACCGCGTGGGCAACGGCGGAGTCTTCTATCTTACCGCGCGTCGGGCCGGGGGAGCCAAGCGTATCCGGAGTACGAGGTAAGGACGAAAGTCGATGGTTGGGCCCGGCGGTGGTTCTACCTAAACCGCGGGGGCTCAAACCTGGAGTATTCTTCGGCCGCGCCGGACACTCCAATCTTCGCGCGCAACGAGATCCTACCGGAGGATCAACTGACGGTGCACGAGATCAAGGGGCTCGCCAAGAAGGGCCTAACGGGCTACAATGTCGTCAATAGCTTCGTCCGGCATCGGATCAGCCCACTGGGGCGCCGCGAGCGGTGCGTCAGCGAAATGGGCGGCTGGGAGGATCCGGACCGGGATTTCCATCAACGTAAGCGTGCGCCACGCTGCTATGTCTGATCTTAGGTCGATGCATGTTGTGATAATTTCGCGGCCTCCTGCAGGACTTCTGGCCGGCGAAGCTGCGAGGATCGCGGGAATGCTGCCGTCCATGGACAAGAATCCCTATACCAAAAGACTTCCGAGGGATAAACTGTCAACGGTACGTGCCCGTAAGGTGTTTGTTTAATTTCCCTGCTGCGTGCGCTCTTGAGGCCTTGACGGATTGCGTTGATTGTTCGCAGAGGACATGGAAGGTGGCTAAGGAAGCCACGCGAGCCACGGGCTCCGCAGGGGAGCCCTTGACCGCGCAACCACTGGCGGCGCGCTCGCCGCCAGGGAGATCGCCGGCTGCGTCCGGCGGGGTGTCAGCCCTGTCGTTGATGTCGGGCGAGGGGAGCCCGGCGCCGGCATCGACCGCGGCGAGTGCGGCGCCGGCAGGCGAAGAAAAGCACGCAAGAAAACGCGCGTCGTCGTCGCAGGCAAGCCCTCACCTTCTGATGCGGGTAAGGCGTTCGACATTCAGTGGCTCTTAGACTCTGCCCTTTGAGCGTGCCCAGGGCGCGGCGCCTTCGATGAAGAGGAGGGTGTACCAACCCATTTCGGTCGGTGACGACGAGGACGTTGCGCCAGCGGCGGGCCCGTCACTGGTATCGGCGCCGCGGCGGGGGCCCAAGTGGAAGGTCCCTGCAGGGCGGAGGAAAGCGGCTGTGCCCACCACAAGCCGCGTCGGCGGGCTGGAGACGTAGCACAATCTGCGTCCTACACCGGGGGCGTATGAGGACACAGTCACACAGAGCTTGAACCGGCGCGTAAGTTTCCCGCGCCGCTTTTCCATTATTCTGCTTCTGCGTCTGATCGTTACTTATGCTTTTGGTCACAGTACGTAGCGCCGAGGTGGTGACTAAGGTGTAGCCTCCCTCTGTTGAAGCCGTGGCGGCTGAGAGCGAACCGGTCGAGCCTAAAGGAGGGGTATCCTTGTTCAGCGGCTGGAGGCCGCCGGGCTGTTGAGGCCAACGGACTCGCGGGGCAAGAGCCAGCCGGTCCGTGGAGGGGGATCAGCTTGCCTACCAGTGGTGGTGCTGGACGCCTCTAACGAGGATGCGGAGACGGTGAAGGTTGACGCCGGCCCGGAACCCCTGTGGATCACGCCCCTGCGCGTTGAAGGACGCACAACGCATGGATGGTGGCCGATTGATCGTCGAGGGATCGCTGACCACTTCAAGACTCCAGTTGGGAAAGCGCCTTCGGTCATGGCATGATATGCCTAATATCACCTCTATTCCCATTGAATCAATGACCACCAGGTCTGCTAAAAATCCCACACCGTCTATTTTTATGCAAACATCAGGGCACAACAAGGTGGTATGAATGACTTTCCCAAAGGATTTAATCAGCATTGGTTTCTTTAATGCACTTGTTTCAAGCCTATGATTTTTAGCGAAGGATGCAGCAATGAATGAATGCGTTGCACCAGAATCAAATAAAGCAGTAGCGGGTATGGAGTTGATGCAAAACTTACCCATCACTGCATTGGGATCAGCGTGGGCGTCTTGATCGACGTGGTTCACGGACCACGTCCAATGTAAACAAAGATCTGGCATGAGGAAAATTGCCACGAGCTGGCCCAGAATTCACGGGTCTCGGCAGGACAGCTTTGGCTTGAGCCGGAGCAGACACGACACCTTTATTGGAACAAGAACTGGCATAGTGTCCCATCTGCTGGCATGCAAAACACTTGATACTTGACAGGTCCTTCTTAGGGAGAGCGGATAAGCGAGTGTGAATCGGCGAAGGCCGATCACAGCACAGACAAGACATCACCCACTGAGAACGTGGGCGTGGAGGAACAGCTGGTCCACGACCACGGGTGCGCTGTCCCTTGGAACGAGAGCCAGAGTGGACATCCTTCTAGGCCCTCTTCCTCTTCCTAGCAGCAAGGCACTGACGACGATTCTCCTCTTGCTTGACAGCACTAGCAAACAACTGCTTGAAAGTGGTGAACTCAGTGGAATCGATCAGGACACGAATCTCAGGGTCCATGCCCTTCTTGAAGTAGATCTTGTCAGCATCACTTCTGTCGGCACCCGATTTACAAGATCAGATTCCACCTGCGTAAACCCGTACTAATCCCAAGGATCATGGCTAGTACACACAGATATACAGAAACGGAATAGTGCCAACGATATTATTATTACAAACGGAGCATAGTCCAGTACAAACAACATACAACGGCTCGCAGGCCGCAAATCAGAGTACACAACGATACAAGCCTAATACAACATTTAGAATTTTATTCATCCCACGAGCACGGAGGTCAGAGGAACGCGAACCCTAATCTTCATACTCTTCATCGGAGAACGCCTCGGCGTAATCCGGGTCCTCCTCCTCGGACGGCGGGCCATACTCGGATGGACCAATTGTTGAAGTTTTGAAAAGAGAGGAGAAAATGATGGTGAGTACAAATTGTACTCGCAAGTCCGAATTATGCAAATGCGGTTCAAGACAAGGAAGGTTTAGGACATTTGCGAAATCGCAGATTATTTAACCTAGTTTTGACAAAGCAATTTCGAAACTTTAAATCTCAACATTTTCTTTGGGCTCTTCTCAAACGGTTCTCGCCACTTGGCCTCAGTGCCATAGCAAGAACAAAATTCTTTCTTCTTTTCTTTTCTCAAACTCGCTAGGTCCATTCCGCGTGACATTTTCCGATAGGCCGATACCCATTTCGGAATATCACCGGTGGCCCCTAGCTCAAACGAAATCCTTCTCAAATCCTTACTCATCTCAAATCCTTTCTTCAAAATCCCCTTTTCTAAATTTATTTTAAAATGAAGAAACTACCATATAATCAGTCCTCCGCTACGCTCATAACATGAAAGCACGGCTATCATGACAGCTTTTAACTCTGCGAGTGGAGTACGCTTTACCCTCGAGAGGCTACGCGCCCAGACGATGTTTCGCCACAAGACCATCAACCACGAGGGCCAACGATCGGGTCCGTCCCATACCGGAGCTCGAGGTCGCATCTTGTAATGGCTCAGATTCATAGGATCATAGGATGAGCAGTCCTTAGACTAGGGGAGATTTGATATTTTAGCCCAGTTTCAAAACATGGTGCCCTCTGCACCAACCGACAAAATATCTCCCTAGTCGGAAAGATTTTGGGATAAGAGGAAAATCATTTCCTACTAGCATCACCCCCGATGCGCTATCTTTAAATCACCCTTTTCCAACCATTTCTCAAAACATTCACCTTTCACACAAATGATTGAATCATTACGCATAAATGATTTTAAGCATTTATCCTACCACAATCAAAGCATATAAATAAGAGAAATTCATATTTTAGCCTTAGGTTTAATCCTACCATATTTCTTACCTTTCTATATATTCGGTCATGATAACTAAGTCTAGGAAATACGGCATTTAACTTTTAAACTAGCATGCATATTTTCAAGTCTAATAAATATTTTCTAAATAACCGAAAATGGCTTCTCGATATGATCAAAGGGGGGACTTGCCTTGATCGGTTCCGGGGAAAGTGAAGGGGACGTCGTCGATCGGGTCTTCGGGAGCTTGACCTCCTAAACGCGCACACGCATGCAAGCAATACAACACACATAAGTAAAATATTTTATGCCATGCTATTTTTAGAAAAATGCAGAAATCCTATTTTCCATGCATTTTCATTTAAAGGAAACATGATGCTAAATGGTTAATGCACACATGGAATGATGCCATCTCAAAATTACTTGTATGACCAAAACAGATGCTGGATGGATGCCATGCATACAAATAACATTTCTAAGGTCCAGCAACCTCCAAGTATTTTTCCTGAATTTTTATAGAATATTTACAGCACATGAAATTTAAAGATGCACCTAGAGCTTATCTATTTAACCAAAAATGGATTCCAAATGCATGACATGCAAATACATAATTTTCCCAGGTTCAGAAACTAATAAAGTGCCTTTACTAATTTTTACAGAATTTTTAGCATGCACAAGCTATTTTAATAAATACTTTTAGTGAATCCGGAATTGATTTAATATAAAATAATAAGAAAAAGAAGGGGCTGAGCGGTGGTACTGGGCCGGCTCGGCTCACGGCCCAGAGACGCGACGCGCCCGCCAAGACCGCAGAGAGAGGCGAGGCGAGGCGAGCCGACAGCGGTCCCACCGGTCGGTGGCACCGAAGAGGCGGAAGGGGGGAAAAACAGAGGAGAGGCAACCGGCGGCGACGCGGTCCACGGCGGCGACGGCTCCGGCCACCAGAGAGCGATCGGGCGCGCGCGAAGCGAGACGCGGGCGAGGCGAACGCTATGGCGTGCTAACCACCCCGAATGATGGACGGAGCGGGCGGCGCGACGGTATATGGCGGCGGCGACGGCGAGCATTGCGGCGGTGATGAAGCACACGGCCGGGCCACCAATACTTCGAGGATGACAAAGAGGAAGGATCAAGGGCTACCTTTGAGCTCGCCGGGTCGAAGAAGCGGCAAGGCGATGGGGCTCAAGGGCGACGGCGACGGCGCGAGCTCCGGGACACGCGCGCGGATCGCACGGCGTCGGTCCACTGGGCGAGAGCTTAGCTGGGGCGACCTGCGGATCACCCACGGAGGGCATGGGTTAGGAGGAAAGAGGCGAGACGAAGGGAGCGAAACAAATGGCGAGTCTTGAGGATCGACAACGCACCGGCTCGGGTGAGGCACAATCTTGGTGGCGCAAAGCAAAGGCGTGGAGGTAGCGATACTCCATTTATAGGGATGCTTCGCCCGGGACGTATTCAATGCTGCTCGCGGGGTTGGCAGTCGTCGGTGCTGATTCCGGCCGGTACCGTGAGGGAAGCGCATTGAACGCGGAGGGGGTTCGGCCGGCGACAAGACAAGAAAGGGTAGGGGACGGAGAGGGTCCGTGGAAGAGTGTAAAGGCGGCGTCGTGGGGAAAGGAGCCACGGCGGCCCCGGAAAAGAGGACGAACAGCGGCGGCGACGCGGTCCACGGGCGCGAACAGAGGAAGGAGAAACAGGGGAGGAAGAAGGAGAGAGGAGAGGCTGACGCGGTGGGCTCCACCTGTCGGTGTCGCCCCTCCTCGCTCGCAAGGAAAGCAATGGCAGACGGGCCGCCAAGGACGGCCTTCAAGACCAAATGAGCGGGAAAAGAGAAGAGGGGAAGAGAGCGGAGTGGGCCGGCACGGTTGCGGCCCAACCGAGGGGAAAGAGGAGCGGGGAGGAGAGAGGGAAAAGAGGGAGTGGGCCGAATCGGGCCAAGGGGGATTAAAACGTTTTCTGATTTTTCCAAAAGCATTTCATTTTCAAAACCCTTTGCACATAATTTCATATTTAAGGAATATGGTTTTGCTTTCCCAACACTTAAAGTATAATTCCAAATAAATTCACCCGGGGGTATTGGTTTATAGAAAATATTATTTAAAATAATCACCATATTTTTCCACCAAAGGACAAAGACTTGGAAAGATTAAATTATTTTTCTAATTTAGATGCAATGCATGAAGTGATGATGCAATAATGAGTGATTTAACATTTTTAAATTATGCACTTAAGAAATTATTAACGTGCCAAATTGGGTTTAAAAATTTGGGATGTTACAACTTCTCACATTGCGGGGCACGTAACGAGCCAGCAGAGTAAACTGAGTGAGGTACTCGTGCATGGTCATGCTCCCTTGAACCAAGGTATGAAACTCACGCCTTTTAGCTTCCTTCGAACTGTCGGAAACATAGTTCTCCTCAAAAGCCTCAACAAACTCAGCCCAAGTGATCGTCTCAGGAGCCTCATGAGACTCACAAAAAGTATCCCACCAAGCTGACGCAACCCCAATAAGCTGGTACGCTGCGAGCTGGACACTCTCCAAGTCTCCACACTGGAACATAATCAGTCACTTTGCTTTCAACCAGTCTGCTGCCTCCATGGCATCAGTAGACTCACCAAACTTGGGAGGGTTGGCTCTCAGGAAATCATTGACACGGGAGCGGACTGGAGGTGGAGCTGGTGGATGGTTTGGCACGGGTGGAGGATTTGGAGCATTGTTTCTCTCCCTCACTAGGTCTCGGAACATCTAAACTGCATTTCCATGATCTCTCTCAGAGTGGGATCTCCACGAGGGGTGGTGGAAGGTGGGTAGAAGACTCGGCTTGACTTTCTTGTGGATTTTAGGAGAATCTTCTTTGTGGCGCTGGAGAGGGAAAAAGTAGGACTCACGGGGAGGCCCTCCAACGGAAGCTTGGTCTACAGAACGAGCTGGGTTAGGGACTGACTGAACTCGCCTCCCAAGTCAGCGGGATCCACTAGCTCTACTTGCAGCACCACCACGAACTGGACCCCGGGTGATATCCCCACGCCCAGCCTGGCACGAAATCACCATCTGCTGACAAGAGGACAAGAGACAATAAGGGGAAAGAGCTATACCCAGATTTTTCAAAACATGAGTTAAAACATGCAAACTTGGCACGATGCATACTCACATGACATAACATAACATAATAGTTTTTAAAATACAGACAGGGGCGCGATACCACAACAGCCGATACGTCAGCCCAAATCGCGAGCTAACTACGGGCGGGGTTACACGAACAGGCGCCGGGATGATCAAAAGGTCTGGATCCACGCCCAACAGAGAAGCACTAGATAGACTAGGAGGGTCACACCATAGATTCAGAGCGGGAAGCGCCTCATCTCCTCGAGGAAGAGCTGGAACTCGCTCGGCTCGGGCCGAGGGCGAGGACTCGGGGAACGACGAGGGCTAGGGGAGCGACGAGGACTCGGAGAACGACGAGGACTCGCAGAGCGGATCTCCGACCTCCTCCTCATCGCGGCTGGAGAAGCAGCATGGGCACGGCAGGGAGACGGGGCGGCAACACAGGCGGGGCGGCCATCTTATAGAGGTGGCCCGATTATTGGAGCGCGGCGGCAAAGTGGCGGACAAGAAAAAAAGCAAAAGAAAAGAAAAAGAAAAGGGTGACAGCGACCCAAGCAAAGGATACAGGGAGCTACGAGCTAGTCCTGCTCGTACTCGGATTCAAAGACCAACTCCACGGGGACTTCTCCTTCATCATCATCATCATCATCATCATCATCATCAACAGCGGGTTGCCAACCAGGCTAAGAAGCACTAAGAAGCTTGGACATATAGAGGTAGTAGTAGCACTAGTAGTTCGAAGCACTAAGATGATCGCGACGGCACTATTGGTGCTTGGACAAGGGATTGGCAAGTGATAACATAGATGATCTAGTGTAGAGGTAGTGGGAGGCGGCGCTAGCTAGCTCTGACAATGGTCCTGGGCTGGGCGTCGATTTATGGAAGAGAATCCATGAGGAGGAGTATAAGATAAAATACCAAAATTATCTTTTAGACAACAAGAGGTGCAAACGGAAATGGAGGGGAGGTAGAGGGGCTAGGAGATACCATTTACTTATAGATAAATGGATAGACAACTAAGGATAGACAACTAAGCTAGAGGAGGCTAGAAACTAGAGAAAGGTAATACTACGTAGTGAAAAAGGCTTATAGACCGAGGGTCTGTTTGTTCCCTTGGTATAGTGTCTAGCTTTGTCCAACAAGTTTTGCTGCTTGGTAGTAGCAACGTATCACGTTCGATTTTCTAACAACAAGAATTCTTGCTTTACCAAGTACTCCGTACGTAAACTCGTCCCACTTGGCAAGGAAATCGTCGCTTGTCCTAGCTAGCCACAAATTAGCTCTCTCGAGCTGGCAAGGTTTGCCTTGCTTAACTTTGCCCAACGAGACTAGTTAATTAAGCAAAGTAAAGAAAGAATAGCAAAGGTATAAAACATACCATAATCTTACTTGTCGTTCTTGAGTTATGGTATATTTGAAATGTCACCCTTGCTGTTAATTACCAAACATACCAGCAAGGGTGGCATTTCACTGTCTATTGTGCGCACCAAAGTTTGTATTTTTTATGATTTTTATGATTTACCAAACATACCACCAAAGGGACTCTAAACCCAACCTTTGTATTTTTTAAAGATTCTGCTTGAGAGGATAGAAATACGGAGTGAAGAGTGGCATGAAAAAGAAATTGATACGGACATACTGCTGGCCATGCATGCTAGCTCGACCGGGGCACACGGCGTTTCTGTCTTGTACGATGCAGACGTACACGGAGTATAGTGGTGGCTACTGGCTACTAGTAAAAATAATTAACTGCAGTCAAAGGCAACTCTAGGATTGAATTGTTGTTGAGGTTGATGCATGGGGAAGACAGCGCAATGAAGCGAGCCGGCAGGTAGTGCATGGACGCGCTTAGCATTGCAGGAATTTAATGTGATGGAGCCGAGGTATATTTTTTTTATATTTTTAAAAATTCTTTTATGCAAAAATGGATATCTCATTCGAGATTAAGCAAAACTATACCCCTGTCGCACTTTTTAAAGTGCAATCACCCTTGAACGAGCGACAGGGCCCCTGCCGTCACTGGCCGTGAGGCTGGGGACGTTGGCAGACTGTCACACTTTGAAAGTGTGACAAGTCCCTGTCGCACTGGTCCCACCAGAGCTCAGTATTTCAGAAAAATAGGCTTTGAAAATTCATAAAAAATACTACAGAGCTTGGAAAAATATGAGATAAGTTTCTAAAAATTCAAAAAAATGAAGAGCGTCTAAATATAATATTATTTTGAAAATTTATTAAACTTTATTTAATCTTTTATGATTTTTTACTTAACTTCTTGATCTATTTTTTAGGGACTAAAATCCCATAAAATATTCAAGATAATATTATATTTGGACTCTCTTCATTTTTCTGAATTCTTAGAAGCTTACCTCGTATTTTTTTGAGCTCTATAGTATTTTCTATGAATTTTCAAAGCCTAATTTTAAAATCTGAGCTCCGGGGGACTGTCGCTTTCAGTACCGCTTACGTCCCGGCTTCACCGCCAAAGGACGGCATGGGCGCTATCGTTCGTTGAAAGGGCGATCGCACTTTGAAAGTGCGACAGGGATATAGTCTTGCTTAATCTCGAATGAGATAACCCTTTTAGCATAAAAGAATTTAAAAAAAAATAAAAACAATAAAAATTAGGAGCCGTATGCATGCATGCAGATGCACTGGGCCGGTTCGGCGATGCACTGGGCCGAACCGCAGCATGCCATCCTTATCCGGCCCGGCCGGCAGACAGCCCAGGCTTTGGTGTCCTTTCGCTCCATGTGCTACTACAGTATAAAATCCATGTGCGAAAGGACACGCAGGCACCGCAGAAGCATCCCGTACCACCACGCCCACCATCTCACAGAGGGAAGAAACAGGAAGGGGATCCCCCAGCCCTAATCACCCTGTTTCCTTGTTTCTCCCCGCCAATCCAATCCTATGCCACTGCCACCCCATCGTTCGGGCCGCCGCCGCCGCCACGAGCTCCGGCCAACGTATGTCTTTCTCAATCGTTTTGGATTTCCCGGAATTATTGGGTAGGACTAGGCTCATATGAATACAATAGATCCCTAGCTATGTGGATGTGGTTCAGTCGGATATCTTGATCTGGCCTCAGACCTAGATTCGACGAGGGTAACGTCGACGATGGGCGTTTGGGTTTGTGCGGGCATGGGGCGGTGGTCGACGGGGAGCCGATTACGAAGATGAATCTGGAGTCTGGACTGCTCGCCTATCCTCTTGGCATTATTCGTTTTTTTTTTTTTGGTTTTCTTTGGGTCTCCAACTCTCTATTTAGGATAATCTCGTAAGACATAGTCATTGATGGAATTTGTTCCATCCACTTGAGGTTCCTGGAGGAGGAGAATGTGACTGAGCGCACATCTGCCCAGGTGCACGCCACCTCTGCCTCACTGTATGACCACTGCCTTTTTCTATTCCTGATCTAGGATTTGTCGTATTGATAGGTTATCGACGTACGGGTGCTTGGGAGAGAGAGGGTTCTCGTATCATGTAGTAGTATTTTCAGTTGGATTCCTGATCTAGGGAAAGAGGCTTCTCGTTATTCCTATCCACTTCAGATGCTTTTCTGTTCCACTTCAGGTGTGCAGAGGAGCATGCTGCATCTGTGCAAAAGCCACAAGGGGCATCATCCATCACGGCCACTTCCTCGTCACAGACATTAGCTCAGGACACCATGGATGTCACACCACCATCGGGGCGCTGCCTTTCCTCTGTGTCACGGGTTTGGGCCAGGCTAGAGTTTGATTGGGGATACACAGTTTACATCAGGCTCGACTTTCAAGGATCTTTCCATACATATCCTCATCTGGGTGGACCATATCAGAGTTTACAGGAAGCCGACAAGGCTATTGATCGCCATCTTGACGAGCTCCGGGATCCAAAAATGTAAAGTTCCTCAACTGTGTTATAGATTATCATTGGTCAATTTCTCCTGTTTGGTATGCCCCCTTTGCAGTTTATTATATATTCAATCAAACAGGGCTACATGGCCACATGCTTCTATGTGTAGACCATGGAAGATAATCACAGTGTTTACAGTATGGTTAGGAAACGAATGAATGGTCCAAGTCAAACATTGGACTACAGATAAGCTGATTAGTTGATTTTTTTTAAAAAAAAAAAAGAAGAAGAGCAGCATGCATATAGTGTTTAACTTGGTGTCTTTGAAACATCTTTGTAACTGTTTTTTTATCAGAGCATTGTTAACATCGTGGGCTAATCATTAGCATAGCTAAAAGGTTAAAAGGTACATATAGATGCTATGTCATTACTTTTTTATATAGCTTTTTTTATCATCTGCAATTTGTATGATTGGTTAGTTTGCTTTTCAGCCAGGCACACCTGCTCAACTCTGTGTTTGCATGTAGTAAACAACAATGGTGGTAGACAAACACTAAGTTTCATTAACTGGTCAAAACAGTGATAAGAGCACATGTGGATCTGAAAATGATCTAAGGGATACCTTCTTTTGTGACAGTCCTGTTTCATCTTTTTTGTTTTTGTTGATTACTACCGTGATGATCAGAGTCCAATCTACTGATCATATGCAATGCTTTGATCTAAACACCAGGTTCATGCAGCAAGATGGTGAATCTTCATTGGATGTAATCATACGACAAAGTTTTTACTGGCCCGATGGCACAAGTAAGCGTTCAAAATCATGTGCGATGCAGAAAAGCAATGATCAAATGCGCCGATTGGTTCAAGCCTTAGTGGACAAGTATAACGAGGATCGCCATCTTTTGGGGGTTTGAGCTCTTTCCCTCCCACTCTATTGAGCTCTCAGGGTACCTGGGTTGTCTTGTTATCTTATTCATGGAACTTTCGCTTACCTGATACATGCTTGTTATTTTAGGATCTCGCATATGAACTCAAAGATGTTTTGAGCTGCAACTCAATTTCTGAGCACGGCTCGTGTTACGATCATCTCAATTTCAGTACAAATTCTAAAGCAATCAATGATTCAGACAGCAGCACCAGCTATCTATTCTTTGCGGAAGTGAAATATTTGAATCAAGGGAAACATAGTGAATTGTTTGTCTGCTGTTTGTGCACAGTTAATCCAATTGATAACGGTATTATACCCTCTCTATCTTAAAACTAAGTACCCTCTCTATCTTAAAACTAAGTATTGTTGAAATACAGTTTGTGGGTCGCTCCCTTGATGCCGCTTATGTCCCCAGTTAGCGTCCTTTTTCTTTGAGCTCTACTATTTGTGATGTCTTAACTGTTTTATGCACAGCCATGACTGCGTTTTATATTCAGTTGTTCATCTCCTATTGTGTGTAACCTGTTTGGTTACTTTGCAATTGACTTTCTTTCTGTTGATAAAGGTCAACACTGCAATGGTTGTACCATGCTTGGAAATTTTGATATGAAGCACCCTGATAGTTCTGTTGAATTAGCTGCTGGTCACTTGGATCCACGTTCTCAATTTGGTGGATATATGAAAGTCAGAGAGTGGAACGACTCCGAAGAAGATGTACGATATGATTTATTTTCTGGCAAGCATTTAATGTTTTTTGTTGCTTCAGTACTAATTATTCATGTTTCCCGGTCCTTTACAGCTGAGAGATGCGGAGGCTGAGCTAAGAGATTTGCTCAAGGTAACGACATATCTTGTGCCATTTTGTGGTACAGTACCATTTGCATTGACATGTGACATGATGCTGGTTACCTGAGCGATTATAATTCTCTGCTCATGTATTTAGGGCCTTGATGATCCGCGTGTTATTGCGAGCCTATTCACGCTTCCTCCGGGGGTAACTATTGTGCGAGACTGAAGAGCTATGGAGTGAAAGACCAGGAGGGCACTTGAGAAACATCAACCGAGCCAATATGTGTTAATCGTCCTATAAATACAAGACCCACCTTGTAATTTCTCATTGCTAGGACGCCAATAACGTTAAATTCATCTTAGGAATATAATAGCACTCATAAATTGTTCGGATAACATGCTAAAGTACTTGTTTGTCTATGCAAGTTAAGTCTCTTTGCCTCTACTTGATTTAGCTTACAAGAATACGTTTATTGGAGGCTGTGAATTATTGAGGTTTCTGCAGCAGTAGAGATCACATAGACTTGTTCGTAGTACCCTGCTCAGTGGATGAATCCTAGCTTTTGCATTTGTGCATGTGCAAACTGGGATGACTTGCGCTTAGCGTTATACGTATTAGTTTCCTTCATGCTCTCGACCTCGCCTCCCTCCTCGGTCAGTGCTCCTACCGGATGTTCTTGGAGCAGTATGAGCTCAAGACGGTCGCTGGGCCTGTTTTTGCTCTTGATCTTGGCAGTGCGCTGATGAATCCTGTCCTCACTATTAGCTTAAATAGGTTTAACTGCCGTTTTATTCACTTTATTAAGCAACATGGAGGAAATTTATCCTTCCTAAAAGCGTGGTGGTGGCGCCAGTGGTGGTAGTGTCATCAAATCATCTCAGCCCTCCAACATCACCAACAGTCCCGCGTCGCTAGTCCATACATCTAACCTGCGCAATGATGCGTCTCCCCCCAATCAGCAAACCCTAGCCCCATACCCACTCAGCGATGCCACCCCTTCCTCTCTCGTCTCTCCCTCTCCCACACCCACCCCGCCTCCCCTTCTACCTTACCCGCACCGCCTCCCTCTCCCCCACCGCCGCGGGCCGCCTCCCTCTACCCCTCTGCCGGCGCCCCTCCCTCTCCCCCACCGCCGTCGCCGAGCATCCAAGGTGGTGGCCTGCCGACGACAAGAGCGGCGGTCGCCGCTGCGGGGCCGTCTCCTCCGTCGGGAGTTAAGGAGGCGGCGGATCCAGGCAGTTGGCCGGCGTGGAGCCAAAGGACGACAACGGATCCGAAGAGGTGGCCGGCAGCAGCAATGGATCCGGTGTGGGGCCAAGGTTGGGTCGCCGCGGATTCGATCCACGCGTGATTATTGACAATTGGGTTATTGACTGTTGGTGCTGCCACCTGCCCCCTCTCCCGAGAGGGCCTTGATTTGCCCCTCAATGGCCTCGATAAGGGCTGGCGACAGCTCAAGTGTAACTAGAAAGGACCTAGTTGTAATTACATAAATGATGTATGGGCTGCATTGTAAAAGTGAGCCATGAGCTCCACTTGTATATGCGAAATGACTTGTATACCTCTGCGCCTAGCTAGGGTTAAAGGGTAGGAATGTCCAATGTGTGCCTATATAAGGACCCCTTGAGGGATTGTAAAGGGAGGATGGATATTCTGGAATAAAGAACATATTCCTCACATGCTCTCTCTTCCTCACTAGTTGCATGCTTGTGATACCCCCAAGATACATGCATCAACAATTGGCACTGTCTGTGGGGACTTGAACAAAAAGCCGCGAAACTCAGTTCCCTTCCAAGGGAGGGAGGGAGAGAGAGAGAGAGAGAGAGAGAGAGAGAGAGCAGGCCGAGAGCCACCCCCCACTTCACCCTCGGAGCCCACGAGGCCCACCCCCACTCATTCCCCCCAAAGCTCAAGAGGCCTCCTGCCGCAATAGCCTGGCCCGAGGCCCATAGCTTTCGGCTCCTAAAGGAGAAGGCCGAGGCCCACAATCGCTCGGCCCACAAAGGGTCTGGGCATCCTTCACTTCCCTCGGCCAGAGCCCTCCCTCGAGCCAGAATCCCCCACCTTCGGGCTATGAGGCCCAAGCTAAGCAGCAACCCACCGCCAAGAAACCCTAGGGCCCGAAAGCAAGGCCCTCGGGCAAGAAACCCACCTCGGGCTACCTTCCTCCACCGAGAATTTTTTTATATATATTAATTTTTATTCTTTTATGCAAAAATGTATCCCGGTTTGGCAAATTGACAGAACTAGGCGCCGGTCGAGCCTTCAAACCGCGACCAAGGTCCTGTCGGTATTTGAAGAAACGACCGGGCCGTAGAAACCGAGAAAGGTGGGGAGAGGTGTGGCCGGCCTCCTGTCGCGCTTTGGAAGCACGACAAGAACCTGTCGCTCACTGGAAGCACGACAGGAACCTGTTGCATATTTATGTATATTGGGTGGTATTATCTAAGGGGCTATAGGGAATAATGTAGATATAGAAGTTGTTCTCGTTTTAAGATAGAAAAATAAACTAGCACTGCGGGAGATTGGACATGTGTAATAGAATATTAGATTTCATATTTTAGTGAATACACAATTTATTCCAAAAAGTATTGACATAGGGTTTAGGTCGTGTTTAATTCGTACCATTAATCCTAATTAGAAAATATTCACTTTTAACGTTTACCAATTAAATTGAGAACATTATAGTTGTTTCATTACTCCGGTTTACATATTTGTATGGCAGAATTACTAACAGAAGTAGACAGACATTGCAATAACTGAAAATGGATGGACAGAAGAAATACATCATAGTTGAACTCATTGAACAAATACATAGGATTCAGACGGTAGTAATGCATGACTACGTGTGGTTAACTGAACATTTATTCGCATCGGTGACAGAAGGTCGTCACCCCTGGACTACTAAGGTACTAATTATTACAAACTCACACAATAATTGGGCATTACAGCCCAAGATTGTTCTAACATAATGAGTAAACAAGGTACAAATTATTTCAACGACCAAACAGTACATGACGAAACATTGTTCTGACATATTACATAACCATACTTAATTGCGTAGTACTACGACGCCTATTAATACTTAACGCTGAGACGGTCCAGCATCGCCTCCTCCAGGGGTCCTCTGCTTGCAGTACTGGCTTGTATGTCCGAGCTGCTTACACACAGTGCACCTCACTCTTCGACATCCAGTCTTCGACTCATCCATATCGTTCCTTATTCGACGAGTCCTCCGACGCCCCTTCTTTGTCCTCAGCGAGGTCATGTCAGGGACCCATCGATGGTTGGGACCCGGTACCTCTGTGAAGGACCCATCCACGGCGTATCCTATGACTTCGTTATTCCATGTGTTGAACACGCTTAACTTGTGATAATATGGTGACACATAAGCCTGACAAGATTTGTTTGTTTGGGCAGCAGCGGCAATGACATGTGAGCATGGCAGGTGAAGGAGAGCCGGCTTCCTGCAGGAGCACTCACAACTTGTCCCATGTATGACAATCTTGTGTGATCTCCTCTCCTGTTGTGTGCCTTCACGCCAACGGTCCTGCAATGAACCTCGCACTTCCATTCTCTGGCAGTCTCCCAGATTACACGATGCAGCTGTGTCTTCGCGATTTTCCTGCGCATGTACTCTGTGGTGACTTGTGAGTACAAAAACCGGTTGTCTGCCATTAATGTGCTAGCCTTCTGGTATCGGTCCACAAAGTATTTCTGGGTGCCATGCAAAATCCTCTCAACTATACTCACCAAAAGTAGACATCTAGATTCCTTCATGACCCAGTTGTAAACCTCAGCTAAGTTCATCGTCATGATACCGTACCTTGCACCCCTTCATCGTGCAACAATGGCCATTTCTCCCTCGGCTCGTGACGGATCCAGCCACTGAATGACTTCGTGGTGGATCCCGCCCTTCGCCGCACACCTGGCCCATCAGTCAGTAGTGCACACAAGGCGGTGGGATCATCTCCTTTCTCATGGTATAATATTGCATTCTTCGAACCGGTTGGCGCAACGGAACCCACTGAGCTACGTTTCTCTGTCAAATCATCAAGCGTCATCCAAAGCTTTCTAAACTTACTTTCCTGGTTCTGCTGACATAGCCTCTTGAACATATTCATGAGGTCTTTGCTCTTGAACTGGCGGAAGAAGTTAGCTTCCATATGCCTCATGCACCACCTGCTAATAATGCCTTCCCAGTTGGCGGCACCTCTCATGTCCGATCCATCCTGCATCTCCATGATAGCTTTCAGCAGTCCGGCATGACGGTCATAAATAACATATACGTTTGGCTGGTCCTAAACCACTCCAACCTTCACCCGTTCTAGGAACCAATACCAGTTGTCGGTGTTTTCAGACTCAACAAATACAAATGCAACTGGTAGCACCTAGTTGTTCGCATCCACCGCTATGGCAGTCAAGATCTGTCCCATGTACTTTTCAGTTAGAAATGTGCCGTCCATGCAAAGGATGGACCGACAGTATTTGAATGCCGTAATGCATGGCCCGAGTGCGAAGAACGCACGCTGCAAGACCATCTTGCCTGAGTGTCTTTCTCCTGCAGCATGCTCTGCAATGCCAATGAATGTGCCTGGGATCCTGCTAGCAATGGCCCGCAACATGAGCGGGAGATTTACATATGATGCTTCGTAGGTCCCGAACCGACCCTCGATTGCTTTCCTCTTATCCCTCCAAGCCTTTGCATAGCTTATCTCATACTGAAACCTCTCATCGACCTGCTGCCTTATAAAGCCGGCTGTAACATGGGGGTTTTTCACAATCATACCTGAAAGTTTCCTCGCCACCCAAGTTGATGTTATGTTCCGGTGCTTCTGCTCAGCAACATGCACGACATAATTGTGTTGCCGCACTATTGAGTACTTCCAATAATCCTTCCACATCCCTTTGTATGCATGCATATGGAAAGGACATGAGTTTTGCACACACCTGACGTCGTACTCCTTTTTACTAGACTTCACTACCGTGAACTGCCTACGCAGCGACACCGTCTAGCACTTAACCGCATCCAGTACAGCCTGCTTGTCCTTGAAAGTTTGCCCCTCATTTACCTCGTTCCCGTGATACTCCCACTCAACGTGGCTATCTTCAACCACTTCTAAACCTTCAAAGATGCTGGACCTCCACTCCATAGGAACATGGCTCTCTTCATCCGAGTTTTCATCCTTCTCCGGTGCTTCTTCCTCCTCGGCGTCATCGGCCTCCATGGCCTCCACTATACCACCCACCGTTTCACCTTCATCAGCAGCACCCGTCGCCTCCATCGCTACCTCGTTCTCTCCCTCTGCTTCCTCCTCCACATCTAATGCTTCAGTGCCGCCAGCCCCCCAACCTTCTTCTGTGCCTCCTTCCACATGCCCTCCCCCTTCCTCCCATTGCCCCTCTGCGGCAGGCTGAGTATTAGGTATTTCGTAGCACTGCACAAGCAGCACTAACGGCCATCCGCGCTCCAATGCATATCGGAGATAATTCCTCCAGGCTTTCTACTGCTTGAATAACTAACTGGAACCTCTCTTCCTCCAAATTGAACACCTTCAGCAACCAATCATAAATCCCACCATAAGACCTTTCCGACACTCTTTTAATGCCACGTTGTACATGAGGGAAGTTTGATAAATCTACTCCATCAGCACCAAACATAATCTCACCAACCCCATAAAATATATTGTCTCAGCCATCTCACCTACGTTGACTGCAGAACACAAATTCCTCTCAGCAAATAGAATCAAATGTAGCCGGTCAAAAGTTCTCAAACTATTACCAACATACTCACCAATCAATATATATCACTAATACTAATCAATATCTACTAGTTTTAACAAGTATTAGGTAGAGAGATTACCTCAAATGGGGACCCCGAAATCGCCTTCCGTCGCCTCTCTTCTGTGTTCGCCGGTCGGTGTGAGGGGTGTGTGGGGAAAGTGGAAGTGAGGGGCACCAGGTAGGCACTTAAAGGACCCTGTCGTGCTTCCCTGGCACGACAGGCCACCGACGCGCGACCGGCTCCTTTTTCTGTGCGCGGCCCCGCCCGAGGAATCCGAGGCGGCCTCCCCTCCTGCTCGCTCTTTGGTCGCACGACAGGTTCCTCTCGCTCGTTCAAATTTCGAACGGGCGGGGGACGGTGCTGCTGGACCTGCCATGTGGGACCGCTCGCTCTTTGGTCGCACGACAGGTTCCTATCGCGCATTCAAAGCTCGACCGGCGCCTAGTTCTGTCTATTTGCCAAAACAGGATACATTTATAAATAAATAAATAAATATATATATATATATATAGAGAGAGATTAGCTAGCGTACTCTCAGGAGTACGGATCTTTCCGTACTCCCGAGTGGTTTTCGAAATTCGAGACGCCTAACAACCGATCCGAACCGTTGATCTTGTTAAATCTCATTTGAAACGTTGTCGATGACCAAGTTTCATTTTTTCGAATTTGTTTACTATTTGTTTCATATTTTGAAAATCAGCCATCCAATTAGTGGTAGTGCGTTCAAAAAGCGATTTTCAACATAAGAAACAAATAGTAAACAAATTCAAAAAATATGAAACTTGGTCATCGACAACGCTTCAATGATTTAACAAGATCAACTGCTCGATCGGTTGTTAGACATCTCAATTTCAAAACCACTCAAGATTTAGAGATCTGACTTCTCGAGAAAGCTACTATTCTCTCTCTCTCTCTCTCTCTCTCTATATATATATATATATATATATATATATATATATATATATATATATAAATTTCCTCCACCGATCCGGATCATTCTCTCGGGACATCCCTTCCTGCCAGCAAGGCCTCAGGCGTGGCCACGCCATCGGCTCGACGACGACCCCGGCAAAGCCACTCCCGCGGCGCGACGTCAACCTCGGAGCAGCCACAATCTCCGCTCTACGAAGTCTTCAATGCAGCAAGACCTCGGGCGTGGCAACGCCCTCGAGCACAGACGAGGCCTCGGGGAGTGGGGACGGCGACCATCGAGCACGGACAAGGCCGCGGAGCCGGCGACCCTCGAGCGCAGACGACGAGGCCTCGGCGGCGGCGACCATTGGACACGGAAGAGGCCTTGGCGGCGGCTACCCTTAAGCCGGTGGCACTCTCAGACCAGAGACACCCGCGGTGGCACGACGCACTCGGGAGCCGAAGCCTGCAACTCCCAGCGAGCGACACATCCTCCAAGCAGCGACGCCGCCGCTCCCAACTACCCCCGGGCGCGAGGCCTTGGCGGCGGCGGCAGCACCCTCGGGCGCGGGGCCTCGGAGACAACGACGCCGCCGCCGCACGGCACCTTTGGCCCGACGGCGAGATGACGCCGCCACCCGCTACCTTCGGCACGGCGGGGGAACGGCATCGCCATCCAACTTCCCTGGCGTGAGTACCCTCGGCGTGGGGCCGCGCCCTCGAGCTTCGGCGACCCTCGGCGCCTCCTCCATGAGCGTTGCTGTGCTATGGCCTCTACTCTAGGCTTCGTCAGGCCAAAACCCACGCTCCGGGCGCAACCAGCCTGCAACCTCATCAAAAACTCGATGATGCACTCAAGACGCTCAACGGAATGCCCAATAAGGGGAGGCCCAGGAGAGGCGAAGCTAAGTACCCATAATCCCTTCCGGCAGGTTTAGAAAAAGGGAAGCGTCAGGCGTCGGACGTCCGATGCCTTGCGCTCCGTCCGGATGTGCCAGCGCCATCGGATCATCCACACCGCGCCAATCCGACGATCCTCACAGCGACCAGCGAAAACGCGTATAGCGACTAGATAGCTAGCGTCGGTTGATCAATTTTTCAATTAAATTTTTGATTTTTGTATAAAATTCAAACAGTGTTCAAAATGCGTGGAATAAATTTCATAATTCTTCTAAAATCGAGAGCAACCCATTTTAAATACTTTTTGAATTTTTTGAATTTTTCAATGTGAACTAGGAGAAGGCACTTATGAAACTTGTATCTATATTAGTGAAACTTGGCCATGTTCTGATGAAACCTGGATGAAACTTCGATGTAACCTGATGAAACTTGGATGAAACCTGTTGAAACTTGATGAAACTTGAATTGATCTGATGAAACTTGCATTAAACCTGATGAAACTTGACAATTCGGCAAGTTTAACGAATATGAAAGTCAAGTTTCAGTAAGCGAAACCCAAGTTTCATTAGGCGAAACCTAAGTTTCACTAGATAAGTTTGAGGAGTTATATGACAACATATATCTTGTTTTGTTCGAAAAAATACGAGAAACACGTTGGTACAAACGGTTTGTGGATTGGAGCACCCAGTCAAAAAATATGGTCGCTGAAAAAAAATGCCCGTGGGCCCCACCTGCATGTGCACTGTGCCGCTGCCGCCCGCATTACGCTGGAAGAAAATTCTATGGCATCTATGCCATGCAAGCAACCATGGCACCTATTGCTCTCTCTATCTCTCTCCTCCTCTCTCTCTAGCTTCCCCTCTCTCTTTCTAGCACTGCCCCATCTCTCTATTGCCTCTCTCTAGGTGCATCTTGTGACATAAATGCCATATAAGTTTTTTCCCATTACGCTCGCTGCGCACACTGCGCGGGAGTCCGGAGGTGCCAGACTCCCGCATAGTAGCCTTTCCCTTAGAAAAATGCTTTCAAAATGTGAAGCGCAAGAAGCTTCCGTTGTTTTGTCCTTAAGAAAAATTAGACTTGATGCTTAAAAATGCATGTGCCAGGCAGAACATCAACGAGGGTCATCAAGAATCTTTCCTGAGGCTGAGTTTCAGCAAACTTGAAACTCCTCTGATATGACCGAATATGCGGAGGTAACATCAAGGCTCTTGACGAGAGCATATGCAGGCATTCCCTGATGGGATTCATACATAACAATGGACCAAGTGCTATCTTTTGGGGCTGTCATTGGAAAGGGCAATCAAATATATAAAACGGCGACAAGCAGAGCTAAGTGCTAAACACCTCTCTGATCCCTTCTCAGATTTATGCAATCTGAACAACATGAAATCCTTTCATTACCGTAAGTCCTGATCTATTTTGTGCTTGTCCTGAAAATTCTTGCAAAGATCTTTGATTAGCACGGTCCGTACTAATTAGCATGCTAGCTAAAGTGAGAAAGAAGGCAGAACCTGTCATCATAACATGCTCTCCATGCTCAGATTATAGCATCATGGTAGACTATTATGAGAAAAACCTACCAAATGCAATCCGGATGCTAACATCGCATCAATACTAGTAAACTAGTACTTGCATTGGTAATTCACTAGGCTAGCGTGGTACATCACGCTGGTTGAGGGGATGATTTCTTATAACCTATCATTCGCTGAAAAAACAGTATGCATAATCACATTTGAGCCTTTACGGCATGATTCCTCTTTAATTTTCTCCATGGGCATTAGAGGTGGTGAACACGCTGCAGCCGGCAGCTGGAAAATTTTCATTCCATTTGCCTCACAGTGACATCCTAGCACAAAATATATGAATATGTTTAGACCTAAGCCTCGCATGGTGTGAGTAGAAGTAGTAAATGCTAGGAAAAGTGTGATTTATCGCCTCACGAAACGTGGCATGATGAACAATTTCTTGTAACAAAATTGATAACCTGTGCAGTCTGGGTTATAGGCTTAGGCTCGGTACATTCATCTCACTTATGAATTTTGTCCGTGGGCACAAAACTCCCTCAGGCAGGTGAGTAATTAACCTACTTCGAGAAATATGTTTCCATGCTAGCCGAAGGAACTCATGTGATGCACAAGTGCATAGATGCCATGAATACGATTGAAACACCTAGCATACCTTGCCTGCCGCATTTTGAATGCTTCTTATGACTGATTGTTATCTCCTCCAATTTTCATTGCATGCTTGATACAACATGTCTAAATACTTATAACCCTCGTTTGTGTCTATCGGTGCGGAATTGGCCAAAAGTTCCAATTCCTTTATTTGTTTATCTGAAAACCAGAAAGTTTAGTTTAGTTTATTTAATATCAAATTACATACAGTTAACAAACAATAATCCAGAAGGATTTGAAAATAAAATGGGGACTTATATTTTTTCCACACTCAAATGGTCTACATATCTGGATATGGTAACAATGCTACAAGTGAAATGAGCAGCCAAATAAGTTGCACATACTAGTTTAACTAAACGATTAGAAACTCCAATGCATAAAAAATATAGAAATGAAATAAGTTTCACATATATAAGTAGGTATAAGTACAACTGAACGATCAGAAACACCAATGCACAAGAAATATGAAAATGGAACAACCAAGCTATTATTTGATGTCTCAGTTCAATAACAAAAAGTAAGAGCTGAAAGTACGACTACTTGCTCTTGCTCATGTCGAGCTGTAACAGATTTTAAGGCTCAGCACTAAACCGATGGAAAAAAAGGAAAAAATCAGCATATGCCATTATAAAGTAGTGGTGGTTTCGAGATATACCATTACAAAACGGCTTATTCGTTGGATGCCATTATAAAGTCATATTTCTTCAATATATGCAGCTGAAATACCCCGAAACACATATAGACCATTATATTTACCGAATTGCCCATATCTCTTTCTTCAACCTCTAGCTCGCGCTCGCCGCCGCCGCCACTGGTCGCCTTAACCTTGCCGCCCGCTGCCACCGCTCAGGCTCACCGCCCCCACCCCCAATCCCGCTCCCACTCACCACTGCTCGCCGCCGCCCGCACTCGCCCTCACCTTGCCGCTGCTCACTGCCGCCCCTCGATGCTTGCCCTCCCCTTGCCGCTCCTAGCCGCCGCCGCCCCTTGTTGCTCGCCGCCATGATGAAGATTGGAGAGAGAAGAAGAGAGAGGAGAGGGAAGCAGGAAGAAATTATAGTATGGCATGTGGGGCACATGTATTTTAAGGCGTATTTTGGATGTATTTCATCGTGAAAAATAGTTCAAATGACCATAATGGCATATATCAAAGAAATGCGACTTTATAATGGCATCCAGCGAATGAGTCGTTTTATAATTACGTATATCAGAAACCGCCACTTCATAATGGCATATATCAAATTTTTCAAAAAAAAAACAAAACAGTTATGACCCTATAGGCAGACAAAAGACTACGGTAATAAAACGGGGTGCACCAATGTCAGCTCGGTTTCATTCCAAAGTTGACATTTTGGCATGAGGAACAGCTCCAAATCGGGCTGCAACCAACAGCTACATATCCTAACTTTAAACTGACAATAAATAGTTACTTCAAATCTCGCCTTAGAGTGACATCAGGCCACGGCCCACGGGCCTTGGACGTGTGGGGCAAAGGCTCGAGATTTGATGCAACTGTCCACCAATCATCACCGACAGAGCAAGGTCGTCGCTTCCATGGCAGGAAGAAAAGAATGGCCACACCATGGATGCAGGAACAGAGTAGATAAGATCTAAAATGTCTTTACGGTTACGGCGGTGACAAGGCAGGGATAAGCTTGCAGGTCACTGTCTTTACCGTGTAGCCAGATGCCCAGAAGAGAGGATAAGGTGCTTCCTTTCCTCTCTTTTCTTCTCTCTTCTTTCCCTGGTTTTATGCGCATATGAACAAACACCTAGCTTCAAATCGGATGATGCCTGGAGATTCAGGTAGTTGCCATCGTTATAAAGTCCCTGTCTGCGTCGCCAACGGATTGGAACGGAAGAATCCTGATGCGAGTTGGTGGGTAGGTGAGAGATCTAAAATGGCCTTCCCAACACACACAGTGGAACCCGTTGTGGGCCCCACGACACCAGATTTATTCGCCCAGGATGGCTTACATTTTAGTTGTTCGTGACTTCTATGTAGTGAAAAGACGTAAATTAGACGTTTTGGGTTTTTTAACTTGTTATATAAAGGCGTCTTTCGATACTTAATGGCAAATAATTTTAGACAAGTGAGATGGGATGCGTCGGATGAATAGATCATTGTCACTGTTCCATCTTGTGTTTGTTTAGTTATAATGAGATGGTGTTGTTTTATAATTGGTTGGGCGGATGAGTTGGCCTTGCTCACTACTTCAGTGAGCCCAATTCCAACTTCAGCGAGTTGAACGGCCATGCCAATGAGAATCATCATATCCTCCCAAGCCTTGTTGCTCCATCTCAATCATCTCACAAGACGATGCAAGTCTTATTGCCCTCCTTTGGATGTGTCATGAAACTATGGGCAAGGCACCACTAGGGACGAGCCTTCCCAAGATACATGGGGCTAGAGAAGGAGCTACACCATAGGAGGAGACACGTTAGACAAGGTGCCAAAAACTAAGGTCCCGTTTTTCGAAATGATCTGAGCAATTTGAGCAATTTGAGCAATGAAATGACTGAACTTCGAGAGCTTCTCGAGGTAGTCTCAAGATTCGGATCCATTTTGTTTGACTCGCTTTTTAAAGCGTTAGGACCCACCTTCAAAACAGCGAAAAACGGAACCAAGAAACTCAAAGCATATGTTTTTTCAAAACATAGATAAGTTGTTAAGCTGTTAAGCCGTTAAGCTGATAAGCTGAAAAGAACTGGTCCTAAAACACGCTTCACTAGACGTGCCTAAAGATTATGGATAGGCTTTGCGACTTAAATTTTATTTTAAACTACTTGTGATTTGCTTTAATTTTACTGTCAGCTTTAGGATGGAAAAATATTTACGGTACAAACTATGTAAATCTTATGCTGTAGATATTGAAATGGTAATTACGTAACAAAAGAGTGAGGAAACACCACCAAGGAAGAAAAGAGAGCTTCTAGCACATGGGAGGGCACCATCGCCATGGGAGAGGAGTCGATGCTAGAAGGTGGCAAGCTAGTTCCAAGGAAGTCCTACAAGAGCAAGATGGAGCAAGGAGTAGGAGGCTAATCCATGACAAATGTGTTCCATTGTTTTTTTTTCCCTATCTATGAGGAATTTCTCTAAGCCTATTTTGTATAAGATGAGAGGTACTATCCAAGACCAACCAAACACAAAACCCTTCTCGTCCATAACCGGACTGTCAAGAAAATAAATTACACCCAAAGTTTTGTAAGTCGGTTATCAATATTTAAAATTTTTTAAAAAAAAACTGAATTCAGTCGTAGCAGTGATAAATGAGTAGGTGCGTAGCTGTTTGTGCCTTCCAAAAAATGGTATAATCTGAAGGGAGCGCCTCTAATCTAGGGGACTATTCATGCGAGTGCACCGCTTAACGGCTTAAGCCCACTCGTCGACGAGAGCATGTCGAGACGCTGTCGTCTGGGTTCTATTAAGACCGTATCTAAATCTAATTTTTATACGGTTACTACTAAATTCACGTGTGTGTGGTGGTCCGGTGGGTACAAACTGAGTTGCATGTTGCGCCTAGCTATCTAGCTTCTCCTCATGTCGATACTCGCAAACCGGCGATGATTGGCAGCCAGGCGAAGCAGAACAACCCAGCCCCTTCCATTTCCCCCGGTTTTCGCCGGAGACATCGAGAGCAGGATGCTCCAAATCCCGCCCTGTTTGGCCGTTTGTTTGGGTCGCGATTGCTGCAGCGACGGCACTGGAGAATGTCCCTGTCTCCCTGGAATTCAGAGGGCCATGTGAGTGAGTGAGCTCCGGACATTTCCCCAACCCCAGCAGCTGCATCCGATTCCATCGCCGATCCTGCATCCGATTTGATGGCTCCACACCTCCTCTTCCTTCCCCTCGCCATTGCAGTGTCAGCCTGATTGAACACACACATGTAGTATGCAGCTGCGATGCGATGCGATGCAATGCAATGCAGCTGCTGGGTCATGTCGACCTGATGGATCTTGTCAGTTAACTACCATACATAATTACTCCTGTTTTCGTCGCGTCCATCGTCGTGGCCTCCCCGGGATGTCATTTCGGGCAGGATAATCTTATCTATGTATATATGATAACTGATTTGCCGTTTCCCATGCAGTCCGTGACAGCTGATGGTAGAAAAGATTGAGCAGGAGCAGTGCTGTTTACCGGTGATTAGGAAAAGAGAGGAAAAGCTGCAGGCTGCAGCTGCTGCAACCACTCGGGTCCATGAAGAACGAACAACTGAACAAGGGCACATGATCAGGCATGCAGTACCAAAGTGAGCACTGTTTAGATCCAATGATTTGATTTTACCGGTGCCGGAATAGCATTACTGGACTGGTCATCCCTGACATTGTTCAACCAGAAAGCACTTGAGCTGACATGACACATATGTACACAGTGCTCTCACAAGTTCAGTAACACTGAAGTAGCTTGTGGTTCGTGGTTTCCATTTTGCACTATCAACTGTCGAGATAAAACCAGGGAGGAGCATTAATCTCTTCTCCGGATCATCTGCCAAGAGCAACAGAATAGAGGGGTATATGAAAAGCTATATGTAGTAGCCTTGTAAGTTTGAAAAAGTCATGGCTTCCGTTTAATCTGTCTGGATGCAATGAAAAATAGGGATAAAACCTATTTTAAAAACACAATAAAAAAATATGAAAATGTGTTACTCTCCGGTAAGAAGTTTCTCCCCCATCAACGCTGCTGGCGGCGAACACTCGCCCAGCCGGCACGCGACCACGGCAACACGAGGTGTAGTGTGATGACCGGCGCGATGATGCGAGTGTGCTCCATTGTAGTGCGGGTGGGCAGGGAGAGGTCGCCAGTGGCGACTCAGGCGTGTGGTCGACGGCTCAAGAGGGCACAACGTGGCTAGGAATGGTGGCTAGGCGCCGCGCGGTGCGACTCGATGCAACGGCGCACGTACGCATCGGCATGATCGTCGTCAGGCCGAGCGCTGGTCGTCGGTGACGGCGATAGTAGGTAGGCCTTAGCTTGGGGGAGAGGGAGGAGGAGAGGGTGAGAGGAGAAAGAAAGAACCGATTGTTTTTAAAAAAATTCAAAAGAGTTTTCGTAAAAGACAAATAGTGAAAAATAGGACGGAGTACCTCGATCCATAGGCGAGCGTAGCAATACACCATTGTACTGTGGTTGATGTAAGCCCGCTTTTGTAATGGATCTATCTATGCACGTTTATTGCTTGTGCAATATATGTTCGCTACCTTTTTCCGTAATGCGAGCTAACAGGAGGAGTGAAAGTAACAGAAAGGAGCGGAAGATCGATCGATCATATTCCAATAACATCAAAGTTGATAGAATCATGCTTAAAGAGAGGAGATACAAGTTCTTTCCCAACAATGAAGTCTACACTTATGCTTAGATCAATGGAAAAGGCACGATGCAACGATGTTTTTCTCCGGTTACTTGCTGTGAGATACGCAGTAGCTCATTTAAAGCAGCGAGTAGGAAGACATAAATTTTACGGCGCACTAAAATAAATAAAAGTCGTTCAATCCTCCTGATCAAATGGCTTAAATTAATTTACTCTGCAAATATGATGGGAAGATTCTAATCTACTATCTATATAAAACAGAGTTAAACGGAGCCACCACATTAATCCTAAAATCCTAGAAATTCCCACGTTAATCGAAAAATCAAAAAATAGTACAAATTCTCACATTAATCATAGAAAAAAAGAAAAATTTACATCGTTGAATATGGATATTATTATGTAAATCTAACGGTCAATGTTAACCTCTCGAAAAATAGTAGAAATTCTCACGTTAATCATAAAAAAAAAAAAAATCTACATCGTTCAATATGGATATTATTATGTAAATCTAACGGTCAATATTAACCTCTCGAAAAATAGTAGAAATTCTCATGTTAATCATAGAAAAAAGAAAATCTACATCATCGAATATGGATATAATTATGTAAATCTAACGGTCAATATTAACCTCTATAGCAAACTATTGAAGCTGATCTATATATTAGAGATAAAATCTAAATCTAATCTGATATATTATCTATATTTTAACACAAATCTAGCCGTGCAAACACGCGGGTCACCTTGCTTGTTATGCTAAAGCTATATCGTATTTACCATCATTTTTCACTCCTTTTTGTACAATGTGTGTTGTTTGTTGATACACTTTTTTTTCCTCTTCGATAAAGATTTAGGCAGCTCTCCTATCAATTTATTAAAAAAAAGTTGTAAGCTTTTGTACCCTATAAAAGAACAAAGAGGTGTAAGCACAGCTACTTCTGAGACATGTAGAGTATCTTGTTTATAAATCTCCTTCCTTTATATTTTACATTTATTGCATTTTTTATCCATAAAGATTGCTTCTCCGTTGGTTAATGAAAGAAGAAAGATGAAAGGACCAACAAGGAGAACGTGGAAACTTCTGTTGCCTACCAAATAACTTGCCGGAAAACCGGCGATTTAGAGAGATTGCCGGTCACTGGTCAAGGGATAACGACTATTTGGTTATCCTATGTTTCATCCATCCATGGGCGTCTTCTCATCTTTTTTTCCCCCCTTTTTGAAACCGTTAGCAAGAGGCCAAGAGCTCTGCTGAGACTTTACAGATAAAAGAAAGGCTGAATACAAATCAAGAACAAAATGAATGAACTTTATAGAAGTTCGAAAACACCTGCTACTCTGTTCCAGCTGAACAAATCAAGCTTGAGCATTTGCATAGGACATGAAGGTAAGAGTTGCAGAAATTGATGAAAATTCAGTTATTTCTTTGTTTTCATAGATTCTAACAAGTATAAGTGACCACATCATACAAAAAAAATTTCGCCTTGCAACATTTTGGAACCTTTTCCTTGGCTCGCGTCTTCTGAGCATTTGATCTCGTGCGAAACTGTGCAGTGGTCTGCGCCTAGAGTCCATGGATTCCTGCACAGAATTCATTCACGAGATGGCTTCAACAGTGCTGCATCCGGAACTCGGAAGAAGCCAACAAGCGCGGTTGCACGGAGGAAATGGCAACCCGCCGTCGGCCCGGTTTGGAACGCTGGTGGCTACGCGACTACGACGTCGACTGCGGCTAATAAACGACTTGACATCAAAGAGATTTGAGAGGTCGTAGCATATTTACCTAGACATTAAGGCCCTTTTTATTACTTTGTTTTAGTTTCGTTACAATTATGTTTGAAAATTTTGTTATTTTTTATGGAACATGCAATATAACATTTTGAATTTTTTTTTTTCAATTACAGCGTTTTTTATAAAAAAAAAAGAAAAAAATTAGATAACTTTTTAGCTCTTTTTTTTTTAAAAAAAAAAGTCATCAACTTTTTCAACCACAACAAAAACTGAAAAAAAAAATCAAAGAGGGCCTAAGAGTTTTATGAAATCAGAATACGAGAAACTTGACAAGGAGGATTGAATAATGGCATGATTAGTAGAGATTTTTTTTTATCAGTGAATTACAAGGAGAAGATTACTCGGATGGCACTATTTAAGTGCAAGTTGCGGGGACAAAAGCTTCGCCTTTTCTTGTCATGTTCTCCAGCATGCCATTCGTTGAGCCCTGCATGCAGTGAAGCACTACTATACGCTAATTACTAAAAATTAACAAAAATATTTTTTTTTTGAACAAGGGCACACACCCCACCTCCATTTCATTCCAAAGAAACAAAGGCCAAAATGAACCAAAGCCTCCAGTTATTACAAGGATTACATCTAGCTCAAGACACTACTAGGGATACAGGCAACCGCCGGTTGGTAAAGCCTCTACAGGCGGTTTTAGAACCGCTTGTAAGCAACCGCGACTGATGCCTCGCGGAACCGCTTGTAGAGGTGTCAAAAAAGCCAAATAAAGGATTCGAAAACAGGACCTCACCTCTCCATGTGACTCACACCTCACTCAGCTAGCCAACCCACCCGCGTGTGATCTCTGTTGAGATAGGGGAGCTTTCCTTTTATCTATTTGAAAAATGGGCCTTTAGAAGCGGTTTGAGGCACGAACCGCTGCTAAAGCCCAAGCATTACAAGCGGTTCGTGTCCCCAACCGCTTGTAGTGCTTTAGAAGCGGTTGGGGGCATAAACCGCTGCTATTCCTTGACTTTTAGTTCTCTCCTAGCTTTGTGGCTAATAAATCGCTTCTAAAGGCTGACTTCGGGTTTTTTGAACCGCTTGTGAATGTCCATTCTCTAGTAGTGAGAGGAGGTGAAAGCACCAAGCTCTATTGCCACTGAAATCACATGAAAAAACAGCAGGCCAATGTATCTTAAGAAACCACAAACTTAGCTATCTAGGCAAAATAAAATTAACAAAAATATAATGACATATAGTAAAGAGGGCAAATTTGCGGTATCTCTCTGCCATTTTTTGACGGCCACACCACATGAGTGGATGAGTCTTCCCTGGCCACCGAGTGGCATTTAGCTTTGCAAACTTTTTAAAACGGAAATAAATTTAGAAAGAAATAATTTCAATGGCCAAAACAATAATATTTCTTGAAGAATATAGCATCATAAAATTACTATTGGTAAACAATCGTACACGATTTTTTTTCAAAACGCTCTACCTATTCATTGAGATTAAGAGGCTACTGGATCATTGTTGTGCACGCCATGTCAGGGAAATGCGAGTTGTGCCAATTAGAGAGACAAAAAAGAGTCCAGCCTTCACGTGTAGTATAAAAATTTTGGCACGCCAAATTTTGTTGCGGGCAATCCTTTCATCGGCTATGAACCAAAAAACAGCCAAATCACGAGGACGTGCCATTCGTCGATAATGATAGTGAGGGCCATAAATCAGACACGCCCTAAAGGAGCAAAGCACATAGTCAAAAATACATCACAATTTACATGAGGAAAAAATAACAGGAAAGGAAAGAAGCCTGGGCTGCATTCAAACTAGCCATGATCATCATTGACATCAAAAGCAGCCTTTCTGTTAAAAGAGGTCAATTTTGATTAACTGAAGTACTTCGATCAGGCTTGTTGCACCGGTTAAAAATTCTCCAGTGCTGCTCCTTCCATATATTCCAGCAAGGGTAAATAACAATCCCATCGAAGTTATGCCTCGCTGAACTATTCCCTCCGTTATTTTTTTTTGCAAAAGGTATTCCCTCCGTTATAAGATAGTAGTCGTTTTAAACTTGTCCTAAGTCAAATTTTTAAAACTTTATCCATAAAAAACTTTTAAACTATCTAGATTGAGAACAAACAAAATCATATAGATAGATTCGTCTTCAAAAAACTTCCATAATATTATAATTTCTAATGCATTACAAAAAAAAAAGTTTTTTTAGTTAAAGTTTTATTTTAAAGACCGTGTCAATGTTCAAAACAACTACTGTTTTTTAGTGGAGTGAGTACAAACGAAGCACCGAATTCCACTACCTCTTTTTTTTTTTTGCAAATTTTGAGATGTTAGAAGCTTGGAATGAAATCCTTTACTCCGAGCAAAATACAAAATTTGAGAGTTTGGAGTGATAATACAGGCCACAGGGTACGTGGTGACATCAAAGCCGTCATCAACATGTTAACTAAGGAGGAAGGAGCTAGAGTGGTGACATCAAAGCCGTCATCAACATGTTAATTAAGAAGGCAGGAGCTAGAGAAGATGAAGACATCTAGCATCCGGGAATCGAAATATCGAATTGCCCAATTTGTCTTCGCCTCCAAAGCCCTTGTTTAATGGTAAACTAAATTAGTAGTACATTCGGTACTAAAACCAGAGAAAAAGATGATTGAGCACCTAACCTTACAGCTCCGGACAAAACTTGTACTTTCTTGTTGTTCTTGCTCACGAAGGTGCATGTCAATGTGTCATGTCTGCAACTAATGGCAACTAAATTATAATATCAACCGGCTCCACCCATCCGCTGCCTGCCTGATCACCATCCTCCTGCCGTATAAGTTTGGACAATCAGTCCAGTAGTCCGACTTAATTACCTAAGCTGACAAGAAAGATGAACGATTATCCTGCCTCTCCAAATCCAATCTTCAGCCCCTGCCAGGCGCATGCATGTGTAATATCCCCCTTGTATATCTTAGAACATCATCACTGGTATTTTTATCTCTATATCTCACCATCCTTATAATTAATCTCTATACCAGCATCATCTCTATGTTCACCAGTATCATCTCTATATTTTGATCTCTATACCTCATCTTCAAACTAATATTCATTTTCTATATTTTTATTCATGCTAGAATCTTAATCTAAAAAATATAGAGATTGTCGAGGAAATATATAGATATAGGAGACTCGGAGAGATAATCTTTTAAATTAAGATTTGATATAGAGACTTTTCTAGAGTGTTAGTCTATAAATATATAGAAGGGGTTTTTTTCACGAACTCTGCGGGCAATACTCTTATTCACATTGTTTTATTGGTCTATATAAATTTACTAAGAAATAGTTTGATTCTGACAAAATTCGTTTTTCAACTCTATACTCACTGCTTACACAGTTACCATAGATTAACTATACTATTTTTGACCGTACAGTACAATTACTGCATGCATACTTGATTGGTGCGGAAGCCAAACGCTATGCTTCCATTGTCTAAAAGAATTGTATCCACTTAATTAACCCTTGTAGCTATCTAATTAATCCTTGCTTGTTTCATGTCCCTTGCACCAGAGTCCAGCTCTCCCGTCCATCCAAATTAAAACCGCTGCTAATCTTTTTTCCTTCAAAAAAAAAAAAACTGCTGCTTTTTAGCAGGACAGGCAGCAAGTTGCAATCGCTTCTCGGCAAACTTGGCAAGGAAGGCCGCGAAACCGATCGCTTGTTGTTGCTCGGACGAAAGCTACAGCCTGCAGCTGAAAGACGTCAGCTTTACCCAACTAGCCGGAGGCGTTGTTCATCTCTCATCCTTTCTGTCCACGCTGTACCACTTGATTTTCCATCCAATTTACAATAATTATCGTCTTGTTCCTACTGCTAATCCCAGAGACAAAAAGGATAAGAAGAAGGAAGAGAATTAGAATGAGAAGGTGTTCAGGGTTGAGGCCATTAATTTCTGTGCAACTGCTGTACTCAGAGATGTTCAGGCAGGGCAGAGTGACAAAAACACTGTAGAGAGTTGTTTCTTGAGGTGGATAATTTACATGAACCTACCATGTATCAGCTACGATTATTCCTGCCCTGGACATGATCAGCCAAACAGTAATTACACAAAATGGAGACGAGTGCTGGGAGGATCTCAAGAGCCACAGATCCTCATCTGAACTTATCTCCTGATGATGCTGATCACCCTTGCTGTGTTTTCTTTGTCCTAAACACTAATTAACTAAGCCAACGCTAGAATGAACAGAAGGGGGAGAAGAAGCTGATGTATCGATCACTTCATCTCTAGGCTTCTGAAGTCGAGGATGCCAGGCGAGAGCGCCATGAAGTTGCCGCCGCACTTGCACTCCGCCGCCGCCGCTGTCTCCTTCTGGAGGCCGAGGCTGCAGCCGAAGCAGAGGCCTTCCCTCTTCACCGGCTTCAGCGCCGGCTTCGCCTCCTCTTCTTGGCACGGCGGGCTGATGCACAGGTCCAGGTTGAGGTCCGGGCACCTCGGCGGCTTGCCGTCCGCCGCTGCCTCCTCCCTCCACGGCGGCGGCGGCTGCGGCGAGTCGGGCTGGAAGGACACGGCGACGACGTGGTGGCTGGCGGCGTCGCTGATGGGGCGGTGCGTGACGGGGTCGATGCCCCGGCCGAGCAGCTTCCGGCGGATGTGCGTGTTCCAGTAGTTCTTGATCTCGTTGTCCGTCCTCCCCGGCAGCCGCGCCGCGATCAGCGACCACCTGCAAGACGCCAAGACACCAGCCGATCAGCTCAGCTCGTACACCCACGACCCATCCGCCGCCGGCGACGACGCTGACGCACGTACTTGTTGCCGAGGAGGCTGTGGAGCTTGACGATGAGGTCGTCCTCGTCGGCGGTGAAGTTGCCGCGCTTGAGGTCGGGGCGGAGGTAGTTGATCCAGCGGAGGCGGCAGCTCTTGCCGCAGCGGAGCAGGCCGGCGGCCTTGGGGAGCGAGCGCCAGCACCCCTCGCCGTGGGCGCGGATGTAGGCCACCAGCCGCTCGTCCTCCTCCTTGGTCCACGCGCCCTTGTTCGTGTGCGCCTTCTCGCAGCACGGCGACCTCCCCATGATCGCACCACGGCCAACGCCGGCGAGCTCGCTATCGCTAGCTAGGAAGAAGAGGCTCAAGAGAGGGCGTGAGGTGGCGGCTTATATAGGCCTCGCGCGCCCATGGCCTTGGCGGGCGGCGGGGGTGAGGTGGAGTGCGGTTCGGTGGTGGTTAGGCGGCGGCGGTGGCGGTGGCGGCTTGCGGCTTGCGGCTGCCGCGGTGGTGGACGTGACGGCGTGACACGACCCGGCCTGCCTCGAAAGATGCCTTCCTTTTGTTTTCTTTCTACCGCGCGCCCGTCCTCCCCGTGAGGTAGGTGCAAAGCGAGTCGGACTGTCGGAGTCGGAGGAGGGTGGGCGGCGGCGCCGATCAGTGTGGCAGCGCTGAACGACGGTGGCGATCGATCGGCCGGCATGTGGCGCCCGGGCGGCGCTGCACACGTAGTAATCCTCTCTGCACTTTACCACCGTACGTCCTGCCGCGAAACGCTCCAGTAACTGCATGCACGTTTCAGCATTATTGGGATGCTACATCGCGCATAGTTTGTTTAGAAACATGTTTACCGCTCTTTTTTCAAAAAAACAAAAAAAACTCAAGCGTTTCGAAATTAAAATAAACATGTTTACTGTTGTGCATACCAGGTAAACAAAAAAACTTAAAATTATTCTCCTTTTTCAAAAAATAAAAATTCTGAGTTTGACAAGAGCCACTAAAAATCTCACGGCGTTTGATTCGTTTTAAAAGACAATTTTTTAGTTGTAACTTAATTTTAACAAAAAAAAATTATGCCACTAGTAAAAGGTGTGGCTGAGCTAATGGATCAAGCAAAATGGCTTTGACCACGGTTATGATTAAAGCCATTTAATATGCGAAATACAAAATTTGACATCAGATTAAGAAACAACTTTTTTTAAAAAAAAAAAGAAGACAAACATTGTCGACTTTGTAATACTCGGTTCGTTGAAATTTGTGGTCCATATGGCCGATGTGATTAATTATGGTGGACAGTATTATCTTCCTAGTCTAGAGACAACTATAGTAACATATAATGTCTGAGGAATCCAGGCATAGCACCTCGGGTTAACCCTTTTGGATGAAGCGAGGCTGAAACCCAAGAGTGATGCTATGTAGCTAGCTAGCCCCGTAGGTAGGCTATGCTCTAAGAGCATCCCCAGCAGGGGCATAATCAAGCCCCTGTATCACTGCCTCTACTGTTGAACTGGGCGGGATTTTTGAATCCTACTCACAGCCCTGCCTCACCCAGGAAGTGCAGCTCGCGATTTTTGAATGCTACAGTAATTTACGGGCTGGTAAGCAGTCCCTGCTGGGGATGCTCTCAGCGTATTTGGACTAGAGTGTTATAGGTTTATTTAAAAGGCTATTGCTTTATACCATTAAAGAGAAAAAACATTGTTCATTGGACATGAAAGCGAGGGGGAGATAAGTGGTGGTGATGATCAGCTACGAGTGGGCAATTAAGGCTGCATCGATTCCTCTCCTTCCAAATATTCTAGACGAAGAAACATGTTGTTTTAATTTTGGGTATCAATGTATAGAGATTGATCTTGAAATCACAAATTTCACTAAATCAAAGAAAGTTTGAGTTCTTTTTCGGTACATATTGCCAAATATACTAGAACGGTAATATAATTCAAATCTAACAATTCACACATATAGCCTCACAAGCAAAAAAATATTATTTATTTATTTATTTATTTATTTATTTTTATTATTATTATTATTATTATTATTATTATTATTATTATTATTATTATTATTATTATTATTATTATTATTATATGGTAGTATAAAAAAATCAAAATCAATATGAGTTTCTAGATCAAGAGAAACGCATGATTCTTATTATTTTCATGTACCATAAGATTTCTCAAAATTAGCTTTTGTGTTCTAAACAAGCCACAGGAGTTGGTAATCTAAGTTTTGACGGAAAAATCCCTCAAGCTGTAGTACAGTTCCTCGGTCTACACTAAATTGAAAACTCGCCAAAACCTTCTTTCAATTGATTTCACCAAAGTCGTTAATTCCATACGTGTACTTGATTTTTCCTTCTTCCTACCAGCTTCCATGACAGCTTCAAAAGGTGTGGTCGTCTTTTGGATGAACCAACAGTTCTCAGTTCTGATCATTGATAAGAGCAGCAGCCACTAGCAACCATCATGACTTTTCCATCATATATATGCAGCCACTAATTACTGGGTCTAACAATGTAAAAGGTCCTTTTCTTTGCATTGGTATGGGCTATGGGCTAAGTTCAGGCTGTTAACACTCGGAATCTTCTCTCAAAAAAAAAACACTCGGAATGAAGGTATGAATTGGATGGGTGAGCCATTGGCTGGAGGTATCTTGTTAGGAGGAACTAACAAATCCATGATAAATACCTGCCTGACCTCACAATATATCTCTCTGATTAGCACTGCCAAACACTGAACCCCTACCTCTCCATCTCGCTTAGCGGTGTACCAGACGATTTAATGGACCACGTGGCACACCAGCAGTGCACCGACGACGATCCCTGTTCCTGCTGAAACTTGCTGTGTCCCATGCCATCTCCCTGCATATTAACTCACTGACATGGTTTCCGTTGTTTCTGTCCAAGTTGCAATGGAAAATGGGGATGATTCTCTTTTAAAAAAAACTCACTGATTCTATGGGTTCAGATCTTGGAAAACCCACGAAAAACCATGAAAACCGATCTGCCAATTGTTTCAAAACGCCAAAACCCGCTGTTTCGACAATGGTTCAGGCCTTAGAAAACCGACAATAAGACCATGAAAAACTGAGGAGAGCACAGCGTTTATTTGTTGTTTACGGTTTTTGTGGTAAACCGAAACCGCTCGAACAGCGGGTTTTTTTTTCCCGTGGTCCGGTTTTCTGAACTCGGGAGCTAGCTCTCTGGACTTGCCGTATCTAGCATATATCTATCAAACACATTCGCCTCCCATGCAAAGTATGCAGAAGTCATGGGCGACCATGTGTTTGGTATGGTCCTGGCCTCCAACTCCAAGGCTTGAAACCTCTACTGGTACATTCCAATCGGTGACCTTGAGTTCAGCCTTCCCATTCTGAACCCTGAAGAGAGCTTGTTTGGTAAGGCTAGTCGAAGTTGATGAGCTAGCGTCCGTCCGTGCAGACTGCAGTAGCCAGCGCCTCACAAACGTCAGGCGGCTCATGGTTTCCCAAGTGATCGGACCGACTTAATTTGATGGGCTCAAGAAACGGTAGAACAAGAACGTGGGTTACCTATAGAGGGTATTATGTATGTTCTGTTTACCGTGTTGCAAAACGGAGGCTAATTCAATACCGGTGTGAGCGTCTCCACCTGAATTTCTAAATACACGTCCTATAACATTATTCACGGTACACTCTATCCATTTCTCTAAATTTTCTCACACTTTACACCACACCCCAAAAGATTTATTCGCTCTAGCAAACACTCTATTTCTGTACACAACTTTTGCTGCGGATGCTCTTAAATCACTAGACCTGGCACTTGGAAACGTCATAAACTCATCTCTTAATCCTGCGTCTCCGGCTCTTGCTGGCAGCTGCAAAATTCAGTCCTTAAAACACAAGGATATATGTCACGTAGCACCCCCTGTATAAACTTCAATGAGCAGTAGCCATCAGTTGGGGACACGGTCGGATGTTCGGCCAGGTTGGTTCATCTGCAAGCTCATAAAAAAATATATCGGGGTAACACACAGCGCAACATTATCTTTGCACGTGTCTGTTGTCCTTAAGTTGTAACAACTACCTGACCAACTCCTCGTGACTTCTTTTACCGGCATCTTTTCCCAAGACATTATCATGTGTGCGTTCCTTCTCGGCTGCATCGTGTGATTGCTACTCAACAATTAAAAAAAGATGGACATTCGGGGGCATGCTTAGGCACAACATAACGTGCTGGTTTGTCTAATTATAATGTATATCCTTTCAGACAGGTTGCATCACCCTGGTGTTAGTGCGGAATATTCCATATATTGGTTAATGTATTGCTGATGAGTTGACAAAATGTTTTGAGGGCACAGACAGCTGCTTGTAATTATCATAATAGTAAGACCTGTATTATCATCTCCATATAATTGTCATTGAAATATTCACGAGTATGGTGCAAAACATTATGGAAATGTCCGTAAATGTGTTTGAAATATTTTGAGGAAGTGCTCGGGCTGTTCATCACTACAATTCTATTATTTGACCTTGATACATAGATGGCCATGCCAATGAAGAGCTTCGCAACCTTACCTGCGAGTCTTGGAAGCCTCGTACAGGTACCCCAAGATAACTACAGCTGCAGCAACCGCTACACCGACGGCACTCTGCGCGAGTACAGCACCAGTTGGAAGATCTGATTTCGTAGATGCTGGTCCGCTGCTCCGTGGAGTGAAGCCAAGTTCAGAAAGTTTCTTGTGTGATTCAGCATAGTCCTTGAAGAAGGCATCCTCATCCTGAGATACCAAAAAGAGACAAGGTTCTGAATCTACAACTTGTACGATGGGAAAGGAGCTATCATGAATTGATGACAAGGTAGTAGCATCAAGTTCCGTAAATTTAAGAATACAACAAATCTTGTGTACCTTTGCATAAAGCTCCACATAGCGTCTAAATTCAGGATCTTCCAACAATGTTTTATCGGTAGGAAGCTTCAGAAGCCCCTCAGATTCCCCCTTCAATAGCTCGCTGCAGTGAAACAAAGAAAATCAAATTGCATTGATTTCCTATCTCAAATTTAGTCTGCCAAACAGGTAGAGAGGGTATGGCTTTGTGTTCAGCTTACAGAAAGTATGAGTTGTCAAACTTCAGAGGCTCATGAGTCCATGCACCTTCAAATCCAGACCTTTCAGGATGTGCCCTTCCCTGAAAGAACAAACTCAGGTCATATACACCATGTTTTCGATGATTCCATACTGATACTTCTTCACAGGATACAACAATTACCAGAGTGTGGCCCCCAGATAAAGCAACGATATCTTTGTCTGTTAAGCCCATCCGATAAAAGATGTCCCTTAGATGTGGTGCGCCTATTCATGAAACAAAAGGAGAAACCCAGAACATGTCCCAAACAGGTATATTGTTACAAACTGTAGCAAGTAAGAAAAAAAATGAATGTATACACTGGAATATAAGAAAAGGGAGTCAAAGCAAAATCATGATGGCTATCTATTATTATATTATTAAAATAGAGGAAAACGGAGCCACCATGTTAGTCCACATCACCCAAATTATTTCAGCCATTCGATCAATGGTGGAACCAAATTATAATGGCCTAGATCAATCAAAGAAATTCTCACATATATCAAGAAAAAAAATAAAAGATCTATGCCGCTGATTTTTGTGGGGCCGGATTATAACGGCTTAGATTTTTTTAAAAAATTAGAAATTCGAATTAAATACTAAAGATGATATAATATGATTATTTAGCCTTTCGATCAATGGTGGGACCAAATTATAACGGCTTAGATTAATCAAAGAAATTCCCACATGAATCAAGAAAAAAATAAAAGATCTATGCGGCTTAGATTAAAAAAATATTAAAATTTAGATTAAATACTAAAGCTGATATGATATATTAGAGATAAAGTATAAATCCGATCTGATATTTTAGAGACAGATTATGAGTTAGGGATAAACTCTATATGCCGAGACAAATCTAGCCGCACAAACGCGCCACCTCGCTCGTTACTAATTATATAAAATAAGGCATCTTCTCTATACCAATGAATGCAATAAGAACATAGATCAATGTGCCATAGTATTTATGTAACATTATGAAACTTCAGGACAAGGAAAATGAAAATAGGCAAGCAACATAGAGGAAGAAACCCCAGCACCACCTGGTTTAATAGGTATAATGGCCAGAATACAAGAAACTTTTTGGTATTATACATGAAGACAAGATTATGCAAGCCTCCAATAAATAAACTGTACATGCACTTGAACAGAATGTTTGTGAGAAGATAGGAAGTAAATCAGACAACTGTTTTGCATGAAATGGGTAATCTCAAGCGGTACTGGGGAGCGTTAGATATCAGAGCATGAAAGTGAGCAAATTAGTGCAAGCAAATTTTATGAAACTCCATTTGATATATGCTGAATAGCCGATGACTTTCTAATTAACAACCAGTTGTTTGGGGATACTCAGGAGCCAGGAAGCATGTTTACTTAAAATGGTAGGAAAACAGTGACCAATAAAAACAATAGTTTGTGGTATTGACCTTTCTTAGCATCAGGCAGACGCCCTTCACGGGGGCAAACCGATGAATCCTGAATCAGGCCAAAAGTAATTAATAAGTGATCATAAGGAATGATGCATCAATTTATAAAGAGATGTTAATTCACATACACGTCTTCCAGGAATGAACTCAACGGTTGGACCACCAGTAACTTCGACCGCAACCACTCCAGCAAGCTATAGGTAAAATCTAGTTAGCACATAAGTATGTATATAGATGTTGAATTCACTATTTCACAGTACTCAATAGTATGCAGAAGTTCAAATGTACGGGGAATGTCAGATGGCCTAGCAGTATAAATGCTCCCTTGGTACAATTCAGGAGCCAACTCAACCAAATCCCGAATTACCTGATAAAGGTCTGCATATGTAATCCTTGGATTCTTTGCTTTAATAGGCTCTGGTGCAACAAAGCACAGTTGGATAATCAATAACAAACATTTGATATATTTCAACAGTGAAGCAAGAAACAATGTAGCAATAAACTTAACTTCCAAAACTGAAATGTGTGTGGTTCTAACGAAAGTTGCAATTGACACCAAGAATAGTAGCTGGGTAGAAAAGATTGAAGCACTCTCAGATGATTTAAGTGGTTTAGTGGTTAACAAGAGATCATTGCTATGAATTGGTCAGGTGGACATCTGGCAGGGGATACACCTAGAAATAGACAAATAGTCATGGCCAAACACCTATTCATAGGAAGATACTTCTTTTTCTGTGGGTTGCTACTACGGGCTGCCCTTTTTTCCTGACTGATAACCCAAAAATGCTTGACTTGACATAAAAACTTATATCGCAATTTGATCTTCAAGCCATTGCAGGAACCCACAGTGATAAAAATGACTTTTAACTTCTGAGAAACAGAGATACGGACAAGAATGGCCAAATTGATTTCAGTCTGACACATGCTTTTGAAAAGAACACCATAGATTCCTTCTCATGAGAAAAGCAAAAAATAATAATGCACAACCATCTACAAGCACATTGGGTATTTGGGGTATAAATAATGCATACCAAGGAGATCAATAGCAATTTTTAAACCAGCATTTGAACCATGAGTGTACTCTTCCTCATATCTGATCGAACCATTTGCACCACCAGTTTTTGTGTTCACATCATATGTCCCAGCATCATGCCATCTGCAAGGCAGAGAAAATGAATTAAGCCCTCCACATATAAAAAAAAAGAGGAAGGTAGTCTAGGAGTATCACATAATACAAGTACAACTTAATTGAAGATAGCGAATGGAAACCACAGATGCAGAAAATGGAAGTCAGCTGCAGCTTAACTGGACACTACAATATTAGATCTATACAGATAAAATATAGAGGGGCCCAATATATCAATGCAACACATCAAACAAAGATCAAACAATCAATCCAATGTATAATGCCATAGGTTAAGATATTCTTCCTTTACAAACTGCTGTGCTTAGTGAATGGTAACCAGACATGCAGAGACAGGAAGACACAGGCATGTGTTAACTAGGTATTACATCTATGCAATACGGAGGAACCAAGCATATCCCTGCAACACATGAAACAATAAGTCCAGACCTTAAGCTAATGCCATTGTCCAGATAATTTTCTGGTGCTTTTCTTTAAGTTTATTAGCAGTTCATTTCTGCGAGTGCAACTGTGCACAACACATGATCCTATCGATGCATCACATACTTGCTCCAAAGTATATACAAAAACAAAAGACTGCTCCATGAGTGAAGTTATTAGAGCTAGGAGAGAGCAATCTTCTGTTCTGAATCTGCTGCGCATGTGGGATTGGCAACTATTGCTCGCACGTTTTGTCTGCTATGACCCTACTATACATGGAACACGCACACGCGCGTCAACGACTTAATCCCTAAAAGCAGCAAGCCATGAACATAAGGTGTTTGTCAAATTGACTCGCCGGGAACTGCAAACCACAGATATAGCGCACACAAGCAGATCAGAGATGGCTGACACCCGCCGCAGAAGCACGCAACCAGATGATCAAATCCCACACGCGAGCACCGGCTCGGCTCAGCACGGAACCACCATCAAACAGGGAGCGGAGCCCGGCGCGCGCGGCGTGAGCCAGGAGCAGCCAAGCAGACAGGGGCAGCGTGCAGTCGAAGGGGGGGAGGAACGCGAGGGTTTAGTGCGCGTACGCGAGGCGGAGCATGATGGGCGCGCAGCCCTTGGAGGAGATGAGGGCGCGGAGGGCGCGGCGCGCCCTGTCGACCTGGCGCAGGTACTCGGCGTCCACCACCGGAGCCGCCATCGCCGCCGAGACGAGGGGGAAACCCTAGGCGGAGATCGCCGGAGGCGCGCGCGCGAGTGGAGAGGAGAGCAGCGGCTGCGGTTGCGGGATGGGAGGAGGCGACGAGATAACGCGAGCGATTGGCTGCTCTGCTTCTGCTCTGCTCGGCTCCGCGCTGTAGTGTCGACTCGTCAGTCTACTCGCTACTGAAAGTGGGGCCATCATGGTGCGGACCCCACTGTCAGTGTTGTTTGCTGCGTTCGTTTTTTGCTTTGGTTTATGTCATTTATTCTGGTTTTCTCTCAGAACATGAGTTATTGGCGACAATTAAAGCATTTTGGGAGAATGATTATTCATTTAAATCTATTATATAATTTTGAAAGGTCTAACGGAGGAACCACGTTAGTCCTAAAATTTTAGATATTTTTATGTCAATCAGAAACAAAATAGATCTACACTGTTCATTGTTGTATATCCAAATTATAACGGATTAGATTAAAAAAATAAAATATTAAAAGATAGGGCAAATATCTGCTAAAAAAATTACCTTCCTTTTTTGGGTTTTTTTCATCCATGCCATTTGTAAGATCAAGCCTTCCATGGGCTTAATGTTTTGGTAATTGATGCCAACTGGGCCTCGACGGATCGTATCAAGGCTAAGGATGTTATTTGCTAGTTCTTCTATTTTCCTTATGTGCGTGTCTGCTTCTGGCCCATCCGGCCCATTGATGTCTGTAAGCTCATCTCTCTGGTTGTAGGTCCCACTGAGCACAAGTTCCAGTTCATCTGAGTGAGATCGAGCGGGTTCTAGAGATGCCAGGTGTCCAGGGTTCGAGAGAGTTCCTGAGTGGGATAGCTATCCAAGATTCGAGTCTCTTATCGCCTAAGTCTTCGAAAGTGCCAGGAAGTCTCCTAAGCCACTTTCCACTGTCCAAGGGTTTCTTAGCGCCTAAGTCATCGGGTTCCGCCTAAGTCATCCAAGTGTTCCCGAGTCCACAAAGCGACAAAATCCAAAAACCAAGCCCTAGACGAAGACAAGAGAGAGAGGTGTCCGAGGTGCCGAGAGTGGTTTCTATAGAATTTATTGTTTATCCATTTAGAAATAGGTGGTGAAACTTAGTTAGTTGGATAGCCCTTTCTCTTAGCTTTCTGAATGCCCAAGATCATAAAAAACGGAGTTCGGGAGCAAAAGTTATGAATTTTTAGTATTTGGCGGAGGCGTCTTTGGAGCTTGTCGGACGAGTCCGATAAGCCGTCGACGGCGTCCGACAGAGCACATTTTTTCTTGTCGGACGGAGTCCGATAAGCCGTCGGACGGCGTCCGACAGAGCACAATTTTGCCCGAAAAATCTTGTCGGACGGAGTCCGATAATCCGTCAGACGGCGTCCGACAGAGCACAGTTTGGCCTCAAAAATCTTGTCGGACGGAGTCCGATAAGCCGTCGAACGGCGTCCGACAGAGCATAATTTTAGCATAAAACCCTGGTCGGATGGAGTCCGATAAGCCGTCGGACGGCGTCCGACAGAGTACGAATTTGGGGACAAAATCTGGTCGGACGGAGTCCGATAATTCTCCGGACGGCGTCCGGTGGATTGATTCGAAACTCGGGAAAAATGAATCTGAGCCGTCCATTGTTAGGGTTTCGCCTTGTGCCTATAAATAGGGGCTTGGAGCACGGGAGAAACCTGAGAGAGCCTAATCTAGCAGCCACCCCTTGCCCTAGCCACCAAGAGAGCTCCTCCCATGGTTCCCATCTCCACCTAGGGTTCCATGTGCTCGAGAGATTGAGAGGGAGAAGAAGAGAGGAAGAGGAAGAAGAAGGTGCCCCCTACCTCCTCTCATCCATCCCCAAGGTTTGCCCCTTGTCCCATGGTGTTCTTGCCCTAGTTTTCATGGTGGGAGAGAAGGGGTAGTGGTGAGAGACGGTCTCCGATCTTGTGCTCTTGGGACTTCGCCGCCGGAGAGATTGTCGCCACGCCACGAGCTTCATCAACCGAACGACTACATCAACTGTGCCACAAACCCACCATCCGTTGGTGGTCACCGCCTTGTGTAGGGGTGCATCCTCTCCATCCGTTGAGTCACAAGTCCGCCAGTGTGTGGCGCCACCTCCGTGTGTCGGTGGTGCCAAGGTGTCCGTGTGTCGGAGCCAAATCCTCCATGTGTTGGGGGTACCTTATGTGTTGAGGTGAAATCCACCGTGTGTCGGTGGTCGGTGCCGTGTGTCGGTGCCGGTGGGGTGTGAGACCTCTCGCGTATGAGAGAACTCGCTTCCGTGTGAAGGTTTGGAGCTCGCCTACCATGTGTTGGTGAAGAGCTACCACGAGTGGATTGAGGGCTAGGAACGAAAGGGTTCCGACTTCTCTGTGTGAGAAGTTTTCTCAACGGAGACGTAGGTGTTCATGTGTTGAGCACCGAACTTCGGGAAACAACTCGGTTTGCGCCTTCTTGTCTCATTCATTTACTTCTGCACATTAACTTGATCGTTTGCATGTGAGTGCCGTCGAGCCTCCTAGTAGTCGCTTGTGTCTCATTGTGATCGCTTCCGCAACTAGACTCTAAATCCATCGATAGCTTGGGTTTCTAATTTGACTAATTAAGCAAGCGAATAGAGTGAAATAAAATTTGAAAAGAGCCGATTCACCCCCCCTCTCGGCCTAGGATCCTTACACCATTATTAAGTTGCATATATTCGAAACTGCCATTACTTAGTGCCTATTCTTTAAAATGCTATTTCTTCTGCAACAAAACCTCAGCACTGCCATTCTTGAGCCCTTCTTCATATTTTTAACACATACACCGACCGAATACAGAGCAATACGTATCTGACAGCCGAGCCCCACCTTTCATCCTCTCCCCATCTTCTTCTTCCTCCCACCTTCTTCCTCCCTTTCTCTCTCTTCTATTCCCTCTCTCCCCGATCTACCTATGCTCCACCGCCGGCGCGGAGCCGCCGCCGCCGGAGCACGCGCAACCTCCACTCCGCCGGCGACGAGCCGCCGCCAGAGCACAAGCTGGTGGCGGCGAAGCGCGAGCTCGAGCAAAGCGGCGGCGGCGGCGCTCCTCGAGCAAAGAAGCGGCGGCGGCAATACAAAAGCGACGGCGCCGGCGGCTCTCCGGCGGACGACGGAGGAGGAGCTCTTCGGGAGAGCGGCGGCGCCAGCGTGGTGCGGCGGCGGCGGCGGTGGGTAACGGCGCCGGCGGTGCTGCGCGTCTTCGAGGCGGCGGCGGCGGATCACGGTGGCTGCGGGCCAATGGCGCGAAAGCCTGAAGCCGTCGTCGGCGCCAACAGACGGCGGCAATAAGAAGTTCGCTTCGGCGGCGCGGCGGCGCGAAAGCGCGAAGCTGTTCAGCGGTGGCGGCGCTATGAAGCAGACGGCAGCAAGAAGGCTTCGAAGCCAGCGGCAGCATGCGCGCGAGGGTGAGTGGCGGCGGAGCGCGAAGCCGACGACGGCGGCGGCAAAGACGAGCTTCAGCGCGGCGCTGCACGACTGCAAGTGGTCTGTTGGGGATGGGAAGGTGGAGGAGGAGAGACCGGCGAGGCGGTGAGCTCAGCGCTGCTTGCCCGTAGCTCCCATGAAATGTAACAGAAGCTCGGGTCCGGGGAAGAGAGAGAGAGGAATAAGAAGATGAAGAGAGGAAGAAGATGAGGTTGAGAGGATGACATGCGGACCCCACATGTCAGGACGTATTTTGTTTGGTATTTTGATTTTGTATAAGTTGTAAATCCATCAAAACACCTGAAAATGGCAGCGCTAAGGTTTGATTGCAGAAATAATTGCATTTTTAAGAATAGGCACTAAGTAATGGCAATTCCGAATATATGCAACTTAATAATAGCATGGATGAAAAAAACCTATTTTTTTAAGAGGTACAAAGAAGTCGCACACAACTCACTTCCTAACTCCTAACCCATAAAACTAACACCCTAGCACATGCTAGAAACAGCGACTGCCCTAAGGGACAGCAATTAGACATCAAGGCACATGCGTGTACGTATCTCTACGACTCTAGAAAAATGCGACACACAGAGCCAAACTTGGGGTTTGAACTCTGGTGGGTAGCGTTGCCACTGCAACCTCTACCACTAGACCAAGGCCTTATCCACAAAATTACCTTAATTAGTCTTAGTCTGCGGTTTCTATGACAATCTAACTATCTTTCTATTTGTTTATCTTTACTCTCAATATAAGTGCTTTGGGTTTTTGTGTTTGTTTTTATGTATCCCCAAGGTGTACAAACTATATTAAAAAAAAAGTTATACGAGTTGGACGTGACTCTTAAAGCCGTCTTGGAAAACTCTAAAACTTTAGAAGATATGTAAAATGTAAGTAAATAAGAGCTAAAGAAAACTTCCGGGTGTAATAAAAAATAGTTGTACGAGCATAAAACTCTATAGAGTAGAAGTCAGAAGAAACTATATGACTCAAGGCAACAAAAAAACATTCGGTAGTATCTTACGAAGACGAACATTGATAGGTTCAAGGAATATTGGTCAAAGATAATTATGATCAAACTATTAGAAATTACCATATTTAATGGAAAATTCACACTAACAGTATAATGTGTATAGATTATAGCCGTATACATCTTAAATATGTTTTAGTTAAATTCAATACAAAAATTGACACCATCAATCATAGTGGTGTAGATATATTTTGTTGTTTAGTTCAACAAATTTTGCATAATATAGCTAAGACTTAGAAAATCTACATGCCCTCGGAATGTTTTTTCCTCCCACTAAAATTAAGCTATGTCATTTCTCTTTCTCTCCACCTATGTTCACACTATAGTCAGCTTTTGTCGTCGGCGTGGAAGGCAATGACACTCTCTCTAATTATTTATTAGAGATAAATGCAATAAGGATGGCGACGAATGAGATTACAAGGGGCACGATGACGAGTAAGGAGAGGCGGAGAGGGCGCAGCAAAATAACAAGTTACATAATTTGATTGGCCCTAAATGATTAAACAGCTATATGCATAGTTCGACTCGACTTTGAGGACTTCATGAAAAGTCAGCAACACTCCCTCCATCCCAAAATATAAGGCGCATTGTGACTTCGAGAAAGTCTTTCAAGATTAATTTTGACTTTTAAATTTCTCTATTATATATTGTGAATTTCTGCAAAGAGGATATTGTATCAAAAGCACTTTGAAATATGAACATATTGGTACAACTTTTGTATACTAACGATGCATATAATTTGATTAATTTATAGTCTAAGTTTATTAAGATTGACTTTTTTAAGTCAATTCGCGCCTTATATTTTTTGGATAGAGGGAGTATTCAAGAAGCCAAAGCTTTCGCTTGAATCAAAGGGAGAAAAAAAAAAGTTAAATAGCGAGTAAGAAAAAAAAACCCCTTATATATAGATGCGGTCGTGCAGACATGAACAATCTTCTTCCAGATTTACAAATTCATTGGATGTCCCTCGCGGATTGGTGGCATTGTTGGACAGGCGGGTTGCATGCATGGTCAAACTCAAACAGCAAGCAAGAGGCCAAGAACACCTGAGCATGCAACCGCGTGGCGCGCTCGACGCCGTTCCCGCGCGGCCGCTCCTCCCCAACGCTCCTCCTCCTCCTCCCCTCCACTCCTATTTCACAAGTAGGCAGAGCGCCGCGGTCGAGCTCGCACGGCGCCGCCCGATCCCTCCCTCCACCGATCCCGCATTCCGGCCGCCCTGCGCGCGCGACACATCGATCCGATCATGCCCGCCGCGCTCCGCGCAGCCCGGCTCGTCGCCGCCGTGCTGGTCGCCTCCGCGGCGGCGGCGGCGGCGTACAACCTGACGAGGAACGGCACGGTGATCACGTACGACCGGCGGTCGCTGATCATCGACGGGCGGAGGGAGATCTTCTTCTCCGGCTCCATCCACTACCCGCGGAGCCTCCCCGACGCGTGGCCCGACCTCATCGCCAAGGCCAAGGAGGGCGGCCTCAACGTCGTCGAGACCTACGTCTTCTGGAACATCCACGAGCCCGAGCAGGGCCAGGTAATGAATATATACTTCATCCCAGATTCCACCCTGATCACCTCGCCGTCGCCGCCCTACTTCTTTCTCCGGCGGCTCACCGTCACCGCCGCCGCATTGCATGCATGCAGTACAACTTCGAAGGGAGGTACGACCTGGTGAGGTTCTTCAAGCTGATCCAGGAGCACGGCATGTACGCCGTCGTTCGCATCGGGCCCTTCGTCCAGGCCGAGTGGAACCATGGGTTTGTTCGTCTGCCTTCCATCTCCTCCTCCATTCTCATAACCCGTGTTCTTGCTTACTTGCTTACTGACTGTGCCGCTTCTTGCTCGCATGCAGAGGCCTGCCGTACTGGCTCCGGGAGGTCCCCGACATCATCTTCCGGACCAACAACGAGCCTTTCAAGGTGAAATGGAAGTGAAATCTTCAGCATTGCAATGTCAGAGTTCATCAGGCTGATCATGCATGTTGCATATATATATGATGTTGATCTGTAATCCTACATGGGATCATACTGGTTTCTCTTTATGCATGCAGATGCACATGCAGAAGTTTGTGACGATGATAGTGGACAAGCTCAAGGATGCCAATCTCTTCGCGTCCCAGGGAGGCCCCATAATTCTAGCACAGGTTCGTAGCAACCATCAACTATATATATCAAATTCTTGCAGCCACATATATATATAACCTGCTTGCTCTCATGATCAATATGCAAGATTGAGAACGAGTACCAGCACCTGGAGGTGGCGTTCAAAGAGGAGGGCACCAAGTACATCAACTGGGCGGCCCAGATGGCCACCGCCACCAACACCGGCGTGCCGTGGATCATGTGCAAGCAGACTAAAGCTCCTGGTGAAGTGGTAACTATATGCATTATATATCATCACATATTTCTCCATGATCAGTATCCTATATATATTATGGATGATGACATTTGCCATTTGATTTGGGCTATAATATTATCTGCCTTCAAATTAAATTCCGAGCATTCTTGTTTCTTGAGGCTCGAAATGCCAAAGATTTCTTTAGCTCCTAGCGTAATAACTTAGTTGTTGTTTCTGTTGTGCCACATTTTATGTGCTAGATAAAGGAATAAAAATTCAGCCTCCGTGCACAACTCAGTACAAAATTGTCAAAACACAAATGACACAATAGGTCAATACAATCCAGAGGAAATTAAGAAAGCTAAAATTCATTGAGCCTATTACTAAGAAGCCAATCAAAATTAAATAATAAGTCCTGGTTCACCAAGGACTCAAATCAAGTGCAATGTGTAGTGGGCCCTAATGGCAGTGGTACTAACTGCGAAACAGTTATTGGATCCGTGTCCCACTTACAATGAATGACAAGCCTTGAGGATCATGTCCCTCTTATTCCTCTTTTGTTCTGATCCTCGTACGATATTTTCAAAATCTAGAGTCTTGTAATTCAACATCCACTTGTGTAATCGTCTTAATTCGTCAAATATTTATTATGAAGTATTGTTTGCAAACCACACCCCCCCTCCGGGCGCGCGCCCCTCAAGTATGCCTGGTGGTGCATTTAGTCTGCTAGCCTTAGAAATCATATGTCCCCAAGTATACAAAGTGACGCAGATAGCCCCTGTATGTGGTTTTTCTATGGGGGTTGCTCATGTGGAGTAGTATTGTGATATAGACTGACCACATGACAATATCAAATAACCCCCCTCTCCCCTATGTGGTTTTTCCATGGGGCTGCTCGCGTGTAATAACATTGTGACATAGATTGACCATATGACATTTTCTTTTATAAAAACCTATTTTAGATGTAGGTCTTACATGTCGCTCTCTTAACTCTTATCTTTTCCTCTGTTCCTCCCTTTTTTCTCTTCCCCCTGCATCTCCTCTCCTCCTATAGCTACATGCCCTCCTCTTCCTTTTCGCCCTGGCCTTGTTGTAGCCGTCTCCTTCATTATCATGTTGATATCATCACAACACATCATGCTCGTATAGATCGTTCATCACCATGAGCAGGCCAAGAATGCTCTGATCGAACATGGCCATCACTATGAAGGTTAAGTGTTGCATTGCGTTAATGGAGAAAGGGGAAAGCGAGAAAGGAGGACAAAGTTGGTTGGCCAAGTGAGGTGAGGGAGGAGGGGAAGAGAGAGAATGAAGAGACAAAGAAGATAGGGTTGAGAGATCAACATGTGGAATTAACATGCAAAATATGTTTTTAATATAAAAAAAGGCATGTGGTTTGTCTATGTGGTAATACTACTCCACATGAGCAACAACTATAGCAAAATTGTCCTCAAAATCGTCTGTAAGGGTTATTTTTATCACTTAGGCCCTGTTCTTTTGAGCTGATATTAACATCTGAACAGCTGAACGGCTGAAATGACTAAATTTCAAACGCTTCTCGAGGTAGTCTCGAGATTTGGATCCATTTCGTTTGACTTGCTTTTTAAAGTGTTAGGACCCACCTTCAAAACAGCGAAAAACGAACTCAAAAAACTCAAAAATATGTCTTTTTAAAACGTAGATAAGTCGTTAAGCTGTTAAGCTGAAAAGAATTGGGCCTTAATATACTTTGGTGCGTGATGACCGAGGGTTAAGTGCACTACTGTGGCGGGGGATATTTTTTATCCCCATTCTGTCCATGCTACACTTTGAAAGTGAAAAACCTTTAGATTGAAATGTCAACATTGATTTAAGAGTTAATATGATTTCCCCCTTTCTTTTCTAGATCCCCACCTGCAATGGTAGGCACTGTGGAGATACATGGGCAGGCCCAACCAACAAGAAAAAACCCCTCTTATGGACTGAGAATTGGACCGCACAGTAAGTTGTTCAGGATGTGGTTATCCAAAAGGTCATTCAAGATGTAATACATTTTTCTTGTCCACCAAGATCAGCATCGATCAATGCTGACCATCAGATAAATTAAGCTTGCATTCACACAGTGATCATGTGATTTTCATATAGGCTACTGATTGTTCAAATATATACATTTTTTTGCTTGGTGTATACAGATACAGGGTGTTTGGTGATCCGCCGTCCCAGCGCTCGGTGGAGGATGTTGCGTTCTCCGTGGTGCGCTTCTTCTCCGTCGGTGGCACCATGGCGAACTACTACATGGTACCATTGAGCAATGTTGATTCAAAATTTTCCATTACGAAGACATTAGATTTGATTTCTTATAGAATATTTGCATGACTCTACTTGCACTTGTCTGGATAGTATCATGGAGGAACCAACTTTGGAAGGACAGGGGCTGCTTTCATGATGCCAAGATACTACGACGAGGCCCCTCTTGATGAATACGGTGAGACCAACTCATCGCATTGTTCCCCTTTGGGGCCATTTTTAGTGTTGATCTGAACTGCGATTGTTTTGTTAGCTGGTGAGCTAAATTTAGAGGATTTCTCAAAGCGGTTATTTTGGCTAAGATTTACGTACAAAGGGGTTGTTTAAATTTATGGAAGAGGTTGTCTTATATTAATACATGATTTATTATTTATCAAAAAAATGAAAAATAGATTTATTTAATTTATCGAGCAAAAAAAATTATATTTTAAATATTTTGAACTCAAAAAGAATTTTTTTTTTTTTAGAGCATTGAGAAGCTGAGTGATCATGCAGGGCTGTACAAGGAGCCGAAATGGGGCCATCTCAAGGACCTGCACCGCGCGCTGCGTCTGTGCAAGAAGGCCCTCCTCTGGGGCATCCCCTCCACGCAGCCACTGGGCAAGCTCTACGAGGTAACCATGAGCGCATCGCATTGCATCTTCCTCATCGCCGGCGACGAGTGCATCGCAAGGCAGTGCATCTTCCTCATCGCCGGCGACGAGTGCATCGCAAGGCAGTGCATCTTCGTCATCCCCGGCGACGAGTGCATCGCGTTGCATCTTGCTCATCGCCGGCGACAAGTGCATCGCGTTGCATCTTCCTCGTCGCCGGCGACAAGTGCGGTGCAAATATTGCATGTTCCTAGCTCATCGCCGGCGGCATGGCATGGCAGGCCCGGGTGTTCGAGCTGGCGGAGCAGAAGGTGTGCGTGGCGTTCCTGTCGAACCACAACACGAAGGAGGACGGCACGGTGACGTTCCGCGGGCAGCCGTACTTCGTGCCTCGCCGGAGCGTGAGCATCCTGGCCGACTGCCGGACGGTGATCTTCAGCACGCAGCACGTGAACGCGCAGCACAACCAGCGCACCTTCCACTTCGCCGACCAGACGCTGCAGGGCAACGCGTGGGAGATGCTCCCCGAGGAGAAGGTCCCCCGCTACAGCCGCACCAAGCTCCGCACCCAGAAGCCCCTCGAGATGTACAACTCCACCAAGGACAAGACCGACTACCTCTGGTACACCACCAGGTGCGTGCTCCGCCGCTCGCCGCCGGCCGGCGACCTCCCTCTAGGCTCTAGCTCCATCCCCCCTTGCCGCCGGCGACCTCCTCTTACGGGCTTGGCGCATATGTGCATGCAGCTTCCGGCTGGAGGCGGACGACCTGCCCTTCCGGCGAGACATCAAGCCGGTGCTGGAGGTCAGCAGCCACGGCCACGCCCTGGTGGCGTTCGTCAACGGCGTCTTCGTAGGTATATAATCGGCTAGCTAGCCAGCCTCCGAACGTCTTCCTCCCCTCCGGCGACGGCGAGCCGTGGTCGTGGAGGTGCACGCGGTGCTGACTGCCATATATGCATGTGTAGGGTGCGGGCACGGCACGAAGATCAACAAGGCGTTCACGATGGAGAAGACGATGGAGCTGAAGGTGGGCGTGAACCACATCGCCATCCTGTCGTCGACGCTGGGGATGATGGACAGCGGGTCGTACCTGGAGCACCGGCAGGCCGGCGTGCACACGGTCACCATCCAGGGGCTCAACACCGGCACGCTGGACCTGAGCCGGAACGGGTGGGGCCACGTCGTGGGGCTCGCCGGCGAGCGGAAGCGGGTGCACACGGAGCAGGGGATGGCCGCCGCCGGCGCGCAGTGGAAGCCGGCGGCGCCGGACCGCGCGCTGACGTGGTACCGGCGGCGCTTCGACGCGCCGTCCGGCGACGACCCGGTGGTGATCGACCTGAGCCCGATGGGGAAGGGGATGGTGTTCGTCAACGGCGAGGAGCTGGGGCGGTACTGGATCTCGTACCGCCACGCCCTGGGGAAGCCGTCGCAGTTCCTGTACCACGTGCCCCGGCCGTTCCTCCGGCCGTCGGCGAACGTGCTGGTGCTGTTCGAGGAGGAGGGCGGGAAGCCGGAGGCGGTGATGATCCTCACCGTGAAGCGCGACAACATCTGCACCTTCATCTCCGAGAGCAACCCGGCGCACATCCGGTCGTGGGAGAGGAGGGACAGCCAGCTCACCACGACGGCGGTCGCCGGCGACGACCTCAAGCCGCGCGCCGTGCTGACGTGCCCGCCCAAGAAGACGATACAGCAGGTCGTCTTCGCCAGCTTCGGCAACCCGGAGGGCATCTGCGGCAACTACACCGCCGGCTCCTGCCACGCGCCGGCCGCCAAGGAGGTGGTCGAGAAGGCCTGCGTCGGCAGGAGGAGCTGCACGCTCGCCGTCTCCCACGACGTCTACGGCGCCGACATCAACTGCCCCGGCACCACCAGCACGCTCGCCGTCCAGGCCAAGTGCTCCAAGAGGCCAAGGACCGCCGCGCAATGAGCTAGTTCCTCCATTAAACAAGGCCTCCCCTTCTCCTTCTTCCCCTTCTCTTCTTGATTAATTAAGCAAGGATTGTACGTAGGGACTACTAATAGATGGAGGATGCATGATGAACAAGCATTAAGATGGTCCATTTCGTGAATAAAATCGGAAAGTAAGTGTTTGATCATCTGTGCTTAGTATGGTGACTATTCAGACCTACTAAAAGAAATGGAATGGACACTTAAGGAAACAAGAGGAGTGGATCCCATCTTCACATCCCGTCACCTTCGTTTATTTCATCGAACTGTTTGGAAAGATTTGCGCTGCCTCCTACTCCTACAGAAGATCGATTGGCACAAACTTTTGATCGATTCCTTGTTCATTCTTACAGACACTTTAGGCCCAGCTCTATTCAACTTAACAACTTAACGTCTTAATAGCTTAACAACTTATATACGTTTTGAAAACACATATGTTTTAAGTTTTTTAAATCTATTTTTTTGTTGTTTTGAAGGTGGGTTATAACGCTTTAAAAAGCAAATCAAACGAAATGTATCCGAATCTCGAGGCTATCTCGAGAAGCTCTTGAAGTTCAGTCATTTCAACCGTTCAGCCGTTCAGATCAGCTCAAAAGAACAGGGCCTTCTAATCAAGATATCCAGAGAACCTAGGCCTTGTTCTATTCAACGTATCGTACTATTGCGTATTGTTGTAGCAAATTTTTTATTTTTGTATAGCCTATATGTTAGTGATAATTTGTAACGATTTTCTTATGGCTTTTAGTAGTCGTTCCAAAAATCCTAAAACTATTTTTAATTTTTTTTGTTTTAAAATTTTCGAACCTATAATAGATACAAAACGGAGTTCTCCCGTCCACCTCGCCACGTGGCGCCTCCCTGCCCTGCCCAGGCCACGTCGCCCTCACCGAAGCCGTCCAATCGCGTGTGCCAGGAGATCTAGCCGTCCGTTCTTTTGTTTATGTATAAAATGATTTTTTTCCTACTTCCCACAGCGCGGGCGGCTTGGTCGGCTGGCTAGCTGAGCCAGCTCTCAGCTAGCCGCCCGAGTATCGAATCCCAACTGCACTGCATTTTTCCCTGTTTTTGTTGCCGTGTTCGCCCACGCGCGCGCTGCATGCCCGCCAACGTAGGGCCAGCTGTGCCGTGCGGCACGGGCCAGCCTCGGCGCGCCGCGGGCGCCCCAAAGCGGCTAGTATTATCACAAAGCCCTAGTTAGGGATGAAACACTATGAGCTCAAAACATCCAAACTTATCTAGTTAGGAATAAAGCTTGGACAGCTTTCACTCCTACAGTCCTACTGCCCCAGAGTGGAGTCGACCGGCATGACTATAGTGAGCAAACATGTAACATAGATTATCAAAAATCGATTTTAAGAGCTACGTAATAAAATTTAAGATTGCCCAGACTGTCAATTAACATTGACATCGAAATGTCGACGCTACCTCTGCAGAGCTCTAACAAGAACAGGATGGAACACAAATCACATGCAGCTGCACTATATTCTACAAAATATATGCCGCAGCGACAAAAAAATCATCACCTAAATGTTCAACACATTATAGTTTTTTAACATATTATTACGACACAGGTGTGCAATAGTACCGTTGTGATCACCAAAGCCTTCAGAGATCATAAATAGAACCTAGATTACGAGAGGACAACAAGCACCGGCTCAACGTTTACAAGTTCCCAGCATCGCACTGAAATTTCAAGACTATTTTGCTGCAGCAAGCTTGTCGATGAGCGCAGCGGCATCTTCCACCGTAGCGATTGCCTGCGCGCTCGACTCTTCCACGCTGATGTCAAACTCCTCCTCAAGGCTCATCACAATCTCAACCTGCGATGCATCGACCATTAAGTTTTACTCTTAGTCCCTCGAAACTGCGTCCCTACAAAGCCATTCCACACCCTCTTGAAACATAGTAAAAACTACAGAGACCACTGTTGACCATTGCATATGAAACGAGACATGCAAGACCGAAAAACTTCACAAAATTGCAACTCATTTGAATATTTAGCTGTTTGGGAAAGTTAGGTCAGTCACTACTCGGACAACATGCATATCGAGACCAGTCAAAAATATTGATGACAAGAGTTACCGTGTCCAGTGAATCAGCCCCAAGATCAATGAACTTGGTGGCACCACAAACTACTGTGCCCTCAGGAACAGCAAGTTGCTTCTTAACAATTTCACAAACCTTGTCCACTGTATCCTTCTTCGCCTGTTGGGGCACATATTTAACAAAGGTTACAGAACACTAATTAACATTGTCGCATGTAAACATAAAATGCAAAATGGCATTTACTTGCTGGTAGATAGAGCGTTAACATCTATCTGCTTATCTTGTTAATAATAAAATATTAAATGTTGTGTCAATAAGTAGTGCTACAACCACCAGAGGAAAGAGCAAATATTAAATAAATGCATAGTTCCCTTAAACAAAGGGAAGCTTTGCCCACCCAGCCATTGCTTGATTGCTGAGATACAGGACTTCTTTTTTAAAAAACCATAAGTGAAAGAGAGAAACAAACACTTCCAGAATGTGAAAAATCAAGGAAAATAGGTAATTCAGGATTCTAGCGAATTTTTTAAATGGTCTGGTTGACCAGGGTTTTGGATCCCACCCTTAACACCAATTACTAGTTTAGATGAAACCTAGAAAAACACGTATTCAATAGCTTTAGGATAGTAAATAAGTAATACACTATGTGTGAAGTGCGAGGATAGAACTTACAGAACAGCAAACAGCAAATCTCATCGGCACTGGCTGCAGGCGGAGAAATGCATTACCCTTCCTTACACCGGAGAAAGAAAGTGAGTTCGTGTTGATTGCCTGCAATTCAAGGAACAAACTTCCTGAGATAACAAAACTTATGAAAACTAAGGAGTGATCCGCTGATTTAGCCAGCGGTTTGCTAGTGTACGGTGGTGTCAGATCATTTTTTTATGGTTTTGCTACAATTCAGTTCGCTGAAAAAAATGGTTACTTGTACTGTGTGCTTTTGTTTTGTCAATGATGAAATGAAAGTGAAGAGTCATTTCCCATTTTTAGAAACAAAAAATAACTAGGGGGAAAACCTTAGCATACTAGAACAAACATTGTTTACTATTCTATCCTTTCATGATTCACTTCTTAGCTAGAACAGGCCTCAGCAGTATGGTGATGAAAAGAACTGTGCTCCTGGAGAATACAATGACTTAACTAATTTCATAGTTCCATAAAAAATGGCTTGTAAACACACGAGATATGTAGATAGCGACACAGAGAAGTTACTCCCCCCGTTATGAAATAGCAGTCATTTTGGACATTAACATGGTCTCTAAAATAAAACTAACCATAAAAAACTTTTCAAAATTTTTGTATAACGCATTAAAAATTAAAAATTATGAAAGTTTTTTTCAAGATGAATATATCTATATGATTTTTATGTTCTCAAACTAAATAGTTTAAAAGTTTTCTATGGATAAAGTTTTAAAACTTTGGGTAATTTCTAAAAAGATGTTTTTAAAAAAAATTCCCTAAGGAACCCTGGAGACTTAAAAGTTACAATTTTATAGCGACCATATTGACAAAAATAACACGTTTGATAGAAAAGATTTGTGTTCTCATAGCAAGGAAAGACAAGATGCACAAAGGCATTTTATGCGGCGTTGTACAAAAAAGAACCAACTTTTTGTTGCACTTGCACAGAAAGCAACAAGTTAGCACTAGAATCCAGCATCCCACAAAACCTCACCTAACACACAGGCGCCACGGCACTCATTCCAGTAGAAAAATTCATCGCCTGGATGGATGCAATCTTGATGTATCATACACATACAATGATACAACAGAGGCTTTGATAGAGCCTGTGGCGATCTAATCCGCTCTCTCTAGAGTCTAGACACACTTTACAGCAAAGTAAACTTATTTACACACGCACATGACCAGATCAGGGAGATCTTGGCCATCACCTGCGCGCAAGCATCCAATAAGCAGGGCAGAATTGCCACCGCTACAGCCTACTAACGTCGCAGGAAACGCAGATCTGCGGAGATCCGCCACGGAAAGAGCTCGGCGCAGGCCACACGAAACGAGAAGTGGCAGCTTTGCAATCAAGAAGAACACGGGGAACGGGGGCACCCGAGCCACAGATCGACGAGGGCGAGAGGCCAGGAGTCCAGGACCCCAAGCCCGAACCAGGAGCGAGCGGCGCAAGGTGGCGGTGGGTCGGACGGCGAGGGGCGAGGGGCGCTTACCTTGGCCGGCCGGGCGAAGGATAGGGCGGATCCGGCGATGGATGCCATGGCCGTGGCGGATGGCGGCGAGGGAGGGAGGGAGGGGAGGCGGCGAGCGCGAAGAGCGTGACGGCGGCGGGGGTGGCTGGCCGTTGGGCTGCGTTGGGCTGTGTTTAATACGCCACGGCGAGGGGGGCATCGGGAGTATCGCCGGACGGCGGGGTCCACGAAGCCGGCCCGGGCCCACGGCCAAGCTGGGCCGGCGGGTAAATTTCTCTGTGGGCCTCAGTTTCGGCTCGACCCAAGAAGCGGCGATCCCGAAGAATTCGGCGGCCCACTAGTCGATGGGCTCTATGTAGGTTGATCTCAAATGGATGGCGAGGTGAGGGAAAATTTATTTTTTTATATTTATTTTTATTCGTTTATACAAAATTATATGGCGGATTGAAATTTAGACACAAATAGGCCCGGTCGCACTTTGAATTCTCGACAAGGTACATGTCGCACTTTGGAGGCACAGGAGAGCCAGGCAGCGATCGCACCTTCAATTCGCGACAACACCCTAGCTACAGTACACGTGCACTATTCATTGAACTTCTTATATCTATTAACATTTCATATCATATCCAACTTACACGAAACAAATTTTAAAATTTAAAGAACCCATTTTTAAAACTTTCAATTTTTTTAATTTTTTTGAATTTTGAATTTCGAATTTAGACTTGAATTTGTATTTTGAATTTTGAATTTTAAAAATTCTAAGTTTGAAAAATGGGTTCTTTAGGATTTGACATGAATTTTAAAATTTGTTTCGTGTCAATTGGATATGGTATGAAATATTAAACTTAAAATTTTCATGTAAATTTGAAATTCAAAATTCAAAAATTGGAAGTTTAATATTTCATACCATATCCAATTTACACGAAACAAATTTTAAAATTCATGTAAAATCCTAAAGAACCCATTTTTCAAACTTTGAATTTTCGAAATTCAAAATTTAAAATACAAATTCAAGTGTAAATTTGAAATTCAAAATTCAAAAAAAATTTAAAAAATTGAAAGTTTCAAAAATGGGTTCTTTAGGATTTTACATGAATTTTAAAATTTGTTTCGTGTAAGTTGGATATGATATGAAATGTTAATAGGTATAAGAAGTTCAATGAATAGTGCACGTGTACTGTAGCTACGGTGCTGTCGCGAATTGAAGGTGCGATCGCTGCCTGTCGCGAACTGAAGGAGCGATCGCTGCCTGGCTCTCCTGCGCCTGTCTTCTCACCAAGCTATCGTGCCTCCAAAGTGCGACAGGTACCCTGTCGCGAATTCCGGAGCCTATTTGTGTCTAAATTTTAATCCGCCATATAATTTTGTATAAACGAATAAAAATAAATATAAAAAAAATTCGAGGCTGGTGAGGTCTATATTCCCTTCTTGTTGTGCAGATGCAGCTACAATGGGCGTGCTGTCCGGTAGCACCGTACCTTACATAGGACACAGGACACTGGCCCAACTGCCGCATCCGGCCATCCACGTTCGTCCGCACGCGAGGAAAGGATTCCTTTGCCTCCCTTGCTCAATCAAAAAAGAAACCCTACGCTTACCATTCGCGTCCCACTCCCACTCCCACACGCGGCGCAGCCTACACCATGGAGCGCGCGTACGACGAGCTCGCGGCGTCCCCCCACGCCCACTCCGGCGGCGGCGGCGGCGGCGATGCCGTGACCGCCTGCCTCTGCTCCGCGCGCGCCGGACGCCGCGCCGCGCTGGAGCAGGAGATGCTGGACCGCGTCGACCTGCAGCTGCAGCTGCAGGGCGGCGACCGCAGGAAGAGGCGGTTGATGAAGAACCGCGAGTCGGCGGCGCGCTCCCGCGCGCGGAAGCAGGCGTACATGCACGAGCTCGAGAAGGAGGTGCTCCTCCTCCGCGCCGAGATCGACGCGCTGCGGCGGCACCAGTGCGGCGAGGTCAGATCCACCCCACCCCTCGCTAGCTACTCGCTTGAATTAACACGCTGTCGCACACGCAGATGCCGCGATTTTAATCACTCATCGATTAATTTTGGTTTATGCCTTCACCCCCCCTGATCGAGCTCATCGATCTACAGCTGAAGGCGGCGGCGGCGGCGCCGGTGAAGAAGAGGCTGCAGAGGGCGTCATCCGCGTCCTTCTGACGAGGACCAAACCTCGCTTGCGCCCCTTCGATTGCGAAGCTTTTGCTCCACTGTTCATGCACAGCTCCTAGTCCTTTGTACATATGCCCGAGCTTGAAGAATAAACAATGGCGAGCATGCAGCCGCTGATTGGGTAGAGCACCGTACGTGCTCGCTAGCTACTCGCGTGCTGCATGCATCTCCATTTCTATAGCTGCTCCGATGCTCTTCTTGCACAGAAATGGTAAGCTTGGCTTTCCTCAAAAACACCCCGTTTTGGGGGAAGAAGGTGTGTGCTCCTGGAGTCCTAGTACTGTGACGTGTGAAATGTCATCATGTTTTTGCCTTCCACTGTCCTCCCACATCAGTTCACAAGTTTGATCGTTTTGCTTAAAAAGTGACCTCCAATGGTTAGCAATTCAGGATGAGCCAAGCGTGCAGATCCACATTTCATCGACACAAACAGTGCCAAATCCTGGATTAATAACTACACATCGTAGAGAGTGGCACATCATCCAATCTCCTCTTCCTTTTCTGCAGAATTAACAATGCCTACCTCAGCGTTGTCAGTTTCTATCTTTTTCCAGGCTTAAGAAGATGAGCTACCTCGCAAGAAACAGAGTATTAATATGTAGTATCTAGCTACCTGCTACCTGCCGCCTTTCTCTACCGATTGGCACCGTCGTACATGCATTGATGTAGGTCGTCGATGTCGACATCGATGGCATGGGCTCCATGGCCACTGTGAGCCTGTGGCAACGATGCTTTCATCGCCGAGGTTCCACTGTCAGCCTGTGACAACAGATGCTCGTCGTCCTATTTCTTTCGACTACAGATGGGATCCCTTCGTCCCTTCTTTGCCTCTCTCCACCCCTCCTCGTTCTTTCTACAAATTTTGTTAAAACGCTATGCTACGCTACGTTAAGCTGAAATGTACAAGACCTATATATGTACTCCTCGCCGCCTCCACCCTCTTTCACTACCAGGGAAAAAGGCGGAGCATCACAGAGAACCGCTTGTAATAGAGTGTAAAAAGGCAAATAAATATTAGGGGAGGTGGGATTTGAACTCAAGACCTCTTGACTCACACCTCACCCAGCTAGCCAACCCACCCACGCGCATTACCTAACAGAATGGGGGGAGCTTTCCTTTTATCTATTCGAAAAATGGGCCTCTAGAAGCGGTTGGGGCTATTAAACCGCTTGTAAAGCCAAGCATCCTAAGTGGTTCGTGTTCCCAACCGCTTGTAGAGGTATAGCAGCTGTTGGGGACACAAACCGCTTAGGATTTTGGATCTTTAGAAGCGGATCGTGCCCCCAACCGCTTCTAGAGGTCATTTTTTGGCTTGAGACTGTTTTGAGGCATTAAACCGCCTGTAGAAGTTTGATCCTTTTTTTTGAACCGCTTGAGAAAGCTTGTTCCCTGGTAGTGTTTTTGCCCAACGCCATATCGGCATCATCCAACCTATGTGTAGATCCGCTCACCGCCCTCCCACGACTATGGCGACTCACCACCCCCACGATCTCCTGCCCCACCGTCGGTCTACTAACGCACCAAAATCTCTCTAGGCAAGTGGCCACAAACCACTCCCAGCCCTAGCCGCAACCCAAACAATGACATTGGCAATGGCAGCATTGGCACAATAGATGACGACGTGTAGGAAAGAGGAAGGATGTAGAGCGTCGCGGAGGCTAAAGAGTGAAGGGAGGCACCCTGCCTAAATTGAAATGCACGAGATACCATCCTCTAGTGTTCCTCTTTTTTCCGCAACATGCTAATAGCAATCTACTCTTGAGGTATTGATCTTTTTAACAACTGTTTTTTACTTTTAACAATTTCGTAGTATACAATAATTGTTGCTGTCGTAGAAGTAGCACTACATAGTGCACATGTTATATAGGGATAACTTCTTAGCAGGAGAGACACTGCTTAAATTCTATATTGGACGTTCTAATCGGCGGTAGTAATGCTGAATGAAATTTAGTATATATTTTAGAAAGGGAAAAATATTCGGTGCAAAAGATTTTTCAATGCACAAATGTAAAAAAACTGATCTTAGCCCTTGGACTCATCTCGGTGGTTCAGGTAAAACATAGAAACACGGGAAACAATCTCTATGTTTTGCGCATAAGTGCATAAATGGGAGAGAGGAGGTCCATCTCAATGCATACGGACTGTCCAGATTGGATTTAAAAGACCATGATGAGTTTTTGCACTTGTGCACTGAAAATCTTTTGTACCGAATATTTTCCCTTTTACAAAGCATATAAAGGTTAATTTTCCTCTCATTGAGCAGTCGTCTGAGTGGCGGTGGGAACTTGCTTGTACGCCATCCAGGTCATCTCCAACCACTTTTTCTATATTTCATTCCATTTTCCATTCCCTAGACTATATTCTTCCACTTAATTTATTTTTCAGCTTCTGCAACATTATTCCTTCGAAAAGATTTATATAGAGAAATAAGAGAAACCTTTTTAAAGGGAACGAAAAAGATAAAATCTCCCAAAACAGAACAATGAAATGAATCCGTTGGAGCACCGTAGAGACAAAGACAGGGAAGAGACACCTTTACATAGTGCTCACATACTCATGTGGCTTCTTCTATCTACCGCGCACCATTTGGTTATTTGCCACTCGTTTCAAGTGGGTTCAATAAAATGTCACTCGTCTCTCAATAACATATGGCCATATGGGACCATCTGTGTCTATAGCAGTGGAGCAGAGTGTCATTTTATCGAAGCCATTTGGTAAGAGTTGCAAATAATCAAACCTCTGGTCTACCGCGACCGCGTTCAACCATCCCATCCAAATTAAATACTCGTTGCGCTAGATGGTGATGTGCGGCCCAAATCGAAAGCAGGCCGTGCTCTTACATGGAGGCCCTATGAGATACGGGCCAAGCCACCGACCTGGGCTCCTGGGCCTTGGAGCAAAAGGTAAAGAACGCGTGGTCCTCTCCTACTACCAAGTCCGAAGCCAAGCAGTCACGTGAAGCAGTAGTGCACTGTACACCGTAGGATGTTGCAAGAAAACAAGCAGCCGCCACCGCCATGAACAGTATTAGCTGCAGCTGCATTGCTGCACGAATGAACTTAACCGCCACGTTCACGCCACGAACTTAACCTAAACCGAGGCAGCAAGAAATTGCAAAATATCTTCCTATTTCTAGTGTAGTTTTAATTGTCCTTTTGTTGGGACAATTGCCTCTTTTTTTTCGACAGGGACATCTGCTCCTGAGCACTGCATAAGGTTTACGCAGCCACCTTTCCTAGAGGTTGTGTTGGGATCTCCTGTGGTTTCTTTGTTGTGACTGAATGAGTAGCTCGACATATGTTCTTTAACGTCGATTTAGTTTGATAATCGTCTTATTTGCTAATAAGTGAAATTTTAATAGAGAAGATTTAAGATTCCACCCCATCTTATTTACATTGTTGTTTAAGATTTGACATTCATCTCACTTTATTTACTTTTTAGATTTGGCATGAGCTTTCACAATAACTAAAGTTAGTTCAAATATGGATAGATTTGTATCATGGAAACCAAATGAAAAAAGTCTATACTACACCCTGAACTATGGGGGCTTCGTCTGCATAACCCCCTGAACTACTAAACCAAGTATTCTACCCCGCAAAACCAAAAAAAAGGTGCAGATAACCCCCTGAAGGTGGTTTTGACCATGGTTTTGCCCACGTGGCAGTGATGTGGCATCTGACATACATATGACGTGGTGCGGCCCACATGTAAGTGAATAAATTTCCTCCCCTTCTCATCTCTCTCTCTCTGATGCATTTCATCCCCAACGCCACCTCCAGCTTGCCGCCACCGGCCTCCACCCCCGACCGCCTCCAGTCCCCTGTCGGCCTTCCTCCCAAGCCTCCCGTCCTCGGCCTTGAGCCCATTGTCGCCCCTCACTGTAGTCCTGTCGCGGCTTCCTTGTCATTGTTGGCCTCGGCGACCCATCATGCCGCCGACCTCCTCGCCTCCACCACCCATCACGGCTTCCTTGTCTCCCACCTCTGCCTCCCTGCCTTGCCACTGACTTCCCAAGCCTCCACCACCGTCGTCGGCTTCCCCTTGTCTCCGCCGCCTCTGGCTTGACGCCGACGCAGGGGAAAACACGGCCGAGCACGGCGGTGACGAGGAAGTAGGCAGAGGTGGCCAACGGGCCGGCCCGGTTCGAGTCCGTTTGGTTTGGTTACTGTGCGAACCGGGCCAATCGGGCCATGGGCCTGGGTCTCGGCCCAAGTTCGGTTCACACAGTAACCGAACTGAACCGGGTCGACCCAGTTTTATATGGGTTGGTTTATTTTAATTAAAAATATCTAAATAAATTAAGAAAAACCCTATATTTCATAAATATACACTATAAATTACGTAAATACACTATATATCATTAGAAATATATATATATATATATAAATGAATATATTTAATTAAATAAATATGCTACAGTGATTTACCGAACCGGGCCAAAACCGAACTCGGTGAACAGTGCAGGCCGGCCCGGTTCGCCCTATTTGGCCACCTCTAGAAGTAGGCGGCGGCTGGTGGATTGAAGGCAGAGAGACACGAGGGAAGATGGAAGAGAGCCAGTGAGAGGAGGGGAGAGGATGACGGTGGGCCCATCTATTGAATATCTATTTCTATTTATGTTTTTATGCCTGTATTGACACCTCATGTGCCACATGTGCAAAACCACCCGTCAAACCGGCTTAGGGGGTTATTTGTACTCCCTCCGTTCCAAATTATAGGTTGTTTGACTTTTTTGACATATACTTTGACCATTCGTCTTATTCAAAAAATTTTATAATTATAATTTATTTTTGTTATGATTTAGTCTATCATGAAAGGTACTTTAATATTGACTTGAGTTTTTTTTTTTCATATTTTCATTAATTATTTGAATAAGACGAGTGGTCAAAGTACGTGTCAAAAAAGTCAAACGACCTATAATTTGGAACGGAGGGAGTATCTTTTTTTCCAGTTTTGCGGGGTAGAATGCCTGGTTTTGTAGTTCAGGGAGTTATGCAGACGAAGCCCCATAGTTCAGGGTATAACATAGACTTTTTCCAAACCAAATATAAACTAATTTTTTAGAACTCCGATACAAGACATAAATAATTTGACCGATCTATTAGATAGATAAATCTCTACTAATAAAAGTATCTTGTGCTGTTACGTTCTCTTCAAAAATTATTTATTTTTTCTTACCCTCTAGGCCTCTAACCTATCTAGCGCATACATTGACCCTTTTGTTTTTCAACGGCTGCACCTTCCAACATACTCCCTCAGTTTTTCTTTTGTTTTACGCTTTTAACTTTTTTGGCACGTCTTTAACCATTCGTCTTATTCAAAAATTTAGTGCAAAGATGTAAAAAAAAATACATATTTAAAGTACATCTATTGATGAAACAAATCACAACAAAATAAATGATATCTACAAAAATAATTTGAATAAGACGAATGGTCAAAGGAGTGTCGAAAAGTTAAAGACGTCAAACAAAAAAAAAGAAGGTAGCATTATGTAATTTTAACATGTCTACCACACTTGATAGTATTTGGTTGCTAATGCACGAGCGCTTGCTAGTAGTACTCCTAGCCGTGCAGTAGAGGCCTCCGCAGAATATCCGGCTGGACGCGCACGCTCCGTCATCCCCCGCGACCGCAGCGCGAGCACGCCGCCACGCACCACGCGTCACCACCCCATTGGCTCCTGTGGGCCCGCCCCCTCGGCAACAACGGTCGCCACCGCAGCCCAGCTCCACCGCCACCACGTGGGCCCCACCCACCATCCAGCGTGCCCCGCACGCCGTCCACCCCAGGTCGGTTTCCCTGGTCCGGCCGTCCCCTATATATACCCGGCCCGGCTCGCCCACGGCCTCCGGTTCAAACCAACCGCGACATTTTTTTTTTCTCTCCCTCAACTTCGATCTCTCGAGCTCGAATCATCGTCCATGGCGATGGCGGTGGAAGGGAAGCCCGCGGCCGTGTCCGGCGGGCTGGGAGGGGAGTTCACGGCGGCCGATCTTGCGGCGGCGGACCAGCTGGTGCAGCTCAGCGTCAGCGGCGGCGGGGAGGACGACGACCGCGAGGCCGCCGCCTCCTCCTCCTCCTCCTCGATGTCGGCGCGGTCGGTCAACAACGCGGAGGCGCCGGCGCCGGCGCCGGGGTGTGACGGCGGCGAGGCGGGGCTGGACAGGAGGGCGCGGAAGCGGTACCGGCTGGTGTCGGAGCTGTACGCCGCCACGCGGCCGGTGAAGGGCGGCGGCGGCAAGCGGAGGAGGGAGATCGGGAATGCGCTGGGCGGCGGCCGGCGGGGCCTTCCTGTAAATACTGCCTTCCTGTAGGCCTGTAGGGTGTTTGCTTTTTTACTCTCTTCTTTTTTTACTTTCATTTTTCTCCCTGCGTGCGGTGAGAAGGGAAGAACAACAAGACAAGAAAACAGCAGCAAATCTGTACAGCTTAATCCGAGTGTCCAAAAAAAGTTTCGAGTTTTCAACTTGTGCAAGCGTATCGATCGATCGGCTTGCAAGTTTTTTCTCTTCTTTTTTGTTCATGCTTGAAATGTAAAATGTGAAGCGTTTCGTTTGCCTGGAGGATCGATGCATGCATGCTTGCTTGCTTCTGCCTTCTGGAACCTTCCACGGCTATCTAGCGTCGCAAATGGCGATCGGCCTCGTTTCCGTCGTCGTCACTAAACCCAGAGAGACCCAGACACGATGCTTCATCTGCAAGGAAAAAAAAAAAAGAATGGATTTTTAGGTTGCTTCTTCACAAGCGCGGCAGCCACTGCGGTGGCCGGCGTCGACGGTGTGGAAGGCTCGAAGCGATCCATACGCAGCTAGCTAGCCGTGTTGTACCGGCTAATTAATTTTAATTATTTTCAATCTTAGAGGGACACGGTATGCATATATATGTTCCTCTTTTTCGATGAGTAATGTGAGATTTTTTGTCTTCCAAACCAAACTTCGCGGCGGCTTCTCTCGTCCCCCCGACTCCGCTTTTTATATATGCTTGATTACTCACGCGTCCTGGTCTTTTTTAAGTAAAAAAATAGCATCATCATACATTCAAGATTTAAGAGGTGGAAATACAAGTGATGGGAGTCTATCAGTCTAATAAAGATTAACTACAATATTCGTCCTTGCCGTCAAAAATTAAATTGAGTATCATAGATGAGAAGTGCTCCGAAAGATGAAAATCATGTTGTTGCGTTCGATCGAAAGGTGCTGAAAATCAACGGACCTAGGACGATAGAGTTGATCCTAGCCTGAGAATGCATGTGGCACATGTCCTTCATCCACCAGCGGATGAGGTTATCTTGGTGAGCCTTGCAGGGTGGGGTGTTGATATGTAGGAAGTCAACGACGCCTATCCAATAGAAGGTTGCTAAGGGTTTCCAAGCTAGTTTTGGTAGCAGAGGGAGCAGAGAGAGCACACCCTCGTCTTTGCTCAGTGATTTGCACTCTCGCTCCATTTTCTCAACTCTAGTTCAAAGTTTACTATGTCATTCTTTTGCATCCCTATATTATAAGTTGATCGAAAGCTTTACATGGTAAAACAGGCTATAATAAAGAAGCTTGCTAAATAGGGTAGTTTTGTAAATCAAAAGTTTTTAGAATAGTACATACTAGCATAACAAAGGCAAAAAAAAATAAATTTATGTGTCTGTATTTTTTATTGAGTACGAATTCAGATTTTATAGATCTTGCCATATACAGATATAGGATGCAAATATGAAATTGAGATCTACCGTATTTTATTAATTACTCATCCACATCGGTATTCATATGGTGAATATTAGACATCCATTAAACATAATACAACGCTTTGTACTTTTCTTTTATAAAACAACACTACGTGATACAACAAATAAGTGCATGCAACTTGCAGTAGCCCGCGAGCAACGATTCGTGGCCCGTAGCAATAAGTAGCGGTCCAAGCACGAATCAGCCTATACAGGAGAAGCGCGTACAGGGTGCTTATTTAGGCCTAGTTCTTTTTAGCTTAACGGCTTAACAGCTTAACAACTTATCTACGTTTTAAAAAGACATATGAATTGGATTTTTTTGGTCCGTTTTTTCGCTGTTTTGAAGTGGGTCCTAACTCCTAACGCTTTAAAAAGCAAGCCAAATAAAATGAATCCGAATCTCGAGACTATCTCGAGAAGTTCTCGAAGTTCAATCATTTCAGCTGTTCAGATCAGCTCAAAAGAACAAGACCTTAGTGAACAAGTAGATAATGATTTGGGGGCTATATGTATGAAGATAGCTTCAAAGGTTTTGTCTAGCAGTGTTTACTCAAATGGGTACGTTAAGAGTCCTATGTGCAACCAAAACATATACATTAGATGGCATCCGGTATCTAGATAATACCCGATAGACATAGTATCCACCCAATAGTTCTCGATCCACATCCGTATTATAAAAAATTGAAATAATTACCTGCATACGTATTTATCTAGGTATATAATTAAGCTCTTAATAAAAAAATAAAACCTCATTTCGAACCACCCTGCTGAACATGCCGTAGATTATAAAATAGCACGCATTTTTCATGCTAGACAAACCATTTCTTATCATCTCACCGATTTGATACGTTATGATCCATCCCTAAACAAACAATTTTTTTTAGAAATCACCGTAAAGCTCTCCCTAATCTATGAATTTTTTAATGTACGATTTGATTGAGCAAAGGCAGAGCCGTGGCAGCGCAGCAGAGGAACGGAGTCGAGCAGCGACGCGACCCGATCGCACACCACGTGAAGTGCGCCGCGATGACGTGGCGCTCCCCTCCCTCCCGCCTTAACTCATCTCCTCCACACAAACCCCCCGAATCCGCACGAACGCCCCGGGGTTTCCACGAAATTACATGTTTTGCAGAACAGCCCTCGGTGCGCGTCGAAACTCGAAGCTACTCACGCGAGCCGGGTGGATGTGTGGGCCCATCGGTGCGGTTGCTTCATCCGTTTCGTGTTGACCCATTTTGCGCGAAGCCCCCTGCGGTTTGTGGATTTTGCGGCCGATCGGTCTGGATCCCGGGTCCCAGTCATGCACGCCGCATCAACCACGCGACCCATTAACCGTAGCCTAGCAAAAGAGAGAGAAAAAAAGAAATAAATTACTAAGTCGAAGAGGAGAGAGAAAGAGGAGAGAGAGAGAGAGAGAGAGCCCACGAGATTACGCGGAGCCGAACCTCTCTCCACCACCACGCCCTAGGCTATTCGCCGGCGCACCGCCACCGCCACCGCCACCGCCGTCCATGGAGCAGCAAGAGGAGGGGCACCTTGCGGGGGATGCGCGCTTCACGGCGCTCGAGCTCGCGGCGGCGGAGCAGCTGATCCACCTCAGCGGGAGCAGCGGCGGCTCGGCGCGCTCCCCCGGCTCGCTCGCCTCCGCCGCGCCGGCCGGCTCCTCCTCCTCCGTCAACAACGCCGTCGTCGACGCGGAGGAGGACGACGACGAGCAGGAGGTGGACGGGACGCCGCGGAGGAACAAGCGGTACCGCCCGATCGCGGAGATCTACGCGGCGGCGGCGGCGGCGCGGCGCAGGAAGGACGGCGGCGCAAGGGAGGGGAAGAGCAAGGAGTAGGGGCTTGGTTGTAATTATGGGTAATCTGCGGGGAGTAGCTTGTATATAGGCTGGCTGGCTATGTCATGAGCTGATCATCTTCTGCTTAATCGGAGTAGGAGTTGCTGAATCAGGAGCTGGATTCAGTACTACTCGAAGTGTAAATTAATTAGTATGTATCCATAATCGATCGCTAATCAATAAATCAAACAGTTTGTGTAATTAGACGTCTTGTGTTGGATCCGATCGATCCATTCCCCTGACCATCTCTTGTGTTGCATCCGATCCATGGATGATCATTTGAGCATGTGTTTTGTGATTGGGAGTAATCAGCTGGATGATTGAATCTAGCTAGCTGCATGCTGCCTTCTTCGATCTTCTGCTCGATCGATCAGGTTGCAATTGCAAGCTACAACGACTGAGAAGATGGTGGCTGCGGGCGCGCAATTTTGTGTTAAACAAATTAAATTCCATGCGATTCATCTCCATAAAAAAAAAGGATCTTTATTTGCCTACATATATGGGAAATCAATCTATCTTTGATTGCTGTTTCCTGCCCCAAAATTGAAAGAGAGGGAGAGGGGGAAGAAAAGTAATGAGAGGAGGAGAAATGTACGTACTAGTCTGCAGGAAAGCTATTCTCGATCATGATCGAATCATGAAAATTAATCAGATTGGTTGGCGTTTCGATCGAAATGCATCATCTACGTGCTCGGTCGAATGCATCGATCTCTGATGCTCGGAGGCGCTGCAGCTGGGGGCACCGATCGATGATAAGCTAGCTACAAAGAACAAATCAAATACATGCAGCCCCACTAACTAGTACGAGATCATACACAGAACTAGCTTTCATCTTGTCTTCATGATGAGAGAGAGAGAGAGAGAGAGGTGTAACTAATTAAATTAGTCTGCTTATTGATTGATTACGCTTGTTGACTATGGGCTGTACGTAGTTGTCAATGCAGCTAGCTAGCGCGCGCGTTCTTGAACAGAAGTTGGATCCATAGCATGGAGCACTCGATCGTGTATTGCCGTCCGATGCAGGCAGCATTTCCGTACGTTAATTGCGATTCGATCACTAAGCTGACAATATATTAGCTAAGCTGACAATATACTACTTACTTACTGCATGCGGTAAGTACGTACGTACACAGATATGTGCAGCTATCTAACTATATATATTAGCTGCCACACTTATATATATAGCGTTGCGTGATGAACCATCTGTGAGCAGAAGAACTGATCAAGAGCGAATTTGTTGAAGAGAGCTAGGCCGAGAGGAAACGGGATCTGCTGTGAAAAGACGCTCGTGGACAACGCAGCATGGAGAAGAGCTGAGGGCTAGCTGAGCTGCATCCATCAGGCACAGGCAGATGTACCGTGTACGTGCTTGTTTGTAGCAAGCATGCATGCATGAATATATAGAGGCTGAACGGCTGAAGGCCAAGCAAAGGCTTCACATCATCACATGGACAAAAGACCAAAATCAAATTAAGCTGTGCAAGTTTTTGGCTCTGGCATGCAAAATGGTTTAGATCGATCGATGGAACTAGTCACTTCGGTTCTAGCATATTTAAGATGGCTTAAAACTTATTCATTCAGCAAGTTTATCCATCCGGTTCACATAACCATTTTGTTTTTATCTTATCCAACTTGGTCATTTAGCTCAGCCACAGGACATTGTTTAAGCCATCTCTCTATCTGGCTAGCTTCTTGGTCTCGCTGCTATATACTTCTCATCTATCTGGCTAGCTCTTTCTGGACTGTTCGCAAGTCTTCTTGCTGCTTCAATCTCTCTTTTCATGCGCATGAAAAAAATGAGACAAGCTTAGCCAGGTGTTGGCATGCAAGCAGCACACATATTGCATCGAAGGGAACCCAAAAAAGGGGGCTGGATTTCTGAAGGAATCCGGCAGAACAAAAGAAAAAAAAAACGCATCAAAGGCAACCCAAAAAGGAAGTGACTTTATGAAAGAATCCAGGAGCAGCGAAGGAAAAAAAATCCAGCAGATGGAGATGCGGGGTATCGATCCCCGTACCTCTCGCATGCTAAGCGAGCGCTCTACCATCTGAGCTACATCCCCACACTTCTGTACGAAAAGCAGGCGCAAAACTTATTAGTATCGCACCCTGTTCTTTAGACTTTAGAACATACACCCCGTGAGTTTAACCCGTACCGTCACGGCTTGACGAGATAGTTCGTTCGTTTGTGAACATGTGCCGTTACTATATATCTAAGAGACTGAGGCAAGCAATAAGATATATACGATCACCGCAATGTGCAAAAGAAGTAGCCTTTGCTGTGTGCGACCAAAATTGCATGATCAAGATTCAAGAGTAGCACATACTTCCCTCAACCTAGCGAACTAGAACACCACCAAGCCAACCCCATCGACCTGTTGGCTCTCGACACCCGGAGGCTCTAGCGATGCTGCCAATACGGCAATACCATGGTCGCTTTGGCCTAAGGTTTTCCCCTTTGTAATCTTTTTTTATTTTTAAGTAGATCATAGCACTCCTATATTTTTTTTTTTTAAGAGTAGCACATACTCTGTTCTGACAATGGACGCTAGGGAATAACTAATTCCAAGAATATCATCGTTGCCAGAGCATCAATCTTACCTTATTTGACAAAACCAAATGACGGGAGAGGAATATAACTCTAGTACCTACCACAAAAATGTCTTCATCACTCATTATGAAACAGCAAACATGACAGAAATATCAAAAATGCAACATACCAACCAGAAGGCCAGAACGCACACACTCGAGGGAGAGAAATATAACTCTAGGACTCTACCACGAAATGTCTTCATCACTAATGATGAAACAAGAAAACATGACACAAATATAAAAAATTGCAATGCAACATAACAGCCAGAATGCCAGAACGCACGCACGTCAAGAGTGGTTCATGGATGAACAAGACGTTTTTCACATGGTACAGAATTCCTCGGGTCCAAGTATTTCGGGGCGGCTGAAAAGTAACATACCCGGCCTCTAGACACATCTGGAGTTATATGAATTTTAAAGTAAGATAATCTCTAAACACATCAGGAGTTATATCAATTTTTGATCGATGTAAAATTGCAGCAGATGAAGTAAAAATTTTGCATGGTTCAAATATCCTCATGAGAGGATAAATCGGTGATTTAAGAGCACATGAATCAATCAATTCCCTGTTGCATGTGGTGGCAGAGAGCCCCAAAATGAGACCTTAAAAATCATCGTCATCCTCCTCAGCCATGTGTTTTGCCAGTTCCTCCTCCTGCTGGAGCCTCTCCCGGCGCTTTTCAGCACTCTCCTTTTCTTTGTGAGAATTTGGCGGGAACCTCATTGCTTTGACTGCCTCGTTGTGCATGTTGAGACAGAATGCAATCCTGGAGTTGAATGCAATCTGTGGCTCATTTGTCGAGTAAACATCACCAGTTTCTTTCGATACCATCCAGCCATTGGCATGGTCTACGGTGGCATCAATTGCACCATCTCTTATTGCCTTGGCTACAATGCTCTCTGCATCAGCAACAGGGTTCTCAGTGTCTAGCCTGAGCTTTTTGGCAATGTCAGCAAGGGAGATCCGTGAATATGAAATACTAATATTGCGCAGTCCAGTTCGAATGACATTGTGGCGCAGCCTCACAATCAGATTGTGTGTCCTGTCTGCACTGAAAGTGCTCGCAAATTTGTCTGCGACAGCCTTAAACAATTCAAGATCCCCAATTCTGACAGCCTACAGACCACAAATGTAATAACGATTAAAATCGACATATTTCAATGATATAGCCTAATGTTTAAAGAATGACTAGTTACTCACATTTGTAAGCTCAAAATAAGGTGTCAACGCTTTCTTCATTCCTTTTTGCATGAAAACAGTCCTCTCTGGAATCTCCCCAAGAAGTAACCTTACTATGATAGCCCATTTATTGCATTGAATCCGAAAACCACGAGCTGTTGTCGGTGCCTTTCGAGCTGCTTGCAGGAGACTTTCTTTAGCATCTGTGTATTCCAGCTGAATTGTCCTGATTTTCCCCAAGTAGAACAGGTATCGGCAGAACTGCGATAGAAAAACATGTTACTATCTCAGTATAGTCAGCCTATAATACAAATCAGGTGCTAGAAAATCTCAATCTTCAATCATCACAAGCAATCACTAGAATGAAGGCATCTTAACGAGGTTAGTCAACAAAAAAAAATGATATAGGAAGAGGAATTACTTGCTGATTGGAATGGGCTTCAAAACGTGGTGCCTTTGACCTAAGCTTTTCTGCCTGATCATACAGGTTATAATGGAGGTAATTGCGAAGGAGCAGGTTGAGCAGAGTTTCCTACAGTAAAAAAAAACAGACACATTTCCATGGATTAGTAGAGTTTCACATCATAACATTTAATCAGTAAGGACTGATAAATCATTAGTTCAGAACTACCTGACCAAGCTCATCATGGTGTAAAGTTGCCATTCTGTGTAAGGCGAGTAAATTCCTACATAAAGAAGCAAATAAAATGAGGGTTAAGAAAACAGGATAAATGGAAACCAAGGAGATACTGGGAAAACATTACGATTGGCTTGACACTGAGAAGTGGGAATGACTGCAAGAGTTCACATACCCTCGGATTTCGGCGAGACTGTTGGTAAGCTCATGCACATAAGAATAATAAAAGTAAAGTCTAGAAGCCAAAACGTCAACAGTTCTCCGGTTCAAGTTTTTCAGGCGAGCAATGCTTGCAGTTGCACATGCTTTAGCCTACATAGAAGTGGAGAGCTTCAAGCTAATATGTTTTATAAAGAAAGAAAGAAAATCATCAGTTCTAAGCTAAGCATACCCCATCATATTTCTTGTGATCAATGAGAAAAATCATGACAAGCAAGTAGCAGTATATTTCAATCTCAGGAAGGCCTTGCTTGATTGAAATCTGAGTTGATGGAGCCGGGGCATCAACATCCATCTCAGCATCATCTTCCTAAAATGTAATACAGTAAAATATGAACATCAGGATTTAGGATATTGAACTCTCACCAAAAAAAAAATCAAACTCCCTTGTCCTATCATTTCATATACCTAAAGGAAAAAATGTCCTAGCCTCCTAGGCTGGTGGAAGGCACAAAGTCTAACCCTATACTATGAAGAACATACCAGGAATCTAGATTGACCAAATTTCAAAATCACACAGCTACAAATGTATTAATACATTATTACATTTCCACTGTATCCTCAACATACTGCAAAGCTGCGAGCACCCACATACAGAGAGTGACGGATAAGCTGCCAAAAAAAACAGATGATGCTTTTGAAAGTTCAGCCACAAAATGGATAAATCCAATCACTAGTCAGCATGTCTAGTGCTAGAGGTGCTTACCAAACGCAAACCAAGAAATTAGCCATATCATATTATGAACTTATTCTGAATAAAACTAACAGCACCGTATTGATGTCTCCAATCCAAAAGGCCGTAGAACAGTCAAATTATGTGCAGCTAAATCAAATATCCATGGTTAGCATCATTACTGCCAAGGTTTGGGATTCCAACTTTGCCCAAAAAATGTGTCCCTCCCAGAATTATCGATTTACAACTCACCATTCTGAACCCAAATTTTCAATTTTCAAATCTATATGTTTGTTCTCCTGGTACCCCAGTCATAAAACGGGTGCTGCAGGAATTATACACATCATGCAAGCATGCCCACTTGTAAATCTTGAATTGCAATAGCTATATCTAAGAAGTAGTAGTAACATCATGCTGAAACATCCGCATGTACACTCTAATTGTTCTCGTGTGGGGTGATACCAGTAGCAGTAGCCGCAGAAATAATAGTAGCAGTAGCCGCAGAAAGAATTTACCTTGGGGAGGAGGGAGGTGAGGCGGGCGTAGGCGTCGGAGGAGGCAGGGAGCGCGAAGGCGAGGAAGGCGGAGACGTCGCGCGCAGCGAGGTGGCGGCGGAGGGCCACGGTGAGGCGGACGGCGCGGGAGATCCGGCGGACCTCCTTGGACAGCGAGCCGGCCTCGATCACGGACGCGACCTCCTTCAGATCTGGGGGCGCGGGCAGAGCAGAGCAAATCTGAGGAATATCGCGGCGCGGGGAGGGGAGAGGAGAGCTGGGGTTTTGGCGAGGGAGGGAGAAGCTTACGGTGGAGGGTGGTGGGCGGCGGCGCCGCCGCGGCGGGAGGGGCCTGCTGGGGCTCGGAGTCGTTCATCTGCACGTCTTCCGGCATCGCTGCGGCGGCGGCGGCGGCGTAGCGGGTGGGTAGATCGAAGCCTTTGCTCTTGCTCTTGCCTTCTGCCTCAAGAAGGTGCCTTGCCTTCCCAGTTGGGTTAACTACCATCCGATTTTGTTCAGTTTTCATGTGTGATTTTCTAATGCATTCAAAATAAGAAAGGGGCTTACGGAGAGAAAATGAAAAATTTGACATATGTCACTATAAAGTTGTAATGATTTTCGAAGTATGTCATCATAAAATAGTTTATACAGTACATGTCATCATAAAACTTCACTTTTTCAATAAATGCCATTATGGCTCTTTTTATTTTTTTTCTGATGAAATATCACACAAAACGTATTTTGCATCATATTTACTTCCAAATACTCCCTAAAATACATGAGTTTCGCATGTCATCTTCTATCTTCTTCTTCCTTCTTCCCTTTCCTCTCTCTTCTTTTCTCTTCCTTCTTCAGCGCACTGCATGACCTCCTCCTCCACGGCGCTGGTGACCCATCACGACGGCAACCAGCGACCTCTCCCACATCTTCGACCAGCCTCCCTCCTATCCTTCCCCCAAATCTTCGGCCACCAACTTTGGCGGCCCGGCCTCCTCCTTCCTATCCTCTCCCCGTCTCCGACACCTCCTCGAGCTCCTCCATCCTACGTCTCCCCCCATAGTCCCAAATCCGAGAGGGGTTTAGTGCAACGGCAGTGGCATGAGGTTCCATCCACGCCGCCATCTCTCTCAACTCCGGCGATGGTGAGCACAAGCAATTAATAGGGGTGATGGAAGCGAGCATGAGCAGGAGGAGGTGGTCAACCACGACAACGGTGACCATCCGAAGTGCCTCCATGTGTACACTAGAGTTGGGAAAGAGAGGGAGAGGGAGCTAAAAGTTGAAAAAAGAGAGGGACAATTTGGTCGGTGATTATACCCATGTCTTAAAAAAAAGGATAGATTTTGTTCCAACCTTAACACATCCCAAATTAGCAAATCTGGTTTCTTACGTGGCGAACAAGAAGAAAACGAGAAAATTACATGACGATTAGTTCATTGGACTATTGGGGCTTGTGGGCTGCCCCTATCGAGTCTATTGTCCAAGCATTTAGGCCTTGTTTGTTGAGAACATATCCGGTGCAATCTCCGTTCCCGTGCAACCACCGTGCAATCCAACTAGCAAAAGTTACGAAAAATTCTAAAAAAATTTATACATGTACTTCAAGTCATACTCCACCTATATATAAAATTTCATGTTAAAATTCGTTATATTTTAGCAGTAATAAAAAAAGAAAATTCTGACAGATTTTAGAGTATAAATGTGTCAGAATTTTCTCTTTTTTGCTGTGTTTTAAATATAACGAATTTGAACATGAAATTTTATATATAGGTGGAGTATGACTTGAATTACATGTATAAATTTTTTCAGAATTTTTCGCAACTTTTGCTAGTTGGATTGCACGGTGGCACGGGAACGGAGATTGAACAGGATATGTTCTCTTGTTTGTTTCAGATTAATGTAGCGTTGCGTTATACTGTAGCAAATTTGTGATTCCCTCAAAATACGTCTTAAAAAGTTCAAAAAATTATGAAAAAATATTTTACAAACTTTAAGAAGTACTATTTAAAACCCCACAAGAATGACTACAAAACATTACATCGTTTGGCTTATACAAAAATAACAAATTTTTATTTAATTTAACTTAATTTAATTTAATCTAAAACAAACAAAGCCTTAAACACTACTCCCTCCGTTTTAAAATATAAGACGTGCATGTATTTCAAAATGTCAACATTTATAAATTTTGACTAGTAATTAAGCTAAAAGCATATATGTTTAGTCTTATGCATATGATATAGTTGGGTTCGTATTTAAAAATACTTTCATATTATGCTAATTTTGTATTTATTGATGATATCTTGTGAAAGAAATTAATGGTCAAAGTTATATATATTGAAGATCGTGTCAAAAAATTATACGCCTTATATTTTTAAACGGAGGAAGTATATATATACTATGTTCCTCGATTGCTCTTTTTTTTTGAGAGGGCTCTCCTTACAGGGTATGGCTGTAGTATCTGTTCTAGTGCGAACTCAACCCCCCCCCCCCCCCCCCCCCCCCCACACACACACACACACTCAACACACTCCACGCACCAGACTGGACCTAAACTGAATAACGTCGCAAGCACCACGAGGCAGGCTTTTATTTGCCGTAGAAAAATCAGGCAGATGAGGAAACCAGGACATATCGAGGATCAATCCCGAGTTGCCAGCGCGAGCAACATCGCTGCTGGCCAACTGCGCAGCGCATAGTCCTCTCTATTGCTCTTTCTATAAGTGTTTTTTTGGATGGGTGCATTAATTAAGACAGTGATAAAAAAAATTCAATAAAATAAGTGGCATGTTTTATATTTTAAAATAATTTTGCTGAAATTATATGCCCTATAATTTAAAATGGAGGGGGTATTTGCTAGTGTTAGTGATCGTCAGGGGTGGGACGGGTAGAGCTTGAGTAAGCATCCGTATCTCAAACCGGTAGTAATACCTCGTCACCGGTTTGCAGATAACTACTAGAGATATCCGATAGTAAAGTCCGCTTCTCTAAGCCGTGATCGTACCTACTTGTCATAACAAAAGAAAAAAGAAAAAAAAACAGCTGGCTGGTCACACTTGTCCTTGCAATGCATAATACTTATGTAGTATGAACACACAAATTTGGCCCATGCCAACTCCGTAACCAAACTACACCAGAAAACCGCACAGCAAAAACCAGTTATGCGATCAACTATATGCCATCCGAATGCTTGGCTGATCCACCCCATTTCTGAATCCTCGAATGCGCCTCGCTCGCCTGCACATACATACATATGGTCATGCATTCAGAAGTCAGAACCATATATAACCCATTTGTCACAAGCAAGCAGAGATCAGTGTCCGAATTGATTAATTGGATGAAGCTAGAATTGCATGCACTGATCATCCGACTGATCTCACCTCCTTGTTCCAGTTGGTGCGCAGCGTGATGGCGACGAGGATCTCGGTCTGCAGCCCTACCCCCGTCAGCATGCCGCCCCACATCCCCTGTGCATTCAGCAGGTCAGCAGCAATCGCCGGAATGACATGACATTGACACTGATAAGCTCTGCTGACTCTGATGGTTTACCTATAACCGTCGTAAGGCCTTTCAGCTTATTTGCTATTAAGCCTGCGTCATACAACCAGGTATGTAGTTCGCTAAATAATAAAACGTATGTCTGTATGATACTCGGCTATGTATTGCACACACTAGAGTACTGATCCAGGGTCTAATGCATGTGTACAGCGGCTCTCTGATAAGTATAAAAATGAGAGCTGACATCTGTACATAAATTACATTTTGGGAACCGGAGGGAGTATGTTTTAGGACCAGAGAGAAGAGAACAAGCTTATGTTAGATTGGAAGGGCCTCCGGCAACAAATGGACATGACACCTCTTTTTCTTAGAAATTGTGCGTTTGTAATGATAGGAGAAATTTTAAATTTTCTATTTTTGTATCACGATGTGTACTTGTTTACAATTAATAAAGAATGTTATTTGTGGATCACAATGGGCACTTAGATACAGTATTTGAATTATGGTACTTCCTGATCACTATGTGCATAACCTGATGTTTTCTCTGTAAGGCCTTATATGAAATGCTCACTCTATACTCCGGATCTGGGGGTGGTAAGCAGATATGCAGATTTTGGGTTGTAAGAAGAGGAGGATTCAACTGCCAGCAGGTTACTAAGAAGGTCACTACATGAAGGCATGGAAAAACACAATATTCTAGAAGGTAGAGGCATGAGGGGAAAAAAACACAATGCTATGACGCCGTACAAGGAGGCATGGAAAAACACAATTCTGTAAGCTGTTAGGGGATGATAAAGCTTTGATAACAAAGAAATTCCATGTGCTATCAATTGTGTTGCGAATGAATGTTACGTCCAGTTTTTAATGAGTTTTCATGACCTCAGAGGATCAGATTCGTGGCTATATGGTGGAGGGAGATTTTTCTGAGATTTTAAAAGAGTTTAAGTGAGGAGGTGGGTTATGCTGAATTGGATGACTACAGTTTATTTTTAGCACATTAGCACCTCACCACTATTAGCACCGGATACGTTGCCCATGATAAATTCTTGCTACATATATCCTCCAACACTATTAGTAGTCCTTTATCGCTTTGCTGTTTATATATATATGTGTATACATGCGAAGATTATCAACATGTATCCCAAAAAACAAAACACAAACCATCTTACAGATTCTCAACACAGCTACAACTATTGCATTTGAGATGTTCATGGAAAAGTATATGTTCTTCTGGGTGCTGCTTCTCGGATGTTTCGTAATCCATGCAAAATGTATGTTTCCTGCAAATATAGCACATCCCTTTCTTGCTCGGATCCGACTGATTTGTGTTTCGTTTTTTACCAAAAAAATGGCACTGACAAAGCATCCGAATAATCATTTTTTAAGAGTAAATTGCACGAACGGCCGACGCCAATCGCGAGGATCAAACCGAGAGAAGGGGGATCGACAGCCTATCCCGTCCAACGTGTCCAGATTTAACTCGCGCATCCACGTCATGTTGCCAGCGTGTCTAAAAATTAGTCCACCGAGCATATTTGAACTATACATGCACACATTTGACAACTTGATGTATGTGTATGCATGTTTTGCAAGTTGGACTAAAGTGATACAACACAACAAGTGTTGTATGGTAGGTTCAATTTACTCTTTTTTTTAACTACATATCATCTTCCGCTGATAGGCCTAGGCGTGGATGAGATGGACAGCCAGAAGATCAACATTCCCCCGGGGCCACTATGCGTGAAGAAACCTCTTATTGGCTGCAAAGTTTGTTGGTGTTGTGTGATCAGTGATGGTGAATGTTGGCGTAGAGAAGAGGACTGCAGGGAAAACTGCCCCACTGCCCGTTCACCTCCGGATGTGGTGGTCGCGCCTCCCTCATTCCCTACCTTTAGATGAAGGAGATCCTGTAGTTATTGTTTCGTGAATGAATTACATAATAACTCACATAAAAATAAAATATCATATCACTTTTTTATGACCCATATGTTTTTCCTTGTCCTTAGCCCTGGTATCTTCTCAACTATGTTATGTCTCCACGTTCTTATAGCGACCATGCCCAACATAGTCTAATTAATAAAGAACCTTGCTCCTACTTTATTGATATTTGAGAACTTGTCCAAAACCCTAGCTTAGTTAATTATAAGGGGAACCAACCTTCCTCTGTCGAAGTAAGAAAAAACCAGGCAGACGAGGAAACCAGTGCGAGCAACATCGTTGCTGGCCAACTGCGCAGTGCACAGTCCTCTCTATTGCTCTTTCTATAAGCGTGTTTTTTGGATGGGTGCATTAATTAAGACGGTGATAAAAAATTCAATAAAATAACAAGCATGCTTTATATTTTGAAATAAATTTGCTGAAATTATATGCCCTATAATTTAAAATGGAGGGGGGTATTTGCTAGTGTTATCGATCGTCAGGGGGTGGGATGGGTAGAGCTTGAGTAAGCATCCATATCTCAAACCGGTAGTAATACCTCGATCGTCACCGGTTTTCAGATAACCGGTAGAGATATCCGATAGTAGAGACCACTTCCCTAGCGGTGATCATACCTACTTGTCATAACAAAAGAATAAAAGAAAAAAAAACAGCTGGCTGGTCACACTTGTCCTTGCAATGCATAATACTTATGTAGTATGAACACACAAATTTGGCCCATGGCCCATGGCCAACTCCGTAACCAAACTACACCAAAAAAACCGCACAGAAAAAACCAGCTAGGCGATCAACTACATGCCATCCGAAGGCTTGGCTGATCCGCCCCATTTCTGAATCCTCGAATGCGCCTCGCTCGCCTGCACATACATACATACATACATGGTCATGCAAGCAGAGATATATCAGTGTCCGATTTGATTAATTGGATGAAGCTAGCATTGCATGCACCGATCATCCGATCGACTGATCTCACCTCCTTGTTCCAGTTGGTGCGCAGCGTGATGGCGACGAGGATCACGGTCTGCAGCCCTACCCCCGTCAGCATGCCGCCCCACATCCCCTGTGCATTCAGCAGGTCAGCAGCAATCGCCGGAATGACATGACAATATTGACACCCTCTCGCCGCCGGCGACGACGACGGAGACGATGCATAATGTCGGTAGTGTACGTACCTGGACGCCGCGGTGGAGCGGGAAGGCGATGAGGTAGCCCACGGGGATGCCGACGCCGTAGTAGCAGCCGAGGTTGATGTAGGCGACGAGCCACTGCCAGCCGGCGCCGACGGCGACGCCGGAGAGGACGGGCTGGACGCTGTTGAGGAGGAGGGTGAAGGCGAAGACGACGCCGAGGCTGGCCACGGCCCTCACCACCTCGGGGCTCTCCGTGAAGGGCACGCCGTACACGTCCCGGAGGAGCAGCACGGCCACGAAGAAGGCGGCGCCGATGGCGACGGAGGACAGCAGCACCACCAGGATCGAGAACTTGGCCGCCCGAGGCCTCCCCGCGCCCAGCTCGTTCGACACCCGCACGCTAATCAGCAATTAATTAATAGCTCGATTTGATTAAATTAGGAAACTTTTAATTTAATTATTTGTGGATGCGGTTAATTAAGAAAGAAACCTGATGGCCGCGTTGAATCCGAAGAACACCATGATCTGCCACCCGAACAGGTTGGTACTGCAACATGCATGCAATGCGCAACAGGTCAGCACACTGTGCGTGCCTGTGCGTATGAAGCCTGAGCTTACTGTGGCAACTGCAATGATCGATCAAGGAGACAGAGACGCAGCTGCAAAGCAATATATGGATCAGTGATCATCTCACCAGATGGAGACTGCGGCGACGGCGACCTGGGCATTTGGCAGGTTGCCCACGATGACGATCAGGAACATGTAGAACCAGAACTCGAGGCTGAATTAGTCCGTTATTCATCGACATGCATGGCAAAACATGTATGGTTAATCACGTACGTAGCAAGTACCAGAACATTTGAAGCACGTAGGTATAGATGGCCAAACGGGCCCGGCATGGCCCGGCACGGGCCCATTTAGGCACAGTCCGTTTAAGCCCGGCCCAACACGGCCCGTTTAACAAATCGTGCCATCCCGTGTTGGCCCATGGGCCGAGGTCAAGGCCCAGGCACGGCACGAGGCCCACTTATCCGTGCCGGGCCGGCCCGGCTGTGCTGTAGCCAGACTCAAAAAATGCCTCGCGGGCGCGAGGAATCGAACCTGGGACCGCCTGAGCACGCAGCGCAACTAGGTAGCACGAGCTAGCCATCCCACCGCAACCTTGTTTATGTTTATACTAGTCTATGCTTCGGTCCAGACACGGCACGCCACGTCGTGCCAGGCCGGCACGGCCCGTTTATTTTCGTGCCGTGTCGAGCTCGTGCCGGACCAAAAATGCGGACTTTCATGCCGGCCCATTTGGCCAGGCCCATCTGGCCATCTATACACATAGGTAGTAGTTAAGCAAGTACCAGAGCATGATGGCTGAGCCGAGGGAGAGGCGGGCGAAGCTGACGAGTCCGGTGAAGGCGAGGCAGTCGAAGCCGTTCCAGGCGCCGGGGCAGTAGCCGAAGAGGATGTAGGCGAGCTGGCCCAGCACGACGAGCCACCAGGAGGCGTTGAGCGCGACGGCGAGGCCGGCGAGGCCCATGCGGAGGGGCCCGACGAGCAGCCAGGTGAGGGCGACGTGGAAGAGCAGCGCCGCCGCCGACACGGCCGCCATGGCCATGACCTTGCTCTGCGCCTGCAGGAACTTCTGGATGGGGAAGTTGAGGGCGTAGGCGAAGAGCTGCGGGATCATGTAGAGGGAGAACCTCCCGGCGAGGGCGGCGATCTCGCCGTCCTGGTGGAAGAAGCGCAGGATGGGCGTCGCGAAGAGGTAGAGCGGCAGCATCAGCGCCGCCATGGCCGTCAGGATCAGCCATGCGCGCTGCAGGTACACGCCCAGCATCGGCAGCTGCTTCGCGCCGTACGCCTGCCCGCACAGCGTCTCCAGGGCGCTCCCCATCCCGTACTGCATGGCAAATAGCACACATCGAATCAAAGATTAAGAGCATGATCGATCCATGGCGATCTAACTCCGGTCATTTCATAGCTACAGTAAATAAAATAGGAAAGATGAAAATAAATATAGATGAGCATGAGATGAACAGTGCTAGCTAGCCCATTTAAGTTAGGTCTGATACTCTGATCTGATAATGCCTCTAATTAGCTAGCGATCGCATGTTCCGGCCGATCCGGTTTCCATGCATGTTACTCAGAGTGATCATCTGCGACGCGACAAGATCCTATCAGTCGCCCGTCATTGTTTAATTTCATCACTATCACTGTCCGACACAAGGACGGACCTAGCAACGGGTCTACCCACCTATCATTTTTTAGGTATGAAAGAGAAGAAAATGAGTCTGAAGGTAAAAGATAACCTTGTTAAACCCTCTACTATTTTATTCTGTGTCCGCCCCTGGTCTGACATATTGGTAGGTAGCTAATTACTGGCCGGGCCATATGGAAGCTTGTGTTCCTGGCAGGCAGACAAATTGATTGGACCCTGCACGACACCTACGATCCCTACCATGCCAGTCACGCGAGCAGCAGCTGCAGCTAAGATGGGTTAACAACGACGTGAAGATTATTAAGGACGCGACTGCGAGCCGAGCGTGGCTCGGTTGATCGATCCGTGGCGCGGGGTGCATGCTGATTCGCCTCCAGATCGCGAGCTCGAGGTTTGACCGTGGCAGTTGAACGCCTGCATATGACCGGATGGATTTAATGCAATCCCCGTACGTGTCCACCTTTGATGGAAAAAAATAAAATTACGCGACTATACCAAACACTATACCGCTTTAGGTTAGGATTCATGTGCGAATCTAGCTACAGAAAATTTACAGCATCAATTACGGTGTGCTAAAACACTTTTTTTTTTAAAAAAAAGACCGACTAGAACGCAGGCACCTACGTTTTATGTTTCGTGCAGGTGATCCTTTTTTCAGTACGATTGTACAGAAATTTCACCGTATAGAAGTACTGAAAAAACAGTAAAAAAAAAGTGAAAAAAACTGTGTAAGCTACCAATCGAGCAAATTAGAGAGGTAGAGAACAGTAGATCGACGGACCGTTGGAGCAGGCGACGGCGGCGGCCTCAAGCAAGGCGGCCCGGCGTTCACGAGCACTTAGCAGTGCACGGCGCCGCGTTTGCCGAGGAAGAGAAGGGAGGCTAGCAGCGACGTCGGCGACACAGCAGTTGGCCACGTCGGCGACGGCGGGCAGCGTCCTCGACGGGCGGTGGCGAGCGAGCAGCGACGCCCGCAGGGGAGCAAAAGGGTAAAAAAAAAGTACTTTCTTTTTCTATGTCTGTTCATGATATTTGAAGTACCTGTTTCGGATTTTTTTGTCCATCGTAGGACTAAAAATGTTTTGTAACCTCTTTTCCATGACATATATGTCTCGAAAAGCACTTTGGTAATATACGGTTTTTAAGATTTTATAAATAATTTACATTGGTAATTAGTGGTCAAATTAAATTTGTATTTAGTAGATCGTGTCAATATTGTGCAAAATGCCATGTTTTTAAGAATAGAAGGGGGTACATAAATTCTAAAAAATAATGAAAATAAGAGTCCACGTTTGATTAAAAAATATTTATATACAACATTAGTTGAAAATAAAATAATAAAAAGAGTCCAAATCAACTAAAGACTACAAAAGAGTCTATATCAACAATAATAAAATAGAATAAAAACCAATAGAAAAAGAGTTTGTATCAACTAATACTATAAAAAAACCCCATATAAACTACCATAAACAAATGACATTTTATAAAATTGGAATAAAAATAGAGAATGAGTCCATATCTACCACTACAAGATTAGAAAGCGGTCCATATCAACTACTCCCTCTGCTATGAAATAGTAGTCATCTTAGGGCATGTTCTCTTGGGTTGATCTGAATGGCTGAACAGCTGAACGACTAAAATGTCTGAACTTTGAGAGCTTTTCAAGATAGAATCGAGATCCGAACCCCATATCGTTTAACTTGTTTTTTAAAGTGTTAGGACATACCTTCGTGACAACGAAAAAACTAATAAAAAAATTAAAGTTTATGCTCTTTTTGTATAAAGATAAGCCATTAAACTGTTAAGCCCCGAAGAACTAGCCCTTAGATTTGTGTTAAGTCAAAGTTTTAAAATATTATAATAAAGAACTTTTCAATTACTTGTCGACTTCTTTGAGTTTACCATAATCAATATAAGTACAAATAGTGTGCGCTGGATACCTTGCTCTTGTTTAGTTTACGTGAGCAAACATGATGGCTCGATCTTTTGACTTCAATGATAATGTAATAGATTATTTATAACGCTTTGAGGCCTCATCAAATTCGATCGCTGCCATATATGCAAACATGGTACGAGGCCTTTTTTTTTTTTAAGGCTCGATTAGCACTGTCATTGAAGCTAGCGATGGACGCTCATGTAGCATCTTCATTAACTTTGTATATATGCAGTTTTTTTACTTATTTGATTTATAGAATTAAAAACCCTGATATGTGAATGCATGACCGGAGCTAGCGCGACCAGTTCGATCAGCAGCTGGTTTGACTTGAAGGAAGCAGATCCGAGGCATTTTCGCACAAGCTAGCACTCAGCTGGCAGTTTAACTAGTTTATACCCCGATCGTGTCAGATTGATCGATGCTAGTGCTAAAAAAGAGATGGATTTTGGGATCGATGATATATATATAGAGTAGTACTATATGTCTAAATTTCTGCAAACATGTTTGATACACTACATCGATCAAATTAAAGGCCATCGATCTATCTCCCGTGATAAGCTCAACGAATGATGTCTAGCCAGGTAGCTCAGCAAGACAGTAATATATGGTACCCACTGCGTTAGCATATCCGAGCCGATTTCATGAAATAGATAGATAGATAGATAGATAGATAGATAGATATATATATATATATATATATATATATATATATATATATATATATATATTTGAGTAACAACGTCAAAACCACACAAAAAAGACACCACATAGGTGACAGATATTTTGTACCCGTCACTCAAATATACAAGAAAATCACACCATTAGTCTCCAAATTCGTTTCGCCTGTGCACATAAATCTGTAGGTATCGAAACCGCTTATTTAGGTACCTAAATTTGTGAAACCGTTACAATTAGGTACATAGACTGGCTTTTTAGCCTTTTTTGTGATGTGTACTGGCATGTCAGCGCCTACATGATATTTTTTCTTTCTTATTTTTAATATGAGACCTACTTTTAATGGAGGAGAGAGAGAGACAAAGAGGTGAGAGGGGGAGAGATGACAAGTAGGTCCCACATTAAAAGTAAGAAAAAATAATAAAAATGCCACATAGGCGCTGACATGGTAGTACACAACACCAAAACAGCTTAAAAACCAGTCTATGTATCTGATTGCAACGGTTTTGTAAGTTTGGGTACCTAAATAAGCTGTTTCGATACTTACGGATTTATGTGCACAGGTGGGACAAGTTTAGAGACTAAGGGTGCAATTTTCTCAAAATATACAATAGTAATGGATCCCAGCAAAACCGTCACTTATGTAGTATCGACCCGAATTTCTAATCCACTCAGGTTTTTTTGTCCGTTGGCGTTCGGCGTGATGACCTCCTCCCCATTCCTCCCATTCACTTCTCTCTCGTCTCCTTCCTCGTTCAATCCACACGCCTACCAAAGCCCCCCAACCCCCGCCGCCACAACCACGTACCACCACCATGCACCACCACGATGCCCTCCGATCAATTGTGGTAAACCCTAAACCGAACAGTCACCGATAAATCATATCAACCATGGGTCATACCCGTCACTGTTGACATTCCCGGATGACGGATACGTAATTCGTCGGTTATGATCTGTCACCATGGCCGGTCCTAACATTTTGAGGCCCCGGTGCGAAAGCATAGCAAAGTTTCAAATGGGGCCCTAGCCCCTAGATACAATATTATATAAAACAATTTCATTTTTTTTGTAATTTTTTTGCTGCTTACATAAAAAGAGCAATCCTAGAAGACATAGCATCAAACAATCATGTACAAAACTAAAAGAAAAAACAAAATAATATTAAACCAAACCGATCTCGTGGTTGTGAGCCTGTGGCCTGTGGACGGTGGACCGACAACCAACGCGCAGAGATGGGAATGGGATCAATCACTATCTTGATTCTTGAATCTTGATTATCTTGAGTCACGAAGCCGAAATGAGGAAAAGTGGAAAACCAAGGCAGAGGAGCGAGGGCTTTGCCAGATCTGAGAGAGACAGAAGGACCGAGGTCTGAGGGAGATTTGCAAATTGGGATTGAAAGGAATGAACTTGCTGCCTATTTAAGTAGAAAGGGCCTGACCGTGGAATGGATTGAAGAACAGGGGGCCTTCGCCTTGCACCTGCAGGCTGCAGCCTCCGAGGTCCGAGCCTCGCCATTGTGCGCCGCCGGAGCCCGTTGCCGTCTTGCCGTTGGCGTTGGGAATCGGCATTGGGGCCGTTGGGCATCGGGCGTGCAGGTTGGCTGCTGCCATGCGAGTCGTCGGCGGCGGCCTTGAATCCAAGCGACTGAAGACGAGGAGCCGAGGAGCCAGGGGATTAATTGGGGAGGAGGCTGGAGGCGTGACCGCGTGAGGCAAGTGAATGAGACGAGGACATCGAGGGATTTGCGATCTGCAGGACGCAGCAAAGATCGATGAGTTGGCTGGGAGCGTGGGAGTTGGCTGGCCAGGCCCGGCCTGGGCTGGGCTGGACTACTAGTACCTATTACCTGGGCTGGATTTTGGGGCCCCATTAACTTGGGGGCCCTGTGCGGTCGCCCAGCCCGCACAGGCCCTGGGCCGGGCCTGTCTGTCACTATCTTAGGATTTTCACGTAGTGAGTTAAATAGTCTAGTTAATTAGTTACGTGGAGTACCACTATCAAGTTGGAAGCTAGCGAGTATGTGTAGTGTACTTGCTATATATATGCTTGACCCAATTAATACTCCTAAGACAACAAAAATAATATATATCTCCTATCATGAAAAAAATCATTGATTGATTTTGAAGACGCTTTAACCATTCATCTTATTCAAAAAAGTTATGTAAATATCATTTATTTTGTTATGATTTGCTATATTATTAAATGTATTTTAAGTATAATTTATATTTTTACATATTTGAACTAATTTTTTGAATAAGACAAATGGTTAAAGGCGTGACCAAAAGTCAACCGCCTTTTTGTGACCGGAGGGAGTAATAATCTACGTACCCATGCAATATGGCCGGTCAGCTTCCTAGTTAATTTTAATTATTCCCTCATCAAACCACAGATATCAACTTTGACTATGAATAATTTTTTAAATAAAAGGCATGTGTTATGCCGATGATCATTGAGAGGAGAGAAAAACATGAAATATATGGGTATATTTTTAAATATGTGCATATGAGAAGATTTTATCGTATATTCATTTTGAAAAGTACGTCCGTAATGTTACATTTTTTCAAGTAACTTGCAACAGTATTTATATATTGGTAAAAAAAAGTTTATCTTGAGACATCTTTCGATGTTCGAAGGACACATATTTGTGGTCAAGGGAGTAAAGAAGGCATCTGTCACTAGCTAATTTGTCAGGGCTATGCATGGGTCGTAATGAAATTTGACACGAAATTAGGGCCACGTATACCATGATCCCGAAGGCGAGGCCGGCGACGACTTCGTTCTCGATGGAGACGGCATCGAGGTCGAGCGTGGTGAGGTGGCCGGCGAAGACCAGCGTGACGGCGCCGAGCGAGTACTGCGCCAGCGACGTGAAGATGGCCGGCCCCGCCAGGTACCACAGCCGCCGGTTCTCCGCCGCCGCGTGCCGCGCGAACGCCTCCACGCTCCGGATCTCCTCCAGGTCCTCCTCCGCCTTCCCGCCGCCGCCCGCCACCAGCGCCTCCCTCAGCTCATGCTCCTGATCCTCGTCTCCTCCTCGCCGGCCGCCGCCACCCGCCGTCGCCGCCATCTCGATCCCTCGAGCTCAATGGTACGAGAAGGATCCGAGTAGCAGCAGCAGCAGCTAAGCTCAGCAGCCACTGCTCGAGCTCAATGATTGACTAGCTACCGTACCATTCGGCGATGGAGAAGCTAAGACGGATGAATTAAGACGGAAGTATCATGTATATACGCGCGCTCGAGTGCGACGTGGCTCGAGCTACCTCGCACACGCTTGTCGTCTCCAGCTAATTGGAAATGGCGTGTCCTGGACTGGACATACGATACCATATCACTTGAGAGTGCATTTAAGTTTTTTTTTTTTTTGTAGCAACAGTCGCGCTCGATCGATCGTGTGTGTCTTCTTGACCTTTTCTCCTACTGGGAAGTGGGAATATATATAATGTATATATGTGTGCATGCATCGATCGATGGCAATATATATGTGACGCGGCTGGGGTGTCTGATGATCCGCCCCCACATCGCGAGCTCGAGGCTTGGCCGCGGCAGTTGGGCGCGTGCATTTTGCGGGGTGGATTTAATCCAATTTCCGTCTCCACCATTAATTGATGGAAAAAATAAAATTAAGGACGCGACTATACCAAACACTATACCGCTTTAGGTTAGAATTCATGTACGAATCTAGCTACAGAAAATTTACATCATCAATTACGGTGTGCTCATACTCTTTTTCTTTTTTAAAAAAAAAGTACTTTCGTTTTTCTATGTCTGTTCATGATATTTGAAGTACCTGTTTCAGATTTTTTTTCCATAATAGAACTAAAAATATTTTGTAACCTCTTTTCCATAACATATATGTCTACAAAAGCACTTTCATAATATCACGGTTTTTAAGATTTTATAAATAATTTGTATTGGTAATTAGTGGTCAAATTAAATTTGTATTTAGTAGGTCGTGTCAATGTGCAAAATGTCATGTTTTCAAGAACTGAAGGGGGTACATAATTTCTTAAAAACAATGAAAATAAGAGTCCACATCTAATTAAAAGAAAGATTTATATACAACATTAGTTGGAAATAAAATAATAAAAAGAGTTCATATCAACTAAAGACTAAAAAAAAGAGTCCATATCAACAATAATAAAAATAGAATAAAAAACAATAGAAAAATAGTTTGTATCAACCCAATGCTATAAAAAGAGCCCATATAAACTACCATAAACAAATGACATTTTATAAAATTGGAATGAAAAATAGAGAATGAGTCCATATCTACTACTGCAAGATTAGAAAACAATCCATATCAACTACTCCCTTTGTTATGAAATAGTAATCGTCTTAGGGCATGTTCTTTTGAGTTGATCTAAATGGCTGAACAGCTGAACGACTGAACTTTGAGAGCTTTCCGAGATAGACTCGAGATCCGGATTCATCTCGTTTAGCTTGCTTTTTAAAGTGTTACGACATGACCTCGTGACGCAAAAAAACAGACCAAAAAATTAACTAAATTGTATGCTTTTTTTGTACGAAGATAAGTCATTAAGTTGTTAAGCCATTAAGCTGTTAAGCCCTGAAAAAATGGCCGTTAGACTTGTATCATAAGTCAAAGTATTAAAACTTTATCCATAAAAAACTTTTAAATTACTTGTCGACCTTCTTAGAGTTTACCATAATCAATATAAGTGCAAATCAAGTGCTGGATGCCTTGTACGTGTTTAGTATCTGTGAGCAAACATGATGGCTCGATCTTTTGACTTCAATGATAATATAATAGATTATTTATAACGCTTTCAGGCCTCATCAAATTCGATCGCGGCCATATATGCAAACATGGTTTCCTCGTGGCCTTTTTTTTAAGGCTCGATTTGCACTGTCATTGAAGCGATGGACGCTCTTGTAGCATCTTCATTAATGTTGGTGTGTATTGGGCCTGGGCCTTGAGTAGCCTGGCCCATGTAGTTTCTACTAATACTTCCCTTTTGCAATTCAATAAAATTATTCCCTAAACCTTCATGGTATCAGAGCAATAGGAGGTCTAGGGTTTCTCTCTCTCCCTCTCCTCTTCTCTCCGCTGCGCCGCCGGCGACGGCTCCGCCATGGCGTCCACCTCCTCCTCCGCCGCCATGTCGACCTCCCCGGCGATCCCTCTCTCCTCCTCCACCGCGCCGACCACCTCCGCCCGCGGCCTCTCCGCCAGCAGCTTCCCTCCGGCGCCAGGGCGCTGGCCGACAGCTCCGGCCGCTGGCGGCTCACGGAGCCCTCCCAGACAGCGTCCTCGCGGCCGCCCATGCCACAGTGACGCCACCGCCCGCCTGCGACACCATTGCCGCCGCTCGCGCTTCGGCTCCCGCCGAGATCCGCGCCGCCTCGTCCTCCCGACTCCAGTCGCCGCCACCAAGTGGGTAGCCCTGTCGGACCGGTCCGCGCCCTTGAACAAGCGTCCGACGGCTGCCCACCAACCTCGCCGCCTCTGCCGGACCAAGTCCGACGCCCGTCGAACAAGGTCCGACAGTGCTTCACTCGGCTCTCGCCGCCCGAAGCTCCGGTCGTCCGACCACGCCGGCGCCGCCATCGCCCGGCTCGGCGCGACTCCACCCGTCTTCTTCAACGCCGCCCAGCGGCGTCCCGTCTTCTTCAACGCCGGCTAGGTCGGCGTCGGCGTCCCCGCCCCGCGCGCGTCCCTCTCCCCCCGCCTCTACTCAACGCCGCTGTGGCGGCGCGAGAGCCGTCGCCGCCAAGGTAGCGAGCGCTCACCTCGAACCGCCCGGCCGACGGCGACCCCCTACTTATACACTGCCGGCCACGGCTCCTTCAACGGCCGTTGGGGCGGCCGCTCTGGCCTCGGCGTCGGCCACGCCCACTCCTTCCCTGGCCCGACGGGCCTCAAGCCAGGGCGATATGCCACTCCTCACCAGTAGCCTTTGGGTGGGCCATCCACATCTAGTGGGCTACGCCATATTGGTGGTGGACCCCCTGAACTCCCTGCCGAAGACCCAGGGACTATTGCTACTCTCCACATGCAGGCCGTCGCCCTCACCAATGTCAAAGCGCTGGTCCCTGTGGAACTTGATCAGAAGAGCAGCAAATACACCCAGTGGCGACGTCTCTTTCTCGTCACTCTTGGTCGCTACGCCTTGGCGGACCATGTCACCCTTCCGGTCGGACATTGGGATGATCCGGCCTGGCGCCGCATGGACCACGTCGTCCTCTCCTGGATCTACGGCCGTCTCGCCCCCGATCTTCTCCTGGTGGTCATGACGTCCGACGCCACCACACGCTCTGTGTGGATCAGTCTCGAGGATCAATTCCTCGGGAACCAGGAGACGCGGCTTCTCTACGCCGAGACCGAGTTCCACTCCTTCGCTCAGGGTGACCTCTCCGTCACAGACTACTGCGGCCGTCTCAAGGACATGGCCGACACCCTCGCCGACCTTGGTTCTGCCGTCTCCGACCGCACCCTCGTCCTCAACATGCTCCGCGGTCTCAACGACAAGTTCGACAACCTCCGACTCGTCATCCAAACCAAGAGCCCGCTCCCGACCTTCGCCAATGCTCGCAACCAGCTGCTTCTTTGCGAGCTCCACCTCAACAACTCGCCAACTGCGCTCTCCACCGCCCTCGTTGCGGCTACTCCCAGTCCATCGGCCGGTGGATCCTTCGGGGGGAACAACTACAAAGGCAAGAAAGGCAAGAAGAAGGGTGGTGGCGGTGGCGGTGGAGGCACTGTTGGTGTTAGTGGTGGCGGTAGTGGTGGTGGTTGGGGCAGCGGTGCTACTGGCGGTGCCAACCGCCACAACAATGCTCCCCTGGCAGGTGGCCGCGGGACCACTCCTTCCTACCACCACCCCTGGACAGGCAGCGTCCAGCTCTGGCCGTTTCAGGGCCAGGGCCATCAGGCCCCGAGAATCCTGGGGCGCCCTCCAACACCGCACCCGTCCCATGCCCTCAACGTCAACACTGGGGCGGGGGGCGGTGGCGACTACGGCGTCGCTCCGCAGCCATCACCTACTCCTACGGGGTCCTGGAGTCCGATGGTGGGCGCCTCTTGGGACCAGCAGTCCCTAGCCAGCGCGTTCAATACCATGACACTCACCCCGCCCTCGAGTGGCCATGAGTGGTACATCGACTCCGGCGCCAGTTCCCACATGACGTCAGATGCTGGTAATCTCACCTGCTCCTACCCTCCCACCTCGACTTGTCCATCCAACATCGTCGTTGGCGACGGGTCTCGTCTCCCTGTCACTTCCACGGGTCACCGCACTCTTCACTCCACACATAGGCCGCTTACTATTCGTAACGTCCTTGTCACACCCACACTCATTAAAAATCTCATTTCTGTTTGTCAGTTCACCACCGACAACCAGTGCTCCATTGAGTTTGACCCGTTTGGTTTCTCTGTGAAGGACCTTCGCACCAGAGCATCATCGCCCGTTGTGATAGCTCAGGGACCTCTACTCATACTGCTGAGTCCGATCCCTCATGCCCTTGTCACGGCACACCTTCCTCCGAGCTATGGCATCGTCGTCTTGGGCACCCAGTCATGCCACCCTTTACATTTTAGCTAGCTAAATGCATTATCACCGTAATAAATCTAAACCGGATATTCTATGTCATGCGTGTCAACTTGGTAAACATGTCCGTCTCCCTTTTGCGTCGTCAACCTCTCATGCCACTTGTGTTTTTGATTTGATACATTGTGATTTGTGGACGTCCCCTGTCGCCAGCGTCTCAGGTTACAAGTATTATCTCATAATCGTTGATGACTGCTACCATTTCATGTAGACCTTCCCTCTACGTCTCAAGTCCGACACGTTTCCTACTCTCTCTCATTTCTTTGCCTTCGTCCGCACTCAATTTGGCACCACTGTCAAGTGTGTCCAAGCTGACGATGGCCGTGAGTTCGACAACTCCTCCTCTCGCTCCTTTTTTCTCACCAACGGTGTCGCCTTTCGCATGTCCTGCCCCTACACCTCACCCCAGAACGGTAGGGCCGAGCGCGCCATCCGTACCACCAATGATGTCATGTGCTCCCTTCTGTTCCAGGCCAGTGTTCCCCCATCATTCTGGGCGGAGGCCCTCCTCACTGCCACTTACCTCATAAACCGGCACCCCTCTTCCACTCTCACTGAGCCAACCCCTTTCTTTGCCCTTCACGGGTACCATCCGTCTTATACCCACCTACGCGTGTTCGGTTGCGCCTGCTATCCTAACCTCTCTAGCACGGCCCCACACAAACTGGCACCGCGCTCCTCTCTTTGTGTCTTCCTAGGGTACTCCCCACATCACAAAGGGTATCGGTGCGTGGATCTTGTGTCCAACCGCGTTATCATTTCTCGTCATGTCATCTTTGCCGAGTCCACCTTCCCGTATGCCTCCAGTGACTCCGGCTCGTCCTCCCCGGACGATCTTGACTTTCTCACTGACTACGCCGGCTCTCCTCTCCCCATAGGAGTCCGTGCTTCATCTCCCTCTACAGGTACCTCGACGGCCGCCCCTGCCCTGATGGCGGTCACGTCGGCCGCCCCTACCTCGACCACGACCGACCCTGCCCCGCTGGCAGTCACGTCGGCCGCCCCTTCCCCACCGTTACTCACGTCGAGTAACCCGGTCACCGCTGCCCCTATCGGACCACCACCGTAGGTTGTTGCTAGCGGTGACCGCTCTGCCAGCTCCTCACTCAGGGATTGTCTCGACCCGCCTGCGGCCACCCGGCCACCGCACAAGCCACCCCTGTTGGTCTATCGCCGCCGCGGCTCTTCGTCGACTTCCTCGTCCGGCACCATGGTGACCGCTGCCCCTGCTGGGTCCTCGCAGGATGTTGCTAGCGGTGCCCCTCTCTCGGTGATACAGGCTCCCCCCGCTGCCCCTGTTGGACCTCTTCCTCAAATCATTGCCGGTGAGCCCTCCTCGCCATCGCGAATGACCACCCCATGGTCACTCGTCTCAAGTCTGGCACGCAGCTCAAACCTCGGGACCGCCTCAGCCTGCATGTCTCGGCGCTTCCTCCTCCGCCCATGTCAGTTCGTGCGGCTCTCCTCGATCCTAACTAGCGGGCTGCTATGACAAGGGAGTTCGAGGCCCTCCGCGCCAACGACACATGGGATCTTGTCCCGCGGCCACCTAGGGCAAACGTGGTCACCGGGAAGTGGATATTCAAGTACAAACTCAATGCTGATGGCTCTCTTGACCACTACAAGGCTCGCTGGGTCCTCCGTGGTTTCACTCAGCGTCCCGGAGTTGATTTTGATGAGACATTTAGCCCTGTCGTCAAGCCAGCCACCATTCGGACGGTCCTCTCGCTGGCTCTTTCCCGTGGCTGGTCCATTCGTCAGCTTGATGTCAACAACGCCTTCTTACACGGTCTGCTTGAGGAGACAGTCTACTGTGCTCAGCCATCAGGGTTTGTGGATATTTCTTGTCCCAATCACGTATGTCGCCTTCACAAGTCCCTCTATGGTCTTAAGCAGGCACCGCGGGCGTGGTACAGCACAATCGCTTCACATCTCCGATCACTGGGCTTCGTCGATGCCAAGTCAGACACTTCGCTGTTCATCTACCGAAAGGGCTCTGAGACGGCGTATCTTCTGCTTTATGTGGATGACATCGTGTTGACCGCCTCCTCAAATGACTTACTCAGGCGCACAGTCTCAGCCCTGGAGCAGGTATTCTCTCTCAAGGATCTTGGACCTTTGCATCATTTTCTTGGCGTCTCAGTGATCCCGCAGTCCGGCGGCCTTCTTCTCTCCCAGCGACAGTACATCGCCGATGTCTTCGCTCGTGCAGGCATGGCTGACTGCAAGTCATGCTCCTCTCCAGCCGACACGACCTCCAAGCTGTCCGCAGCCGGTGCCTCGGTTGCTGATGCGACCCTTTATCGCAGCTTGGCCGGTGCTCTTCAGTACTTGACGTTAACCTGTCCGGACATCACCTATGCCGTCCAGCAAGTCTGCTTGTTCATGTACGACCCCCGGGAACCGCACTTTGCTGCTCTTAAGCGGATCCTACGGTACCTCCATGGCACCTTGGAGCTCGGTCTTCTGATTCGTCGCTCCGCCCCGACGAGCCTCACTGTCTACACCGACGCTGACTGGGCAGGCTGCCCTGACACCAGGAAGTCCACGTCGGGATACTGTGTCTTCCTCGGTGACAATCTGGTGTCCTGATATTCCAAATGCCGAAGATCTGATCTCCGTTCAGCGCGGAGGTCGAGTACCGCTGTGATCGCTAATGGAGTCGGCGAGACTGCCGGCCGCCCGGCATGCTTCAGAGCTGCGACACCCCTCTGAAGGCCACCCTCGTCTACTATGACAACGTCAGCGCAGTCTACCTCTCCACCAACCCAGTGCAGCATCAGCGCACCAAACACGTCGAGATTGATCTTCACTTCGTCCGTGAGCGGGTTGCTCTCGGTCATGTGCATTTCATGCATATCCCGACGTCATCTCAGTTCGCTGACATCTTCACCAAGGGACTTCCCAGCACTGTCTTCATCGAGTTCAGGTCCAGTCTCAACGTCTGTGCACCGTCCGTTCAGACTGCGGGAGAGTGATTGGAAGAGTGCTGACTGTCTTTTTTCACCTTTTGGTCGTCTTGTTTTTGACCATGGGCGAGTGCTCTACGATTGTCTTGTACCAGTCTCAACGCCTTGTCGCCGCTCAGACTGCGGGGGAGTGTTGGTGTGTATTGGGCCTGGGCCTTGAGTAGCCTGGTCCATGTAGTTGCTACTAATACTTCCCTGTTGCAATTCAATAAAATTATTCCCTAAACCTTCAATTAACTTTGTATATATGCAGTTTTTTTTACTTATTTGATATATAGAATTAAAAACCCTGATTTGTGAATGCATGACCGGAGCTAGCGCGGCCAGTTTGATCAGCAGCTGGTTTGACTTGAAGGAAGCAGATCCGAGGCATTTTCGCACAAGCTAGCACTCAGCTGGCAGTTAATTAGTTTATACCCCGATCGTGTCAGATTGATCGATGCTAGTGCTGAAAGAGAGGAATTTTGGGATCGATGAAATATATATAGAGTAGTACTGCATGTCTAAATTTCTGCAAACATGTTTGATACACCACATCGATCAAATTAATTAAAGGCCATCGTCGATCTATCTCCCGTGATAAGCTCAACAAATGATGTCTAGCCAGGTAGCTCAGCGAGACAGTAACTATATATGGTACCCACTGCGTTAGCATATCCGAGCCGATTTCATGAAATATATATATATATATATATATATATATATATATATATATATATAGAGAGAGAGAGAGAGATTTCTTAGCGTGAATTTGAGTGTACGGATCCTCCGTGAACTTGACGGGTTTTGAAATTGAGAACTTTAGTGATCGATCCAAATCGTTGATCTTGTTAGTCATGTCAAAGCGTAGCCACCAACCAAGTTTGGTATTTTTTCAAATTTTTTGCTATTTGTTTTCTAATTTTGAAAATCGACTTTAAAAGCTGATTTTCAAAATTAAAACAAATAGCAAAAAATTCAAAAAATATTAAACTTGGTTGGTGGCTACCTTTTGACATGATTTAACAAGTTCAATGGTTTGATCGATCACTAAATTTCAATTTCAAAACCCATTGAATTTACGGAGGCTCCGTCACTTTCAGTGTACACTAATCTCTCTCTCTCTCTCTCTCTCTCTATATATATATATATATATATATATATAGGAATATTATTAAGGCTCCATGGAGCCTAGGCTCCTTGCTCATCAACCGTTAGATCATTTGATAGATCGGCATAGTGATTAGCGGTATACCGCTTTCTTGCCTGTTAGTTGAATGGCAGCCAATAGTATTTAATCAACGCTTTAATTACGAAATTTAATGTGATGCCATGATTTTGGGGATATTTAACCTCGTCTTCTCTCTCTCCAATTTGATTTTCACCAGATCCAAACCAAATGACCGCAGTGTACCTCGGCGAGCTCCTCCCGGCATCCGCATCGTCCGCTTCACCCACCGCCTCCGCATTGTCGCTCTGAGCGGCGCCCGCCAACTCCACCAACCCGGCGGCGTCCGCCACGAACCGGCTGCGTGTCGTCCGCGCCGCCACCGACGCCGTTGGCCTGGATCCGGCCACCACGGACGCCGCCGCTCCACCAACCCTCGCCGTCCGCCACCGACCCAGTGCGTGTCGTCCGCGCCTCGCCCGTCCTCTCTCCACGCCCGGCGGCGCTCACGGGTTTTGGCGGCGCACCCTTGCGGCGGCGGCGGACCCGCCGACGCAGCGCGCGGCCTTGGCGGCGCAGCCATGCATCCGCCTCCGCCCTCGTCCTCCATGCCGACGGCACTACGGGGCCTTAGGCGGCGGCGGCGAACCCCCGCCGATGGCGCTGCGCGGCCTTGGCGGCGCACCTGCCTCCGCCTCCGCCCCTCCACACCGACGGCGTGGCGCGGCGGCGCACCCGTACGGATTTGAATGATTTTGGGTATGAGGTTGGTTTGGGTGCATGGATTGAAGAGCTTGATTTCGTGCGGGGATTTGAGTGTTTTCGGGTATGAGATTTTCGGGTATTGATTTGGGGCATTTGGAAAGCATCTGGATGAGTATGAATCAAGCATCTGGAGTAGTATGTAGATGATCATGCGACGTATATGACTCTGTATGTAAAGCTTTGTATCACTTTCATTCAAATCTTTTGCTGAATACATGTTCAAATCTGTTGCTGAATCTGTATGGAAGAAGCGCAGCGTTTGAATTTGTTAATTAGCTTTCATTTTGGTGATGAACCATGAAAAACTTTGATGCGTACCCAATTTTTGAATCACCTACGCTGTTCTTCAATTCATGAATATGTGTATACTTTTTATCTGTATTATCAGACTAAAAAAGAGACTAATTGTGATCTGATAAAAGAATTTATGTTTAATTTTATCTGTATTATCAGTCTAAAAAGAGACTAAATGTGATCTGGTAAAATATGTATATACTCCTATGTTAGTTTATCCATATACACGTTTCAGTACAAGAGTGTATATTGAAACAGAAAATTTGTGCATAAAAGGTTTTGTTACTGAGATTTCATATACATGTCGCGTATACACGTGACTAATAGAGTATATACCTGATTAATCAGGAGTGTATACATAAAAATATACACGCTGAAAACATTTGGTTCTATACACTCTAAAAGGAATCAAAATTAAAAGTATATCCATCCGTATATAGTCATCTCAATCCAACGTGTATATGAGATTTATTTAAGCAAGTACATGACATGATTAAGAAATAAATTAATAGGTCATTAAGGAATCAATTAATTGCTGCGTTCGAATTTCAAAGTATCCGCATGATATCTGATGATCTTAACGGGTATCAGCATGCAAAACCGTTAATCAAATGATACTCTAGATGATAAGGTATCAATGGTGGATCGCAATGGAGCCTAGGCTCAGGCTCCATGGAGCCTTGAACGAGCTTCCTATATATATATATATATATATATATATATATATATATATATATATAGAGAGAGAGAGAGAGAGAGAGAGAGAGAGAGAGAGAGAGAGAATGCTAGCGTGGACCCCAGAGCACGGATCTCTTCGTGCTCCCAACTCGTTTTCGAAATCCGAGATGTCTAACAACTGATCCGAACCGTTGATCTTGTTCGTCTCACTGAAATATATATATATATATATATATATATATATATATATATATATATATATAGGCGTCGAATAGGACTCCATGGAGTCGATGCTCCATTCTTTGTTGCCGTCGGATTTCATCAAGATTCGTGCACACAAAGTAAATACATGCACAACAACATTATCATTTGCTATACAAAGGTGTGAATGTAATAACTGCGCAATTAATTATTTTCAAATAAGGCACGAAGCACAGGCTCTATGGAGTCCCAGATACTTTTACTATATATATATATATATAGAGAGAGAGAGAGAGAGAGAGAGAGAGGGAGCGTGCACCCGAACGGATCTCTCGTGCTCCCAACTCGTTTTCGAAATCGAAATGTCTAACAAGCGATCCGAACCGTTGATCTTGTTCGTCTCAACGAAATGTAGCCCGATAACCAAGTTTACGTATTTTTTGAATTTATTTACTATTTGTTTCCTATTTTCAAAAATCAGCTTTTTGGAAGCGATTTTTGAAAATAGAAACAAATAGTAAATAAATTAAAAAATACGAAACTTGGTTATGCTACATTTCAATGAGACAAACAAGATCAACGGTTCAATCAACATCTCGATTTCAAAACAAGTTGAGCACTGAGATCCGTGGCTCTGAACGCTAGCATATATATATATATATATATATATAGTAAAAGTATCAGGACTCCATGGAGCACATGCTCCATGCTTTGTATAGAAACAATTAAATGTGTAGTTATTGCATTCACACCTTTGTATGGTAAATGACAATGTTGTTTTGTATGTATTTACTTTGTGTGCACGAATCTTGATGAAATCCGACGGCAACAAGGAATGGAGCACTGACTCCATGGAGTCCCATTCCTATATATATATATATATATATATATATATATATATATATATATATATATATATATATATATATATATATATATAGAGAGAGAGAGAGAGAGAGAGAGAGAGATCCTAATCTCCCCCTAGATGTAGCGCTACACCTGGGTCGGTTTGGAGCTAGCCGGTTAGCCCAAACCAGGTTCCCAGCATTTAATTACTTTCAAAAAACGGATCTGGCAGTTTAAATACCTCGTCCCCACGTTCTCCTTTCATTTTCTCTCTCCTCTCCCCATATCCAATCCGGCTGCCGTCCTCCTCCCGCGCGGCCGCCTCCTCGCCAGCGCCCTCGCCCGCGCCGCCCGGGGAGGGCCGGCGAGCCCTCCCGCCGCCCCGTCCCGCCCGCGCCGCCGGGAGGCCGCCGCCCGCCTTGCGCCGCGCCGCCTGCTGCGAGCCCGGCCTCAGCGCCGCCTCGTTGAGCCCAGCGCCCTCGTCGCGCCCGCCACCCTCGTCCGCCGCCACTGCGCCCGGCCTCCGTCCCCGCCAGCGCCGCCCGCCGGAGGGTTGCTCGCCAGCGCCCGCGCCCGCGCCCGACGCCGCCCGGTCTCCTCGCGCCCGTCGCCCAGCGCCTTACCGCCTCGCGCCGGTGGCGCGCCGCTTAACGCGCCGGCCTCCTCCGCGTTCCGTGCCGCCCAGCGACCAACCTCCTCGCGCCCGCGCCAGCGCCAGCCAAGCAAGCCGCCTCCTCCGCGTCCGCGCCGCCCAGCAGCGCTTCGCCAGCGCCGCCCGTCCTCGTGCGTCCGCGCCGCCCGTCCGCGCGCCGCCCGGCACGCCGCCCATCTTCCTCGCCCGGCGCCGACGCCGCTTTGACAGCCGCCGTCTCTCTCTCTACGGCGTCAGCCGTCGTCTCGCCCTCCCGTGTCGGCGCCGCCTCGCCGAAAGCACGCACCACGGCCTCCCGCGCCGACCTGCGCCCGACACCGTCCCGCCTCCCGACCGGAGACGCCGCCCGATCCGTCTGCTCCGGATCGGCGCCACCACGTCCGTCCGCGCCGCCAATGGCACCACCTGTGATTACTTAGGGATTGGTTCGGGATTACTTAGAGGATTACTTAGCGAATCCACCGGATTACTTAGGATACCCGCTGTGAAAATATACATTTACTTTGCATTACAACAAGTAATGCATAGTAATTAGGTTTTGGCTGCTTCTTTTCACTTTTATATGTATGCATAATCAAAAGTAATAGAAAATTCGGATTTCTTTCTTATTTTGGTTCGAGAAATATAATTAATGAAAAGTAATCCATTTGAAAAAGAAGCAACTCAAAATCCAAATAAACCGACATGCAAACCCACGATTTTAGGGCAGTTAATGCCCCCACGATTCTAGGATCTTGCCTCCTAGCGAATTACTTTCAGTGCTGAAACATGTTCATTTCTATTACTTCCGATTACTTTCAAAAATGCGACCGTTTACTTCCGAGTTTGGTGGCTCTTGCGGTTATTGGGAAGGCTCGGATGCAGATTAACAATCTACCCCGGGGTATATATATATATATATATATAGAGAGAGAGAGAGAGAGAGAGCGTGAACTCCAGTTCAACTCCAGAGCCTCCGTGAACTTCGACGGGTTTTTGAAATCCGAGAACTTTAGTGATCGATCCAAACTGTTGATCTTGTTCGTCATGTCGAAAGGTAGCCACCAACCAAGTTTCATATTTTTTCGAATTTGTTTGCTATTTGTTTTCTAATTTTGAAAATCAGCTCCACGACTATTTAGAAGGCTGATTTTCAAAATTAGAAAACAAAGTTATTTTTATTGTACTATAAACAAAGTTATTTTTATTGTACTATAAACAAAGTTATTTTCAAATTTTGAAAATCAGCCATCTTGGACTATAAACATGAAATTAATACATGGGTATATTTTTAAATATGTGCATATGAGAAGATTTTATTGTATATTTATTTCGAAAAGTACCTCCGTAATGTTACATTTTATAAGTAATTTGCAACAGTAATTATTGGTAAAAAAAGTTTATCTTGAGACATATTTCATGTTCGAAAGGTCAAGGGAGTAAAGAAGGCATCTGCCGCTAGCTAATTTGTCAGGGCTATACATGGGTCGTAATGAAATTTGAAGAGTGAAAAATCATTCCTGGTTTTAATCACGAAATTAATTAGAGCCAGGTATACCATGATTCCGAAGGCGAGGCCGGCGATGACGGAGTTCTCGGTGGAGACGGCGTCGAGGTCGAGCGTGGTGAGGTGGCCGGCGAAGACCTGCGTGACGGCGCCGAGCGAGTACTGCGCCAGCGACGTGAAGATGGCCGGCCCCGCCAGGTACCACAGCCGCCGGTTCTCCGCCGCCGCGTGCCGCGCGAACGCCTCCACGCTCCGGATCTCCTCCAGGTCCTCCTCCGCCTTCCCTCCGCCGCCCGCCACCAGCGCCTCCCTCAGCTCATGCTCCTGATCCTCGTCTCCTTCTCGCCGGCCGCCGCCACCCGCCGGCGCCGCCATCTCGATCCCTCGAGCTCAATGATACGAGAAGGATCTGAGTAGCAGCAGCAGCTAGCTATATAAGCTAAGCAGCCACAGCTCGAGCTCAATGATAGACTAGCTACCGTGCCATTAATTCGGCGATGGAGAAGCTATATAGCAAGGACGGATGAATCATGTATATACGCGCGAGCGGCTAATTTGCCGGTCGCCGTCGAGGTTTTAAATTGGAGAGGGAGAGCGACGTGGCTCGAGCTACCTCGCACACGCTTGTCGTCTCCAGCAAAATGGAAATGGCGTGTCCTGATCTGGACATGCGATACCATATCATGCACTTGAGAGTGAATTTAAGTTTTTTTTTTCTAGCAACAGTCGCGCTCGATCGATCTGCAGCTAATATATGTGTGCATGCATCGATCGATGGCAATATATATTATCGACGATTGATCTGCAGCTAATTGTCCCAGTCGTTGACTAATCGTATCAGCGATTGATCTGCAGCTAATTGCTCTCGCGCTCTGCATGCGCGCGCGATGGATCGAACACCATTTGCTAGCTACATGGTTCATGTATGCGCGCGCTTAATATAATATAGGGGGCGTGTTGAATTGATTTAAGACTACTAGCTACTGGCTAGCGACCATCAATTGTTAATCCATGCCACGGTCCTCGTGCGCCAGCAATAACATAAAAGCGTGGTGTTCTGCGTATTTACGCGGCTAGTTTTATTTGATATAGACTCGTTTTTTATTTTGAATTTGTGCTTTTATTGTAGTTGATATAGACTTGTTTTGTAATTCGCTATAATCTGATCCCACTATAATCAGCGATGTAGATCTTTTTTCTATCCGATTAACATAGAAATTTCTTTTAATCCAACATGGACTCTTATTTTTGTGTAGCGGATATGACTCTTTCTTTTAATCTAACATGGACTCTTATTTCTATTTTTTTATTATGAATTTCTATATATACTACTCTCTCCATTCTAAAATATAAGGCGTATTTTGACTCCACAAAAGTCTTTAAAGATAGACCGTTAGATTCCTCTATTATATATTATGAATTGTTATAATATAATATTGTATCAAAAAGTGCTTTAAATATGAACAATTTGGTACAACTTTGGTATATTAACGATGCATATTATTTGATTTAATTTCAAAAATTACAATTTCAAATATCAATCAAAACTTATCAAATGTTGTAACATGGAAACATTGTTACATTGATTTTTCCCCTTTAAAAATAATTAATATCAATTAAACTCTAAATGCAGGGGGAAATATTAATTTTAAAAAGAAGAGTCTCGACGGCCAAAGGTCAAACAGTCGATAGAGATTTAATGTAGTATCGACGGCAGATCTTCGGGCCGTCGATACTGTACTTCCCAGGAGTTGCGTAGTCTCGACGGCTGAAGTGAGACCGTCGAGACTACATTTTTTGAAGAAAAAAATGTTGTAAATGGTAAATTTAAAAAGAAGTTTATCGACGGCATAACGATGAGCCGTCAAGACAGATAATGCCGTTTGGCTACTTTGACGTCTTAGTTTAATGACTCGACGGTTTTTTTTTAGCCGTCGACACTAGTGTGCCATGCTGCTCTATATCGACGGTCTAGTTTCGGCCGTCGAGAAATATTGTACTGTGTCGACGGGGATTTTATGGCCGTCGAATGACATTTGGGCGCTCGAAACTGTATCCTTTTCCTGTAGTGTATGCAACAAATTATTACACCATCATGTCGTAATATCTAGCTAGCCACGCAAACTTAATTACATTTTTTTGAAGCAGCAAAGAGCTTTGTATTCATAGAAGTCAAAAAAACGGAAAAAGGTCAAAGATACACAAAAGGGAAAGGAAAGAAAAAAAAAGATTGCACGTGAGTATTTAGTACTGGTGATCCAAACGGCATGCAGCTATTTACCTAATTAATAACCTGGAAGAGGAAGCTGGCCTGGCTATGCGCATTTCCAGCCTTCAATACATGAGACCGATCGAGATCTTCCATGCCAACTACCACGTACACACCATATAATATACTGTATCTCCTCTGTGGAAACCTGTACCAGATCGAGGAACAGCTTAAACATGAGACCGATCGAGATCTGAAAATTATTACGGCAAGCATCGAATGGATGAAACTGAGATGTGCAGTAACAACCATGCATGTGACAACTTCATAGAATTGGTATCTATATATAAAGTACATGTCTTTTTTTTTTCTGCTACAGCTAATGGCTAAAATATATATTGAGCTTGGAGAGAACTTCTAGGAGCTAAAACGTTTGATTCAACAAGAATTTGAGATCTCCGAGAAGAAGCTTCAACGTATTATAGAAATTAACAACAATACTGAAACATAGCATTATTCAATTGTACAGGAAAGCATCTATATATTGGCCGGTCATTTTGTATTATTTGAACGGTTTTAAAATGACTTATCTAACTAGAGCTAAAAAAACATCATTGTAAAGGTGAACAATTTACATATACTTCCAACAATATCATAGAAGATGCTTGTACATGAACAATCTTTTTGTTCTACCATATAGAAGACATTAATTTATGTACGTATATATTGTGACATATAATGCAATATAAGCAACAATTTATATGCAACCATTTATATATATACCGACTTTAGGTCCATTAGCCGACATGTGGGCACTACATATACTCCCTTGTATTAATCCTTGTAACACATACAACACATCGATACACACAATTCCAACACTACCCACCATCGTAGTACACCCCGAAAATCACAATTCTCAGCGAGATATGTCTTCGTCCAGAACCACTACAAAGCACGATCTTGATCTCGGCTTCTTCTCAAAGGCCTAAATCAGGATCTCCCTTGTACTCACATCTCATATAAGTAAATGAAGGCCGGGTAGACGTAAGGTATGCTATTACTTCCTCTGGGAAGGGTTTGGACAAGGGTAAAAACATTGTCTCCTTCATGGCTTATTCACCATCGGTCGAACCATAATCTCGTGAAAGAAACGATCAACTCAACTTAAAGACGACTCAAAACTCTCTCTCTCCCCATGTCACCTTGCGTTTTATGTAGCATGATATCGTACCATTAATTGTACATATATGCATGCTCGATCAAAACATTCTGACCAAGAGAAAAAGACTACGTACATACATATATAAATACTAGCTGAGTAAACGGGCCTGTGGCCCGTCGACACGAAATTAGCACTACATCTTTAACATATAACGGTACCATATAAGCCAAATCAACGAACAATCACACAAAAAAAAAGATTAAACCATAGATATACACAGTGGTTTAACCCGAGCAAGTCTATGATAATTGAAAGTGGTTCATAACAATTCATAAAAATACATTACTCGTACATGTATGTTTAAGTACCGTATAATATCTGATAAATGTACACTGCTATATTATATATTCAGAGTTTAATCTTCCTTGTAATGTCCTATAATAGCAAGCCAAGACCTCTAAATTCTGCTCTTTAGCAGCAAGACTGGAAGCAAATCCAAAATGATGCTACAATTTCCATCCTGCAAAGGCAACATCAGTATGACACATGCAGATGATCTAGAATAAAGAAAATCATTGAAAGCATTTATTTTCAATTTTTTTAGTTGGATCTTTCCAATCTCCAAATTCATTATAATGGTCTCGATGGCATAGGGAGATGTCACTTCAAAGTGCAAGGGAGATACTGCACGAAGGAATAGAAACACCAATTAACCTTATTGCAACAGCTAATGTGTGGAGCAACTAAACATGTCATCCGCCTTAAGATAAAAAAACTGGCAAGCTTGTTTTAGGATGTGGTAGGAAAAGAACATGAGAGAAGGCATACTACGTAGAAGGCAGGCGAATACAAACAGAAACATGACATCTGCCTTAAGATCAAAAAACTTTGAATAAGAAGTACCTGACATATTGTGTAGAAGGCAGGTGAATTCAAATAGAAACCAAGCTTGTTTAACGCCTACAAAGAATATAGAGCTAAGTGCTGCAGTCCTGATAAGAAGCTAAATCAGCTGAAGATGAGAAATGCACAACCCCTACAATTGGCAAGAAATAAGCAATTTTAGATAATAATGACATCACAAAAATACATATATCTTCAGATAAATATGAAACTTATCAAATAAAACAAATAACATATGTCATAAAGAAATTATCATTGTCCGTTACAAAACTATGCATATCTCGATAGTAGTCGGTCTATTGAAGGAAGACAATAATGAATGTGGTCATGTAGCCCTAGCTAAATAATATCATTTCATGATACAAATTAATATAACTGAAAGTTATTTCAGACTACAAATAGGGTATGCACTATGCGACCATGACACTTGTAAAAAAGGCTAACTTTGATAGCGACTCTTTTTGATCCCAAAGCTTCAACTTTTCATATATTAAACCTCCTAAAACCAACAAAATGTGTCAAATCAGCTGGCATGGTAAATGTTCAAAAGCAATAGCTCTTGCATAGTACACTAATATAAGCATATTTGTCAACACAACTGGTAAGACCACCAACAATATTTTTACTACAGATGCAAATTAAAGAGCAAGTATGTTGAACCAACTATAGAAAACCAAAATCAAGTAAATATGAAAGTAACTTGTCATAAAAACCTCTATCTGAATTTTGATTGGTGTACGGTACTCCATAAAAAAATTTCATATATGTCGAACCACGGTAGTCATGGTAGAGGAAGATTTTTAAGCTAGAACCCAATATTCTTTCTCAGTTGTGAGGCAATGAAGGATAAGCACACAAACTAAAAGAAATACGGTGCGAACCAAACTTAACTTATTAGTCCCAAACTCCCACATTTATGATATCCCATGATATAGGTTTCATCTACTGTGATATGAACAAATGTGGAACCGTTAAACTATCAAGTTCAATTGAAAGAAGCAGAACAAAAGGAATTTTATAACACTATAGAAAAAGTATATAAAATAAAGTAGGAAATTTCATCATATACAATAGCATATTATTTTATTAAAAAACTTATCGACTTGTTCAACACATCTACCACTAAGGATAACAACCTTCGTGACCTTGATGGCGAGAATTGATATAGTCCTATAAAGCTCAACCGGTATGCACTCCAAACAAACTTGTAAGGCAGACTCCAATTGATGATATAGCCTAGAGGTACATAAATAAACTATACTCTTTAAAGAATTTGAAAAGCGGTATTACTTGGTGCTTACATATAGAAAAGTTTCGATAGTAAAAAAACTTTTGAGGGTAGCTCTTGAGGTCCTTTATACTGAAGGAAGCGAATTTGCATTCATGATATTCCTTATGTGTCCACAACTGAATTAAATTTGAAAAGATACATTCACTAAAGTAGAGTACTGACCATACAGCATGATGTCTGTAGGATAATCAACCAAGGTTGTTATCTTGCTTCTCCAGATCAACTAACTGAACATCCAAATGAGATATTCAGCAATATAATATAATGCATGGGATTAACTTCAACTATGTAGTTGGCTGAAATATCCAAACCTGCGCATAATAAACGATCAAACAAAAGTGTCATATGCAAACTAAATATTTGCAAACTAATCCTCTCCTCTTTTATTCCATAAATAAATTTGTTGAGTCCTATTTATCACCTGGGCTGATTAAAACTGTAGAGCTCCACCATTGGAATCTCTTGCAAAAGATATTCAAAGAAAAACAATCAATTAAGGAAAAAACACGGTGGCCATATTATCGACCTCCTTACATTAAGATGGTGTGCCCAATTTCCAATTATTTGGTTAACCAGCTCAAGTTCACCAATCGACCCTCCACAATGAAATTCCAATATGACAAAGAAATGTACCCATGCTGAATAGCAAAACTAAAATTTGTTTAATGAAGGCGGGTTCAGCAAAATAGTTGATCCAATTAATTAGTTCTGAAAATAGCAGGAACCTACATAGATAAAAGTAGAAGACACATAAGATGTGGCTTGATTTCTTTTTCTAAACGAAAGCATACACTATTACAAAGCCCAATCACATATCGAACCACGGATAATATAGGATGCAAGACCCAAAATAAAAAAATAGCATAAGCCATACTCTGTACACAAACGCTCTACAAAAAGAATATAAGCCTGCTCACCTCTTGACCGTCATAGCTGCAAAGTATGGTATTTGTGACACCCATATGATGTATATTGCCCAATAAAGAATGTAACCTTTTTTTTTCATTGAACTCAATTGCATAGGCTATTCCTGTGTACAAAAGAAAATAGGATGCATGTATTTTATTTGGCTGGCAAATGGGTTGCAACTACAGTTGGCCAAATTACTCTGAAAAGGAAGAGCAAACGGTATCCAGACACAAGAGGTCCAAGACATGCCGTCTTTCTTTGAGCAATAAATCAATACGACATTTAAATTTGCACTACGTAGATAGAAGAATAAAGCTAGAAGACGCTATATGCATAACATAATGATTTCACATAAGGTCCGTACCCATCATTGCCGGTGAAGGACCGCACGCTGCCTTCGCTTCTGACGTATGAAGAACGGTGGAGCCAACTGCTGTGTGGGAGAGTCGGAGGCGCCGTCGACGAAGGTGGAGGACACGAAGAAGAAGCGGCATGTGCAACGGTGTAGGGAGGCGCTGCCGTGACGGAGGGGGAAGGGGAGATGAGACCTGAACCACGTCGCCACCCACCCTACAGATTTAGGGTTTGGGGAAGGAGAAGGGGAAGTCAAGGAGAGAGGAGGGGAAGGAGGAACAGGATGAGACACATCGTTGTCGATCTGCTTGCCTGGTGGCCGAATCCGGCGGAGGAGCGGACTAGGTGGTGCGAACAGGACCTCCGTCGCCAGATCTGGCCATCCAGAGCCTGTTGCCGCCGGAATTGGCCACCCAGAAGCCGGGATGACCAAATTTTGTGAGGAGGACCAGGCGGCAACGGGGAAAGCGACAACGATGATGCTTGGGCGAGAAGGAGGTGGGGAGTAACCGACGCGACGACGTGCCCTCCCTCCACATCTGGAAGCCAGCCGCCGACCGCCGTGACGCGCCTCCAGATCTTGAAGCCACCGCCGCAAGCCTCCATGCCGTCGCCGCTGCCGTTTTCGCCACCGCCGCACCCCCTCCGCGCCGCTGTGGCCGTCGCCACTGCCGCACCCCTCCGCGCCGCCGCCACCATCGGATCGCGAGAGAGATGTGGGGGGCGAGCGCCGGAGAGAGAGACCGAGGGCTAGGGAAGGGAGCGGGCGTTGGGAGCGAGAGAGATGTGGGCGGGGCGAGAGAGACTGAGGGTGGGAGCTGGAGGCGGCTGGCCCCGAGGGACCGGGACAGGTGGAAGACACCGCGAACGGTCGGATCGGCCGGGCGCTGCGATCGAACGGGCGAGGGAATTGGAGGCGACGTGGCAAGAAAGGCTGGGGGGCCAAGCCACGTGGCACGCAGAAGGAACCTCAACCCGTGCTTGTACTATAAGATGATGATTTCATATACATATGGATATGGCTCATGGATGGATGCGTAATTAATTAGTTGCAGATGCAAACAAAGAAAGGGGTTTCACTTCCGGTCCCGGCCAGGCCAGGTACGTACATATGCATTGCCAGTACATTTATTCCCGTGGAGCCCTACTCTGGAAGATGGAAATCTAACTTAGGCCTCGTTCTTTTCAGCGTATCGTTATGTTGGCGTATTACTGTATCAAATTTGAAAGCTCTTGAAAAGAGATCTAAAGATTATAAAAAAATAATAATAAAATAGTTTTAATATCTTTGGAAGGACTACTAAAAGCCACGAAAAAATCGTTACAAATCATCACAACATATAGGCTATATAAAAATTAACAAAATTTCTTCTGATATGCATCTGCAGTGATGATATCTGAAAAAGAACAAGGCCTTAATTGTCGACGTATTTCAGAGACGTATGTACTTAGGTACGTATACATACCATGGATCGATGCGCTAGCGCTATACGGCTATACCTAACACGATGATTTACAAAGATCACATGTCTAACTAGCTAGGGCAAGTCAGGAGAAGAACAAACAGGTCACCATAATTGGTGAACAGAAAACAATGCAGAAGGCTAGCTTAAGGCTGTGATAATTGATCATATATCTGCATGTACTACGTACGTACGTAGTATACAACAGTAGAACGCATGCATGTGGTCGCTCTGTCTGCAGGCGACCGGTCTCTTGACCGTCAGGCGTCATGAAGCTAGCAGATCGAAGTATATATATAGAGCACATGGCATATGCACACTCATTTAATTGATTAATTTCGTGGCACCAAAACACAGCTGCGACGATCAATACGCAGTACTGTGCGCATATATATGGTGCAGTAATTGATTAAGTGGCACCCAATTCACCAAACACAGTTGACGACGTTCAATACGGGCATGCACGTCCCCCAGCACGTACCCTGCACGCATCAATGAATGTCGTATTTTTTTTTAACAGTTGCATGTCATACGTACTTTTGATGGTATCTGCCGTCATGCAACCGATATGCATCAAGTAACAGCTAAATATATGGAGTATTACCGTACTAACACTATTAATTTTTTTGAGAAGAAGATAACAAACCATTCATTACCAATGCTTCACCCATACAAGAAGACCCTTTTGAACAAAGAAAATTACATCAAAGTCCCTCAAGGATCTAAACACAAACTCTGCACAGAAGCTCTCTCCTCTCCTCACTCCAGCCATTAGAACGAACTACAGCAAAGACCGAAGCATCCTCCGATTCAGGTCCAACAACCAGCTCCAGATTCGACGGAGAAGAAGGTCAAAACCAGTAATAGTCGATGAAGAACACACTTCCGTCGTCGGCATGGAAGAGGAAGCGAAAAACAAAGGAACACCACCGCCAGTCACCGTAGCCATTCCCAGAGGCACAAACGTCGGAGTCTCCCACAGCCACATCCCTAACTCACCTTTTTCTCCAAAAGCACAACCTCTGCACCACGGAGAAACCATGGTCCCATCATGTCGTCGAGCTCCCATCTCCGGCTGCAACAGCAAAGAAGAAGAAGAGACAATCATGAGAGTCCGAAGAGGAAATTCGGGAAGGAGCATGCCGAGGACGCATCTGCCACCTCCGACGAAACCTTGCCGGAAACGAACCACCACGCTGCCGGCCATCTCCCCGGAAATCCCTTATTTCCACTCCCTAAACTACATCTACACCTACCTTTGTACATGCCCCGACCCAGATCTGCTCCCTCCCCAACCCAGCGACGTCCCGGAGACCGGTGGCGGCAAAGGGGAAGGCCAGATCTGGACGGGGCGCTCGCCTCCCCTACCGCTCTTGTTTCCGCCGCTACGGGATAAGGAGCTCTCGCCTCGTCTCACACGCGACCCGCCGCTATTAGTTTGATCAACACCTTTCTACAACACAGTTGCCTAACACAATCAAAATCACACATTGGAAAATTTTATGCTCGGCGAGGGTGTTTCTTTCTCTAGTGAGTCAGGGTTCAGGTTTAATATGACATTGGGGCCTTGTTCTTTTCTGCTTAAACTAGCTAAGAATTCTAATCTAAAAAATTTGTAACTCCTCGAGAGAGGTCTTGTAGAGTTCAAATAATGTCGGGGAGTGAGTTTTCCCTTTCCCAAACAGTGAAACATCTCTTTGTGTTCCTCCGGTATCCATTTGCCCATTACCCGTAAACATACAATTACTTGGAATGATGGCGACACACCTGTGTCGGCGGCCGCTTGCTAGCCGTTGAAACAGGTAATTTTGGCCGACTAGTCATCGTGTCGGGGAGCACATATGTTGTCGGTTTGGAGTTAAGCCGCCGACACAACCCAAATTCCTTCCGTTGGATCTTCTGCCACCGACAGAGAAATTTCAGCCAACGACACTGATCTCGTTTCCTGTAGTGGTTGCCCGGTGGCTTGCTGATCAAGACATCAGAAGACCTGGCAGTTAAGTCTTCCTCCTTGTGACAGCTCGGCCCATGACGATGGAGCGCACTATGGTTATGCTGCCATGTCTGTAGTTTTAGGGATTAATTACTATCGAAAACACTTGTGGTCGGTCGGCGGCGGCGTCAATGCAGCGTCTTGTGACAGACGCCGCCCGACCAAGTGAGAGATGGGAAGGCCACGCTGCAGCCATCAAGTTGGGTCCCATAAGCATTTTTTCTTTTTATGGCCATAAATTTTGACTTGCTGCTCTAATCCACAAGCCGTTTGCACCAACGTGTTCCTCGTATTTTTACGAGCAAAACAAGATGTATGTTGCCATATAAATCCACAAACTTACTTGGTGAAACTTGGGTTTCGCCTATTGAAACTTTGGTTTCATACTCGTTAAACTTTGTCGTACTGTCAAGTTTCAACAGGTTTCATCCAAGTTTCTTCAAGTTTCATTGGGTCAATTCAAGTTTCATCAAGTTTCAATAGGTTTCATCCAAGTTTCGTCAGGTTACATTGAAATTTCATCAGATTTCATCAACACACGATCAAGTTTCATCAGCACACGGACAAGTTTCGCTAGTATAGGTGTAAGTTTCATAAGTGCCTCCTCCTAGGTTCACATAAAAAAAATGAAGAAGTGAAAAATCAAAAAAATTAAAAGTATTTAAAATGGGTTGCTCGATTTTAGAAGAATTATGAAATTTATTTCACACATTTTGAACACTGTTTGAATTTTATACAAAAATCAGAAGTTTAATTGAAAAATTGATCAACTGCACGGCTAACAACTCCGCGCTGTCATCCGATGCACGCGGGAGCGCGGGCTACGGTTGGATGCGTGCGGTGTCGGCGATCGGACGGACGACGCTGGTCCTACGCGGGCGCATCCGAACGGACGTCCGACGCCTGGCGCTCGCCAATTACTATATATGTTTATATTTTGGGATTATTTTCGTAGGGTTAGTATAAATTTACCCTCCTGCGTGAGGTTAGGGCATCAATGATTGATCACTCAATATAATCAGCGTATTTTTAGACGTCACACACACCACACCTTCATCATTCATCTCGAGAGGAACCCTACCTAGGTCTTTCTCTCGTAAACCTCTTGTATACCATGATCTTCTGATTATAGTAAAACATTGAACGCAGCACAGAAAGTCAGAATATCTTACTTTGATTAAACATGTTGCAAAAAATAGACGGGGAAGGATCGATGCCATTCCTGTTCGTTCAGAGTGGCTGTTCATCGCATGCACATGATCAACCGGTGCCCCCTTCCCTTGGTCCATATATGGACCTGCATGGAGCACTGAGCAGCCCAGCCCTAGGTCGTACGTACGTACGGTTTCGATTGATGAGACGTCAGACTCGGATCGATCCCCATGCATGCAAATCCCCTGCTGGTGAAGACGGACAGCACGTACGTCGTCGTCGCTCAACCAACCGACAGCTGAAGCTATAGCCATTAGCCGGCCCCAAGGTAGAAGACGACCGAGTCCGAGTAGTGGCCACCGACACGCATTTGCTCTGGATCTGCCTAGCTCGGTCCACTACTAGTAGTACAATGGAGCTCGGGTAGCTAGAGAGGGTAGCTAGAGAGAGTTGGTGTTCTAGCTTAGAGAATGTTTAGCATTTAAGCACCCTATAACCTTCTTTAAAGAGGGATTTTTTTACAAGTTCTTAGTGCTCTTTCCTTAAGTACAAACATGTGGGGATGAAAACGGAGTGAATGCGGACTAATAGTAACTTTACCATGCATATCCGTATCCGCCTTTTCTAATCGGATGCGGAGATGGATACGGATAGCATTAAGTCAGATCGGATATTAAATTGAAAACAAATAGTAATAAAACGGATAGTACTCAAAATCGGACAGTAACCGGAAACAAAACGAATATATACCGGATAGTACGTTGTCATCATATGTAACAAACATTTGATTGGTATAGAATATTTGAATAACATAACATAATGTAATATTGATAGTCTCAACTTAAGATATTAAAAGTATACATATAGTTCACAAATTGACCATACATGATGACTAAATATTAATGACACACATTACACTTATAGCAACTATCCACTTCATTTTCATCCCAATGTGAAAGGTGACTATTGTGATGGACTAAGGATATGGCATGTGGGCCTCGTATTAGCTGCTAACTTGCTAGATGGGTTGCTGTGCCTGAGTTTTGATCACTATACGTTGTCGGTGAACTACTATACGTTGGTGAAGACGGACGTCAGCACGTACGTCGTCGCTCAACCAACCCACAGCTGAAGCTATAGCCATTAGCCGGCCCCAAGGTAGAAGACGACCGAGTCCGAGTCGTGGCCACCGACATGCATTTGCTCTGGATCTGCCTAGCTCGGTCCACTACTAGTAGTACAATGGAGCTCGGGTAGCTAGAGAGGGTTGGTGTGCTAGCTTAGAGAATGTTTAGCATTTAAGCACCCTATAACCTTCTTTAAAGAGGAATTTTTTTACAAGTTCTCAGTGTTCTTTCCTTAAGTACAAACATGTAGGGATGAAAACGGAGTGGATACGAACAGATAGTGGCTTTACCATGCATATCCGTATCCGCCTTTTCTGATTGGATGCGGAGATGGATACGGCTAGCATTAAAACGGATTGGATATTAAGGCTCTGTTCTTTTGAGGTGATCTGAACGACTGAACGGCTGACGACTGAAATGACTAAACTTCGAGAGCTTCTCGAGATAGTCTCGAGATTCGGATCCATTTCATTTGACTTGCTTTTTAAAGCGTTAGGGCCCACCTTCAAAACAGCAAAAAAAAAGGACTCAAAAAACTCAAAGCATATGTCTTTTTAAAACGTAGATAAGTCGTTAAGCTGTTAAGCCGTTAAGCTATTAAACTGAAAAGAGCTGGGCCTAAATCGGAAACAAATTGTAATAAAATAGATAGTACCCAAAATCAGTCAATAACCAAAAACAAAACGAATATATACCGGATAGTACGTTGTCATCCTATGTAACAAACATTTGATTGGTATAGAATATTTGAATAACATAACATAACGTAATGTTGATAGCCTCAACTTAAGATATTAAAAGTGTACATATAGTTCACAAATTTACCATATATGATGACTAAATACTAATGACACATTACACATATAGCAACTATCCACTTCATTTTCATCCCAATGTGAAGGTGACTATTGTGATGGACTAAGGATATGGCATGTGGGCCTCGTATTAGCTGCTAACTTGCTAGATGGGTTGCTACCTGAGTTTTGGTCACTGTCCGCTTAACTATCCGGGTAGCTATTTTTTCGGATATCCGTATCCGCTCGGTTTACATTGGATATTGTCGATACCATATCTGCTCCGCTATATGTTTGAATACTAAAATTTCTTACCATTTTTGAAAAAAAGGATATCGGGTACGGATACGGTCCGAATATTATCCGCTCCGTTTTCATCCCTACAAACATGCGTTGAGACCGTATCATGGTTTAAGGGTAGGGATCCGTCCAATGCATTGGTCTGCAGCCTGCAGATCGAGATGAATCCTAGGATGAAAGTGAGGATGAATATATATGATATCCATTATCCAGCAGTCAACCGTTCTGTTCTTTCCTGTCGGTCGACACACAGAGAAGAGCTCTCGAGCTAGATCTTTTGGTAATTTGAGGAGCAATTAATAAGATGAGGGTGGTCGGAGGCCTGGCCCTCTGGCTGTGGTGCTCCAAACTGTCGGAGCTAGGCAAGGCGAGCAGGTGATCATGTGCTCCGGATCCATATTCCATCAATACAATCGCTTAATTCATTCGGTCTCTCTAATTTCTCTTCGCCGTTAAGACTAGTAAAACTCCAAATATATAATCGTACGGATGGTGATGCATCCAGTCCAATTCCAGGCTGTAGAATTGAAACAGATCGCATCGATCCAAGGATGCTTTGGCGGTCAGAGTGCTCTGTTATTGCCTGTGCCACCCCTGCAGGTCCAGCAATTTAATTGACTCTTTTTTGAGCAAAAGTCAGAAGATCTGCCTTTTTATTAATGAAAATAAGTTACATGGGGGGAGATAATGGCTCCTTCCTCATGGGCCCGAAAGCCAGTCTAACTAATTACAAAGGGACACCCGCAGCATCCCAAAGACGCAAGTCATCTAGAAGCATATTAAGGGAAAAGGTGGTATGTCTGTTGGCTTGGCGGAAAATCCTGTTGTTGCGTTCGAGCCAAATCTACCAGATGGTGGTGGAGGCGATTGAGAGCACCCCTACAGAAGCACCGCCCTGAAGGATGTCGTTGGACCACTAGGCGTTAAAGCAGTCGGTGTTTGCCCACCCGGCAGGGTCGAGGGGTTGGGCGTTAAGCAAGGACGCCAGCCGTGGCAAATGTAGTAGCTGAAGGTGCATTCGAGAAAAAGGTGCTCAGGAGTCTCCAGATTGCGCCTGCAGAGAGGGAAGAAGTATTCATTTGGGAACTGCCGGCGTAGCAGGGCGTCGACCGCAAGAGCGTCCAAAGCAAGAATTTGCATTTGGAACGAGCCCATAGCTTCCACACCCTCCTAAAGTCCGGTTTGTGCACGCGCACGGTGAATTGGAGCAGGTATGCCGACTTCACTGAGAACTGGCCGTCTGTAGTGAAGGGCCCGGGAAAATGGTCCGGTTCCTCCGGCGTTAATTGAACCTGAGTTATCTAGCGGAGGAGCGAGGCCAGCTCCGGGATCAGCTGGGGGTGAGATTGCGTCGCAGATCTGAGATCCAAGTGTGATTCGAGAGGGCCTTGTGAACCGATCTATTCTTCCTTGCCGAGGCCCGAAAAAGACCGGGCGCAATGTGCCGTGGGGCAGCAACAGCCAGCCAATGGTCATCCTAGAAAGAGATAGAGATGCCGTTGCCAAGGATGACTTTGCTTCCCACCCGGAGGAGGGTGTTGTCGAGACCGGAGGTGGCAGCGTGCTGGGGTGCCTAGGCAGGGCTTCGTGACTGTCTACTGAACCAAAGCCAACGCAGCCTGAGGGCTCTAGAGAAGCGAGAGAGGTCAAGCACCCGAAGACCCCCCCAACGTGGGCGATGATCAAACTGTGCTCCAGTTAACATGGTCGGCGCCGCCCGGGGCACCAGCGCCCCTCCAAAGCCATATTCTATGGAGGGAGTCAATCTTCCGAACGACCGAATTTGGCGGTTTAAGGACGGACAAGACGTAGGTTGGGAGAGTCGACAGAACCGCCTTAAGTAGTGTGAAACTCCCGCCTTTGGACATGATGGGACCTCACCAACCTGCCAGCCTAGAGGCAACCTTGTCGATAAGGGGTTGGAAGTGGACGTGCCGAAGGCGTCTGACGGAGAGCGGCATCCCGAGGTATTCGATGGGGAAGTTGGCTTGGGCTGCTAGTAGGTCCTGGAGGACGTGGTCGAGGTCGAGCCATCGCAGTTGATAGGGACGACCTGACTCTTAGAGAAGTTGGCTCGAAGGCCCGTGATGTTGCTGAATTCCAGCAGAATGACAGCCAGGGTAGAGACGTCATCTTTAGAGTGGAGGAAGATTGCTGCATCGTCAGCAAACAGGGAGATTAGGGTGTTTTGGTTTGGGCCGCCAAGCCTGAAGGAGTATTATCCTTGTATGTGTGTGTGTGTGTGGAGCTGCAAGGAAACAACATTCCCAGTTAGAAACGTAGGAACCCGTACGATCGACCTTCCATGGTAACTAGAGGCTTGTTTGTTTCATCTTAAATTTAACTAGGGCATTCTTTGTTTCATCTTAAATTAAATCAAATTAAATGAAAATTTGTTAATTTTGTATAAGCAAATGATGTAATACTTTGCAGCCTTTTGTGGTGTTTTAAATAGTTCTTCTTATAGTTCGTAAAATAAGATATTCATAATTGTTTGAACTCTTTAAGACGTCTTTTGAGGGGTTATAATTTTTTTAGATTAAAGTTTTCAGTAACTTTCATCTAAAGCAAACAAGGCCTAGATCGGCGAGCTCCATCACGACATACGAGAATAGGGATGTTGTTGGGTGTTTGTTTCCTCTCCATCCCTCCCTATTTTGCTAAAATAATGAAATTTTGAGGTGGACTAGGGTGTTGTTGGGGGTTATGCTAATCTGTTATATTAGGTAAAATGAATGACCTACCTAGTTTGGACGCATAAAAAATTCCTAAATCTGAAGGTGGAAATATGGAGATATCATGTTTGGTGATAACATGATGTGTGGTTTAGGGTAAGTAGGTGTGTCTTGTTGGCATTGCCTTTTAACCTTTTCTAAAAAAGTGCCCTTTAATCTTCACTCAGAGTGGCCATATGTCTTCGTAGTAACAATACCTATTCGGATGGTGGTGGAGGATCTGAAGTATTTTGTTTAATTTTAATTTTGGGGCTCAATAACTAGATTTTTATATTTGTATTGATATTCTGGTTTGCAATTTATTTATTTATAGGTTATGTAGATTTATTTTTTGCCTTATCTTGATCTTGTTCCCTTTAGAGCTCCAATGGAGTCTGCTCACTATTCTCTTCACGAATAAATTAACTTCTCCATCCTCTCAGAAGGAGATTCTCCTCTCAAAAAAGAAGTTTTTCTCTCCGTTCTCTTTATGAATTCCTTCGAAAAGACGCTGTTGGAGATAATGGGAAATAAAGAAAAACAATATGGGAAAGAGAACGGGGAAGAAAATGGAATAAATAGAAAATGGTTGGAGATGTTACATGAAAACAAATCCCATATATAGCCTTCTTTAGGTCCGCATGGTATAACCCCAAAGTTTAACCAAAAGGTTAACCATCAGAATTGGCTTCAGTGTGAGATTTAGATATTTTGGTATGGGCTTTTGGGCTTAAGAAATTGATGCTGATCATTTGTCTTTGTGCAAAAGCCCAAGAAGCTAGGGTTTGCAAAAAAAATTACAGTGGCCTGCCCTTCGCCTTAAAACGTAGGAATCTGCAGCATGGACGGTCCCAATTTTGTTTTACCTGCTCCTTCGTGCACAAAAAAGTAATAAAGGAGTACATGTACAAACTTATAATCTTTTTTTCTTTGAAATATCAATAATTCGGAATCTCTTCCTCCAGGAACTTGGTTGTTTTCATGTTGAGGTGTATGGGCCTTTCTAGGCCCACTATTAAATCTAGGCCGACTTATTTGGGACAGAGACTTGCAGCGTTGAACAAAAACGGTCTCCAATTGGGCATGGCCAGCAGAAAATCAAATGGGCCTTAGATATTTGCAGGGGCGCTCGTGCTTGGGCCGTACTCTGCCTTTTGAAACCAAAAAAAAAAACACTCTTGACATGGAGATGTCGAAAAATTTGTGAGATTTGATTTTAATAGCTTTGAAGAAACTTAAAAATTTGTAAAGGCAGTTACGAAGGGGTAAAGGACCAAAGAATTTGAGCATTTGGTTTGCACGAAAAAAATTACTCTGAATTTAAGCTAAAAAAAATGGCATAATCTCGATGTTACATACAAGTCTATTTACAATCTCTCTCTACCCACAATGTCACATACACGTCTATTGACAATTCACCATTCTGAACCCAAATTTTCAATTTTCAAATCTATATGTTTGTTCTCCTGGTACCCCAGTCATAAAACGCGTGCTGCAGGAATTATACACATCATGCAAGCATGCTGCATGCCCACTTGTAAATCTTGAATTGCAATAGCTATATCTAAGGAGTAGTAGTAACATCATGCTGAAACATCCGCATGTACACTCTAATTGTTCTCGTGTGGGGTGATAGCAGTAGCAATAGCCGCAGAAATAATAGTAGCAGTAGCCGCAGAAAGAATTTACCTTGGGGAGGAGGGAGTTGAGGCGGGCGTAGGCGTCGGAGGAGGCAGGGAGCGCGAAGGCGAGGAAGGTAGAGACGTCGCGGGCAGCGAGGTGGCGGCGGAGGGCCACGGTGAGGCGGACGGTGCGGGAGATCCGGCGGACCTCCTTGGACAGCGAGCCGGCCTCAATCACGGACGCGACCTCCTTCAGCTCTGGGGGCACGGGCAGAGCAGAGCAAATCTGAGGAATATCGCGGCGCGGGGAGGGGAGGGGAGAGGAGAGCTGGGGTTTTGGCGAGGAAGGAGCTTACGATGGAGGGTGGTGGGCGGCGGCGCCGCCGCGGCGGGAGGGGCCGGCTGGGGCTCGGAGTCGTTCATCTGCACGTCTTCCGGCATCGCGGCGGCGGCGGCGGCGTAGCGGGTGGGTAGATCGAAGCCTTTGCTCTTGCTCTTGCCTTCTGCCTCAAGAAGGTGCCTTAGCTTCCGAGTTGGGTTAACTACTATCCGATTTTGTTCAGTTTTCATGATTTTCTAAAGCATTCAAAATAAGAAAGGGGCCTACAGAGAGAAAATGAAAAATTCGACAAATGTCACTACAATGGGATGATTTTCAAAGTATGCCATCATAAAATAGTTTATACAGTACATGTCATCATAAAACTGCACTTCTTCAATAAATGCCATTATGGCTCTTTTTAGCTTTTTTTTTGGTGAAATATCACATAAAACGTATTTTGCACCATATTTACCTCCAAAATACTCCCTAAAATACATAAGTTTCACATGTCATCTTCTATCTTCTTCTTCCTCTTCCTCCTTCCCTCTCCTCTCTCTTCTTTTCTCTCCCTTCTTCCGCGCGCTGCATGACCTCCTCCTCCACGGCGTTGGCGACCCAACATCTTCGACAGGCATCCCTCCCATCCTCCCCTCAAATCTTCGGCCACCTCCTCTGGTGGCCTAGCCTCCTCCTTCCCATCCTCTCCCCGTCTTTGACCACCCCCTCGAGCTCCCCCATCCTCTGTCTCCTTCCAATAGTCCCAAATCCGAGAGGGGCTTAGTGCAGCAGCGGTGGCAGCGGTATGAGGTTCCATCCACGCCGCCATCTCCCTCAACTCCGGTGATGGCGAGCACAAGCAATTAATAGGGGTGATGGAGGCGCGCATGAACAGGAGGCGGTGGTCAGCCACGACAATGGTGAGAAGCCGAAGTGCCTCCAAGTGCACACCAGAGTTGGGAAAGAGAGGGAGAGGGAGCTGAAGGTTGAAGAAAGAGATGGACAATTTTGTCGGTGATTGTATCCATGTCTTAGAAAAAGGGTTAGATTTTGTTCCATCCTTAGCACGTTCTAAATTCGCAAATCTGGTTTCTTACGTGGCGAACAAAAAGAAAAAGAGAAAATTACACGATGATGAGTTCAACGAAACGTCCATTTCCATGGTTATTTTTTACTACTAATCATCGGTAACTAATTAGTTGGAGATCACCGGTCACCAAAGAGGTATGCAGGCAGAGCGTGTACTTGAGCGAGGTGGGTCGTATATAATTGTGGTAAGGAGCAGCTATTTATCCGACCCCGTGAATACTGTTTCGGCCCAGATTCATTGGACTATTGGGGCTTGTGGGCTGCCCCTATCAAGTCTATCGTCCAAAGCATTCAAACACTATATACTATGTTCCTCAATTGCTCTTTTTATAAGCCTTTTTTTATGGGTGCATTAATTAAGACGGTGATAAAAAAGAAAAAAAATCATATTACCTATGTTAAAATAGGGAAGAGAATGATTTTATAGAGTGTTGTAAATAAATATATGTAGGAGAGTAAACGTGTAATAAATAAAGACATAGAAGAAAAAAGAGAACATATCCGGTGCAATCTCCGTTCCCGTGCAATCCAACTAGCAAAAGTTACGAAAAATTCTGAAAACATTTATACATCATACTTCAATATCATACTCCAAATTCGTTATATTTTAGCAGTAAAAAAGAAAATTTCATTTTAGAGTATAAATGTGTCGAATTTTCTTTTTCTGTGCTAAAATATAACGAATTTGAACATGAAATTTTATATATAGGTGAGTATGACTTGAAGTACATGTATAAATTTTTTCAGAATTTTTCGCAACTTTTGCTAGTTGGATTGCACGGTGGTTGCACGGGAACGAAGATTGCACAGGATATGTTCTCAAGAAAAAAAATAACATGTGTATATGTCTTATGTTTTGAAATAAATTTTCTAAAATTATAAGCTCTATAATTTAGAAAGGAGGGAGTATTTTCTAGTGTTATCATTAGGGGGTGGGACGGGTAGAGCTTGAATAAGCATTCGTGGCTCTCAAACTGGTAGTAATACCTCGTCACTACCGGTTTCCTTATAAATAAAAAGAAGGCATGACTTAACTCTTAACAACTAGTCTTGTAGCCTAGTGGGTAGCTCTTCCTTAAACAAGCTTAAGATCCATAGTTCAAAACTTTCCATCACTTGGTTTTTCAAGTTTTCATCGGTAGGTTTTGCTCATATCAAACTTTCGGGTTGAACTTGGAAAACTTGGCTTTTACACGGGTGAAACTTAGTTGTTAGGGGAACTAAACTTGGGTTTTTTATGTTGTAAAACTTGGTTTTTGCTAACTATCGAACTTTGTGTTCTACGGGTGAAACTTAGTTGTTAGGGGAACTAAACTTGGGTTTTTTATGTTGTAAAACTTGGTTTTTGCTAACTATCGAACTTTGTGTTCTACGTGTAAAACTTTGCTTTCTTCACATGGGATGAAACTTGATTTTTAATCAAGCGAAACCTAGGTTTTTATACGGTGAAACTTGGTTTTTATCTGCGAGTTTTAAGTTTCGTTGGGTTTTCTCAAGTTTGATTACTAGGTTCTCAAGTTTTGGTAGTTGGTTTTCAAGTTTCATTAATTTTTATTCAATTTTAGTATCTATTTTTGTATGTTTTATTAGTTATTTATTGAAGCTTTGATATTTTTCTAAGTTTTCCATTAGCTACGTCATAATTTTGGCTCTCGTGCTAAAAAAACCCCACCTCTCATGCATGCAAGATGGGCCCCACGGTGGGAAAAAAAAAATTGACGCAGAGCGCACGTGGCGTGCATGCAGGGGTGGGGCCCGCGGCGACAGAGCACCGCATGGCAGCTATTTTCAGCGCGCGAGAGCATTTCGATTGGTGCGGAATATTTCGTGGCGTTTGCCAAAAAGAAAAAATGTTGCCTTTGTTATCTATATATAGTTGTTTATAGACTATAGACAAGTAATGTTTATAGTTTATACCATTGTTGTACATGTTCTGATTACTAAAGAAATTTATTTTGGAGCAAAAAAGCCATGCAAAAGTATTATGTTCTGGGAAGAGTTAAGAAAGTTAAGAGGATCTACGCTTTAACTCTGCAAAATTTGGAGGTTTAATTGATGATCCATTAGAAGCAGAACTGGAACTGAACTTAGAGCTCGCAACTCGCAAGTCTTGATAAGCTGACAAATCAACCAGCTCGATTCGGACAATACGTCAATACTGTGGTCCAACTCCAGTTAATCCATCTTGTAACCTGTCAAGTACCACCTAATTAACTCGTCGGATCGGACGCAGGTTTTCGTAAGGCGTAAATCCAAATTAATCCGTATGTGCATACAGGCATGCCACTTAACTGTTCTTGTAGGAATGGATGTTTAAAGTGGATGAGCTGAATGAATAATTAAGCTGGGTTATGCTGAAGTTGTTGTGTATGGGCTGATTGGCTGAATGAATAAGCTGAAGCTGAAACGAACAAGCTGTTAATATCTGACAGCTTAGCTAGCTACACTTGCAGAGCTGCAACACATGCTGGTACCATTCTCAAAATATCCTCAATCTTGAAGACTTTGCAATTTGTTCCTTGTTCTTCTGTCTCAATATTATACGGCGCATTCTCTATCCTTTCTACGGAGTGCCAATCTAATCATCCCGTACACTGGTTTGTATTATGTTTTTACAATCTTTTGCAATGAAATATGTTCATTCCTAGTTTCACAGGCAAGGATTATTTATTTAAGCATTTCTTTCATGCACGCCGACCCCTACGGGCTACGAGCTCAAGTTCAATTGCGTATCCATCCTCCGTAACTTCATGCTACCGATGTTTTACCATTAAGATACTTTAAGTATTGTTTATATTTTTACATATTAGAACTAAATTTTTAAATAAGACGAATAGTTAAAGACATTCAAAAGTTAACAACGACAAATAAAAAAATAAGAAAATATTTCTCTAATTAACCATATTTTTTATAGTAAGAATTCTGGTATTTATGGTTTCTTCTACGCATGGACCTTTGATGGAACTCCAAATCACTTCCCCTTCGACGAGGTGCCATTGTGATACCTTAAATTTCCCAGCGTGATTCCTTGTCTCAACCTTTTTTTCCCCGAAGTACAATTGTTAATTTACTCCCTCCGTTCTCGAGAAAAAGTCGTTGTTGACTTTTATACACACGTTTGATCATTCTTCTTATTCAATAATTTATTACAAATATGTAAAAATAAAAGTCATAATTAAAATACATTTAATAATAAACCAAATCACAACAAAATAAATAGTATTTAAGTAACTTTTTTGAATAAGACGGGCGATCAAACGTGTGTTCAAAAGTCAACGGCGGCTTCTTTTCGAGAACGGAGATAGTATTAAGGAATAAGTCCATATTACATTCCTCAACTATCTAAAAATTCCACTCTACATCCTAAACAACAAAACCGGTTATTTAACACCCCATTTATCAAAACAGGGCCATTTTTAGTGATTTTTAGACTCCACGAAAATTTTAAAAACAATATTGAAAATGTTTTAGTGTCCAAGGGCAAGGGAAAATAACTTTGAAAGAATTCAATGTTTAAATTTTCAAAAATAAATGTTTTTAGTAAATGTTTAAAAATACTTTAAAAACGAAGTATTAAATTTTATGAACCCGAAGTACAATTTAAACCAAAGTATTTTGAGAACCTCATATAAATTTCTAAAGTCCAAAATTACTAATTACATCGTATATAATTAAAATGCATAAAACAAAATGTCACAATGGATGGAACATGCGTCAAGGCTCCCGAAGACATGAAAAAAAAAGGATGGAACATGCGTCGAGGCTCCCGAGGACATGAAAAAAAAAACTTTAGAAGGAATTATGTCTTGCGTTCAACTATGGCCCTATTTGATAGCTTGTCGTGTTGAGTTTAGTTTTGCTGAAACAAAAATTAAAGGATTTCAAAAAAATACATAAATGATTAAAACAATTATTAAAAAAGTTAAGATCTTTGAGTAGATTCAACAAAACCATAAAAAAATTATTACAAAATGTTTTATGAGATTATCTATATAAAAATAGCAAATTTTGGCTCAACTAAACCAAACTAATTAAACAAGCTATCAAAAGAGGCCTATATATGTCTTGTTCCTATCGTTGCTATCATTTGATAGATGCATAAATATGCTTCACTCTAAATGTTACCCCCCGTACAATGTATTTGAAAAGGTTACTTGCATTTGGCCATAGCTTTTCATATGTACTATGCAAACCTTCTTTTAGTAGAACGAATGAAACAAGCAGACTACTCACCTTGTGGACACGCTCTTTGTTTTTTGATTTGCATTTATTTAAATTTTGACTTCAATGTTGAGATGTACTATACATACAGAATCTTTTCCATAGCCAAATGGTGAACGCGCACAATGATTTGTTCTGGGAAACCAATAATCAGACTTTTCTGAAAGGATAAAGAAACCGAAAAATAACGCACATAATACGTGGTTGTACAGATGACAAGAAGATAAATTAGGTATGAAATGAGCTTTTTGAATAAAAAAAGACCAAATTTTTTCCAAATATTGTGTTTCCTCAACTCAATGTTCCTAACGGCTTTCGTCCAAAGTATATCAAATTGTCAACACGGCCAACTTATATATAAGTGCATTCCATATTCTAAGAAATTAACTTGCCTGTAGCATTGAATGACACAAAAAGCAACTATATATAGGCGCCGTCAAACGATGTAAAGAACTATACTAAAGCATTCCGGCGGCATTGAAATCAAGGAATTTATTTCGCTAACCAGTTATGTCATGCATCAATTAATGCACGGTGGATATATAGGGCTGGGCCATCAGGAAGATCTTCCGTATTTGGGAAATCCACGTCCAGAGAGGCGTGGTAGCAGCAGGCTGTTCCTCGGCCTTCTCATGGGTGGCTTAATTTCTTCCCGGCATGACTGGCACAGTACGTCTCCTTAGCAGCGCGCGGTCCGTCCGGTCCTCGATCGTCAACAGCTGATCCGTGGGTGGCAGGGCGATGATGTGGTGTTAGAGATGAGCCCGGCATCGACGTAGAGTTCACGGGCATGGCCACGGCGCCCGTAGGTCTCTTGTTCGAGACGAGAGGACGAAGTCGGATCGACGACGCGAGCGCAGTGTTGGAGACAAAACCAGCGACGTCGGTTGGCGAGGTCGAGGACGTCGGCGACACGTACGGTTGATGGCCGGGCAGGATAATATATGTCCAATTGAAGCCGGTGCATGGCATAGCGAGATGTCGAGGATGTCTGTGTAAACTTGGCGAGCGACGATGTTGGTGATGGCGACCTGGCGGGCTTGCACGGGCTCGAGGCGAGGATGCCGATGCTCGGGACGACGACGCCTGACGTAGACGTAATCGGCGGTGCGGCGCCCCTGGCTGATGGCGACGGGTGATGTAGACGACGTCAGATGTAGACGGGACGTGGCGGAGGCGCAACAAGGAGGTTATTTGAGGATGTCAACGTAGGAGCTTGTCCATGCAACCAACGGCGCGGCCGGTGATGGGTGACGCAGCTAGCGTGGTGTTGCACTGTTGGTGATGGCGGTGTAGACGAGGGCGCGGACGTGGTGGTGGCGTACGGCGACGTGATCCACACAGCTCGGTGACATATATAGCCGGTGTAGACGATGAGGTCGGCGGCGAGGACGGCGGCACCGTGCTCCTTGCCTTGCCGAGGCGGATGTGTTGGAGAGATAGCCGGCGACGGGCGGCGTAGATGACGTCGGCTGCGAGCGGCAACCTCGTACGGCGGCTTGGCTTGGTGAAGACGCAGGTTCCCGACGCAGCACAGGTCGGCAAGAACGTCGGCGATGGCAACTTCGCGGGCGAGGACGTCGGCGACACGGTCGGCGTGGCCACCGGTAGGACGCGTCACGGCTGGGCACGGTGATGGAGCATCGCAATCGCAGCCGGGTGGCGCCATGGCGCGGCTAGCCGCAGGAAACCGGCGTGCTACCGGCGACACATCTTCGCCGCATCTTCGGTGAGGTTGCACTTGACGCAGCGCATGGACATGGATGGAACTGGAACCTGCACATGAGAGAGAGAACAGAGAAGGAAGTTGCTGGGCCATCGATCGGGCAGAGCTCAACCAGAGCAGCCGCCGGCGCCGGCTAATCATGGCGACGTCAAGCTGAGATGTGGCCGTATGGTATGAAGGGAATAAAAGGAGATGCATTGCAACTGAGCTGATGCCACCTCGTACGTGTGCATGGAGAAGAAAGAAAAGGAGAAAGAAGATGGGAGAGATGATATGATAGATACGTGAGGGAGCGAAAGAAATAACCGGGTCATCGGGCGGCGCATGGCCGGAGCGGATGCAGCCGGCGCAGGCGTCTGTGCGCGCAAGGTGCAGCTGCACCTTCCCCTTCTCCTCCCTTGTTGTGTGCGTCTGTTCCTCCAAGAAGCCATGGCCGACCTTCCTTTGATGCATTGCTGTAAAAGAGAGGGAGAGAGACGCGAGGCACCGGCGCCGGCGGCCCTGCCACACGAGCAGCTGTGTGTGCGTGTGTTCTCTGAGGCCTGATGGATGGCTGCTCTTCGTGTCCATAGCAATGGCCGAACCCCTTTTTGTTGAGCTCTAGGCTTCGTTCTTATATTGCACTGCAGGCTGCCGCAGAGATGGAAGAGATCGTGGTTCGTGGATGATCGTGGCAGTTTCTCCAAGCGAAGCGTTAGGAGTACATGCCGCGTGGAAGGTTGTTGCGCGAGCTGGATGTGGCCGTGCACGTGTGACTAGTTCTTGATCCGATCATGCCGGCTTGCCATGCGGAGGTGGCTCAACTTCTTTTTTTCTTTTTCTTTTTCTTTTTCTGAGAGGCTTGTCTATTGACAATCCAATCCATGCAAGAAATGTGCTCGCTCCGGATTTTCAGACTTAGATATGGTCCATTTAGGCTGGCTCCAACAAGGCCCCTTAAATGATATAGGGGATCTCCTAAAAAAATCCATCCTCTATAAAATGCTTATCTCCAACAGTAGTCCCTAAAATTGGATCTCTATCCAACCGATCCTGTAGCTGCCGCCAGCACCGACGATACAGGTACAGGTTGATGCTTGATCCACACATACATACATAAATACATAATTGATTGGGGCACAAATCTCATATAATTTATACATCTCTCTCTCAGAATTGTTTTGTCGATATGTGCACCAATATCCAATATAGGCCCTGTTTGTTTGAGCTGCAGCTTCTCTAAAAGCTGCTTCTGAGAAAAGTAAAAAAAAAAAACTAGCTTTTAGGAAAAGCTCAGATCACAGTACAAATTGGGCTTTTGGTGGCTTTTGGCTTCTTTGAAGAGGGTTCCAAAAGCTGGCTGTTTGTTTGAGCTTCTAGCTTCTGAGGCTAAAAGCTGGCTAGAAGCTCAAACAAACTGGGCCACAAAAAAGGGAGCATAAGCCTTTTTAGATTCAGTAATCAGTAGTACAATGTGTCCAGTAATTAGTGCATCTATTTTGAGATTCAACCATGCTACGAATCTGAATTTTGAGGTGCTAACCTAATTAGTCTCCAATCTGGCAACGCGGACGGAAGCTAGGTCTAATCTTTGGTACAAAGGGATTTGTGTTTGACCCGCTCTGCCGGACATGGGACTAGCCTAGAACTAAGCTGGATCTCAGATGAATGAAGCAGCGACATGGACATGGTGCTGTAGGCACATATAAATTGTAATAGGCTAAAAACTACTGGAACAGGGTATACACATTAGACTATACAAGTATCAAATGATCAATCATATCTTAGGTTAGCAAGCACTTGTAAACTGGTTTCTCATATAGTTGCTCAATCATACATTCATACTATGCCCCAAATTAGATTACATTGTAATTTACATATATTTCTTCAGAAAAAAGAGTAGATTCTGCATAACACGGAATAAAGGGAAACTGTATGTCCTAATTTGATAGATCTAGAATTGAGCAGACACATGTAAACTGGTTTCTCATATAGTTGCTCCATTTCACTATGCACCAAATTTGATTTCATTACAATTTACATATTTTTCTTCAGAAAAAAGAGCATGCCTAAAGAGCAGAACAGGTTGAACATCATCCCTGAAGATTAATCCAATTTCTATTACGCCAAGAACATCAAGAATCAATAGAAAAGTAATGTATGAACAAGCAAGAAAATAACCCAGATCCTACCAAAAAGACAGAAGAACCAGCAAGCAGGACTGATGACTAAAAAGGACACCAGGTTTTCATGTAGATCATACAAACCACCATATAAAAACACGGAACAGCAAACTGCGGCTCATCAATTGCACATTACGGAATGTTTCGATTAGACAAATAATATACGATATTTCCCATTAAAAGAGGTTGATGTCGACGATTGAGATATCGATCTCAAGTCAACTAAGGTTCTTGAAAAAGGGGAGATAGGAGACATGCCGAACAGAACGAACAGCTCTCAACGAGCAACAGGGAGACCGTGGTTTTTATCCTGGTTCAGGCCTCTCGGAGAGAGATAATAGCCCTACGTCCAGCCTTTCCTTATATCAAAGAGAATTACAAGAGAGGGCTCGACGAGACGAACAGGTCTCGGCGAGATTATGAGTGTACAAGGGAGCAATAAGCAATCTAAGCTTCAATGCGATAATCGGGTGCGCTAAATCATGCCCTCTACACGCCGTAGGGGCTCTGTTTATATAGCGCTGAGCAACCGACCTACCGAGAGATAATCGGGTCGGGCTAACTACGAGATCGTAACGAACTCATACATGCCAAATACATCCCGAGGTAGATAAGGTATACCCCAAGTCTTGGGGATCACGACATCTATTCCAATCCGGGAAACCACGTCCGGGTCTTCACGTAGCCGTGCAGAACTCTGTTCGAGTCGGACTCAAATAGGAATCCTAGGCCGTTACGCACCGTGCCAGCCAGGAGGCTGCTCGGCAGGGTGCACATGGGCCTAATAGAACCTTCCAGGGAGCTGGGCCCTGCTAGGCTTGTTCGATTGGGCCGTCAGGGAGTGGGCCATGGCAATGGGCCGTGATTTTATCTCCGATAGCTAGCCCCCGAGACTCAAGTGGAAGGATTCACTAGAGTGGGGTCTTCCTCTTGAAACTCCAAGTCACGAAGAGGGAAATTTTGCTGTCACAGAGACGTGCAACAAACGACCGAGCAGGTTAATCTTCTCCCGAACAAGACTTGTCCGGGATCGATCAAACCCGATCAGTACCGAGCAAATCTGTTGCGTCGAACAGGGAACAACATCCATCCGAGCAGAGCACTCAGTCCTCAGTGCAAACACTGGAAAAAATAGCCGTTGGCAGATTCTAACGATAACTTCGCTGCGCAGTGAAAACATGCGACCGTTTTTACCTAGCTGTTGCAGTAAAAACTAGCCGTTTTGTGGCAAAAATCCGTTGCAGAGCTGTTCGTTTGGGTCTATAAAAGCACCCAAGCCACCCGCGGCTCGCCAGTTCTGCTCTCACGCACCTTTCCTTCTCAAGCCCTAATTCCAACCACGCTCAGCATCAAACAGCCAAACTCCACTCTCAAATCTGTTCGTCCAGCCCTGGGAACTGTTATGGCCAAGTTCTCAGGCACTAGCTTGACCGAGGAAGGCTTGAAGATTTGGGAGGAGGAAGGGCACGTCGACACCGGCAGCTGGAGGCTGCCCGGGGAGGAGGAGACATCGAAGCCGCTCGAGGACTAGTTCATTAACTTCGAGTAGTTCGCACTGTTCGGGTTGAGGTCTTCCGAAAGCGACTTCGTGGAGGCCTTCTTCAACATCAGCGGGTTGGAGGTCGCAAACCTGAACCCCAACTCGATCCTCCAGATGGCTGTCTTCGCACACCTGTGCGAGGGCTACCTGAGAGTTGATCCACCGGTGGGGCTGTTTCTCCACTATTATACTGTGACGAGGAGCAGCTCCGCCGCTTCGGCGCTTGGGTGCTACTACCTCAAGTTCCGGCCCACCGCCGACGACGCGCCCTACCCTCGTCCACCACTGCTCGACTTGATGGGGCAGTGCTGGATGAGGTGGTTCTACACCAGAAGGAGCGGCGACAGCAAGCTCGTCTTCACCGGACAGACTCCGGCGAAGGGAACCCCAATGCCTCGGCCGAAGCTGTCCGACGAGCATTGGTACCTGACGCGGAAGATCGCTTCCCTCGTGGGCCTCGGGCTCACAGGCAGGGAGATCATCCGAGACTTCACAAATAACAGATCTCATCCACAAGGAGAAGATCCTACCCTTTTTACAAGATAGAAGGATGGGAAGACATCACTAGGGAGAGCACGGGTAAGTGCCTTTAAGACTCAACCTTCACTTGGTGATTTCATCTGAATAGGAACTAACGACTCCTTCTGTTCGGGCAGTGCAACCGACCGACGCATGGGTGACCGAGCAGGTCGACTCCATGCTGAAGGCTGTCAAGAAGGACGGCGAGGTCACCGGCGAGGTGGCCTACACGTGTCCACGCAACGTGCTCGTCCGCACATCCGAGGTATGTTACTTAGATCCCCGTTTGCGTTGCTAGACTTGCACTGTTGTAGAATGCTACCACTCGCTTCTTAAACAAACAGGAGGACCAGCTGATCCTTGGAGGGATCGTGGAGGAGCTCTCCGAGACCGAGGGGGCGAGGAAGGGCAAGGCCAAGATGGCCGAGAAGCCCAAGGTGGCATGGCGCGCGACGCTGAGCTCCTCACACCGCCGCGGCCGCCACTCCCTGAAGCCCCTCGCGGCGGAAGCGCCTGCAACTTAAGTCTGGCGCTGCTAGCCGAGGGAGAGCGCTAAGTCCGTCCCTCCTCGCCGAAAGCAAAGCGACGAAGAGGTCTGAACCACTGTCCTTTGGTCAAGCGCTTTACACAAGCTCATCCGGCCGTATGGAATGGTCGCAGCAGTCGCCGAAAGCGAGGAGGCTCGAGGAGGAGGTAGCGCGTAAGGAAAAGCTTCTTGCGTTGCGCCAAAAAAGTGCCCAGCTCAGCAAGGAGCTGAGCCTGTCGCCGTAAGCGTCCGGAGGCCAAGGTGAAGAAGCCAAGGAGCCCCCGAGCAAGAGACGCAAGCACCATAAATGAGCAAAGAAGAAGGTCACGTTCCCTGCGGCAGGTACGCAGTAGCAAGGTTGTTCCCTTCACATTCTACCAAACCGCGCAGAACCTAACTCTTCCCTTTTTCATCAGCTGCCCAGGAGGAGGTCGTCGCGGACTACGTGTACGTGGTGGTCGAGCGGTCCTTGCTGCCCGAGCACCTGCACGGTGCCTCGTGAGCAACGAGTCTGCTCGCCCTTAAGGACAAACCAGCAGCGTGGGCTGCGCTCCCATCCGGCTCCAGCGACCGAATCGACGCCTTGAAGGGCGCGATCAACAGGCTAGAAGCCCAAGAAGCGGAGCACAGCGCCACGAAGAGCGGAGCCAAGGTATTAGCTCTGCCGGCTGCCCAAGGCGGGACTGAGCAGACGACCCTGTCGGACACTTCGTTGCAGGGGGAAATCGTCCCTGTGACGACGGTAACCTCCGGCGAGCAAGGAGATGTCCTTGCCACCGGGGAGCAAGAAGAAGGTCACGGACAGGGGGCTCAGGTCACCCTGTCCGTTACCCCACCGGCGTCTCCAGTCAGAGAGGCGCCGGTCCTGCCCGAATGCGAACGGGCAGAAGAGCAAGAAGAAGGGCAGGAGCACAAGGGCGACGCTCCTTAGCCCGTCGCAACTGCCCCAAAGCGGGCGCGCGCCCGCACGGGTGAGACGAAGCGGAGAGATCGGCGCGCGGGTCTCATCCCGAACAGACGAGGCTGACCCACGGCCTTGAAGATCGCCTGCGCCAGGGTCTGGAGCGCCGGCTTGGAGAGGTAAACTCCCAAACCAAACCTTGTCTGCTCGAACTTCCGGCAATCCGAAGCAACTGACTTGGTCTTCTCTCTTTCAGGTCTTGAAGGGCACCATGGAGGATCTCGAGAAAGGCGTCACCGTCGAACGCAGCGCAGTTCTGGCGGCCTTCCAGGAGCAGCTCCGGATGAGGGGGCTCGAGGGAGAGCCCGCTGCACCATCCAAAAGCCGGAGCCGGCTAAAGGCGAAGGTGAAAAAGCTAAAGGCCCAACTGACCGAGGAGAGGCAGACTTCGGCGGCGCTCTAGGAGAAGATCTCCACTCTGTGGGTATCATAGGAGGAGGCCGAGGAGATGCGCGGGCTAGCCGCGAGGACGAGCACCGCGGAGAGAAGGGTCAAGGAGCTATGCGAGCAGCTCAAGACCGCCGAGCAGCGAGCTAGTCAGAGCGAGGATCTGACCGAGCAGCTGCGCGCTAAGACCGGAGAGGTCGAGGCTTTTCGTGCAGAAGCAGCGGAGCAGGCCAGGCACAGCAAGGAGGAAACCGAAAGTCTCCGAGCTGAGGCCAGAGAAGGGTTCAAAGCGCAAGGGGAAGTCCTGCGCCTCAAGATAGAGAACGAGGCACTGAAGGAGCATCTTGCTTCGAAGTAGAAGTAGGATTGTGCCCTTTGTACCTACGAATTTTGATTATTGCAATAAAGACTTACCTTTTCCCTGCAAAAAAGAGCAGCAAAAAGACAAGAACGAACAGAAAATTAAGAGCAAGGCACAACAACGCTAGAAAGTTTTAAGGAAAATCGGTAGAATGCTTAGCCTAACTCCCAGCCCCCGTTATGCATCTGATCGAAAACCTGAGTTTGCGAACTCGAACAGGTGCACAAGAGAAAGAGCGACACCCTAGCCCCCGGTACGGACGATACTTGAAGACCTAAGTTTGCGAAATCAAGCACGTGCGTAGAGAGTTAGAGCGACACCCGCATCATGATCAACTTGTTCCATGTACTGCGCGTTAACGTAAGTTAGGCGATTCATGAGGTAACTGAACAAGGAAAATGCCTCTGCCGCGGAGGGCTTACGAGAGCAGGCTTTGCCAAGTGGTTGTGCCGTGTGCGGTAAGTGCCTCTGCCGCGGAGGGCTTACGAGAGCAGACTTAGCCGCTAGGCGAAAAGCCATTTTACGCAACCCTGAGTGTAGGAATTCGTTGAAACTAGATACGGGAAGGGAAACCCTTAAGATTGCGGAGCCAAGTGTTCGCAAGACCGGGTAGCCATCAAGTGTTACCAGAGAAAGGGTAGTCTGAGAAGACAGAGGATGTGAAAAGGGCCGCAGAGGGCCGCGAAATTTCACTTTTATTGGATTGAACTTTACATGGCAGCCCGAGAGACTTGGACGAACTAAGGCGCGAAGTTTGACAAAAAATGCGGAGCTAAGCAAACACACGAAAGACCTACACAAAGAACTTACAAAGCTGGTCGATGTTCCAAGTGTTGGTCAGCTCTCTCCTGTCCTCCATTGTCAGGCGAACAGCCCTCCGGCGAGCAGTAGAAACGACCGTGAACAGGCCCTCCCAACAGGGAGTTAACTTGTTGGTATTGGACAGGTTCTGGACACTGCGCAGAACGAGGTCGCCCACCTTCAAAGCCTTTGGTCGAACTGATTTGGCGGCGTGCCGGCGAAGATCTTGCTGGTAGCGCGCCATTCTGACTTGTGCCCGTTCGCGTGTGTCTTCGAGGAGATCTAGTTTGAGTAAGCGCTCTTACTCGTCGTCAACCAAGGTGACGGAGCTCGTGCGAGGCGAGCCGAGTACTACCTCGGCGGGCAAGATGGCTTCTGCACCGTAGACCAATTGAAAGGAGTTTCCCCGGTTGCCCGACTGGCCGTGGTGCGAACTGCCCTGACGACGGAAGGAACTTCGTCGACTCAGGCTTTATTGTGCTCGCTGAGGGCAGCGAACACGCGCCGTTTGATACCCTGGACTATCTGTCCGTTAGCTCGCTCGTTTGCTCCATTGCTCTGTGGATGTGCCACTGAGGCGAAGCAGACCTTGGTTCCCAGCTGTTCGCAGTATTCCTGGAATAGCTCGCTTCTGAACTGGGGACCGTTATCGGTGATCAGCTTATAGGGAATCCCGAAACGCGTGATCACGTTGCTCTTGAAGAAGCGCACAGCCGTTTTGGCGTGAAGAGATGACACGGGCTCTGCCTCAATCCACTTTGTGAAAGTGTCAATGGCGAGGAGCAAGTGTGTGTAGCCGGTATACCCCTTAGAAAACGGGCCGAGCAGATCTAGACCCTATGTGGAGAAAGGCCATGATGGGGGGATCGTTTGGAGCTCTTGGGCGGGCTTATGGGCCTTCCGGGCGTGGAATTGACAAGCCTTGCACTTAGTTATCACATCCCGGGCATCCTGTAACGCAGTGGGCCAGTAGTATCCCATACGAAACGCTTTGCCGACCAGAGTCCTGAAGGAGGCGTGGTTGCCACAGGCACCTTCATGTATGTCCCTAAGAAGGAACACACCCTCCTGGTGAGAGATGCACTTGGAGAGGACTCCTAGAGCACCTTGCCGGTAAAGGATGCCGTCCACAAGCTTGTATGGACTAGCACGCCTTATAAGCCGGGAACGCTCGACTTTGTCATCGAGTAGGGTCCCATCTGCAAGGTACCGGACAAATAGCGTTGTCTAGTCCGCAGCCTGCTCGATGACGGAGACAGCACCACCTGTCTCTGTTGCCTCGTCCGGAGTCGTGATAGAGGGCTTGTAAAGGTGCTCGACGAGCACCCCTGCCGGAGCAGGTTCGCGTGAGGATCCATACTTGGACAGCTGGTCGGCCAAGGAGTTGTCCTTCCTGGGCACGAAGAGCACCTCGAAAAATCAAAAGTGCCGCTCCAACTTCCTCACTTCAACCAGGTATCGCGCCATTGAGTCATCACAGCACAGATACTCCTTGTTTACCTGATTGATGACCAGCTGTGAATCTCCCTTCACAGTTAGCCGTTGGACGCCGAGTGATTTGCACGCTCTTAGTCCTACAAGGAGGGCCTCGTACTCCGCGACGTTGTTAGTTGCCGCAAAGTGTAGTTGGATAGAATACTGGAGTTACTCTCCTTGAAGGGAGATGAGGACAAAACCAGCCTCCGAGTTTCCAGTGCGCGAGCCATCTAAGAACATGGTCCAAGGGGGTTCTTCAGGTTGCTCGGGAGCTTCCTGGGATTTGGGCGAGCAGGTCCATTCAACGACAAAGTCAGCCAGGACCTGGGATTTAATATCAGTTCGGACAGCAAATAGAATATCGAACTCTGCAAGTTCCATTGCCCACTTAGCTATACGTCCGCCAGCTTCCTTGTTCCTTAGGATTTCTCCTAGAGGGAACTTGGTCGGGACCAGTATTTGATGCGCCTGGAAATAATGTCGAAGCTTCCTGAAGGTCATGAGCAAGGCATAGAGCAACTTCTGGACCTCAGGGTAACGCTCCTTTGATCCGTGAAGTACCTCGCTCACGTAATAGATTGGTCTCCGAACGCCTTCCCTTTCCACCGTCAAGACTGCGCTCAGTTTTGGTAGAAATCGGATTTGACCAGTGGGTCGGAATTAGCGGAATTTGGACCATATCGGAAGATATTTGGGCTTTGTTGAAGGAGGAGAAAAGACGGTGTATAAACTAAATCCGATGAGAATTGCTGATGACGTGGGATCTTGGACTCCAAATTTACCATAGGGTTTGTTTAGAAAGTTTCTAGTCGTATCGGTTTAGGACTGATTGGTATCGGTTTAGAAAATTCTCGTGTCCGGATCGGTTTAATCCCTTGTATCATCGGTATAAATAAGAACCCGTGGGTCGTGTAAAAGGATCGATGAACATACACAAAACACAACCTTTCTTTTCGAAACCGATCAACCTCGTCGAAAGGCTTTCAACTCGCAGGTGGGGCTATCTCGATGAAATAATCGATTCTCTTCTTGTATCCGTATGCATGGCTGCATCGCTTCTCATGCATACAAAGCATGTTAGACTGTCTCGGTTTTACCGATTTTCAGCATGTTCCTCGCATATTACACTGCCTCGTTCAATCGATCTGTAATATGTATTTATCATGCAATGCCGATTTTATAATTAATAAAATAACAAGCTCAAAGAAGTTTCTGGAAACAATCACAAGGCTAAGCCTAAGCTGTAGTGTCTCTTCTGCTCCAGCCTCGCCAGTCAACCTCTGCTCCGGTTCATTCTTTTTTAACTAATTCAGTTTCAGGTATAACTGCTAAAAAATTGTGTCCTCTAGCGATCATATGTTTTTTTATAGGAAATCACGTTCCATTTCAATCAAAGAGCAGATTACAAGCAAACTCATACAGACCCTCCGAGATCACAAGCTGCAAAAGGAACCCCGGTTACAGACTCTGAGACACATCCAGGGGGGCTGGAGCAAAAGACCGCAGGCTCAACAGAAAAACTCCCAGCAAGTGACACTACTAGAGTGAACGTGAAATAACCGAGAAGGCGCCTAGAGGGGGGTGAATAGGCGCAAAACCAAATTAAAACTTTTATGGAAGACAATTCCGGACTGTTCGGGATTCTGTCTGGACAGTCCGGGATTACTGAGCTAGGGTTAGCTCAATAATCCTCTCCTTTGTGCCTGCAGCCCCAAATAAACAAGAACACAAAGAGTAGTAGGGAAGTAGCAAATCCAAGCTCTTCTCTAGCCTAGACAAGTAATACACAAGTAGATCAAGGCACGGAAGAGTAGAAATGCAAACCACAAGTGAAGACACGGTATTTTTGTTTACCGATGTTCGGATCCTTGGAGGGATCTTACTCACCGTTGGGGAGGGCTCAACACCGGAGAGCCCTAAGTCCCGCTCGACTTTAATCCCCTCGTATTTGTGCCAAGGCACTCACCGAATCTAGCTTGACTCCTTCCCTTGCGGAGGCGGAGTCGGACCTTCACAAACCGCCGGAGGCTAACCACACCGGATCGGTAGCTCACCGGCGACGCCTAGCCGTCTAGGAGTCTCCAACCTCCAAGAGTAACAAATCCGCCGAGAAATGACACAAATGGAGGTGGCCAAGGTGCTCATGAGATGGCCCGAGCACGTCACAAAACTGCTCGCCGCAGGTTTCGTTCGGGAGATCCACCACTCCGACTGGTTGGCAAACCCCATTATCGTCCAAAAGAAAGGCGGCAAGTGGCGTATGTGTGTGGACTACACGAGCCTTAACAAAGCCTGCCCTAAGGACAATTTCCCTCTCCCCCAAATTGACCAGCTGGTCGATGCGACCGCGGAGGCTCAACTCATGAGTTTTTTGGATGCCTACTCGGGCTATAACCAAATCCGCCTAGCACGGGAGGATGAGGAGCGAACAGCGTTCATCAGGCCATTCGGAACGTTCTGTTACACGACCATGGCTTTCGGTCTGAAGAACGCAGGAGCTACGTATCGGTGGCTAATGCAGTCTTCCTTCCCCGACCAGATCGGGAGAAACCTCGAAGTTTACGTTGACGACATTGTTGTCAAAAGTAAGCAAGAGGACGCGCACTTAGATGATCTGAAGGACACGTTTCAAAACCTCCGAAAAAATCAAATCAAGCTCAATCCCGAGAAGTGCTCCTTCGGAGTCCGCTCCGGGATGCTGCTCGGATGTACTATTGGTGCCTATGGTATAGGCCCAACCCTGCCAAGATTGAAGCAATCGAGAGGTTGCGCCCCCCCGACCAACATGAAGGGGGTACAATCACTGGCGGGAAGGATGGCGGTGTTGAGCCGCTTCATCTCCAAGATGGGGGAGAAGGGCCTCCCTTTCATTAAAGCGTTGCGCCAGCATATGGGGTTCATCTGGACGGAGGAAGCGGAACGAGAGCTTGAGGACCTCAAAAGGTACCTCACGAACCCTCCGATCCTGGTTTCCCCTAAGCTAGCAGAACCTTTGCTTCTTTAGCCACTGCGGCCTTCTCGGTGAGCACCGTCCTGGTAGTCGAGCGGGATGGCGTGCAGCGGCCGGTTTACTTTGTGAGCGAGGTGCTTCATGGGCCAAAGGAGCGTTACCCTCAAACCCAGAAGCTCCTCTATGCCCTGCTCGTGGCTTCCAAAAAGCTACGGCATTATTTCATGGCGCACAAGGTCACGGTTCCGACCGAACAGCCTCTGAGGGAGATCCTTAGGAACCCGGACGCCATGGGTCGCATATCCAAATGGGCCATGGAGCTTGCCGGGTACGAGATCGAATTTGTTGCTCTTACGGCAATCAAGTCTCAAGCTTTGGCTGACTTCACCGCTGAGTGGACGAATCCTGAAGATCCCGAGCAACCAAGACCTGAAGAACCACCACCACCACATTGGACGCTAAATTTTGACGGCTCACGATCTTTCGAGCGTTCGGGGGCTGGGTACGTCCTATGCCCCCCATCAGGAGAAAAGCTCCAATGCGTGGTAAGGCTAATGTTCAACGCTTCGAACAATGCTGCCGAGTATGAAGCACTTTTGGTAGGGTTGCGAGCAGCTATTTCGCTCGGCATCCAACGGCTGACCGTCAGGGGAGATTCCCTCCTGGTCGTCAACCAAGTCAACAAGGAGTTCCAATGCTCCGATCCCTCTATGGCGCGATACCTAGAGGAAGTAAGGAATCTCGAAAAGCGATTCTGAAACTTCGAAATCCTGTACATGCCCAGGAGAGAAAACACCTTGGCCGACCAGCTTGCCAAGCTCGGTTCATCCCTTGAGCCAGTCTTGGCAGGCATGCTTCTGCAGCACCAGGAAAAGCCCTCCATCCCACCCAAACAGGAGGCTGAAGAGACAAACGACAACAACTCCCTCCTCGAGCAGGACAAAGGATGGCGCGGGCCGCTTATCCGATTCCTTGCGTCTGGCAGCTCCCCGAGGAGGAAGCCAAGAAATCCCGGCTTGTCAGGAGAGCCCTGCTATTCAGACTGCTCGGCAATACCCTGTACTGTAGAGGTGCCCTCGGAGTACTCTCCAGGTGCGTCTCCCTTGAGGAAGGGAAATTCCTGCTTAGATAGCTATACGAGGGGGAGTGCGGTTACCACGCCTCCTATCGAACACTTGTTGGCAAAGCCTTCAGGATGGGCTTCTATTGGCCCACGGCTCTGAGCGATGCGCGGGAGATCGTGACGCGATGCCATGCGTGTCAGTACCATGGTCGTCAAATCCACCAACCCGCGTATCCAAAATCTTCAAACCATCCTTATCTCTTGGCCGTTTGCCACTTGGGGAATGGACATCGTTGGTAAACTCCCAACTGGATCGCGCGGATGTCAGTTTTTGCTCGTTGCGATCGACACATTCACCAAGTGGATTGAGGCCGAGCCGGTGTCCAACATCACTGCTCAGGCCGCTGTGAGGTTTTTCCGTAGCAACGTCGTGACCAGATTCGGCGTCCCGGCCAAACTGATCACTGACAACGGAACGCAGTTCACCAGTGAACCGTTCCAAGAATACTGTGAGGACATTGGAACCAAGATCGCCTTGGCTTCCATGGCCCACCCGCAGAGCAACGGTGCGGTTGAAAGGGCCAACGGCTAGATCATCCAAGGGATCAAGAAGCGCGTCTATGACGTGGCTCACCGAGCAGGCCGTGCTTGGGTGGAAGAACTTCCCTCCGTCTTATGGGGGGTACGAACCACCTCGAGTAGAGCAACCGGAGAAACGCCCTTCAGGCTCGTCTTCGGAGTTGAAACTGTCTTGCCGCCGAAAGTTGTCCTCGGCACCGAGCGCTAGCAGCTAGCGGTGACCGGCCAGGGGGTAGAAGCCCGCAACCTCGATTTGGATCTGCTCGAAGAGCGACGTCTACAATCCACGTTGCATTCTGACAAATACCAGCATGCATTACGCCGGTACCTCCAACATGTGGAGAAGACAAGACACTTCCAGGTCGGCGACCTAGTTCTGCGCAGGTTGCAGAATCTGGCAGGCCTGAACAAGTTGTCGCCACGTTGGGAAGGGCCGTACGTGGTCGTATCCTCTAGAAGAGATGGCGCCTACAGACTAGCTACACAGGAAGGAGAAGAGCTAAAAAGTTCGTGGAACGTCGTGCAGCTCCGTAAGTTCAATCCTTGAGCTGCTCGTTTTTGACTTGTGCCTCTTTCCGTTTCTTGCCTTGGCAAAGGCTTCCGCTTCCTCGAATGTTGTTTCTTGAGAAAGTGCATATATTCCTTAGCCTGCACTCCTTGTTGCCTTGCGAAATTTCGTCTCCTCCCTGACACCCAACCCAGTTCGTGACGCTACAATTCTGCACGAGCAGGCCGCATAGGTTCAGCTCCCCATAAGCCGACCTGCTCGCACAGGGGCACCTGTGTCCGCGCTTCGCTTTGTGTACGTTTTACAGCTAGCTGGTCGGGATTTGAACTATTTTGCGCAACCCTTTATCCTCTATCCGTGCCCTGCTAGCTCGTTCAGCACGGCACGCACAGAGCGGGGGCTGGTACGGGTTGGACAGTCTCTCTTTACTCGATCTTTCCAAATACTTTTTCCCTGAGTTGCTCGCTTTGTTGCTCGGGAGGTTCGAAGTGTCTCTCTGGACATGGGGGCTTGCATCGCCTTTGCCCTTTAGTGACCCGTTGCCTCTCTCCTCGCTTTTGGAGTTTGTTTACTTCTGCTCGGGCTCGGAGGCTTCCAGCGCCCCGCTCGTAAGTCTAAACTCTGGGATCGCATCCTAGTCTGCTCATTTTTGTTCGAAGTTGCAGGAACAGGGCCAGACAAAGGCCGGGAGTACAGCAAAAGTTGACGGCTCAAGTCAAAGTTAACATCTAAGGCCCTGGAAGTGCGGGGTACGAGGGCGATGGGCTAGCTTTTTTCTCCACCTTCAGCTGGCGGATTTCCCTCCTCAGGTCGTCCACCAGGTTCTGGAGATGGGACATGTCCGCACGGTCGCGGCGGAGATGCTGCAATTCCTCCTGTCTCCGCTCCATCTCCGCGGCCTCGGCCCTCGCCTTCGCAGCGTCCGCCTCTGCCGCTTGGACCCGCTCCTCGGCACGGACCTCCGCTGCCCGAATCTCGTTGCCAGTCTTGTCGATGGCATCATCCGCGTCCTTGCGGATGCTCTCCGCCCGCTCCTCGGCGGGACAAGGGCTGCCGCAGCTTGGGCCGCCTCGATCTTTCGCTCCAGCTCGCGCTCGATCTGGCCGTGGGCGATCCGCGCCTTCTGGAGGGTCGCCTGGAGTTTGAAGATCGCCGTCTTCTGCTCCTCCTCCGCCTTGCGCGAGGCGTCCAGGGCGCGCTGGAGCTCGGCCAGCTGCGCGGCCGAGGCACCCGCGTTGGCCGCCAGCTACTCCTCTTGCACGGAGCACAGGCGGGCGACCTCCGCCTCCGCCTCGGCCTCATCTACCCGTTTGAGAAGGGCACACCATGCATCGTGGTTCTCGCCCGCGGTGCGCGCGGCGAGGAAGTTACTACTCTACAAGTCCCTTCGGTGACTCCACTTATTTACTGCGCCGCTCGTCCTCACCACTCTGGCACCAGCATGCGCGCGTGAACCACGCGAGACGTGCGCAAGGAAAATCAAGGCGTGCAGACCAACTCAAGTCTTTCCGGCTTCTCGCGTCGGATAGAAGACCGGGCGGTATGGCTGATGAGGATTGGGACTTTCTGTCCACGTGGCACCGGGCCACGCGGCGTAGATCCGCCTCGTGGCAGGCTGCTCACAATTACGGCCCCATCAAGGCCACGATAGGCGCTCTTTCCTACCCCGAGCAACGGCCTGCTCGGGGAAGACAGGAACGAGCAGCCAGCTGCTCGTCCCAGGCCAGGGGCCACGGGCGCTCGTCCTAGGCCAGAGCTGCTCATCCTGGGTTGAGCCTGCTCGCCCTGGGCCGGGTCCCACAGGCGAAGGAGGCGTTGTCCAGGGAGCATTTTCCCCTAACAGCTGGACTCCGATGACACGCGGTGTCGCCTCCAGTAGGTTGGGCTCCAGCTCAGCCAAGGGTGCCCAAGTTGACAGCACCCCAGCCTGATGGCCGCATGGCGGCACGAGCTCGGCCCAGGCTGACAGCGTGGGCAAGCCAAGCCTAGCAAGTGACAAGACTGCCATCCACCTGTTTGTCCCTTGTGGGACAAGTGGCGTGAAGAGAAGCCCCCAAGGCTACACTGGCAAGCCTAGGGCAGAGAACCCGTCTAGAACCCGAGCCCACGTGGCTCGGAGACCCCAAGAACCACCCTGTATATTCTCCTTGTAAACCTATAAAAGGCAACCTCCTGCACTCCGCAGGGGGTTCCCAACCTCGCTCACTCGACACACCCACACGCGTACCCGCTCAAGACGTCCTCCGCCTAGAGCTGCTCACCGGAGGCCCGGCGAGCCACCACTTGTACCCCTACAGCTCTTCTAAGTGATCAACATGGCTACACAGCAGGAGTAGAGCTGTTACCCAAGCCGAGGGCCCGAACCTGGGTAACCGCCCGCGCATGCCTTCCCTTCCTGTTCACCTTCGCGTGCCACCTTCTCCCTCGTCGCCGGTGACCGACACCCTCCCGGGGGCGCCGCGCGCCGCCACGCCGTTCGGATTTTCGATGCGGCCCAACTGCTAGGGCTCTCCACCTCTCCCCCACAAGATTACCATCTGCCAGTCCGGCGCCTCGGGGTACCCCCGGTGTTTCCCAGGCGTCGACACCTTCAGCGTCATGCTGGGCGGCAGTCGATTATGGCTTGAGTCACGCATTTTCAAAATCAAAAGAGCCAAAGTGCCAAAATTTGGGAAAATGCTCAACAAACTTCGTTTTAGTCTCATACCTAGATTGTTTTAACTTGTGTTGATTCGTTTGCCTTGCCTTTGTACTAGTTGATACAATGAGATACTGTTTAGCTAAAAGCACTTCTAGCAACTCTAGGCTTTACTCCATCTAGTAACTTGCTCTTTGGATATTTAAACTTGAAGATCATATTAAGAACTTTGCGCTTGTATTGAACATGTGCCAAGTAATCTTGTGAATCTACCTTTTGAACCTTGCTGGATCATGACAAAGACTTGCACTGGTATAACTTCCAAAGCTAGCATGCTACGTTGCTTATGTTCTAGCTTGTTTGGGCTTGTTCTCTCTTGCTAAAACTGTGAAAAGTGCGGTTTTTGGTCCTTGATGCCAAAGGGGAAGAAATTACATGTATGGGGGAGAAACTTGTTTTGGGGAGAAATGTAGGGGTTGGTGCCAAATCACACTTGTCAAGCCCAAGACATTGAGTAGATATCAATTTTTCCTCTCATTTGATCTTATTGCACATGTGTTGAACTCGTGATCTTGTATGCATAATTCTAGGGGGAGCTCTCACATTTGCTTGCATGCTTGCTTGATTCCATTCATATGGTTAAATTGATGCTTGCCAACATGCTCTACAACAAGTAGTTCAACAAGTGGTTTCATTTGCAACAAGTGATACATGCTCAATTGCTATGACATATGGTATCTTGCCCTCTTGTTGCTTGTCTCATATCAAGTGGTAGCTAGTGGTTGATTGAAGCTCACAAGTATTTGTACCATGTGGTCATTGCTTAACAAGTGGTTGCTTCATGCACCTTTGATCACAAGTGGTTCTTTGTCTATGCACTTGCTTGCTTATCATGTTAATAACAAGTGGTCATCATGTAACTAGTGGTCTTCATTGTTCTCGCTTTGCTTTGTGCTCATACCCACTAGTATGTGATAGGTGGCTTGCTCGCTCTTTAATCGTGCTAAATTGCTTCATGTCACATTTGCTATATGCACTTGCCTTGGACCTAACCCCATTGCTAGAGATGTTTTCGTGCTTGCCAAGTTCGATTTGTGCAGGGTTGCAGGTGTTGTCATCAATTAACAAAAAGGGGAGATTGAAAGGTCTCTATGGCCTAGAGATCGATTTTGGTAATTGATCGACAACTGGGCTCCGGAATGCCAAGACATTAAGGACCATTTTTCTTAGTTTCTTTGAAATTATCTTGTGTGCGTCTTCGGCCCAACTCCAGCAAGCCCAGCAAGTCGACATCGACATCCTCTGCAAGCAAGGTCCCACTTGAGCACATGTCAGGAACCATCTAGTGGGTCTCGGGGATTCAAGGTCCTTCCGTCGCGTCCAGCTGTCCTTAGCCGAGAACCTTCCCAATGCCAGCTGTCTAGGGTTGCTTCGTCACCAAGTGTTGGGATTTCGTAGCCTCCAAGTTGATCATTCCCTTTGACGCGAAAACTCCCGCCAATCCAATCCGAATCTCCCGCCGAGTCCACTAGTCGACAACCAACCCCAGCTGCCCTCAGGTGATGTGGAAAGGGAGTGACAGTGACCCGGGAGAGAGAGTGCAACTCAAACCCTAGCCCCCAGCCGAAGCAGTGGCCACCGGACCCGTCCGGCTGATCCGACGGACGCGTCCGGTCGCCACCGGACGGTCTGCAGGACCCCAATTCCAGAGCCGTCTGTAATCTGAAAATTCCGGGACTTAGCCAAATTTCATCATCGGTCGCGCCTCTTCGGATGGTCCGGTCCTCACCGGACGCGTCCGGTCAGCCCCATCGGACGCGTCCGGTCTACACCGGATGGTCCGGAGGAGGGCATTTCCATCGAACACCTTCCGGGCGGTCACCGGTCGCGTCCGGTGAGCCTGCCAGCGCAACCACTTAATGACGTGGCTCAATCTGAGCCGTCGAGGGTCAATCAGATCAAGTGTCGACGGTTGGGATATTGACCCAAGTCAACCAAGGTTCTTCAAGGAGGAGATAGGAGACACGCCGAACAACCACAAGCAAAGAACGAAGGAGAGATGGGGGTTTTATCCCGGTTCAGCCTCTCGAGAGATAATAGCCTTACGTCCCAAATTTTTCTTTATATCAAAGAGAATTACAAGGTGGAACTCGGCGAGATCAGCAGGTCTCAAGAGTATTATGCTAAAATCTATCTCGCTAAGGGTCCTCTAAACGCCGTAGGGCCCTGCTTATATAGTATCTGAGCAAACCGACCTACCAAGGAATATCGGGCGGGCTAACTACGAGATCGTGAATCTAACTCATACATGCCAAATACAACCTACGGTAGATGAGATAAGCTCCTAATCTTGGGGATCACGACTCCTAATCCAATCCGGGAAACCACGTCCGGGTCTTCACGCAGCCGTGGAGAACTCTTGTTCGAGTCGGACTCAAACATGAATCATAGGTCGTTCATGCACCGTCTTGACCAAGAAACCGATTCGGCAGATGCACATGGGCTCGATAGAACCTTCCAGGAGCCGGGCCTGGTAGGTCGTTAATCGGGCCGTCGTGAGTGGGCCATGGCAATGGGCCGTAATTCTATCCCCGACAGCTAGCCCCCGAGACTCAAGCGGAAGGACTCACTAGAGTGGGGTCTTCCTCTTGAGACTCCAAGTCACGAAGAGGGAAATCTTGCTGTTACAAAGACGTGTATCGAGCGACCGAACAGGTCATGGTTCAACCGAACAGACTTGTTCGAGACCGAACAGACTCGGCCGGTATCGAGCAACTCTGTTGCGTCGAACAGGGAACGACATCTGTCCGAGCAGAGCACTCACCTTCGGTCACGGACATTTGGAAAAAATAGCCGTTAGCGATTCCAACAGAACTTCCTACCACTAGCAGAAGAAAAAAAAGCGATCGCTTTACCTAGCCGCTGTGGTAAAAACTAGCCGCTTTTGGGCAAAACCGCTGCAGAGCTGCTTATACGGAACTATAAAGCATCCAAGCTGCCCGCCACCACCATACGCTCTCACGCCTTTCCTCTCTAAGCCCTAGTTCCAACCAAGGCCAAAGATCAAGCACCCAAACTTCCACCATCAACCCCGCCTGTCCAAATTTCTAGGAACCGCTATGACCAAGTTTATCGGCACTAGCTCGACCGAGGAGGACTCAAGGTCCGGGAGGAAGAGGGCCACATCGACGCCGATAGCTGGAGGTCGCCGGAGAGGAGGATACTCGAGCCGCCGAGAGAGTTTATCGACTTCAGCAGTTCGCCTTTGTTCGGTTGAGGTCTCCGAGAGCGACTTCTGCCGAGGCCTTCTTGAACATCGATTGGATTGGAGGTGGCGAACCTCAATCCAACTCCATCCTCTAGATGGCCGCCTCGCACACCGTGCGAGGGCTATCTGAGCATCGATCCACCGGTGGGCCGTTCCTCCACTTTTATACAAATGACGAGGAGCAGCTCCGCCGCTTCGCGCTGGGTGCTACTACCTCAAGCTCGGGCCACCGCCGACAACGCTGCAGCCGTACCCTCGCCCACACCGCCGACTCGATGGGCGCGTGGTGGGTGAGGTGGTTCTACAAACAAGCGAGCGCGACAATGCAGACTTCGTCTTCACCGGGAAGGCGCCGGCAAAGGGAACCCCAATGCCTCGGCCGGAGATGTTCGCCGAGGATTGGTACCTGACAAGGAAGATCGCCTCCCTCGTGAGCCTCGGGCTCACGGGCAGGGAGATCATTCGGTACTTCACAGCGAACAAAATCTGTCCGCTGCGGAGGAGGTCCTATCCCTTCTACAAGATAGAGGGATGGGAAGACATCACAAGGGAGAGCACGGGTAAGTGCCTTTAAGACTCAACCTCTTCATTGGTTATTTCCTCCAACAGAATTAACGATTCCATCCGTTCAGGCGCAGAGAAGCCAACCGACGCATGGGTGACCGAAGGGTCGACGCCATGTCAAGGCGGCGAAGAAGGACGGGAGGTCACCGGCGAGGTGGCATACACCTGCCCGCGCAACGTGCTTGTCCGCACAGGCGAGGTAAATCACTTATACCCAGTCTGTGTTGCTAGATTTGTACTGTGGTTTTACTGCTAATGTTCGCTTCTCAAAATGCGCAGAAGGACCAGCTGATCCTTGGAGGGATCGTAGAGGAACTCTCCGGGTCTGAGAAGGAGAAGGCGAAGAAGGGCAAGGCCAGGATAGCCACTAAGCCCAAGGTGGCGGCTGAGCCGACGCGGAGCTCACCGCGACACGGCGGCCGCCAGCCGTCGAAGAGACCTCCTGCGGCGACGGAGCTGCATCGAAAGCGCACCAAGCGGACGCGCTGTCAGCCAGTGGGAAGAGACCAAGCCCTCCCTCCTCGCCGAAAGCAGAGCGACGAAGAGATAAAGACCATGGCCCTCGGCTTAGGCGTTACACGCAAGCTCACCCCGCCGCATGGATCGGCCGCAACAGTCGCCGAAAGCGAGGAGACTCAAGAAGAAGTCGCACGCTAGAAAAACTTCTTCGCCAGGCGAGAAGAGCGCTCAGCTTACCAGGGAGCTGAGCTCGTCGCCGCGAACACCCAAGGGTCAAGGCGGAGAAGCCGCCAAGGAGCCCCCGAGGAAGAGGCGGAAAATTTCGGCGAAGAAGATTAGGATCAAGCCTTCCACGGCAGGTATGTAGCAACCGATCTTTTGACCTTCCAACCTTCTGACCGCGTTAGACTTAACGATCATCTCCTTTTCATCAGCTGCCCAAGAGGAGATCGCCACAGACGACGCCGAGGAGGCGCCGAGCGGTCGCCGCCGCTCGAAAGATCTGACGGCGATCGCGGCGATGAGGTCGGGCGTGCCTCAAGGACAAATTTGGCGGCGTGGAGCTCGCTGCCCGCCAGTTCAGCCGAAATACGACGCGCCAAAAGCGCGTGGAGCGGCCGGAGGCGAAGAGAGGCGCGCGGCGCCTCGGACAATGGAGCCAAGACGACGGCCCGGAGTTGCCTAGGTGGGACCGAGCACCGGTCCCGCCAGCACTTCGTCGCGAGGCAGCTCACCCCGAGGCGACGGGATTCTTCGGCGGCGGTGGTGAAACCCCACCGTCGTGGAGCAAGAAGAAGCCCGGCAGGTCGCGCAAGTCGCCCCGCCTCATGAACAACGGCGCCACCCAGCAGAGTGGCTCCGGCCTCGCCCGAAGGCGTTCGGGCGGAAGAGAAAGTGGAAGAGGAGAGGGAGCGGAGAGACGAAAGCGCTTCGCCTGCTGCCCTCGCTTCCCGAAAGCGTACGCTCCCGCAAGAAGAAGGAGCGAACAAGGCAACGACGGAACAACACACGTGCTCATCCCGCGACGAAGCGGGCTTCGTGACGCATGGCCTCGAGGACCTCCTGCGACGCTGATCAAGCAACGACATGGGAAGGTAAACACCAAGACCACGCTTAGCTCAATTGGTAGCTTCACCGCAAAAGCGGCTAACTAGTCTTCTCTCGTGTCTTGAAGGACACCATGGAGGAACTCGAGGACGGCGTGACCATCGAGCGGAGCGCCAGACATGCCCTCCGTGAGCACCTCCGGACGAGGGAGTCCGAGGCGGGCCCTCTGCACCAGCCCAAAGTCGGCCGGTGAAAGGCGAAGGTGAAGAAACTCAAAGTCCAAGCGTCAAGAGAGGCGTTCTGCGAGTCTCTCCTAGAGAGGTCAAGAGCTTCAAGCAAAGCCGTTAAAGCGAAGCATCTGCGGAGGAGAAGCCGCCGCACGAAGTGGCTCAAGAGCAACTTTGCCGACGCTTCCCAACGGCGGGACCAGCTTGCGGCGGAAGCCAAGAGACTCAAGGCCCAGCTCGCCAAGGAAGAGCAAACTTTCGCGGGTCTCCAAGCAAAAATCTCGACCCTGTGGGCTTCACAGGAAGAGATCGAGGAGATGCGCGGGATGACGGTGAGAGCGATCTCCGCAGAGAAGAAGGTCAAGGAGCTGGACGAGCAGCTCAAGACGGCCGAGCAGCGAGTCAGCCAGAGCGAGGCTCTGACCGATCAGCTGCGCGCCAAGACCGAGGAGGTCGAGGCCATCCGGGCAGAGGCTGCGGCGCAAGCCAAGCGGAGCAAGGAGGAGATCGAACGCCCGAGCCAAGCCCGGAAGAAATCAAGGCTCAGGGCGAAGTTGTGCGCCTCAAGTTAGAAGTTGAGGAGCTAAAGGAGCAGCTTGCTCCTAAGTAGCACCGCGGCTGTAACCCAAAAGGGCCTTGTACCTGAAACTCTTGAGTAACGCAATAAAGTACTCACCTTTTTCTTCCTGCAAAAAGGAGCAGCAAAAAGATAAGAACGAACAGAAACTAAGAGAAAAGCGAACAGCGCTAGGAAGTTTAAGAAAACCGGTAGAGCGCTTTGCCTAACTCTCAGCCCCCGTTGTGCAGCTGCTCGAGAACCTAAGTTTGCGAACCCGAACAGGTGCACAAGAGAAAGAGCGACACCCTAGCCCCCGGTACGGACGATGCTCGAGAACCTAAGCTTGCGAACTCGAGCACGTGCGTAGAGAGAAAGAGCGACACCCGTACCTTGCTCGATGCATTCCGTAGTCTGCTCGTTGACGTAAGTTAGGCAGTTCCGAGAGTAACCGAACAAGGAAAGTGCCTCTGCCGCGGGGGGCTTACGAGAGCAGGCTTTGCCAAGTGGTCGCGCCAAGCAGTAAGTGCCTCTACCGCGGAGGGCTTACGAGAGCAGACTTACCGCAAGGTGGAAAGGCCGTGTTACGCAACCCTGAATTTAGGAACTTATCGAAACTAGATACAGGTAGGGAACAATCCTTAAGATTGCGGAGCCAAAAATTCGCAAGACCGGGCAGCCATCAAGTGTTACCAGAGAGAAAGATGTAGTCTTCAAAAGACAAGAAGTGAAAAAGGCGCAGAGGCCGCGAGATTTCACTTAAGTATTGGATTGAACTTTACATGGTGCCCGAGAGATTTGGACGAGCCAAGGCGCGAAGTTTGACAAAAAACGCGAGGCTAAGCAAACAAACGGAGACCTACACAAAGAACTTACGAAGCTGGTCGATGTTCCAAGTGTTTGGTCGCCTCTCTCCGCCTTCCATAGCCAGCGAACAGCCCGGGCGGCAAGAGAAACGACCGTGAACGGGCCCTCCCAACGAGGAGTTAACTTGTTGGCATTGGACAAGTTCTGGACACGGCGCAGAACGAGGTCGCCCGCCTTCAAAACCCTTGGTCGAACGGACTTGGCAGCGTGCCGGCGAAGATCTTGCTGGTAGCGCGCCATTCTGACTTGTGTCCGGTCGCGTGTGCCTTCGAGGAGGTCGAGATCGAGGAGGCGCTCTTGCTCATCGTCAACTAAGTTGACCGAGCTCGTGCGAGGCGAACCGAGTATAACTTCGGTGGGCAGGATGGCTTCCGCACCATAGACCAATTGGAAAGGAGTTTCTCCCGCCGCCCCGTCAGAAAGCGAATCGCCCAGAGGACGGAAGGAACTTCACAACCTGTAGCTTGTTGTGCTCGAGAGAGCAGCAAATACCCGCCGCTTAATACCTCGGACTATCTGTCCGTTAGCTCGCCGATCGCTTCCATTGCTCTGTGGATGTGCCACAGAGACGAAACAGACCTTGGTGCCCAGCTGTTCGCAGTATTCCTGGAATAGCTCGCTTCTGAACTGGGTACCGTTATCCGTGATCAACTTGTGGGGAATCCCAAAGCGCGTGACAACGTTGCTTTTGAAAAAGCGAACAGCCGTTTTGGCGTGAAGAGATGACACAGGCTCTGCCTCAATCCACTTTGTAAAAGTGTCTATGGCGACGAGCAAGTGTGTATAGCTCTTGTACCCCTTAGGGAATGGGCCGAGCAGATCCAGACCCCATGTGGAAAAAGGTCAAGATGGGGGGATTGTTTGGAGCTCTTGGGCGGGCTTGTGTGCCTTCCGGGCGTGAAATTGGCAAGCCTTGCACTTAGTCACGATATTCCGGGCATCTTGTAACGCAGTGGGCCAATAATAGCCCATGCGAAACGCTTTGCCGACCAGAGTTCTGAAGGAGGCGCGGTTGCCACAGGCACCCTCGTGTATGTCCCTAAGAAGGAACACACCCTTCTGCTGCGAGATGCACTTGGAGAGAACTCCCAGAGCACCTCGACGGTAAAGGATGCCGCCCACAAGCTTGTATGGAGCAAAGACGCCTTATAAGCCGGGAACGCCGGCCGTCGTCGGGCGAGGTCCCATCTGCGAGGTACGGACAAATGGCGTTATCCATCCGCGACACTGCCGATAACGGAGACAAAGACCACTGCCTCGCTGTTGCCTCGTCGAGACGTGATTGAGAGCTTGTGAAGGTGCTCGACGAGCACCCTGCGGAGCAGATTCTCGTGAGGATCCATACATGGATAGTTGGTCGGCCGAAGTTGTCCTTCACGGGCACGAAGAGCACCTCGAAAATCGAAAGTGCCGCCCAACTTCCTCACCTCAACCAGTATCGCGCCATTGAGTCATCGCAAAGATCGATACTCCTTGTTCACCGGTTGATGACCACCGTGAATCTTCCTTCACGGGCCGTTGGACACCGAGCGACTTGCACGCCTTAGTCCCGCGAGGAGGTTTCGTACTCCAGCCGTTGTTAGTCGCCGCCAAGTGTAGTTGGATAGAATATCGAGTTGCTCTCCATTAGGAGAGATGAGAACAAAACCGCACCCGAGTGTCCAAAGTCGCGAGCCATCAAAAAACATGGTCCAAGGAGGCTCATCGGGTTGCTCGGGGCTTCCTGGGGTTTGGGCGGGCAAGTCCATTCAGCGACAAAGTCAGCTAAGACTTGTGACTTAATAGCAGTTCGGGCAGCGAAAGATAGATCAAATTCTGCTAGTTTCTTTGCCCACTTAGCTATACGTCCGCTTGATTCCTTGTTCCGTAGGATTTCTCCCAGAGGGAACGTGGTCGGGACCAGATTTGATGTGCACGAAATAGTGGCGAAGCTTCCTGGAGGACATGAGCAAGGCGTAGAGCAGCTTCGACCTCGTGGTAACGCCTTTGATCCGTGAAGTACCTCGCCACGTAATAGATTGGTCGATGTATGCCTTCCCTTTCGATCACAAGACCGCTCACCGCTTGTGGCGTGTAACCTAGGTACAGCAGAGAGCTTTCGCCATGTCATGGGTCGTCAAGACGGGAGGATTGGACAAGTATCACTTCAGATCTTGGAAGGATCTATCGGCTTCCTCTATCCACTCGAAACCATTGTGCTTGCGTAGGGCCTTAAAGAAAGGCAGCCCGCGTTCGCCTTGACGGGAAATAAATCTGCTTAGAGCAACCATCCGCCCCGTGAGACTCTGTACCTCCTTGACGGTAGTTGGAGCCTGCATATTTTCAATGGCCTCGATTTTTTCAGGGTTGGCAGAAATACCTTGCGAACCAATAACATAACCGAGCAACATTCCAGATCGAACACCAAAGGTACACTTCTCTGGATTTAATTTTATTCGATGCCCGTGAGATTACGAAAAGTCTCGGCCGTGTCTTTTACATGATCCGAGCAAACTTGTTTTTACAACTATGTCGCCGACATAGACCTCCGTGTTTTTCCACATTGCTCGGGAGGGTCTTCTCCATTGTTACCGAACGTGGCACCAAAGATTGCGCAGACCGAAAGACATGGTCGATAGCGTAGTGCGAAGGGGTGATGAAGGCGCTTCTCTTCATCCTCGGGAGATGCTTATTTGGTGATAACCGAGTAAGCATCTAAAAACTCAAGAGTGGGCATCCGATCGCATCGACCACCGGTCAATACGAGGCGCGGAAAGTTTTCCTTATGACAAGCGGCGTTCAGATCGTGTGATCGACACACATCCTCCACTTGCCGCCTTTCTTCTTTACAATGACAGGTTGGCTAACCACTCGGTGTGATCAACCTCGCGGATGAACCCGTAGCGGCGGCTTGCCAAGTCGATCTTTAATGATCCCCTGCTTGAATTGAAAAGCGACAAAGCTTCGCGAAACGAGGCTTTTTATCCGACCGACACCAGGTTTGTACTGATGACCTCCTTGGGACTCGGGCATGTCGATGGCTTCGAGCAAACACATCTCGCATTAGCTCGGAGGAAGGCAATGAGCTCGCTTTCCTATTTGGGGTCCAGATTGGCCCCAAGTGAACTGCCTTGGAAGTATCATCAAGGGACAATGGAACTTCCTTGGTTTCTCCCCGGTGAAGGGAGACCTTAGGGCGTCAGTGACTTGGTCTCATGGAACTTCAGACATGGCGGAAGTTGGTCGACCAGTAGGGGGATCGCCGTCGCAATCCGAGCGACTTTGTAATTGCCCTTAACCGTGATTACACCGTTAGGGCCGGTATCTTCACGCAATGGTAAGCGTGGTGGGTTATGGCCATGAACTTACCAAGGGATGGCCTGCCCAAGATCGCGTTATACGCGGATGGGAAGTCGACCACGTCGAAAGTGATTAACTCTGTCCGGAAGTTGCTTGGGTTGCCGAAGGTAATCGGCAGACAACTCGCCCTAACGGCTTGATGCTTCTCCGGAACAATTCCGTAGAAGGGCATTGCGACTTCCTTCAACTTAGAACGAGGAATCGATCTCGTCCCAAGACCTTAGCGAAAGCAAGTCCAAAGCGCTCCCGCCGTCTACAAGTACACGGTCAACTCTCGCGTTCCTGATGGTCGGGCGACCACCGAGGGAGCCACGAGGCTTGGTCATCCCAAGGGGCAATCCTCCTGAGAGAAGGAGATGGGGACCTCGGTCCACTTCATCGATTCAGGCTGAGGTTTTGTCTTTTCGACGCTGTGGACCGCCCGAGCGGCTTCCTTGAGGCTGCGCCGAGAGGTATAAGCGAGGAGCCGCCAAGATGACGGCGATATGGTTCATGTGCTCTTGATATTCATCATCATCTTCCCGATCACCATCGTCGGTTTGGCGCTTATTCTTACTGGCATCACCTTGTTCGGGCGGGGTGGGCATTGGGCCCTTGCCGTTGTAGAAATCTTCGAGCTTTGCAGCCCAAGTTCTGCAATGGCGTATGTCGTGGCCGTAGTGTTGGTGGAATTTGCAGAATCGGTCGCTTGGACCTTTCTTGCCTTGTCCGCCTCCCTGAGCAGGCTTTTTGCCCTTGTAGTTATTGTTGGGCTTCTTCTGCCCATCCTTGGGAGGAGGTGCGCGATCTATACCAAATGACGGTATTGTTCGTGATCACCTTTGTTTTTCTTCTTCGGGACTTCTTGTCACCGTGGTTGTTCTTGCTTCTTCTTCTTCTCATCCACACCAGTCAAGCGGCGGCCGCCCTTGTCAAACGCCTTTTTTGTCTCGAACGCGCTCTGCCGCGTTAGCATAGCGATCACCGCCTTGAACAGTCGTTGGCGGTCCAGTCTCGTTGATCTCAAGATCTGGGTGAGCCGCTTCGTCGCGACTCCGCTTTTGAAGGCGCGACAACGGATTCATCCGAGATGTTCGGATCGTGTTGCGGATCTTAATGAAACGCTTCACGCAGCTTCTGGAGGGTCTCCCGCTCATCCGGATCATCTGTGCAGATCATCCTCCTTGCCCGAGACGCACGTAATGCCTCCGAAATTAGCGATCGAGGCGTCACAAAGCTGGTTCCATGAGCCGATGGAACCCTCCTGCCGATTGAACGACCACGTCCGAAAGCGCCCTCAAGGACGATCGGAGGTAATTGGCCATAACAAGCTCGTCACCCCGGCCGCCATGATGGCCGTGAAGAGATGGATAGGAATTCCTCCGGTTCGAGTCCCATTGTACCTCTCCATGTGACCGGGCTTGAACTTTGAGGGCCACCGGACAGCCCGAAGCTCGTCAGAGAAAGCCCTGCAGCCCAAAGCATATGACCGGCCACCTTCCCCGGTAGAACCTAGTCTTGAGAAGACGTTGGTCCTGTTGCGCGGAGGAACTCCTGCTGAACGGGATGATTCGGCCTGGAGAAACTCTCTCCGAGACAATCCACCACGCTCCTTCCTCGTGGTCGCAACGATGCGCTCCTCACGAGGGGTCCGTCCGTGATCATCGCGTGCGCGCTTGCCCCTGTTGTCGCGATGACCACGAGGACTCGGCGAGCGACGGCGACCACGGGTAGCCTGCTCATGGACAGTGATCCTTCGATGGCGATGAGGGTCACGCGATCGATCAGAGCTGTCCGAATCATTCCGGGCAGTTTGGCTGCGCTGCCTGGAGGAGTTGTTGACTTCTCCTAGAGACTTTAGGCCTTCAGCCAATCGCTCTAGGTTAGAAGCAACAGCATCGCCCATGCGGGCGAGGTCGGCCTGGTTGGTGGATCTAATCACGAAGTTATGGCCGCGAGTCGTTCCGACTACTTCTGGGTCCTGGGACCCCGAGGCATCCGCGTTACGCCGACCGAGTCCGATTCGCTGGGAACTAACTCGACAGAGAAACTTCGCGGCGGACTTGGCGAAGGCACGCGAGGTGGGTCGCGACGCGTCGCTTAACCGATCGCGAACCGTGCCGGCCCGATTGATGGAATCGTCGAGGTTGCGGCGAATGACTTCTTGCTCGCGAGTAGCCAGCGCAGCCTCGTCTTGATGCCGAGCAGAGTTAACCTGCCCGGTCTCGCCAGCCGCCACGGCCGTCGCGGATTCTCGAGGTTCCTACATCGCCATGTTAATGCCGCGGGGCCCATGCGAAGGTATGCTAGACGGTGTCGTCGCCAGTGTCTCCACAGTAGAATCTACCGACATAGCCTTGGAATCCGATAGATCTAAACCGTCATAAAGATCATCGGTTCCGTAGTCATCGTCAATGACGGGAGTGCGATCTACGGCTATCTCTGCCATATAGGCAGAGACCTCCGTCCCAGATACGGAAAGTGTTCGAGACCGAACAGATCGATCTGAACTGACAGGGGATGAAACATCCTGTCCTTCTGAGTCGTAGCCCTCAGGAAGTATCTCTGTATCACTGACTGAGTTCGACATGCTCGATCTGCGTGTCCCCACGACGGCGCCAAATTGCCGACGGTTGGGATATTGACCCAAGTCAACCAAGGTTCTTCAAGGAGGAGATAGGAGACACGCCCGAACAACCACGAACAAAGAACGCGAGCAGAGATGGGGTTTTATCCTGTTCAGCCTCTCGGGAGAGATAATAGCCTTCGCCCAAATTTCTTTATATCAAAGAGAATTACAAGGTGGAACTCGGCGAGATCGGCAGGTCTCGGCGAGTACTATGCTAAAATCTATCTGCTAAGGGTCCTCTAAACGCCGTAGGGCCCTGCTTATATAGTACTGAACAAACCGACCTACCAAGGAATATCGGTAGCTAACTACGAGATCGTGAATTAACTCATACATGCCAAATACAACCTACGGTAGATGAGATAAGCTCCTAATCTTGGGGATCACGACTCCTAATCCAATCCGGAAACCACGTCCGGGTCTTCACGCAGCCGTGCAGAACTCTTGTTCGAGTCGGACTCAAACATGAATCATAGGCCGTTACTGTTCGGCAGGATGCACATGGGCCTGATAGAACCTTCCAGGGAGCTGGGCCCTGGTAGGCTGGTTAACTGGGCCGTCAGGGAGTGGGCCATGGCAATGGGCCGTAATTCTATCCCCGACATCAAGGGTTTTGGGTTCCAGGCTATAAATACCCCTCGTGGGCAACCATTTGGGAGAGAGAGAGAGCTAGTGTGAGACACCCACCCCTTGCCAAATTTTCAATTGGGCTCCTCCCATGGTTTCCCCTCCGCTTCTAGGGTTCCATGCCTCCATCTTGAGCTTGTGAGAGGGATTTAGAGGGATTTAGAGGGAGAGGTAGAAGAAGACTCCATCCAATCCTCCCTCCAGTGAGTTCCCCTCTTCTCCCATGGGTTTCCCCAAACTATGCCCATGGTGAAATGGTGAGCTAGGGTTCCGGTCTTGTGTGCTCCATTGGGATTCTTGCAACTGGCTTCCTCCGCTTCACCGACGAGTATGACTACGTCAAGCCGTACCTCTACGCTTCAACCGCGACGACCTTGTCTTCCTCTACTACCACTTCACCGAGGAAACCCATCTTGGAGACGGTCGTGCCCTTGAGGGTGCACGTGCGACAAAAACCCTAGCTCGTGGTCTAGGTCGGGGCACCTCGTGGGGAGCCTCGCGTGAAGACCTTCTCGTGGGAGGTCCGGTCTCTTGCGGGAGAACGTGGAAATCCGACCATATGGGGCGGTCCGGTGGCTCTTGGCGAGCGTCGGCGTACGGAGGATTGTAGCGTGTACGCGTCAAGACTCTGTACCACCAGGTTCCGTGACTTGCCCGACACCGTTGTCGAAAAGACGGTCGAGTAAGTTGAGGACACAGGCTCTGTCTGGCCTCCCCTCATGGAGGTTCCTTACCGTGGAGTAGGTTCGCCGAACCACGTAAAAAAATTGTTCGTGTCACTTGCGCTTGATTACTTGGTCTTGACGATTGCGTGGTATCTCAACCATCGAGTTGGGGTGTAGTCGTGCTTCTAGCTTGTGCACTCGCTTCCGCTAGCTTCGCAAGTCTTGCGCTCAATCGCCTTGCCTCGAGTAGTTTCTAGGTCAAACCGGTAGCTTGGGTAACCAAACTTGACTAAGCCTCCAACTTGAACCAAAGCTCAAATAGGAGTAAAAGTTGAAAACGCGCCAATTCACACCCCTCTTGGCCGAGATCCTAACAGAAATAATCTACTCATTTTTCTTGACCCATAGAAATTTTCCTCATATTTTCTGAGCCTCCTATAATTTTTTAGGATTTTTAGAAATTTTTAGAATTAAATTTTTATTAGAAAATCCATTTTCCAGAAATTCTAGAGAAAACCCACCCTCAGAGCTACGTGGCAAAACACCATTGGCCGAACTCCCCCGCGGCTGACATCCAGGACCCACCTGTCGGTGTTTCCCTTCCCCACCGGTTCGCTTAAGTAGCAATGGACGGCTGAGATTAGATCGGCTCAGATCCAAGGGCTCTCGATTGACCACGTCGCTGGTGGCCATCGTCTACCTCCCGCCGCTGTTGCGAGGACACACAGCTGCTTCCTTCGCCGGAGCCTACCGTCGGAGTTCGCATGGGATCCCTCGGTTGCCACAGGCCTCCTCTGAGCATCGATCCCAAATAGAATCTGTAGGGAATCCCTTCACACGCATCATGATGTCCTTTGACTCACCGGAGATTCACGGGTGCATGCAAAACCTCACCGCCGGCGCTCGCCACCTCCTCCTCTCTGTAGCACCGCCTGGCAGAGCCACCTGCAACGCGGCTCTTGCCGATGAGCCGCTACCACTGGATCCCGCGACCAGTTGTAACCCTCTATTGCTTGGCCAAAGTACACCGCTGCCCCTGCCCCTGCAAAAATATCGCCATCGGTGCCGCTGACGCAGAGAGCACGGGCAAGTTTTGCCATTGCCCGACTGCCAATAAAAACCTCCTCCGACGATCGCCCTTCGGTTCGTCCCCTCACCAATTGCACATTAATCGCTACTGTAGCGATAAAACACAAGTAATTTCGCTCCTCCACCTCTGCCATCGTCCTCAACCTCGGCCGCCGTCGCTAGCTCAAGCTGAACCGCTTCAAGCCTCGATCCCAAAAGGAAAGATGACCGCCTGGACCTCCTAATCGTGAAATCGAGCTTGAATCAACCCGAGAAGCAACAGAACATCAACCCGACCTCACCAGAGTTCGTTCCCGCTGCCACCACGTTGCAGAGCCGTTCCTTATCAAATCAAGCCCTAATTTCTGCACCAAATCGATCCAGGTACCCAACCATATATAACATAGAGCTTGAATCGGATGGAAAACTATTGATTGATCCAATTTGATCTTGCCCTAGAACGTCGCTGCTGACCCAAGCCGCCTGATCATCCCAGAGCTTCCCGACGCCCAAATCAGGTGTCAATCGACTCGTAGTGATCTAGAAAAGCTAATTGAACCTTCAATTTCACTAAATAGACCATGGATCAAAAATCCCCAAATCAGGTAGATGAACCCTAGTTCATCTTCACTGTCCACTTTTCCAGAGAGACAAATCCATTTATTTGAAGCCTCTAGAGATCGAATTAGTTATTAATGCCCAAATAAACGTTGCTCAGAATGATGTCCTACAGCCAAATATAAAGTTTCTAGAATTTTGAATCATGCAAAATTGTGAGATCCAATAGAAGCGGCACATTATTTGAATTTTTAAAAATAGATTTAATATAGAAGTATTATGTTCACATAATTTATTTAGGAATCCCATAAACCATGGAATTTTATCATGCAATCACTTTCACATGAACATCATCCTTTATTCAGAATTAAAATTGTGAACCCTAGATTACCTTTAAACTCCAAATTTGAATTTGAATTCAACCTAGCTTTCCCAATTCATTTGAATATTGATCAAGCCTCTCTGAAATAACCTAATCAAATGCTAGGATTAAATCTAGGACCCTAACCCTAGCCCAAGATCATATTACATGAATTTTCTCAAAGTTCAAATTAATCCTAAATGTAAATTCTATCCAAATTCCAAATCAACCCTAGTCTAATTCAATCTTAGACAATATAACCTTGCTGAACTTTGAACCCAAAACCATGTATCATGTCACCTTTGGATCAACCTAGACTAAACCCTAAGACCTAGACTTGTAAATTCAAACCCTAAACAAAAAAGTTCCAAAATGATGTTTCTATCTTATTTGCACACTTATTTCAATTGTTTACTAAAACAAAACTTTATTTGTTTCACTCTTTGCGAGCTCAAGAAGAAGAAGGAACTGCACCACCAGCTCAAGTCTACTGGGTTGAAGTAGCTGATTTTGGCGATACCTCCGGTGCAATAGAAGGAGAGAGTGCAGAAGTTTGTGTCAAGGCAGGTTTCCCACCTTTTGAAGCATATTGTCGCCCTATGATATTACTTGTGCATTATTGATCTAGTTGTTATTATTGTTACCCAAAAATGAAAGACTTACTTGATTTGTAGTTTAGTTGAACCAAGCTACATGAACCATACGATCATACCTTTAAATTGTGTCACATGAATCCTTGATCATAACCCTAAGTTAGGAAAAACTTGATCTTTATCACATACAAAAACTTGGTAGGATAGATACTCACTTGTCATGTGGGCAAGTAGTTTGGGATATTTATCTAGACGTGAAAGTGAAACGGTAGAATGTAGGTATATAAGGCAAATTCATAAGATACGTCATGTCATGTGTTTGAGTACTTGGGGTCGCAAGTGCATTTAAGTCGCAAGCATCTATTTATAGGTGCATACTGCCAGGTAAAGCTACCATGACACTAGATGCGAATGGAGGCATCTAGGGACTTGTTTGCCTTGTATAAAAACTTGAGAATTGAACTGGGAATGACACAAATAATTCCATCCGTATAAGAAGCTGTTGTACGGGTAAAGCTGGATAGGTCCTGTAGGGTTGATAACAAATACCCATGTGGACCCTACTTCGGGTATATGCGACATCCAATATTTTATTGTCTATCCCTACGTATTTTACTTCTCAAAATAATATTTAAAAGGGAGTTTCTATAAGCAAAATCCCTATGTAACTATTTATGCTTTAGGAATAATTCCAAAAATCCAAAATTTCAGTAGGAGTTAATCCTTCCAATTATTGTCCAAGTACTAGGTTCCATAAACTAGCCACTATCCAAAATTGAGCCCAAAACTCAATAGTTTGGTACATTTTCCAAAATAGTGAAATTCAGCTCACAAAGACCAAGTAATATTTTATTATTGGGTCTCCTGAGATATTTTCATTCTACAATTTTAATAGTAAGTTATGCACGACCAGAGGAGCCTACACCTAAATTTTCAGCCCAAGATCACATGCGGATCTCCCTATACCATTTTAAGAGTGCAAAACCTATTTGGAAACATTTATAAATCCAATTCTTGTTCTACAAGGATGGGGACTGCCCCCAACTAACCTAATCTTGTATATAAACCCCCCTAGGTCGCCCCAAACCGAAGCTTGAAGCCCCAAGTCACCTAGAAGTCCAAATTCCACCCAAACCCTAGTCTTGCTTTCACAAATTATCTCGGGAATTCCACTGTAGAATAGGGTAAGTTTAGTCCATCAGATAAAAAGTAGAGGTCAAGAGGAACCCGTAGGATTTTTTTTCCTGATTTAATAGGAGCCCGGAGCTATTTTTAATCTATTTTTGAAGTTTGGAACCGATTTTCCCGATGGAATTCGATTTGAATTCGAATTCGGTTTGCGTGGGCGAATCCCAAGCCGCCACGTCACCCTGCTGGTCCCGCCTCGTGCCCCCAGCCTAGCTCCACCACCAGCGTCGCCGCTCGAGCCACCGGCCGCCAAATCAACCGTCGGCCGCCCGCGTGTCCGCCACCCAATCTTGGCCAAGGCCACCATTGGCCGGGCCGCCGACTTCTGTGGGCCAGTATCTCGGCCTACCACATGAACAGTGCCACTTATTTTTTATTTTCCTTTTCAATTTTGTTCTAAATTCAAACTTCCATATCTTTTGAATCTCAACTCCTATTTAGGTCATTCCAAAGCTTAAATCTTCTAAAATCCTCTAGTATTTTATGTATTTTTTTTGTAGTAGCACCTTCTATAGCAAATTTTCATATTTGTAGCCCTTCACCTATTTACTAGTATTCAACTATTAGCCAAATCTTCTCCGATTTTTATAAAATTCATCCGAACTCCAAATCCCGTGATTACAGTTCCTAAATTCCTATCTCGGAGCCTAGTATTTATTCCAATATTTATTATTGGCGTGTTCTTTGGTTGTTTTACCGTTTTCTTTATACATATGCATCTTGTGTAGTGCCGCAGTGCGTATATTGTGTTGGACCTTTCCAGGAGCCAGCAGAGGAGGTGTTCCCGAAGCAAGACGGTTACCAAGGCAAGATAGTTACATCTTGCTTACCCCAAGTTTTACAAATTCACATGCTCTACTTTTTTCTTACATTATTCTCTTGCATAACTTGATAAATTGGGGTAGATCCTATTTATGCACTTTATGTCATTCACTCGGTGCATCATACCCTTTCTTGCCACCTTAGATATTTTTAGCCTATCCTTGTGTAGATATGATATGCTTGTGGGTTGTAGTTGTTTAGCATCACTTCATGATTATATTGATTAATGACTATGGAACTGTTAATGGCTAAATACAACTAAAACATATGTGACGTGTGTTTCATTCAAGGTGGCAAGTATGGTGGTATTGGACATGTGGATTGTGGGATGTGGGATGTCACCTTGGTCTAAGGACCTATCACTTGTGATTTATGCTACCAAACTTAAACAAGTACAACCATGAGCGCTGGCTTTACATGCTGTGCACAACATGTGCTAGTCCTGGCTTATTAGTTAGATAACTCTGCTAGTGGTGAGTGCGGGGCTGAGTGGACTCTAGTGAAAGATCCAATTGGTCATGCACCTAGCTAATAGGGTAATCTAATGAATAGTCCTATACTACCCCCTGTCTGGGCTCCATAGGTTGAGCTAAGATACAAAGGTGCGATAGGACTTATGGGTAAAGTGTACTACACTATGCAGAGTCTTGTAAAACTATCATGATAGCCGTTCCCACGGTCAAGGGAGGGGCGATGGTTCTCATAAGGTAGTCTCACCGTGTTAATAATAATTTGATGGGTGGATTGTGATATGTCGCGAGCTAAGATGTGTTTGTGGTTATCTTGGAAATCTTATTCACAAATAATTGCTATACTTGTGTTAGTGACAATTTCAACAATAATTTGACTAGTCTAGGTCTTTGCTTGCAAAACAACCATACACTCCTTGTGAATCCCTTGCATTCATTTTTTAGGACTCTTGCCTGGGTACCCGAGTACTCATTAGACAAGAATCTCGTATGATTTTTGCTTCAGGTGAAGATACAAGCTTTGTGTGCATTCAGGATCAGGAGGATCCCGTGCCCCCGTTTCTGTTAGGCTGAGCTGCGTTTTGAACAGTTGGGTGTCGACTTCGTTGCATCATCTACTTATGCATCTATTTGATCTTCTGCTGCTACTCCGATAAACTAGTTATTCCTATTAAGTGTGGTTACACACCAGTGTGAGACTCTTGTAATAATTAATGTTGTTACCTTTATCTCGCAAGTAAACTATTTTTATTAGTTAATATGTGTCTGTGCGATGATGTCTACTTATATGTCACTCACAAGTCACTAGTGTTGATTCCTAGGACTAGTGATCGATTGTGAGGGACTCCGGTTACGCCGAAGTCACGACAGTATATGAAGTTGTGTCAAACTAGGTGATGCCTCTCCCATTCAATAACCTCAATTATTTTAAAATGATGATGAATGGTGTGAATAGTACTGTTGACGAGAGCAGATTAAGGGATGTTGGAGATAGTGAATGATACTTGATTTAAATGTTTTAAATATTTCAAAGACTTGACAACTGCTAGGATCTGTGAATCTATGTTATATGTATTGCATCCACTTGAAATGGCCTTACCGTTTCCTTTGACAACTTATTGCATTAAGTTATGACAGGTTTCCTGGTAGGCACCTGCAAGTACTTGTCGTACTTAACCTCTATGGGTTTCTTGTTGTTTTTGCATTTTTCTTTGAGTCCGCCGGTGTGAACTGCGGTGAGTTTACGACAGACAAGTTGGAAAGCTTTTGCATAGATTGCTAATGGTTCTGTATTATCGTCCCTATACTCGAACATAACGTATTGTAGCAGTGCGCAGAACTTTTTAAGTACGTTTTGTAGTGTAAACTTAAGTTTGTAAAACTCGTTACCCCTCTAATATTTTGTGGACTTGTCTCAATTTTGGCACCATTGCACCTGGGCATCATGTGTTTTTGGGGAGCCTTTTCAGTGGAAATGCTGGAAACGGGTCCCCACGGTCGTACATGTGCCACGGAGACGATTAGATGTGACAGGGCCCCGTTATCATATCGAATAGGACACACTGTCGTAGCCCCTGAGATAGGTCCATCTCAGGAAACTACCCTGTTGGAAACCTTTATCCATCGCAGGAGAACATTGCATTCATTCACCAAACATAATTTAAGCAGCGGAAATTAAAAACTTTTAATACAAACCATTGGTTGCAACAGAGCAGCCCAAAAGAATATATACAGGAGGCACATAAGCCCCACAAAGTACCTCCCAACAAGTTCCCTCCAGGTCTCCATCAAGACCGGAGACAAACACCAAAAGCCACAAGTTTTGTTTTACATGAAGGAGGAAATCCAACGACAGAACAAGGCTACCAGCAGGCTAAAAGCTAACCCAGTCAACAAGGCATGAAGCCTGTCCCTGGGATCTCTAGCCGTCACATACGTCATTGACCTCTGCTCGTGTATCTTGACTTCCATCCTCTTGACATTCATGGGGATCGCCATCTTCTGAACAAATCAACAACGAATAGACGTTTAGCACGCTTATGCGTACTAGCAAGACACACCTCTAACTATTAATGCTTACTATAGGTATGCAAAGGAGAGGTATGTGGTTATATACTCAAGGGAGCATTTTAATAGATGAGTGAGCTTAGTTGTAGTCCTTAAAGCAATCAAGCTTAATTGATGGCAACATAGTACATATACTTCCTTCCAACACCACTAGTTGCCACACAACTAGCTAACAAACACAACTTCACTTCTCTCTACATCTCTCCATTATCGTGCCGAAGAAGGTTCCCCTACCCTCTGCACCATCCGCTGGAGACAGCGTTTGAAGTCCCAGACTTCAGGTGTCATCCACCTTCCTGCTTGGGGGAGTCGAACCACCACTGAAGCAATTCCACCGAGAGACAGGCATTATGATAGGAACCACCACTTGTGGCAGGCGAACACACCGGCCTACGCGTGGAAGGGAACCACTTTCCTTTCTGGAGTAGGTCCTAGACCTAACTCACACCCAATCACATACTTACATCATACGCTCTTACGACAGTCGACTTGGTTATGGGGGTGGACCTCAGCCACACATGCCATAACCGCTAAGAGGGTACAAGACCACAAGCCTCAGCCTATCAGGGGGTCCTAAACCACAAGCCTGACCAAAGGATCCATGCTGTTCTCGCAGTCGACCATATTGCTCCTTCACGATGAGCAATCGATCTATCACATATCCATACTCCAATCACCAACGCTCCCAGATCGAGGTACCATTCCCGATATACTCAACACCTAGCCCTTCGATGCATGACCGAGAAACATTAACTAAATAATCCCAACTTAATATTACAATCAAAGTGATCCATGAAAGAATCATGGCAAACAAATAATTAGTTCATTAATGTGAGCTAGAACAGGGTATTCCCTTAGTTTATCAAGTTATTAAACTTAACTCAATTTTTAGTTCATTATGCATGATGAAGGAGTCATGCAACAATAGTGAAAGCTCCTAGGGTTTACCATGGGGTTGATTGACAACAATCAAACTAACCTAGATCAAGGATTTCATGATATAGCACGGAGATCATGAATAGTCCAATGCATGGCAAGGAGTAAGGCATGTGTATAACATGATTAGCAAATAGGACATTTCTAAATCTAGATTCAACCTATAATGCTAACCAACATGTAAGTCATATTAATTCAAGTCTTGACCAAATTTTATTAAAGGAAGCAACATGAGTTATGTGGGTGTCTTGCCTTGATTGTTCAAAGATGGGTCTTCAGCTTCCAGATGGGGATCCTCAAATTCTTCAGTTTCTATCGTAACAGAAAGACCCAAATAAGAATCATGAAGAAGCAAACACGCAACTATAATAGGAACTAAATACCGCAAGTATTTCATATCGTTCTTGTATCCAACTTTGGTTTAAGTTAATCTACTTGTCGAGAAAGTTCCAAGAAATCAATCTAGATTAAGCTACTCATTTTAACAAATAAAAGCAACTAGATTCCTAGAGCAAGCATGAAACATTTCTTCACTTTAAAAGGTAAATATCCTTTTCATGGCATTATTATTCAGCAAGGTTGCTAACATGATTTCCTCATATTTTATTTTATCAAGAATCTAATATTCTTATGGCAAATGTCCAAGATATTGTAATTAAGATAAGACTAGTGAAACATGCATATGGAACATATCATATTATATTTTATTTACATGCTAATGTAGTTAAATAGTAAACTCACCAAATTTTTTTATAGTCACAAAGTCTATTTTGATATTTATAAAATTATTTGTAAAAGTGACATGTGCTAATAGGGTCTATTGATCCATTTAATTTATTTGTCAAGAAAATGAACATCATGATATCCATTTTATATTTTTGTAAAATAGTACATGGTAAAAAAAACCTTCAATTCAAATTTTATCAATTTTGGAGTTCATTTTCTATTTTTAGAATTATTTTATAACCTCCAATATACACAAAATACTACTTTTACATATTAATTCAATGAAATAAATATTTCTAACAGCACTATAGTGGTTTACCATTTTTCATAAATAGTAGATATCCTCATGAGCACATGTATAAACATTTTACCATTTATTGAGCTTGTTTGCTATTTTTAATAAATCTAGAAATATTACTGGATTATTTGAAAATGAATAAATCCCATAAATTGCTATAAACAGTGTTGGGCCGGATCTACACGATGCAGCCCTCTGGCGGCTCGGCCAGGCGTTAAGGCGACAAGGGAGCCCAGTCGGTGTGTGTGTGTCTTGTGCAGCGTGTAAAACCAACGATGTAGATCGCATCGATCGCATCGAACGGTTATGTCTTAATCTATCCGCACGGATCTTGACACACGGGGGTCACTTAAGTGCGTGTGTATGACAGGTGGGACCTACTACAAGGTCGTCGTCTACCTCGAGTATAGATGGCCAAACGGACGGCACGGCACGGCACGGCCCGGGCCCGTTTAGGCACGGCACGAAAAGAACGGGCCCAGGCACGGCACGAGTAGTGAGTCGTGCCGTGCCGTGCCTGCCCGCGGGCTGAGCTCTCGGCCGAGCACGCGCAGGCCCGACTTAATCAGGTTGCATGCGTCTTGGCGGCGCTGCTTAGCCCGCAGCCCGATAAAACACGCCGTGCTTTTCAGGCCCGACAGGAAAAAAGCTGCAAGTACTCAAAATTCTCGGAAAAAAATGTAGATTTCAGAATTCAAACTTTCTCAGCTCATACCAGAATTGTACCTCAAACTCAAAGTCTCAAACTCTGAAAGACAATGAACAATACAGAAGTAAGTGAAAAGTTTTGAGCTGTTTATATTACATGGTTGCCTCGTTAAAAACCTTTCTAGGTAAAAACTCATTTCAACTATATGAGAAAACCCTAGAAAGGAAAAAAAGAGTACAACCCAGCTCAACTTCAAGTCTGTCCAGTTCATATTACAATCCATATTACAGTTCCAGCAGCAAAAGACCAAAAGTTAACTATTACAGAGGCAGAGCTCCAGGCCTCAAAAGAACATTCCCAGCACCAGCAGCTCCAGCAGCAGCACTTGTGTCTCCTGCAGCAGCAACAGCTTCATCCAGGTAGAGGTTGTTGAATGCATCTTCATGGGCTTTATCTTCAACATTATGCTGACTTCTTGCTTCTCCCTGCTCCCAGTCCTTGATCAATGCCAGCATCTCAACCATGTCACTGGTTAATCGACGTCGGCAATCCTCAATTACCCTGCCAGTTAAACTAAATGCAGATTCTGAAGATATAGTAGAAACAGGAACAATCATAACATCTTTGGCAAGAATAGACAGAACTGGATATGTCATTTTATGCTCATGCCACCAGTTCAATATGTTGAAATCATCATCAAATAAGGTGCGATGTCCTTTGTCAAGGTATAAACTAGTTGAACCTTGCATCTGCTCCAAAGATTGCGGAGGAGCGGATCTGATCCCGAACTGAAGATTGAGACAGAGAGGAGAAGTCTCGATATGAAGCGAAGCGAAGCATAGATCAAGCCCCATTGGGCTTTCTTCTTACCAGTTAAAGGTGCTGACTGTGTAGTTCTTTGCATTCTAACAGCACCAAACTTGCTGTCATACTTGGCAAATAGGTTATGTCGGTGTAATAAATACCAGGGTAGGAAGAGTCCTCAGGAGGCCAAGAGGGTCCCACGCGTCAGGCGGGCGAGCCCCTCTGAAAGGCGGCGGGCCTCACGCCGGGGCGGGTGCGTGGGCGAGCCCCTCTGAAGGAGGCGAGGTCCCACGCGCCAGTGGGGCCCGGCGAGAGCGTTGCGAAGGAGTCTTGGGACGAAGCTCCCCTGCTGCGAAGGACGGCGCATTTAATGAGACATCACGCGGATAGACAGTGAAGACATGATTACGCTTCTGATGACCTTTGCGGTCTGGCGGTATCCTGGTACGTAAGAATTGACCGGTAGAGAGAAGGTTTGCTTGAGGAGGCCGCCGCGTCGGGAGGAGCAGAAGGCCCCACCCGCAGACTCACGGTGTGTTGTCTTGGTCGAGGCCACTGCGAAGCACGCGAGGCGGCGCCAGCGCGCGTGGGCGCTGCGGCGTGAAGCGGCAACGCGTTTTCGTCTCTTCACCGAGTCGTGTCGATTATCTTGAGTATCTTGTCTTGCCTACCCCCTCGGCTCTCTCCGCCACCCAAAGCTGTATAAATGGGGAGGAGAGAGAGGGAAGAATACGGGCACTAGCATTCGTGCATTCGAAACGCTCTGTAAACACATCCCTATTCAACCACAATCGGAAAAGAGCTAAGGCTCGGCGAGTAGGACTATTACCCGCGAGGTCGAACACAGGTAAATCGGCGAAGTCGCTCCTCGTTGTGCCCGACGCTCAAATCGAACCGAGCTTGATCGAGTTGGCTAGCAGTCTAAAAATTTGACCAGGGGTGTGATCCGCAGTGGTTGAGCGGAGAACACGCCGTCAGTTTTCAATTCATCGGATTCTTCAAGAATCATTCAATTCTTTACAGATCCAAAACTGGAATTCACAGATTCAATTATACCTTCGATTCTTGTGGCGAAGACGGGATGCGAGAACTGTCGCGTAGGACAGATCGACGGGTCCCGACTAGGCCAACGGAGGGGAAGAAGATCGATGCAGTTCATCGGCGACCGATCTCCGGCGTCGTTCGTCAGAGCTTCGTGCTGATAACGTGTTAGGCAACCACACTACCGGGTGTAGTCCGAGGTTGTCTAGCAGTGCGTAGATCGTAGACGATGAAGAACAATCACAGATGAACACAGAGATGTAAGAGAGGAAGTATTCTTTCTTGCTTTTCTCTTAGATACCTATTAGATGGGAACCTCTCCTATTTATGCATAGTGCTAGGGTTTTCGGCTGGTCCAACCAAGTGGGCCCCACCACCTAGCCGCACCAGGCCCAAGGCCGGCATGACCCGGGTGGGTTTCACAACAAGAATATATAGTTTTTCGGAGCCAATATTCTTCTAGCATATGTAGAGGCACGTGGGGGACATGCCTTCACTTAAGTGGCCGCCAAGGGAGGAAACCGAGTGGCCGCCTATGTAACTAATTTAATGGTTTCGTCCAGCCGATCTTCCAAATTCAAGGTGAATTGAAAGAACGAATGAAAAAGATTGGACATGCGTGCATTAAATACGTTCACACATAATTTGGTGAATTCCTCCCGTAATTATAGGGATCAATTATTAGACTTGCTAATGGATGGTTGAAGGTGCGTACGAATGGTTAAACATGCTATTTAATTAATCGCTTGATTTGGCTCTGCTCTTTTTATAGCTCGCACACAACGCAAGCTATTTTACGCGTGGTTTTGCGCACACACAGAATAGCGCGCGCGTATATTTTCTACTCTGGTTTATTCTACGCCGGTAGTTAGACTGATGGTTAAGATGGTTAGATATGATGGTTAAGATGGTTAGACTAGATGTTATTGTAGATAGATGGTTATGATGGTTAGATTGATGGTTAGGGCTCACGCATAGAATACTTACAAGAAAATTCCCTATTTGACACTGGTAAAGTTAGCTCTTCCTTCCTTGGCCCGCAAAACTTAAAACTTCCCTATTTGACACCGACTTCAATTTTGCTTCCCTATTTGACACTTCCGTCAGTTCTATAGATGGCCAAACGGGCGACCTGGCCCGGCACGGCCCGAGCCCGCTTAGGCACGGCCAGTTTAAGTCGGGCCCGACACGACCCGTTTAACTAATCAGGTCGTTACGTATCAGCCCATGGGCTAAGGCCGAGGCCCAGGCACATCACGGAGCCCTCTTGGCCCGGGCCGGCCCGTGGGCTAAGGCCGAGGCCCAGGCACATCACGGAGCCCTCTTGGCGGGCCGCCCGTTACCGACATGCTACGAGGCCGGCACGCCCGGCCCGCTTAGGCACGCAACCGATTTAAGTCGGGCCCGACCGACGACCCGTTTAACTAATCGGTCGTTACGTGTCGCCCCATGGGCTAAGGCCGAGGCCCAGGCACATCACGGAGCCCTCTTGGCCCGGGCCGGCCCGTGGGCTAAGGCCGAGGCCCAGGCACATCACGGAGCCCTCTTGGCCCGGGCCGGCCCGTTTACCCGACATGCTACACGAGCCGCAGCAGGGCGAGCAAGCAAAAAATGCAGCTCCTGGGATTCGATCCTGTGACCTCGCGCAAGGAACGCACTATGGGAGCACTGGGAAACCAACTGGCCGCTGTGCTTTTTTGTGTTTACATTGGTATACACTTCCTTATATAGCTATATATGATAAATAAAAAAAAAATAATAGTCGTGTCGTGCTGTGCCGGCCCACGGGCTCCAGCTTCGGCCCAGGCACGGCACAATGGTGCGGGACGGGCCGGCACGGCCCGTCTAAAATCGTGCCCGTGTCGTGCTCGTGCCGTGCCAAAAATGCGTGCTTTCAGGCCGACCCATTTGTCCCGGCCCATGTGGCCGTCTATAGTCAGTTCTGCCACTTAAAGGTGTTAAGTAGCACGCGAAAAGACTAATACTGTCTTTTCGTGTGCTACTTAACACCGTTAAGTGGCAGAACTGACGGAAGTGTCAAATAGGGAAACCAAAATTGAAGTCAGTGGCAAATAGGGAAGTTTTACGTTCTGAGGGGCAAGGAAGAGCTAATTTTACCAGTGTCAAATAAGGAATTTTCTCAATACTTATTCTACTCCGTAGTTTCCACCGGAGTAGAATAGCGCATGTATGTGTGTCTATTTATTTATGACATGCCACTAGGCAAACAAGATCAGCATCTAGTGGTACACATCAACATTTGACAACCACGTCAAATGGAGATAGAGGAGGGTCTTGGGCAGTTGTCGTCCATGGAGATAGAGAGTGGTAGAGAGGAAGACGATGTCGTAGCATTCCTTGTGCACATGTGTTAAACACTGAAGCATCTAGCGGCACACATGAACATTTAACAGCCACGTCAGATGCAGACAGAGGAGGGTCTTGGGCAGTTGTCATCCATGGAGATAGAGAGTGATAGAGATGAAGACGATGACGTGCCTTGTGCACATGTGTCAAACACCTCAACAACTATAGGCATACATCAACATTTAACGGCCGCATCGGATGGATGACAAATAGGAAATATTTCGGTTATTTCAGTTCAATCCAGATAAAATTTCAGTTTTATTTTTTTTTTGAAAAAACGGAATAAGATTATCCCCAATTATACATCCTTCCCTACTATCACTATTTCAGCATTACACTGAGACTCTCCTACTTTTCACTATTCCTCCCAATCCATTCCCTATCATTATTCAAAGATTTTATTTCTACGACATTCCTCCCTCATTATATACACCCCAAACCCATGCTACAATGATAAGGATCCAATAGGATCCATGCTGGGTGTCTTCAAACGTAGAGATGGGAAGCCTTATGCTTTTGTCGTGATAGCGTTCATTATCTTACGGCGGCGTCAAGCATTATTATTTATGGGGTTAATTGGTTCGTAAGATAAGCATGTGATGAAACGAAAAGTAATATCATGTTCTAGGAAAGGCAAATTTTGCCACAAGTAGCACATGGAAAAAACCGCACATATAACTTTATGTCGTACACAACCAACCACGCAGAGCAATTAATTCACTGTTAGACCGCTAAGAGCATATGAGTTTACATCTCACCAAAAAAAAAAAATGTATACGCTCATATGTATGCGTAGCCAAATGAGCATACACAACAAATTTGGAAACTGCCGGACTGTTCATATATAGCATGAGTTTACATCTCAGCAAAAAAAATATGTATCCAGGGCTGGTAGGCGACGCTGCGCTCGACGAAGCACGCCCACGAGTCTCACCGCCGGTTGTCGTTGAGCGGGTAGTGGTCGGCGTAGGAGAGGTCAGCAGGTCGCCGACGAAGAGCACCGCGTCGCCGCCGTTCTCCTCGTAGGGCGCCAGCGTGCTGTTCGAGTCAAACGTCTGCCCCAGGTCGCCTGTGCATTGCGTTGCACCAACACCAAAATTTTCACATCAACTGTAATAATCACGCGAACTGTTTGCCCCTATCTTCGGTTGGATTTCTCTTGTGATTAGTCATTAGAACTGTATTACTGAGAGGGGAGAGCTTCCGTCTTGTTTTAAGTGCATTCAGTGTTCTTTGGTCAACAAGTCATCGCTTGATTGATTGATAGTACTCCCTACTTGCAAAAAGTTCGGACTAAATCTATGCGGAGTCAGTGAACAGCTGCTACTGAATACTGGTACCTTAATTTGTTGGTCAAAACTACCCCGAAACATTTTTGTCCTAAAACTAGCACGAAACCTGCCTAAAAAAATACCATGAAACATGATTATCCACAAAACTTAAAAACATACTGGAGACGTTGGACAGAATCAGAATGCAATGGCAAACCTTGTCATCTCTCCTCCTAGGTCCTATGGAACGATTTGATTCTAGCACTAGTTTCTACAATTACATATTTACATGCTAACCAAGACTAATCATGAACAAAATATGGATTAAATGTGGGGATGAACTCAATCTAGAGCCCAAATGCCCAATCGAAAATAATGGATGATGGATTGATACCGACCTATGTGGCCAAACTTGACGGGCGCATCAGGCGCCGGCTTGGGGGGAGTGGTGAACCGGAAGCTCCTCGCTTTGTGCCCGAACCCGATGGCGTAGTGGTATTCCGTCCCATGCTGCATGCAACCACAAAGAAGAGGCAGAGTTCAGCGTCGCCGGCCGCCATGGATGCCATTGCTTCGAGCTCGGGACGTACGTACCTTGAGGCCGGTGCGGGTGCAGTGGTGGATGAAGCCGGAGGTGTAGTTTTAGTAGTCGTAGCGCGTGTGCGTCCCCTCCGCCCGGTGCTCCAGCTGTCCGACTCTGATCTACTCTCTTGCCTTCAAATGATGCATGCAGACATTGAAATAGAGGAATTTCCATCAAAGTTGTATATCATGAGAGTATTATATGCTGTCTCGTTTGTTACTATGTGTTTTAGCTAGCAAGATTTCTTTGCTGCATATTTCATACAACAGTGGCATGGTGCTAAGTAATACTATATATTTCAGTACTACTCTTAGAATATTCTTATGTACACTATTTCTTTCCTATGTATATGTACCAGTTTGTATGCGCATAATCAAAGATGCGATTTTTACCCGTTGCAACGCGTGGGCACCCGGGCACCCAACTAGCTATACATTTATGGGGAAGAAGAGAAGGGCACAGGTGTGAAAGAAGCGACAGATGGCTTCACAAGACTACGGCAAGCATTGATATAGAATGTGCAAAATGTGATTAGCCAGAATTACATGCAGGTGCAGGTATATTTCCAATGTTGGCAGGCAGGCAAACATTTCTTGGTAAGCTAAAGGCAGGAAACAAGTTGGCAAGTAGACATTATTACCTGGTTTCAGTGGTTTCAAGGGCATCCAGATACTTGGAGAACTCGCAAGGTATGAAGGGCTCATTAAAAGCGAGGTTGCAAGAGGCCGTGGCACCGTAGACATCGTCATCCTCGACCGGCGAGGAGCCTAGCAGACCATACGGGGAGGTCAATGTGCATGGGATGGCGCTATGCAGCTCCTTGCTTAGGATGTTGAGCGCGACGAGGAACTTCTTTCCATCAGTCCGCCAGCCACAGTCCTCCTCCAACAAGAAGTGAACGATCTGGGGACGTTCCATGTCCACGAGGGGAAACGACAGTCGGCCACGTGGAAGTTTCTTGGCGTCCGTGAGATGCCAGAATTCAGATGCCTCGATCTTGCCCTCGAAGACCCACTTATGCTGACTGTTCAAGATCCATGAGGCAACGAGGAAGGGGGCAGGCGAACATGAGCAGAGATGCAAGTCCACCTTGCTGCCCTCATCGCGGTGGCGAAGTGGCGGCTGAATCTTGTCCCACGAGATGCCCTGGTGGCTTATGCAGAGGTTGGCAGTCGGATGGTCACTGCGGCCGTCGACTTTGAGGTGCGCGACGGCAAACTCTCCATCTCCATCGTCGCGGCGAAGGATGCCGATTTCGCCGGAGGGGGAGGACAAGACGCCGCAGCCGCAGGCGGGGAGCCTCTGGAGAGTGATGCGAGAACGGGATTGGACCTGGTAGACGAATAAGTCTTGTGTGCGCGAACGGGTCCCGGTGGGGAAGGGGAAGACGAGCGAGAGCAGGATGCAGCTGCCATGGGCAGCCGCGACGGTGGCATCGCGCCTGTCGCCCCCGCTCATCTTGTTTTGCCAGTCGATGTAGAGGCGTGAGACCCTCGGTGGAGGCAACGCCCTGAAGGCGAAGCGGACCTGCTCCCCGGCTCCCTTCAAGGGGCGGGGGCAGCAATCCAGCATCACCCAGGTGAGGGGCGAGGGCGAGGGCGCGTCCTCACGGAGGGCAAGAATCGACGGCTCCATGAGGACGGCGGCGGTCGACGGCGGCTCGTCGGAGGGCTCCATGAGGTTTGGGCGGCGCGGCGGCTCTATGTTTAGGGTTCCAAATGGGACCGTGGGAGTGGGGAATTTCGGCGGAGCGGAGGGGATCGGGTGGTATCTTATTAGCTTCGCTACTTACAGTGCTTGCGCTATAAGTTACCCCAGAGCTCGCCACGTCAGCTTTCCTGGCTTCTCCTTCGCCCACGTCGCCCCCCTGTTCTGGGCCGTCCGATCCCGCCTCGCTGTCGTTCCATCCGTCCGTCCGTTTAGCTGGTCAACCTGTGCGGACGGGTTTGCTGAAAACCCCTTCTACTTTCCTATTTTGTGTTTTCGTCCCCATGTATTCGCGTATGCGTCCCTGGGCAATGCTCCCGCGCCCCGGCGGGTTTTCGTTTACGCCCTTAGTGTTTTCCGTTCTTTGCAGCGCTACCCTTTTGGCCTTCGTAGATGCACCTGTAGTTCGCAAGTAATTACCCGCAAATGCCATTGCATCTACCACGCTGCTTACTTGCTTGCCCATGACCATCCCGAACCCTAGCCCTTGCGCCCCGTCTCCTGCCTCGTCTTGCTCCCCCTTGGTCCTCGCCGCCGTTGCCTCCTCCGCCGCCGTCTCCTTCCTCGGAGGCCCTCCGCCCTTTTCCTCTCGCCACGCCCTCCTCCTCTCTCACGCCTTTGGGCGCCACCATGAGACCTCCTCCACGGCTACCCACCTCTCCTTCTCCTCGCCGCCTTGGGCGCCTCCGCAGTGCTCCCTGCCTCCTCTCGTGCCCCAGCCGCCACCTCCCCAATGCCCAAGCCGCCCCCGCCTCCGCCCCAGAGCGCCGCCGCATGTTCCTTGGTTCACCTCCGTGTACAGGCGCCGCGGATCCTCCTTTCTTTGTCGTTGCCTCACCCAGATTGCGTCGGATCTGTGTCGCTGGGCCGGCCCTCTGCCCGTGCTGGAACGGAGCCGCCTGTTTCTTCCAGTGTTGCCTCTCATCGCCGGCCGCGCGCTCCATCGACGGGTTTTGGGGCAATCGGCTGCGCTGCCTTCCGACCATGGAATTGATGGATCTAGGCGGTGCCGTTGCTGGGCCAGTCGGATCCGACGGCACCATGCCTCGCCTTGGCGGCATTCACGCCATGTTTCCTACCGCTTCGGTGGTCTTTGCTGCATCTCTTTTTCTTAAATGCGCGCGGTTTGCATCCCTTTTCTCTTGCTTGCCTTGCGCCGGTATTGCCTTCTCCTTCGTTCATGTCGGTTCGTTCTCGTCAGACTGGCATTTGGTGGACCTAATATTTTTAAGACTGTTTCGTTTAAGGCCTCTGAAATTTGGATGCTTCGTTCTTAGCCGATTGAGGACATAGGATCTGTTAATTTGCTTGCTCTTTGTTGAGGTTGATTTGGCATGCTTACCAATTTGACTCGTGTTCTACCGTGGGTTGCTTCGTAATTACCTTTGTAGGTGAGGCATTTGTTTCTATCTTTGGATTGTTAGTTTGATGTTCTTCAAGCTGTTGTGCGAGCATAGGGTTATGTTTTTTATCATATGGCTCTTTATGTGGTTGGGTGATGAAGGTGGCGGCGTGGAGCTCATTTGTTTGCATTAATGTTGCCGCTTAGCTCTGCTCTGATTTCAGCAAAGGTCAATCGAGTGGTCGCATATTCTTTTGTTGGTTCCTTCGGTTGTTGGCCTAGACAAAATTAGTACAAGGTAATCGATGGTGGTGATTCTCATGCTTTGTGGACTGTTTCAAGATCTGTTTCATATTTATATGTGGCATGGTTATTTACTTCAAGATCTGTTTGTTTTTTTATCCACGCAATTTGACTAGAGTTACTATTAAGCTACGCTCATATAGATGTACACGATATCTTTGCACATGACGACTAAAATCTAGCATCTCATATAATTGGAGAATAGGTCAGAAACTCAGGATAGATAAAAAAAAAAGATGGTCTTCAAAATTGAAGAATAGTTAAACCAAGAGACACATGTTAGCACCAAAGAAAACAAGCGAAGACCGAGAAGCAAAAAACTAATATAAATGAGCTTGAGGTGAGGTGGGAATCAATAGATTGCGGCAATAAACAACCGTTTTGTCTTGTACTTATGTGTTGGTATCCTTTACACTTGCTAAGCTTTATGCAGTTGCTTGGAGCATTGATTTGGCTTGACACGAGGATGGTGTTACCATGTGTTAGCACATTTTTAAATCAATGGCCTCGATTGTCTTGCTCATGAATTTCTGCCATTCTAAATATTCAAGTCTGATTTTCATCTGTTTGGAGGTGTATATACATGCTTGATGTTAGGTAGCCTATGCTTGCAATGATAATACTACATTATATTTTGTTGTGTTTGTTTTCTTTAATGCACTGAAAAGAAGTGAAATTATTTCTTTAGGTTGGCCTTGGTTGGCTCTGTTCTGCATATTGCGTTCTTGGTGTCATTTTGTGTTGGTATTTTGCTCCATACAATGGCCGCTAACGTCTCCTGAAATTAGTCTTTTTCCCCCCTCCAGGTCATGTGCACATTGTCTTCCTGAGGGCCAGTGTTGAAATTACTCTTTTTATGTGTACATGTATTTCAATTTTAAGCCTGGTTGAGATCCATTGCAAGGACGACCAATGTTGTTGTTTGTTTTCAACATTATGTATTTGGGTTTTGGATGTGTCGGTTTATATTTAGTTGGGTATTTTCATATGCATAAATAGCATTGATGGGTATTAGGACGAGTTTTTACACATTGCGACTAAATTGTTTTGCCTATTGTACCCATATTGTTATCTTTGATAGTAGTCTGTTTTGTAGAATGTGATGTATTCTTCTTTTGAATGAGATGTATTATGCGATTTTGTCTTTTCGATCTATTTACGATGTAGAGCCATGCTGATATCATTGTGTGTGCCCTATTGGATATGATTTATGTGTAGTCACCATGACCGAAACATGGCTATATATATTAAGCACTGTCCAAAAAGTAGTATTGTATATTGTCTTGTGCACATTATATATGTTAGCTTAACTAGTCTATATGCGGGTTAGCTAACGCGCGTAGACGCGTTTGTACCGCTAGTATATAATGAAGCACGATCCCTTTCTATGGACCTGGTGCTTCCACGTCATCAAAAAAGATGGTATGCGTTGAATTGATTTTGGACGGTGTAGATGAATGCAACATACCAAAGAACAGCCCAAACAAAAGCTCCCAGCTTGGTTAAAAGAAAAAAAAACATTCGAGTGAGAGAGATGGAGAGGACGGCGGCAGGATCGGGAAGGAGAGGCGCCGGCGGCGCGAGATCCGCTTGAGGAAGGCGGCGGCGGTTGTGGATTCACACCGGGGAGGCGGCGGCGGCGCCGAATCAGCGAGGACCAGGCAGCGCCCCGGCGTTGGATTCGTGCAGGGGAGGGCGCGATTCCAACGGATCAGAAAAGACGTGGAAATTTTAACACTGACAACAACCACACAAAGACAGATCCATAAACACATCGGGAAAGAAATGAAGAAAAGCATCAAAATTAACAGTAAAACTAGAGCAAATCAAGAAGTATAGAGCTCCATGAATCCTCGGACCATGAACGTGTCCTTGCTCGATGTCTCCATCAAATCAAACAGTAAAAGCAAAACAGCAAACTTGAAGAGGATCCTTGAGAGTTGCTGCTTGTTCACCTCTAATAGGCATCGAGCATCTGGGTAAACCACGGCAGGAGATGGAGGTGCGAGCAGCGCTGGAAGTGAGAGCGCTGGAAGTGAGAGCCATGGAGGTGCGAGCAGCGCTGGAAGCTCTCGGAGTATTTTCCCTCGAATTTTTATCATGTGTGCCATTACAAAGATGAGAGGTATCACAGTGACCATTATAAAATCACTATTATTATAGATGCCATTACAAAGTGTTGTCTATTTTCATTTATGCCATTTTAGGCACTATACGGGTACACCGGATCAAAATACGCTGAAAAATACGGACCTGACAGCCAGGTCCCACGTGTCATCCACTCACCTCCTTCTTCTTCCCCCTCCCTCTCTCGTCCTCTCTCTCCATCCATGGAGCTCGCTGTGAGGCCGTCGCCGTCAGCCTCCGCGCGCTCGCCGCCAATAGCCATTAGCCTCCGCTATCGCCCGCTTGATCGCCGCCCGCTGTGCTTTCGCGTGCTTTCGGCCGTCGCCGCTTATTGTCTTGTATAAGCTCTCTCGCTCCGTCAGCGCCGTCGCGTGCTGAAGCTCGGCCGCCCGCCTTGTTGTCGCGCTAGATCCGCCTGCCCACGCCAGCCGTCTGAAGCTCCACCGCCGCCGTTGTGTGTGCGAGATCCGCCCATTGTCTTGCCGCCGTGACGAGCTCCGCCCGCAAGCGCGAATCCGCCCATACGCCTCTCTGGCGAAGCCGCCCGCCAGCGCCGTTATCTGTGACTCATTGCCCGCCGCCGCCCGTCGCGCAAGATCCGCGCAGCCACCGCCATGGCGTGAGGAGGAGGAGGAGCTCGCCGGAGTAGGGGAGGAGGAGCTCGCCGCCGCGTGCTCGCCGTCGTCCGCCGCCTCCTTCGCCCCCATGGTTGCTGGCCGCCACCGCCCCCGAACTCGCCGGCCACCGCCGTCCCCAAGCTCGCCGTCGGGTAAGGACCTCGCTGGTGAAGGAGATGGGGTAAGGAGAGAGGAAAGAGGAAGAAGAAGGTGGGGGGAGAGGCTGACATGTGGGCCCCACATGTCAGTCCTGTATTTCTTCTGTATTTGTTTTGTCCTGTGACCATAATGGCATGGGTGAAATTGAAAACCACTTTAAAATGGCATCTTTAATATTAGTGGTTTTATAATGGCCATTGTGATACCCCTCAACTTTATAATGGCACACATGATAAAAATCCATTTTCCCCCAGATTCGAGCATTCCAGGTGAGTGGCAGCTGCAACGGGGAGGAGAATAGATGGAGGGCAATACAAGGGTTCAGGGTGGGGGGAGTTGGGCTAGGCTGTGACTGTGAGGGAACCATTGGGTCATGGTTGTTGAGACGTCAGGCGAATTTATTTTTTATATATATTTATTTTTATTCTTTTATGCAAAAATGTACCCCGATTTGCACTTTAGACAAAAATATACGCCTGTCGAGCGCTGAAACCACGATCACAAAAAATCGTTATTTGAAAACGCGACAACACTGTAGCAATCCGAGCAGTCGGGAAGATGTGGTGGCCGCCTCCTGTCGTGCGTTGGAAGCTCGACCGGATCCTATCGTGGCTCCAACGCACGACAGGCCCAATCCTGCATATATTTGTTTATATGGTTGTGTATATGAAGGGTTTCCGGTGTGGGTAATATAGTATAGAAGTAGTTTTCAATTTAAGGTAGATGAAAACGCTAGGTCCGTGGGAGATTGAACATGTGGAATAGACTGTTAGATGTAATATTTAGTTGTAATATATATTTGAATTGCAGAATTTTTGACAGAAATAGATTGACATTGGAATAATTGAAAATGGTTGGATAGAACAAATACATCATAGTTGAACTAGTAGAACAAACACATAGGATTCAGACAGTAACATTGCATGACTACGTTAACAGAACACTTATTCGCATCGGTGACTGTAGGTCGTCACCCCTGGACTACGTATTCTTTTACGTGGATGGCCATGCCTGTGTGAAAGGGTTGTGACATTCGCATGAACACCACGTCGCCGAACAATGGGAAGTCGCCTCCCACTCCCTGTCAACGTACCCTGGATACTGCTGCTGCATCACCGATCTTCGACGGAGAACCTCGGCGTTAGGTGCGCCGGGGTAATGACATCCACAGAGGCATGAGTTATCAGTACTGTCGGTGCAATAAATACCGGGGTGCAAAGAGCCCTAGGAAGCGAGCCCCTAGGAAGGCGGGCGAGCAAAGGCCCCAATGGCGAGGCCTCTGGAGACCCGAGCGAGCCAGCGGCGAGCACCGCAGAAGAGTCTTGGGAAGGCTCCCCTGCTGAAGGACGAAGCGCATTTAATGAGACATCAGCGCGGATAGACAAGTGAAAGAAATGATTACCGCTTCTGATGACCCTTGCAGTGCGGCGGTATCCTTTATGCAGAAGAATTGGCCGCAGAGAGGAAGGCTTGCTTGAGGAGGCCGCCTGTCGAGGAGCGGCGAGGCCCCACCCGCAGACTCACGGTGTGGCTGTGCGGGTCGAGAGCCACTGCGAAACACGCGAGGCGAGGCTGTGGCGTGGCGCGGCCAGCGCTTTCGTCTCTTCTGTCGTGTCTTGTCAGTGTATTGAGGGCACTGTACTGCCTACCCCTCCCCCCGCTCTCTCCGTCGGTTCGAGGCTTGTATAAAAGGGGGAGGAGGACGGGCAAGGAGAGGGCCGAACACACACAGTTCACAAGAACACTCTGTAAACACATTCCCATTCAACCACAATCAGAAAAGAGCTAAGGCTCGGCAGAGTAGGGCCCCATTACCCGCGAGAAGTCCGAACACAGGTAAATCTGTGAGTCACTCCTTGTTGTGCCCGACGCTCAAATCGAATCGAGCTTGATCGAGTTGGCTAGCAGACTAAAAATCTGACCGGGGGTGTGATCCGTGGTGGTTGAGCGGAGAACACGCCGTCAGTGGCGCGCCAGGTAGGGGAGCGCTAGCATCGGTTCAAAGCTCTTCGATCCTTCTTCAGGAGGCGATGGCGGAGCAGCGGTCCGCGATGGAGCAGGAAGCGACCGCTAGAGCCGTGGCCACGGAGTCGGCCGCGGCGATGGCGGTGGATCACCCAGGCGGCGGCCGCCCACCTAGGGTTGGAGCCCTGGCGGAAAGCAGCCGCCTCGGCCAAGCTAGGCGGCGCCTGGCCTTGGAGGAGTGCACTCCAGCACAGAACCTCCACGCGGCTAGGGCCTTGCTGGAAAACCACGGTTCCGGTGACTCGGACTCCGACGCGCCGTGGTTGGCCACAGCCCGCTCGTCGGCGCCGCGCCAAGCGTGGTGCAAGTTCGAAGCGGGGAACGGCGTTTCGCGTCCTCCGTTCTTTGTTGCCCTCGCACTCCTCGCGAGATCTCTGGTGAGGCGGGGCCAAGATGACAAAGCGGCGACCCCTACGGGGCTCGGCCGGCGGCGTCTGGTGGCGCGATCTCGGTCCCATTTGGAGGACCGCCACTTGCTACATAGAAGACCTGCGTGACAAGCTCCCAGGACGCGACCGAAGGCGACATGTTGCTGCCGCCGCCAGCGAGGACCAGCAAGAGGTTCCCACAGAGCTGCCACGCCGGTGGTAGGCGGCGCTTCTTGGCGCCGCCTAGGCGGCGGGCGGCGGGCGAGGACGCGTCCAGAGGCGAGGAGGCTCCGGCGTGGTGCAGCGCCTTTTCTAAGGAGGCTGCGCCGCGTCGATGGCGGAGCAGTTTCGTCCGGCCCCATCGAAAAATCGACGGCTCCACCAACCACGATGAGTTTTTGCGGATCTATCGACGGTGATGCAGCCGGCGGAGGGTCGGGAAGGTTACTGCGAACTACTTTCCCGCGGTCCTCACCGTGAGCCCGCTCGTGGCTCATGAACCTGCCCCGAGTCCGTGGGGTCATGGAAGGAGCTCTCGGGCTCTTCGTCACCAACTTCGAGGGCACCTTTGAGCAGCCGGGGTGAAGGCGACCTCCTGGCGTGGAAGCGGAAGAAAGGAGAGTCATTGCTGGCGACTATATTCGGCGCTTCGGTCAGTCCGCAACACCATCCCGACATCTCCGTTGGCGCCGTGGTCACGGCATTCGGGAGAGCGCCCGAGACCTCAAGGTCAAAGAAGATGGCCACCCGCAAGATTAAGGCAGCGGAGGAGTTCTTCACCTTGGCGCTAAGTCGCCCTTGAGTGAGCTCGCATCCATGTGACATGCGGGCGGGACCGATTCGGGCGGCGGCGGAACCTCGAGAACCCCGCGGCAAGGATAAGAAGAAGCGCAAGGCTGCCGAGACCGGGCAGGTCATAGCCGCCGAGCCGACGGCAACGGCGACGACGACCGTGGCTACCCGCTCAATGGGCGGCGGGCGAAAAAAGAGGAGGAGGTCGCGGCGCGCCGGCGGGTACGGCCCCATAAAGGCGGCCGAGGCGGCGGCTTCTGGCGTCGCCCGTGGCGCGGCAACCCAGCGACGCGACGAAGGCGAATCATCGCCCGTGAGTGGGACGGAAGGCCCTCTGCCCCATTCACCGCAACAACTCCCGACTTGGCGGATTGCCATGTCGTCGGCAAATAATTGAACAAGCGAGTCCACGAGCAGCGGCAGCGCGGCGTCCGGCGGCGGCAAGGAACAAGAGGCAACCGGCTTGGTTTTCACAAGCGGGCGCGAGTTCCGCCGTCATCCTGGCGGTTGACCACCTATCCGTCCCGCTAGCTTTAAGCGTGCGATGAGGAGGTGTCTTGCGCCGTGCCGGCTTTGGGTCGATGAGGCGGTGGCATGGTCGAACGGCCGATCGCGTTGATCGGCCGATCACCCAACGATACCGCCCGACCTGGCATCTCCCGATCGTGGTTGCGCCCACGGTCCGAATGTAAAGCTAGGGCGGTCTTTGGTAGATGGAGGAGTTCCCTCAACCTCCTGTCGCCGGGTCGCAGCGGCGCCGGATCGGCGGCGGGAGCTTCGCCCGGCGCTCCCATTCTTGACATCGCGCGCGGGCCGAAGTCCGTCAGCCGGGCGATCGATCTCCGGTAACCTTCGAGCTCCGACAACTTCCGCACCGAGATGCTCGAGTTGGTGGCGGACTTCGACCTCACCTGCGCCATACTAGGTCGGCCGGCGTGTGACCAAGTTCATGGCGGTGTGCCACTATCGTACATGGTGGTGAAGATCCGGGCCACCGGCCCCATCGTCTTAAAGTGGACGCCGGGCGCTCCGCTGCGACAAGGCGCCCTCGCGTTGGCGAAGCGTCGGTGCCGAAGGCGAGCCGACTGCAGGGAGCTCCTCCGGCGAACCGTGCCTCCCGGTTCGTCGCGGAGGTTAAAGCGGTCTCCTGGCGAAGTCGGACCGGCAAAGACCGTTCGGTGGGCGCCTCTCGGCGCCAAATAGGAAGGCGCTCGTCTCCTTCCTCCGATCCTAACGAGCGTGTTTGCGTGGCAACCGTCCGACATGGTGGGGTCCCTAGGGAGGTGATTGAGCACAAATTGGCGGCGTTCCCGGCGCGCGACGATCATCTGAAGGTCCGGAAGCAATCGGTGGAAGCGCGAAAAGTTATCTGCCAGAGGTGGACAAGCTCTTAAGGCGAAGTGCGTCGCAGATGTCGCCCATCCTGTGGCTCGCGAACCCGTCCTAGTCAAGAAAATCAGCAGGCGTTGGAGGATGTGCGTGGACTTCACCGACCTCAACAAAGCGTGCCGAAGGATCCGTACCGCCGCCCGCATCGATCTCATCGTCGACTCAAGCTGCGGTGCGGCGGTGTGCTTCTGGATCGTACTCTGGGTACCACTAGATTAGCATGGCGAAGAAGATGAAGACAAGACCGCCTTTATTCGCCCATGGGCGTCTCTTGCTCTAAAAGGATGGCGTTGGATTTGAAGAATGCAGGCCCAACCTATCGGCCAGACCATGCATATCGCTCACCGCTCCCAAATAGGGCGGAACACAGGAGGTGTATGTCGGCGATCGGTGGTGAAGTCCAAGAAAGGCGGAGGCGTTGATCGGCGACTGGAAGAAACCTTCGCCAACTTTGAGGAAATCTGCATCAAGCAATCGAGAGAAATGCGTGTTCGCCGTTCCGTCGGACAAGCTGCTGGATTCCTCTTCTCCCGGAGGATTGAGGCGAACCACGACAAGATCGCGGCGATCGAGAACATGAAGCCCCGACGCGACTTGGCGGATCACGATGCTTGGTGGGCTGCTTGACCTCCTGGGCGCTTTATAGCTCGCTGGGGACAAAGTTCCCCTGCTCAAGCTCCTAAAGAAGACCAACCAGTTCGAGTGGGCCGGCGGAGGCGCAGGAGGCGTTCGGCAGTCTGAAGAAGTATCTTACCTCCCGCTTGTGCTGGTCACCCCGATCCGGCGAGCCGTTGATCCTCTATGTCGCGGCAAACCCCAGCGGTCAGTAGCAGTCTTTGGTGGCGGAAAGAGAGGCGTTCAGCGCCCATTTACTCGTCGACAAGGTCCTCCACGGCCTTGAAACAAGGTATTCACAGCACGAGAAGATGCTCTCGCCGTGTTGGCGGCATCCAGCTTCGCCACTACTTCGGGCGAAAGTCACAGTGTTGACCAAGTATCCCTTGCGGAGATCCTCTTCAACCGCGAGGCGACGGGTCGCATCGCCAAGTGGGCCATGGAGCTGGCGGAATTCGATCTCAAATTCGCTCCCCGAGTGGCCATCAAAGGGCAAGCTCTGGCGGAGTTCATCAGCGAGTGGACTCCGGCGGACACTAAAGCTGAAGGTACCCCGGCTCCTCGCCGTGGACTCTCTTCTTCGACGGCTCATTCCGGTGGGAGAAATTTGGTGGCGTCGTCTGGTGTCTCCCACCGGCGATGTCGTCCGGCACTGGTGGTCTTGGACTTCAGCGCCACCAACAACGTCCGCGTCTGAAGGACGGCTTTCGCCGGGCTCGGTGGCTTCTACCCTTGGCATCCGGGCTACAAGTAAAAGCGACTCTCTCTGGTCATCAACCGGCGAGGAAGGATTTCTCTGCTCGGATCCGTCATGGCGGCCTACTTGGCGGAGTCGCGCCGGTTGGAGCGGCACTTTGAGGGTTTGGGCTTCGTGCCGTCCTCGCGCGACAACTACATGGCGGATGAACTGCCCCAGTTGCCTCGTCGAGGCACTGTTCATTGGGGTCTTTGAAGAAAGACTTACGGCCGTCCGTCGCGGCCCAATCTGGCGGGGCGGCGCTTTCCTGACAGCAGCTCCACCTCTGGAGAGCGTCACGATCTGCTGCGGCTCCGGATAGAGGAGGAGGCGGAAGAAGCTGCTGAAGCGGTTGGGCGGAAACGCCGAGCCAGGCGAATCGTCGGCGACAATGTCGAGCGTCGTCACACTCGTCCGGGAAGGTCGATGGATGGATCGATCCTAGCCTACTGCGGGATGGAGTGATCCCCGACGATGTGGCGTCGGCCGAGAAGATAAGCGCGCAAGGCCAAGCGCTACATACGGTAGGTGGGGACTGTATCGCGAGGCGCAAGCGGAGTTCTCTTGAAGTCGTCACTCGGGAAGCGGGGAGTGAAATTCTCTCGAGATCCATGGAGGCATGTCGCGGAGCCATTGAGGCCGAGGCGTTGGTTGGGAAAGCTTTTCGCCACGGTTTCTATTATTGCCCTCGGGATGCCTTCGAGTGGTGAGGAGATCGGCGTGCCAATTTCATGCTAAGCAAATCCACCGACCGGCCCGGTAGCGCAAACCATTCGCTCTCGGCGTTCGCGATGCGAAATTTGAACATTCAGGCCCGTTCAGCGAGCGGCCGGAGAATATACTCATCTGTTAAATCGCCATCGACAAGTTCACCAAGTGGGTTGAAGCCTCGCAGGTCCCGCGATCACATCATGGCGGCTATCAAGTTTATGAGAAGCATCTTCGTCCGGTTCGGTTGTATGTAGATCATCATCGACAACGGCGCCGGTTCAAAAGCGCCGATTTCCAAGGCTGATGCGAAGAGTTGGGTACCAAGCGTGCTTTGCCTCGTTCGCATCCGAAGAGCAATGGGCAAGTGGAAGCGAGCGACGCGAAGTACTCAAAGGGCTCAAGACAAGGGCGTTCGACCGCTGGAGAAGCCTTGACAAGTCTTTGGGCGGAAGAAGTTCCCATCATGTTGTGGTATTGCGGACAACTCCCAATAGAGCCACCGGCGAGACCCCTTCTTCTGGTGTATGGCTCGGCGGTGCTCCCATCGAGCTCGCCTTGGCTCCCCAAGTGGCGGCGTTCAGCGAGACCAAGACCACGACCGGCGTCGGGATGAAGTAAATCTCTGGAGGAGATCCGAGGCAGGGGCGGCGTCCGGCCGCCAAAAGTATCAGCGAGCGCTGCGCCGTTATCAAGCAAGACGGGTGTGTGTGAGAACAGCGCGATGGCGACCTCGTTCTGCGCAAAATCAAGCGCGGCGGGCGCAACAAACTCTCCCACAGTGGGAGGCCCCTTCAAGGTGGTCTCGATCTCCCTTGAGCTCGGTCGGGCTCGCATTCGAGGGCGGTCATGGGTGGCGAACACTTGGAGCGTCGGCGGTGAGGAAGTTCTACATGAGGTAGCAGTCCAAGTTTTTTTTCGGCCTTCCTTAGGAGCCGAGCGGCGAGTCTTCTTCCTTCACGCTTCGCCTCGGGGCTGCGTTGTACAAAGCCATCTTCAATAAGAGATAAGTTACTGTCTCCTTGTGGGCATCTGTTTCCCTTTTTACGCCTCAAGTCATTAGAAAGCATTCCGTTGAAAGGTAGTAGCGAAAAAAGTACTCAAAGCAGAATGGCCCTTAGTTCTGAGACGAACGCCTCGACTCATGGTTGGGCGAAGCGGACGAGCGGGTTCTAACTGGTGTGTCGGCTCGGCGGCACACCGGCGACTAGACCACTTCCGGAAGCTAAGTTCTCGCCACGCAATGTCTAGGGTCGGTTCGCAAAAGAGGCCATAAGGGTTGAAGTAACCCGGATGCGAGGAAAAAGCGCTCACTTTCAGCGAAAGCTCTGTCTAAAGCTTTTGGCGATCGGTGGCTTAGCCTTAGAAAGGTCATTAGAAAACATTATGCGAAAATGGTAGCGAAAGTATTTAAGGTGATGGCCCTTAGTTGCAAAACAAGCGCTTATAACTTCTGTTGGTCTGCGGCGGCAGACGGAAGCGGGCTCTAGCACAGGTGTGTCGGCTCGGTCTAGGCAATCATATGGCGGCACCGACGACTAGACCACTTCCTGAAGCTAAGCGCTTCGCCACGTAATGTTTAAGTCGGGTTGCGAGGCCGTAAGGTTGAAGTAACCAGCGCCCTAAAAAAGCAGCTCACTTGCGGCGAGCGTTCGATCTAAAACCTTTGGCGGCAGTGCCCCAGTTCAATTCCGTAAGTTAAAGTTGCGCGAAGTTCAAGTGAGACTCACAACAAAAGCAAAAGTTTGTTTGCATTTATAAACCATGATTACAAAGGCAAAAAAGCGGGGAGTCTTGCTACTCCTCCCGGCCTTAAATCTTCCGCCGAAGCGGCGCCCCCATCATGGACACACGGTCGGCGGCGGTGTCAACCCGCGCTACTCGAACCAATCCAGTGGCGCGAAAGGCTCTCCGGTGGCGGCGTCGAGTCAAGCGCGTCTCGGCGGCGGTTACCCAAGATGAACATATTGCCGAGCGCCTTGGCGACCGTCTTGATCGCCCGCGTCCTTGGCGCCGCCCGGAAGGGCGTGCAAAGGCTTCAGCGGCTCGTCCCGCGGCGCCAGCGTCTTGTCTGACCGTCTCCTCGGCGAGGATGCAAAAACACCAGCGGATGCAGCGCGTCCGGAAGCAGCGGTGGCGGTCGCGCAGATGTCGGCAAGGTCGGGCGCTCGAAGTGCTCAGGCGGAGGTCTTGATCGCTTGGCGGCAGGCGGCGGCGGCAGGCTGCGCGACCTCGCGAACCATCGCCTCCTTCTGGCGGTTTCTTGGCCAAGGGCCGCCGCGATTCGCCGGCGATCGCTCCGCCAAGGCAAGGGCTTCCTCCGCGTCGCCCAGTGCGGGAGAGGTCTGGCGCCTCAAAACGACCTCGTCGGCGGTCACGGCCGAGATAAGCGGCGCCAGTGGCGAGGTGGCGAAGGGTTCTCGACGCCGCCGGCGAACTCTCGGCTTGCCACGGAGGCGACCTCCGGCGAAGAAGCGGCCAGGCGGTGAGAAATTTGGCGGTCGCGTGGGCGGGCTCGATGCTCCGGCGTCATACTGTTCAAGAGGACAAGCGAGGTTCGGTATGCAAAACCGTGTAGCATACTAACCCTAATGCGAAGTGTCGTAAGCGCGGAAAACCAACTGAAGCGGTGCCTACAAAGAAAGCGAAGGGGAGCTCAAATCGCTTGTTCTTGTGGCGGTGGCGGCGCTGATCATTATCACCGCCGTCGAACGAACCGGCATGGCCTGGCGATGGTGCCGTATGAGAAGCGCCAATGGCAGCAGCGCCAGCCAGGAGCGTCGGCGTGGAAGGCGGAAGCCGGCGCAGCGCGCCGGTTCTGGTAGTCGCCGCGCTCTTGCCGGTGGCGGAGCGCGGCGGTAGCAGCGAGGCCCCGCTAGATGGGGCGGCGGTGGCGGCGGCTTCGGGACTTAAGCGCGCGCTCTCTTGAGCTCGCCCTCCCTCCCTCGTCGTGGTCGTCGGCGGCGAGATGAGGCGCTTCCAGGCGGCTCGCGGATCTGCAGATGGTCCCGGGCCACTTGGACCCTTGAGACCCGAGACCTCCATGGGGGCGGCGCTGCAAGTAAGGGTTGCGCTCCGTGGGTCCCGATCGCGAGGGGCGGATGCCGTCGGCGAAGCGATGTCGCCCGGTCGGCGTGGTCGAAGCCCGCCACCCGATCCGAACCGTCGCCCGACACGTTCCCATCAGTGAACACCCAAAGAAGAAGCGTGAGTTACTGTTGGCCAAAAGTGGAAAGAAAGAAGTCTGAAATCCCAAAGGAGGCAAGTATTTACCTCAAGAGCGGTCGCAGGTCCGTCGTCGTCGCCGTAAAATGCGTCGGCGAAGCGCGCCCTCAGCGAGTGGGCAAAACGGCGCCGCAAAAAAGTCCGCCACGTGGGTTCGGTGAGCCCCCAGCGGCGGAGCTCGGCATCTGCGCCGCCATCCCTCCGTGCTTTCGCTAGATCGTGCGCCGGGCTCCCGATCGGCGATGGCTCAGCAGGATCGCCGGGAAGAAACAAGATCGTCGCATCCGGCGGAGTCCTCCACGTCTGACCCTGCAGTGCGATCCTTCGAGTTGGACTTGACATGGCGAGGATGAAAGCGGCGCGCCAGCGAGCGCAATGCAGCTCCCAACGCGCTTCGGCGAGCCCGTGTCTTGAGATGAAAGTCGGCGCCAAAGCGGAGATTCGGCATAGCCCCCACGAACATCTCGCGAAGGTGGGCGAAGATGACGAGGCCATGATCGAGTTGGGAACAAGGTCGCGCTGGATCCGTAAGCGAGCACCCCAAGAAGAATTCGAGATCTGGCGGGACAAGGCCCGCCAAAGCATCGCCAGGAAAGTCACGATCTCCCGTGCGAGGCTCGGCATGATGGTGCCGGCGGAACAGACGGCGATCGGTGGCATCGAACTTCTGCAGCGCCACCGATCTTCATCGGCGGTGGAAGCGAGCGAAACAGCTCCGAAGATGGTGCGGCATCCTCAAGCGGCCTTTCTGCGCTTAGGAGCCATGGAAGATTTGGCGGTGGCGGGCGAAGGCGTGGTAGCGGCGAAGAAGGCGATGGGCAACTTGAAGACTTAGCGTCGCGGAAGGATTGGCTGCACCACGAGAGAAGTATTTATAGGCGTGGGGCGGCGCGGCGGTTTGATTCCGCCACGCGCGCAGCGCCATCAATGGCCCGCGCGTTTTTGATTTCCAGCGGCGTAGTTCCCAAGGAAGATCGTGTGCGGTGGGGAATCGGCGTCGGCGACCGCGAGGTGGTGGGCTCCCACGATTAAATCTCCGCCGCACAAGAAACGGAAAAATATCTGCTGACGGTTCACGTATCATGGTGGACCGGGGCTCTGTCGGTGCAATAAATACAGGGTGCAAAGAGCCCTAGGAAGGCCAGGGAGGGCCCCATCGTCGGCGGGCGAGCAAGGCCCAAGGCGTGGGCGGCGCCTCGAAGGCCGGGGAGGGCCCCACGCGTCGAGGCGGGCGAGCAAGGCCCCATGGCGTGCGGCGAGCCCCTCGAAGGGCGGGAGGCCCCACGCGTCGGGCGGGCAAGCAAGGCCCAGCCATGTGGCGAGCCCCTAGGAAGGCCAGGAGGGCCCCACGCGTCAAGCGGCGAGCAAGGCCCAGTGGCGTCGGCGGGCGAGCAAGGCCCCAATGGCGAGAGGCCCCACGCCGGAGTGCGTGGGCGAGCCCCCCTCCGACGGTGAGGCGAGGGCCCCACGCCCGAGTGGGTGCGTGGTGAGCCCCTCCGAGACTAGGCGAGGCCCGCGGGGAGCACTGCGAGGAGTCTTGGGACGAAGGCTCCCCCTGCCAAGGACGAAGCGCATTTAATGAGACATCACGCGGATAGACAAGTGAAAGAAATGATTACCTTCTGATGACCCTTGCAGTCCGGCGGCCATCATGTGGGCGCAGAAGAATTGACCTACAGAGGAAGGCTTGCTTGAGGAGGCCGCCTGTCGGGAGGAGCAGACAGGCCCCACCCGCAGACTCACCGTGTGGACTGCGGGTCGAGGCCACTGCGCGGCACGCGAGGGCGGAGCCGCGGCGTGGGCAGCGGCGTGCTGTCTCTTCTGTCGTGTCTTGTCGGTGTAATTGAGGGCATCAGACGCCTACCCTCCCCGCTCTCTCCGTCCGGTTCGAGGCTTGTATAAAAGGGGAGGAGGACGGCAAGGAGAGGGCGAACACACACAGTTCACAAGAACACTCAGAAACACATTCCCATTCAACCACAATCGAAAAAGAGCTAAGGCTCGGCAGAGTAGGATCATTATTCGCGAGGGGTCCGAACACAGGTAAATCGTGAGTCACTCCTTGTTGTGCCCGACGCTCAAATCGAATCGAGCTTGATCGAGTTGGCTAGCAGACTAAAAATCTGACCGGGGGTGTGATCCGTGGTGGTTGAGCGAAGAACACGCCGTCAAGTACAAACACGAGTTGGGGTGTAGTGTTGATCGAGAACCATGCGGTTTGATGGCTCCGCGGTGGCCGGTGGCTGCTGGCGGCGCCTCTAAGGACGTTGCTCGGTAGTTTGCTGTGCAGATGTTTGTAGTGAACGGAACCTGCTCTTCAAGCGATCTATCTTTGCGTGGAGGCCTGCGATGTAGAAGTATGCAGCACTCGGGTATGGGTCGTCCATCCACATAGTCCAGCCACAGTTAACATCTGGAATCTGTGAGCCAAAATGTAGAGTTAGTAGAGCAAGAGATCAATGAGAAAAAATAGACATGATACTTACGTGGTAGTCAGGGCACCGGTAGAATCTACGACCGGTGAAGCCTTCATGGACGTAGTCGAACCACTGCACAACGGCAGGGTTACCACATTGGCATTTCGGCCACACCCAAACTGATTCAAAGCTTCGATCTCTCAGCAGAGGGGGGCCATCTCTCCAGTCGCTGTAGTCAACAACCCGCATGCCCGATGCAGGTGGACGAGCATGCTCCCCTGGCCCGAATGACTCCCACCAGGTATCAGGAATGAAAGGTCTTGAGGAAGGACCCCAGCTTGCCATGGTGTAGAAGAGTGTGTGCGGTTGGAAGCTGAAGAAGGCGTGGTATTTATAGACGGTGTGGCTGAATGTTGATCCAGCCGAAATAGGCACGAGAGCATTTAATGCCGTATGGTCACGTCCTGTCTGCTTTACTGTGCACCGCCGGAGAGAGAGTGTGATGTGTCAGCGTCAGTGTGGTGTGGTCACGTCGATGCTGCGCAAAGCAACTTTATGTCACAGCAGCACATCATGTAACTTTATGACATGCTGCACTGACGGAGATAGGCACGAAAACATGTAACTTTATGTCATAGCAGAGTCACATCATGTCGGCGCACAGTAAAGCATCGACCGAGCATGCGTGACGGGTCACGTTCACGAACAGTGCATGCAATGTCTTGTTGTGGCCACGATGGGGTTTTCGGTGTGCTGCGGGACCCACCGGATGGCCTCCGAACTATGTAAAAAAATTACAGGGCGTACTACGCGACACATGCTACGAGTTTCCCTTTGGGTCCCATCTTGTCCCATGCTCGAGCGGGCCGCCATGAAAATGACAAAACGTGTAAACGTCCATGCATTGAATATGGTGTTGTGGGCACGATGTGGTTTTCCATGCGCTACGGGACCCACCGGACGACATCGGAACTATGGAAAAAACTGAGAAAACATGTAAGTGGCCATCGATCATCGTTGCACATGGAGCAAAGTAAATCACTGCATATCTTACAAATATGATACAACATAATCACTGCCGGCCTCGCACCTGCCTCTTACCCTGCCACTGCTGATCTCTAGCAGCGCGGTGGCGCACCTGATCTCGGGAGTATGTGAGTGCGTCGCGTGGCCGAAGGTCTCTCCGAGGCCTCCCCAAATCGACAGGTGTGGTGGGCTCGTTCACCAGATAGGTGCCCATATCAAACTCATGTTCCTCATATGAGTGAGAATAATCATCTGAAATAATAAATAAGTTTATGAATCATGCAACCACATGCAACTTTCAATGTTGTAAGCAAAGTTCATTGTGTGCGCACCTTCGTAAGAATCCTCCAAGCCTCCCTGGAGGCCCATACCGGGATAGGCTGGTGTGCTGCTAGTGGCGGCACCGTGGTAGACTGGTGCAGTGCTACTGCCGGCGCCGTAGAAGGCCGGTGCCGTGTCGGCGCCATAGTAGGCCGGGGCGGTGTCGTCGCCGTAGTAGGCCGGGGCGATGTCGCCGGCGTCGTAGGCCGGTGCAGGGTCGACGCGGTACGGTCCACTGGCCCAAAGTGCAGGATCTCCTGTGCCCTACTGGTCGTGCTGAGGGGGACGTGACCGTACATCGCTGCAGCGTGCTCCCACGCCGTGTTGGGTGCAGACGGCACCACTGCTTGGTCCCACCCGGACCAGGAGGCACCCCCGTAGGAGTGACGCGGTGGCTGCAGCGACACTGCAGCAGGGGGCCCCCCGTAGGACTGCCGTGGGGCTGTTCCCACGCCGAGGGGGGACCCCCGTAGAAGTGTCGTGGGCGTTGATCCCACGCCGAAGTAGGGGGAGGCCTATAAGGGGGAGGAGTAGGGGTAGGGGCTGGGGGTGGCAGCGTCCCTCCAGTGGCGTACGTACCTTCCCAAGCAGGCACGTCAGGCTCGAGCGGAGGTGAAGGTGGAAAGCCGCGACCTGGCTGCGAGCGTCCGCCCCCACGCCTTCCACGGCCTGAAGGTGGCGGGGCACGTGGCACTACGTCACCAACACGCCGACAAGATGAGAGACGAACTAGCTCATTCGCCTTGCTGACTACTCTCTCCCAAGCTTGTCTCATATCCATGGCGGTGACGTGAATCCCTTGCCTGAGCCGACGAAGCATTGATGATCCTTCCTCGGCGAGTTCGTAGCCGATGTTGCCCTACGTAATGGATAATATTAGGTCTTGTGCTGAATTGTGTGACCAATAATGTAAATGCGGTTCAGCGAGTACACTAACCTCCCTGTTTCTCCTCGCAGGGGGCTCTTGAGGGTACGTGTCCGCCGGCGTCGGGTCCTGCCTAACATATCCAGCTGCAGTCGGACCAATCCTTAGCCGAGTCCTTGGAGCGTACCACGCCATGTACGCCCTGTACGTAGTATGGTCGTACGGCCGTGGCTCGTCGACGAGGTCGTGCAGGGCTTGCCCCCATTGAAACACCCACTCCTGCAACAAGGGAGCTAGCAACGCCGTGCCAGCCGCTGTACCTGCACGTGACAACCTACCAAAATAGCAGAAGTGTAAGGCTAACTGCGGACCTTCATTATGTAATGGCATATAGGTTAGAATCTTACTTGTGCGTTCCCGATGGCACGATATGTTCAATTGGGATAGGGAATTCTTGACGAAGGTCGAATTGCCGCATGACCCTATGCGGCGAGTACCCCTCCACGCAGAAATCGAAGACAAGTGCCTTGCGGGTAAGCCAGTACTGCCTGTCACGGGTGCAAAGCGGAGGGAGGCCAAATGATGCACGCTGCTCAACTTCTTCATCACTATAAGGTGTCCAGCGCACCAAGTCCTCCGTGAGCTCGTCGAACTCGCGCACGAACTCAGGGTAACTCTTCTTGGATTGTTTGTTCTTGTATCTCCGCTGTTGACAAATTAATTAGGGTATGAATGGAGATTGACGATGTACAAAGATTGATATACTTCTAGTTAAGATAGCTCATTACCTGACGCCGCACCCAAAAAAAACCCATCGTAGGCCACTCCACAGGATCGGTGACGTATAAGTGGTCGCCGTATGGCTGCTGGTCAACATACGGCCGCCCAATTGAGAACCGCTCCCAACACCAAAGCTGCAGCAACAAAGGGCAACCGCTTATTGTCGGCCCCTCGGATGTACGAGACACAGCATCACACAATCCTCGATACGTCGCAGCAAGTATGGCTGAACCCCAGGAGAATTGTGGAACCTGCATCGTCGATGTGTTACCCAAATGTGCAACAAGTGGAATTTGCAACAAGTGAAATAAGCAACAAGTACAAATGGGTAATCTTACCTCCCATGGGGTAGAGTCCGCTATCTGCTGGGCGAACTGGATCAGGTGCCTATCCACGGTATCACCGTGAGACGTCAGAAAGAGGACCCAACCAAAAAGAATTAGCAGGTACGCCTCCAGGTGCCTCGACACATCGCCCTGTGAGGCCTGGGGGTGTAGAAACTCCGCCTGAATCAAGTCGATAAGATATTATTGAGAATTGCACATTATTCAGCGAGGTGCCAAAATTGAAGTGTTAAGGCAAATACCGTGAATTGTGTAAGCCATTTCTTCGATGGCCCGTGCTTCTGCTCAGCTCTGAGAGGCTCGTACGCCACTCCAGCCCCACATCATTCGGTGCCACCGCCCTACCAGCGATCGGTAGGCCTAAAAGCATCGACACGTTGTTGGCGTCAAATAAACATCAAATTTATACGCCAACATATTCCGGAATTCCGGCATTTCAGAGGGAAAATCAAGGTTTATACTAACATTTTATTTATTCTAATAAAGTTCCATAAGTTTTGGTGAGTTGTGGGTCTACAGGTACAAAATGGAAAAACCAGGGTCAGACCGGGCAAAATGCTAGGCCGGCCGACCCACCTAGGCCGGCCGACCTGGCCACGTCACCAATCCGGCTCTGTTTTCTCCCCAATGGCATAAAAGCACAAAATGAGGACATCTAGACCATCAACTGCCGTCGGTTTGATCGAATGGACACGGTTGCTTCACAAATGAGCATAGGATTCCCTTGGATTCCTTTCTTGCGCAAGTCCATTTGATCCACCGGCTTAAGGGGTTAATCTACACCATCAAGGGAGCATCCTAGAAGAAATCCACGGCCGAGAGGTGAAGGAGGTGGGTCGGCCGACCCACCCTAGTCCGGCCGACCCACTATTGACCCCCCTCGGATTCCCCTTTGGAGGAGGGTTGCTTGACATGTGTCCCAACACGTGGAGCACCCCGGTTGGCTGCGGAACACTATAAAAGGACCCCTACACATCACTTGTAACACAACACACAATACCACACCATACTTCACTTCATCCACTTCACTTAGAGTTGCTCTTTAGTTAGAGTAGATTAGTTGGGAGTTAGAGTCGAGTCGAGCTGAAGCCTCGGAGTTCCGAAAGTGTCTTCGGGAATTTGGGTAACAGCTCTTGTACCCTTTCCTAATTATTGCAATTAGTGGGATCACTTCATTCATTTTATATTGTGTTGAACTTTATTTGAGATTGAGCATATCTACTAAATGAGTTGTGTGGATTAACCTTACCGGTAGCTTGTATTCGTCTGGAATCAGTTTAGGTTCTCACTCATATACTGAAAGAGCCCAAGTATTGAACCTAAATCATCTTCCTAGGATCCGAGGAAGGTTGATTAGAAATAGTAGCAGACGTGGTGTCTGAGACTAGGACTAGCTCGATTTACACCCGGGCCCACGTATATGTGGTAGGTGGTAGGTGGTGACAGCCCTATCCATCCGTAGATATTAATTATCTCGTGCGTAACCCACAGCGTCCGGCTTTGGATCCGTAGAGCCAAATCGAAACGATCATAACCATTCGGGATTCCAATTCAGGATAGCGGGTGGTAGTGAGTGTCCGAGCTCCGACGACGAATATTAAGTGAACACTGATCGTTATTGCCCAAGTTCTCTCAACAAACTGAATCATACAACATTTACAAACTTATTAAACTCGTCTCGTTGTCCTCCCAACTGTCTGCCTAATTATTGTAGCACTCTACTTAGTGTGTGTGTGTGTGTGTGTGTGTGTGTCACCGGCCTATTTATCGTATCATATTTACCCCTTAGCTAGCTGGTTGGTATCTCAATAATATAGATATTAGGATTATCTTTCTCCCTCGTTCCCTGTGGATTCGATACCTTGGAATACTCCTAGGTGAAAACTACAAGCGATATCCGTCCGCTTGCGGATTAATTTCTAAGAGCGTAAGTGTCGACGGTTGAGATATCGATCTCAAGTCGCTAAGGTTCTTTAGAAGTGAGATAGGAGACACGCCGAACAACCACGAACAAAGAACGAACAGAGATGAGTTTTATCCTGGTTCAGCCTCTCGAGAGATAATAGCCCTCGTCCACCTTTCTTACATATCAGAGATGAATACAAGAGATGGCTCGACGAGACGAACAAGTCTCGGCGAGATTATGGTGTACAAGCGAATATCAGATGTCTAGAAGCTAGATCAAGTCGTAAAACTCGTCATCAGATGCCAGATGCCCCCTAAACGCCGTAGGAGCATGGTTTATATAGTGCGAGCAAACCGACCTACCGAGGGAATATCGGTAGGGCTAACTACGAGATCAATAACGAACTCATACATGCCAAATATGACCTAAGGTAGATAAGGCATACTCCTAGTCTTGGGGATCACGACTCCTAATCCAATCCGGGAAACCAACGTCCGGGTCTTCACGTAGCCGTGCAGAACTCTTGTTCGAGTAGGACTCGAACACGAATCCTAGGTCGTTACAAGACCGCAAGCCCAGAGGCTGTTCGGCAGATGCACATGGGCTCGATAGAACCTTCCAGGAGCCGCCCCGGTAGGTTGTTCGACCGGCCGTCGTGGAGTGGGCCATGGCAATGGGCCGTGATCTAATCCCCGACAGCTAGCCCCCGAGACTCAAGTGGAAGGACTCACTAGAGTGGGGACTTCCTCTTGAGACTCCAAGTCACGAAGAGGGTATTTTTCCTGCTACAAAGACGCATAACAAAGCGATCGAACAAAGTTATGGTTCGACCGAACAAGACTTGTTCGAGACCGAACAAACTCCGCCTAATGCCGAGCAACTCATTGCGCCGAACAGAAGCAACGCTTGTCCGAAAGCAGAGCACTCACCTTCGATACTAAATCGGAAATCCAAATTTAAGCGCAGAGCTCGTCGCGGGGACCAGACGCGCGCTCCGGGCGAAGAACTGCCCGGTGTGAGGCGAATCATCTCCTTGAGGCTGAACGTCATCAAGGAGGGATTGGATTCTTGGTAGTGAAGAGCGTACCACCGCATCCGGTAAGATCAGATCTTCCGGGAGAATAAACATAGCAAGTCGCGAGACGGACTCGTGCTGCTGCATCCATCGCCTCAACTATACCGCCCACCGTTTCACCTTCATCAGCAGCGCCCGTCGCCTCCATCGATACCTTATCCTCTCCCCCTACTTCCTCCTCCACATCTAACACTTCATTGCCGCCACCCTCCCCCCAACCTTCTTCCGTGCCTCCTTCCACATGCCCTCCCCCTTCCTCCCATTGCCCTCCCCCTTCCTCCAATTGTCCCTCTGCGGCAGGCTGAGTATCGGGTTTTTCATAGCACTGAACGAGCAACACTAACGGCCATCCGCGCTCCAATGCATATCGGAGATAATCCCTCCAGGTATTCGTTGACCTGATCGGTGTTAGCTCCCCATAGAACCCTTGCGGGGCACGGCTTACTGTAAGATCAAGCCTTCCATGGGCTTATTGTTTTGGTAATTGATGCCAACTGGGCCTCGACGGATCGCATCAAGGCTAAGGATGTTATTTGCTAGTTCTTCTATTTTCCTTGTGTGCAGTAATCGCTTCGCCCATCCGCCCATTGATGTCTGCAAGCTCATCTCTCTGGTTGTAGGTCCCATCGAGCACAAGTTCCAGCTCATCCGAGTGAGTTCGAGCGGGTTCTAGAGATGCCAGTGTCCGTGGTTCGAGAGAGTTCCCGAGTGGGATAGCTGTCCAAGATTCGAGTCTCTTAGCGCCTAAGTCTTCGAAGTGCTAGGAAGTCTCCTAAGCCACTTTCCAAATTGTCCAAGGGTTTCTTAGCGCCTAAGTCACCGGGTTCCCGCCTAAGTCATCCAAGTGTTCCTTACGAGTCCACAAAGCGACAAAATCCAAAAATCAAGCCCTAGACGAAGACAAGAGAGAGAGAGGTGTCCGAGGGTGCCGAGAGTGGTTTCTATAGAATTTATGGTTTATCCATTTAGAAATAGGTGGTTAAACTTAGTTAGTTGGATAGCCCTTTCTCTTAGCTTTCCGGAAAGCCCAAGATCATAAAAAACGGAGTTCGGGAGTAAAAGTTATGAATTTTTTAGTATTTGGCCGGGGCGGTTGGAGCTTGTCGGACGGAGTCCGATAAGCCGCCGGACGGCGTCCGACAGAGCATATTTTTTCTTGTCGGACGGAGTCCGATAAGCCGCCGGACGGCGTCCGGCGAGCATAATTTTGCCCGAAATCTTGTCGGACGGAGTCCGATAAGCCGTCAGACGGCGTCCGACAGAGCACAGTTTGGCCTAAAAAATCTTGTCGGACGGAGTCCGATAAGCCGTCGGACGGCGTCCGACAGAGCACAATTTTGGCCTAAAACCCTGGTCGGACGGAGTCCGATAAGCCGTCGAACGGTGTCCGACAGAGTACGAATTTGGGGACAAAATCTGGTCGGACGGAGTCCGATAATTCTCCGGACGGCGTCCGATGGATTGATTCGAAACTCGGGAAAAATGAATCTGAGCCGTCCATTGTTAGGGTTTCGCCTTGTGCCTATAAATAGGGGCTTGGAGCACGGGAGAAACTTGAGAGAGCCTAATCTAGCAGCCACCCATTGCCCTAGCCACCAAGAGAGCTCCTCCCATGGTTCCCATCTCTACCTAGGGTTCCATGTGCTTGAGAGATTGAGAGGGAGAAGAAGAGAGGAAGAGGAAGAAGAGGGTGCCCCCTACCTCCTCTCATCCATCCCCAAGGTTTGCCCCTTGTCCCATGGTGTTCTTGCCCTAGTTTCCATGGTGGGAGAGAAGGGGTAGTGGTGAGAGACGGTCTCCGATCTTGTGCTCTTGGGACTTCGCCGTCGGAGAGATCGTCGCCACGCCACGAGCTTCATCAACCGAACGACTACATCAACTGCAAGCCACAAACCCACCATCCGCTGGTGGTCACCGCCTTGTGTAGGGGTGCATCCTCTCCATCCGTTGGAGTCACAAGTCCGCCGTGTGTCGGCGGCCACCTCCGTGTGTCGGTGGTGCCAAGGTGCCCGTGTGTCGGAGCCAAATCCTCCATGTGTTGAGGTGAAATCCACCGTGTGTCGGTGGTCGGTGCGTGTGTCGGTGCCGGTGGGGTGTGAGAGCTCTCGCGTGTGAGAGAACTCGCTTCCGTGTGAAGGTTTGGAGCTCGCCTACCATGTGTTGGTGAAGAGCTACCACGAGTGGATTGAGGGCTAGGAACGAAAGGGTTCCGACTTCTCTGCAGGTGAGAAGTTTCTCAACGGAGACGTATGTGTTCATGTGTTGAGCACCGAACTTCGAAACAACTTCGGTTTGCGCCTTCTTGTCTCATTCATTTACTCCGCACATTAACTTGATCGCTTGCATGTGAGTGCCATCGAGCCTCCTAGTAGTCGCTTGTGTCTCATTGTGATCGCCATGCAAACTAGACTCTAAATCCATCGATAGCTTGGGTTCCTAATTTGACTAATTAAGCAAGCGAATTGAGTGAAATAAAATTTGAAAAGAGCCGATTCACCCCCCCCTCTCGGCCTAGGATCCTTACACTTACTACTGCTTGAATAACCAGCCGGAACCTCTCTGAATCCAAATTGAACACCTTCAGCAGCCATCCATAAATCCGACCAATAGAGCTTTCCGGGGCTCTTTTGATACCACGTTGCACATGAGGGAAGTTTGATAAATCTACTCCAGCAGGACCAAGCATAATCTCACCAACCACATAATAAATCTGAAAATATATTGTCTCTGCCATCTCACCTATATTCATATAACGCATATATCTCTCAGTTCAAAGAATGACCAAAAGTAATAAATTTATAAATATTTCCACCTATTTTTTAACCATTCCATAAATTACTTCATAATTTGTTAGCACTTCCTTCTACTACAACCATGAGCATTCCAACTAAACCCTATATAAATAAATAAATATTTAATCTACAATCGTCACTCCTAATCAACAAAATGATAGATAATATGGCTACTGTCGGGGATTAGATTACGGCCCATTGCCATGGCCCACTCCCTGACGGCCCAATCGAACAGCCTACCAAGGCCTAGCTCCTTGGAAGGTTCTATCGTGCCCATATGCATCCTCGCCAATGCCCCTCCTGGCCGCACGGTGCGTGAACGGCCTAAGATTCGTGTTTGAGTCTTACTCAACAAGAGTTCTCAGACGGCTACGTGAAGACCCTGACGTTGGTTTCCTGGATTGGATTAGGAGTCGTGATCCTCAAGACTAGGAGTATGCCTTATCCGCCTCGGATATATTTGGCATGTATGAGTTTGTTATGATCTCATAGTTAGCCCGCCCGATATTCCCTCGATAGGTCGGTTTGCTCAGACTATATAAACAAGGCCCCTACGGCGTAGAGGGCTCCGGCACTTGATCTTCGTGATTATTGCTTCTTGTACACCATAATCTCGCCGAGACTTGTTCGCCTCGCCGAGCCATCTCTTGTATTCATCTTTGATATAAAGAAAGGTGGACGAGGGCTATTATCTCTCCCGAGAGGCCCGAACCGTGATAAAACCCCGCTCTGCTCGCTCGTCGTCGCATTGTTTGGCGGTTCCTATCTCAATCTTGAAGAACCTTGGTTGACTTGGGTCGATATCTCAACCGCCGACACCGGGCGCCGTCTGTGGGGATACGCAGACGAGCATGCCGAACTCCGCCGCCGATACAGATACTTCCCGAGGGCTACGACTCGGCGACAGATGTCTCGCCCCCGCCGCTCAGACGATCTGTTCGGTCTCGAACGCTTCGCATCCGAGGCGTATGTCTCCGCTTACATGGCGGAGATAGCCTCAGATCGCACTCCGCCATCGCATTTACGACTACGAACGGCGATCTTTACGACGGTTTAGATTTATCGGATTCCAAGGCTATGTCGGTAGATTCCACCGTGGAGACACAACGATGACACCGCCTAGCGCATCTTCGCGGGCCCCCGCAGCATTAACATGGCCGGCGTAGGAACCTCGAGGATCCCGCGACGGCCGTGGCGGCAAAGCAGGTCGGGCAGATTAACTCGCCGCATCAAGACGAGGTCGCCAGCAGTCGCCGCGAAAGCAGACGCCATTCGCCGCAGCCTCGACGATTCCATTAACCGCACCTTAGCACGGTTTCGCGACCGTGTAAGCGACAACGTCGCGACCCACCTCGCGCGTTTGGCGCTTAAGTCTTCCGCAGAAGCTTCTCCTGTTCGGTCAATTTCGCGGACCGGACTCGGCCGGTCGAACGCTGATGGTTCAGTGGATCCCGGACCCATAGACCAAAGTCGGAACGGCTCGGCTATGGCAACGGTCCTTAGATCCACTAATCAAGCTGATCTCGCTCGCATGGGCGATGCTGTTGCGACTAACCTAGAGCGACTGGCTGAGGGCCTAAAGTCTCTAGGAGAAGTCAACAACTCCTCCAGGCAGCGCAGCCAAGCTGCCCGGAATGATTCGGACAGCTCTGATCGATCGCGGACCCCGCCACCATCGGCGATCATCGCCCATGAGCAGGCTACCCGTGGTCGCCATCGCTCGCCAAGTCCTCGTAGTCATCACGACCACAGGGGCAAGCGCGCACGCGACGACCACGGACGGTTCCCCCGTGAGGAGCGCGTCGTCGCGACCACGAGGAAGGAACGTGGTGGACTGTCCCGGAGAGAGTTTCTCCAGGCCGAGTCCTCCCGTTCAGCAGGAGTTCCTCCGCGCAACAGGACCAACGTCTTCTCAAGATTAGGTTCTGCCGGGGAAGGTGGCCGGTCATATGCTCTGGGCTGCAGGGCTTTCTCCGACGAGCTTCGGGCTGTCCGGTGGCCCTCAAAATTCAAGCCCGGTCACATGGAGAGGTACAATGGGACTCAGAACCCAGAGGAATTCCTTTCCATCTACGCTACGGCCATCATGGCGGCCGGGGGTGACGAGCTTGTTATGGCCAATTACCTCCCGACTGTCCTTGAGGGTGCTGCGGACGTGGTCGCTCAATCGCAAGAGGGTTCCATCACCATGGAACCAGCTTTTGTGACGCCTCGATCGCTAATTTCCGAGAGTCGTTACGCGCGCTCGGGCAAGGAGGATGATCTCGCACCAGATGATCCAGATGAACGGGAGACCCTCCGCACTTTCGTGAAGCGTTTCATTAAGATCCGCAACACGATCCCGAACATCTCGATGAATCTGTTGTCCGCGCTTTCAAAACGGAGTCCGCGACGAGCTGCTCACCCAGATCTCGAGATTAATGAGACTGGACCGCCAACGACTGTTCAAGGCGGCCGATCATATGCCAACGCCGCAGCGCTGCTCAAGACAAAAAGGCGTTCGACAAGGGCGAGCCGCCTACCACTGGTGTGGATGAGAAGAAGAAGAGCAAAGAAGAATGTCCCCGTGACAAGAAGTCCCGAAGAAGAAGAACAAAGGTGATGCGAACAATACCGTCAGCAGTATGGATCGCAAGACCTCCTCCCAAGGATGGGCGTAAGAAGCCCAACAATAATTACAAAGGCAAAAGCTCGCTTGTGGAGGCGACAAGGCAAGAAAGGTCCGAGCGACCGATTTTGTAAGTTCCACCAAAGACTACGGGCATGATATACGCCATCAGAGAACTTGGGCAAAGAAAGCTCAAGATTTCTACAACGGCAAGGGCCCAATGCCCACCCCGCCTCGAACATGGTGATGCCGGTAAGGCTGCGCCAAACCGACGATGGTGATCGGAAGATGATGACGAATATCAAGAGCCCGTGAACCATATCGCCGCCATTTTCGGCGTCTCGGCTTACATTCTCTCTGCGCAGCCTCAAAGAAGCTGCCGGAGGTCCATAACGTCGAAAAGGCGAAACCTCACCAATCGATGAAGTGGATCGAGGTCTCCATCTCCTTCTAAGGAGGATTGCCCCATCGATGACCAAGCCTCGCGGCCCCATCGGTGGTCGCCCACCATCGCGAACGCGAGAGTTGGCCGTGTCTTAGTAGACGGTGGGAGCGCTTTGACTTGCTTTCGCCAAAGTCTTGGACGAGATGCAAATCCTCGCTCCAAGTCAAGGAAGTCGCAATGCCCTTCTACGGAATTGTTCCGGAGAAGTCCGCTGCCGCTGGGACAGTTGTCCCGCCTCGTCACCTTCGCAACCCAAGCAACTTCCGAACAGAGTTGATCACTTTCGACGTGGTCGACTTTTCCGCTTGCCAGACAACGCAATCTTGGGCAAAGCCATCTCTCGGTAAGTTTATGGTCGTGTCCCACCACGCTACCATTGCGTGAAGATACCAGACCTAACGGCGTGATCACGGTCAAGGGCAATTACAAAGCTACACCGGATTGCGACGAAAGCGCCCTTGCCCCGGTCGACCAACTTCCGCCACAGGTCTCAAGTTCCGCAGACAAGTCTCAGACGCCTAGGGTCTCCTCCACCTGTGGAGAAACTATGAAGTTCCATTGCCGCTGATGATACTTCCAAGATAGCCACTTGGGGCCAACTGACCCCAAATAGGAAAGCGAGCTCATTGCCTTCCTCCGAGCTAATGCAGTATGTATTCGCCGGGAGCCATCCGACATGCCCGAGTCCCAAGGAGGTAATCGAGCACAAACCGGCAGTCCGCCGACAAGAAGCTCGTTCGCCAAGCTTCGCCGCTGAATTCAAACAGGATCATCAAAGATCGCCTTGGCAACCGCCATTGGTTCATCCGCGAGGTTGATCACACCGAGTGGTTAGCCAACCCCGCCATTGTAAAGAAGAAAGGCGGCAAGTGGAGGATGTGTCGATCACACGATCTGAACGCCGCTGTCCTAAGGACAATTTCCCGCCGCCAGATGACCAAATGGTCGATGCGATCATGGACGACAAATTTCGAGTTTTTAGATGCTTACTCCGTTACCACCAAATAAGCATCTCCCCGAGGATGAAGAGAATATCGCTTTCATCACCCCTTCGCACATTCTCGCTATACGACCATGTCCTTCGGTTCAAAGAATGTCGGTGTTACGCCCAAATATTAATGGAGAAAACCTTCCCGCAACAAATATGAAAAAACTCGGAGGTCTATGTCGATTTACATAGTTGTAAAGAGCAAGTATGCTCCAGATCATGTAAAAGACCGCAGTAAACTTTTCGTAATCTCACCAGCATCGAATAAAATTAAATCCAGAGAAGTGTACCTTTGGTGTTCGATCCGAATGTTGCTCGGTTATGTCATTGGCTCGCAAGGTATTTCGCCAACCCCGAAAAAATCGAGGCCATTGAAAATATGCAGCTCCAACTACCGTAAAGGAAGTACAAAGCCTCATCGACGGATGGTCGCTTAAGGTGTTTATTTCCGTCAAGGCTAACGCTGGCTGCCCTTCTTAAGGCTCCGCAAGCACAATGGTTTCAATGGATGAAGAAGTCGATAGATCCTTCCAGATCCAAGCGATACCGCCCAATCCTCCCGTTTGACTACCCCGCTGCTTGGCGAAAGCAGCCCTATTATACCTAGGTTGCACGCCACAAGCGGTGAGCGCGGTCTTGACGGTCGAAAGGGAAGGCATACAATGACCAATCTATTACGTGAGCGAGGTACTTCACGGATCAAAGGAGCGCACTCGAGGTCCGTGGTTACTCTACGCCTTGCTCATGTCCTCCGTGAAGCTTCGCCACTACTTCCAAAGATCAAATATCGGTCCCGACCACGCTCCTCTCGGGAGAAATCCTACGGAATAAGGAATCTAGCGGACGATAGCTAAGTGGGCAATGGAACTAGCAGAGTTCGACCGTTATTTGTCGCCTCAATCGCTATCAAGTCACGTGTCCTAGCTGACTTTGTCGCCGAATGGACTTGCCCGCCTAAATCCCGTGAAGCTCCCGAGCAACCCGATGAACCCTCTTGACCATGTTTTTGATGGCTCGCGACCGAAACTCGGGGCTGGTTTTGTTCTCATCTCCTCAAGGAGAGCAACTCCAAAGATTCTATCCAACTACACTTTGCGGCGACTAACAACGCCGCAGAGTACGAGGCCTCCTCGCGGGACTAAGAGCGCAAGTCGCTTACGCCCAACGGCTAACCGTGAAGGAGATTCACAATGGTCATCAATCGTTAACAAGGAGTATCGCTGTCGCGATAACTCAATGGCGCGATACCGGTTGAAGTGAGGAAGTTGGAGCGCATTTTCGATTTTTCGGTGCTCTTCGTGCCTGTGAAGGACAACTTCCGGCCGACCAGCTATCCAAGTATGGATCCTCACGAAATCGCTTCCGGCAGGGTGCTCGCCGAGCACCTTCACAAGCCCTCAATCACGCCTCCGGACGAGGCAACAGAGGCAGTGGTGCCGCTCCGTTATCGAAAGGTGCCGCGGATCGACAACGCCATTTGTCCGGTACCTTGCGTGGGACCTCGCCTCGACGACGGCCGAAGCGTTCCCGGCCATAAGGCGTGCCGCCCATACAAGCTTGTGGACGGCATCCTTTACCGCCAAGGTGCTCGGGAGTTCTTCCAAATGCATCTCGCAATGAGAGGGTGTGTTTCTTCTTAGGGACATACACGAGGGTGCTCGTGGCAACCACGCCCTTCCGAACTCGGGTCGGCAAAGCGCTTCGCATGGGCTATTATTGGCCCATCATATAAGATGCCCGGACATCGTGACTAAGTGCAAGGCTTGCCAATTTCACGCCTCGAAGGCACACAAGCCCGCCAAGAGCTCCAAACAATCCCCATCCCGGCCTTTTTCCACATGGGGTCCGGATCCGCCGCCCATTCCCTAAGGGGTACAAGGGCTACACACACCGCTGTCGCCATAGACACTTTTACAAAGTGGATTGAGGCAGAGCCCGTGTCGCCTCTTCACGCCAAAACGGCTGTTCGCTTTTTCAAAAGCAACGTGGTCACGCCGCCGGATTCCCCATAAGTCGATCACGGATAACGGTACCCGGCCCGGCGAACTATTCTAGGAATATCGCGAATACCGGGTACCAAGGTTCGCTTACCGTGGCACATCCACGAGCAATGGAGCAATGAGCGAGCTAACGGACAGATAGTCCAGGTATCAAACGGCGGTATTTGCTGCTCTCACGAGCACAAGAAGGCTCGGGTTGACGGTTCCTTCCGTCCTCCGGGCGCTTCAGACTACGGCCACCGCAACCGGGAAACTCCTTCCAATTGGTCTATGGTGCGAAGCCATCCCGCTCACGAATCGTGACTCGGTTCGCTTCAAGACGAGCTCGGTCAACCTAGTTGACGACGAGCAAGAGCGCCTCGATCTCGATCTCCTCAAGGCACACGCGACCGGCACAAGTCGAATGGCGCGCTACCAAGAAGATCTTCGCCGCACGCCGCCAAAACAGTTCGACCTAGGGCTTTGAAGGCGGGCGACCTGCTCGCGCCGTGTCCGAACTTGTCCAATGCCAACAAGTTAACTCCTCGCTGGGAGGGCCTGCTCACGGTCGCTTTACTCGCCGCCCGGGCTGTTCGCCTGCTATGGAGGACGGGAGAGAGTCGACCAAAGACTTGGAACATCGACCACCTTCGTAAGTTCTTTGTGTAGGTCTTTTTGTGTTTGCTTAGCTTTGCGCTTTTTGTAAACTTCGCGCTTTAGTTCGCTCCAAGTCTCTCGGCACCATGTAAAGTTCAATCCAATTCCTCTATGAATCATCGCGCCTCTCGTGCTCTTTTTCACCGCTCGCCTTCTCGCACTACTTTCTCCGTAACACTTGATGGCTGCCCGGTCTTGCGAACTCTTGGCTCCGCAATCCTAGGGATCGTTCTCACCCATATCTGGTTTCGACAAGTTCTAAACTCGTGGTTGCGTAACACGGCCTTTCCACCTTGCGGCTAAGTTCTCGCTCGAAGCCCTCCGCGCGCAGGCACTTATCGCCGGGCGTGACCACTTGGTAAAGCTCGCTCTCGTAAGCCCCCGCGCGCAGAGGCACTTTCCTTGCTCGGTTACTTTCGAATCGCTTAACTTACGCCAACGAGCGATCACGGAACGAATCGAGCAAGGTACGGGTGTCGCCTTTCTCCCTACGCGACGTACTCGAGTTCGCAAGCTTAGGTTCTCGAGCATCGTCTGCACGGGGGCTAGGGTGTCGCTTTTCTCTTGTGCACTGCTCGGGTTCGCAAACTCGTGTTCCGAGCAGATGCACAACGGGCCGGAGTTAGGCTAAGCGCCCACCGGTTTTCTCAAACTCCCTAGCTACTGCTCGCTTTTCTCTTAGTTCTGTTTCGCTCTGTCCTTTTGTCGCTCTCTTTGCAGGAAAAAGGTAAGTCTTTATTAACAAAATTTGCAGTACAAGAGTCCACCTCGGTTACAAACTTCTACAACTATTTAGAAGCGAAGTTGCTCCTTGAGCTCCTCGATCACTTCTTTAAGGCGCAGGACTTCCCTTGGGCTTTGAACCCTTCTCCGCCTCACTGAGACGATCGGCTTCCTCCTTGTCGCTTCTCGCCAGCTCTGCCGCTTTCAGACGGAGAGCCTCGACCTCTTCGGTCTTGGCCCGCACTGGTCTGGTCGAGCCTCGCCTGCTAACTTCACGCCGGGCGGTCCTGAGCTGCTCGTCCAGCTCTTCGACCTTCTTCTCCGCGGTGATTGCCCTCACCGCCATCCCGCGCATCTCCTCAATCTCCTCCTGTGAAGCCCACAGGGTTGAGATCCTAGCCTGGAGTCCCGCGGATGTTTGCTCCTCCTTGGCGAGCTGGGCTTTAAGCTTTTTGGCTTCCCCCGAGAGCTGGTTCCGCCAGTGGGACGCTTCAGCAAGCTGCTCTTCAAGCCACTTCGTGCGGCCCGGCAGCTCCTCCGCGGCACTCGCCTTCACGGCTTGCGCGCGAAGCTCCTCGGCTTCCTTTAGGAGAGCCTGAGAGGAATGCCTCCTTGGTCACTTGGCCTTGAGCTTTTCGCTTTCACCTTGACCGGCTCGGCTTTGGGCCAGCCATGAACGCCTCGCCGGATCCCCACCAAGATGTTCCTGAGTGATGCCAAGACGGGCGTCTGCTCGATGGTGACCCCATCCTCGAAGTTCCGCCATGGTGTCCTCAAGACCCGAGAGGAAGAACAAGTTAACTACGCTATGATGTGGCTAAGTTGAACAAAGTTTGGTTTTGGTGTTTACCTTGCCAAGTCGGCGTTTCACCGCGACGCAGCGGTCCTCGAGGCCATGCGTCACGGCCCCGCCTGCCCGGCGGGATGAGGCGGGCGCTGTTTGCCGCCGCCGCCTTTGCTCGCTTCCTTCTTCTTATGGAGAGCGCTGCTCGCCGGAGCGGAGCGACGGGCGGCGCTTGCCTCCGCCTCCTTCTCCTCTTCCTTTTCTTCTTCCGCCTCAACGCCTTCGGCGAGGCCGAGTCGCTCCGCTGGCGGCGCCATAGGTCCACCGGCAGACGACTTGCTCGACCTGCCGGGGCTTCTTCTTGTCCCCGGACAGCTGGGCTCCCACCGCCGCCGGAGAATCCTGCCGCTTGTGGGTAGCCGCCCTCGACGAAGCGCTACCGCAAGACGGGCTGCTCGGTCCGCCTCGGCGCTTCCGAGCCGCCGCTTTGGTTCAAGTCCGTGGCGCCACCCGCCGCTATTTTGCTCTCCACCGCTTCACCGCGTTTTTGAGCGCTGCCGACCGCTCACTGAGCTCGGCGGCAAGAGTTCCACGCCGCCAATTTTGTCCTTGAGGCTCGCCACCACCGCCGCGACGCGCGCCGTGCAGATGTTCGGCAGAAGGACCTCTCAATCGCCTCCTCGGCGTCGTCTGTGGCGGTCCTTCTTGGGCACTGATGAACGAGTTGATCATTAAGTCCGATGCGGTCAAGGTGGAAAGATCAAAAGATCGATTTCTACATACCGCCGTGGAGGGCTTGATCCCGATCTTCCTCGCCGTAACTTTTCGCCTCTTCCTGGGGCTCTTGGCGGCTTCCCCGCTTCGCCCTTGGACGTCATATGATGAGCTCAGCTCTCGTGTGAGCCGAGCACTCCTTCGCCAACGCAAGGAGTTTCTCCTGCGCGCAACCTCCTCCTCGAGTCTCCTTTGCTCGGCGACTGCTCGAGCCGCGCCAAATGGCCCGTGAGTCTGCGAGTAACGCCTAAGCCGAGGGTCATGTTCTTTACCTCTTCGCCGCTTTGCTCGGCGAGGAGGAGGGGCTTGGTCTCTTCCTCATTGGCTGACCGCGCTACTGCTTGGTCTGCTTGTGCGCCTCCGTCGCCGCACTGGTTTCTTCGTCGGTTCATGGCCGCCATGGCGCTGGCGAGCTCAGCGTGCGCTGCCGCCACCTTGGGCTTTGTGGCCGCTTTGGCCTTGCCTTTCTTCGCTTCTCCTTCTCGCACCGGAGAGATCCTCGACGATCCCTCCAAGGATCACCGGTCCTCCCGCGCTGTCGGTGAGCTTTAGCGCTAAACAACATTGCAAGTCTAGCAACGCAGATCGAGTAAGTAATTTACCTCGCTCAGGCGGACGAGCACATTGCGCGACAGTGTGCGCCACCGCCGGTGACCTCCCCGCCCTTCTTCGCCGCCTTTAGCATGGCATCGACCCGCCGGTCACCCATGCGTCGCTTGGTTTCTCCGCCTGAGCGTATGGGATTGTTAGTTCTGTTCGGAGGAAAGAATCAATGAAGAGGTTGAGTCTTAAAGGCACTTACCCGTGTTTCCCTTGTAACGTCTTCCCATCCTCTATCTTGTAGAAGGGATAGGACCTTCTCCGCAGCGATGATCCTCGTCATTGTGAAGTCCCGGATGATCTCCCCGCCTGCGGAGCCCGAGACTCACGAGGGAGGCGATCTTCCTGTCAGTACCAATCTCGGCGGACATCTCCGCCGAGGCATTGAGGTTCCTTTGCCGCGCCTTCCCGTGAAGACGAAGTTTGTTGTCGCCGCTCCGCTTGTCAGAGAACCACCTCACCCACCACGCGCCCATCGAATCGAGCAGCAATGGGGCGAGGATACGGCGTGTCGTCGTCAAGCGGTGGCCCGAGCTTGAGGTAGTAGCACCCAGTTGCTGAAGCGGCGGAGCTGCTCCTCGCCATCAGATAGTAGTGGAGGAACAATTTCACCGGTGGATCGATTCTCAGATAGCCTTCACACAAGTGTGCGAAGACGGCCATCCGAGGATGCTGTTCGGATTGAGGTTCGCCACCTCCAATCCGCTAATGTTCAAGAAGGCTCGACGAAGTCGCCGGAGATCGCAACCCAACAAAGGCGAATCGCCGGGTTAACGAACTCTCCTCCAGCCGCTCCGAGTATCCTCCTCTCCGGCAGCCTCCAGCCATCACCGCCAATGTGGCCCTCTTCCTCCCAATCCTAAGGTCCTCCTCGTCAGTTAGTGCCGTGAACTTGGCCATAGCAGCTTCCTGTGATTGGACGAAAGGTGTTTGGTGGTGGAATTTGGGTACTTGATGCCGAAAAGGCGTGGAGCTAAGGCTTAGAGAGGAAAGGCGGAGAACAGAGTGGTTGGTCATGGGGCGGCTTGGGTGCTTTTATAGTCCCGTATAAGCGGCTCTCGAACGGTTTAGTCCCAAAACGGCTAGTTTTTACCGCAACGGCTAGGTAAAACGGTCGCTTTGTTTTCATCGCAATGACAGAAGTTACCATGGAATCGCTAACGGCTATTTTTTCCAAAGGTTCCTTTGAAGGCCGAGTGCTCGCTTTGACAGATGTCGTTCCTCGCTCGACGAACGGGTTGCTCGGCACCGATCGGTTTATTCAGCCTCGAACAAGTCCTGCTCGGTTGAACCATAACCTGCTCGGCCGCTTGTTGCACGCCATTGTAGCAGCAATATTTCCTCTTCGTGATTTGAGTCTCAAGAGGAAGACCCCACTCTAGTGAGTCCTTCCACTTGAGTCTCGGGGCTAGCCGTCGGGATTAGATTACGCCCATTGCCATGGCCCACTCCCCGACGGCCTAATCGAATGTACCCTACCAAGGCCTAGCTCCTTGAAGGTTCTATCGAGCCCATATGCATCCCGCCAACAGCCTCCCGGCACGCACGTGCGAACGGCCTAAGATTCGTGTTTGAGTCTTACTCAACAAGAGTTCTGCACGGCTACGTGAAGACCCTGACGTTGGTTTCCTGATTGGATTAGGAGTCGTGATCCTCAAGACTAGGAGTATGCCTTATCCGCCTCGGGATATATTTGGCATGTATGAGTTTGTTATGATCTCATAGTTAGCCCGCCCGATATTCCCTCGGAGGCTCGGTTTGCTCAAGACTATATAAACAAGGCCCTACTACGGCGTAGAGAGGGCTCCGGCACTTGATCTTCGTGATTATCGCTTCTTGTACATTCATAATCTCGCCGAGACTTGTTCGTCTCGCCGAGCCATCTCTTATATTCATCTTTGATATAAAGAAAGGCTGGACGTAGGGCTATTATCTCTCCCGAGAGGCCTGAACCAGGATAAAAACCCCTGTCTCCTGTTCGTTGCTGTTCGCATTGTTTGGCGTGTCTCCTATCTCAATCTTGAAGAACCTTGGTTGACTTGGGTCGATATCCCAACCGTCGACAGCTACCATTACGGCTAACCTATTTGGCTCCGTGGTTTACCATGCATTCAAATATATTCATCCACATTCACCACTTACAAAACTATACTTAGTCTACAATTGACACTCCTAATCAACAAAACGCTAATCAATATGGCTAATATTATGGCTAACATATTTGGATACATGGTTTACCACCGACGGTGTTCAAACATACGTCCCATTCAAATTTGTTCATCCGCATTCATCACTTACAAAACTATATGGCTAGCCTATTAAGTTCTCAACGTTTCATTCATTCAAACTTCACCAAAATTTAAAATATAATCAAATCTAGCAGGTGAAAATTTCACAAAATCTTCCCAACATACTCTCCATTCAATATATACCACTTATACTAATCTATACCTACTAATTTTAGCAAAGATTAGTGAGAGAGATTACCTGAAAATCTTTCCCGAAGTCGCCTCCTGTCGGCTCTCTCCTGTGCACGCGAGTTGGAGTGAGAGAAGTGTGGGGAAAGTGAGTGTGTGGGGCGCAGGCCGCACTTAAAGGGCGCTGTCGTGCGTTCAATCCACGACAGGTCCGGTCGTGCTCCCAGAGCGCGACAGCCCGCAGGGGGAATCCGAGGCGCGGATCTCGCAAGTGGTCGCACTTTCGGTGCTCGACAGGAACCTCTCGTGTTTTGAAATTTCGAGCAGCGCAGTGGCGGCGGCGGGGTCTCTGGCATGTGGGCCCAGTCGTGCATTGAAACACCGAAATGGACCAATCGTGGTTTCAGTGCTCGACAGGCGTATATTTTTGTCTAAAGTGCAAATCGGGGTACATTTTTGCATAAAAGAATAAAAATAAATATAAAATAATAAAAATTCACGTCAGGCCTGGAGAATGGACTGCAGACTGCACTGTATAATTAATCGGTATGTATGGTACTTCGGTATTTAGGCTCTAGCTACCGAACTATATACCGAATACCGAACAACACCAAAATAAATACCGAACTGAATACCAAATATCGAAAGTACCGAAATTTTCGATATATTCGGTTCGGTTCGGTGTTTCGGTTTCTGTTTTTTTCCCCACCCCTACCAATGGCTCCGTTTCTTCATCCATCTCCCTCTCCATTACGGCTGCACGTTCAAATTGGATTTCATTTATTAAACTACAAGATAATTTAATTTCTTAATATATTACTCCCTCCGTTCCAAAATATAGGGCGTGCATGTTTTTTCAAAAGTCAATGCTTAGAATGTTTGACTAATAATTAAGTAAAAATGTACATGTTTGAGTATATGCATGTAATATATTTAGATCCGTATTTAAAAGTACTTTGATATGATGTTAGTTTTGTAGTTGCTAATGACATCTTTTGAAGGAAATTAACGGTCAAAGTTATACTTTGAAGACCGTGCCAAAAATTTATATGCCCTATATTTTGGAACGGAGGGAGTATTAGAAAATCACCTTTAAAAAGCTATTAAAAACATCATGACAGGAGGAGTTTACAATGCCTTATCAGGAAGGAAACCAAACAATGGACTGGGCTGGTTTTACATGGGCCTGCAACCCATTTAAACCATTTAGAATTAGAATACTATTACCCAGTTTTAATTATCATTCTTTGATTTCTAAGACATTTTTCTAGCTCTCGAAGTTCATTTCCAATAATTCAATAAATGATTTCTGTTCAAGAGAAAACCATTTGGTTCCTACGTATATTTAACGCATTTTCATAAATTTATTTTCAAAAAAAAAGATTTAGTCTATTGGTCAAATTGAAAATGAATTTAATAGTGGAATAACTTACATATTTCACGGGTAATTAGAGCGCGGCAACGCGGGCATATTTTTCTAGTGGTAGTAGTATTTGGGTTGGGTTGGGTGAGGGTAGTAATACTTTAAAAGGCCAGCCACGCTGCCGTTTGGCAGGCCCCGAACGGCCGAACCCCCCGGGGCCCAATAGACCTTTTTTTTGTGGAGTATTTTGTAATTCAGATTTAGTAAGATAAATAAGCTAAAAGTATAATTTAAAAAATAAATATTGTTGGACAGGAGGTGGTGGATACCCGATAGGTCCCCGGTGGGCCCCGCCATAGCCCGCCTGCCTACCCTCGATGCTTACCTAGATGTGTGGCGCCGCCTGAGTGGTGGCTGCGACCGAACGATAGGTCCTTGGCCGTTGGAGCTAGGGGTGGGCATTCGGCTTATTCGGTTATATCGGTTCGGTTTGTTCGGTTTTAAAAAATTTGTTTTCCAAAACAAGCAACCAAAATTTAAAACAAAAATTTAAAAACTGAACCGAATTAACAAAAATGTTTCGTTTTGGTTAATTCGGTTTTCGGTTTTCAACCAAAATTTCATACAACAAGTAATCCGGACGATGCATTTCCAAACCAGAAAGACGAGATCTTCATTTGTTTATCCAAACCATCAAAACAAATATGAATAAAATTCTGACTAGTGACCACACAGATCCAAATATACACAAATCTTTTTCAGTAGCTCAGATCTAAAGATTGGAGGAGGCCAAGATACTAGTCGGAGGAGGAACTCATGGGCACTGCGTGGTGAGGCGGCCATAGCCCGTAGGAGCCGAGCGTCGAAGAGGCGGCGTGGAGGGGCGGGCGGCAGGCGGCATGCTGCATCGAGAAGGGAAGGGCAGGAGGCGTCATGGACGGGAAGGGCGGCAGCAGGAAGATAGAAAGATAGGAGGGGAAGGCGACGCACCGGGGAGAGGAAGATTGATGGGCGCGGACGCGGTGTCCCGATCTTCTGGTGAGACGAGGATAAGATAAATCGGTAGGTGTCACGGAGACCTAAATGATCCGGCTTCCAACCACACAAGGAACTAGAAATCCAGACAATCGCTAAACCACCACGACGATTGTTATCGACCGAACCAGAGGCACGATCGACCTGTCCACGAAGGACGGTTCTTGCAGGCAACCGAAGAACGAGCAAGAACACAAGATAAACAATTACAATTGCGAATATATATTAAGAACAATGGGGTTCAGAAACTTGGTCTTGTTGGTCTGGCCGACACAAGAAGAACAAGACGAAATCTCACACAATCGTGACGAAATCAACTAAACAAAACCCCACTAAAACGAAGCACGGTGGGAGACTTATATAGGGCGGCGGCTAGAGGTGGGGCGGCGCCCAAACAGGTGCCCACACGCGCGTAACGCTAACCCTAGGGATACACGGGCCTTGGGCCCAAAAATAAGGCGACGCAGCGCCGGAAAGTTTCTATCCGTCAACTTGTTTTCATGTTTCCCGTTGACTCGGATGGAATTTGGAGGCGTGGTCAGATCCGTTGGAAAGCTTATCTCGGAAGCTTTCCGTAGAGTCCTTATTTGCCTCATTTGGACGTCGTATGCCATCTGGGCGTCCGTTTGAATGGGCGCTGGTCCTGGATGGCCGAACCGGACTCGGCATTGACTTTGACGTCCTCTCGACTTGGGCCCGGTGGTCGGGGACTTCTTGAATCTTGGATCTAACTTGCTGAACTTCCGTTGATGAAGGCTTGAATGGTATAGCATGAGAATTCATGCCGTCTTGTCGCTTTCCTACTCCATCAGCAAGCTCATCAGTGACAGCAAGCGCGTCAGTGATGTCCTCATCAAAGATGGGAGGGGAGGCGGCGCACTTGGGAGTCGGGAGGAGGATGGGGATGTGCGGCAGCAGGAAGATAGGAAGATAGGAGGATTGGGAGGGGCGGCGCCTGCGAGCAGGGGGTTAGAGTTGAGGCATTTATTTGGTTAGAATTGAAGTGGGCTGGGCCACGAGGGTAATAACTAATATCAGATCACAGGCCCATGACTGAATGTTGTCCTATTCAGTTTACTCGGTTTTTCGGTTTTTGAGGTCCAAAAACCGAACCAAAACCGAAAAACCGAATCTGTCCAGAATAAAAACCGAATCATAACCGAAAACCCAAAAAAAACCAAAAATTTCGGTTATTTCAGTTCGGTTCGGTTTTTCGGTTATCGGTTTTTTGCCCACCCCTAGTTGGAGCATTTAATGGGGCCAAGACTTATCATTTGCTCACCGAACCATAGGTGCCCCCCCTATATATGATGTGTGCTCGACCGCCTAACGCGCAAACTATTCCATTCGGCTGAGAGGAGCCGAGAGAGGAGAGGAGCAGAAAGGAGAAGAGAAGGAGAAGGCGAGTGGAGGAGGAGGAGGAGGAGGAAGAGGGGAAGAGAAGGCAAGAGAGAAGGAGACATGTAAAAAAATTCTTATAGGCATTTTTTTTATTTGTTAGCTAAAACATGGTAGGGTAGCCATATTTTAGATTTTAGATTGTTATTTTTACAATATTATGGTATATTGTAGATTTTAGATTACACAAAACGTAGCAATATCACCGTATATTATGGTATATTGCAGATTTTAGAGGCAAAAATATTGTAGAAATTTTAGATTGAATATTGTAGTGGCTTAGATTGAATAATAGAAAAATATTCTATGATATTTGTGGAAACAAAATAATTTAGGCAATATAATTTGTAGCAATATCCGTAAAGAATGTGTAGCAATATTATTTTTAGCAACATCTGTACAGAACTATAGTCATATATGTAAAGAATTTGTAGTAATAAGAATATTCTACGATATTTGTGGAAATTAAAATATTTTAGGCAATGTCATTTGTAGCAATATATGTAAGGAATTTGTACCACCATCTAGCAATGTGTGTATAGCAATATCTGTATGAAAGTGCATCTAGGCCCTTTGAGGGTTTTGGTGATTAATAACCACACAATTAGGAGAACCACTAATCGTTTGTGAGATTGTGTAGAGCTCGTAAGTGCTTAAGGGAGATTTACTTGAAAGGAGTCCCATACATTTTGGATAAGGGATAAGACGGCATCAAGACGCTTATATTGTGATTTCCATTTATCTTGCACCCTAAGGACAACCGTGCTATTAAGGGGATTCGATGTGAAATAGCTTCTTGAATGGTAATGTGCTCTAAAACATAAGGGAACACTACAATAGTACGCCACCACTCGAGAAATCCCACATATATCAAACCCTCCTCCCACTACTATGATCCGGAGCATCACCTAGATACTCCGAAGCTACAGCCCTGAGCATCCGAACTGTTGACCCGGAGCATCGAGTGACACTCCGGATGAAATATTCAGCGCCCATGTCCATTGCCTCTTGAGTATCTCCCGGAGACTCTGGGGCTACAGTTCGGAGCATCTGAACAGGTAGCCCGGAGCATCCGGATTATACTCCAGATATTTTGCTCAATCTTTTCCACCAATCCTCCAGAGCATCCGGGTGAATAGTCTAGACACTCCAAACATAAACAGTGCAATGGCTATTTTTGGGCCTCCACCTATATATACCCATCCCCTCTCCACTTGAGAGGGTTGCCCACTCATTTCAAGCCAGCTCCTTCACATCTCTCTCACTCCCTTGAGTCTTGCATTCTCTCCTCTCTTGTACTCTTGGTGATTCCATCTTATGAGGAGGAGGATTCGTGGTGGCGTGTGCTAGTGCTTGTTCATGTTGATTTTACGATAGCATGGGCATCTGGACGCCCCGAGTCGCAGAGAGGGAAGCCGAGAGGATGCCAGGTTGGACGGTATGCATGTCGTGCGTCTAGACTCTCGGTAAAAATTTTAGAAAAACTGGTCAGAAACGGTGTGCTAAAGCCCACGGACATCATCCGAGGAGTACAAGTCCAACTCGTTGATTTTACGATAGCAGGGGCATCCGGATGCCCTCGATCGCAGAGAGTGAAGCCGAGAGGATGCCAGGATGGACGGTACGCGCGCCGTGCATCCGTAATCTCCGGTAAAAATTTCCAGAAAAACAGGCCAGAAATGGTGTGCTATAGCTCACGGACGTCATCCGAGGAGTACGAGTCCAACTCGTTGATTTTACGATAGCAGGGGCGTCCAGACACCTCGGGTCACAGAGAGGGAAGCCGAGAGGACGCTAAGATGGACGGTACATGCGCCGAGCGTTCGAAGTCTCTGGTAGAAATTTCCGAAAAATAGGGCAGAAACGATGTGCTATAGCCCACGGACATCGTACGAGGAGTACGAGTCCAACTCGTTGATTTTACGATAGCAGGGGCGTCTGATGCCCTGGGTCGCAGAGAGGGAAGCCGAGAGGACGCCAGGATTGACGGTACGTATGTTGTGTATCCGGACTCTCCGAAAATAATTTCGATAAAACAGGCCAAAAATGGTGTGCTATAACCCACGGACGTCGTCCGAGGAGTAAAAGTCCAACTCGTTGATTTTACGATAGCAGGGGCATCCGGACGCCCTAGGTCGCAGAGAGGGAAGCCGAGAGGATGGCAGGATGGACGATATGCGCGTCGTGCATTTGGAATCTCCGGTAAAAATTTCCAAAAAAAAGGCCAAAAATGTTGTGCTATAGCCCACGGACGTCGTCCGAGGAGTACCAGTCCAACTCGTTGATTTTACGATTGCAGGGGCGTCCAGACACCCCGGGTCGCAAAGAGGGAAGCCGAGAGGACGCCAGGATGGATGGTACATGCGCCGAGCGTCCGGAGTCTCCAGTAGAAATTTCCAAAAAATATGCCATAAACCGTGTGCTATAGCCCACGGACATCGTCTGAGGAGTACGAGTATGACTCATTGATTTTATGATAGTAGGGGCGTCCGGATGCCCCGGGTCACAGAGAGGGAAGCCGAGAGGACGCCAGGATGGATGGTACGCATGTTGTGCGTCCGGACACTCCGGTAAAAATTTCCAAAAAAAGGCCAGAAACGGTGTGCTATACCCACGGACATCGTCCAAGGAGTACATTCCAACTCGTTGATTTTACGATAGCAGGGGCGTCTGAATACCGTGGGTCGAAGAGAGGGGAGCCGAGAGGACACCAGGATGGATGGTACGCGCACCATGCATCCGGAATCTCCGGTAAAAATTTCCAAAAAAAAGGCCAGAAACGGTGTGCTATAGCCAACGGACGTCGTCCGAGGAACACGAGTCCAACTCGTTGATTTTACGATAGCAGGGGCGTCCGGACGCCTCGGGACGCAGAGAGGGAAGCCGAGAGGACGCCAAGATGGATGGAACATGCGTTGTGCGTCCGGAATCTCTGATAAAAATTTCCAAAAAAACAGGCCAGAAACGGTGTGCAATAGCCCACGGACGTCGTCCGAGGAGTACAAGTCCAACTCGTTGATTTTGCGATAGCAGGAGCGTACGGACGCCCCGGGTCTTAGATAGGGAAGCCGAAAGAACGCCAGGATGGATGGTACGCATGCCGTGTGTCAGGAATCTCCGAAAAATCTTTTTGAAAAACATGCCAGAAACGGTGTGCTATAGCCCACGGACGTTGTCTGAGGAGTACGAGTCCAACTCATTGATTTTATGATAGCAGGGGCATCCGGACGCCCCGGGTCGCAGAGAGGGAAGACGAGAGGACCCCGGGATGGACGGTACGCATGTCGTGCGTCCGGACTCTCCAGTAAAAATTTTAGAAAAACTGTCTAGAAACGGTGTGCTATTGCCCACGGACGTCGTCCGAGGAGTACGAGTCCAACTCTTTGATTTTACGATAGCATGGGCGTCTGGACCCCCCGGGTCGCAGAGAGGGAAACCATGGGCATGCTAGGATCGATGGACGGTACGCGCGCCGTGCGTTCGGAATCTCCGGTAAAAATTTCTAGAAAAACAGGCCAGAAACGGTGTGCTATATAGCCCACGGACGTCGTCCGAGGAGTACAAGTCCAACTCGTTGATTTTACGATAGCAGAGGCCTCTGGACGCCCTGTGTCACAGAGAGGGAAGCCGAGAGGACGTCAGGATAGACAGTACACATGTCGTGCATCCGGACTCTCCGGTAATAATTTCTGAAAAACAGGCCAGAAATGGTGTGCTATAGCCCATAGTTGTCGTCCGAGGAGTACAAGTCCAACTCGTTGATTTTACGATAGCAGGGGCGTCCGGACGCCCCGGATCGCAGAGAGGGAAGACGAGAGGACGCCGGGATGGATGGTACGCATGTCGTGCGTCCGGACTCTATGGTCAAAATTTCAGAAAAACAGGCTAGAAACGATGTGCTGTTGCCCACGGACGTCGTCCGAGGAGTACGAGTCCAACCCGTTGATGTTATGACAGCAGGGGCGTCTGGTCGCCCCGGGTCGCAGAGAGGGAAGCCATGAGGACACCAGGATGGACGGTACACGCGCCATGCATCCGGAATCTTCGGTAAAAATTTCCATAAAAATAGGCCAGAAACGGTGTGGTATAGCCCACGGACGTTGTCCGACGAGTAAGAGTCCAACTCGTTGATTTTACGATAGCAGGGGCGTCCAGACGCACCAAGTCACAGGTAGGGAAGCCGAGAGGACGCCAAGATGGATGGTACATGCATTGTGCGTCCGGAATCTCTGATAAAAATTTCCAAAAAACAGACTAGAAACTGTGTGCAATAGCCCACGGACGTCGTCCTAGGAGTACGAGTATGACTCGTTGATTTTACGATAGCAGGGGCATCTGGACGCCCTGGGTCACAGAGAGGGAAGCCGAGAGGACGCTAGGATGGACAGTACGCATGTCGTGCATCCGAACTCTCCGGTAATTTCAGAAAAACTGGCCAGAAGCGGTGTGCTATAGTCCACCGACGTCGTCCGAGGAATACGAGTCCAACTCGTTGATTTTACGATAGCAGGGGCGTTCAGATGCCCCGGGTCACAGGGAGGGAAGCCGAGAGGACGCTAGGATGGACGGTACATGCACCGAGCGTCCGGACTCTCTGGTAGAAATTTCCAAAAATAGGCTAGAAACGGTGTGCTATAGCTCACGGACATCGTCCGAGGAGTACGAGTATGACTCGTTGATTTTACGATAGAAGGGGCATCTGGACGCCCCGGGTCACAAAGAGGGAAGCCGAGAGGACGCTAGGATGGACGGTCCGCATGCCGTGCATCCGGAATCTCCTGTAAAAATTTTAGAAAAACAGGCTAGAAACGGTGTGCTATAGGCCACGGACATCGTCCGAGGACTACGAGTCAAACTCGTTGATTTTACGATAGCAGGGGCGTCCGGACGCCCCGGGTCGAAGAGAGGAAAGCAGAGAGGATGCCAGGATGGACGGTACGCATGTCGTGCGTCTGGACTCTCCGTTAAAAATTTTAGAAAAACAGGCTAGAAACGGTGTGCTATAGCTCATGGACGTCGTCCGAGGAGTACGAGTCCAACTCGTTGATTTTACGATTGCAGGGGTGTCTAGACGCCTCGGGTCACAGAGATGGAAGCCATGAGGACGCCAGAATTGACGGTACATGCGCCGTGCGCCTGGAATCTCCGATAAAAATTTCTAGAAAAATAGGCCAAAAAACGGTGTGCCCACGGGCGTCGTCCGAGGAGTATGAGTCCAACTCGTTGATTTTACGATAGCACGGGCGTCTGGACGCCCTGGATCGCAGAGAGGGAAGCTGAGAGGACGCCTCGATGGACGGTACACGCGTCGTGCATCCGGAATCTCTGGTGAAAATTTCCAAAAAATAGGCCAGAAATGGTGTGCTATAGCCCACGGACGTCATCCGAGGAGTACAAGTCCAACTCGTTGATTTTACGATAGCAGGGGCATCCGGATGCCCTGGGTCGTAGAGAGGGAAGCCAAGAGGACGCCAGGATGGATGGTTCGTGCGTTGTGCGTCCGGAATCTCTGATAAAAATTTCTGAAAAACAGGCCAGAAACGGTGTGCAATAGCCCACGGACGTCGTCCGAGGAGTATGAGTATGACTCGTTGATTTTACGATAGTAGGGGCGTCTGGACGCCCTAGGTCGATCAGAGGGAAGCCGAGAGGACTCCAGGATGGATAGTACGCATGTCGTGCGTCCGGACTCTCCGGTAATAATTTCGGAAAAACAGGCCAGAAACGGTGTTCTATAGCCCACGGACGTCGTCCGAGGACTACAAGTCCAACTCGTTGATTTTACGATAGCAGGAGCGTACGGACGCCCCGGGTAGTAGAGAGGGAAGCCGAAAGAACGCCAGGATGGATGGTACGCATGCCGTGCGTCCGGAATCTCTGGTAAAATTTTTTGAAAAACATGCCAGAAACGGTGTGCTATAGACCACGGACGTCGTCTGAGGAGTACGAGTCCAACTCATTAATTTTATGATAGCTGGGGCGTCCGGACGCCCCGGGTCGAAGAGAGGGAAGACGACAGGAAGCCGGGATGGACGGTACGCATGTCGTGCGTCCGGACTCTCCGGTAAAAATTTCAGAAAAACAGGCTAGAAACGGTGTGCTATTGCCCACGGACGTCGTCCGAGGAGTACGAGTCCAACTCGTTGATTTTACGATAGCATGGGCGTCTGGACGCCCCGGGTCGCAGAGAGGGAAGCCTTGAGGACGCCAGGATGGACGGTACGCGCGCCGTGCGTTTAGAATCTCCGCTAAAAATTTCCAGAAAAACAGGCCAGAAATGGTGTGCTATAGCCCACGGACGTCGTCCGAGGAGTACAAGTCCAACTCGTTGATTTTACGATAGCAGGGGCGTCCAGACGCCCCGGGTCGGAGGGAGGGAAGCCGAGAGGATGCCAAGATGGATGGTACATGCGTTGTGCGTCCGGAATCTCTGATAAAAATTTCCAAAAAACAGGACAGAAACGGTGTGCAATAGCCCACGGACGTCGTCCGTGGAGTACAAGTCCAGCTCGTTGATTTTACAATAGCAGGGGCGTCTGGACGCCCCGTGTCACAGAGAGGGAAGCCGAGAGGACACCATGATGGACAGTACGCATGTCGTGCATCCGGACTCTCCGGTAATAATTTTGGAAAAACAGGCCAGAAATGGTGTGCTATAGCCCATAGTTGTCGTCCGAGGAGTACAAGTCCAACTCGTTGATTTTACGATAGCAGGGGCGTCCGGAAGCCCCGGATCGCAGAAAGGGAAGACGATAGGACGCTGGGATGGACGGTACGCATGTCGTGCATCTGGACTCTCCGGTAAAAATTTTAGAAAAACAGGCTAGAAATGGTGTGCTATTGCCCACGGACGTCGTCCGAGAAGTACGAGTCCAACTCATTGAAGTTACGATAGTAGGGGCGTCTGGTCGCCCCGGGTCATAGAGAGGGAAGCCATCAGGACGCCATGATGGACGGTACATGCGCCATGTGTCCGGAACCTCCGGTAAAAATTTCCAGAAAATTAGGCTAGAAATGGTGTGGTATAGCCCACGGACGTCGTCCGAGGAGTATGAGTCCAACGTGTTGATTTTACGATAGCAGGGGCGTCTGGACGCCCAGGGTCGCAGAGAGGGAAGCCGAGAGGACGCCAGGATGGACGGTACACGCGTCGTGCATCCAAAATCTCTGGTGAAAATTTCCAAAAAAACAGGCCAGAAATGGTGTGCTATAGCCCACGGACGTCGTCCGAGGAGTACAAATCCAACTCATTGATTTTAAGATAGCAGGGGCATCCGGATGCCCCGGGTCGTAGAGAGGGAAGCCGAGAGGACGCCAGGATGGATGGTTCATGCGTTGTGCGTCCGGAATCTCTGATAAAAATTTCTAAAAAACAGGCCAGAAACGTTGTGCAATAGCCCACGGACTTCGTCCGTGGAGTATGAGTATGACTCGTTAATTTTACGATAGTAGGGGTGTCTGGATGCCCCGAGTCGATTAGAGGGAAGCCGAGAGGACGCCAGGATGGATAGCATGCATGTCGTGCGTCCGGACTCTCCGGTAACAATTTCCGAAAACATGCCAGAAACGGTGTGCTATAGCCCACGGTTGTCGTCCGAGGAGTACATGTCCAACTCGTTGATTTTAGGATAGCAGCGGCGTCCGGACCCCCTTGGTCGCAGAGAGGGAAGCCGAGAGGACGCTAGGATGGACGGTTTGCATGCCGTGCATCCGGAATCTCTGGTAAAAATTTCCAAAAAAACATGTCAGAAACGGTGTGCTATAGCCCACGTACGTCGTCCGAGGAGTACGAGTCCAACTCATTGATTTTACTATAGCGAGGCATCCAGACACCCGGGGTCGCAGAGAGGGAAGCCGATAGAACGCTAGGATGGACGGTACATGTGCCGAGCATCTAGTGTCTCTAGTAGAAATTTCTGAAAAATAGGCCAGAAACGGTGTGCTATAGCCCACGGACATCATCCGAGGAGTACGAGTATGACTCTTTGATTTTACGATAGAACGGGCGTCCGGACGCCCCGGGTCGCAGAGAGGGAAGCCGAGAGGACGCCAGGATGGACGGCATGCATGCTGTGCATCCGGAATCTCCTGTAAAAATTTCCAAAAACAGGTAAGAAATGGTGTGCAATAGCCCACGGACGTCGTCCGAGGAGTACGAGTCCAACTCGTTGATTTTACGATAGCAGGGAAGTCCGGGAGCCCTGGGTCGCAGAGAGGGAAGCCAAGAGGATGCCAGGATGGACGGTACGTGCACTGTGCGTCCGAAATCTCCGGTAAAAATTTCTAAAAAACAGGCCAGAAACAGTGTGCTATAGCCCACGGACGTCGTCCGAGGAGTACGAGTCCAACTCGTTGATTTTACGATAGTAGGGGCGACCGGACGCCCCGGGGCGCAGAGAGGGAAGCCGAGAGGATGCCAGGATGGACGGTACGCATGTCGTGCGTCCGGACTCTACGGTAAAAATTTCAGAAAAAAGGCCAGAAAAGGTGTGCTATAGCCCACGGACGTCGTCCGAGGAGTACAAGTCGAACTCGTTGATTTTACGATAGCAGGGTCGTCCGGACGCCCTGGGTCGCAGAGAGGGAAGCCAAGAGGATGCCAGGATGGACGGTACGTGTGTTGTGCGTGCGGAATATCCGGTAAAAATTTCCAAAAAAATAGGCCAGAAACGGTGTGCTATAGCCCACGAACATCATCCGAGGAGTACAAGTCCAACTCATTGATTTTACGATAGCAGGAGCGTCCGGACCGACGCCACGCGTACCATCCAAGATGTATGGTACGTGCGGCGAGGGTCAGGAGGCTCCGGTAAAATTTCTGAAAAACAGTCAAAAAATGGTGTGCTATAGCCCATGGAAATCGTCCGAGGGCCTCGGGTCACAGAGAGGTAAGCCGGGAGGACTCCAGGATGTATGGTACGTGCGGCGTGGGTGAGGAGGCTCCGGTAAAAATTTGCAAAAACAGTCAAAAAAACGGTGTGCTATAGCCCACGGACTTCGTTAGAGGAGTACGAGTCTAACTCATTGATTTTAGGGTACCAGGGGCTTCCGAGGGCCCCGGGTCACAGAGAGGTAAGACTGGAGGACGCAAGGATGGATGGTACGCGTGGTGTGGTTCAGGAGGCTCCGGTAAAAATTTCTGAAAAACAGGCCAAAAACGGTGTGCTATAGCCCACGGACGTCGTCCGAGGAGTACAAGTCTAACTCATTCATTTTAGGGTACCAGGGGCGACCGTGGGCCTCGGGTCATAGAGAGGTAAGACGGGAGGACGCCAGGATGGATTGTACGTGCAGCGTGGGTCAGGAGGTTCCGGGTAAAAATTTCTGAAAAACAAGCGAAAAATGGGGTGCTACGGGGGGCCCATCTGGCATATTGCGTCTATTTTTTCTTTGTTGGCCTCTATGCCCCTTTGTGATACAAAAAAACCAAGCAATTTTTCTGTTTCGACACCAAACATACACTTAGCCGGATTAAGTTTTATACCTTCGGCTCGCAAGCTTTGGAATGTTTCTTTAAGGTCTTCGCTATGATCTGGGCCCTGCTTGCTTTTGACGACTATGTCGTCGACGTATGCCTCGACATTGCGGCCCATCTGCTTGGCCAGTACCTTCGCTATGAGCCTGGCGAAGGTGGCTCCAGCGTTCTTCAGGCCGAAGGGCATCCTTCGGTAACAGTAGGTTCCGCATGGCGTTACGAAGGCTGTTTTGCCTTCGTCTTCCTGCCTCATGTATACCTGGTGGTATCCTGAATAAGCATCTAGAAAACTCATTAGAGCACAACCGGCTGTGGAATCCACAAGCTGGTCGATCCTCGTCAAGGAAAAATCATCTTTAGGGTAAGATTTGTTAAGATTGGTGAAATCCACACACATACGCCAAGTACCATTGGACTTTTGCACCATGACGACGTTCGCCAGCCACTCCGGGTATGTGATCTCTCGGATCACGCCGGCCCGAAGGAGCTTCTGCACTTCGGTCTTTGCTGCTTCCATTCTTTCTCCAGACATTTTTCGAAGCTTCTGTTTTTGAGGCTTGGCGTCAGGCTTCACCGCCAGAGAGTGTTCGATTGTACTTCGTGGGACACCCTTGGATTCCTCGGGGTTCCACGTGAAAATATCTTGGTTTTGCTTCAGTATTTGCAAAATCTCCATCTCTTCTTGCTTTGATAGCTGTGCTCCCAGTGTTACCAGCTTGCTTGCATCTTCGGGATTTAGTTGGTGTTGTCGTGTATCTCCCTCGGGTTTTGGTTTTGGTCTCCAACCCTTCGGGCATATCTGGGGGTCCATTCTCAGTGTAGTTTGCACTGGTCTTGTCTTCGGTGTTTCTTGAATCTCTGATTTTCTCACCGCCTGCTGGTCTCCTCAGACCGTGATTACTTCATCTCCGGCTGGCATCTTCATGCAAAGATATTTGTGATGTATTATGGCATCAAAGGCGTTGATGATTTCTCTCCCGAAGATTGCATTGTATATGTACTCCATGTCCACTACGTAAAAGCATATGGACTTCATGGCTCTTCTTCGCCCTTGCTGGAATGAGGCTTGCAAAGTAACCTGGCCTACTGCTGTTACCGGCTCTCCTCCAAATCCAATCAGGGGTAAGTGCGAAGGTCTGATCCTGTCTTCGGGTTATATGTTAAGTTGCTTAAATGCCCCAAGGAATATAATGTCAGCTGAGCTTCCTCCATCGATCAGTGTTCTTTCTACGTGGTACCCTGCGATTTCAGCTGTAACTATCATCGGGTCTTGGTGGGGGAAGTGAATACCCCTTGCATCTGTGCTATCTAATGTGATTGCTACTGCCGGAGGTGGGTTGATGGCCGAGACATGGGATACATCCCGAAGATACTGCTTCATTTGCCTGTTGGATGGCAAATGCACCGAGGATCCTCCGGATATTACATGTATTACCCTTCTCTGCTCTTGTTGGTTTACATTGTGAACCCTCTCTGGTTATCTTTCCCGGCCTTCGTTTCTTCGTTCTCTTCTGTCTTCTCTTCTCTCCCTCCTATCTTCTCCTCTTCGCCCCTGATCATAGCCTTGGTCTCTTCGGGGAGCCTTGTTTTGCCACCTTCGGTTTTGGTTGCGCTGTTGTGCTTCTGGTTGCCTGGGTCTTTGGTTGAATTTGTTTCGAATGTTTATGATGGTTCTACAGTCTTCGGTATTGTGGGTTTGGTTTTCTCCATGCAGGGTACATAATTTATCCTCCGCTGGCCCCTTCGGGTTTGCTCTACTTCTCGGGCATCTTCCGTTTGCTTCTCTTCGATGTGATGCACCTTCTTGTTTTGGTGGCGCCCTTGTGGTTTGTCGTTGTCAGGCTTCCACTTCTCTTGCTTCTTCTCCTGAGCTTCCTTCTTCGCTAGTCCTTCTCTCCTTAAATTTTCTTCCTCCCCCCGAGCATATTTTTCAACCCTGTCATATAATTCCGAAGCTGTCGCGGGTGGCTCACTCGTCAATTCATGGCACAGGGTTCCAGGTTGGAGCGCCACCGTGAATGCATTTATGATTGCGGAGTCACTGATGTTTCTTATCTGGCATGTAATGTTCGCGAATTTCTTATAGAAATCCCGAACACTCTCGCCCTTCGCCTGCTTCAGCCCAAACAGGTTGCTTTCTTGCATTCTTGCGACGTAGTCACCTTGAAAATTGTTTGCGAAGGATTCCCTTAGCTTCTCCCATGAGTGTATGGATCCTGAAGGTAGGGATGTGAACCAAGACAAGGCCATTCCCTTGAGGGCAAGTAGCAAGCTTTTTGCTTTGACATCTTCATCGCCGCCTGCGGCTTCAATTGTTGTTTCATATACTTCGAGGAATTCCATTGGGTCGGTATCTCTAGCGAATTTGTTGATGCTTGGCATCTTGAAACCTTCGGGCCATTTCTTAGTTCGAAGGGGAACGTCAAGTGGTCCTCCTCCTCCTCCTTCTCTTCGGTATGTGCCTCCCGAGATACCACTGGTGACTCTGCATGAGACCCTTCGGGTTCAACTTGCCTTCGCTGATTTTGTTGCAGTTGTGGTTCTCGTGCTGCAACCAGTTCCCTTCGCACCTCTTCGATCTGCTGCTCTAGTGTTGCCCTCCCTGGCTGATTTTGGTCTTCGGTTAGAGGGGGGTTTGCGAAGGTTACCCCATGTGCTCGCTGTTGCTGCTCCTCTGGGCGGGTGGGAGGGTCTCCCGAAGGTCCTTGAGCACCCACCGGTACTTCACAATTCCTTTCTTCGCCCATTCGACTTGATTCTGGTCTTGGGTTGGGATTCAATCCGAAGCCTGCGGGTAATCCTTCGGGTTCACCTTCGCCTCCGATTCCTGCGATACCTCCTGTCACGCCTCCGCTCCTAATGCTCACGCCAGGGATATTCCACCTTGTTCCTCCTCCGCTCCTAGTGACTACTCCTGCTGGAACATCTTCGGGTATACCTTCGCTCACCGCTGTGTTCCTTCGCCGAGCCATCGCCTCCGCGCCAAGGTCCCCACGGACGGCGCCAACTGTCGTAGGAAAAATTCCACGGACAGTATGGGGTGCGTCTTCTCACGGCAGCGAAAAGAACGCTAGAGTATTAGGGGTTTGGAACTGGAAACGAATGCTCGTGAGTAGGAATCGTGTGGCCCTCCTGGGGTGAGGGCTCCTTTATTTATAGGGGGAGCAGGAACCCAGGGTTTACAATTATGATGCGAGAAGACCCCTTTAGCCCTGCTCCAAAACCGTTGATCATTGATCAACGGTGATTTACATCATGATGTCTGTTACAAGTATGCGAAAAGCCTAAAATGCCCTCTCAACCCTAGCCCCCGAGGGCCCCCATGGGCCCTCGGCATTCTATGGCCTGTTAGCAGGCCCACCGGGAGACGACAGCTTCAAAGTACAACCTGGGCCTAGCATTGGCGCTGGTCTTCCAGGCCCAGCTGGGCCATACCATCTTCGGGTAGCCACCGAAGGGTCTTCGGATCCTCGTCCTCTCTGGAGATGGGAACTTCGCTGAGATGTCCTACCTTCGGCTTCTTAGCCTTCGTGGCTTCCCCGAAGGTTTAATTGGTCTTCGGGGCATATGTATGTCAGCTTCGCAAGACCGGCACCTTCTCGTTCTTCACGATTTGTCTGGTGTCTTCGGGACCCTTCCCGAAGGGTATGAGCACCTTCGGGAATATACCGCCGAGCCGCATGAGGCTCGCACATCCTCCTTGGGGTTTATGTCTTCGGGATCCTCCTAAAGGTCCTTGCATACCCTTCGGGAACCTTCGGGATTCCTGCCTTAATCTTCAGAAAAATGGGGGGGGGGGGCTTCCTACAACACCGGGCGTCGTCGACTAAGGCACGAGATGACGACATGTTTTCAAAAGAGGCCGAGAAGGCCAATCAATTAAAAAAAATGTGAAAAATGCTCAACCAAAAATAATTTTATCTCAAATGGCTCGATGGTGATGAATGGTGATAAGAAGTAGCTCTTAGAGTCATTTGCACTTAGTCATTACTTGAATTTGAGCATATAGATGCGACTAGTGCCTAAAGTTCACCTACACCTGCCTAAGTTCTAATCAACTCAAATAGCACTTGAAAATTAGCTTGATATGATCTTATGAACTTGGCAAACCGTGTGCTAGCTAAATATTTTGTATGGTGGGCTATTAGTCGCTGTCTCGAAACTTGTATAACTCCCAAAGCTCTCGATTGCTTCTTTTGTTGTGCATTTCAAAGTGGTGCCAGTTTAGAGTGTCTTTTTGCACTTTGATAGCAAGAAGGGGGGGAAAAATGTGCGAACCAATCTCAATTGGTTAAAACTGGCTAAGGGAGTGATGGAGAGTGTCGGGGATAAAATTATGGCCCATTGTTGTGGCCCACTCCCTGACGGCCTACCCGAACAGCCTCCTAGGGCCTGGCTCCCTAGAGGGCTCTATTAGGCCCATGTGTATCCCGCCGAGCACTTCTGGTTGGCACGGTGCGTCATGTTTAGGCGACTGCTCGAGTCCGACTCGAACAGTTAGTTCTCAGATCTACGTGCAGAATCCGGACGTAGGTTTCCCGGATTGGAGCAGACGTCGTGATCCCCAAGAATTAGAATTGTACCTTATCTACCTCGGGATATATTCGGCATGGTACGAGTCCGTTCTGAGCACGGCCAGCCCGGCCGATTATCCCCTGGTAGGTCGGTTGTTCCACACTATATAAATCAGGCTCCTACGGCGTGTAGAGGGCCGAACCTTGAGGATTACTCCTTGATACCCATAATCTCGTCGAGACCTATTCATCTCGTCGAGTTCCTCCTTGTAACCCCCTTTTTTATATACGAAAGCACTGGACGTAGGGTTGTTATCTCCCCGGAGAGGCCTGAACCGTGATAAAAACCACATGCTCGCTCCTTGTTCGTTGATTGTTGTTCGCCTTGCTCGGCAGCGTCTTCTTTCTCCCCTTCTCAAAAATCTTAGTTGACTTGGGACTGATATCCCAACCGTCGACAGTTGGCGCCGTCCGTGGGGAGAAGCGTAGAACAAGCCTGTTCGAACATGTCGAACTCACTCAGCGACCAAGAGATTTTTCCTGAGGGCTATGACTCAGAAGGGCAGGATGTCACATCCCCTGTCAGATCGGATCGATCTTTTCGATCTCGATTGCCTTCCAGATCTGGGACGGAAGTCTCCGACTACGTCCCGGAGATGGTCTTAGATCACGCTCCCGTCATAAATGATGATTACCAAACCGACGATCTTTACGCTGGTTTAGATCTCTCGGATTCCAAGGCCATGTCGGTCGATTCTTCCTGTGGAGACACAGTGATGACACCGTCTGGTATGCTATCACGCGGTCGTCGCAGCGTCAATATGGCCGGCACTGAAACTTCAGAGGATCGTGCGTGGGCCGCGGCGGCCGACGAGACCGAGCAGGTCAATTCTGCTCGGCGACAGGATGGGGCCGAGCAGGCTCTGCACGCGAACAAGAAGTTGTCCGCCGCAGCCTTGACGTTTCTGTCAATCAAACCTTGGCTCAGATTCGTGATCGACGCAAGCGCCAGCGGCGCGATCCTCCTCGCATATCTCCGCCAAGTCCCTCGGCAGATGTTCCGCCTGCCCGGGGCAATTTCCCGCGTAGCCAGACCCAAGTCGGGCAAAACGCGGATGCCTCGGGGATTCCAGAACCCCTTGAACAGAGTCGGGAACGACTTCAGGCCATGGCTACGGTGATCAGGTCTACCAACCAGGCCAACCTCGCCCTCATGGGCGATGCTGTTGCTTCTCACCTAGAGCGATTGGCTGACGGCCTTAAGCTCATCGGCGAAGTCAACGTCTCCGGGCAACGCAGTTAGCCTGCCCGGAAAGGCTCGGACAGCGAGAGCTCCGGACAATCGCGTGACCCACGTCACCGTCAACGGGCGACTCACGACGGGCAAGGTTCCCGTGGTCAACGACGCTCGCGAAGTCCGCGTGGTCGCCACGACCCGCGAGGGCAAGCGCGCTTGCAATAACCATGGGCGATCCCTCGGGACGAACATATTGTTGCGACCACGAGGAAGGAGCGCGGAGGAATGTCTCGGAGGGAATTCCACTAGGCAGAATCTTCCCGTTCAACTAGAACCCCTCCGCGCAACAGGCCCAATGTCTTCTCAAGACTAGGGTCTGCGGGAGAAGGTGGTCGGGCTTATAGCTTGGGCTGCAAGGCATTCTCTGGCGAGCTCCGTGCTGTCAGGTGGCCTTCCAAGTTCAAACCTGGTCACATGGAGAGGTACAACGGGACCCAAAATCCGGAAGAGTTCCTTTCCATATACGCTACCACCATCATGGTAGCCGGGGGTGATGAGCTAGTCATGGCTAATTACTTACCAACTGTCCTTGAGGGTGCTGCTCGGACGTGGCTGTTCAATCAGCAAGAGGGTTCCATCCGCTCTTGGAACCAACTTTGTGACGCTCTGATCGCCAATTTCCAGAGCTGTTACGTGTGTTTGGGCAAAGAAGATGACCTGCACCAGATGATCCAGATGACCGGGGAAACCCTCCGCAACTTCATAAAGCGTTTCATTAAGATTCTCAATACGATCCCGAACATCTCAGATGAGTCAGTTGTCCGCGCCTTTAAAAATGGTGTCCGCAATGAGCGGCTCACCTAGGATCTCAAGATCAACGAGACCTGGACCGCCAATGATCTTTTCAAGGCGGCTGATCGCTATGCCAACGCGGCAGAGCGGGTTCAGTATAAAAAGGCGTTCGACAAGGGCGAGCTTCCTGCCCAGCCTGGTGTAGACGAGAAGAAGAAGAACACCAATCCTGGTGACAAGAAGTCCCAGAAGAAAAATAACAATAAAGGCGCGCCGAACAATACCGTTGCTGGTATTGATCGCGCACCTACTCCCAAGGGCGGGCAGAAGAAGCCCGCCAATAACTATAAGGGCAAGAAGCCTGCCCAGGGAGCCGATCAAGGCAAGAAAGGTCAGAGTGACCGATATTGTTAGTTCCACTAGGGCTACGGCCACGATACTCACCATTGCAGGACCTGGGCTGCAAAGCTCGAGGATTTCTACAATGGCAAAGGTCCCATGCCCATCATGCCCGAAAAAGGTGATGCCGGCAAGGCCAAGCGCCAAGCCGATGATGGTGATCGGGATGATGACGATAACTATCCAGAGCCCGTGAACCACATAGCCGTGATCTTCGGCGGCTCCTCGGTATATCCCTCTCGGCGCAGCCTCAAAGAAGCTGCTCGGGAGGTTCACAACGTCGAGAAGGGCAAACCACAGCCCGAGCCGATGAAGTGGACCGAGGTCTCCATCTCCTTCTCTCAGGAGGATTGCCCCATTGGGATGACTAAGCCTCAGCGGCTCCCACTGGTGGTCGCCCCGACCATCAGCAATGCTAGAGTCAGGCGCGTCCTTGTCGATGGCGGAGTGCGCCGACTTACTCTCATAAAAGTCCTTGCACGAGATCACGGATCCTCGCTCCAAACTCAAAGAGGTTGCGATGCCCTTCTACGGGATTGTACCAGGAGAAGTAGTTCGCCATCGCGCGGATTGTTCTACCCACACTTTATTAAGCAAATTCGGACGAGTTGATCACGTTTGGCGTGGTCGATTTTCCATCCGCCACAGCGATCCCCGGGCCGCCGTCTCTTGGAAAATTCATGGCCGTGTCCCACCATGCTTACCACCGTGTAAAGATTCCGGGCCCCAGCGGCGTGATCACGGTCAAGGGCAACTACAAGGCCGCTCTCGATTGCGATGAGCAGTCCCTTGCCCTAGTCGACCAGCTTCCCCCGCGCGGACCCGAAGCGGCGCAGACCAAGTCTGCCCGTCCCCGGGTTTCTCTCCAGCCAGGGGGAGAGACCAAGGAAGTCCCGCTGTCTCTTGATGATCCGTCCAAGACAGTTCATATGGGGGCCAATCTGGACCCCAAATAGGAAGTCGAGCTCGTTGCCTTCCTCCGAGCGAATGCAGACGTGTTTGCCTGGAAGCCGTCTGATATGCCCGGGGTCCCAAGGGAGGTTATCAAGCACAAACTAGCAGTCCAGCCGGACAAAAAGCCTGTTCGCCAGAAGATTCGTCGCTTTTCGGACTTCAAGCAGGAGATCATCAAGGATCAGCTTGGAAAGCTGCTCACCGCTGGGTTCATCCGCGAGGTTGATCACACCGAGTGGCTGGCCAACCCTGTAATCGTGAAGAAGAAAGGCGGCAAGTGGAGGATGTGTGTCGACCACACTGACTTGAACGCGGCTTGTCCTAAGGACAATTTCGCCGCCTCGCATCGACCGGTGGTCGACGCGATCCTGGATGCCCACTTCGAGTTTTCTGGATGCTTACTCCGGTTATCACCAAATAAGCATCTCCCCCGAGGATGAAGGGAAAACTGCCTTCATCACCCCCTTCGACACTTTCGCTATAATGACCATGTCTTTCGGTCTCGCACAATCTTTGGTGCCACCTTCCGGTAACAATGTAGAAGACTTTCCCGAGCAATAGCGGAAGGAACCTGGAGGTTTACGTTGACGATATCGTCGTGAAGAGCAAGTATGCTTGGGATCATGTAAAAGACCTGGCCGAGACATTTCATAATCTCAACAGGCACAAAATTAAATTAAATCCAGAGAAGTGTACCTGTCGGGGATAAAATCACGGCCCATTGCCATGGTCCACTCCTTGACGGCCCAATCGAACAGCCTACCAGGGCCCAGCTCCCTGGAAGGTTCTATCTGGCCCATGTGTGTCTTGCCGAACAGCTTCCTGGCTGGCGAGATGCGTAATGGCCAAGGCTTCCTGTTTGAGTCCGACTCGAGCGAGTTACGCACTGCTACGAGAAGACCTTGACGTGGTTTCCCGGATTGGATTAGGAGTCGTGATCCCCAAGATTAGGAGATTACCTTATCTACCGTAGGTTATATTTGGCATGTACTGAGTTCGTTACGATCTCGTAGTCAGCCCGGCCCGATATTCCTCGGTAGGTCGGTTTGTTCCGCACTATATAAACAGGGCCCCTACGGCGTTTAGAGGATCCCTGGCATTGAGTTTTACATCTTAGCATCTAGCTTAGATCCCTGGACTTTAGATTTTCGCATACTACTCGCCGAGACCTGCTGATCTCGCCGAGTCCCCCCTTGTAATTCTCTTTGATATAAAGAAAGGCTAGACGTAGGGCTATTATCTCTCCCGAGAGGCCTGAACCAGGATAAAAACCCCTATCTCCTGTTCGTTGCTGTTCGTGGTTGTTCGGCGTGTCTCCTATCTCCTCTTTAAAGAACCTTGGTTGACTTGGGTCAATATCCCAACCGTCGACAGCTGGCGCCGTCCGTGGGGACACGCAGATCGAGCATGTCGAACTCCGTCAACGATACAGAGATACTTCCTGAGGGCTACGACTCAGAAGGACAGGATGTCTCATCCCCTCGCCGATTCAGATCGATCTGTTCGGTCTCGAACACTTTCCGCATCTCGGCGCGATGTCTCGCTTATATGGCGTAGATAGCCTCAGATCGCACTCCGTCATTGGCATTTACTCACGGAACCGATGATCTTTACGACGGTTTAGATCAGCCAGATTCCAAGGCTATGTCGGTAGATTCTACCTGGGCGACACAAATGATGACACCGTCTAGCATACCTTCACATGGCCCCGCGCATTAACATGGCCGGCGCAGAACCTCCGGAGATCCCGCACGGTACGTAATTCTTGGCGGGTCGGGCAGTTAACTACGCCGACATCAAGACAAAGGCTGCGCCCGGCATTTGCTCGAGGAAGAAGTCATTCGCCGCAGCCTTGACGATTCCATCAATCAGACCTTGGCACGGTTTCGCGACCGGTGTAAGCGACAGCGTCGCGACCCACCTCGCGTGCCGACGCTAAGTCTCCCGGCAGAAGCTTCCCCTGTTCGGGTTAATTCCCCGCGTGACCGGACTCGATCAGGCGTAACGCGGATGGTTCAGAGATCCGGGGCCCATAGATCGAGTCGGAACGCGGCTCGAAGCTATAGCAACGGTCCTCAGATCCACCAATCAAGCTGACCTCGCCCGCATGGGCGATGCTGTTGCTTCTAACCTAGAACGATTGGCTGAAGGCCTAAAGTCTCTAGGAGAAGTCAACAACTCCTCCAGGCAGCGCAGCCAAACTGCCCGGAATGATTCGGACAGCTCTGATCGATCGCGTGACCTCCGTCGCCATCGAAGGATCACTGTCCATGAGCAGGCTACCCGTGGTCGCCGTCGCTCGCCGAGTCCTCGTAGTCATCGCGACAACAGGGGCAAGCGCGCACGCGATGATCACGGACGGTCCCCTCGTGAGGAGCGCGTCGTCGCGACCACGAGGAAGGAGCGTGGTGGATTGTCCCGGAGAGAGTTTCTCGGGCGAATCATCCTGTTCGGCAGAGTTCCTCCGCTGAACAGGCCAACGTCTTCTCAAGACTAGGTTACGCGGGGAAGGTGGCGGTCATATGCTTTGGGCTGCGGGGCTTTCTCAAGACGAGCTTGGGTTGTCCGGTGGCCCTCAAAGTTCAAGCCGGTCACATGGAGAGGTACAATGGGACTCGAACCCGGAGGAATTTCTTTCCATCTACGCTCTGACCATCATGGCGGCGGGGTGTGAGCTCGTTATGGCTAATTACCTCCATTGTCCTTGAGGGTCTTTGCTCGGACGTGGGCGTTCAATCAGCAGGAGGGTTCCATCACTCATGGAACCAACTTTGTGATGCTCGATCGCCAATTTTCGGAGAGCATTACGTGCGTCTGGGCAAGGAGGATGATCTGCACCGGATGATCCGGATGAGCAGGAGACCCTCCGCAACTTTGTGAAGCGTTTCATTAAGATCCGCAACACGATCCGAACATCTCGGACGAATCATTGTCCGCGCCTTCAAAACGGAGTCATGACGAGCGTCTCACCCAGATCTCGAGATCAATGAGACTGGACCGCCAACGACTGCTTCAAGGCGGTGATCGCTATGCTAACGCGGCAGAGCGCGTTGATCTGAAAGGCGTTTAACAAGGGCGAGCTGCCCGCCCGACTGGTGTGGATGAGAAGAAGAAGAGCGGCTGACAACCCCGTGACATGAAGTCCCGAAGAAGAAGAATAAAGGTGGCGAACAATACCGTCGCGGTATGGATCGCGCACCTCCTCCCAAGGATGGGCGGAAGAAGCCCAACAATAACTACAAGGGCAAAAAGCACCTTTCGGGGGGCGGACAAGGCAAGAAAGGTCAAGCGACCGATTTTGCGAGTTCCACCAAACACTCGGGCATGACATACGCCATTGCAGAACTTGGGCATAAAGCTCGAAGATTTCTACAGCGGCAAGGGCCCAATGCCCACCCCGCCTCAACAAGGTGATGCCGGAGGGCTATAGCGCCAAACCGGCGATGGTGATCGGGAAGATGATGATGAATATCAAGAACCCGTGAACCATATCGCCGTCATCTTGGCTGCTCCTCGGCTTACACCTCTCGACGCAGCCTCAAGGAAGCTGCTCGGAGGTGCCTAACGATGAAAAGGCAAAACCTCGGCTGAGTCGATGAAGTGGACCGAGGTCCCCATCTCCTTCTCTCGGGAGGATTGCCCCACCGGGATGACCAAGCCTCGGCGGCTCCCTCCGGTGGTCGCCCGACCATCGACAACGCAAGAGTTGGCCGTGTACTCGTAGGCGGCGGGGCGCTTTGGACTTGCTACGCTAAGGTCTTGGGCGAGATGCAAATTCCTCGTTCTAAGTGAAGGAAGTTGCAATGCCCTTCACGGGATTGTTAGGGAGAAGCCGTCAAGCCGTTAGGCGGTTGTCCCGCCGATTACCTTCGCAACCCAAGCAACTTCGAGACGAGTTGATCACTTTCGGCGTGGTCGATTTCCCATCCAGCGTACAACGCGATTTTGGGCGAGCCATCTCTTGGTAAGTTTATGGCCGTGTCCCTGCACGCTTACCATTGCGTGAAGATACCGGTCCTAACGGTGTGATCACGGCCAAGGGCAACTACAAAGCTGCTCGGATTGCGACGGCGATCCCTGCCTGATCGACCAGCTACCGCCTTGTCCTCAAGTTCCGCAGACCAAGTCCGCACGCCCTAGGGTCTCCCTTGACCAGGGGAGAAACCAAGGAAGTTCATTGTCCCTTGATGATACTTCCAAGACAGTTCACTTGGGGCCAATTTGGACCCCAAATAGGAAAGCGAGCTCATTGCCTTCCTCCGAGCTAATGCAGATGTGTTTGCACAGGAGCCATTTGACATGCGGAGTCCCAAGGAGGTCATCGAGCACAAATCGGCATCGGCCGGACAAAAAGCCCGTTCGCGGAAGCCTCGTCGCTTTTCGAATTCAAGCGGGGATCATCAAAGATCGACAGCAAGCGCTTTCATTGCCGGTTCATCCGCGAGGTTGATCACACCGAGTGGTTAGCCAACCTGTCATTGTAAAGAAGAAAGGCGGCAAGCGGAGGATGTGTGTCGATCACACGGATCTGAACGCCGCTTGTCCTAAGGACAATTTCCGCGCCTCGTATTGACCAAATGGTCGATCGATTGCGGATCTTGACTCTGAGTTTTTAGATGCTTACTCCGGTTACCACCAAATAAGCATCTCCCGAGGATGAAGAAAGACCTTCGTCACCCCTTCGGCACTTTCTCGCTATCGACCATGTCTTTCGGTCTGCGCCAATCTTTGGTGCCACGTTCGGTAGCTTAATGGAGAAGACCTTCCCGAGCAATGGGGAAAAACACGGTGGTCTATGTCGGCGACATAGTTGTAAAAACAAGTTTGCTCCAGATCATGTAAAAGACACGGCGAGACTTTTCGTAATCTCACGGGCATCGAATAAAATTAAATCCAGAGAAGTGTACCTTTGGTGTTCGATCCGGAATGTTGCTCGGTTATGTTATTGGTTACAAGGTATTTACGCCAACCACGAAAAAATCGAGGCCATTGAAAATATCGCGGCTCCAACTACCGTAAAGGAAATCTGAGCCTCATCTGGTGGATGGTTTGCTCTAAGCGAGTTTATTTCCGTCAAAGGCGAGCGCTGGCTGCCCTTCTTTAAGGCCTGCATAAGCACAATGGTTTCGAATGGACGGAAGAAGCCGATATATCCTTCCAGGATCTGAGCGATACTGTCCAATCCTCCCGTCTTGACTACCCAGCGGCATGGCGGCGGCTCTGTTGTACCTAGGTTGCACGCCACAAGCGGTGAGCGATCTTGGCGGTCGAAAGGGAAGGCATCTGACGACCAATCTACTTCGTGGCGAGTACTTCACGGATCAAAGGAGCGTTACCGAGGTCGAAGCTACTCTACGCCTTGCTCATATCCTCCAGAAAGCTTCGCCACTACTTCGGACGCATCAAATACTGGTCCCGACCACGTTCCCTCTGGGAGAAATTCTACGGAACAAGGAATCTAGCGGACGTATAGCTAAGTGGGCAATGGAACTAGCAGAGTTTGATCAGTTATTTGCTGCCCGAACTGCTATTAAGTCACAAGTCCTAGCTGACTTTGTCGCTGAATGGACTTGCCGCCCAAATCGAGGAAGCTCGAGCAACTTTGATGAACCCCTTGGACCATGTTTTTGATGGCTCGCGCTTTGGAAACTTCGGGGGCTGGTTTTGTTCTCATCTCCCCAAGGAGAGCAACTCCGATATTCTATCCAACTACACTTGGCGACTAACAACAGCTGCGGTCTGAAACCCTCTCGCGGGACTAGGCGTGCAAATCGCTCGGTGTCCAACGACTAACTGTGAAGGAGATTCACGGTGGTCATCAATCGAGGTTAACAAGGAGTATCGATCTGCGATGACTCAATGGCGCGATACGATTGAAGTGAGGAAGTTGGGCGGCATTTTCGATTTTTGAAGTGCTCTTCTTGCCGGGAAGGACAACTTCTGGCCGACCAACTATCAAGTTTGGATCCTCACGCGAACCTACTCCGGCGGGGTGCTCGTCGAGCACCTTTACAAACCCTCAATCCGTCTCCGGACGAGGCAATAGAGACAGTGGTCTTGTCTCCGTTGCTCGGCGGTGTGCCGAATTTGGACAACGCCATTTGTCCGGTACCTTGCGAGATGGGACCACGCCGACGTCGGCTTGGCGTTCCCTGCTTACAAGGCGTCTTGCTCCATACAAGCTTGTGGATGGCATCATTTACCGTCAAGGTGCTCTAGGAGTCCTCTCCAAGTGCATCTCATAGCGGAGGTGTGTTCCTTCTTAGGGACATACGAGGGTGCTCAATAACAACCACGCCCTTCCGAACTCGGTCGGCAAAGCGTTTACGCATGGGCTATTATTGGCCCACCGCGTTACAAGATGCCCGGGACATCGTGACTAAGTGCAAGGCTTGCCAATTTCAAGCCCGGAAGGCACACAAGCCCGCCCAAGAGCTCCAAACGATCCCCCCTTCTTGGCCTTTCTCCACATGGGGTCTGGATCTGCTTGGCCCATTCCCTAAGGGGTACAAAGGCTACACGCACTTGCTCATCGCCATCGACACTTTTACAAAGTGGATTGAGGCAGAGCCTGTGTCGTCTCTTCACGCCAAAACGGCTGTGCGCTTTTTCAAAAGCAACGTGGTCACGCGCTTTGGGATTTCCCATAAGCTGATCACGGATAACGGTACCGATTCGGCGAGCTATTCGAGAATACTACGAGCAGTTGGGCACCAAGGTGCATTTCGCCTCGTGGCACATCCACGAGCAATGGAAGCGATCGGCGAGCTAACGGACAGATAGTCCGGGGCATTAAGCGGCGGGTGTTTGCTGCTCTCGGCGAGCACAATAAGGTTCTGGTCGGCGAAGTTCCTTCCGTCCTCTGGGCGATTCGCACTACGACCGGTAGGCGACAAAAACTCCTTTCCAATTGGTCTATGGTGCGAAGCCATTACGCCCGCCGAAATAGTACTCGGTTACGCCTCGCGCGAGCTCGGTCAACTTAGTTGGCGGCGAGCAAGCGCCTTCTCGATCTCGATCTCCTCGAAGGCACAGCGACCGAGCACAAGTCGAGAATGTACGCTACCGGCAAGATCTTCGCCCGGCCGCTGCCAAGTCGATTCGACCAAGGGCTTTGAAGGCGGGCGACCTCGTTCTGCGCGTGTCGAGAACTTGTCCAATGCCAACAAGTTAACTCCACGCTGGGAGGGCCCATTCACGGTTGTTTCTTCTGCTCGCCCGGGGGCTGTTCGCCTGGCTATGGAGGACGGGAGAGAGCTGACCAGCACTTGGAACATCGACCAGCTTCGTAAGTTCTTTGTGTAGGTCTTCTTTGTTTGCTTAGCCTCTGCGCTTTTTGTTAAACCTCGCGCCTTAGTTCGTCCAAGTCTCTCAGGCACCATGTAAAGTTCAATCCAATTCTCAGTGAATCCTAGCGGCCTCTGCGCCCTTTTCACTACTTGTCTTCTCAGACTACTTTCTCTGGTAACACTTGATGGCTGCCCGGCCTTGCGAACTCTTGGCTCCGCACTTTTCAGGATCTTTCCCTGCCCGTATCTAGTTTCGATAAATTCCTAAACTCAGGGTTGCGTAACACGGCCTTTCCACCTTGCGGCTAAGTCTGCTCTCGTAAGCCCTCATGGCGGAGGCACTTCTTTCGCCGCACGACCACTTGGTAAAGCTCGCTCGTAAGCCCAGCAGCGAAATACTTTCCTTGTTCGGTTACCCTCGGAATTGCCTAACTTACGTTAACGAGCAGACTATGTTACAAATCGGGCAAGGTACGGGTGTCGCTCTATCTCTCTACGCACGTACTCGAGCTCGCAAGCTTAGGTGCTCGAGCATCGTCCGTACCGGGGGCTAGGGTGTCGCTCTCTCTCTTGTGCACCTGTTCGGGTTCGCAAACTCAGATTTCGGCGATGCACTGCGAGGGCTGGGAGTTAGGCAAAGCGCTCTACCGGTTTTCTTAAACTTCTTAGCGTTGTTCGCTTTTCTCTTAGTTTCTGTTCGTTCTTGTCTTTTTGCTGCTCTTTCTTTGCAGGGAAAAGGGTAAGTCTTTATTAACAAAATTTGCAGGTACAAAAGTCCCTCTCGGTTTCTGACCCTCTGACTATCTAGAAGCGAGTTGCTCCTTGAGCTCCTCGATCACTTCCTTGAGGCGCAGGACTTCCCCTTGGGCTTTGAACCCCTCTCCGGCCTCAGCTCGGAGACGATCGGCTTCCTCCTTGCTGCTCCTCGCTTTGCTCCGTCGCCTTCGCAAGCGGAGAGCCTCGACCTCTTGGTCTTGGCCCACTGGTCGGTCGAGCCTCGCTACAGCCAGCTCATTGCTTTCGGCGGTCTTGAGCTGCTCGTCCGGCTCCTTGACCTTCTTCTCCGGTGATCGCCCTCACGCCATCCCGCATCTCCTCGATCTCTCCTGTGAAGCCCACGGGGTTGAGATTTTGCTTGAGACCCGCGAAGTCTGCTTTCCTTGGCAAGGCGGGCCTTGAGTCTCTTGGCTTCCGCTGCAGCTGGTCCCGCCGTTGGGAAGCGTTAGCAAGCTGCTCTTGAGCCACTTCGTGCGACCCGCTTCTCCTCCATGATGCTCGCCTTAATGGCTTGCTGCTGGCTCCTCGGCCTCTCCTAGGAGACTGGCGAAACGCCTCTCTTGACCAGTTGGACTTTGAGCCTCTTCACCTTCGCCTTGGTAAAGCCGACTTTGGGGTGATGCAGAGGCCCGCCTCGGACTCCCTCGTCGGGAGGTGCTCCGGAGGGGCGCCAAGATCTGGCGCTCCGCTCGATGGTGGCCGTCCTCGAGCTCCTCCATGGTGTCCTTCAAGACACGAGAGAAGACTAGTTAGCCGCTTTAGCGGTAAAGCTACTGGCCCAGGCTAGGCGTGGTCTTGGTGTTTACCTTCCCAAGTCGTTGCTTGATCCATGGCCTTGGCGGTCCTCGAGGCCATCGTCGAAGCCACGGCTCATCTATGCGGGATGAGGCAGATGCGTTGTTCCGTCGCCGTCTTGTCGGCTCCTTCTTCTCCTGGGCGCATCTGCTCGGGAGGCGGGAAGCAGCAGGCGGCGCTTTACGTCCCAGCTTTCTTCTCCTCTTCCTCTTTCTCTTCTCAACGAGCGTCTTGAGGAGGAGCTCACTCCGCCCGGGTGGCGCCGTTGCTTGCACGGCGGGGCGACTTGCTCGACCTGCTCGGGAACTCTTCTTGCTCCTGGCGGTGGGGTTTCACCACCTTTCGCGGAGAATCCGTCGCCTCAGGGGTGAGCTGCCCTGCGACGGTGTCTGGCGAGAAAGGCTGCTCGGTCCCACCCTGGGCAGCTTCCGGGGCCGTCGTCTTGGCTCCGCTCACCGCGGCGCTGCTCGCCGCCTCTTCCGCCTCCAGCCGCTTCACCGCGCTTTTGAGCGCGTCGAGCTGCTCGCCGGAGCCTGGCAGCAGGCTCTATGCCGCCAGCTTGTCCTTGAGGCTTGTCAGCCTCACCGCCCGCGATCGCGTCGTCAGATGCTCGAGCGGCGATGACGCTTCAGCGCATCCTCGGCGTCGTCGTGGCGATCTCCTCACAGAACAGCTGGCGAAAAGAGATGATCGTTAAGTCCAGCGCGTCGAGAGGTTGGAAGGTCAAAAGATCGATTCCTACATACCGCCGTGGAAGGCTTGATCCTTATCTTCTTGCCGAATTTTACGCCTCTTCCTCGGGGGCTCCTTGGCGGCTTCTCCGCTTTGCCCCTTGGGTGTTCTCGGCGATGCGCTCAGCTCTCTAGTAAGCTGAGCACTCCTCTCGCGCAGCGCAAGAAGTTTCTCCTTGCGCGTGACCTCCTTTTCGAGTCTCCTCTGCTCGGCGACCTGTTGCAGCCGATCCATGCGGCCAGGGTGAGATTGCGTGTAACGCCTAAGCCAGAGGGCCATGGTCTTTACCTCTTCGTCGCTTTGCTCGGCGAGGAGGGAGGAACTTGGTCTCTTCCCGCTGGGCTGACCGCGAGCCCGCTTGGTCTGTTCGGCGCCCTCCGTCGCCGCGGGTGGTCTCTTCGATGTCTGGCGGCCGCCGTGTCGCGGAGAGCTCCGCGTAGGCTTGGCCGCCACCTTGGGCTTTGTGGTCGCCTTGGCCTTGCCCTTCTTCGCCTTCTCCTTCTCAGACCCGGAGAGCTCCTCTACGATCCCTCCAAGGATCAGCTGGTCCTCCTGCGTGTTTTCAGAAGTGAGCATTAGCACTAAACAACATTGCAAGTCTAGCAACACAGACTGGGAGTAAGTGATTTACCTGCGTGCATGCGGACGAGCACGTTACCTGCAGACAGTGTCGCCACCTGCGCGGTGACCTCCCGTCCTTCTTCGCCGCCTTGACATGGCGTCGACCCTTCGGTCACCCATGCGTCGGTTAAGCTTCTGCCGGGGACGGATGGAGTCGTTAATTCCTGTTCGGAGGAAGTGATCAATGAAGAGGTTGAGTCTTAAAGGCACTTACCCACGCTCTCCCTTGTGATGTCTTCCCATCCCTCTATCTTGTAGAAGGGATAGGACCTCCTCCGCAGCAGACGGACCACATTCCTTTGTGAAGTCCGTATGATCTCCCTGCCCGTGAGCCCGAGGCTCACGAGGGCGATCTTCCTGTCAGTACCAATCCTCGGCGGACATCTCCGCGAGGCATTGGGGTTCCCTTCCGGCGCCTTCCGGTGAAGGCGAGTCTCTTTGTCGCCGCTCCGCTTGTTGTAGAACCACCTCACCCACCACGCGCCCATCGAGTCGGCGGTGGTGGGCGAGGCTCTGTGCGTCGTCGGCGGTGGCCGAGCTTGAGTAGTAGCACCCAGCGCCCGGCGGCGGAGCTGCTCCTCACCGAGTAATAGTGGAGGAACAAATTTCCGGTGGATCGATGCCAGATAGCCCTCGCACAGTGTGCGAAGACGGCCATCTGGAGGATGGAGTTCGGATTGAGGTTCGCCACCTCCAATCGGCGATGTTCAAGAAGGCCTCGGCGAAGTCGCTCTCGGAGACCTCAGCCCGAGCAGTGCGAACTGTTGAAGGCGAACTCTCCCTCGGCGGCTCGGGTATCCTCCTCTCGGGCAGCCTCCGGCTACCGGTGTCGATGTGGCCCTCCTCCTCCCGGATCCTAAGGTCCTCCTCGGTCAAGCTAGTGCCTGTGAATTTGGCCATAGCGATTCCCAGGGCTGGACGAGCGGAGTTGGTGATGGAGTTTGGGTGCTTGATGCTGAGCGTGGTTGGAGCTAGGGCTTAGAGAGGAAAGACGTGAGAGCAGAAGTGGTGGCATGGCAGCTTGGGTACTTTTATAGTCCCGTGTGAGTGGCTCTGCGGTTTTGTCTAAGCGGCTAGTTTTTACCACAACAGCCGGGTAAAGCGGTCGTCTGCTTTTCACTTCTTGCGATAGGTAGTTACTGTTGAAGTGCATAGCGGCTATTTTTTCGATTATTGACTGAAGGTGAGTGCCCTGCTCGGACGGATGTTGCTTCTGTTCGACATAGCAGGGCTGCTCGGCCGAAAGGCAGTATGTTCGGACCGAGTGCGTCTTGTTCGGTTGAAACTTAACCTGTTCGATTCGATCGTTACTGCGTCTCTGTAGCGACAAAATTTCCCTCTTGAGACTTGGAGTCTCAAGAGGAAGACCCCACTCTAGTGAGTCCTTCCACTTGAGTCTCGGGGAGCTAGTATCGGGGATAAAATCACGGCCCATTGCCATGGTCCACTCCCTGACGGCCCAATCGAGCGACCTACGGGGCCCGGCTCACTGGAAGGTTCTATCAGCCCATGTGTGTCTTGCCGAACAGCTTCTGGTGGCGAGATGTGTAATAGCCAAGGCTTCTGTTTGAGTCCGACTCGAGCGAGTTACTGCACGGCTCTGAGAAGACCGGGCGTGGTTTCCCGGATTGGATTAGGAGTCGTGATCTCCAAGATTAGGAGATTACCTTATCTACCGTAGGTTATATTTGGCATGTACTGAGTTCATTACGATCTCATAGTCAGCTCGGCCCGATATTCCTCGGTAGGTCGGTTTGTTCCGCACTATATAAACAGGGCCCCGACGGCGTTTAGAGGATCCCTGGCATTGAGTTTTACATCTTAGCATCTAGCTTAGATCCCTGGACTTTAGATTTTCGCATACTACTCGCCGAGACGTGCTGATCTCGCCGAGTCCCCCCTTGTAATTCTCTTTGATATAAAGAAAGGCCGGGCGTGGGCTATTATCTCTCGAGAGGCTGAACCGTGATAAAACCCCCGCCTCCTGTTCGTTCTTTGTTCGTGGTTATTCGGCGTGTCTCCTATCTCCTCTTAAAAGAACCTTGGTTGACTTGGGTCAATATCCCAACCGTCGACAGTACCTTTGGTGTTCGATCCGGCATGCTGCTCGGCTATGTGATCGGTTCGCACGGAATATCTGCTAATCCTGAGAAAATCGAGGCCATTGAAAACATGAAGGCTCCGACCACCGTTAAGGAGGTCCAGAGCCTCACAGGACGGATGGCTGCTCTAAGCAGGTTTATTTTCCGTCAAGGCGAACGCGGGCTCCCCTTTTTCAAGGCCCTGCGCAAGCACAATGGCTTCGAATGGACAGAGGAGGCTGACAGATCTTTCAAAGATCTAAAGCAATACCTGTCCAATCCACCAATTTTGACTACCCCGTGATACGGCGAACAGCTCTTCTTGTATCTAGGCTGCACGCCGCAAGCGGTGAGCGCGGTCTTGACGGTGGAGAGGGATGGCATCCAGCGGCCAATCTATTACATGAGTGAGGTTCTTCATGGGTCAAAGGAGCGTTACCTTGAGGTCCAAAAGTTGCTCTACGCCTTGCTCATGTCCTCCAGGAAGCTTCGGCATTATTTCCAGGCGCACCAAGTAATGGTCCCGACCAAGTTCCCTCTGGGCGTAATCCTACGGAACAAGGAAGCTGGCGGTCGCATAGCTAAGTGGGCAATGGAACTAGTAGAGTTCGACATTCTGTTTTCTGCCCGAACTACTATTAAATCCCAGGTCCAGGCTGACTTTGTCGCTGAATGGACCTGCCCGCCCGAATCCCAGGTAGCTCCCAAGCAACCTGACGAAACCCCCTGGACCATGTTTTTCGACGGTTCGCGCACTGGAAACTCGGGGGCTGGTTTTGTTCTCATCTCCCCTCAAGGAGAGCAACTCCAGTATTCTATTCAACTACACTTTGCGGCCACTAACAACGCCCGCATGATCACGAAACCCTCTCGCGGGACTAAGAGTGTGCAAGTCGCTCGGCGTCCAGCGGCTAGCTGTGAAGGAGATTCACGGTGGTCATCAATCGTAAACAAGGAGTGTCGGTCTGTGATGACTCAATGGCGCGATACTGGTTGAAGTGAGGAAGTTGGGCGGCACTTTCGATTCTTGAGGTGCTCTTCGTGCCCAGGAAGGACAACTTCTTGGCCGACCAGCTGTCCAAATTTGGATCCTCACGCGAACCTGCTCCGGCAGGGGTGCTCGTCGAGCACCTTCACAAGCCCTCTATCACGTCTCCGGACGAGGCAACAGAGGCAGGTGGTGCTGTCTCCGTCATCGAGCAGGCTGCAGACTGGACAACGCCATTTGTCCGGTACCTTGCAGATGGGACCCTGCCCAGTGACGAAGCCGAGTGTTCCCGGCTTATTAGGCGTGCTAGCCCATACAAGCTTGTGGGCGGCATCCTTTACCGTCAAGGTGCTCTGGGAGTACTCTCCAAGTGCATCTCTCAGCAGGAGGGTGTGTTCCTTCTTCGGGACATACACGAGGGTGCCTGCGGCAACCACGCCTCCTTCAGGACTCTGGTCAGCAAAGCGTTTCGCATGGGTTATTACTGGCCCACAGCGCTACAAGATGCCCGGGATGTGGTAACTAAGTGCAAGGCATGCCAATTTCACGCCCGGAAGGCACATAAGCCCGCCCAAGAGCTCCAAACGATCCCCCCATTATGGCCTTTCTCCACATGGGGTCTAGATCTGCTCGGCCCGTTCCCCAAGGGGTTTAAGGGCTGCACGCACTTGCTCGTCGCCATCGACACCTTTACAAAGTGGATTGAGGCCGAGCCTGTGTCATCTCTTCCGCCAAAGCGGTACGCGCTTTCTTCAAAAGCAATGTGATCACGCGCTTCGGGATTCCGCACAAGCTGATCACCGATAACGGTCCCCAGTTCCGAGGTGAGCTATTCCAGGAATACTGCGAACAGCTGGGGACCAAGGTCTGCTTCGCTTCTGTGGCACATCCACAGAGCAATGGAGCAGTCGAGCTGGCTAATGGACAACTCGTCCAGGGTATCAAACGACGGGTGCTCGCAACACTCCGATCTCACAAAAAGGCTTGGGTGGACCAAGTTCCTTCTGTCCTCTGGGCCGTGCGCACCACAGCCAGCCGGGCAACATGGGAAACTCCTTTCCAGCTGGTCTACGGTACTGAAGCGATCCTGCCCGCCGAAGTGGTACTCGGCTCGCCCCGCACGAGCTCGGTCAACATGGTTGACGACGACCAAGAGCGCTTGCTCGAACTCGATCTCCTCGAAGACACACGCGACCGGGCACAAGTCAGAATGGCGCGCTACCAGCAAGATCTTCGTCGGCACGCTGCCAAATCTGTTCGACTTAGCGCTTTAATGGTTGGCGACCTCGTTCTGCGCCGTGTCCAGAACCTGTCCAGCGCCACCAAGTTAACTCCTCGCTGGGAGGGCCCGTTCACGGTCGTTTCTGCTGTTCGCCCGGGGGCTGTTCGCCTGGCCATGGAGAATAGGAAAGAGCTGACCAGCACTTGGAACATCGACCAGCTTTGTAAGTTCTTTGTGTAGGTCTTTTCTGTTGTTTTCTTTTTTTTGAGCTTCGCGCCTTAGTTCGTCCAAGTCTTTCGGGCCGCCATGTAAAGTTCAATCCATATAATAGTGACTGTTCGCGGCCCCCTGCGGCCCTTTTCATGTCTTGTCTCCTCAGACTATTATTTCTCTGGTAACACTTGATGGCTGCTCGGTCTTGCGAACTCTTGGCTCTGCAATCTTTAGATTTTCCCTGCCCGCATCAAGTATCAGCAAGTTCCTGCAATCAGGGTTGCGTAACACGGCTTTCAGCCTCGCGGTTAAGTCTGCTCTCGTAAGCCCCCCACGGCAGAGGCACTTACGCTCCGCTTTCACTCGGCAAAGCTCGCTCTTATAAGCCCCATGCCGCAGAATACTTTCCTTGTTCGGTTACCTTTGAAATCGCCTAACTTACGTTTGACGAGCAGTTCATGGAATGCGTCGATCAGGGTACGGGTGTCGCTCTAACTCTCTACGCACGTGCTTGACTTCGCAAGCCTAGGTCTTCAAGCATCGTACATATCGGGGGCTGGGGTGTCGCTCTTCTGCTTGTGCACTTGTTCGAGTTCGCAAACTCAGGTTTTTCGAACACCTGCTCAACGGGGGCTGGGAGATAGGCTGGCGTCCTAGCATTTTTTCTAAAAAACCTTCTAGCGTTGTTCTGCCTTCCTCTTAGTTTCCTGCTCTTTCTTGTCTTTTGCTGCTTCTTTTGCAGGAAAAGGGTAAGTTTTCATTCCAGCTAACAAAAATTTACAGGTACAAAAGGCCCTTTCGGGTACAACCCTACGGCTACTACTTAGAAGCAAGCTGCTCCTTCAGCTCCTCAATCTCTAGCTTGAGGCGTAGGGCTTCACCTTGGGCTTTTAGACCTTCCTTCGCTTCAGCTCGGAGGCGGTCAGCTTCCTCCTTGCTGACTGTTCTGTGCTTGGCCTGCTCCTAGGCTTCAGCACGGAGGGCTTCGACCTCCTCGGTCTTGGTCGGCAGCTGCTCGGTCAGATCTTCGATCCGACCCTTGTGCTGCTCGGTGGTCTTGAGCTGTTCGGCCAGCTCTTTGACTCTTCCCTCCGCGGCGCTCGCCCTTATGGCCAGCACGCGAAGCTCCTCGGCCTCCTCCTGGAGGGCCGCGGAGGATTACCTCTCTTCAGACAGCTAGGCACGGAGTTTCTTCACCTTGGCCTTGAGCTGCCTCCGGGTTTTGGCCGAGGCGAGAGGCTCCTGCTCGGGCTCCATTGTCCGGTGCTGCTCTTGTAAGGCTCCCAGGATGGCGCCGCGCTCGATGGCAACGCCTTCTTCGAAGTCTCCCATGGTGCCCCGCAAAACCTGCAGAGAGAAGAACAAGTTCGTCATATTGAACTGTTATCAGCTAAAACGGACATGTTTTGATTTGGAGTTAACCTCTTGAAGCTCATGCTTCAAGTTACAGGCGCTCCCAAGGCCCTCCGCTTGGAAGCTCATTTGCACGGAATTGGCGCAGCTCGGTGTTCTGTCCGCTATGCCTTTTCCTTGCGCGAGCGCGTCCGCTTGGGAGCTCGTCCGACGGCGGGCACGACGACCGACGCCTTGCGATAACTCGCTTTCGTCGGTGAGACGGAGCTGGGCGTCCGTGAGGCTCAAAGATCGCTTCCTCTGCGAAGCTTCTCGGCAATTGCCGGCGTCGCTCCTGTCGGCAGCGCCGGTGGAGACCTGGACGGGGGGACTCGTGCCCCCTACTCGACAGAAATCTCCTTCGCCTCAGGGATGAGCTGCCCCTGAGAAGAAGTGCCTGGCAGGACCGTCTGCTCGGTCAAGCCCAGGGCAGCTAGCTGAGCCAAGCCCTTGGCTTCGCTCCTCGTGGTCCCATGCCCCGCCTCCTTGGCTTCTAGCCGCTCCACCGCGGCCTCCAACGCCTCGATCTGGTCGGTGGAGTCTGGCGGGAGCACGCTCCACGCCGCCAGCTTGTCCTTGAGGGCGGCCAGCCTCATTGTCCGCGACGCACCATGCAGGTGCTCGGGCAACAGAGACTGCTCGATCGCTTCGGCCACAATGTCGGTGGCGATCTTCTCCTCGGCAGCTGGTGAATAAACAAGAGCAAAATACGTTAAGACTTGAGCTGTTCGGTAGAATGTAAAGGGAACTTTCGCCATTACATACCTGCCGGGTCGACCGCGGATGGCACGATCTTTTTCTTGCCCCTGCGGAGGACCTTGCGCTTTTTGCTCGGTGGTGCCTCGGCCTCCGCTTCGTCTTGGTCGCCACCGTCCCCGCGGCCTCCGGGCGCTCGCGGTGACAAGCTCAGCTCCCTGGTGAGCTGAGCACTCTTTTTGCGCAACGCAAGGAGGGTCTCCTTGCGCGCAACCTCCTCCTCGAGCCTCCTCTGCTCGGCGATCGGCTGCAACCGTTCCACATGGCCCGGGTGAGCCTGCGCATAACGCTTAAGCCATTGGGTCAGGTTCCGTACCTCCTCGTCGCTTTATTCGATGAGGAGGGAGGAGCTTGGGCGTTCACCCCTTGGCTGTCCGCGCGCGCGCTTGGCCTGCTCGGCACGGATCGCCGCCGCAGGTGGCTTGGGAGGCGCTTGGCGGCCTCTGCGGCGCGGCGAGCTCCGCGTCGGCGCAGCGGCTATCTTGGGCTTTTCGGCCACTTTGGCCTTGCCCTTCCCCGCTTCCTCCTTGCCGGGTTTTGCGACCTCATCAACGATCCCGTCGATGATCAACTGCTCCTCCTGCATGTTTGGAAGCGGATGTTAGCATGCAGCAACCGTGCAAGTCTCGCAACATGAAAGAGGGCTCTTTGCGTTACCTCTGTGGAGCGGACGAGCACGTTCCTTGGGCATGTGTCGGCCACCACCCCGGTCACCTCGGTGTCCTTCCTGGCGGCCTTCAGCATGGCGTCGACCTGCTCGGTCACCCATGCTTCGGTAGGTCTCACTGCCCGAACAAACGAAGTAATTAGTCCATGTTCGGATGCACTACCAAAAGGAGGGGGAGCGTTTGAGGAACTTACCCAGGCTCTCCCTGGTGATGTCTTCCCATTCTTCTATCTTGAAGAATGGGTAGGCCCTCTTCCATAGCGGACAGATCCTGTTCGCCACGAAGTCCCGAATAATCTCTCTGCCCGTGAGCCCAAGGCCCACGAGCGAGGCGATCTTCCGGGTCAGGTACCACTCCTCGCCGGACAGCTCCGGCCGAGGCATCTGTGTCCCCTTCGCTGGCGCTTGTCCGGTAAAGTAGAGCTTGCTGTCGTCGCTCCGCTTGGTGTAGAACCACCTCATCCACCATGCGCCCATCGAATCAAGCAGTGGTGGACGAGGATACGGCGCGTCTTCAGCGGTTGCCCAGAGCTTGAGGAAGTAGCACCCCAGCCCGGAAGCGGCGAAGCTGCTCCTCGTTACTGCGTAGTAATGGAGGAACAGCCCCACCGGTGGATCTATGCCCAGATAGCCTTCGCATAGGTGTGCGAAGACGGCCATCTGGAGGAACGAGTTGGGATTGAGGTTCGCAATCTCCAGCCCGTTGATGTTCAGGAGGGCCTCCACGAAATCGCTTTCGGGAGACCTCAACCCGAACATTGCGAAGAGCTCGAAGTTGACAAACTCGTCTCCCAGCGGCTTCGGAATCTCCTCCTCCTCGGGCAGCCTCCAGCTACTGGCGTCAACGTATCCGTCCGCCTCCAAGGCCTTCATGTCCTCCTCGGTCATGCTGGTGCCCGCAAATTTGGCCATTGCGGTTCCCAGGTTCGTCGGACGGCTTTGGAGTTTCGCTCAGGTTGACTGGTGCTGGCATGGTAGGAATAGGACTTGGGAAGGAAAGGCGTGCAAGAGCGGAGGTGGAAAACCACGGGCAGCTTAGGCATTATTTATAGCTCCATCCCGAGCAGCTCCGCAACGGTTTTCTGCCACTTAACGGCTAAGTTTTTTACTGCAACGGCTAGTAAAAACGGTCGTCGGTTTTTTGCTGCGCAGCAAAAGTTACCGTTGGAATCTGCCAACGGCTACTTTTTCCAGTTCCCGCGTCGAAGGCTGAGTGCTCTGCTCGGACAGGTGTTTGTCCCTGTTCGACGCGACAGAGTTGCTCGGCATTCCACAGGTTTGCTCGGTACCGGACAAGGCTTGTTCGGTAGGGCTACAACCTGTTCGGTTGTTTGTTGCTCGTCTCTATAGCAGCAAAATTACCCTCTCTGAGACTTGGAGTCTCAAGAGGAAGACCCCACTCTTGTGAGAACTTCCACTTGAGTCTCGGGGGCTAGCTATCGGGGATAAAATTATGGTCCATTGCTGTGGCCCACTCCCTGACGGCCTACCCGAACAGCCTCCTAGGGCCTGGCTCCCTAGAGGGCTCTATTAGGCCCATGTGTATCCTGCCGAACAGCTTCCTGGTTGGCACGGTGCGTGGCGGCCTAGGCGACCTGTTCGAGTCCGACTCGAACAGAGTTCTGCACTGCTACGTGCAGACCCGGACGTAGGTTTCCCGGATTGGAGCAGACGTCGTGATCCCCAAGAATTAGAATTGTACCTTATCTACCTCGGGATATATTCGGCATGGTACGAGTCCGTTACAGGCACGGCCAGCCCGGCCCGATTATCCCCTGGTAGGTCGGTTGTTCCACACTATATAAATCAGGCTCCTACGGCGTGTAGAGGGCCGAACCTTGAGGATTACTCCTTGATACCCATAATCTCGTCGAGACCTATTCATCTCGTCGAGTTCCTCCTTGTAACCCCCTTTTTTATATACGAAAGCACTGGACGTAGGGTTGTTATCTCCCCGGAGAGGCCTGAACCAGGATAAAAAAACCCTGTGCCTGTTCCTTGTTCGTTGATTGTTGTTCGCCTTGCTCGGCAGCGTCTTCTTTCTCCCCTTCTCAAGAATCTTAGTTGACTTGGGACCGATATCCCAACCGTCGACAGAGAGCGCTTGCTTTAGCTGTAGTGAGCATGTGTTGAGGGGGAGCATGAGAGCTAAGAGCAAAATTGAGCCCAAAATTTCAATTTCAGCACTTCATTTCATTGCATTGATCTAGGGGGAGCTAGGAATCGAGTTCATATGCATATGCTTCAGCTTTGGCCTGTTTGTCTTGTGCTTGTGCTATGCCTATGCCTGCTCTAGATCATGCCTCAAGCTTGCGCTCAATTCCTGCTCATATCATGTACATATGTATCTTGCTCTTGACTAGCTCACATGCACTCATGTGTTGTATCTTGCTCTTGACTAGTTCACATGTACGCATGTGTTGTATCTTGCTCTTGCTATGGTCATGCATATGCATGGGTATCTTGCTACTGCTTAGGGGTGTGTTATCACCATTGTATCTTGCTCTTGATTGGCTCACATGCATATGTGTTGTAGCTTGCTCATGCTTTGGACCATGCTCATTGGATATTGCTCACATGCTCGTCATCATGACTAGAAATGTGCTTAGGATTGTTTTGGGCTTGCTTGTGATTTGCTCTAGCTCATGATGAACTGTTTTGGCTAAATGCTTAAATTGCTCAAATATTGGCTTGGATATTGGATCAAATGCATTTGCAACTAACCCTCTGCCATAGACCATATACACTTGTCTTTGTGAGATTGATTTTGCATGTCTTGTCACCAAATTGCCAAAAAAAGGAGGAGATTGTAAGACCTAGGACTCCTAGGGTTTAGGTTTTGGCATTTGGTGCCACGTCAACCAAGATTAAGGACTTTATTTTTTAGATTTCTTTTAATGATTTTGGTTGCATGCATGTCGAGGCTCAAGCACGTTAGGTGCGAATCTCAGTCTCTGGCAGGTCGGTCCCATTGAGCACTCGAGTCATCGTCCCTATCCTCTTCCTAGCTGAGTCGAGAAGGTTCGGGAGTGATCGAGAGAGTGCCCGGGGTCCGGGGTTAGTTCACTTCTGGTCGAAGTCACCGGAAGGGCCCGGAAGGATCCGAGGCGCCTTTACACGTGTCCGGGTAGGCTTCGTAGTCGCCAAGTCCACTCCAAAAATATCCGGTGCGAAAACCTCTCGCCCAAGCCAAGTTGGTCTTATCCGAGTCCAAATGCTGACAAAAGAGCCTAACAGCCTGAGCCATAGCATGTGGAGAGTGAGAGAGGAAAAAGGGGAGAGTGTCCGGTTCAAACAGCAACTGAGCCAGCCTGATCGGACGCGTCCGACTAATCACCGGACGCGTGGTGGGGGCCGGACCATTCGGAGGACGCCAAATCCGAAGCTCACACTGGCCGATGCAGGTCGATGCGGTCGGGGACGACAGCGTCTGACGGACGACGCGTCCGGTGGGGTTCCGGACGCATCCGGTGAGCATGCACAGTAAACCAATCTAGGTTGACCGAACGCGTCCTGTGGGCACCGGACGCGTCCGGTGAGTTCACAGATTGCCTGATCTGGGCCGTCTGTCTGTCTGAGTCGTCTCCGATGCGCACCATGTGTCTAGTACGGGGTAGGTGGCTATATAAGGAGCTGAGGGCTGCGGGTACAAGTTGAGAGAGCTCATTTCATTTGTCCCCCTGGCTTGTGTGTGCTTGAGAGCTTCTCCCCATAGGTTCCCCCTTGCCCATGGCCAGCTCCACCTAGGGTTTGCTACAGAGAGAGAGGAGAGGAGAGGGAGAGAAGGAGCAAGGTAAGGATGGTGCTCCTTTTCCTTCCCCATGAGTTTGCCCCGTTTGGTCGGTGTTTGGTGAGTCTCCCGGTTGTTCTTCTTGAGTGCTCTTTGGGTCTTCCTTGCCGGAGCTGAGACTTCACCTGGCCGTCCCCGAGCTTCATCGGTCTTGGTCTTCTTCGCCCGTACGACTACTTCCTCTACAACCTCTACACCAACAAAACCCTTGCCGGTGCAAGGTCATCCGGTTGGGAACCGGGTGCTTCCACTTCACCGCTGTAGGTGATTCATAATCGGCCCACCCCGAGATGGGCCTTGGGCCGAATCCGTACCAGCCTGCCACACGGGAAGAAGCCCAGGAGGCCACCCCTGGCCGTACCAGAGGAATACCTAGCCCGCTGGGGCCACCCCCGGGCTTAACCAAAGCAACCACTCCTTCCTCGATCTTGACCGGGAAGACTATACTATCTTTAGCCCGGGAGGGAGCCGCGCGGACAGCTCACTGCGACACCCATCCCATGGACAGGTGGCGACAGCTGTCGCGCCCCACCACGCTTTCCTCGGCCTTGACCGGGAGGACTGTACCTCCCCGGGCTATCTTTATCCCGGGAGAGAGCCGCGCGGACAGCTCGCCATGCCATCTGTCGCTTGGACAGCTGGCAACGGCTGCCGCGCTCCGCGATGCCCTCAACGGGTGGCGCGAAGCTGGCTCCGACCAGTCAATGCTATATGGAGGGTAAAGGAAAAGTGCTTTCTCCCTGTGCAGGCTGCTCCCCCGTATCAGCACACTGAGACGAACACGTGTCCAGTACTAACCAGACAAGCTTCTCTTTGTAGGCCACAGACAGGACGAAGCTCGGGAACGAGACAAGGGCGCCACCACTAAAGATGGACAAAGCGTGGATAGGCGCGAGACCTGCAGGATCAACTCCGAGCAGCCCGCCGCGCCTATAAAAGGAGAAGCCTGCCCAGCATAACGACCAAGTCTTACAGGAAACAAGTTCCATAAGTCCTAGCCAAATCCATAGCAGTAGCGATAGCAATAGCAGTAGCAATAGCAGAGTAGTTTCTAGCCACCTTAGTGCCCGGAGCACTCCTGTAAGCTCGGGGCCGGTGCCTCCTAGCCCGGCCTCGGCACCCCTGTACTGTTTTCCACCTGATCATCAACGAGAGCTGGAGTAGAGCTATTACCCGGCAGTGGGGGCTCGAACCAGGGTAAAAAACGCTTGTCTCGCTCGGTTTGTATCTCTTTTACCCTATCTTTCACCCCCTTCATCTCACCCACAACGAATCTGTACCCGGATTGACAGATCGCACCAGGCATCGTCGGGAAGACCGCGCGGCCAGTGTCCCCGCGAGCTCGGCCGCCACCCCGGGCTGCTGGGAAGGGTTGTTGTTGGGCATCACTCCAACTACAAATTTGTCTGCCGGTCCGTGGACTCGCTGCCCGCGGTAGGCGCGTTTCCCAGACACCGACAGCCGCCGACGAAGTCCGAGGGAAGCCGTGTACGTCTACATCTCCGGGGCGCCGGATCGTCGTCCAAGGTGCTGGGACGCCGTTGCGTGATCAAGACCTCCGCGACTCCGGCTACTTCAAGGTCTTCCGTTCGAGGGTCATGTGTACAAATACCTTCTTCGCGAAGGTCGGCGCCACTTCGGTGGTGCCGGGTTGTCGGAGAGCTTCCGCCTTGTGGAAGAATCCGGCCTCGGTGTGAGGGTCGGGAGCAAGCCTTGGGCTCACGCCCTAAAAGCTCGCCGAGTGGATTTGAGGGCACGGGACGAGAGAGTCCCGGTCTCCTTCTGGGGAGATTCCTCATCGTGGAGTAGGTGCTTTGCGCCGAACCACGTTAAAAAATCGGTGAGCCCCTTGTCCGATTAACTTTCGCATTTACCTTCTGCATTACTTTCAAGTCGCTTCGGCTATCTCTCTAGTTGTCACTTCGGGTCGTTAGGTTAGTTTCTATTTCCGCACTTGTTCGGTAGATTATTCAATTTAGGACTTGCTCTAGGTTTGGGTAATTTAAATTGACTAAGAACAAAACAACAAAAAAAATTAGGTTTAAAATTGCCAAAAATATCCGCTTCACCCCCCTCGCGGCCCTAGATCCTTACACCCTCTCCCGGCGGGATCGACCTCCGTCTCCCGTCCGCCTTCGCTATTGTCCCCCCACTCTTCGTGCCATTCCATTCCCAGGCCGAGGAGCCGCACCGCCCCGTGTCCAGGAAGACCGCGCGATTTGAGCCCCTAGCTCGGCCGCCGCCCCGAGCTGCTGGGAAGGGTTGTCGTTGGGCCTCACTCCAACTACAAATTCGTCTGCCGGTCCGTGGATCCGCGACCCTCCGCCGACGCGTTTCCCAGACACCGACAGGGTCTCTCCCCAGCGGCGTATCGGGTTCATTCAATGCGCATGATATGGCGTGGGACAGAAAGGCGCATGATGAGTGCGCAGGCTTGCTGTCAGATGTACACTGAGCAAGGACAGACGAGACGAGGCAGTCGCCCCAAAGGTGTCAGGCGGCGTCCCCCGTCTCGTCAGCCGGAGCCGTTGAGAGGCAGACAAGTAGGGCCCGCAAGGCAGAGGGGGGCGGCGAGAGACGCCGCCCGTGCCAGGGTTGTAAATGCTCTCTCCATCTCTCTCCCTCTCTCTCTCTCTCTGCCTGCGTCAGCCCACTGTATATAAGGGGAGCGCTGTGCACACGAGAGAGGAGGACTCTCTCACTCACAACAAGCTTGTACAAACTCCATCCCAAGAACACCCGATAATCCCACAAGCAGGAGTAGGATCATTACCCATCTTGGGGGTCCGAACCTGGGTAAATATTGGCCTGTTCTTTCGGTGATCAGTGAACTAGATTAGCATCGCGTTCTACTCCCGCTGCCGAACTACGTAATCCCCCAAAGGGACCTGGTCTGGTGATTTTCCACCGACACATGTAACGAGCACCACCAATAGATGTTTTGCGGGACGGCCCCCACAAATCAGCATGCACATAATCTAATATACCTTCCGTTGTATGAACAGAAGTGTTGAACTTTACCCTTTTATGCTTACCGAAGATGCAGTGTTCACAAAACTCCAACTTATCAACGTTGCACCAATCGAGAAGGCCTCTCTTACTCAATTCTGCCATGCCAAGTTCACTCATATGCCCGAGGGCATATGCCAAGTTTTAGTATCACATGAATTATTAGAAGCAGCACCAGCAACGGAAATAACAGCAGCAGTACCGGTGATTGTATTGCCTCTAAGAACATACAAATTTGCAGATTTCATATCACCTTTCATATAAACGAGAGAGCCTTTCGATACCTTCAAAACTCCACCTGAAGCGGAGTACTTGTACCCTTTGAGAACGAGGGTACTCAGGGAGATGAGGTTCCTTGCCATGGTTAGGATGTGTCTCACATCTGTCAAGGTCCTTGTCATGCCATCATGCATCTTGATCTGAGTGGAACCGATACCAACAATCTGACAAGCGGTGTTATCTCCCATACGCACAACTCCTCCGTTCTGCATAGACTCATAAGAACTGAACCAATCTCCATTAGAGCACATATGATATAAGCAAGCAGAATCAAGTATCTATTCAGCATCCATTGAGATACTGTCGAGACCCATGTGGAGGATACCCTGGTTTGATGATGAATATATGTGACAAGATGGAATTTGAAGTGTTTTGAAGAATGTTTTAATGGTGCATTTGTGGAAATTGGCGTGGAATTGGGACTGGACCATTGTGCTGAGCTTGGGCTAGGTAATAGTTTTGAACGGATGTGGTCCGGTGAAATTTGTTAAGCTGACACGTGGTGTGTTAGGGCTTGCTAATTGTGGTGGATTATGATGTTGGTACTTTTGTGATGGACTAACCTTGCAGGAAAGGTAAGGTGTGTTGGTTTCGTGTGTGTTCACCTCGATGATGCGGTATCGGTAGTGCGTGGTCGACGCCGAGAGGGGACAATTTGGAGGTCAGTGCGTCCGGAGGCGTGCAGACGACCGGGTTCGATGATCTGGCGGTCACATGAGGTGGTGTACTCGAGAAGCTTCGCCATGGCAAGGAGTCCGGATAATTGGAGGTCAAGGCTTGCCATTACTGGTGGCGGTTGATCTGACCGTGGGCCTGTGCATGGGTCAAGCGAATCGAGGAAGCTGCGAAGATATTTTTCGAAGGAATATGTGGAGAATATTCTCTCTCGGGAGTGTGTCTTGTAGTGTGTGAATTGTACACCACTCATCCTCAAATGAAGGGTGGAGATGGGCTCTAGGGTTTAGGGCATCTCACCCTTGGGCTATATAAGGAGGGGGAGGGGTAGCCCTTCCCCTCATCCCCTTAGAGCTGAAAATTTCAGAAATAGAGAGGGTGAGTTGGATGTGTAAGGGTGGCACTTAGAGTGCTTGTGGCCATAAGGAGTGTGGCTTGTAATCCTCCAACTTCTATGCAATGAAATCCTTCTTCTCCATGAACATCTTGTGTTGATTTGCTCCTAGATCTTCTTAGTTTCGTTTTTCTTTTTGGAGCTCTTGTTTGGAGATGAATCTTGGTGATTTCTTGCTGGTTCTTGATGATCTATGATGCCTTAAGGTTGCTAATATGATTTGCTACACTCTTTGCAACCATATGAGAGGCAAGAGATCAAGTTCTTGACTTGTTGCAAATCTGTCCAGAAACTTTCTTCCGCGCAACAGTCAGTAAAAGATTTTTAGAAATATCTAGAAAAAACATTTTGGGATGATTCTAGATGTAAAAGATGCGTGACTCATATACCCATCTGTGGTAAAAATTTCAAATCCACTGGTTTCTCCGTTTGGGATCTATGAGATGAAAATCGAGCTCCAAACTTTCTGCTCGAAGTTCTTGATAGCTCGTGGTGCTTGATTTTTTATGATTTTTCTGTAAGGAGTTTTGAGGAGATTTTTGGTGGAGTGCTTCAAGACTCATTGACACATAGGGAGAAAAATTCTCATGATTTTCAGAGCACCTGAAAGCCACCAACCTCCCGCTCCATGTAGAAACAAACTCTGGAGAATCTGTTTTTGCTTTCCAGAAAGCAGCTTGTGATCTTTGAATTTTCATATTTGTTCTACATACAATTTTGAGGAGATTTTCGGCTGAGTTGCTCATGGCTAATTATGCAATAGGGATAAAAATTCCCAAAAATTGAAGAGCACCAGAAAGCCACCATCCATCTCCTCCAAGTGAGAACAAATCTGCTTTTGCTTTTCTGAAAGCCACTTTGGTCATTTGGCTTGATCTCCTTTCCTAAAGCAAGCTTTGAATTGATTCCTCTTTTTTGAACACTTGACAACCAGGATTGTGATTTCAAAATCCAAATATTTTATGGCTCTCATGCATCCAAATAAAGGGTACACATAGTTGTCAAGTTGTTCGGGTTTTTGGTGGAAACGTCGAAAAATTTTGTGGCGTCTATTCCCCCCCCCCCCTCTAGCCGCCTTGCTCGGGTCTTCAACTGGTATCAGAGCATTTGGTTTGGTGCTTCTTTGCAAATCTTGACCGATTTTTGAAGCCGATCCTTGTTGCTTTGAGCTATGGCGGATAAGTATTCCACCAAACCCCCTGTGTTCTCCGGAGTCGATTTTCCTTATTGGAAGACTAGGATGGAGGCGTATATTATGGCTCAGGGCTACAGCATTTGGTTAAAAGTGAAGGGTCCTTATGTGGTGCCCGAGGAGGTTACGGCCGGGAATCAATCTGATGTCGAGCTCAATGCAAAAGCTCGAAACTACATCATTCAAGGCCTATGCCGAGGGGAGTATGAGCGAGTGGCTCACATCACATCCGCTCACACCATCTGGTCTACCCTCCAAGCTTACCATGAGGGACAGACTGGATCGGGGGTGGTGGCGAGATCAAAGCACAAGAGGGAATACAACCGATTTGCACAAAAGACGGGTGAAACGCTGGATGCCTGTTTCAGCCGGTTCACAAAGATTCTGAGCGAACACTGTTCGGTGGGCACGACCTATACCGATTCGGAGAATGCTAGACACTTCCTGTCTGCCTTGGATTTGAAGGTCTGGGATATGAAGGTGACCGCCATCCGGCAGGCAGCTGACCTCTCGAAGCTGTCCTTGGATGGGCTCTACTCGAATCTCAAGACTCATAAACTTGAGCATATTGCAAGAGAGCCGGGTCCTTCGTCCACAGCCTTGATTGCTGACCCTTCTGGTTCTTCTTCTGCTGGTGTGGGTTTCTCCTTCTCTGCCCTTTGTGAACTGTCCAATGATCTGATGGACAAGATTCCTGAGGAGCAGCTTGCCTTATTGGCTAGGAAGTTCTCACATGCTTACAGGCGAGTGGCCGATCGGAGGAGAGGCATCTTGAGGTGCTTCGGTTGTGGTGGTCTCAACCACATGAGGCGTGACTGCCCCAAGTCCGGAGGAGAGGAGCGGAACGACTACGCCGCACCGGTACGGAACGCCTACATCAACAAGAACCGCAACATCAAGGCCGGCGGTGGAGGAGACAAGAAGAAGGCCGCCAAGCCGATGTTCAAGAATCGCCGTGCGATCGAGAAGGTGCTGGCCGCTCTGGAAGGAGTCACCTTCTCCGACAAGGAGGACGAGCGCTCGGATGATGGCGAGGACGAGCCGTCGGAGAACGACGACGTCGACTACACCGGCATGTGCTTCATGGCACACGGCGACAATGCAAAGCGGCGACTTCGGACCTCTACCACACCGACGCATTTATGAGGTAATCAAGAAGAAGGTCCCTCTTACTCTGTTCTTGAGGATGCTTTGCTTAAACTCCATGACAACTACACTAGGGTTGTGGCCAAGAACAAGGCCTTAGATGATCAACTAAAAATTGCAAAGTCTGCTGCTTGCTTCAAATGTGAAAAACTTACTCTAGAATTGGATGAATTAAAAATGCATTTTAAGAATGTCACTATCCAACTAGAGAATGCAAAATGTAGGACTGTTCCCGAGCCTGTTGACTCTGATGGTTGGGTAGAGTGTGACCTAGTCATGGATGATTTGAATGAATTAAGGACAACTCATGCTAGTGTGCTTGCTTTGAATGAAGAACTTAGAAAAGTTAATGTTAAGCTTGTAGCAGAACTAGATGATGCTAGGAAGAATTTGTTCCTTATCACTTCTGATCTAGAGTCTGTTTGCTTGATGAACCCAAGCATGCTTTGTCCTGATCCCTCTGCACACTCATCTAAGGACCCAAATCGATCCGATTCTTGGGTCAGAGAGATCATGCTCCACCTAAGGACCCAGTCAGCTCAGATGAGAGTTGTAGCTTCCACTCACTTGACTTTACATGTCGTTATTGCACACTGTTGAAGCTTGAGAATTTGAATTTGCAAGCTAGGATTTCTGAGCTTAATGATGCTGTTCTTGATGCCTCTGTGTGTGATCGATGTCTTGAGCTTGATGGGGAGATGGGTAGGATCTACCAGGACATGAGTGATAGATTTGAGGGTAGGTTGACCCAAGCCCAAAATGCTGAGTGTCTTTTCTGTCAGGCTCTCAAGAGGGAAGTTAAGATCCTAGGTGAGAAGTGTCACAAAGCCTTGGGAAAGGGTACAACTGATAGCCAGGACTCTTCAGACTCTTTCTCTTCTTGTGGGTTTTGTCCCCAACTCCATCAGGAGTGCGAGTACCTCATGAGCACTCTTGAGAAGTTTGTTGGGGGTAAACGGAAGCTGAACTTGATACTTGACAAAAGCAAGATATCAAGGGGTAGAGGTCTAGGTTACAATTGGCTAGAGCAGATCAAGAGACACCCACCTAGAGTCCTTGGGAGAGATGAGAACGGGCAGACAATTGTTCTTAGGGAGAGTGTTCCAGAGACCACTGTTTTCAGGTCCGCAGGGATCGTTAGAGAGAGTACTACCACTCAGCCTGCCCAGCCTCAAAAGAAAGTCACTCAGAGTCCACCTAAGAAGAGTGTTTCCTCCACTATTCCTGCTCCTAGGATTGGCAAAAGAGTAGTTTGCACCTTCTGCGATAGGATTGGACACACTGAGCAGAACTACTTCCGTCGTGCTAAGGAGGCACATGAGGAACGCAGGAAACAGGCTAGGATTCAAGGCCCTCCTAAGAAACCTGCACCTAGGTTCGTTCCACCTCAGGCTAGACCGGTGGGTAGACGGCCAGACTTGAGCTCGGCCTTACATTGCTCATCCTGCTGCAGTGCAGGCGTGGCGGCGTCGTCCTCAGGATGTACCTCCTGTTGGTTACAGAGGTGAACGTCCGCGACGTGAGGTGCCAACTCCATGGTGGAGGAATGGCAAGAAGGGCAGGAAGCGCAGACAGGATGCACCTGCCTCAGCTCAACGGCAGGCGGCTCCTAATCCAGCGCCAAGACGTTTTTCTGCTAGAAGGGATGGCCTAGTCCGAGTAGAGTCTGTTCGGTATGGTCGTGTGACTCAGTATTGGGTGCCAAAAGATGCACTGGTATTTCCCAATGCTGAACCACGTTTCTTCACTCGTTGACTCAGGTGCGTCGGGTTGGGAAGGGGGACTTGTGGATAATCGATTCCGGGTGTTGTCGCCACATGACCGGAAACTCTCAGTGGTTCTCCTCCTTAGTCCGTGAGCCCCAGGGTGAGAAAATCACCTTTGGGGATGCTTCCTCAGGTCGTGTGCTCGCCCGTGGATCAATCCAGGTTAGTGACCAGGTAATCCTTAAGGATGTGGCCCTTGTCAGCAAGCTTCGTTATAACTTGCTTTCGGTTTCTCAGCTGACTGACGAGGGTTTTGAGGTTCGCTTCAAACAGAATGAAAGTTGCATTCTTGATTCTTCTGGCAGTTTGTTTGTGGGATTCACAGAATTGGGAGAGTTTTTCGTGTTGATTTCCGATCTTCAGTTGGCTCTTCTCATTGCTTGATTGCTTCAGAGTCCCGTGATACCTCCTTCTGGCATAGGAGACTGAGTCACATTGGTTTTGATCACTTGACCAGAGTTAGCAGCCATGATCTAATTTGTGGTTTGCCCAAACTCAAGATGGTCAATGACATAGTTTGTGCTCCTTGTCGGCATGGGAAGATGGTTGCCGCTGCTCACCCACCAGTCACCAAGGTGATGACTGATGTACCAGGACAATTGCTTCATATGGATACTGTTGGTCCCTCCCGTGTGCAGTCTGTGGGTGGTAAGTGTTATGTGCTCGTTGTTGTCGATGACTATTCTCGCTACTCTTGGGTCTATTTCATGGTGAACAAAGACGAAACATTTGGTCATTTTCGATCCTTGATTCGTAAGCTTTACTGAGTTCGTGAGCGCTTAGCAATCCGCTCGCATAACGACCACGTAATTCAAGAATGTGCAATTTGAAAGCTTCGCTCGATTACGTGTTGAGCATCAATTCTCTTCTCCGCACGTCGCCCAACAAAATGGCGTTGTGGAGAGAAAGAATCGTACTTTGGTAGAGATGGCTAGAACTATGCTTGATGAATATTCTACTCCTAGGTATTTCTCGTCGAGGCTTTTTTCAACTTGCTATGTTTCAAACAGGTGTTTCTGAGGTCCAAGTTGCATCGCACATCCTACGAGCTTCGATATGGGCGCAAGCCTAGTGTTTCACATTTTAGGGTGTTTGGATGCAAGTGCTTTATTCTGAAGTCTGGAAATTTGGACAAATTTGAATCTCAATCTTCAGATGGCATTTTTCTTGGATATATGACTTCTCTGTTAATTAATTACTGTGCAGGATAGTGAGAGGCGAGGGTAGTAGAGACTTGTGAGGTTACCTTTGATGAGGCTATGCCAGGGGCAAGGCCAGATATCTCAGGATCCGACTTGTCCTTTGAGCCTATCTTTATTGAGGAGGGAGTCGTTGGAGATGACGGTTCTCACTTGAGCTGACCTCGACTTGGCTCCACCGGTGGCGCCTCCGGTTTCGAAGGCTGCCCTCGGTCTCATCCCTTACCTTCGCTTCTACTCAGCTCTCACCTTGTGCTTCTAGGTTCTCACCTATAGAGTCCGATGCGCCCGGTGGCTCGATCCTACCTCTCCCGCCTTAGAGGTAGAGGCCATTTCTAGGGCTCCTCGTCACATCCGAAAAGACCATCCCCTGCATGATGATCGGTGGTTTGAGCGAGAGGATGCTAACCCGATCGAAGTCTGGACTTTCTCACCTTTGCTTATCTGCTGCTTTCGTTGCTTCCTTTGAACCGAAGGACTTCACCCATGCTCTTTCTGATCCTGATTGGGTGAATGCGATGCATGAAGATCTGGAGAACTTTGAGAGGAATAAAGTGTGGCAGCTTGTTGAACGCCCTAAAGGACATAATATAATAGGTACTAAATGGGTGTTCAAGAACAAGCAAAGTGAGGATGGGGTAGTGGTTAGAAATAAGGCTAGATTGGTTGCTCAAGGTTACACTCAGATCGATGGGATAGATTTTGATGAGACCTACGCTCCTGTGGCTAGACATGATTCCATCAGGATCTTAGCGGCATTTATGGCATCCAATGGGTTTAAGCTGTATCAAATGGATGTCCGTAGTGCCTTCCTGAATGGATATATTAAGGAGGAAGTGTATGTGAAGCAACCTCCTGGGTTTGAGGATTCAAGGTATCCTAATCATGTATATAGGCTTGATAAGGCTCTATATCGGCTAAAACAAGCACCCAGGGCCTGATATGAGAGGCTTAAGACCTACCTGGTGAGCAATGGGTTCCTAATGGGTAAGGTAGACCAGACTTTGTTTACCCGTAGGGTTGGCTCTGATTTCCTTCTGGTGCAAGTGTATGTCGATGACATTATCTTTGGTGGTTCCTCCTCTGCTCTTGTTTCTGAGTTCTCAGAGGTGATGAGTTCAGAATTTGAAATGAGCATGATGGGGGAGCTCAACTTCTTTCTCGGCTTTCAGTTCAAGCAAACACCAGAGGGAACCTTTCTTCACCAGAGCAAGTACACAAAAGACCTGCTGAGTCGGTTTGCCATGTCTGATAGCAAGCCGGTCTCTACTCCGATGGCGACCACTGTTGCCTTAGGGCCCGATGAGAATGGTGAGCCAGTCGACCAGAAGGAGTACCGTAGCATGATAGGCTCCCTGCTTTACCTCACCTCTTCTCGGTCGGACATCCAGTTCTCTGTGTGTCTTTGTGCCCGTTTTCAGGCCTCACCTAGAGTGTCTCACCTTCAGGCGGTGAAGCGGATCTTCCGCTATCTCCGTGCGACTACAGATTTTGGCCTTTGGTTCTCTGCTGCCTCTTGTCTATCTCTTAGAGCCTTCTCAGATGCAGACTTTGCTGGCTGTAGAATAGATAGGAAGAGCACTTCTGGCACCTGCCAATTCCTTGGCACTTCTCTTGTTTCTTGGTCCTCTAGGAAGCAGGCCTAGTGTTGCTTGATCCTTCTTTGAAGGCCGAGTATGTTGTCACTTGCATGTTGTAGTCAGGTTGTTTGGCTCTGCTCTACCTTGAAGGACTTTGGGTTGGTTCAAGCAAGTGTGCCACTTCTCTGTGACAACACCTCTGCCATCAACATTGCCAAAAACCCAGTGCAGCATTCTAGGACAAAGCACATTGACCTGAGATATCACTTCCTTAGAGACCATGTGGAGAAGGGTGACATAGTCCTGCAGTTTGTTGAGACCGACCGTCAGTTGGCTGATATCTTCACCAAGCCACTGGACAAGGCTAGATTTGAGGCTCTGTCGACGGTTGAGATAACGATCTCAAGTCGCTAAGGTTCTTGAAGATTGAGATAGGAGACACGCCGAACAACGACGAACCACCACGAGCAGAGATGTGGGTTTTATCCTGGTTCAGCCTCTCGGGAGATAATAGCCCTCACGCCCAAATTTCTTTCTTATATATCGGGAGTGATTACAAGAGGTGGCTCGGCGAGACGAACAAGTCTCGGCGAGATTATGGGTGTACAGAAAGTAATATGCGACAATGCAAAGACCAGGTGCTAAGATGTAGATTGGGATGCCAGGTTATCACCCGATGCCCCCTAAACGCCGTAGGGGCCTTGTTTATATAGCGCAGAGCAAACCGACCTACCGGGGGATAATCGGGCCGGGCTGACCACGAGTTCGTAACAAACTCATACATGCCAAATATATCTCGAGGCAGATAAGGCATACTCCTAGTCTTGAGGATCACAACGTCCGCTCCAATCCGGGAAACCACGTCCGGGTCTTCACGTAGCCGTACAGAACTCTTGTTCGAGACGGACTCAAACATGATTCCTTGGCCATTACGCATCTCGCCAGCAAGGAAGCTGTTCGGCAAGACGCATATAGGCCAGATAGGACCTTCCAGGGAGCTGGGCCCTGGTAGGCTGTTCGACTGGGCCGTCAGGGAGTGGGCCATGGCAATGGCCGTGATTTTATCCCCGACAGCTAGCCCCCGAGACTCAAGTGGAAGGACTCACTAGAGTGGGGTCTTCCTCTTGAGACTCTAAGTCACGAAGAGGGTATTTTTCTTGCCGCAAAGACATGCAACAGGCGACCGAACAGATTATGGTTCAACCGAACAAGACTTGTTCGGGACCGAACAAACCCGCCCGGCGCCGAGCAACTCTGTTGCGTCGAACAGGAACAACATCCGTCCGAAAGCGAGTACTCACCTTAAGTGAGATTTAATCATCTCCTTGAGGCTGAATGTCATCAAGGAGGAATTGGATTCTTGGTAGTGAAGAGCGTACCACCGCATCCGGTAAGATCGGATCTTCCGGGAGAATGAACATAGCAAGTCGCGAGACTGACTCGTGCTGCTGCATCTAGGCATTCAGATGCCTAGGAAAAGATAGGGGAACCACCTCTCGGGCTAGAGCTTGCCCGAGAAAATAGAGATTGCGCTCGAAGCGAATGTCGCGCCAGAGCGAAGGTGATGTGCCTCGAGCGTAGATCGTGTGCTAGGAGCGCATAATGCATACGAATGGAAAAGGTGACCCGATCCAGGCGTAGAGCTCGTCGAAGAAACCAGTAAAGAGATCCATCCCGAGCACGGAGCTCGTTAAAGGAACCAGAAAGTATGACCAGGCGAAGACGTACCCGGTCAAAGGCCACCCGATCCCGAGCACGGAGCTCGTCGCGGGAACTGCACGTGCGCCACAAAGCGAAGAGCTGCCCGCGCGAGGTGATCCGGCCCGAGCACGGAGCTCATCACGGGACCAGATCGCGCTCCGGCGAAGAACCGCCGGTCGCGAGGTGAATCACAACCCGATGCGCCGAGCCACAAGAGAACGTGTGAAATCAACGCTTTACCCATGACGTATTCCTTGCGGCGGTGTTAGCGTTGTCTTGGCAAGTGCGTAACCGACGCTTGAGTGCCCGTTGCGATGAGAATCGACTTACGATGCAAGGTGACTCGTTGGTGGCGCACTACCTTGACTTAGCCGAACTGTGAAGGTCGCGTCGCAAAGGCGAAAATCTTCTGTGGCGAAGTGAATCGATCCCTAGGCATGCGCGAGCAAACCCGGAAAAAGGGATGCGTACATCGGTTTTGGTGGGGAAGCACGAACCTCGCCGCGACCATCACCGAGTCGATGTTCCCGCCTCTGTATTTCCGCGGAAGACAAACAAGAAACGAGCCAAAAAGGAAAAAAGAGAGCAAGGACAGCTCTAAGAAGAGCAAAGCGAAGTTTTGAAAAACACGCTAAAGACGCACCTACCGCACAAAACATAATTATTTCCGTGCACGCCCCCAATAGCGTTAGTGTCACCTCGGCGAATCGCGAACCGACGCCAGAGTGCCCGCTATGGCGAGAATCGCTTACGGTGGGCGGGACTCAGAGGTGGTGCATTGCTCGGATTACCGTGCAAGGAAGGACGTAGCTTGGATAAAAGAGACGTCGCGGCAAGTGCAGCAGCATTGCGTGGCTAAGACCGCTAACCGTGGAAGGCGACGGGACCTTAGCCGCAGCAAAACGCGTCGAGGCGAATCTTATCCGGGCATGGACCCGTGCAGCGTTAGTGTCGCCTCGGCGGTGCGGAACCAGCGCCAGAGTGCCGCTATGATGAGAATCGACTTACGGTGGGCGTGACTCAACGATGGTGCACCGCCTTGCTAACCGAGCATGCATGTCGTCGCCAGATAAAAAGACATGCTCGACGCTGGGAGCGCCACGGAGCGAAGACCAACGAGGTTTTAAAACCAACGCTTAGGAAAGGAACTGAAAAACTGAAACGCATCGGGTTGCGAAATTCAGCTCAAGTCCCAATCGACCGAGGAGAGGCGATCCGAGGAGTCGACCGAGCGACTCAAGACCGCCGAAAGCGCTTGAATCAGAGCGAGAGTCGACCGAGCAGCTTTTCCAGAAAAAAGAGCAAAGAAAAGATAAGGACGAATGAAAACCAAGAGCAAGGCGAACAGCGCTAGAAAGTTTTAAGAAAACCGTAGAACGCTTAGCCTAACTCCGGCCCCCAGTACCGCCGAGGACTGAGTTTGCGAACTCGAACAGTGCACAAGAGAAAGAGCGACGCCCTAGCCCCTTGTGCGGACGATGCATGAAGACCTGAACTTGCGACTTCAAGCACGTGCGTAAAGAGTTAGAGCGACACCGTATCTGATCGACTCGCTCGAGAACCGCCGTTAACGTAAGTTAGGCGATTCGAAGGTAACCGAACAAGGAAAGTGCCTCGCCGCGGAGGGCTTACGAGAGCGAGCTTTGCCAAGTGGTTGTGCCGTGAGCGGTAAGTGCCTCTGCCGAGGGGCTTACGAGAGCGTGCTTAGCCGCAACGCCGGATGCCGTGTTACGCAACTCGAAGTTTAGGAACTTGTTGAAGCTAGATACGGGCAGGAAAAACCTTAAGATTGCGGAGCCAAGAGTTCGCAAGACCGGGCAGCCATCAAGTGTTACCAGAGAGTAAGGTAGTCTGAGAAGACGAGTGGTGAGAAGGGCGCAGGGGGCCGCGAACATTCACCGTTCAATGGGTTGAACTTTACATGGCAGCCCGAGAGACTTGGACGAACTAAGGCGCGAATTTGAGAAAAGCGCCGGTTAGAAGCGAAAAGACCTGCACGAGGAACTTACGGTCGGGTCGATGTTCCAAGTGTCGGTCGGCTCTCTCCGTCATCCACCGCCAGCGAACAGCCCCGGATCCGGAAGGAGTTTTGATCCATTCCCCGAGCACGGAGCTCGTCGCGGGGACCAGACGCGCCGGCGAAGAGCTGCCCGGCGAGGAGATCCAACCCGAGCACGGAGCTCGTCGCGGGACGAGACGACGCCGGCGAAGAGCTGCCCGGCGAAGAGATCCAAATTTCCGAGCACGGAGCTCGTCGCGGGGACCAGACGCCCGCCCCGGGCGAAGAGCTGCCCCGGTGGGAGGAGATCCAGCCCCCGAGCACGGAGCTCGTCGCGGGGACCAGACGCGCGCTCCGGGCGAAGAGCTGCCCGGTGCGAGGAGATCCAGTCCCCGAGCACGGAGCTGGGAACCAGATCTGGAAGGCGATCAAGATCGAAGAGATCGATCCGATCTGGCAGGGAAAGAGACATCATGCCCTTCTGAGTCGTAGTCCTCAGGGAGAATCTCCTGGTCGTTGATAGAGTTCGACATGCTCGATCTGCGTGTTCCCCACGGACGGCGCCAACTGTCGACGGTTGAGATAACGATCTCAAGTCGCTAAGGTTCTTGAAGATTGAGATAGGAGACACGCCGAACAACCACGAACCACCATGAACAGGTGACAGGGGTTTTTATCCTGGTTCAGGCCTCTCGGGGGAGATAATAGCCCTACGTCCAGCCTTTCTTATATATCAGGACTGATTACAAGAGGTGGCTTGGCGAGACGAACAAGTCTTGGCGAGATTATGGGTGTACAGAAAGTAATATGCGACAATGCAAAGACCAGGTGCTAAGATGTAGATTGGGATGCCAGGTTATCACCCGATGCCCCCTAAACGCCGTAGGGGCCTTGTTTATATAGCGCAGAGTAAACCGACCTACCGGGGGATAATTGGGCCGGGCTGACCACGAGTTCGTAACGAACTCATACATGCCAAATATATCCCGAGGCAGATAAGGCATACTCCTAGTCTTGAGGATCACGACGTCCGCTCCAATCCAGGAAACCACGTCCGGGTCTTCACGTAGCCGTACAGAACTCTTGTTCGAGACGGACTCAAACATGATTCCTTGGCCATTACGCATATCGCCAGCTAGAAAGCTGTTCGGCAAGACGCATATGGGCCAGATAGGACCTTCCAGGGAGCTGGGCCCTGGTAGGCTGTTCGACTGGGCCGTCAGGGAGTGGGCCATGGCAATGGCCGTGATTTTATCCCCGACAGGCTCTCAGGGGAGAGCTTGGGGTCGTGAGCTTCGCTAGCTTGTAGTCAGGGGGAGCTTGAGCTACTTGTACTATATGTAATATATTCTTTTCGCTTTCCCTGCATTTGCATTTGGGCTTGGTTATATTGTGTTTAGGCAGTCAGCACTCTTCACTTAGACTTCTGGCGTGCTGTGGCACGGACCTCTCATCTTGTGCTTAGGTTACTATCATGCGTAATAGGCTTCCTTCTCTCCTTTGGCTAGTTTGATCCCACACAGTCTTATAGGTCTCTGGGTAGACAGGGTCTGTGTCGTATCTCTAGTAACCGAGGTGTAGAGTTATCTTTCCTTGTAAGTCGCAGGCGGCAGATGAGAGCGAGTATGAGTTTGAGTGGTTTCTGTTCTTGCCTAATTCTTTGTGGTTAGCCCTGTTGTATTTTCTTGATTTTCCGACTCTCTATTTTCTTGTTGATCGTCCTGCACATCATTTTTGGGCAAATTGTTGACTCACTTGTTGAGGGGGAGTTTCGGAAAATTTTGCATTAGCATATAGACTTATTTTATTTTGGAGCTTTGTCTATTATGCTTTTGAATTCAGGCTTTGCAAGATGCCGAGACTATTCACTTTTCAGCTTGTGCTAGCTTGTTCAATTGGTGTCTAGTCCAAAAATGACATTGCTTTTGGTTTTTCCAAACCTTTGATGTGGCATAAGATTTTCCCTTTCTGAATGTTGTTGCTCGATGAGGCGCTTGCAGTCTTCCTTCAGTCATCCTTGCAACTTGGTGAAATCTTTTGTTGGCCAAATCTTGCTCTTGTAAATTGAAAAACCAAAAATATGCAATTTCAAGTTTTGGAGAGTTTTCACCGGTTATCCTTTACGAGATGGCTTGCCATTGCACACAAGAGGCATGAACTTGGAAGGGAATCGGATAGTCAAGACGTGTGATTCCTTCAGTGTAATGCTGGGCACCGTCGGCCATTGGTACGAGGCTAGAGGCTCTCCCGCCTAAATTCAATCAAAAAATGTTTGCAAGAAAAATAAAAAAAAGAGAGAAAAATACTAGTTAGTTGAGCTGTCGATTTGAAGCTACCTTGCTTTCAACTGGTTGCATGTGGTGTTCTATCGAAGCCGTCTTGATGCCTTGTTCGGCTGCGGCATTTAGATTGTGATTTTCTAGCCACGTCTTCTAATATGAAAAATCGATTTACTAGCATCTATTGAACTTGTGAGCACCGAATTAAAATTGCATTGCTTCGAGCATCCTTGCCATGTGCTTCACGTTCAAATGAATAATTTTCAAAGCTCCCTAGGACTTGCATATGCATTTATCATACCTTGTGTATGTTCCCTTAAATTTCATGATGTCTATATTGACAAAAGGGGGAGAATTGAAAAAGGCATCAACATGCATTTCGTAATAAAGGGGGAGAATTTCTTGGGAAGTTTTGACTTTCACGACATGGAGATTTTGAACACATGTGTTCCTATCTTTTGATCCAAGCGTGATTCGGCATTTCCAACATGCCTTGTTCGACAAATCCAAAAACTTCAAAATATTTTTCGAGGGTTTGTCAATATATTCATCAAGGGGGAGTGTCGAGACCCATGTGGAGGGTACCCTGGTTTGATGATGAAGATATGTGACAAGATGGAATTTGAAGTGTTTTGAAGAATGTTTTAATGGTGAATTTGTGAAAATTGCCGTGGAATTGGGACCGGACCATTGTGCTGAGTTTGGGCTAGGTAATAGTTTTGAACGGATGTGGTCCGGTGAAATTTGTTAAGCTGACACGTGGTGTGTTAGGGCTTGCTAATTGTGGTGTCATGGATGGATTATAATGTTGGTACTTTTGTGATGGACTAACCTTGCAGGAAAGGTAAGGTGTTTTGGTTTCGTGTGTGTTCACCTCAGTGATGCAGGTGTCGGTAGTACGTGGTATCGACGCCGAGGGACAGCTTGGAGGTCAAAAGCGTCCGGAGGCGCAAGTGCACGACCGGGTTCGATGATCTGGCGGTCACATGAGGTGGTGTACTCGAGAAGCTTCGCCATGGCAAGGAGTCCGGGACAGCTGGAGGCTGGCGCGTCGGTTACTTGGTGGCGAAGTTGATCTGACCGGTGGGCCCAGGCGTGGGCTGGCGACCGAGGAAGCTACGAAGATATTTCCCGAAGGAATATGTGGAGAATATTCTCTCTCGGGAGTGTGTCTTGTAGTGTGTGAATTGTACACCACTCATCCTCAAATGAAGGGTGGAGATGGGCTCTAGGGTTTAGGGCATCTGACCCTTGGGCTATATAAGGAGGGGGAGGGGTAGCCCTTCCCCTCATCCCCATAGAACTGAAAATTTCAGAAATAGAGAGGGTGAGTTGGATGTGTAAGGGTGGCACTTAGAGTGCTTGTGGCCATAAGGAGTGTGGCTTGTAATCCCCCAACTTCTATGCAATGAAATCCTTCTTCTCCATGAACATCTTGTGTTGATTTGCTCCTAGTTCTTCTTAGTTTTGTTTTCCATTTTGAAGCTCTTGTTTGGAGATGAATCTTGGTGATTTCTTGCTGGTTCTTGATGATCTATGATGCCTTAAGGTTGCTAATATGATTTGCTACACTCTTTGCAACCATATGAGAGGCAAGAGATCAAGTTCTTGACTTGTTGCAAATCTGTCCCGAAACTTTCTTCCACGCAACAGTCAGTAAAATATTTTTAGAAAAATCTAAAAACATCATTTTGGGATGATTCCAAATGGAAAAGATGCGTGACTCATATACCCATCTGTGGTAAAAATTTCAAATCCACTGGTTTCTCCGTTTGGGATCTATGAGATGAAAATCGAGCTCCAAACTTTCTGCTCGAAGTTCTTGACAGCTCATGGTGCTTGATTTTTTATGGATTTTATGTAAGGAGTTTTGAGGAGATTTTTGGTGGAGTGCTTCACGACTCATTGACTCATAGGGAGAAAAATTCCCATGATTTTTAGAGCACCTGAAAGCCACCAACCTCCTGCTCCATGTAGAAACAAACTCTGGAGAATCTGTTTTTGCTTTCCAGAAAGCTGCTTGTGATCTTTGAATTTTCATATTTGTTCTACATATAATTTTGAGGAGATTTTCGGCTGAGTTGCTCATGGCTCATTATTCAATAGGGATAAAAATTCCCAAAAATTGAAGAGCACCAGAAAGCCACCATCCATCTCCTCCAAGTGAGAACAAATCTGCTTTTGCTTTTCTGAAAGCCACTTTGGTCATTTGGCTTGATCTCCTTTCCTAAAGCAAGCTTTGAATTGATTCCTCGTTTTTGAACACTTGACAACCAGGATTGTGATTTCAAAATCCAAATATTTTATGGCTCTCATGCATCCAAATAAAGGGTACACATAGTTGTCAAGTTGATCGGGTTTTTGGTGGAAACGTCGAAAAATTTTGTGGCGTCTATTCACCCCCCTCTAGCCGCCTTGCTCGGGTCTTCAGATACAACCAGCAAAAGCAATAAGAGCATCACCTTGTTCGGAACTACCATCAGATGCAACAGAAGCCTTACCATCCTCCTCGGATTTAGCCTTAGGCCGAAACGTACGTTCCTCTTTTCTTTGTTCGGCAGTTTCCAACAATCTTCAATAAAGTGATTAGTTTTCTTACAATACCTGCAGAACCTTTCTTTGCCTCTCGACTTTGAACGGCCCCTGTCGTTCTGGCTTCTCCCTCTGTTGCCATTGTTATTGTTTGGTTTCTTCTGCTCGGTCCTGCCACGTACCGACAACGCTTCTCTGTTGGCGGCCGATTCTTCCGAGGATACCAACAATCTCATCTTTTAATTTCCTTCTGTTGAAGAGCCTCATATACTTCATCCACGGTTAGTTCATCACGGCTATATAAAAGGGTATCTCAAAAATTTGCATAGGAACTAGGCAGCGAGCACAAAAGAAGCAAACGTAAATCTTCATCGTCATAAGTTACCTCCTTAGATTTCAAATCAGAGACGATCTCTTTGAAGACAGATAAATGACTCATGATAGAACCACCTTCTTGCAACTTGTGCGTGAACAACTTCATCTTCATGTGCATCTTGCTGGTGAGATCCTTTGACATGCAGATCGCTTTCAACCTCAGCCACAAGGCAGCAACAGTTTTCTCCTACAACACCTCTGTCGGGGATAAAATTATAGCCCACTGCTATGGCCCACTCCCTGACGGCCTATCCGAACAGCCTCCTAGGGCCTGGTTCCCTAGAGGGTTCTATTAGGCCCATGTGCGTCCTACCGAACAGCTTCCTGGTTGGCACGATGCGTGGCGGCCTAGACTACCTGTTCGAGTCCGACTCGAACAGAGTTCTGCACGGCTACGTGAAGACCCAGACGTAGGTTTCCCGGATTGGAGCAGACGTCGTGATCCCTAAGAATTAGAATTGTACCTTATCTACCTCGGGATATATTTGGCATGGTACGAGTCCGTTACAGGCACGGACAGCCCGGCCCGATTATCCCCTGGTAGGTCGGTTGTTCCACACTATATAAACCAAGCCCCTACGGCGTGTAGAGGGCCGAACCTGGAGTACTACTCCTTGTACACCCATAATCTCGCCGAGACCTATTCGTCTCGTCGAGTTCCTCCTTGTAATCCCTTTTTCATATACGAAAGCACTAGACGTAGGGTTGTTATCTCCCCGGAGAGGCCTGAACCAGGATAAAAAACCCTGTGCTTGTTCCTTGTTCGTTGATTGTTGTTCGCCTTGCTCGGCAGCGTCTTCTTTCTCCCCTTCTCAGGAATCTTAGTTGACTTGGGACCAATATCCCAACCGTCGACAGTTGGCGCCGTCCGTGGGGACAAGCGTAGAACAAGCCTGTTCGAACATGTCGAACTCACTCAGCGACCAAGAGATTCTTCCTGAGGGCTACGACTCAGAAGGGCAGGATGTCACATCCCCTGTCAGATCGGATCGATCTCTTCGATCTCGATCACCTCCCAGATCAGGGACGGAACTCTCTGGCTACGTCCCGGAGATGGTTTTAAATCACGCTCCCGTCATAGACGATGATTACGGAACCGACGATCTTTACGCTGGTTTAGATCTCTCGGATTCCAAGGCCATGTCGATCGATTCTTCCTGTGGCAACACAGTAATGACACCGTCTGGCATGCTATCACGCGGCCATCGCCGCGTCAACATGGCCGGCACTGAAACTTCAGAGGATCGTGCGCGAGCTGCGGTGGCCGACGAGACTGAGCAGGTCAATTCTGCTCGGCGACAGGATGGGGCCGAGCAGGCTGCACGCGAACAATAAGTTGTCCACCGCAGCCTGGACGCTTCGATCAATCAGACCTTGGCGCAGATTCGTGATCGACGCAAGCGCCAGCGACGTGATCCTCCTCGCGTATCTCCGCCAAGTCCCCCGGCAGACGTTCTGCCTGCCCGGGGCGACTTCCCACGTAGCCAGACTCCAGTCGGGTAAAACGCGGATGCCTCGGGGATTCCAGAACCCCTTGAACAGAGTCGGGAACGACTTCAGGCCATGGCTACGGTGATCAGATCGACCAACCAGGCCAACCTCGCCCTCATGGGCGATGCTGTTGCTTCTCACCTAGAGCGATTGGCTGACGGCCTTAAGCTCATCGGCGAAGTTAACGTCTCCGGGCAACGCAGTCAGCCTGCCCGGAAAGGCTCGGACAGCGAGAGCTCCGGACAGTCGCGTGACCCACGTCACCGTCAACGGGCGACTCGCGGCGGGCAAGGTTCCCGTGGTCAACAACGCTCGCGAAGTCCGCGTGGTCGCCACGACCACAGGGGCAAGCGCGTGCGCAGCGACCACGGACGATCCCCTCGGGACGAACATATTGTTGCGACCACGAGGAAGGAGCGCGGAGGAATGTCTCGGAGGGAATTCCACCAGGCAGAATCTTCCCGTTCAACTAGAACCCCTCCGCGCAACAGGCCTAATGTCTTTTCAAGACTAGGGTCTGCGGGAGAAGGTGGTCGGGCTTACAGCTTGGGCTGCAAGGCATTCTCTGGCGAGCTCCGTGCTGTCAGGTGGCCTTCCAAGTTCAAACCTGGTCACATGGAGAGGTACAACGGGACCCAAAATCCGAAAGAGTTCCTTTCCATATACGCTACCACCATCATGGCAGTCGGGGGGTGATGAGCTAGTCATGGCAAATTACCTACCAACTGTCCTTGAGGGTGCTGCTCGGACGTGGCTGTTCAATCAGTAAGAGGGTTCCATCCGCTCTTAGAACCAACTTTGTGACGCTCTGATCGCCAATTTCCAGAGCTGTTACGTGCATTTGGGCAAAGAAGATGACCTGCACCAGATGATCCAGATGACCGGGGAAACCCTCCACAACTTCATAAAGCGTGTCATTAAGATTCGCAATACGATCCCGAACATCTCGGACGAGTCAGTTGTCCGCGCCTTTAAAAACGGTGTCCGCGACGAGCGGCTCACCCAGGATTTCGAGATCAATGAGACTTGGACCGCCAATGATTTTTTCAAGGCGGCTGATCGCTATGCCAACGCGGCAGAGCGTGTTCAGTACAAAAAGGTGTTCGACAAGGGCGAGCTTCCCGCCCAGCTTGGTGTAGATGAGAAGAAGAATAACACCAATCCTGGTGACAAGAAGTCCCAGAAGAAAAAGAACAATAAAGGCGCGCCGAACAATACTGTTGCGGGTATTGATCGCGCACCTCCTCCCAAGAGCGGGCAGAAGAAGCCCGCCAATAACTATAAGGGCAAGAAGCCTGCCCAGATAGGCGATCAAGGCAAGAAAGGTCAGAGTGACCGATATAGCCAGTTCCACCAGGGCTACGGCCACGATACTCGCCATTGCAGGACCTGGGCTGCAAAGCTCGAGGATTTCTACAACAGCAAAGGTCCCGTGCCCATCATGCCCGAAAAAGGTGATGCCGGCAAGGCCAAGCGCCAAGCCGATGACGGTGATGGGGATGATGACGACAACTATCCAGAGCCCGTGAACCACACAGCCGTGATCTTCGGCGGCTCCTCGGCATATCCCTCTCGGCGCAGCCTCAAAGAAGCTGCTCGGGAGGTTCACAACATCGAGAAGGGCAAACCACAGCCAGAGCCGATGAAGTGGACCGAGGTTTTCATCTCCTTCTCTCGGGAGGATTGCCCCATTGGGATGACTAAGCCTCAGCAGCTCCCACTGGTGGTCGCCCCGACCATCAGCAATGCTAGAGTCGGGCGTGTCCTGGTCGATGGCGGGAGTGCGCTGTACTTACTTTCCGCAAAAGTTTTGGACGAGATGCAGATCCCTCGTTCCAAACTCAAAGAGGTCGCGATGCCCTTCTATGGGATTGTACCAGAGAAGTCGTCGTTGATTGGCAGATTGTTCTGCCCGTTACTTTCGGCAGCCCGAGCAACTTCCGGACAGAGTTGATCACGTTTGACGTGGTCGATTTTCCATCCGCCTACAACGCGATCCTGGGCCGGCCGTCTCTTGGAAAATTCATGGCCGTGTCCCACCATGCTTACCACTGTATAAAGCTTCCGGGCCCCAGCGGCGTGATCACGGTCAAGGGCAACTACAAGGCCGCTCTCGATTGCGATGAGCAGTCCCTTGCCCTAGTCGACCAGCTTCCCCCGCGCGAACCCGAAGCGGCGCAGACCAAGTCTGCCCGTCCCCGGGTTTCTCTCCAGCCAGGGGGAGAGACCAAGGAAGTCCCGCTGTCTCTTGACGATTCGTCCAAGACAGTTCATATGGGAGCCAATCTGGACCCCAAATAGGAAGTCGAGCTCGTTGCCTTCCTCCAAGCTAATGCAAACGTGTTTGCCTGGAAGCCGTCTGATATGCCTGGGGTCCCAAGGGAGGTTATCGAGCATAAACTGGCAGTCCGGCCGGACAAGAAGCCTGTTCGCCAGAAGCTTCGTCGCTTTTCGGACATCAAGCAGGAGATCATTAAGGATCAGCTCGGAAAGCTGCTTGCCGCTAGGTTCATCCGCGAGGTTGATCACACCGAGTGGCTGGCCAACCCTGTAATCGTGAAGAAGAAAGGCGGCAAGTGGAGGATGTGTGTCGACCACACTGACTTGAACGCGGCTTGTCCTAAGGACAATTTCCCGCTGCCTCGCATCGACCAGTTGGTCGACGCGACTGCGGATGCCCAGCTTCTGAGTTTTCTAGATGCTTACTCCGGTTATCACCAAATAAGCATCTTCCCCGAGGATGAAGAGAAAACTGCCTTCATCACCCCCTTCGGCACTTTCTGCTATACGACCATGTCTTTCGGTCTCACGCAATCTTGGTGCCACCTTCCGTAACAATGGAGAAGACTTTCCCAGAGTAGCGCGGAAGGAACCTGGAGGTTTACGTTGACGATATCGTCGTCAAGAGCAAGTATGCTTGGGATCACGTAAAAGACCTGGCCGAGACATTTCATAATCTCACCAGGCACAAAATTAAATTAAATCCAGAGAAGTGTACCTTTGGTGTTCGATCCGGCATGCTGCTCGGCTATGTGATCGGTTCACACGGAATATCTGCTAATCCTGAGAAAATCGAGGCCATTGAACACATGAAGGCTCCGACCACCGTTAAGGAGGTCCAGAGCCTCACAGGACGGATGGCTGCTCTAAGCAGGTTTATTTCCCGTCAAGGCGAACGCGGGCTGCCCTTTTTCAAGGCCCTGCACAAGCACAATGGCTTCGAATGGACAGAGGAGGCTGATACATCTTTCAAAGATCTAAAGCAATACCTATCCAATCCACCAATCTTGACCACCCCGCGATACGGCGAACAGCTTTTGTTGTATCTTGGCTGCACACCGTAAGCTGTGAGCGCGGTCTTGACGGTGGAGAGGGATGGCATCCAGCGGCCAATCTATTACGTAAGTGAGGTTCTTCATGGGTCCAAGGAGCGTTACCCTGAGGTCCAAAAGTTGCTCTACGCCTTGCTCATGTCCTCCAGGAAGCTTCGGCATTATTTCCAGGCGCACCAAGTAATGGTCCCGACCAAGTTCCCTCTGGGCGTAATTCTACGGAACAAGGAAGCTGGCGGTCGCATAACTAAGTGCGCAATGGAACTAGCAGAGTTCGACATTCAGTTTTCTGCCCGAACTGCCATTAAATCCTAGGTCCTGGCTGACTTTGTCGTTGAATGGACCTGCCCGCCCGAATCCCAGGTAGCTCCCGAGCAACCTGACGAAACCCCCTGGACCATGTTTTTCGACGGTTCGCGCATTGGAAACTCGGGGGCTGGTTTTGTTCTCATCTCCCCTCAAGGAGAGCAACTCCAGTATCCTATTCAACTACACTTTGCGGCCACTAACAACGCCGCAAAGTACGAGGCCCTCCTCGCGGGACTAAGAGCGTGCAAGTCGCTCGGCGTCTAATGGCTAACTGTGAAGGGAGATTCATAGCTGGTCATCAATCAGGTAAATAAGGAGTATCAGTGTTGTGATGACTCAATGGCGCGATATCTGGTTGAAGTGAGAAAGTTGGAGCGGCACTTTCGATTCTTCGAGGTGCTCTTCATGCCCAGGAAGGACAACTTCTTGGCCGACCAGCTGTCCAAATTTGGATCCTCACGTTAACCTGCTCCGGCAGGGGTGCTCGTCGAGCACCTTCACAAGCCCTCTATCACGTCTCCGGACGAGGCAACAGAGACAGGTGGTGCTGTCTTCGTCATCGAAAGGTGCCAAGACGGGACAACGCCATTTGTCGGTACCTTGCAGATGGGACCACCCAAACAACGGCCGAAGCGTTCCGGCTTATTAGGCGTGCTAGCCCATACAAGCTTGTGGGCGGCATCCTTTACCGTCACGGTGCTCTGGGAGTACTCTCCAAGTGAATCTCTCAGCAGGAGGGTGTGTTCCTTCTTCGACACATACGAGGGTGCTGCGCAACCACGCCTCCTTCAGACTCGCCGCAAAGCGTTTCGCATGGGTTATTACTGGCCCACAGCGCTACAAGATGCCCGGGATGTGGTAACTAAGTGCAAGGCATGCCAATTTCATGCCCGGAAGGCACATAAGCCCACCCAGGAGCTCCAAACGATCCCCCCATCATGGCCTTTCTCCACATGGGGTCTGGATCTGCTCGGCCCGTTCCCCAAAGGGTTTAAGGGCTACACGCACTTGCTCGTCGCCATCGACACCTTTACAAAGTGGATTGAGGCCGAGCCTGTGTCATCTCTTCACGCCAAAACGGCTGTGCCTTTCTTCAAAAGCAATGTGATCACGCGCTTCGGGATTCCGCACAAGCTGATCACCGATAATATCCCGCTTGAGGCGAGCTATTCCGTGAATATCGCGAATACCGGGACCAAGGTGCTTTCGCCGTGGGCACATCCACAGAGCAATGGAGCAGTCGAGCGGGCTAATGGACAACTCGTCCAGGGTATCAAACGACGGGTGTTCGCAACACTCCGGTCGCACAAAAAGGCTTGGGTGGACGAAGTTCCTTCCGTCCTCTGGGCCGTGCGCACCACAGCCAGCCGGGCAACCGGGGAAACTCCTTTCCAACTGGTCTACGGTGCTGAAGCTATCTTGCCCGCCGAAGTGGTCCTCGGCTCGCCCCGCACGAGCTCGGTCAACATGGTTGACGACGAGCAAGAGCGCTTGCTCCAACTCGATCTCCTCGAAGGCACACGCGACCGGGCACAAGTCAGAGTGGCGCACTACCAGCAAGATCTTCGCCGGCACGCTACCAAATCTGTTCGACCTAGGGCTTTGATGGTTGGTGACCTCGTTCTGCGCCGTGTCCAGAACCTGTCCGGTGCCACCAAGTTAACTCCTCGTTGGGAGGGCCCGTTCACGGTCATTTCTGCTGTTCGCCCGGGGGCTGTTCGCCTGGCCATGGAGAACGGAAAAGAGCTGACCAGCACTTGGAACATCGACCAGCTTCGTAAATTCTTTGTGTAGGTCTTTTCGGTTGTTTTCTATTTTTGAGCTTCGCGCCTTAGTTCGTCCAAGTCTTTCGGGCCGCCATGTAAAGTTCAATCCAAATAATAGTGAATGTTCACGGCCCCCTGCGGCCCCTTTTCACGTTTTGTCTTCTTAGACTATTATTTCTCTGGTAACACTTGATGGCTGCCCGGTCTTGCGAACTCTTGGCTCTGCGGTGTTTAGATTTTCCCTGCCCGCATCTAGTATCAGCAAGTTCCTAAACTCAGGGTTGCGTAACACGGCTTTCAGCCTCGCGGTTAAGTCTGCTCTCGTAAGCCCCCCGCGGCAGAAGCACTTACCGTGCTCGGTGCAACCACTCGGCAAAGCCTGCACTTGTAAGCCCCCCGCGGCAGAGGCACTTTCCTTGTTCAGTTACTTTTGAAATCGCCTAACTTACGTTTGACGAGCAGTTCATGGAATGCGTCGATCAGGGTACGGGTGTCGCTCTATATCTCTACGCACGTGCTTGAATTCGCAAACTTAGGTCTTCAAGCATCGTCTGCATCGGGCTAGGGTGTCGCTCTTACCTTGTGCACTGCTCGAGTTCGCAAACTCAGTGTTTTTCGGTACAACAGACAACGGGGGGAGTTAGGTCAAGTCCTAGCGTTTTTTCTAAAAACAAAACCCTTCTAGCGCTGTTTTGCCTTCCTCTTAGTTTCCTGTTCCTTCTTATCTTTTGCTGCTCTTTTTGCAGGAACAAGGTAAGTTTTTATTCCACTAACCAAAATTTACAGGTGCAAAAGGCCCTTTCGGGTACAACCCTACGGCTACTACTTGGAAGCAAGCTGCTCCTTCAGCTCCAAAAACTCTAGTTTGAGGCGCAGGGCTTCCCCTTGGGCTTTGAGACCTTCCTTCGCCTCAGCTCGGAGGCGGTCAGCTTCATCCTTGCTGACTGTTCTGTGCTTGGCCTGCTCCTGGGCCTCAGCACGGAGGGCTTCAACCTCCTCGGTCTTGGCCCGCAGCTGCTCGGTGAGATCCTCGATCTGACCCTTGCGCTGCTCGGTGGTCTTGAGCTTTTCAGCCAGCTCTTTGACCCTTCCCTCCGCAGTGCTCGCCCTTGTGGCCAGCGCGCGAAGCTCCTCGGCCTCCTCCTGGAGGGCCGCGGAGGATTGCCTCTCTTCAGACAGCTGGGCACGGAGTTTCTTCACCTTGGCCTTGAGTTGCCTCCGGGTTTTGGCCGAGGCGAGGGGCTCCTCCTCGGGCTCCCTTGTCCGGCGCTGCTCTTGTAAGACTCCTAGGATGGCGCCGAGCTCGATGGCAACGCCTTCTTCGAAGTCTCCCATGGTGCCCCGCAAAACCTGTAGAGAGAAGAACAAGTTTGTCATATTGAATTGTTATCAGCTAAAACGGACAAGTTTTGATTTGGAGTTTACCTCTTGAAGCTTGTGCTTCAAGTTCTGGCGAAGGCGCTCCCCAAGGCCATGCGCCGCGAAGCCCCGGCTGCTCGGAATGGGCGCAGCTCGTTCTTCTTTCAAGCGTTTTTTCCTTGCGCTGAAGCGTCACTCGGGAGCTTCGTCGTCCGTGGCGGGCACGACGACCGACGCCACAGCGATAGCCTACTCGTCGGCTGAGACGGAGCTGGGCGTCTGCAAGCCCAGCACTACTTCCTCCGCCCGAGCTTCCTCGGCAATTGCCGGCGTCGCTCCTGTCGGCAGCGTCGGTGGTGACCCGGACGGGGACTCGTGCCTCGCCGCCAGAATCTCCTTCGCCGGGGATGAGCTGCCTCGAGAAGAAGTGCTCGGCAGACCGCTGCGCTCGGTCCCGCCAGGCGACTAGCTGAGCCAAGTCCTTGGCTCCGCTCCTCGTGGTCTCATGCCCCGCCTCCTTGTCTTCTAGCCGCTCCACCACGGCCTTCAACGCCTCGATCTGGTCGGTGGAGTCTGGCGGGAGCACGTTCCACGCCGCCAGCTTGTCCTTGAGGGCGGCCAGCCTCATTGTCCGCGACGCACCATGCAGGTGCTCTGGCAACAGAGACTGCTCGATCGCTTCGTCCACGATGTCGGTGGTGATCTCTTCCTCGGCAGCTGGTAAAAAAAAACAAGAGCAAAATACGTTAAGACTTGAGCTGTTCGGTAGAATGTGAACGGGAACTTTCGCCATTACATACCTGCCGGGTCGGCCACGGATGGCACGATCTTCTTCTTGCCCCTGCGGAGGACCTTGCGTTTTTTGCTCGGTGGTGCCTCGGCCTCGGCTTCGCCTTGGTCGCCACCGTCCCCGCGGCCTCCGGGCGCTCGCGGTGACAAGCTCAGCTCCCTGGTGAGCTGAGCACTCTTTTTGCGCAACGCAAAGAGGGACTCCTTGCGCGCAACCTCCTCCTCGAGCCTCCTCTGCTCGGCGATCTGCTGCAACCGTTCCACATGGCCCGGGTGAGCCTGCGCATAACGCTTAAGCCATTGGGTCATGTTTCGTACCTCCTCGTCGCTTTGCTCGGTGAGGAGGGAGGAGCTTGGGCGTTCACCCCTTGGCTGTCAGCCTTGGCTGCTTCGGCACGGATCGCCGCCGCAGTGGCTTGGGAGGCGCTATGCTGCCAAGGCGAGCTCCGCGTCGGCGCAGCGGCTATCTTGGGTTTTTCGGCCACTTTGGCCTTGCCTTTCCCCGCTTCCTCCTTGCCGGGTTTTGCGACCTCATCGACGATCCCGTCGATGATCAACTGCTCCTCCTGCGTGTTTGGAAGCGGAAGTTAGCATGCAGTAACCGTGCAAGTCTCGCAACTCAAAAGGGGGCTTTTTGTGTTACCTCTGCTGAGCGGACGAGCACGTTCCTTGGGCATGTGTCGGCCACCACTCCGGTCACCTCGGTGTCCTTCCTGGCGGACTTCAGCATGGCGTCGACCTGCTCGGTCACCCATGCTTCGGTAGGTCTCACTGCCCGAACAGATGAAGTAATTAGTCCCTGTTCGGATGAACTACCAAAAGAAGGGGGAGCTTTTGAGGAACTTACCCAGGCTCTCCCTGGTGATGTCTTCCCACTCTTCTATCTTGAAGAATGGGTAGACCCTCTTCCGTAGCGGACAGATCCTGTTCGCCACGAAGTCTCGGATAATCTCTCTGCCCATGAGCCCAAGGCCCACGAGCGAGGCGATCTTCCGGGTCAGGTACCACTCCTCGCCGGACAGCTCCGGCCGAGGCATCTGTGTCCACTTCGCCGGCGCTTGTCCGGTAAAGAAGAGCTTGATGTCGTCGCTCCGCTTGGTGTAGAACCATCTCATCCACCATGCCCCCATCAAATCGAACAGTGGTGGACGGGGATACGGCGCGTCTTCAGCGGTTGCCCGGAGCTTGAGGTAGTAGCACCCCAGCCCGGAAGCGGCGGAGCTGCTCCTCGTTACGGCGTAGTAATGGAGGAACAGCCCCACCGGTGGATCTATGCCCAGATAGCCTTCGCACAGGTGTGCGAAGACGGCCATCTGGACGAACGAGTTGGGATTGAGGTTCGCAATCTCCAGCCCGTTGATGTTCAGGAGGGCTTCCACGAAATCGCTTTCGGGAGACCTCAACCCGAACATAGCAAAGAGCTCGGTTGATTTAACTTCGCCTTCCAAATGCTTCGAATCTCCTCCTCCCTGTGCAGCCTCCACTCTTGGCATCAACGTATCCGTCCGCCTCCAAGGCCTTCATGTCCTCCTCGGTCATGCTGGTGCCCGCGAATTTGGCCATTGTGGTCCCCAGGTTCGTCGGACGGCTTGGAGTTTGGCCAAGGTTGATTGGTGCTGGCGTGGTTGGAATAGGACTTGGGAAGGAAAGGCGTGCAAGAGCGGAGGTGGAAAACCGCGGGCAGCTTGGGCACTATTTATAGCTCCATCCCGAGCAGCTCCGCAACGGTTTTCTGCCACTTAACGGCTATGTTTTTTACTGCAACGGCTAGTAAAAACAGTCGCCCGTTTTTTGCTGCGCAGCAAAAGTTATCGTTGGTATCTGCCAACGGCTACTTTTTCCAGTTCCTGCGTCGAAGGCTGAATGCTCTGCTCGGATAGATGTTTGTCCCTGTTCGACGCGATAGAGTTGCTCGGCATTTCACAGGTTTGCTCGGTACCGGACAAGGCTTGTTCGGTAGGGCTACAACCTGTTCGGTTGTTTGTTGCTCGTCTCTATAGCAGCAAAATTACCCTCTCTGAGACTTGGAGTCTCAAGAGGAAGACCCCACTCTTGTGAGAACTTCCACTTGAGTCTCGGGGGCTAGCTGTCGGGGATAAAATTATGGCCCACTGCTGTGGCCCACTCCCTGACGGCCTACCCGAATAGCCTCCTAGGGCCTGGTTCCCTAGAGGGTTCTATTAGGCCCATGTACGTCCTGCCGAACAGCTTCCTGGTTGGCACGGTGCGTGGCGGCCTAGACTACCTGTTCGAGTCCGACTCGAACAGAGTTCTGCACGGCTACGTGAAGACCCGGACATAGGTTTTCCGGATTGGAGCAGACGTCGTGATCCCCAAGAATTAGAATTGTACCTTATCTACCTCGGGATATATTTGGCATGGTACGAGTCCGTTACAGGCACGGACAGCCCGGCCCGATTATCCCCTGGTAGGTCGGTTGTTCCACACTATATAAACCAAGCCCCTACGGCGTGTAGAGGGCCGAACCTGGAGTACTACTCCTTGTACACCCATAATTGTTATCTCCCCGGAGAGGCCTGAACCAGGATAAAAAAACCCTGTGCTTGTTCCTTGTTCGTTGATTGTTGTTCGCCTTGCTCGGCAGCGTCTTCTTTCTCCCCTTCTCAAGAATCTTAGTTGACTTGGGACCAATATCCCAACAGTCGACAACCTCCTGTAGAATATTATTCAAAAGATGAAGATGAATTTGTGATAAAGCTTTACGGTCCTTTTTTTTCTCATCATCGGTCCAAGCCATCAACTCCTTCTTGCCGAAACTCTCTAGCGCAATCCAGATCGGTATGCGCCAGCACTGCCCGCATCTTCACTTGCCAGAGAGAGAACCTTGTATCTAGATCCAGCAATACTTCAACGATGTCATGTCGACATAAACTATAGACTGAAATGGGTAATAGGAACGTGGCTCTAATACCACTTGTTAGCAATCGACACGCAACAAGAAACGAAGTAGATCAAACACAAACAGATCGGAAGACATGATTTAACGTGGAAAAACCCCTCCAATGAGAAGGGAAAAAGCCATGGGCGCCAGCCGGCGAAACTTCACTATTATGGGAGTGTTTACAAAACACCGGGGAGAAACAATATGTGGGATCACCTCCCTCGGTGGCTTATAAGATGTATTTATAGTGGTAGAGACCTAGGTCAACAATAGTAACGATCCAGACATGGAGGCTTCGCCTCACACCCCCACACCCCCTTGAGACAATAGAAGTTAGCCTTTCTCAGAATTTGGATCATAACTCAACAAACTCCACCTTAGACAAATTCTATCTTGTAGCATGAACGATGCAAACTTATTCCTGAACAACAAAGAAACAAACCATGCAAGCACCAAATGTACCACATTGGCTAAATAAAGAATACCAAACTTAGCTAAAGGAACTGGCTTTGTCATTATATCAGCAGGATTATCATGAGTACTAATCTTACATACCTTCATGTTACCTTGAGAAATAACATCATGAACATAATTATACTTGATATAATGTGCTTTGTTCTCTCATGAAACATTTAATCCTTTGTAAGATATATATCACTTTGACTGTCACATAATAGATTGATGCAAGATGTATCTCCACAAAGCTCGGGTACAAACCTTTCAACCAAGTAGCTTTTTCTGAATTTGGATCATAACTAACTCAACAAAATGTATAAATGGGAACAAACGTCCGTCCTGTGGTCACTAAAAATAACCAGCTAACTTTTTTTTTTAGTAAATTACATTTTTGCCCATTGAAGTTGGACAGAAATCTCACATAGCCCCTTAAACTTTATTTTGTGTCAAGCGCCTCCTAGAAATTGTTTTCGGGTGCCACACATGCTAATTTGTTCAGCACCCAAAGCCAACTTCCGAGGGTTGTGGTGCAACAAAATCCAACTTCCTGAGGCTTTGTGGCAAACAGAAACAACTTTCAGGGGCCACGTGACACAAAACAGAGTTTAGGGCGCAAGTGAGATTTTTGTCCAACTTCCAAGGACAAAAGTGCAATTTACTCTCTTTTTTTTCCTTAGGGGACGCCCGAATCAATGTAGCGATATTTACTAGGCCGCCAGAGTGCATACCGGGGCCATGGTGCCGGCCCAAGCACAATTCGGCGCCATCTTATCTCGCTTCGCACCTCACCCGCCGCCACCATTCACACTGCTGGCCTGCTGGGTAGGCGGATCTCCTTCTCGCTGCGCACCCCGCCCCGCCGCCGTTGCCCTCCCAACGCCGTCCGCTCGTTTATCTGATCTGCCGCAGCCTCACCTTCGTCGTCCTGCCTGTTTTGCTTTGCTTGATCGAAAGGTAATCCCTTCTCCTCTTCTCCGGCTTGCCGTCTATTATATCCATGTGGTGTGATGCCGTCGCATGCATCTTTATCTTTAGATTGGAAATAAGGAAATCGAATTCGAGTATTCGACCTCTGCTGCTGCTCCTAGACCTAGATTTTGGGATTTTGGGTTGGAAGGATAGAAGGAAGGGAAGGGAAGTCGATCGACTTGGTGCTTGTAGGTTGTTGTACTCTACCTTGGGCTAGCTAGTTATAGCTTGCCTTCATGTGTTGGAATCTAAGCTGGTCTAATGAATCCCATTATTTCAGAACATCCGAGGAGTGCACGTGTCAGTCAGTACTCGACGATGAGGCGGCGGTTTCTCAACGTCGTTCTGCGCAACAGGCTTCATACTTCCAAATCGCTGCACCGTATCGACCTGCAGCGCCAGAGCTTCTTCTTTGACTCACCAGCAGCAACCACAAGTAATCCAGCAGACGCCAAGAAACCAGTCTCGGGGTCGGGGTTATGCCAATTCAAGGCTAACGGCGCCATCCGCCTTCCCGCCCCGGCAATCACCTTCGCAGTATCACATCCGTCTGTGCGCACCCTGAATCTTTTTCCCATGACAGAGAATAAATTAGTCTATTCGGACAGGCCTTGAGACCCTCTATGTCATGGAGAGGCGCTCCATCTCTCCATGCAGCCAGTTTGAGGCATTCGTCCAGGAAAGGTCCGCCACGGATGTCTGGCATTGCAAGCTTCTCCCTCTACCACCCTGTTTAGACGAAAGCAATCCAAAGGAGAAGGAGATCAAATCCTACGCCGTGGTTGGCGGTGGCTCACACATCAGCTTTTCTTATGAGGGTTTTGGCACCTACTGCTTCGACACACTGAGGAACACATGGAGCCATGTCGGCGAGTGGATGCTGCCTTTCCATGGCAAGGCTGAGTATGTTCCCGAGCTCAAGCTGTGGTTTGGCTTATCTGCCAAAGACCATATCTTGTGTGCTGCGGACCTCTCCAGCATGGACTCTCCAGGCCGAAGCTAATTGACACATGGAAGGAATTTGAGCCCCATGAGGGGCCGCAGAAATTGGAGCGTTCGGAGTTGGTCTACTTGGGTTCTGGGAGGTTCTGCATTGCAAGGTCCTGGGAAAAATCCGAGTATGATGAGATCAACGATGACATTGATTTTTCCTGCATGCAGTATGACAGTTTCTCTGTTTTGACTGGGTTGGAGGTGGTACTGTGTGGCCCTGTGGACCAGCACAATGACTATGGCAGCGGCGTTGGCAGTGGCAATGGCAATGGTAGTGTCAATGGCATTGTCAGTGGCAATGGTATTATCAGTGGCAGTGGCAACGATGTTGACAACGGCAATGGTAGAGTTAGTGGCATTGCCCATGGCAATGATAGTGTCAGCGGCATTGTCAATGGCAATGGTAGTGTCAGTAACAATGGCAGCGGCAATGGTATTGTCAGCGACAATGATACTTCAAGTGGCAACGTCAATGAGAAATGGCTGCAAATGATCAAGCACAAGTCAAAACGCTATACATATAATGGGGATGGGGATGTTGACCACATCTTTTGAGTAATCCTGGGGGTTTGCGTTCATGACTACCTGTACTTGTTATTGTTTTTTTTTTTTTTGAAAAGGTACTTGTTATTGTAATAATAGAACTGATTTGTTGGTGTGTATTATGATTTTGGGGCTTTGCTCTGAAATCATACCTTTTGTATGGTCATAACTTAAAGGCCTCGGTGAGGTTTCACGGTCATAACTTAAAAGGCTTTGATGGGGATTTGTAGTGTTGGCTGGACAGTTGTACCCATCAAAGATCGAAGACCGTACGTTTGCTTTGGTACTACGGTCTGTTGCTTTTTTTTTTTTAGACGAACAACAACTTTGCATTAATCAGAAGGTGAAATGTTCATTACATCAACAGCAATTAAGCTATCGCCCTGCCATTTAAGCGAGCAACACTTTGCCATACAGCGATATAGGAATTCAGGAACCTGATTTCTCCAGGACCCTCCGCCTGACGAACTTTGGCACCATGCAGCCAAGCAATGAGCCAGCATATTCCAGTATCTAGGGAGTAGGGACGGACACCACCTGCCAACTTGGATTAGCAGCCAATCTCCTGCGAATTTCTTCAATCCTCCAGACGCTCTGAGTCCTGTTCGCTTGGTTCCCATTTATCTCATCGACTAACCCCTTGCAGTCACTCTCCAGAACTGCTCTTCTCACCCCCATCTCATCAGCTACCTTCAAACCGATTCTCAATGCTTCCGTCTCAGCTTCTCTTGGGCTTAGCTTCTCTTGTACTTTACTTATTAGCTCCACCGCATGGATAAGCCCTTTATGGTCCCTAACCACTGCCTCTGTGGCCACCTGATCTGAATTACTTCTGACAGCTGCATCGACATTGACCAGAAAAAACTCCTTTTCTTCCTACATTACCTGCTCTCCCCCACTCCCCCAGTCTTCAATATTAGCTCTGATTCTAGCTAAAACGCCCTCTATAGAAGTGTTAATGTCACTGAAAACTCTCTCATTTCTTCTTCTCCACAACTCCTCGAAGGCAGCACCAAGTTTTACCAACTCATCTAGTCTCCACTTCGTTATTCCATCTAAGAGCCAGTTGTGAAGAGGAAGCAAATCGTTACTCTGGATCTCTGAAACAGAAGCGGGGTTCACCTTTACCTTACTAAGGACCTCCCTGGCAAGAGAGCAGTCCAAGAAGATGTGTTTGTCGGTCTCATATTCTCCACACTGCTTACATCTTGGATCGAACTGTATCTTCCTGGAAACCAGATTTTTTCCCCACCGGAAGACATTGCCTACAGATTCGCCACAATAAATGTTGCTGCCGAATTGGGATTTTCTGCTTCCAAATGGCCTTCCATCCAGTCTGAGTGACCTTAACAGACGAGGAGCCTCCCCTCTTCTTCTCCTCACTCATTCTGAACTTTTCTTGAATTACGCTCCAGTACGCTGATTTGACAGTGAAGTTTCCTGATTCTGTAAGGTCCCGAGCTGGCCAGTCCTCACAAGCTTCAGGTGGCAACCTAATCTGCAAGATATCAACCGCGTCACACTGCAAAAAGTTATCAGTGATCAGCTGCTCATTCCACCTTCTCTCATCCTGAACAATCAGCTCGGCCACTCCGGACACTTCCACACCCTCCTTACTGCTCAAAGGAGTCTTGCATCCTGTTCTAGGGATCCAGAAATCAGTCCACATATTCACACTTTTCCCATCTCCTATCCTCCAGATTAAACCTCTCTTGAGGCAATCCCAGCCCTTGCAGATGCATCTCCAAGTGAAGGAGGCCTTACTAGTCACTTTGGCTTGAAGGAAGCTCCCACCTGGGTAATATCTGGCCTTAAGAACCCTTGCACATAAAGTGTCTGGATTTGTTAGTATTCTTCCTATCCCCTTCATGTATCTGGTTCTCTCTGAATTTTAGCTTTCTAAAGGTCATTTTCTTCTTCCCCTGCTCCTCCATCTTCTCTCCCTCTTCCTGCCCTGGTTCTGTTCTCACTGCTTGTCCACCCCCATCAAACTGTGTATTACTCTCCAGCACTGACCCACCTAATTTCAATGGGGACTGAACTTCATTCTCCTCGTCACCTCCCTTCCCCTTCTCCACTGTACTCCACTCCTCGCCCGCCTCGGTTGAGCTTGCTCCTGACCCTTTTGAAACTTCCTCCCAGCTGTTCTGTCCGTTGCTTGCTGTTCTGCTTTTGCACCTTTGTCCCCTCCTCAACTGTGCTCTCAGCCATAGCCCGTATGGTTCCTCCTCCCCAGGGCTCAAATTCACTCCACAGTCTCTTCCATCATGTCCAATGATACCACACTTGAAGCAAAAGAAAGGCACATGTTCATACTTCAGAATTATCACCCCTTCTTCTTCCTTCTCCTCCTCCCACTCCTCCCAGCTGCACTCCAATTCCATATCCTTCCCCTTCTCCTTTCTTCCTCGCTGCCCCTCCTTTTCCAAGAAAATCGCCCTGCATAGGGGTTCCTTTACCTTCCACTCGATCCTTACTCTCAAGCATTCCCCCCAAGCAACACCGGCAGTATCCGCATCCACTTCTAGCACCTTGCCTAGTTGACCACCCAGCTTTCTCCCCTATTCTGCCGTCATAAGCTCAAGAGGTACTCGGAACATTTGCACCCAAAAAGGCATTACATCGAACAGGTACCGCTCAGGAGGTCTGCCCAGCACAAACGAATGCAGCAACAGAGCATGGTTGCTTATGCTCCAAGGACCTCCCCGTTGGATTCGCTTGAGCTCCTTCTCCGAGGGTAATTCGATCAAGAAAATGTTCTGTCTCAACTCCGTGATCCTCAAGCCTCTCCTCAATCCCCACCCTACCTGGAGCGCCTCCAACACCGACCGAGCCGAAAGTCTCCTGGGCGCTAGGAGCTTCCCCAAAACACTCCAAGGTGAAGGCTTTTGCAACGAATTCGCAGCACCATCAAACCTCACTGCCTGTTTCTCCCTTTCTTTGGTGAGGTCCAGGCGCCGAAGCTTTTCCAGAATCCCTGCCGTCTCTGCGTCTCCTTCTTCCGCCTTCCTCCTTGGCCCTTCATTCAGATCCGGCAACTGGACCTCCCTACCAGTTCTTCCTCCTCCACCTCGCCCCCCTGATCCGCCTCCTCTTCTCCCCCCTCCTCCTCCGCTTCTCCCGAATGGATTCATCCCTCCCCTTAGCAAGCAGCACCATGCAGCCAAACTTCCTGGACAAACCCTACCTCCCCTCCGAGGTGACCTCCTTCCCTCTCCCCGCACGGCAGAGCGCCACCGGAAACCTGGAAACCCCCTCACCAACGCAACCCTAGAGAGCCGTACATTCACCTCCGCAGTCGCACGAGCTGTCGGTCCGTACAGGCGGGGGAACCGTGTGATAAACGGTGCTCCCTCCGTCCCTTAAAGCGTGTCATCGTAGGATTTAAAATTTGTCCCTTAAAACTTGTCACTTTAGGCTCGCGGGTCCCACACCATACTGTGCGCACCGAAGCCGCGTGAGGGAAAAAAAACAGAGGCCTCGCTCGTGTGACAGGCAGCGCTCGAGTAATAAAAAAATAACAGCACAGTCTCCGCCTCTCGCGAAGCCTCTCCCGATCCCCAAATCCAATCTCTCGCGAAGCCTCTCCCGATCCCCAAATCGAAGACTCTCTCAATCCCCAAATCGCACTCCCCCGCTGTTCGCGAAGATGAGCGACGACGACAAGAAGTCAAGGCGTCGTGGCGGCGCTGCTGCCACGAAGAAGCGAAGCGATGGAGTGGTGGCGGTGCCAGAGGAACGCCACGCCACCGATGGTGCGGTCTGAATGGGAGAAGCCGATCCGGCACAAGTTCATGGCGGGGCTGAATTATACTACGACCCCCACGAGGAAGAAGACAAAGCGGCTGCAAGGCGGCCTCTCGAGATGGCAATGACGGGTCTCAAGGCCTGGCGGAGGCGGCCACGGCTCTCTGCGGCGGCGTGGAGGTGGCGGCGAAGGCTCTGCGCCCGGCGTGGAGGTGGTGCCACGGCTCTGGGCGGCGTGGAGGTGGCGGCGACAGCTCTGCGCTGGCGTGGAGGTGGCGCCGACGGCTCCTGTGGCCACTGCAAAGGTCGTCCCAGCCAATGCGAAGATGGTTTAATCTCCTAGAACCACCTTTTGCTCATCTATTTTGTGATGGTGGTTTGATATAGTTTGTGAAGATGCTAGAAGTAAGAACTGATGCTGGTGGTAGATGAACTCATGATGGTTTAGTTAGAATAGTAGATGAACTCATTATGGTTTAGTTAGTCTGTGAAATTAGGTACGATGGAAATCTGTCATGAGCTTCCTGTTAATTGAAATATGCATGTGCAAGCCAGAAGTATATTTATGTATGAGATGTGCAAGCCAAAAGTATTTTTATATATTTATATATGCAGTGGCTCTTCACAACTAGTAGTACTACTACTAGTATTCTTTGAGCCAACATTTCATATAGCAGTTTGTCGACGATTGGGAATCGGGTTCCACGAGCCGAGCTCACTTGTTGATTGTGGACAACGGACCCTTCTCCTCAAGGGCTTTGCGTTCGGCGATGGAAGATCATGCACAGACACAGAGAAGGAGACGATGATTTTTACCCTGGTTCAGGCCCCTCGTGGTGGAGGTAATAGCCCTATGTCCAGCCTTTCTTGACTATGAAGAACAAGAGTACATGGTGGTGCCAGATTGGATCTAGGGTGGTTCCCGGTGTGTTCATGAGGATGAACACCCGCTATGCTACGGTCCTCGCGCAGGAGGACGAGAGAGATCTCATGTGGGAGACGGATCCCGGGGAGAGAGATCGATCCTCAAATCGTTCTCCCCCCCCCCCCTCGAGCCCTCACGCAGGAGGGGTATTTATTCTCGGGACTACGGGTACGAAACGGAAGGAGCTATACATGGTAACTACCCCTAACTTGTAGGCTAAGTCTTCCATGCCTTGGAGATTACTTCGGGTACCGCCTTGGAGAAGAAGTCGGTGGAGAGCCGCGCCGCCAGGAGACCCTAGGAGCACCGTCGCGTCTTTGGCCGGGTTGAAGACGCAACTTCGTCTTGATCCACGGACTCTGGGCAGAGGGCCTGCCTTGCCACACACAGACCGGCAGACTCGGTCCTTGGCACCGGGCAGAGGTTGCCGGGGTGCCGATGTGGTACCCGCTGTCGGGCAGGGGTTATCCAATCCCCGACAACTAGTCCCCGAGCCTTAAGTGAGATGAATCATCTCCTTGAGGCTGAATGTCATTAAGGAGGGATTGGGTTCTTAGTAGTGAAGAGCATACTACCGCATCCGGGAAAGATCAGATCTTCCGGAAAAATGAACATAGCAAGTCGCGAGACGGACTCGTGTTGCTGCATCCAGATATGAAGATACCCAGGAAAGCATGAGCGGAAACAGGGAACCACCTACCGGGCGTAGAGCTTGCCCGGGAAAATAGAGTGCGCACTCTCGAACAAATGTTGTGCTCATGAGCGAAGGTGATTTGCCCCCAGGAGTAGATCGTGTGCTAGGAGCAGACGAAACATACCGAGGAGAAGGTGACCTAGTCTCCAAGCGTAGAGCTCATCGCGGGAACCACGAAAGTGCGACCAGGTGAAGACGTACCCGGTACAAGGTGCTCTAGTCCCCGAGCACGGAGCTCGTCGCGGGGACCAGACGGGCGCTCCGGGTGAAGAGCTGCCCTGTGCGAGGCGATCCAGTCCCCGAGCACGGAGCTCGTCGCGGGGACCAGATGTGCGCTCCGGGCGAAGAGCTGCCCGGTGCGAGGTGATCCAGTCCCCGAGCGCGGAGCTCGTCGCGGGGACCAGACGTGCACTCCGGGCGAAGAGCTGCCCGGTGCGAGGTGAATCACAACCCGATGCAGCCAGAGCCACACGAGAACGTGTGAGATCAACCCTTTACGCATGACGTATTCCTTGCGACAGTGTAAGCGACGTCTTGGCGAGTGCAGAACCGACGCTTGGAGTGCCCATTGCGATGAGAATCGGCTTACGATAGGCTTGCCCGTTGTAATGAGAATCGGCTTACGATGGGCAGGACTCCGTTGGTGGCGCACTACCACGACTTAGCTGAACTGTGAAGGTCAGTGCCGGGCAAAGGCAAGAACTCATACGCGGGTGAAGTGAATCGATCCTCGTCTGCGCGAGCGTATCGGGAGAGAGGATGCGACGCCGGTTTTGGTGGGAAAGCCTGGGACCTCGTCGCGACCATCACCGGCGCCTGATGTTCCCCGTTCCTGTATTTCCTGCAAAAGACAAACAAGAAACCAGCCAGCAAGGGGGAAAAAGAGAGCAAGTACGGGCTCTAAGAAGAGCGAAACGAATTTTGGAAAACACGTTAAAGGCAACCTACCCGCACAAGATATAGTTTTACCCGGGTACGTCCTCGCGATAGCGTTAGTGTCACCTCGGCGAATGCGGAACCGACGCCAGGAGTGCCCGTTGCGATGAGAATCGGCTTACGGTGGGCATGCCCGTTGCGATGAGAATCGGCTTACGGTGGACAGGACTCCGTTGGTGGTGCATTGCTTCGGATTACCGTGCTATGAAGGACGTAGTATGGATAAAAAAGACGTGTGCGGGCAAGTGCAACCCCGCTGTGGCTAAGATCGCGAACCATGAAAGGCGATTGGAACCTTAGCCGCAGGCAAGACGCGCGAGGAGAAATCTTATCCGAGCGTAGACCCGGGTAGCGTAGGTGTTACCTCAGCGGGTGCGGAACCGACGCCAGGAGTACCCGGTTGCGATGAGAATCGGCTTACGTTTGGGCAGAACTCCCTCGGTGGTGCACCGCGTTGGTTAACCGGAGCTGTACAGGCCGTTGCCGGATAAAAGGACATGCTCGCACGCGGGAAGCGCTACGGAAGCGAAAGGCCGGGCTAATTTGTCCCTTTATTAACCGGGCAGGGGTACAGAGACAACCCTGGGTTCATAAAGATCCAAACGCGAACCCAAACAACGAGGTTTTACGGAAAACAACGCTAAGGAAAGGAATTGAAAAACTGGAAACGTACCGGGGTCGCTGATGTTCGCGAGCTGGTACTGGACGCCAACTTGTTCTGCAGATTCCAGCTGATCCGGAAGGAGTTTCGATGTGAGGCCAGATCCGTTGGAAAGATGGTCGCGTCTGCTTTCCGTGAAGTGGTTGAACGCCCGAAACCGAGGTCGTTGGTGGCCAGGGCGCCCGTTTTAGTGCGGACTGGTCAGGGAGGTCGCGAATTTCAACGAGATCGTGAGCTCGCTGACGACCTGGGTGAGACGGTGCCCGGCTGCGGGGCACCTCCAGATCATGGTAGGAGGAGGAGGAGGCCTCACGGGGAGATCATAGGACCTCATCGTCGCCGCCGAGGCCGGCAGCGGGATTCGCCATGGACCCGGGTAAGCACCGCGGAGGTCCCATGGGATCATCAAAGATGAGAAGAAAGATCTTCCCGATCTCTGGAAGGAAGAACGCTCCATGTCTTGAGATCAACCATCACCGAGGATCATCCTTGAGAAGGAAGATCTCGAGGATGAGGTCGTTGGGTCCCCACGGACGGCGCCAGCTGTCGACGATTGGGAATCGGGTTCCACGAGCCGAGCTCACTTGTTGATTGTGGACAACGGACCCTTCTCCTCAAGGGCTTTGCGTTCGGCGATGGAAGATCATGCACAGACACAGAGAAGGAGACGATGATTTTTACCCTGGTTCAGGCCCCTCGTGGTGGAGGTAATAGCCCTACGTCCAGCCTTTCTTGACTATGAAGAACAAGAGTACATGGTGGTGCCAGATTGGATCTGGGGTGGTTCCCGGCGTGTTCATGAGGATGAACACCCGCTATGCTACGGTCCTCGCGCAGGAGGACGAGAGAGATCTCATGTGGGAGACGGATCCCGGGGAGAGAGATCGATCCTCGAATCGTTCTCCCCCCCCCCCCCCCCCGAGCCCTCACGCAGGAGGCGTATTTATACTCGGGACTACAGTGCAAGCGGAAGGAGCTATACATGGTAACTACCCCTAACTTGTAGGCTAAGTCTTCCATGCCTTGGAGATTACTTCGGGTACCGCCTTGGAGAAGAAGTCGGTGGAGAGCCGCGCCGCCAGGAGACCCTAGGAGCACCGTCGCGTCTTTGGCCGGGTTGAAGACGCAACTTCGTCTTGATCCACGGGCTACCGGGCAGAGGCCTGCCCGGCGCGCCGCTGGTGACCGGGCAGGACTCCGGTCCTTGGCACCGGGCAGAGGTTGCCGGGGTGCCGATGTGGTACCCGCTGCCGGGCAGGGGTTATCCAATCCCCGACACAGTTCACATAGCACTAATCCAGAAATACTACCATACACAATGGTCGAATGTACTCTTCAGTTGCCCAAGGCCTCCATAACAGTCTCATATAGCTGACGATCACAATCCAGTCTTGTTGGCAAAATTCCTAGTGCTTGTAGCCTCTCCTTATTCATATGGGGGATCTTGTATCTGTTTCCTCCATTGTCTTTCATGACCTCAAGCAAGCAGCTTTGCAGTGTCAAGAACACCCTCCTAAGTTTTGCTGGGTCGTAATTTTCGTATTGTTGGCACACATTCGATATAAGCTCATCCATGTTTCTAGAGGTTTTAGTGTATGCTAATGATTGTAGGGAAGCAAAAAAACCAAGGTCTAAAGCATTCATATCTGGGGAATTGGGAGGCTGGCACATGAGGCGTATGTCAAGCCCTGTTTGGGATACGGCAAATGCAAACTGTTCATCATCTGGTGGCACATGCGATGGTGCATTGTCTTGCTGGATCCATATGGTTCTACGGTCATCTTGAGGCCACTCTCTCACTATTGCTGGCAGCACTTTAGAGATCAAAAAGGACCTTGCAGTATTTCTGTTGACCTTTATTGTCTTGGTCACTAGTGTCCCCCTTTCTCTATTATGGCTTCGTCTTTGAGCTGGTTCCTATGCATAAAATATTTGAATAGTAGCATGGAGTAAGCCAAGACATGTACTGTATGAAAAATAATTTAAACTACTCAAAGTGTACAAATTTGGTACCTTTCTTATGAAAGGCCACAAGCCTAACTTGCCATCAAAAGTACAAACATTTTCTGCATTGTACCTAGGCTTGGCAACCACCGACAAGAACATAACCTTATCTATGGAATTTTTGTTCTGCACAGTCCTATGTGGGTCATCCTCTTCAGGAAGCATGTAAAAAATCTTGTCTTTTTTTGTTGCATTGAACCATTTCTCATCGAGATGAATAATGTTATCCATTTCGATGAACTTAGGCTGGTTTGCCAAAGAATTTACATCTAACATTTTCACACACCATTGGTGCCTCTCTTTCTTGTTTTCATCCCTGAACATAGACTTGAGTGAATTGGAATGCCGACGTAGCTGCCCATCTTTGAACAACCTGTGCAGTGTGCTCTTATTCACCCCAATTTGTTGAGCCAGTGAACGAATAGTGCCTCTTAAGTGCAAAGGAACATTAGCCACTTGATCTAGCTCAACTTGAATTTTTTTCGACCACAATTCTTAGGCTTCCTAGAACCCACATCCACATCAACTCCTAATCCACGACACTCCTTAGCTCTATACCATACACGCTGCACAGTACGTAAATTTACCTGGAACATCTCGGCAACTATTTTGGTACTGTTCTTTCTTAATCTCCCTCTATTTGTTCTCTCCAGCAATGCTTCATATATGGCATGCCTCTGATTATTTGTCAAATCTCTTGATCGATTTGCAACATTTGCATGTACTACATCTTCATCATCTGAGTCGGGCAACTCTCCCTCCTCAAACTGTATTTCCACATGCTCGGCATAGACGCCATAGTCCTGCAGCTCCTCCATCATGGCTGGCAAATGATGCATCCAGTCTTGCTGTTCTTCACCTACAAGGTGAACTGATCAAAATTAGTACTGTTAATAGTCTAATCAACTTATTTAATCAACTTATTTGAGGGATCTAACCTGCATTGTGTGCTTGCCCATGACCACCATGGTTTTCATCCGGAGCAGCAAGGTTCAGATCAAACAAATGAGCTGGAGTAGCATGGTTCTAAACATCTAAGCAAAAAGGTAACTGTCGGGGATAAAATTACGGCCCATTGCCATGGCCCACTCCCTGACGGCTCAATCGGACAGCCTACCAGGGCTTAGCTCCCTGGAAGGTTCTATCAGGCCCATATGCATCCCGCCAATGCCTTCTTGGGCGGCACGGTGCGTAATGGCCTAGGATTCCTGTTTGAGTCCGACTCGAGCAAGAGTTCTACACGGCTACGTGAAGACCCAGACGTTGGTTTCCCGGATTGGATTAGGAGTCGTGATCCCCAAGACTAGGAGTTTACCTTATCTACCGTAGGTTGTATTTGGCATGTATGAGTTCGTTATGATCTCGTAGTTAGCCCGGCCCGATATTCCTTCGGTAGGTCGGTTACTCAGCACTATACATACCGAGCCCCTACGGCGTGTAGAGGGCACGAGGTCCTTGCATATTGCTTCCTTGTACATCCATATTACCCGCCGAGACCTGTTGATCTCGTCGAGTTCCACCTGTAATCCTCTTTGATATAAGAAAGGCTGGACGTAGGGCTATTATCTCTCCGAGAGGCTGAACCAGATAAAACCCCGCCTCCTCGTTTCGCTGTGGTTCGTCTTGTTCGGCATGTCTCCTATCTCACTCTTGAAGAACCTTGGTTGACTTGGGCCGATATCCCAACCGTCGACAGCTGGCGCTGTCCGTGGGGAATCGCAGATCGAGCATGTCGAACTCCTTCAGCGGTACAGAGATTCTTTCTGAAAGCTATGACTCAGAAGGACAGGATGTTACATCCCCTGTCGGGTCTGATTGATCTTATCGGTCTAGATCACTTTCAATATCTGGGACAGAGGTCTCCGCCTACATCGCGGAGATGGCCCCAGATTGTACTCCCGTCATTGACGATGATTACGGAACTGATGATCTTTACGATGGTTTAGATCTATCAGATTCCAGGGCTATGTCGGTAGATTCTACCTGTGGCGACACAGCGATGACGCCGTCTAGCATACCTTCGCACGGCCCCCGCGACGTAAACATGGCCGATGCAAGAGTCTCTGAGGATCCTGCACGGGTCACGGCGGCCGGGCGAATCGGGCAGATCGATTACGCCGACGTGAAGATGAGGCGCTACTGCGTCGCCATGAAAGCAGATGTCATTCGCCGCAGCCTCGACTCCTCTATCAATCAGACCTTGGCACGGTTCCGCGATCGATGCAAGCGACAGCGTCGCGACCCACCTCGCGTACCCGCGCCAAGTCTCCCGGCAGAAACTTCCTCTGTTCGGGTCAATTCCCCGCGTGACCGGACTCCAGTCGAGCAGAACGCGGAAGACTCAGGGATCCCTGAACCCCTTGAGCAGAGTCGTGAACGACTTCAAGCCATTGCTTCGGTGATTAGATCCACCAACCAGGCTGACCTCGCCCGTATGGGCGATGCTGTTGCAACTCACCTAGAGCGGATGGCCGAGGGCCTAAAATCCATGGGTGAGGTCCACACTTCCTCCGGACAACAGAGCTACTGTCCGGAGATTCGGCGATGGCGGTCCGACGATCGCGTGACCTCGCCACCGCCGGCGATCACGTCCCACGAGCAAGCTACCGTGGTCGCTGCCGCCGCTAAGTCCCCGTAGTCATCGCGACCACAGGGGCAAGCGTGCGCATGATGATCACGGACGGACCCCTCGCTAGGAGCGCGTCGTCGCAACCACGAGGAAGGAACGTGGCGGGTTGTCCCGGAGAGAGTACCTCCAGGCAGAGTCTTCCCGTTCAGAAAGAGTTCCTCCGCGCAACAGGACCAACGTCTTCTCGAGACTAGGTTCTGCCGGGGAAGGTGGCCGGTCGTATGCCGTGGGCTGTAGGGCTTTCTCTGACGAGCTTCGTGCTGTCCGGTGGCCCTCGAAGTTCAAACCTGGTCATATGGAGAGGTACAATGGGACCCAAAACCTAGAGGAATTCCTTTCCATCTACGCTACAGCCATCATGGCGGCCGGGGGTGACGAGCTAGTTATGGCAAATTACCTCCCGACTGTCCTTGAGGGAGCTGCTCGGACGTGGCTGTTTAATCAGCAAGAGGGTTCCATTAGCTCTTGGAACCAGCTTTGTGAGGCTCTGATCGCTAATTTCCAGAGCTGTTACGTGCGTCTGGGCAAGGAGGATGATCTGCACCAGATGATACAGATGAACGGGGAGACCCTCCGCAACTTCGTGAAGCGTTTCATTAAGATTCGCAACACGATCCCGAACATCTCGGACGAATCTGTCGTCCGCGCCTTCAAAAACGGAGTCCGCGACGAGCGGCTCACCCAGGATCTCGAGATCAACGAGACCGGACCGCCAACGACTGTTCATAGGCGGTGATCGCTATGCCAATGCGGCAGAGCGCGCTCAAGATAAGAAGGTTTTCGACAAGGGCGAGTGCACGCCGTGACCGTGTGGATGAAAAGAAGAAAAGAAGAATAATCCCGTGACAAGAAGTCCTGAAGAAAAAGAAGGGTGATGCGAACAACACCGCCGTCGCCGATAGATCGCACACCTCCTCCCAAGGATGGGCAGAAAAAGCCCAGCAACAACTATAAGGGCAAGAAGCCCGCCCAGGGAGGCAATCAAGGCAAGAAAGGTCCGAGTGACCGATATTGCAAGTTTCACCAGAACTACGGGCATGATACGCGCCATTGCAGGACCTGGGCGGCAAAGCTCGAGGACTTCTACAACGGCAAGGGCCCAATGCCCACCCTGCCCGAAAAAGGTGATGCCGGCAAGGACAAGCGCCAAGCCGATGGTAGTGATCGGGACGATGATGATGAATATCAGGAGCCCGTGAACCACATCGCCGTCATCTTCGGCGGCTCCTCGGCCTATACCTCTCGGCGCAGCCTCAAGGAAGCTGCTCGGGAGGTCCACAACGTTGAAAAGGCTAAGCCTCAGCCTGAATCGATGAAGTGGACCGAGGTCCCTATCTCCTTCTCTCAGGAGGATTGCCCCACTGGGATGACCAAGCCTCAGAGGCTCCCACTAGTGGTCGCCCCGACCATCAGCAACGCCAGAGTTGGCCGCGTTCTGATCGACGGCGGGAGTGCTCTGGACTTGTTTTCTGCAAAGGTCTTGGATGAGATGCAAATTCCTCGTTCAAAGCTGAAGGAAGTCGCTATGCCCTTCTACGGATCGCTCCGGAGAAGCCGTTAAGACGCTGGGTCGTCGCCCTACCTGCTACCTTCGCAACCCGAGCAACTTCCGAACGAGTTGATCACGCTTGACGTGGTCGACTTCCGTCTCACAGACAACGCTATTTTGGGACGGCCATCTCGGCAAGTTTATGGTCGTGTCCCACCACGCTTACCATTACAGAAGATACCGGGTCCCAACGGCGTGATCACGGTCAAGGGCAACTACAAAGCCGCTCGATTGTGACGAGCGCCCCTTGCCCTAGTCGACCAGCTCCCCGCCACGTGGTCCGAAGTCCGCAGACCAAGTCTCAGACGCCTTGGGTCTCCCTTCACCAGGGGGAAACCAAGGAAGTTCCACGTCCCTTGATGACACTTCCAAGATAGTTCACACAGGGGCCAATCTGACCCCAAATAGGAAAGCGAGCTCATTGCCTTCCTCCGAGCTAACGCAGATGTGTTTGCTCAGGAGCCATCCGACATGCCCGAGTCCCAAGGAGGTCATCGAGCACGATCGGTCAGTCCGCCGACAAAAAGCCCGTTTCGCCAAGTTTCAACGCTTTTGATTTCAAGCGGGGATCATTAAAGATCGACAGGCAACCGCTGCCATTGGTTCATCCATGAGGTTGATCACACCGAGTGGCCGCCAACCCCGCTATTGTAAAGAAGAAAGGCGGCAAGTGGAGGATGTGTGTCGACCACACGTATTTGAACGCCGCTTGTCCTAAAGACAATTTCCCGCCTCAGATAGACCACCGGTCGATGCGATCATGATGCCCAACTCTTGAGTTTTTGGATGCTTACTCCGGTATCACCAAATAAGCATCTCCCGAGGATGAAGAGAAGATCGCCTTCATCACCCCCTTCAAAGACTTTCGCTATAATGACCATGTCTTTTGGTCTCACAATCTTGTCGGTGCCATGTTCCAAATATTGATGGAGAAGACGCCCTGAGCAATATGAAGAAACCTAGAGGTCTATGTCGATGACATAGTTGTAAAGAGCAAGTTTGCTCCAGATCATGTAAAAGACCTGGCCGAGACTTTTCGTAATCTCACCAGGCATCGAATAAAGCTAAATCCAGAGAAGTGTACCTTTGGTGTTCGATCTGGAATGTTGCTCGGTTATATAATAGGTTCGCAAGGAATCTCTGCCAACCCTGAGAAAATCGGAGCCATTGAAAATATGCAGGCTCCTACTACCGTAAAGGAAGTTCGAGCCTCACAGTATGGATGGTCGCTCTAAGCAGATTTATTTCCGTCAAAGGCGAACGCTGGTCGCCCTTCTTTAAGGCCTGCGCCAAGCATAATGGTTTCGAGTGGACAGAGAAGCCGACAGATCCTTTCAGACTCAAGCAATACCGTCCAACCCAATTGCCTTGACTACCCGCAAGCACGGGCGAAAGCAGCTTTGTTGTACCTAGGTTGCACGCCACAAGCGGTGAGCGGTCTTGACAAATCGAAAGGAAGGCATCCAATGACCAATCTATTTACGTGAGCGAGGTACTTCATGGATCGAAGGAGCGCACTCGAGGTCCGTGGTCGCCCACGCCTTGCTCATGTCCTCCAGAAGCTTCGCCACTATTTTCAGCGCATCAAATCTTGGTCCCAACCACGCTCCTCCGGGAGAAATTCTACGAACAAGGAATCGAGCGGACGTATAGCTAAGTGGGCAATGGAACTAGCAGAGTTCGATCTTATATTTTCTGCCCGAACTGCTATCAAATCACAAGTCCTAGCTGACTTTACCGCTGAATGGACTTGCCCGCCCAAGTCCCAGGAGGCTCCCGTGCAACCTGATAAACCCCCTTGGACCATGTTTTTTGATGGCTCGCGCACTGGAAACTCGGGGGCTGGTTTTGTTCTCATCTCCCCTCAAGGAGAACAACTCCAGTATTCTATCCAACTACACTTCGTGACGACTAACAACGCCGCGGAGTACGAGGCCCTCCTCGCGGGACTAAGAGCGTGCAAGTCGCTTGGTGCCCAACGACTGACTGTGAAGGGAGACTTGACGGCGTGTTCACCACTCAACCACTGCCGATCACACCCCTAGTCAGATTTCTATCCTGCTAGCCGATCAGCCGTGCTCGGTTCGATTGAGCGGGGCGCAAAGAAAGAGCAACACACGGGGATTACCTGTGTTCGGACTTCTTTGGTAATGCCCCATTCCTCGCCGAGCTTTTCGCTCTTCCGTTGTGGTTGAATGGAATGTGGTTACGAGAATGCTTGTGAACTGTGGCGTTCAAAGTGCACGCATTCTCCTCTCTATCTCTCCGCCTTTTATACAAGACTCGAACCGACGGAGAGAGCCGAGGGGTAGGCAAGATAAGATTTCAAGATAATCGACAAGACACGACAGAGAGACGGCAACGTGTCAGCGCTTACGCCACAGGCGCGCTCAAGTGCCGCAGTGGCCTCGACCAAGACATGCCACGCCAAGGAGAGTGCGGGTGGGCCCAACTGCCTCTCCCGACGCGGCGGCTATCTTAATCAAACCTTCTCTCGCGGTCAATTCCAGCTGCGCCAAAGGATGTACCGCCAGACTGCAGGGTCATCAGAAGCGGTAATCATCTCTTCACCGTCTATCCGCTGATGTCGCGTTAATGCGCTCGTCCTTCGCAGCAGGGGAGCCTTCGCCCGAAGACTCCTTTTCGCAACGCCTCGCCATGTGGGCCCGGCTGACGGTGGGGCCCTACACGCACCGAGGGCTCGCCCACACGCCCGCCGACGACGGGGGCCCTCGCCGGCAGATCGATGGGCTCGCCCACACGCTGGGGCTCGTCGCCTACCGACGTGTGGGGCCCTCGCTTAGTCTTCTAAGGGCTCGCCACGCCATTGACTCGATCGCCCGCCGACGCTGGGGCCCGCTGGGCGCCGAGGGGCTCGCCACACGCTGGGCTCGATCTCCCGCTCGACGTGTGGGGCCTCGTTTAGTCTTCTAAGGGCTCGCCACGACTGGGCTCGACGCTCGCCGACGCGGGGCCCGCCTGGGCGCTGAGGGGCGCCACACGCTGGGCTCGACGCTCGCCGCTGACGTGTGGGGCCCGCTTAGGCGCTAAGGGCTCGCCACGCCATTGGGCTCGGTCGCCCGCTTCGACGTGGGGCCCGCCTGGGCGCCGAGGGCTCGCCCACACGCTGAGCTCGACGCCACCGACGTGTGGGGCGCTTTGGGCGCTAAGGGGCTTGCCCACGCTGGGGGCTGTCGTCGCTTCGCCGACGTGGGGCCCTTTGGGCGCCGAGGGGCTCGCCACGCTGGGGCTCGTCGCTCGCCTTTGGGCGCTAGGGGCTCGCCACGCCTGGGCTCGTCGCCGCTGACGCGTGGGGCCCGCCTGGGCGCCGAGGGGCTCACCCACACGCCGGGCTCGACGTCATTGTCGTGTGGGGCCGACCTAGGCGCTAAGAGGCTCGCCCACGCCATTGGGCCTAGTCGCCCGCCGACGCGTGGGGCCGCCTGGGCACCGAGGGGCTCGCCCACCAGCCGGGCACAGTCGCCGCCCTAACGCGCTGGGCCCGCTGATCTTCTCAGACTCTTCACACTGGTATTTATTACACCGACAAGAGCTCCCGCCCACCGTGATACGCGAACCGTCGCACGTACACTTTTTCGCTTCTCGTGTGGCGGAGACGAATCGTGGGGCCCACCTTCGCGCGCGTCGACGCTCGATTCTCCACCGCGCACGATCTTCCTTGGGAACCACGCCGCCAAGGACAATGATGGCGCGCAGCGTGTCCGAATCCAAACCGTCGCGACCGCTGCGCTTTTGCTTATAAATACTCCCCTTGGCGCCGCGACCAATCGTTCCGCACGCTAAGTCCTCAAACTGCCTTTCACCTTCTTCGCCGCTGCCACAGAGCCTTCTTCGCCGCTGCCACCTTCTTTCTTCGCCAACTCCTCCACCGCTTTTCCATGGCGCCCAAACGCAGCAAGGGTCGCCGCGGGGACGCGCCACCACCTGTGATGCGACCATGTCCATCATAGGTATGATCAACACTACCTCAATGTGGTGGTCATCAAGATTAACTACTTCGCCAGCACGCACGTCGACAAGTCTTCGATCGACTATATCATCTTCGACCTCTTCATCTATGACAAGTTGGCGACACTTCACGGCATCCTCTACATCATCTACATCAGTTATGGTGGTATCATCAACCACATGGCATCATCGACCCGCACCATGGCTGTCGTCGTGCACGGTAAACAAGCGCATCATGCGATATTATGCGTGTCGTAAATGGCCGACGATTCGGCCTCCACCGTAGCCACCTCCCAAGCTCAAGACGATTCAAGAAAGGCGATCTCCACCACTTCGACGTCCTCTGGTCCCACAAGCCACATCGCTGCAAGGCCGGTCCAAGAAAGAGCTCAATTTGTCCATGAGTCGTTCGGCCATCTCCGCGAGAAACTTAAAACGGATGCCCCGAGCTCATACGGACTCCGTTTTGACGTTCTTGGTATGCACGGATAAGCCCTCGACAAGTTCTTTCCAATGGATCCAGTCCCATGTCCAAATTCCTTATGGATCAGCGGGAATCGTCAAAACAATATTGCGACCAGGATCTGCCGCATTCTGCCGGGCGCTGCGATGCTCCACTTTCGGCCCATGGCCCATGTACCCTAGGGGCTGCGCCCCAAACCCTAGCCGTCGCTATAAATTCAGTAGTCACGATAGTTTAGATTTGGGTTTTGCTTAGATTATTCTCGCCGTCGCGGTTTAGCGCCGTATCGGTTTTTTCAACCCCAACTTTACGTGCTTATTCGGTAATCAGTAATTTCAGATTGCATCTACCGCGTTCTTGCTCGTGTTCTCGATTCGCTTGCAGGAACTAGCCTTCGTGGTGAGGTCAACCGTGTCTTGGCGTGGTTGATAACGAACGGAGACAGTGGTGTAGCGATTGCGAGCTAGATCTGTTCCGATTGTTCTGGATCGTCAACGCCGAGTTCTCCACCAATCGTGTTTATCCATACCTGTCGGAAGATCGGGACCCCCGTCCCCATCAAGTGGTATCAGAGTCTCGGTTGCCCGTCAGGTATACTTGTATCCCTTGTTTCATCTTCCACCTAGAGTCCAGAAAATTGCCCCACAAAAAGATTTGAGTTCGTCGTCGTATCCATCGTCCAAGCCACTTTGTGCCCTTCGCGATTTCGTTTTCAGTTTTGCGTTGTTGAATTTGTGTCCATTGTGATCGTCTTGTTGCTGGTTTAGATTAAGTTCTTAACTTAGCGTCAAGTTCATCAGCTGTGTTCAGGAAATCTCGTCGAACCCGAGCAAATCAAGAACTCGTGTTGAGTCGGTTCGGATTTATTTCCAATCTGTTAGTCCCGAGCTTATATCTCCCTCATCCGAACTCCAAATTGGACAAATTCGGGTTCTAAATTATAGCTCAGAAAAAGTTATACAACTTTGTCTATTGTGAAAAGTTCCAGAAACGCCGTTTTCCTGCCCAAAATCGCGTTTGAAGTCAATCTGTCTTGTCTCGGTTTTTTCTGAGCAGTCTGTATTGCGGGGCCCATATCTCCTAGATCCATTATCCCAAATTGGTGTTCCATATATGTAAATTGATCAGCACGAAAAGATCTACAACTTTGCTATTATACGTTTTAGTGTTTGAAGCCTCTCAAAATCCGAAAACAGCATAGAAATTTTCTGCATAGTAGATCTGTTTTTCCAGCGAGAGAAAATTGAGTGTTTGAGTATATATCTTGTAATCTCTCATATGCGGCACTATTGATATTTCAAAAAAAAAGGTGAAAAAGGAAAGTGCATAAAAAGAAGCCGCACAAAGAGAAAAAAAAAGAGAAAAAAAAGGAAGGAAAAGAAAGAAATCAGAAGTGCTTGCATTCTTTGTATCCAAAGTGTTGTGTTATTTGTTTTGCTTGCTTGAGCTAGGTCTAAGGACGGGTTTAGGCCAGCAACTTTGACAAAAACTTTGTATATTTATTCAGCTTTGCTAATCTGATTTCGATAATTGCATATTCCTTGCTACTATATTTTGCCTATCCAAGCTCCACATACTTCTTATCAGTTCTGGTTTGAACTTGCAATCGTTTCGCTCACACTCGTTCGGTATCATGAACTAGCCACCGGTTGTACCTCCTGCAGCATTGGTAAGAACACTTGTAAGAGCGTGGTAAGACGCTTGAGTGCTGTGATTCCACCTTCTACCACCTAGTAGTTGATAGGGATAATACTCTTGTGTTATTTTTTATTTTCTACTAACAATGGCAGGATCATCGACCGAAAATCAAAACGATACTAAGCTTGTTCGTCACAAGGAGCTGCTAGACTTATTGAAGGATATGAAAGCCATGATCAACAATAATACACAAGAGATGAAGGCCGAGATCGACAATTTCGGTCGAAACATTAGGAATACACAAGAGAGGTTGGAAGAAAAACACTCCACCAACACTATATCTGCTTCCACCGACCAAGGTAAAAGTCTAATGTTTTTCCTTCTTATAATGGATTTGGTGCTAATGCTTATATTGATTGGGAAATAGCGGTAGATAAAATATTTTCACAATATAAAATCTGTGACAAACGAAAAATTAATGCTGCCGCTAGTGCTTTTACTCGTTGTGCATTAATTTGGTGGAATGATTTTTGTAAATATAACAAGGTGCCTCAAACTTGGAGAGATATGAAACGATATTTGAGAGATGAATTTGTTCCCGCATATTATTCTAAAAAACTACTCTATGAATTGCAATGTTTACAACAATGTGATAAATCTGTAAAGGCATATTACGAGCAATTCGAGACATTGTTGTTATGCTGTGGTTTAGAGAAACCGAAGAAGCAAAGGAAATTATATTCTTACGTGGACTTGATAAGAAAATTCAAAACGTTCTTGTCGATAAAGAATATGATTCTCTCTCTTGTTTGTTTAGCCTTGCTTGTGAGATCGAAATTAAAATTGCACAGGAAAGACAAATTTCTCTGGAAGAACGACCTCTTGTCGTGCCTCCACTCGTGACTAACATTTTGCAGGCAAGTACAAAGGGTCAAATTGAAAGTGTGGATAATCAAGAGAAAAAGAAGCATGATTTAATTGAGATTGAGAAAGAGGAGAGCGAGGAGATGCTTGCTGTTGCACCCCTGCTTCCAACGCCTACAACTAAAGATGTACCTACATCAGCTGAGGAGAAAAATAAAGGTAATGAAAAAGGTACAATACTCACTCAAAAGAAGAACGATGTTGATGTGCTGAAACTTTTCACAAATCATGATATGTTAGAGCAACAAATTGTGAAACCCATTGCTGATTTACCTTTGTCACAAGATGATTTGCTCGATGTTTCTTGTGATAAAGAAGAGTTGTGCGATAAATCTTCACTTATATCTATACCACAAGTAGTGAATAAACATGTTACATTTACTTCAGAATCAAACACTTGTGCTCAAAATAAACATGTTGTTCACATTGTTAACGAAAATGGTGAGCTGAAATTGTTGTGTTCTTTAAATGTTCTGGGTTATATTGAATTTGATGTTCTATGTGATCTAGACAATTTAGAGGAGAGGCTTTTTAATTTTCCATGGTTATCTAGAAACACTTTTTATATTGTGGGCAAATATAATGATAAAGGAAAATACATGGTAAATCGAGTGTACATTTGCTCAAATTTGAAATTTTCTTATGAGGTGCAATCATGTGATCAACTAGAGAGCTACACTATTAATAATCATGTCATGTCAAGTTCCTCTGCTATAACATCGAAAATACACGAAAAATTTCAAGAAAGGGAGGATATGAACTTTTATGAATCTGGTTCTAACAATTTGATTACAAATGATATGCTTGTTGCTTTGCCTTCCTTTAGAACTAACCTTTTGCAGATGAACGAGCATGAGTCGAGGACGACTCATAATCAAGAAAGGGAGGATGATGCGACCATGTCCATCATAGGTATGATCAACACTACCTCAATATGGTGGTCATCAAGATTAACTACTTCGCCAGCACGCACGTCGACAAGTCTTCGATCGACTATATCATCTTCGACCTCTTCCTCTATGACAAGTTGGCGACACTTCACGGCATCCTCTACATCATCTACATCAGTTATGGTGGTATCATCAACCACATGGCATCATCGACCCGCACCATGGCTGTGTCGCGGCACGGTAAACAAGCGCATCATGTCGATATTGCGTTGTCGCCGCCGACGATTCTCGCCTCCACCGTGGCCACCTCCCCAAGCTCAAGACGATTCAAGAAAGACGATTCCACCACTTCGACGTCCTCTGGTCCCACAAGCCACATCGTTGCAAGGCCGGTCCAAGAAAGAGCTCAATTTGTCCATGAGTCAGGTTCGGCCATCTCCGCGCAGTCAACTTAAAACGGATGCCCCGAGCTCATACGGACTCCGTTTTGGACGTTCTTGGTATGCACGGATAAGCCCTCGACAAGTTCTTTCCAATGGATCCAGTCCCATGTCCAAATTCCTTATGGATCAGCGGAAATCGTCAAAACAATATTGTGACCAGGATCTGCCGCATTCTGCCGGGCGCTGCGATGCTCCACTTTCGGCCCATGGCCCATGTACCCTAGGGGCTGCGCCCTAAACCCTAGCCGTCGCTATAAATTCAGTAGCCGTCGATAGTTTAGATTTGGGTTTTGCTTAGATTATTCTCGCCGTCGCGGTTTCGCCGTATCGGTTTGTCAACCCCAACTTTACGTGCTTATTCGTAATCAGTAATTTCAGATTGCATCTACCGCGTTCTTGCTCGTGTTCTCGATTCGCTTGCAGGAACTAGCCTTCGTGGTGAGGTCAATCGTGTCTTGGCGTGGTTGATAACGAACGGAGACAGTGGTGTAGCGATTGCAGGCTTAGATCTGTTCTGATTAGAAGCCGGATCGTCAACGTCGAGTTCTCCACCAATCGTGTTTATCCATACCTGTCGGAAGATCGGGACCCCCGTCCTCATCAACCTGGGCCTGCTTTGCCTTCCTCTGCTGTCGACGAGGATGTGGCGACGTGGCTCCAGGGGTTCATGCCGCTCACCTCCGTCCGGTTCCGCGCCGGCACCATAGTGCCAAGCCCCCGCGACGGGAAGATTGTGACCTTCACTTGGGCGATGCTGGCGGGGCTCGTCCCGCCGTACTCGGAGTTCTTCCTGGTGGTGCTCGCCTTCTACGAAATCCAGGCGACGCACCTTCCCCCCAACTCTATCGTGGCGCTGACCATCTTCGTCCACCTCTGCGAGATGTTCATGGGGACGATGCCGAACCTCCCGCTCTGGCGCCGGCTCTTCACGCTGCATGCGGTTGCCGCCGAGCGGGCCGCCGAAGTTACTACTTCACGCCCGCGACGCCGCCGCTTTCCTCCCGGTCACGGTCAAGTCCAACTGAAGGATCGGCACCGCCAATGGTCAGACGTGGAGGACTCCAAATGGCCGCGACGATCTTGACCTCCCGATGGTCTGCGGAATCCCTTGCCACCGGGGTCTCGCTGACGACTTCACCGAGCCGAGGAGATGATGGGGCGCATCGCTGAGCTCCGCCGCAACGGGCTCACCGGAACCCACCTTGTGGCGGATTTCTTGCGGCGCCACCTCTGCCCACTCCGCATGAGGGTCCGCCTACCGGCAAGATTACGGCGGCGGCAACGATGGAGTCCGCCTTGTCCCCGGAGGTAAATGCTCCTTCAATCTTTTGGGTTTCTTGTCTTTTCGGAATGTCTCTTCTTTTGACACCTTGTGACTTGTGGCTTCTTCTTCTCTCTTGCGCCACCGCAGGAACGTCTTGGAGAACGTGTTCGGCGATGGTCGGCGGGGATCTTGACCGCGCCCACCGGCGATATCTCTTTGCCGGAGACCATCCGCCCCCTCTGCGAGTGGGATCCACGGGAGCGCAACCAGTACTTGCGCGGGCTGCCCCCCATGGAAGTCTCTGGTCCCGCGGTCCAAGTGGCCCGGGGACCATTGCAGATTCACGAGCCGCCTCCAGCGGCCGCCAAAGCTTCATGCGGCATTGCCGCTTCTGGCGTGGCGGCCGACTCACCAAGCTCTCGGAAGCGCCGCCTCGTCCTTGCGAAGACGAGGAGGAGGAAGAGGGAGTTCTAAGAGAGCTCGCCTCTCGATCCCGAAGCCTGCCGCCTCCTCCGCCCCCTCGAGTGGGGCCTGCTGCTGTTTGCTACACCGCTCCGCCACCGGGCGAGCGCTGGCGACTTATGGAATCTGGCGCCGCTGCGCGCTTTCTTCTACTCTGCGCGACGCTCCTCACAAGCGCTTCGACGCTGCGCGCCAGCGCGCCGTTGCGCTTCGCTTCTGCTGGCGCCCGCTTCGCGCCAGTTTCTCGACGGCGCCAATCAGGACGGCACCGCCGCTTCATGATCAGCGGCTCGACGCTGCCCCCTTCAAATTTCTTCCGAAGCGCCGCTTTAGGTTGGCTTACTCAGACTCACGTACATTTCGTGATTAGGGTTAGCATCTTGCATGTTTCGCGTGCACCAACCCTGTTTCTGTTTTATCTTCATGGGATAGAGCGGATGCTGGGGCTTCAAGCTCCATCCCGCGCGACCCGCCAGCCCCCAGCTCGCCCGCGGCTCCTACGACGGAGGCGAGGCCTCTCGCCACGGAGATCGCGTCGGAGACGAGGCCGGAAGATCGCCGGTCTACATTGCCGCAGCCGACGCTAACGCCATGGGCGCCATCGCCGACGCCGAAGCGCCTTCGAGGCGCCTGCGTGCCTCGCCCACACTGGGCGGCACAGAAGCGCTTTGGCTGCCGCGTCGCGGACCGTTGGCGAAGCCGCGGCGGCGCTATAGCGGAGGTCGCTGCGAGGGAGACGGCGGCGCGAGGTGGGGCGGCGCAAGCCGCTGCCGCCTCGGCCACCAAAGCCGTCGAAGACCTTCGCGCGGAGCACTCCGAGCGTCTCCGGGTCCTCGCCGACATGTTGCGCGGCGCCTACCGCAGCTTCAGGGACGTCCTGTACCCAATGGGCGTTACCTTGTACTCTCCGCTGGAGGAGACTGCCGCGCAATATGCTGGGGCCGTGGGGCGCGCCGCCGAGGCCTTGCGCGATCTCCCGGTGGTGATGCGGGCGCGGGCGATCGAAGATGGTGGCCACGGCGCTCTCGAAGCAGCGCGGTTCGTCTTGGGTAACTGCCTTGCCCAAAACGCCTCGTTTGACCTTGACGCCGCCACTGGGGAGCCTTCGCGCCAGCTGGACCGGTTCGAGCAGTCGCGGGTCGACACCGCCGCCAACCGCGTCTCAATGATGGGCGGCGCTGCGCCGGCAGCGAGCGAGGAAGACGAAGACGAGTAGTAGATTGACTCCCTCATCTTCTTTTTATTTTTCCTGTACAAACCCTGTTAATGCAAACTTTTGCTCTTTGCCGTGAGTCTCGATCAAACTTCGCGCAAATTTTCTTATTTGCGAAAAGAACTGGGGCACCCGAACGCCAAAAGCTTTAGACAGAGCGTTCTATTGAAAGTGAGCGCTTTTTCCTTAGACATCTGGTTACTTCAACCCTTATGGCCTCTTGGCGAACCGACCTTAAACGTTACGTGGCGAGAGCTTAGCTTCCGGAAGTGGTCTAGACGCCGGTGCCGCCGTTGGCGCATTGCCCAGACCGAGCCGACACACCAGGCTAGAACCCGCCTTCCGTCCGCGTCGCCTCGCCCAGCCGCAAGCTTAAGTGTTCGCCCTTGCAACTAAGGGGCCATCAGCCTTAAGTACTTTTTCGCTACCAGCTTTCAACAGAATGCCTCCTAACAGACTTTTTGAGGCTACGCAACCGATCGCCACAAGCTTTAGACAGAACGTTCTGCTGCAAGTGAGCGCTTTTTCCTTAGGCATCTGGTTACTTCAACCCTTATGGCCTCTTGGCGAACCGACCTTAAACGTTACGTGGCGAGAACTTAGCTTCCGGAAGTGGTCTAGACGCCGGTGCCGCCGTTGGCGCATTGCCCAGACCAAGCCGACACACCAGGCTAGAACCCTCCTTCCGTCCGCGTCGCCTCGCCCAGCCGCAAGCTTAAGGGTTCGCCCTTGCAACTAAGGGGCCATCAGCCTTAAGTACTTTTTCGCTACCAGCTTTCAACAGAATGTTTTCTAACAGACTTTAAGGCGAAAAAGAACAGATGCCCACAGAGAGACAGAACTTATCTTTTTTATTGAAGATGGCTTTGTACAATGCAGCCCCCGAGGCGAGCGGGGAAGGAAGAAGACCTCGCTGCTCGGCTCCAAAGGAAGGCCCAAAAAAGAGCTCTTGGATCAGCTACCTACGGGTAGAACTTCCTCAGCTGCTCGACGTTCCAAGTGTTCGCCAATTCGCGACCATCCTCGGCGAAAGCTGGACCGAGCTCAAGCGGAGATCGAGACCACCTTGAAGGGCCTCCCACGTGGGAGACAGTTTTGTTGCGCCCAGCCTGCGCTTGGATTTTGCGCAGGACGAGGTCGCTCGCTGCCAGAGTTCTCTCACACACCCGCCTTGCTTGATAACGGCGCAACGCTTTCTTGATACTGGCGGCTGGATCGCCACTCATCTCGATCTCCTCCAGAGATTTACTTCATCTGACGCGGTCGTGGTCTCGCTTTCACCGAACGACGCCACCGTGGGGACCCAAAGGCGAGCTCGATGGGAGCACCGCTTGAGCCATACACCAGAAGAAAGGGGTCTCGCGGTGGCCTGTTGGGAGTTGTCCGCAGGCCCACAATATGGTGGGGACTTCTTCCGCCAGCGCTTGCAAGCGCTTCTCCAGACGGTCGAAAGCCCTTGTCTTGAGCCCTCTGAGTACTTCGCATTTGCCCGCCCACTTGCCCATTGCTCTTCGGATGTGCAACGGAGGCGGCTGACTTGATACCCAGCTCTTCGCACCAGATCTTGGAAATCGGCGCTCTTGAACTGCGCGCGTTTGTCGGTGATGATCTGTTAGCGGCGCCGAACCGACGAAGATGCTCTTCATAAACTTTATGGCGGCGGCGGGCGTGATCGCCGGACGGCGATGCCTCCACCCACTTGATGAACTTGTCGACGGCGATTTAACAGATCGTGTAACCTCCGGTTGCCACGGAACGGGCTCAGATGTTCGGCCCCGGACGCGAACGGCGGGAGAGCGAGAATGGTTTGCGGCGTCGGGCGGTCGATGGATCTCGCTTAGCATGAAGCGCACGCCGCATCTCCTCACCACTCGAAGGCATCCCGAGGGCGATGAGGCGATAGAAGCCGTGGCGGAAGACCTTTCAACCAACGCCTCTCCTGAATGGCTCCCGCACATGCCTCTATGGATCTCGAGAGAATTGCACTCCCGCTTCCCGAGTAGCGCGCCGGTCAGAACTCCGTTTGCGCCGGGCGTCTGGTCCCCACCTACCGGGCGTGGCGCTTGCCCTGCGCGCTATCTTCTCGGTAAGCGAGCGTCATCGTGGGATCACTCCGTCCGCGGTAGGCTAGGATCTGATCCATCCATCGACCTTCCGGGACGAGTGTGGCGACGTTAGCATTGTCGCCGACGTACTCTGCTGGCTCGCATTTCCGCCTCAACCGCCTCGGCGGCTTCTTCGCCTCCTCCCTCCAACCGGGAGCTGGCGGATTGGTGAAGTCTCCTCGAGATGTGGAAGCTGCGCCAGAAAGGTGTCGCCCCACGAGAATCGGGTCGCGACAGACGGCGCGTGAGTCTTTCTTCAAAACCCCACTGAACAGTGCCTTTGACGAGGCAATGCAGGACGGTTCGTCCGCCATATAGTTGTCGCGGCGAGGGCGTCTGCGAAGCCCAAACCTCGAATGCCGCTCCAACCTGCGCACCTCCGCCAGGTAGGCCGCCATGACGGGATCCGAGCAGGTGAAATCCTTCCTCGCCTGATTGATGACCAGGAGAGAGTCACCCTTGACTTGCAGCCGCCGAATGCCGTGGTCGGCCACCCCGAACCCGCGAGCAGCCTTCAGACTCAGCGGCGTTGTTGGTAGGCGAAACTCCAGCACCACCAGGTGCCGGATAATGTCGCCGGTGGGAGACACCAGAACGACACCTGCCCCAGCCCCCTCGAGCCGGAACGAGCCGTCGAAGAAGAGAGTCCACGGCGAGGGTGCTGACGCCAATTTTCTGCGTCCGCGAGTCCACTCGCCGATTTAACTCCGCCAGAGCTCGCCTTTGATGGCCGTTCGGGAGCGAATTTGAGGTCGACCGCCCGCTCCATGGCCCACTTGGCGTCAGACCCGTCGCCTCGCGGTTGAAGAGGATCTCCCGCAAGGGGTACTTGGTCAGTACGGTGATTTCTCGCCCCTGGAAATAGTGACGCAGCTTCCGGGACGCCGTCAGCACGGCGTAGAGCATCTTCTGGTGCTGCGAGTACCTTGTTTCGGCGTCGTGGAGGACTTTGCTGATGTAGTAAATGGGGCGCTGAACACCTTCTCTTTCCGCCACCAAAGACCGCACCGACCACTGGGGTTCGCCGACATAAAGGATCAGCGGCTCGCCTGGTCCGGGAGACCAAAGACGGCGGGAAGACAGATACATCTTGACCCGTCGAGCGCCTCCTGCGCCTCCGCCAGTCCACTCGAACTGGTTGGTCTTCTTCAGAGCTTGAGCGGTGGGAGACTTTTATCCCCGAGGCGAGCTATAAGCGGCCAGGGAGGTCAAGCACCCCACCAAGCATCTATTCAGTCGCGTCGGGGCTTCATGTTCTCGATCGCCGATCTTGTCCGGTTCGCCTCAATCCCCCTCGGGAGACGAGGAAGCCCAGCGGCTTGTCTGACGGAACGGCGAATACACATTCTCGGGGTTGAGCTTGATGCAGTACTTCCTCAAGTTGGCGAAGGTTTCTTCCAGGTCGCCGATCAATTCCTCCGCCTTCTTGGACTTCACCACCAAGTCGTCGACGTACACCTCCAGGTTCCGCCCTATTTGGGAACGATGAGCGATGTGCATGGCCCTTTGATAGGTTGGGCCTGCATTCTTCAGTCCGAACGCCATCCTTGTGTAGCAGTAGACGCCCATTGGCGTCACGAAGGCGGTCTTGTCTTCATCTTCTTCGGCCATGCTAATCTGGTGGTACCGAAATGCACGATCCGTAAAGATAGTTGCCGCACCGCATTGGAATCGACGATGAGATCAATGCGGGCAGTGGTACGGATCCCGAACGCACGCTGTTGAGGTCGGTGAAGTCCATGCACATCCTCCACCGCCTGTTGGATTTCTTAGACGAGGACGGGTTCGCGAGCCACAGGATGGGCGACGCTGCGAACGACCCCCGCCCTTAAGAGCTTGTCCACCTCCTGGCAGATAACTTCCTGGCACTCCACCGATTGCTTCCGGACCTTTTGCATGACCGGTCGCGCGCCGGGGAACGTCTCCAATTTGTGCTCAATCACCTCCCTGGGGACCTCAGCCATGTCGGACGGTTGCCATGCAAACACGTCTGCGTTAGACTGGAGGAAGGAGACGAGCGCGCCTTCCTATTTGGCGCTGAGAGAGGCGCCCACCCGAATGGTCTTCGCCCGGTCTGACTCACTCAGGGAGACCGCCTTAACCTCCGCAGACGAACCGGGGGAGGCACGGGTCTTCGCCGGAGGAGCTCCCAGAGTCGACGCCTCGGCCTTCTGGGCGCCGATTGCCCCCGCCAAAGCCAGAGCGTCCTTGTCGCAGCGGAGCGCCTCCGGGCGGTCCACTTCCAAGGCGATGGGGCCGGCTGGCCCCGGGATCTTCACCACCATGTACGCATAGTGGCAAACCGCCATGAACTTGGTCGGCGCCACCACCCGATATGGCGTTAGGAGGTCGAAGTCCGCCACCTCGAACTCAAGCATCTCGGTGCGGAAGTTGTCGAGTTTCCAACGTCACCGGAGGCCGACGCGCCCGAAGGGACGGACTCGGCCCGGCGCGATGTCAAGAACGGAGCGCCGGTCAAAGCTCCTCGCCTTTGGATCTGGAGCGCCTTGGCGACCCGGCAGACAGAGGTTGAGGAACTCCTCCATCTACCAAAGACTCCGCCCAGCTTTACATTCCGACCGTGGCGCAACCACGATCGGGAGATGTCCGGCCGGCGGATCGGTCGGTGATCGGCTTTGACCAACGCGATCGGTTGCTCCGACCACGCCACCGCTTTGTCGACCCCGCACGCCGCACGGCAGCTCACACCTCCTCATCGCACGCTTAAAGCTAGCGTGGGGCGGATAGGTGGCCGATCCGCCGTGGATGACGGCAACCTCGCGCCCGCCCGCTGGAGTCCAAGCGAAGCCGTTTCTTGCCCTTGCCGCCGCCGGACGTCTGCGCCGCTGCCGTGGACGCGCTTGTCCACCAACTTGTTGACGACATGGCACCGCCAAGTCGGGAGGCTATTCGCGGTGAATGGGCGATAAGCCCCGCGCTCCACTCGCGGGACGGCGGTCTCGCCATCGCGCAGCGACGCGGGGCCGCCGGATCACGGCGGTCGCTTCGCCGCCCTGCGGGACTGTTCTGCCGGCTTCCGCCACGCCCGCCGCGGCCTCCACCGCTGCCTCCTCCTTTCTTCGCCCGCCGCGCTGCGCCATGAGGCCGGCCGCCGTCTTCGTTGTCGTCGTCGCTTTCGGCGGCCATGACCTGCCCGGTCTCGGCCGCCTTGCGCTTCTTCTTGTCCTCGCCGCGGGATTTCGAGGTCCGGCCGCCCGCCCAGCACTGTCCCTCGCCAGGCAATGGCGGCAGCTCACCTCACTCGAGGGCGACTTGTGCGCCAAGGTGAAGAGCTCTTCCATCGTTTTGATCTTGCGGGTGGCCATCTTCTCCTTGACCCTAGGGTCTTGGGCGCCTCTCCTGAATGCCGTGACAACGGCGTCGATGGAGATGTCAGGGATGGTATTGCGGACTGACCAAGCGCCGGATGAAGTCGCAAGCAATGACTCTCCTTTTTCTTCGCTTCCACGCTGTGGAGGTCGCCCTCGACTTCGGGCTGCTCAAACGTGCCCTGGAAGTTGGTGATGAAGAGCTCCGAGAGCTCCTTCCACGACCCCATGGACTCCGGGGGTAGGTTCATGAGTCAAGAGTGGGCTCACGGTGAGGACTGCAGGAAGTAGTTCGCGGTAACCTTCCCGACCCTCGACCGGCTGCATCACCGTAGTGTAGATCCGCAAGAATTCGCTGAGGTTTGGTGGAGCCGTCATACTTCTCGATGGGGTGGGCCGAACCTCTCCGCCATCGGACGCGGCAGCCTCCTTTGAAAAGGCGCGGCAATGACTTGAGCCTCCTGCTCTCGGATGCGCACGGCCATTGTGCTCGCCGTCCGGACGGCGCCGAAGAGGCACCTCCTCCTCGACGGAGGCAGTCGCGGGAACCCTCCTGGTCCCCACGGCGGCAAGATCGGCGCGATCGCAGACCTGGTCGTAGATGGCGGTCCTCCGTGGGACCAAGATCCCGCCCACCAGACGCTCGCTGGCGAACCCGTGAGAGTCGCCTGCCTCGTTGCCTGGCCCCGCCCCTCCCGCCAGAGATCTGCGAGGAACGCGGGGCAAGAAAGAACGGAAGAGGCGGAACGCCGTTCCGCGCCCCGACATCGCACCATCGCCCTGGCGGCGCTAACGAAGCGGGCTAAATCGCCACCACGAGCCGCCGGAGTCCGGAGTCACCGACACCGTGGGTTGTCTGTTGAGGCCTCGCCGCATGGAGGTTCTGTGGCCGGAGTGCACTCCTCCAAGGCCAGCGCCGCTTAGATTGGCCGGGCGATCGCCGCCTCGGCCGATCCACCGCCATTGCCGCTGCCGCCTCGATCCATCGCGGATCGCTGATCCGCCATTCGATGAGGTCAAGAGCAAGAACCGGCTTAGCGCCCCTACCGGGCGCGCCATCGACGGCAGTGTTCACCGCTCAACCACTACGGATCACACCCTAGTCGATTTCTATCCCGCTAGCCGATCACCGTGTTTCGGTTCGATTGAGCGGTGGCGCAAAGAAAGAGCAACACACGGGATTACCTGTTCGGACTTTTTGCGGGTATGAGCCCTACTCCTGCCGATCTTTCGCTCTTCCGTTGTGGTTGAATGGAATGTGGTTATGAATGCTTGTGAACGTGCGTTCTCAGTGCATCGCATTCTCCTCTCTATCTCTCGCCTTTTATACAAGACTCGAACCGATGGAGAGAGCCGAGGGTAGGCAAGATAAGATTTCAAAGATAATCGACAAGACACGACAGAGAGACGAAAACGCCGCTGCCGCCACGCCACCAAGCGCCGCGCTCTCGCAGGCTTCAGTGGCCTCGACCAAGACAACACGCCAAGTGAGTTCACAAGGGCCCAACCTGCTTCCTCCCGACGCGCGGCCATCTTAAGCAAACCTTCTCTCGGCTCAATTCCATTCGGCTGCGCCCAGTGATGTACCGCCAGACCGCAAGGGTCATCAGAAGGTAATCATCTCTTCACCGTCTATCCGCTGCAGTGATGTCGTGACAATGCGCTCGTCTTCGCAGCAGGGGGAGCCTTTCGCCAGAAGACTCCTTTTCGCAACGCCTCGCCATGTGGGCCCCGCTGACGGTGGGGGCCCTACACGCGCCGAGGCTCGCCACACGCCCGCCGACGACGGGGCCCTCGCCACAAGATCGATGGGCTCGCCACACGCTGGGGCTCGGTCGCCCACCGACGCAAGGGGCCTCGCTTAGTCTTCTAAGGGCTCGCCCACGTCTTTGGGACTCGACGCTCGCCGACGCTGGGGCACTTTGGCGCCGAGGGCTTGCCCACACGCCGGGCCGACGCTCACCGACGTGTGGGGCCTCGCTTAGTCTTCTAAGGGCTCGCCACGAATGGGCTCGACGCTCGCCGACGCGGGGGGCCGCCTGGGCGCCGAGGGCTCACCCACACGCTGGGCCTCGACGCTTTGGACGTGGGGCCCGCTGGGCGCCAGGCTCGCCACGCCACTGGGCTCGTCGTCGCCGACGCGTGGGGCCCGCCCGGGCCCGAGGGCTCGCCACACGCCGGGCTCGACGCTCGCCGACGTGTGGGGCCGCTTCATGCGCTAAGGCTTGCCCACGACTGGGGCTCGGTCGCCCGCCGACGCTGGGCCGCTTAGGGCGCCGAGGGGCTCGCCACGCTACTGGGCCCGGTCGCGACTGGGCGTAAGTACGCGATCGGTACCCATCCGCCAAGAAGCTTGTTGGGTCCGATGCGGACGACGCGTCCCCGATCGGAGTCTTGAATAGGTCGGCGATCCCTTGGCGATCGACCGACCTCCACCCGTGGCGAGAGAGTCCTTCGACCCGTAGGGGCATGATCCGCTGCTGGTCCATGCCGGCGACGTCCACCTTCACGGTCTACGCGACTCTGGAAGTTGCGTCTAAGACGGCCATAGGCAGACAAGCCGAAGGGGACCCGCGGACCAGCTACACCTCCTTCCCTTTCCCTTCTATCTGCAGCGGCGCTCTTTCCTCCACCGCCGCCAACTACGGCAGGACCACCTCTCCATCTCCTCCCCCCGGCGGCGGCAATTCCTCCTCCTCCTCTCTTGCCACCAACATCAGCGGCACTACGGCCTCGACTAACTCGGCCTCGGCGGCCCAGGCTTCGTCGGAGAGGGGCCACACGTAGTCCGCCACCTCGGCGCTCAATACTATAGCCCGAAACGCACTGCATGATCAAGGGGTCCATAAAACTGCGGAAAGTGACATCAAACAGTAGGAGAAACTTACGCGCTCGCTCAAGCTCGGTGCCCACGTACACTCCGGGCTCGGGGCGTAGGAAAGGTTCCACCTCCAGCCCCCCGATAGGGCTCGAGGATTGGCCTGCCGCTCCTCCCCCGGGCTGGGGTGCGCCCGCCTGTTTCCTCGACGCCACCGCCGGTGGCATGTTCGCCGCGGCCGACGCGTCCTCATCATCGTCGTCCGGACTGAGCCGCAACCTCCTCACTTTCCGCGCAGGCGCTGCGCCCTGAACCATTACGAAGGAACACCCATCGGGTCACTCAGCTACAGACGCCAAACCCGCGGGGTGTAGGGGGTCCGTACCTGCGCCGGAGCCGGACGCTTTTGATCAAGGCCACAGACTCGCTGCGTGGAGCACCAGCGGCATCACACGCACGGCCGGGCGGAGCAAAGAACCTCCGCGGCTCCTCCGACGCCACTGCTGCTGCGTCCCCAAGGCTCTCCGGTGCCTGCCGCGGCGCTAAGCTCCTTCGCCCGACACCGCCGGCAGGGCAGGCCCGCCGCCAGTGGCGCCACGTTCAGAGGCTCTTCGGCGGAGCCCGTAGCTTCCTTGGCTTTGTCGGCCGCCTCCCACATGCTCTGCATCCAGGGCCGGTGAGCAAGTCATTATTTGTCGGGACTCGCATAGCCCGGCAACCGACCAAACATCCGTTAGGCACAAACCTGGGACAGGAGGTCCGGTGTGTACGCCTTGGGGTATGGGTCCTTCTCCATCGGCAGGAGCATCCCCACGATCCTAGAGATCTCGCGGGAGGACGGCTCTGCGAAACGCCAAGTTGAGTCGTCGCGCGCGCTAAGCAAAATTAAAATGAAACCCTTCTTGGCAGGCACTCACCCTGATCTGAGTCCCGGTCCGGATCTTCCCAGCCGCCATCTCGGCCGATGCAAAGACTTCAAGGCGCGCAGCGGGCCGATCCGGTGCTCGGCGGTTTTTCACGATATCGTAGCCCGTCAACTTCCGCTGATTTAACTCTAAGATCTGAACGCATCGCCTTCCTCCGGAGGAGGTCGCCACAAGACGAACGCCGCCGCTTCGCGTGGCCCACCGAATATCAAGATTGAACCGCCTGTTCGTAGAACCATCACCGAGAACACCCGCCGACCTTCGACTTAAACTCATAGTCCGGGTACGGCCTGCCGCCTCGGACCCAGCACGTGGTGACGTAGAACAGCCCGGTGTTCCCCTCAGGGCGGCCGACGGGCTTCAGATCGAAGTATTGAGTAAGCAGATTCACCGTCGGCCGCGCCCCACAGTACGCCTCGCACAAATGGGCGAAGATCGACAGGTGGAGGTAGGACTGCGGGGAGGGATTCACCGGCTGCAGGCCGGTGATAGAAAAGAAGTCAGTCATGAATACCGACTCCGGGGCACGGAAGCCACAGATGGCGGAGGCCTCGAAGGAGACCAGCTCGGTGTCCTGCAGTTGCGGGCCACGATCTGCGTCAGGAAGCCGCCACGATTCCGGCCTCACAAAACAGTCCCTCTCCAGCTCCGCCATCCTCTCCGTCGTAAGCAGGCTTTCTCCGATGAGCACCATGGCTGCGTGGGAGCAGAGAGCGGAGGGACAGAGGGCAAGAAAGTAGAAGGCGAGAAGCCAAGCAGCGAGCTGTAGAAATGAAGACAAAGGCGAAAGGGGATTTTTTTACAAAAGAAGTTCCCCCAAAACAGAGCCTTATAGGCGAAGGCAACGGTCGTAGTGGAGATCGTGGGAGTCATGCCTGAGAAGATCGCTGAAACTCCCCCCACTGCCGTCAAGTCAAATCAACGCTTGGTCTCTCACCCCCAGCAGTTTCGAGAGAACCCTAGCCAGATCTCCCCCGCGGCGAACAAAGAGTTGGGCTTTTTAAACCTCAGACCGGTTCGGGAAGCGACCCGCTCGAGGCTCGGGGGCTAGCTGTCGGTGATTAACAATCAGCCCACCCTGAGCTGGGCCATGGGCCGGATCCGTACCGGCCTACCGCGTGGGAGGAAGCCAAAAAGGCCGTCCCCGGCCGTACTAGAGACCGTCCTCACTTGCTAGGTACCACCCCCGAGCTTGGCCCGCCAATTCGCCCGCCTGCTACTCAGAGTCTGGACGAGGGCTGCGGACATGCGTTCGCCACTGTCCCCTGGATACCGGCGACGGCCGCAATACGCGACACCCTCAACGGGAGGTGCAAAGCTGGCTCCGATCAGTCATATGGGGTATAAAGGGAAAGCGCTTTCCTTGTGTGCAGCCTGCTCCCCCATTCTAGCACATCGAGACGAACATGTGTCAAGTACTGACCAGACAAGCTTCTCTTTGCAGGCCATAGACAGGACAGGGCCCGGGAACGAGACAAGGGCGCCGCCACTAAAGATGGACAAAGCGTGGGAAGCGCGGGGCCTGCCGTATCAGCTCCGAGCAGCCCGCCGCGCCTATAAAAGGAGATGCCTCCCAGGCAGCAGGGGCATCGAGCCTTCCATCCATCAAATCCTCCACAAGTTCATCAAGCCTCAAGATCCGATCTAGCGGTAGCGGTAGCAGTAGCAGTAGCAATAGCGGTAGCAGTAGCAGTAGCTTCTAGTCCTAGTTAGCTCAGTGCCGAGAGCACTCCTGTAAGCCCGGGGTCAGTGCTCTCTAGCCCGGCCTCGACACCCCTGCACAGTTTTCCACCCGATAATCAACGAGAGCTGGAGTAGAGCTACTACCCAGCAGTGGGGGCTCGAACCAGGGTAAAAAACACCCCGTGTCACCTTCTTCCTTTCCTCTCCCGTCCGCCTTCGTTTTCGTCCCCCATTCTTCGTGCCATTCCATTCCCAGATCGAGGAGCCGCACTGGCCCGCCCGGGAAGACCGCGCGGCCTGAGCCCCTAGCTCGACCGCCGCCCCGGGCTGCTGGGAAGGGTTGTCGTTGGGCCTCACTTCAACTACAAATTCGTCTGTTGGTCCGTGGATCCGCTGCCCTCCGCCGGCGCGTTTCTCAGACACCGACAACAACCTAATCATGGATTACCAACTTGTGTCGGTGATAGAGCAATCGAGATATGGATGGGCGAGACGTGGATGTCTTCAGTGTTTGTCATGTGCCATCTAGACATTGGTATGGCTTATAGCTTGCACACGTACCACTTAGGTAAATTTATCATGATGTCACAAACACATGTTCCTAGGATCCTAAAAAATAATAGAATTATATCGAGATGAATAATATTATACCTTGGCTGGCCCATACCCCTGCCTTGCCCCGAATGTCATAGTGGCATTGTTACTCTAATCAAACTACTCATTGCTCAATTGCTCACAATCGCAAAACATATCTTCTAGTCACTACAATCCACGAGCACTTGACATGCCAATTTATTGTTGATCCTACGAGCCAATGACACATCTTATTCGTTGGCAAAGTCAAAGCCTTAGGTGATTGGGCCCCTTTATGTAACAATGAGATCAATCTTTTTGTGCAGACTAATGCATGTCTTTGTAGAAAACGAAATGTAATACTCTCTGGATCGCAACGACTAAGTAGTAGGCTATTATTACTAATGTGCTATCAACTAGACCAATTTAATGGACCATCTTGGGTTAACCAGTGAGCTCCCTGTTGCTCCCTTCTATCATAAATATTTGACACTTAGGATACATGGTGGCCAAAGTTTTGAAAATCTTGAGTGATGAATACCTTTTAATTTTTTAGATTAGCTACATACAAGTAGTATGTATATTCGTTTTGAAAAGTATTTCAACGGTATTATATTTTTTGTGTATTTCATAGATAAACTATAATGATAACTTGTGGACAAATTATTATTCCGAGACTAAAGGATAAGGATAAAAAAAAGTATTTGTTACTAGAGAAAATACTTATTAACTATATGGGTCGGGGCCCCTGCCGGTCGCACAAGGTGCCCCCCTATTTGGACTGGCCCTGCTCGACATACGAGAATTGACTCATATTAGCTTCTCTCGTCACGAAGCACCGATCAAAAGCGGGTGGCGCCATGGCCACGTGCTCCTCGGCTCCTCCTTATGGTTTTCATACTTCGGTCGGAGCGGTAGATAGATTTCATTGGGCCTCTCACCTCAATCTCGCCTCTCACGTTGACATCTTCTTGCTAATATGAAAATTCAGATCTACTACGCCCGTCTCGCGTGTGTCGCTGCCTCTCCTTGTTGTCCTTGTGTTCCGGTAATTTGTAAACTACTACCTCCGATCATAAAAACTTGAAACATTTAACTTTTGAACAAGCCTTTTGACCATTCTTATTTTTAAAAATTTAGGGTAAACATAAATAAAATAGGAGCTATTGTGTATCCACCCCTATTTTGGAAGTCAATTGTGATTTTACCCTTCTTTTTTTAGCTTTGTGATTTTGCCCTTGGTTTTTCAAACTAAAGATTGTGTTTACCCCTATTCGGTTAAGAGCGCTTAACGATGTCAATTATACAATATGTATCTACCGATTTGCCTCCACTTTTCTTAGGACGTTGTGCTTTTATCCCTAATTTGACATTAAGCATTTTGACATATCAAAAATATTATGATAGTGGAACATGATTGAATTTGCATATATTTCAAATAATATTAGCAACATTTTGACAACCTTAAGTAGAAGTCATGTTACTAAAACTATCACATAACATCACATAGTAGACATCATATAGGTAGTTTTACATGTTCAAATTAGAACCAATAAAAGTAACAACTAATAGGTAGCTATTACATGTTAAAAAAAACATCACATTCAAGCACCTAACCATTCTATGTCAAAATAGGGATACAATCATAACATCGTTAGCCGGGGGGGTGTGGTGATGGCGGTGGTGGGGTGTGTGTGTGTGGGGGGGGGGCAAATATGCAAATACACATGTATAATTGACACCGTTAAGTGCTCTTCACAGAATAGGGGCAAAGACAATATTTATTTTGAAAAACTAGGGGCAAAACCGTAAAGTTAAAAAAATAGGAGTAAAATCACAATTGGCTTCCAAAATAGGGGTAAGAACACAAAAAATCAAAAACATAAGTCATGCTTAAAGTACATTTAATGATAAAATAAAACACAACAAAAATAAATGACAACTTACAAATGGTCAAAATGTGTGTCCAAAATTCAACCGTGTCAAATTTTTATGACTAGAGGGAGAAATTTTTTTGATTGATCACATATTGTGTTATGTATGCTCTTTATTGCATGTAAAGAGGAATGAGTGTTATACATCATCTTCCATTTACAGTAATGTTCTAAAAGGATCACCATTTTCTAATTATGACTAGACTGAAACCACTTGAAAATGGCATAAAACTATATAGAGACTATTTCCCGACCGCAGGGCCAACCTTACTACATTGTATGAAACAACATAAACTTTATGAAACTATATCAAACCATATAAAGTTTTGTAAAACTATATAAAACCACCTAATTAAACTATATAAAACTTTATAAAGAAACACAGAGACTTTACAAAACTACATAAAACTACTAATTCATTGCAAAAAAATCCAACGGATCATTGGCTCGCATTCCCATATATAAGATATAAAACATATGCGCTATATAATCAGTTGTAGAATACTGGACCAACTAAACCGAATTGGTGGAATGGATGTTATCGTTGGCCTGAGCTAGGCGCGCGCGCGCACACACACACTGCAGCATTTCTATTCTTCTATCTCAAACCTAGAGGGCAAGGGGTGACCTTCTTCCCTGCGATTTGATTTCCATGTCCATATTTAGGGGATTGCTCCTCTTTTATAGGAGAGAGATGTTTACAGTCTTATAGTAACACTTTTGCTTAGAAAGTGAGGTTACATAGAGGTAGTAGAGTCATTTTCAATGACTTTACCCTTCTATTATTGCTATGCAGGCTTCATCAGGGCAAAACGACCATTACATATGGTTTTGTGTGGTCGTGGAAAATAAGTCCTTCCACCATCACCAAAAGTAAGGGTACAAGAGGGACTTACATCCGTGAGACCGTGAGACAGTTACAAGTTATCCCTTATAGAAGCGTCTAATGATGCTTTTCCCGACACGTGACAATCTATTGTACTTGTTTCCAATCTTTCTTGCCCACTTAATTGATCTTCATCTTTCGCATAGGAGAACGTTCATATGCTCCGCTTGGTTATGCTCCTCATAGGTTTGATCCTGCTTGAAGGGCTTCGTCTAGGAACTCCTTTTAACCTACCTGACAGTCTGACACCATCTTTACTCAGTATGTCATAGGGAATGGGTACACTCCCTAGCAACATATATAATGTGCTTGATCTCCATCTTTCGCATAGCAGAACGTACATATGCCCCGCTTGGTTACGCTCCTCATAGGTCCAGTCCTTGAAGGGCTTTGTCTAGGAACTCCTTTTAACCTACCTGACACCACCTTTACTCAATATGTCGTAGGGAATGGGTGCACTCCCCAGTAACAGATATAATGTTAAGAATTGAGATGTTGAGCTCTGAGAAGTTTCGAGAGCGATGAGTAGATTCAAAGTATGCGAGAAAAGCATTCGGATCGAAGAATCGACCAAGACAACCATCAAAATCATAATTTGTACAACGATTGAAAAAAAAACTTAGACACAATATGTTAAAGTATCCCTAGGAGCACCTCTCTAATCACATCCTCTACACCTCTATTTACCATACTAGTAATCATGCACGTGCAAAGCACGTTGGGGAAATATGTTATACGGCGAGGGCTTCGGCATTGGCGGGGCACGGGGCGTGGGCGCAAGTGACGACGAGGTATGACGCGACAAGGGCTTCAGCGATGACAGGGCATGGGGTGTTGACGCAGGCAATGGCGAGGTCCGACGTGGCAAGGGCTTCAACGAGGAGGCGGTGTTGGTCGACCTATGTGGGAGGAGCGGGCTGATGCTGGATCGATGCGGCGAGGCTTTCTATGATGGCGGGGCACAGCGAGGAGGCGCCGCTAGTCGCGCGACGTGGGAGTAGGCGTGCGATGTGGGAGGAGTGGTGTGGGGCGGCGGCGAAGTCTGATGCGGCAAGGGCTTCAGCAACGGCAGGACACAGGGCTTCGGCGCAGGCGACGTCGAGGTCTAACATGGCGAGGGATTCAGCGAGAAGGTGTTGTTGGTCGCGCAATGTGGAAGAAGCTAGAACGTTTGATTCAACTAGAATTTGAGAGCTCCGAGAAGAAGCTTCAACATAATATTATAGAAACAACAATACTGAACATAGCATTATTCACTTGTACAGGAAAGCATATATATATATGGGCCGGTCATTTATATTATTTGAACGGTTTTAAAATGGGCAACATATCCTGTGTACACAGGAGCTCCCATGTACACACCGTGTACACCAACTAGCAAAGTTATGAAAATTTTTGAAACAATTTGTAGATGTACTTCATTGATTACTCTACCTATGTATAACGTTTGAAGATCAAATTCATTCTATATTACTGATCTCATAATATAGAATGAATTTGATCTTAAAACTTTATACATAGGTATAGTAACCAATGAAGTACATCTATAAATTTTTTCAGAATTTTTTATAACTTTTGCTAGTTGGTGTACACGGTGTGTACATAGGATATATTGCCTTTAAAATGACTTCTAACTAGAGCTAAATAAAAAAGGCATCATTGTAAAGGTGAACAATTCACACATACTTTCCAACACTATCATAGAAGATGCTTGTACATGAACATTCTTATTTGTTCTACCATATAGAAGACATTTATGTACCTATAAATTTTGACATGTAATGCAATATAAGCAACGGTTTATATGCAACCATATTATATATACTACAACAAAAAAAACACTTATGTACCTATAAGTCATATTTTATAGACAATTATTCTAATTATATATGAATAGCTTTTTCACATATACAATATGCCTTGTTTTCCGTGTGTTGGGGTTTGGATTATGCATGCTGACGTCATCTGATCTCGCCTCATGCATGGTCGCAAAGTGATCCCCTAGGCCCATTCTGGGGGGAGCCTAGGTGATCTTTCCGGAGGTGATTGGGCTTAATTTACTCTGGCCCAAGCTAACCTTGGCCCGAGGCATCGCCCGTCGTGAGCACCGGCCCGGCTGGTCCTCACAGGCTACGGATGGGGCAAGTATCGGGAACTGGTTGCATGATACTGTCTGATTCGTGGATATCTTTAAGTTTGCATGTAGAGTTCGAATCTATCTATAGGGTTGACGTGCTGCCCAAGGCAACGTGATCTCAATTGGAAGGACTCAAGAAACCTTGGAGATCAATTTCGACTCATATTCGGCGTGGACTGTGTACATAGACTTTAGGTCTAATAGCTGACACGTAGACACTACATATACCCCCTTGTATTGATCTTTGTAACACATCCAACTATCCAACACATCGATATACACAATTCCAACACTATCCATCATCGTAGTACACCCCTACAATCGCAATTCTTGACGAGATCTGGCCTCGTCTAGAACCACCACAAAAGCACGGCCTTGATTTCGACGTCTTCTCAAGGGCCTAGATCGGGATCTCCCTTGTACTCATATCTTATATAAGTAAAAAAAGACTAGACGTACGTAAGATTATTACTTCCTCTGGGAAGGATCTGAATAAGGGTAAAAAAATCGACTCCCTCCTTCGCTTATTCACCATCGTCCGAACGCCAAGCTCGTGAAAGAAAGGGTGTGGTTCTCACAATAAACTCAAAAGATCGGTTGAGGCCTGGTTCCTTGCACCGGCATTGTGCTACAATTGATTCAACTTAAAGACGACTCAAAACTCTCTCTCCCTTTCTATTTCTCCCACGCCACCTTGCGTTTTATATGTAGCATGATATCATACCAATATTGTACATGCATACTCCATCAAAACATTCTGGCCAAGAGAAAAAGAATAATACATACATACATACATACATACATACATACATACATACATATATGGTTATGGCTCATAGATGGATGAGTAATTAGTTGCAGATGCAAACAAAGAAAGGGGTTTCACTTCCGGTCCCGGCCAGGGCAGGTACATCTCTGCATTGTAAGACCATCTCCAACGGTGTCTCTTCACCTCTTATTTTCTCTTCGCGAAGAGATTTTGGTTCTCTTTGAAGCTCCAACGGATTCTCTTCACCGTTCTCTTCGTGAAGAGATTTCTCCCTTCATTCTCCTTACCATCTCCAACGGTGTCTCTTCACCTCTTATTTTCTCTTCGCGAAGAGATTTTGATTCTCTTTGAAGCTCCAACGGATTCTCTTCACCGTTCTCTTCGTGAAGAGATTTCTCCCTTCATTCTCCTTAGAAGGAGATTCTCTTTCCAATCTCTACGTGAATCCCTTCGAAGGGATTCTGTTGGAGATGGTAAGAAATAAAGAGATAAAATATAGGAAAGAGAATGAAACGAAGAGAAAATGGTTGGAGATGGTCTTAAAAATGTCAAGATTGAGTTTTGCCTTCTCCGAACAGTAAAACATCTCTTTGTGTTCTCCGGGTATCCATTAATTTACCCGTTACCCATAAACGTACAGCTACATGGGATGATGGCGACACACCGGGCTTACCATTGCCCGGTGGCGTGTTGATCAAGACATTGACTTGGCAGTTAAGTCTTCCTCCTGGCAACAGCCCTGTCCATGACGGTGGAGCGCTCTAGGGTTACGCCGTGTCACGTAGTTTTAGGGATTAGTTACTATATATATATATGTTTATCTTTCGGGATTTTTTACCTAGGGTTAGTATAAATTCATCCTCCTGCGTGAGGTTAGAGCATCAATGATTGATCACTCAATCATCGTAGTTTGAGACATCACACACACCACACCTTCATCGTTCATTTTGAGAGGAATCCTACCTAGGTCTTTCTGTCATAAACCTTGCACTGTGATCTCTTGATTATAGTAAAACACTGGACGTAGGGCTATTATCCCTTATACCTGGGAGGCCTGAACCAGGATAAAAATATCTCTGGTGTCTTCTTTTTTGTGCCTTGCGCTAAGATCTCTTCGATATCTTGGAAGTCGAGATTATGACAGAAAGTGGGTTGTCTGGTCCCGCAATTCAGAAGTAAGCTTGACTCGTAAAGCTTGTTCCCAATCGTCGATAAAAAGATTTTAGGTGCTCTAAGAAGAACCATCCGTTTGAAACCTAAAAAATGACTATAAAGTACGACATCATTTAACTTGTACAGAAACGACAAATTTATAATATATAATATTTTTAATCAGCAAGTAGACCATCTCAAACCGGGTGCAAAACAATCATGCATGCGACCGAAAGTCAGAATATCTTACTTTGATTAAACCTGTTGCAAACATAGAGTGGGGAGGGACGGATCGATATGCTGTTCATTGCATGCATGCATGATGAACCGGCCGGTGCGCCTTGGTGCATATATGGACCATGGAGTACTGATCAGCCCTAGTTCGTACGTACGGTTTTCTTTCATTGGGGAGCACAGAGCACTGATCCCCAGTCCCCAGATGGCGGTGAAGACAGCACGTCGGTCGTCGCTCAACCAACCGACAGCTGAAGCTATAGCCGGCCCAAAGGTAGAAGACGATCGATCGAGTCTCCATTCGCGTCGACCGTCGAGCCCACCGGCATATGCATTTGCTCTGCGCCCACCTGCCTCGCCAGTCGCCACTCGCCACCCCTCGCCACAAGCAGGAAAGCAGTTTAATTTCCCACTCACTGGCTAGTACAATGGAGGGTGCTTGTTTGATTAGACCGTTTCTTTAATTACCACTTAGAAAAGTGGACAAGTGCCTTGGGAGGTAGTATGCTTGTAGCTAGGAGAGAATGTTTAGCATTTAAGAACATATAACCTTCTTTAAAGAGGGATTTTTTACGAGTTCTCGGTGCTCTTTTCTTTAAGTACTCCAAATGTACAGGCATTAGGACTGTAAGATGGTTGTATCCAGGGTTTAAGGACAGAGCATTGCCACGTCATCAAGCATACTTGTGTTTAGATATAGCAAGAAGCAAAAAAAATTAGGTGTAAACATCCACTTAAATATCCTCTTTAAGCACCCGTGGGTCCTACGTGACAAAAATAAGCCAATTTTTTCACCTAAGCATATCCAAACACCTTCCATTGTACATGACCCAAACGATAAATCCATGCATACACCCCACCCCCACCCCCTCTAATCATATTTTACCAAACAAATTTTATATTCTCCACCTTGATGCTAGAGAGAAGAATGTCACTGGAGTGCTCATGGCTAATTGGCTATGGAAAAACATGGCATTTCCTTCGTTCCAAATCACCCAAAAACCCCAACATTGTTGTGGCGAGAGGGCTGCATGCAACTAAGAATGACATCTTACCACTAAAGAGTGAGGTTTGGTGGATGCGTACTACTGACCACGTCTAGATGTGGGAGGCACAACTAGCTTGCTACACCAGTACTCTAGATAAATAAAATATTTATATGTCGTAGGAATAGATAAATGGTTTTGAGACCGTTGAAGCATAATGAGAAGAAATAGTTGTTTGGCCATTGACGACGCTGGAGTAGGTTGGTAATGAGAATCTGTTGTTGCAATAGCCGCCAGACAAAAAAACTAGTATTTAGAAAATGTCCAAGAATTAATTCCATATCATGGTTTAGGAGCATATGTGGGATGAAAGTGAGAATGAATATCCATTATCCAGCAGTCACAACCGTTCTGTTCTTTCCTGTCGACACACAGAGAAGAGCTATCGAGCTAGATCTTTTGGGGAGCAATCAAGAAAGCTAGTTGTCTCTGCAGAAGAGGGTGGTCGGAGGCCTGGAACGGCCGTGGTGCTCCAAACTGGCCGAGGCAAGGCGAGCAGGTGATCATGTGCTCCATATTCCATTAATACAATCGCTTAATTCATTCGGTCTCTCTAATTTTTCTTCACCGTAAGATTAGCAAAACTCCAAATAGTACATAGTAGTACGGTTGGTGATGCATCCACTCCAATTCCAGGCTGTAGAATTGAAACAGATCGCATTGGCGGTCAGAGTGCATTGGCGGTCAGAGTGCTCTGCTATTGCCTGTGCCACCCCAGGTCCAGCAATTTAATTGACAAGCTTAGAAGTATTATCCTTGTGTGTGTGTGTGTGGAGCTGCAAGGAAACAGCATTCCCAGTTAGAAACGCAGGAACCGGTACGATCGAACTTCCACAGTGACTAAGGGCTTGTTCTTTTCCGCTGAAAGTTGCTGAAAATTTTAATCTGAAAAAGTTATGACCCCTCAAAAGAGATCTTGGAGAGTCTAAAAAAATATAAAAAATATTTTAGAAACTCTAAAAAGAACTATTTAAAACCCCACAAAAATGATTACAAAGTGCTATATCATTTGATTTGTACAAAAATGACAAATTTTTATTTAATTTAATTTAAGCTGGAAAAAAAACAAGGCATAGATTGGCGAGCTCCATCACGGTATACGAGAATAGGGATGTTGTTGGGTGTTGATTTTCTCTCCTTCCCTCCCTATTTTGCTAAAATAATGAAATTTTGAGGTGGACTAGGGTGTTGTTGGGGGTTATGCTAAGCTGTTATATTAGGTAAAATAAATGGCCTACCTAGTTTAGACGCATACAAAAATCCTAAATCCGACGGTGGAAATATAGAGGATATCATGTTTGGTGATAACATGATCTGTGGTTTAGAGTAAGCAGGCGTGTCTCGTTGGCATTGCCTTTTAACCTTTCCTGAAAAAAAAAAAGCGCCCTTCAATCTTCACTCATGGTGGCCATATGTCTTCGTAGTAACAATACCTGTTTGGATGGTGATTGAGGATCTAAAGTATTTTGTTCAGAATTTCTATTTTGCGGCTGCATTTTTTCCTCTTTTGTGCTGATGATTTTTCTAATATATTTCATATATTTTCCACCTTGCTTTCTTGTAAAAAAACATTGGTAGTTGTATTGAAATTTGTAAAGGGTTCAGTAAATTGGATCATTTTGTTAAGTTTATACTAAAATTTCTTTTTTTTTTAGGTTCAATAACTAGGATTTTTAGATTTGTATTGATATTCTGGTTTGCAATTTATTTCTTTTTAGGTTATGTAGATTTTTTTTTCCTTGTATTGGCTTGTAAGCTTTTTTGTCTTTTAGGGTAAACTAGATTTGGACATTTTTAAAAACCTATATTCAATTTTGTTTGTAAGATTTTTGTTATAAAAATTCATACCCGTAAATATCCAAAGAGATAAGACCATCTCCAACATTATTACTTCATGTCCCTTTTTTCCTTTGCGATGAGATTCTTGTTCCCTTTAGAGCTCCAACGGAGTCTCCTCGCCGTTCTCTTGATTCAGAAATTCACTTCTCCATTCCCTTTAGAAGGAGATTCTCTCTCAAAAAAAGAAGATTCGCTCTCAGTTCACTTCACCAATTTCTGTGAAGAGATAATGTTGGAGATGATGATAAATAAAGAAAAATAATATGGGGAAGAGAATGGGAAAGAAAATAGAATGAAGAGAAAATGGTAAGAACAAAAGCCCGTATATCCTTCTTTAGGCCTGCATGGTATAACCCCAAAGCTTAAACAAAAGGCTAGCAATCAGAATTGGCTTTAGTGAGGGATTCAGATATTTTGGTATGGGCTTAAGAAATTCACACTGATCATTTGTCTTTGTGCACAAGCCCAAGAAGCTAGGGTTTGCAAAAAAAAAAAATTACAGTAGCCTGTCCTTCGCCTTAAAACGTAGGAATCTGCAGCATAGACGGTCCCAATTTTGTTTGACCTGCTCGAAATCTTCGTGCACGAAAAAGTAAAGGAGTACAGGTAACCCAGAATATTTTTTTAATAATATCAATAATTCAGAATCGCTTCCTCCAGGAACTTTAGTTGTTTTCATGGTGAGGTGTATGTGCCTCTCTAGGCCCACTATCAAATCTAGGCCGACTTATTTGGGACAGAGAAAGGCTTGCATCGTTGAACACAAACGAGCCCCAATTGGGCATGGCCAGCAGAAAATCAAATGGACCTTAGATATTTGCAGGGCCGCTCGTGCTTGGGCCGTACTTCTGTTTTTACAAACAAAAAGCACTCATGACATAGAGATGCCGAAAAATTTATAAGATTTGATTTTAAGAGATTTGAAAAAACTCAAAAATTTATAAAGGCAATTGCGAAGGGTTAAAGGACCAAAGAATTTGAGCATTTGGTTTGCACGAAACGAACAATACTCTGAATTTAAGCTAAAAAAACAATGACATAATCTCAATGTCACATACAAGTCTATTTACAATCTCTCTCTACCCACAATGTTACATACACGTCTCTATGCAATCAACCTAAAATCTCTCTCTACCCACAATGTTACATACACGTCTATATGCAATCATCCTCTACCCACAATGTTACATACATGTCTATATGCAATCACCCTACAATCTCTCACTCTACCCACAACGTTACATACACGTCAGCCTGTACATGCTCTCTCTCTCTCTCTCTCTCTCTCTCTCTCTCTCTCTCTCTCTGTGTATCCAAAATGAGGGGGGAAATATAATCAAGGCACTATTGCTATGTGCTATGTAGTATACACGTCAGTCGATCCCAGCTGGGTGGCGTACGGACGCCGGCGCCGCTGCATCAAACTCACACACGCGTGTCCATGGTGACCATGGCCGCGAGGAGGACGCGCCTAGACCGCGCGCCGACACAGCGGGCACGTCGCGTGCCGGAGCAACCAACTGTCGATGCACGGCAGGTGGAACGTGTGCCCGCACGCCGGCAACCTCCGCGCCGCCTCGCCGCCCTCGAAGTCCTGCAACAACAACGCCACCGCCGATCAGTCCTCAGTTCAGTTAGGGCGTACGTGCGACAACGCCGGCGACACGAGCCGCGCGCATGGCAGCGGCGGCCGCGTGGGCAGGGTGCTCACCTGGAGGCAGACGGAGCAGCACATGGGCGCCCCGTCGGCGTCCACGACGGCGTGCTCGGCGAACCGCACCACCGGGAGCGCGTCGATGGCGGCCGCCAGCATGCCCCTGGCGCCGGTGTCGAACATCTCCGACAAGGTCGGCGCCGCCGCCCTCACCCTGAACGGCGACTCCGCCGCGTTCATCTGCGCACAATCGTTGCCACATGATCAGTTCGATTGAACGACGCAGAAAGATCGATTTTTTATCATCGATCGGAGTTCTGACCATGAACTGAAGAACAGAGCGGAGCTGGCAGAACGAACCTGGCTGTCGACGGCGTTCTGCACGGCGGGGTTGACCTTCTCGCGGACGAGCCGCCCGGTCAGGAGGCTCCAGATCACGTCGAGCTGCAGCGATTAGAATTCAGAGTCGTCAGAGTTCATCGATTTCAAAATTTGGCGGCAAAAAACTAAAACGCACCACGTAGAGGACGCTCCAGATGCCGGACTCGTCGGAGCGCCACATGGCCATGGACGACTCCACCACCTCCATCGCCACCACCGCGCCGGAGATCGCCCCGATGCCCGTCCCGCGCACCAGCCCGCTCTCCGTGGCCAGCCCGATCAGCCCGCCGGTGATCGCTCCGAGCACCGTGCCCACTGCAGCAGCAGCAACAAATCAGCAATCAGCAACAGCCGCACGAGCTCGCCGCCGGCGATCCATTGCATCGCCATCGACATCGAGTACGACGACGGCGAGGCGGAGAACAATCAACAAACCTGCGGCGAAGACGAAGGTGATGAGGCCGCGGACCACCGCGCCGGCGACGCGGGCCGGGAGGCGGCAGATGCTCCTGCCGCCGCCGGCGCCGGAGGAGAAGACGGAAGGGGGCGGCGTCGAGGTAGAGGCCGCCTCCATGAATGCCTCCATGTACGTACGGATCGGAAGCTGCGCTGCGCACGTGAGGATGGTCAAGGCACGCGTCGATTGGATGAGGGGAATCGGCGATGGAGCAAGCAGATCGACGGGATGAAGGCTCACGGCGAGCTCGAAAATATTTATATACGCTTCGCGAGTGTACACTAAGCGCGTGGATTAATTAGTTGAAGTCTCCAAGTGAACCACAAATGCAGATGAGCTGATACGGGAGGAGTGGTGGCCTGGTGGGGTGCGCTTGGCTTGCCAGGTCAGCCATGCACCGTGGCATACAGGATTAATTCCATTTGTTAACTAGGGTCGCCTTATTCAAATGGAATGCAGAGGAATCTGATTAATATAATCGATCTTCAGAAAATATTTGTATGTAAGGTATTTGATTTGTAGAGTTGTTCCATGGGAACTTTATAAGATATGATGAATTTTCCTTCATATTTTCGAGGAATTCAGGCATCACGTATTTTTTTAGTCCTTTGATAATGTTGATGCAACTTTTTTCCCCAATATCTATTCTCCATTTACTATATTATTATTTTGTGTAGTACGAAGAAACAACGTAATAGTTCGGATTTATCATGTTTGAACATCATAATACTGCCTTTTCCTTGTTCACGACTGCTTCTGCCCTTGAACTTTTTGACTTGTAAGAATTCTAATTAAATATTTTTCATTATTGATTGCAATCCATATAATATTACGTTCGTAATATCAAAATCTTGTTAGCACTATATCATGAGTAACTTTCAAAATCATTCGTATGTCTAGCAATCCATGAAAGAGAGGAAAAAAAAACTGTTAAATAAAGAAAGGGGAGTAGCAGCTAATTTTTTTTTTTTGATACTCAAGCTCGCCAAATTTATTAACCCGACAAAGGACCATCACGGTCCAGATTCAACAAGTTGCTTACAAAAGATGGAAAGGGGACACCCAAACAAGCGGATGCTCCACAACTCCCATCAGGCTAAGGCGAGCAAGCTCGTGAGCACTACGATTACAAGAACGAGGAACAACAGACATCACAAAAGAGGTAAACTTTGAAGATAAAAAAGTTCTAATCTCTTGGAAGATTGCCCCACCAGGGGACGAGTCATAGCAGTTGGAGGACAGAGCAGCAGCGAGGCAGGTCGAATCAGTTTCCACAATAATCTTAGACATTCCTTGATCCATGGCTGCTAAAATTCCGGCCAAACAGGCCTCACCTTCAGCACAAAGGGCGTCATGCGCTGCAGCTAGTAACCCTGAGCCTGCAACAATTGTATCACCCGAGTGGTCCCTGATAGCAAAACCCCAAGCACCAATCTTCTCCTTCTCCAGGAACGCACCATCTGAATTGATCTTTAGGACATCTTGGGGTGGCACACACCATTTGTTTTCACTAGTCCGGTTCACTGCACCACTTTGAAGTGAAGCTAAAGACGGCTCCAAAACAATCCCTAACGCCTTCTGGATTGTGGCATTCAGGGGTTGTAAAGCCTCGCCTGCATTTATCTTGTTCCTTGCATCCCACCATGCCCAAAGCAGCCCAATCACAGTCATGCGTTTCTCCTCTCCTAGGTCCAGGACAAACTGAACGACATGTTCACTGGAAGGGAGTTCAAGTAGCTTCTAATTTTGATAAGATGACTGAAGGCACAAGAGCCACAACACAAACTATCCACCGGTAAACTAAAATTATGAGAATCTGGTATGTGATGATGATCCAATGCCCATACATTTTCTGTAGCTAGCAATAGAGTACAAGCTACTCCGTTTCGTTATTGGCTTCTTTGGTTCGAGGATTGGTTTTCATTTTTTTCGGTTAAGGCAAAATTCATGTTGTTTAAAGGATATTTAGAATAGCATTTTATAATAATTTTATATACTTTGTAGAATTTTATTTAAAGATCTTAAAAAAATTAAATGATTTTTTAGCCTTTTTATATCTTTTTTAAAGGCTCTCAACTTTTGTCTTAATCAAACTGAATCGAAACGAAATAAACCACGAATCAAAGAGGATATATGAGAAGAAGGAAGATTTTTTTTCACTTAACAAAAAGTAGCTTAATTACAAGACAAGATCCGCCGCGCTTGACTTTGTAGAGGCTCTGGCGCTTCTTCAAGCGGCCATTGTCGGGTGAATTGGAAGATTGTTTGCCTCCCTACCTCGCAGGGAGGCCTTTGGCGTCTTTGACCTCCGTAAGTTTGCCTAAGCTCTGCGCCTCCATTGGCTGTGGATCCTGAAAAACATCTCCCTCTCGGTCCTGGAGCCGAAATCTTGACTGCCCTCATCACGTCGATACTGCACTCTTACAAGCGTCCACTACACTTTCGGTTGGCAACGGTGCAACTTTTTCCTTCTGGCATGACAATTGGCTGCAAGGTCTTACCCCCAAGTACTTAGCGCCCAAGCTTTTCTGCCTTGCGTCCAGAAAGAATTGAATAGTGATGGACGCTCTGCACAACCTCAATTGGATTGCATATCTCCGCCGCAACTTTGACCCAACGGCCTCCTTAGAACCGGTGCATCTTTGCAATTGCTCTCCACGGTCACCACTAACCCCAAAACATTGGACACTTCAGTTTGGCGATTCAACTCTAGTGGAGTGTTTTTAGTCCGATCCGCCTACAGGCTTTTGTTTGTCGGAGGTACTTATTCAGCTATCAACCGTCGCATCTGGTCTTCGTGGGCTCCCACAAAGTGTAAGTTCTTCTCCTGGTTGTTGATGCACAACCGGGTGCTCACGGCCGAAGCCCTTCTCCGTCCGGGCTTATTAATGAGCCCTTTTTGTTGCCGGAACCTAGAGACACCGACACACCTTTTCCTCGAATGCGAGTACAGTTCTCGCATCTGGTCAGGCTTGGCTGCTAACCTCGACATCCAGGCCCTCTAGCCCTCATTGTGGACGCACACAAGTTTTTTCACAATTGGTGTGATAACGACATTGCGGCGTCGACTGTGCTGGATGTTTCTCAGTAGTTTTGGGAATCCAGCAGTCCAAGCGCAACAATAGGATTTTCCAGCAGTCCGAGCATTCAGCTTTGGCTCTTCTTGTAACTCTTTTAGATGACCCGTGCCTTTGGGCGTCGGCAGGGGCCCGTTTGTAATTAATTAACCTAAAATGTTTGCTGTGGAGGGGGCGTTAATTTCACCTCCAATACTTTGTATTGTCTTCTTCTGTTTAATATACATCGGCAGCTCTCCCGCACTTTATCAAAAAAAAAAACTCAGCATTTTGTGTAGCTAAAGAAAAAAGGTATTCAGAAACCTGTGTGGCAAGCAAGGTAGGGGTTTGGATGGTAGGTGGCGGAACGAGTCCATCCATCCGGTGCGAGAAGGGGGGGTGGGGGGTGCTTAAATGCGGGACGCGGGTGATGGCAACGCCGGGTGGTTGGCGGCTTGCCTCGCCGCGAAGCTTTGGGGTAGGGGGGTGGGCACCCGGAACCTGCCCCGGACACCACAGCCGTACCCCGCTGAAACTGAACATCGCCGGTCAGCTTCCGTGGGCTGCAGCCGAGCCATGATCGGGCAGGCACTTGTTTCAGCTTTCCACACCACATTTACTTCGCAGGGGACAAGTTTCTGCTGTTCCACGCATGCGAACCCATCTGTCAAAGCATGTGGAGCGGGATGAATAAGCCGATTAAAATGATGTTAGCTAAATAGTACCTCCGAACACAAAAAGAAGTCGCCGTTGATTTTTGAAGACATCTTTGACCATTCGTCTTATTCAAAAAGGTTATGTAAATATTATTTAATTTGTTGTGAATTAGTTTATTATTAAATATGTTTTAAGTATGACTTATATTTTTATATATTTACAAAAAAAAAATTGAATAAAACGAATGGTCAAATATATGTGTGAAAGTCAACGGCGACTTCTTTTTGCGACCGGAGAGAGTATTATGCTGAACTTTGTGGTGCTTTTTCAATCTACTTTTCGATAGCAGGCCTAGCTTCGTTTATATTGGTTTTAAGACCCTTTGGAGGTCGGTTTCAAATAATATGAAATCCAACCGAAGTCTTGGGTGTCCTGCGAATTCGACATCTCCAAGAATTTTCTCATAAAAGGATCAAATTGATCACCATGTATGACAGAGCTGACAACGATTGAAAAATAAGATCCCTACTGAGCTTACTTCTTCAATCATAAATCAATAAGCTCTCTGTTTTTTTTTAGTAAAGTGCATAACCGGTCCTTAAACTAATGCGGGTGTGTCATTTGGGTCCATGAACTATCGAAATGCAGATTGAGCCCCACTAACTATTTAAGTGTGTCGTTTGGGTCCACGTGGCATTGTTATATTTAAAAATTCAGAAAAACATTAAAAGATTAGAAAAATGAAAAAAGGAAAATCATTATAAAAATTCAAAAAAACATAAAAAACATAAAAAACATTATAAAAATCAGGAAAAACAATATAAAAATCAGAAAAATTATAAAAATCACACAAATTTGTAAAATCATTTTAAAATTGAAAAATCATTAAAATCATAAAATTAGTAAAAATCATTATAAAAATCAGAAAATCAATATAAAAATTAGGAAACCCATTATAAGAATCATTATAAAATTGAAAAAATCAGGAAATCATTATAAAAATCAGGAAAATCCAAAAAAAACAAAAAACCATTAAAAGGTAGAAATAATTGAATAAAACATAAAAAATAAAAAACTATTCGACTGTGGCAAGACCACCTCCTGTGCACATCCAGGATGCACATCGAGCAAGGTGGGCTTGCTGCAGCCGAAAAGTTTGGTCGGTTTTTGATTTTTTTGATTTTTTTTGCCTTTTTTATGTTTTACTCGAATTTTTCTGATTTTTTTAATGATTTTTCCAATTTTTATAATTTTTTCCGGTTTTTGTAATTTTTCTGATTTTTATAATTTTTAATGATTTTTTTGATTTTATAATTTTTTATTTTTATAATGATTTTTCCGAATTTTATGATTTTTTTATATAGATTTTATGATTTTTAATGATTTTTTCGTTTTTTATAATGATTTTCCGAACTGTTTTTGCTTTTTTTATTTTAAATTTTTTTTCCTGTTTTTAAAATATAAAAAATGCCACATGGACCATCCACGGTGGCAAGATTAGCCATTCGGATGGAATTTGGACCTAAACGACACACTTAAATAGTTAGTGAGGCTCAATCTGCATTTTGATAGTTCATGGACCCAAATGACACACCTGCATTAGTTTAAGGACCGGCCATGCACTTTACTCTCTTTTTTTTTTTTACCAAGGTGTGGCTTTGGGTTCCATCCATGCTCTCTCTCCATGTTTCTTCCACAATTCCTCCACATATGTCCATCTTGCTTTCTTTTCTATCCTATCTCCAATCCGACTAAAACACCACCAATCACGACAAACGGATGGTGGTGGACGGCGGCAAGCACGCGGCTGCAAGCTCCTCCTCCTCTAGTAGGGCGAGCTCGGGGAAGCACAGCCGCCGTCTCTTCCTCCCACCTCTCCCATCTCGTTCATCGACGAGCTGCTTCCCTAGTAGCGACCTAGAGGGCAATGACGATCGGCGACCTCAGGGGCGGAGGAGGCGGCGGACGGCGGCTGCACGGCAACAAGCTCCTCTTCCTACTACTCGACGGCGCCCCTGCTTGGGTGGGCGGCGGCGAAGGAGGAGAAGAGAGACTCGCCGGCGGCGCACTGACGGCGGTGGAGGGTGGAGCAGCGAGGCTCCCCGGCGTCAATGGAGGAGGCTCCGACAGCCCGTCCGTGGAGAAGAGAGAGAGAGAGAGAGAGAGAGAGGAGGAGGAGGAGGAGGGAAGGAGGAAGAAGAAGATGAGGGTATGGCATGTGGGGCCTACCTTGTCAGACAGTATTTTCGTATTTTTCAGCTTATTCCGATCCGGTGTGTCCTGTATAGTGCACATAACAGTATACATAAAACTAAACAACACTTTATAATGACATCTTTAATGACAGCGACTTTATAATGACCATTGTGATACCCAAACACTTGGTAGTGACATACATGATAAAAATCCAATAGAATATAGGTATTAGAACGATCACGCAAACATCTTATAAATAAACGAAAGCATTGGCTGCAACTACTAAAACCATGTAACCGGCAGCTGATACTGCTTACGATCCCGGCACGGCGGGCAGCAGCTGCGGCTGCTTCTCCTCGCCGGCCCACACGTGGACACACTCCTCGTGGAAACAGGTGGCGGCACGCCGGCACCTCGGTGCACAGCTCGCCGTGCCGGAGCGGCTGCAAGCAGACGGCGCACTCCACCATCTCCGGCTCCGGCGACCGGCGTCTGCTCCGCCCGCGCCCGCGCGGCGCAGCACAAGGCGTTCAAGAGCATGTTTAGGATCAAACACGACGACTCATAGGCCCAAGAGCAAGAGCTCTGCGTTGTCCGTCGCCGCCGCCGCCGTAGCGGCGAGACCGAGATATTTGGTCCTAATTAGGAAAGTATGGTTGTTTGGTTGGACATCCGATTTACAGTGAGATTATTTCTCTTGCTCGAACGAAGAATTTATTCATGTATTCTACGATGTCTGCGATAGTAAACAAAGATTAGTCATTTTTATTCATCCGTTGAGGGGCTGTCTTTTCAAACAAAGATTAGTCATCGCATTTCTTCAGGGATTGTCTTTTCTTTGCTAGAGAAAATACTCGGTCACTGAAAACCAGCTTCTCTATCAATTACTCTTCCCAAATCTGCTTATTTGTTTGATAAAATGTCATTGTTGTTGCCAACGAACTGCTGAGCACAAAAACAGCCATATGCCAACCTTCAGGGACAAAAACCGCGACACAATTGTAATGGTTAAATGGTACTGATAACTAGAGCAACTTATCAAAGGAAAATGGCGTGAAGTGAACTCAAGACTCGAGAGTCAAGACAAAAGGGACGAAAGTTTAATTTGCCACTAGCACTATGCGCCCCACTCCAACACAAATCAGCACAAGTTGTTCTTGACAGCGTTGAGAACACTTTAAGGACACCCACATGTACCATGATACCCAGATTCCACCCAGTTAGTTCTCTCATGATTCAGCCAACACCGCAGCACATTGCAAGATGTGCCTTTCTAAAAAAAAAAAATTCATAATGACTATGACTGGTAGCCTAAGGAATTCTCTATTTGGAGCTTGCATGACTGGTAGGCTCGTGGCACAAAGGCAGACTCTGGATTGCTCATCACACATCTTGTTTGTCTGCTAGGCTTGTGACAAAAAGGTGTATAGGCCTCTGATGCTAAACTTGCCTTCTTCCACATAACTTGTGTGCTCTTGTGCCAGCATTTTGCATCTCCTTTGGTTAGAGGGCCAAGGAATGAATAAAGCGATATTGCTCAGCCCATGATAGGAGTAGGATCTCCCTGCTTCGGTTGATACGTTTGTTCTTAAAGAGCAAGTGTCCAAGAAGTAGCTTTCACTTCTGTTCGGGACATTTCCGTTTTAGCTTTTATGAGAAAAACGTGCCTGACCGCTGATGAGAAATAATAAAATTACGAGCGTGCCAGTGTATCGAAATACACAAATAAATAAAATATAGGAAAAAACACATGATCTTTATTAATATCATCGGCAAGATACATGGTTCCCATTATATTTGCGCTCCATTGTCTATTGGAAGAACATCTGATATAGGCGATGTGGATTTTCTGGATCCTAGGGTTTCAAGAGATCTTTCAGTTAATTATATTCACGAGAATACACAGAAAACCTCCGATTAAGCTGTGCTTTGTCATGTTTATCGATCTTCACCTGCGTTCGCTATGCATGTAAAAATAAATAATAATAAAATAGTAAAGTGTTGGTGTAGTCGGCAGAAATAACAGTCTAGCTGGATCATCCGCCGTAGAGAACAGAGCTCAAAATCTTAAACCTGTTCGCCTACGTCAGTCCGGATCGTCGCGGACGACAGGGTGTTGGAGGCACTGCCCATGTAAACTCCACATAGCTGTTCCCTGTATAGCTTTCACAGTGACAAAAATTCCCCACTGCCTTTCTCTTCATCTTCACCTGCATGCTTCTCACATATTCCCTTCCATTCTCCAAACCTTCCCTCTCCAATCTCGCTGCTCACCAGAGTGTACGTGAGAGAGAGAGCCAAGAGGCCGGTTTGGGCAGCACGCTGGTGGAGGCGGGGTGCAGCACTTGGATGGCCGGCGGCATGGATGTGGCCGGCGTGGAGGATGAGGAAGGCCCTGCGAATCCACGGGGGCTCATTGTCGGCAGCGCGCGGGTCGGCGTGGAGACGGGGTCGCCGGCCCGCCGTGGCCTGGAGAGATGGCAACAGCGGCGCGAGTCGGCACGGAGGAGACCGAGGCGGCGGGGATCTGGGCGCGTCGCGTGCTCCGGCAGCGCGCAGGCTACGTGGTGAAGGTAGGCCGGGGTCGGGTCCCTGTAAGCTTCGCACAGATGTGGGGGTTGCCGATCCAGTGGTGCTTGGGAGCACGTCGGCTAGAGGCGGTGCACTGTGGGGCATCCAGATCCAATGGTGGAGAGCCGGCGGCAGGCGGGGCAGGCTGAGAAGAGAACCTGTTTATCAACACGGGCTAGGCCCATCTTTGATACCACTTTGTTCATCGTGATTGTTCTTTGAAGCTATGAGGGAACCTGCTCCCTGAAAATAGAGAAAAAGAACATCCGTACATGTAAATAATCAAGATGATTAACTACCTGTCATTGCTTTCTTCTTTCTTTGCGTTGTTGAGCTCGGATGCTATTGAGCGAGATGAAGATTTCGGTGAATTGTGTGTCTCCGATTGGTGTATGTGCCCGTGATGAATCCGTCTATCTTTGCGTCTCTTTGATCAATCTGCGTTGCGTGTTGTGTGTATCCTTCCCCGTGTGTGTAACCCTTTTGCCGAGCAGATCGATCCTCTTCTATAGTCCTTCTTGTTGATGATAATTATCCAGACTCTTGTTCTGTTTGAGATGCGATTTCTTTGGTTGCATAACAGCCGTGGTCCATCTCTTCCGTAACAAATCATTGGAGATAATAAGGTGGATGGAGGGGCACGTGCTAATCCACAATATTACTTCCTTTTAATTCTGGCTTTTTTGAAGAAATCCGTCTAGATAACATCGGATTAAAATTTGAACATGCAGCCCTGCTGGAACTAGAGTATGCAGCATTGCTATTTTTTGTTTCCTCGATAGGGAGTCTGCAGCATTGCTAATATGAGCTTATGGTAAAGAACATCATCCACGATCCATGTCCAACAGATTTAGTTCACTTTTCCTTTTGCTTTTTCTCCCCTCTGCTCCCTTTATCTTTTCCCTTTTCTTTATCTCCAGTACTATTTCTTATTCCATCATCTCATATTGTCACCTCTTTTTTTCCGAGGTTCTCACTTTAAGCATCTTCTCTTTGCTTCTTCAGAGAGGCAGAGAACCTTCTTATATTAAACCATATCCTTCAATCCTTCAACCAGCAGCAAGAGCTCTTGCCACCATGGCAGGGCTTAGCACTGGAGCAGGAGCAGGAGCAGGAGCTCCTGTCGTCAAGGTATACCATGAGAAATCCATGATCCTACCCGATGTTTCGAGGGTGCTTGCATGCCTGTATGAGAAAGATGTCAAGTTCGAGTGCGTCAAAGACTCCTACAAGGACATACTCAGACTTCAGGTACATGCTGTGTTGTCGCAGGTCTTTTGCAACACTAATTACAGAAGCAGCAGTTTCTTTAGTTTATGCAAATAAATTCCGCTTCATGTTCCTGTTTTCTTCCTCCACCTCTGCAGGCATCGAGGAGTGTTCCAGTTCCGTTCTATGATGGGGACACATATCTACAAGGTAACCCTGCTTGTTACATAATCCAGCCATGCTAATTTAGTGAGGTGCACTCCATGATTTTTAAGACTGTGTGCACATTCTAGAATGAGATATAGTAGTCTTTCATGTGGCGGACCCAGGACGAGAATTTAGGTTGGGCAAGCGTAGAATACACTAAGTTCGCAAATGGTCTACTGTTGCCATTGAAATAGAACCGTACCTTTACTAAAAAAGAGAACCGTACAGTAATGTTGCGCTTAACAATTCATCCCCTTGTTAATTCCACTTAACATTTCCTCGGTGCTGCTCAAAAATAAATCCTCGCTGAAGAAAATGAAGACAAATTATCTATTTCTTTCTCATGCTACAAATCAAACAACAAAACACTAGCAATCAAAAGTCAGAACACACCAGCTGATAGCATTGAACTCAGACCTATGCAAAGAATTCGCCATGACTGGGTTGGGCTAGCTGATGCCAACGCATCTGCTTGAACTGTGCTTGACCCCAGTGTCAACCCCTAATTAAAGATGCAAGTATGAGATTACTTGGTGGTGCCGTGGAGGCGTGGACCGGCCGACGGGCACAGGGCACTGGACGGCTGGGGCGTGGCCGCGTCCTGGCCGGCGGCCGTTGGGGCGTGGCCGCGCCCGCGTGGAGGCACCGGCGCGCCGCTGCGCAGGGGCTGGGGCCTGGGGCTTGCCGCGTGGAGGCGCCGGCGCGCCGCCCCGCAGGGACCGGCCGCTGGGGTGGCCGGGTGGGGCGTGGCGCCGTGGCGGAATGGCCTGTGCCCCTGCCGCTGCCGGTCTGGCCGTCTGGGGAGGAGGCCGGGAGGGGAGGAGGCCTCAGGCCGGTGTGGGCCGGCTGGGCCGGTGGGACGAGGGGAGGAGACCGCGAGTTGGGCCCTAGGTACCTCTATTTTTCTCCAGGGAAAAGTCTATTTTACCTCCTCGTACTATTGCCTCGGTTCGGTTTTCATCCTTCTACTCCAAAACAGAGTATATAACCTCCTTCTCCTTTTCATACCGGTTAAATTACCTCCCTCACTTGAAACCACTCCGGTTTTAGGTGATGTGGCATCCTAATAAATAGGTTTTCAACTAATTAAATTCTAGAAAATTATAGAAAACTCAGAAAAATAAAATAAAAAATTGTAAATCTATAAAAATGTAAAATTCAGACATGCATTAAAAATATAATATTTGTGTACAAGCTTATATGCTAAAATTCATATTTGTGATTGGAGGTATTTTAATAAAAAAAATAATTCAAACACGTATATAATTTTTAGCATGTACGTTATAAACAAGATCACATTTATTAAATATTTGGATTTTAATATTCTTATTCAATTTATGTGACTTTTCTATATTTTTATAATTTATTTCCTCAAGATTATGATGGCCGTCAACAAAACTAAGATTTTTGTTGGGCAAATAAATTATAAACAATTTAAAAACTCAAAAGCAGAATAAAATATGAAAATCCAAATATTTAATAAAAATGATGCTTGTGTATAGACTTACATGCTAAAAAATACATATGTGTTTGATATTTTTTTTTATAAAAATACCTTCGATCACAAATATGAATTCTAGCACATAGGTTTGTACTCAAATATTGTATTTTTATTGAATGTTTGGAGTTTACATATTTTTATATAGTTAAAATGTTTTTATTTTATTTAATATGAGTTTTCTATAATTTTTTAGAATGTAATTAGTCGAAAACCCGTTAATTAGGACGTCACTTCACTCAAAACCAGAGTAGTTTCAAGTGAGGGAGATAATTTATCCGGTATGAAAAGCAGAGGGAGGTAATTTGTCCGGTATGAAAAGTAGAGGGAGGTTATATACCCGGCTTTAGAGTAGAGGGAGGAAAACCAAACCGAGACAATAGTAGAGGAAGGTAAAGTAGACTTTTTTCTTTCCTCTATACTCCTAACTATTAGTAAGTGGGCCAAAAAAATTTACCTCGGGTCTGGGCCCAAGGTGCCCTAGTGGCGGGTCCGCCCCTAGTTCATCCCTTACTGTTTATCATGTCAAAATGTGTGCCTTGTTAATAAGAAAGGTCGCTCTTAGTGTCTGAGTCTGAGAATGTCCACCAAAACCCATTGAGACCATTTGAGCTACACCTGTGCATCTGCTCTGCAAAACAAATTAGCACAAGAAAATTTTAAATCTTCCACCCAAAAAAACAAGGTAATACATAGCCATGTAATCTCTTAAGATTTAGACAAGGTGTTATAAATATCTTATTAATTCAATATAGCAATGGCAGGCAAAATAACGTGGAAGCTTAAAATAAAGAAAGAAAACTCTGCAGTTACTGCTTCGTACTTCCTGGTCATATGTTATGTCCCCTTTCATCTGAATGTGCTAATTCAAGTGATAATATTCAGGAGATTCCCGCTAAAATCAAAAGTTAAGTTAAAACCAGTTTGTTCCAAATCACGCATGCACAATTGACAGCAACTTGTTCCACGATGAAAATGAAAATTTGAAACATGGTTTGGAAATGAAAAGTTTCATGAAACACCTCAATAGGAACACTCAGAAAATGTAAGAAGTTTAATGTATAGCTGATATGCAAATGTGCATTTCATGATCGTGCCGGCAGGATTTCACAGTGCCAGAATAACACACTTTTCTTTCTGCGTACTAATCATATGAATTAAAACTACGCCCGCCACGACAAGTTCGACCGCACCGACTGTCGCCATCGGTCAAGCTCTCGGACTCGCCGCCACGACAACACGGGGGCTTCCCGTGCACCTTCCAGAGGGCGCGACCACCGCCGCGACCATCATCGCCGCGACAACGGTCAGCCCCAGCACCGCTACCGCAACCACCAAGACCACCCCCTGGTATGCAAGCCAAGGCTCAAGTCTCTGCTTGTTGTCCAAGACGTCCCCTCCTCGCCATCACCTTGCCCGGCCCAGGGTTCTTCGCCCATGGCGCCCGTCTTGCAGAGCACCACCCAGCCGGCCAGGGGACCCTTCACCACCATCGTCTCCCCTGGGACTGAGCCTCTCTTGGTCGTAGCAAACTCGCTGAGGGGCTGTCGCTCCCTCTCACCAGTCCAGCGGTTGTGGTCGTGGTCACCGCGCTCGCCACGAGACAGGCCGCACAGCACGGGTGCACGTCTTCAGCCTCTGCACGCCGGTGACTGCGCCCCAGCCTCTACGTTTCGTGGCCGCTCACCATCGCCAAATGGGGATGGCAGCGTCCTGAGTCAGCCGCCCTCGACTCTGCTGGGTTCTTCGGACCAGGGCGCCACATCCCCTCCGTCGGTTCTCGTCTAAGCGGGATTGTCGACGGCCCAGCCTCCAGAGCCGCAGCATATCATTCCGGTAATGGCAAGCCATTCCAACCATCCTCTCAATCAATCACCCGGATTCCTGCAAGCAGTCACAGCACAAGCGCCCCGGCCCATCCTGCAGGTCTACGTACGACGCCGCCTCAAGCTGAAGGAGCGTCCAAGCCGTCGCAGTGCTCGTATCGCCGCTGGAAATGCCTCCAACACACCGGTGGAAGCTCGAGCTCGTCAGCGTATTGCCAAGGCCATGGCACCTGGCACCGCGATAACTCGCAGACCTCTCCACCATCCTTGCTAGGCCGCTCCCGGAAGCGGCGGCGTCGGCTTTGGTGGCCCTTGCAGACCTCAATATTGCAAGCGCCCCCACCACTCAGATTCAAAGGCGGCTTTGGCGTACTACAATGGCAATGACCGGCGCCTCCAAGTGCCTCATGTTAGCAAGGCCTCCTTTTGTTCCGGCTTGGTATGGGGGGTCGCACTCTACTGCTCATCCTCTACCAACAACAGCTGATTCTGTATCTACCACCCGCCCCGCCGTCTGGGGGGCTCATGTTTTAGTTCGTCGTGTCTTTGGCGTGCCAATGTTTGATCGCCTTGTATCGCTACCGCTTTGGACTATGAATTTCGACAACAGGACGCTTCCCGCTTATGTATCTTTGTGTTGTTGTACCCTTCGTCCTCAAGGAAAAGGTCACGATATTATCATCGCCATTGAAATCATCCGCTGCCCTCTGGTTCTTGATGAATAGATCACAACAATTGTGCCTGCTTAGCTGGAATGTGAGAGGACTAAACTCGGGAGCACATCGGAGTGTCCTCAGAAATCTTGTGGCCAACTCAGGGGCCAATATTGTCTGCCTTCAAGAAACAAAGCATGACACCTGGGGTCACGGTTTGACCGCTCAGTGCCTTGGTCAAGACTTCGCTGACCCGACGTCCTATGTGCACCGACCGGCGGTGGGCACGCGGGGAGGCATCCTGCTAGCGGTCAAGGCCTGCGATTTCGTCATCTCGGACGTCTCCATTGAAGAGTTCTCCCTCTCCGCAAAAATTACCTCCACCGCCGACGCGTTTCAGTGGTGCATCACTGTGGTCTATGGCCCCCAGGAGCGGACGCAAAAGCTGGCCTTTATCGATAGCCTTCAAAACGTGGGGCGCTCTGACAACCCATGGCTGCTTATCGGCGATTTCAACCTCATCATGCACCCGGATGACAAGAACAACTCGAATGTGGACTTGTCCTTAATGGACGCTTTCAAATCCTCGATCCATGGCCTACACCTTAAGGAACTCCGACTGCTGGGTCGTCGTTACACTTGGAGCAATGAGCGTGCAGCCCCGACTCTGACAAGAATTGACAGGGCTTTCTGTACTGCGGCTTGGGAGCTTGCCTTCCCGGACACTGCCCTCCTGGGCCTCCCGTCTTTGAGTTCGGACCACGCCCCTCTCCTGCTCAGGGCTTCCCCAAAGCAGCATGCCTCTCGTGGTTTCAGATTTGAAAACTACTGGGCTACCCTAGAGGGCTACCTCACTACAGTCCAAAGTGCGTGGGAGCGACCTCTAGCCTCTGTCAACCCCTTCAAGCGTCTTCACATCAAGTTAGAGCGTACGGCGAAGGCTCTTACTCTCTGGGCTCGCACTAAGGTCCCCTGCATCAGACTTCAACTGGCGATCGTCAGTGAGCTGATTTTATTGTTTGACAAGGCTCAGGAGTCTCGTGTGCTCACGGACCTGGAGAGGGGCCTCAGGTCGGCACTAAAGGCAAGGGTCACAGGTTTGGCAACCATTCAGAAAATCCGTATCAAGCAAAGCGCGCTTTGCGTGGCTCGGCTTATGATGCAAATACCAAATTCTTTCACCTAAGGGCTTCCAATGAAGAAAAAGAACTTCATTTACTCCTTCTCACCCCCACGGGGACCGCTATCGACCATGATCGGATGGAGCTCGAGTCTCTCGCTTCTTTGGGAGCCATCTAGCGTCCACCCCGAGGGACATCACCTTGGCTTGGGATAGAGTGACCCGGCATTCTCATGAGCTCATGGATCTCAAGACCCTTTCACGAGGAAGAGATTAGCTCCATGTCGGTCTCTGCCGGAGGACAAAGCGCTGGTCCTGATGGGTTCAACGGCACTTTCTATCGCGTGTTGGCACATCATCAAAGCTGATTTCATCGGCTGCGGTGTTGTGGTTTGCGGCGGGCACTCAACGACTTCTCCTTGCTTGAACTCAAGAAATATCATCCCGATTCCAAAAGCGAGACGCGGCGAGCCTAGCGGATTATAGGCCCATTAGTCTTATTCATAGCGTCGGCAAAATCTGCTCTAAGCTGCTTGCCAACAGACTGGCGGTTAAGCTCGACCATCTCGTCGACCCAGTTCAGAGCGCATTCGTGAAGAAGAGATGTATTCAGGACACCTTCCTTCGTACTCAAGCCAACATCCTCCATCTCCAAAGACAAAAAAGCCCAGCGTTCTTTCTAAAGCTAGATTTTGCAAAGGCCTTTGACTCCGTCCATTGGAGCTACCTCTTTGAGCTGCTTCAAGCCAAGGGGTTTGGGACTCGCTGGCGTGATTGGATCGCTACGCTCCTTGGATCTTCCTCTTCGGCGGTCATTCTTAATGGGATCAAGGGGCCGGGCTTCTTCCATGAAAGGGGTCTTCGGCAAGGCGACCCCCTCTCTCCCATGCTTTTCATCATGGCTATGGATCCGCTACACAAGCTCTTTACTCTGGCAGATGAAAGCAATTTTCTTGATCCTGTTGGGAACCCCCCAATACGGGATCGTATCTCCCTCTTTGCGGATGACGCGGCCATCTTCATTCAACCAAGCAAGCAGAATCTTGACTCCACTATCAGTTTGCTGGACACCTTCGGGGCCGCCTCCGGTATCACGTTGAACAAGTCCAAGTGCTCGGTCTTTCCAATCCGTACTGCAAGCATCGATTTGGAAGATACGCTCGGATCTTTTGATGCCATGAGGGGCTCTTTCCCGTGCACCTACCTTGGGTTGCCTTTACGTCTTCGCAAGCTTCGTAAAATCCATTTCTTGCCACTCCTGGACAAGATCGCGGGTCGTCTAGCACCGTGGCGTGGAAAATTTTTCTCCAAGGCAGGACGTTTGGTCCTTGTCCAAGCTGTCCTATCGGCGATACCGACTTATCTCATGGCCTCCATACATCTACCCTCTTGGGTCATTAAAAGGATTGACCAACTCAGACGGGCTTTCCTTTGGACTGGCAGTCAGCAGGTGAACGGTGGACAGTGCTTGGTGAATTGGGAGGTGGTCTGTAGGCCTAAAAGCCTCGGGGGTGTGGGTATTCCAGATCTGCACCGCTTTGGCCGGGCTCTGCGCCTACGCTGGCTTTGGAACAATTGGAGATCCATGGACACTAAGAGCATCAACGACGCAATTTGCTACAAGGCGACGGATATTGCACTTTTCAAAGCCTCCACTCGGCTGGTGGTCGGTAATGGAGAGCACTTCCATTTCTGGGAGGATGCTTGGCTTGATGGTCTTTCGCCTAAGGTGGTCGCCCCTCTCCTGTTTGACATTGCTTCGCACAGATCACGATCGCTTCGAGACGGCCTTCAAAATCATAACTGGATCCGGTCGCTGGCGCCAATGACCACCGAAGAACAGCTCCTCCAATATATCACGCTTTGGGATAAAATAAATCAGGCCAATCCTCTCACTGGAAGCCCGGATGAGCTACTTTGGAAGCACACGCCAAATGGATCCTTCACAACCAGATCGGCTTACCACATCCAGTTTTCTGGCGCTACAAGGTCGGCTACGGCGGGGTTTATTTGGAAAGCCCACGCAGAACCCAAGTGCAAATTCTTTGCATGGTCTCTCGCACAGGGTGGGCTCAATACGGCCGATGTGCTCGCAAGAAAGGGTTCGTTAGCCCATCAAATGTGTTGCTTCTGCAACACGATGCCGGAAACCCAAGACCATCTCTTCAAGAGTTGCGCCTATGCAAAAGAGGTTTGGAACATCTCCTTCGCACCGTCTCTCGTCCCGTCAAACTCCCTTTGGGATTGGTGGGAAAGTCTGCACTCTGGGCTAACTGGCTCATCTCGGAAGGAGTTAAATGGCAGGCTGATCTACATTCTCTGGAACATCTGGAAAGAACGAAATCGTCGAATCTTCAGCCAGACTTCTCAGCCGCCGACGGACACTGCAAGAGATGCAAACGCCGATTTTCAGCTTTGGCGCTCTGCGCCGGTAGACCCTGCCTAGCGTGTAGCTAGGGCCACCGCCTCGCTTTTCCCTTGTTTTTTTTCCACTGGCGGTGGTGCCTCTTGTATATACAACTCTTCTTCCATCCCTTCTATTAATGGAGCGGCGGAACTCCCGCCTTTTTCCTCCAAAAAAAAAAAAAAAACTACGCCGTCTCTCTTTTTTTAGCAAAACACCATCTCATTTTTCAAGCGATATTATGTAAGAGTTCCTTATTCTTCCTGAGAAACTAGAGTTGTAGAATTAATATCTCCTAAAATGCAGAATCAAGATCAATCTGCCGCTACATAGCAGAAACCTATGAATATCGTGGATGTCCTTTTCTCCTGGGGAAAGACGTACTTGAGAGGGCTTCCATTGAGCAATGGCTCCGTAATGAGGAGCATGCCTTTGATCCTCCGAGCAGGGCATTGTTCTGTCACCTGGCTTTTCCTTTGCACGACGAATGCAATAATGATATCGACAGAGAGAAGAGAAAGCTGGAAGAAGTCCTGGAAGTCTACGAGCAAAGGCTTGGCGAGTGTGAGTTCCTAGCTGGGAACAAGTTCACCCTTGCTGATCTTGTTCACCTACCAAATACCCACCACATTTTGACGTCTGAGAAGTTTGCCTATCTGTATGACTCAAGGAAGAACGTGCAGAGATGGTGGAATACTATTTCTGCACGAGGTTCTTGGCAGCAGGTGCTGATGGATATGAAGAGCGTGGAGGAGCAGTATCAAATGGAGGAATTTGAGCAGCAACAACAGGAGCAATGGCAGACAGAACCTCCTCCAACATCAGGTTACCGCATCATTCATATAGACCCTAAGAAGGGGACTGGCACTGAGTCACGGACAGTACTGGCCCCACCTCCCAGCACCAGTTTTATTGCAACCTCAGTTCCATCAGTTCAACAGGGAGAGCAACCTATGCCTGCTCAAACGGAGCCACAAGCTAGACAACGTGGTGCGCGGGACATCACCAAGGAAGCTAGAGAGGCTGACCAAAAGAGAGCTACATTACCACCAACCCAGGAATTATCAGGTGCTCAACATGACAATCAGCAATCTAAAGCAGAATTCAAAGAAGACGATAAGGGTGCCATGAATGAAGATGACAGGTTCTCGACTAGGAGGCTCAAAAGAATGGTAGAGAAAAGTGATCCAGAAGTCCTCAGACCACAGTCTAAAGAGTTGCAAGACCCTGTAAAGGAGGAAATACCTTCTGTCCATAAGGAGTCTTCAGATGTGAAAGACAGAGAAGGGCAAACCAGTACTGTTTCAGCTGATGGAGAAAGTGGCATTCCATTCACCGGCACACGAGCTGACACTCCAACCAGTGCTGATGAAAGGAGAGCCACTTCACCACCAAAAGGAAGAACGGCTCATGATGACCGTGGTGCCACTGAGCCACAGAAATCAGCACCCGGCAATGAGCAACAACCAGCTCCACCAGTTCCAGGCCAATCACCAACAAGTAGAGCAGGGCATGCTCCTGCATCATCAACTGGAACTGTACCTGATGATGACTTGGCCCAATTACCCACCATTGATCAATGGCGACACACATATGCACCTCCTTCAGAACAAAAAGTATCTCCTGGTGCCCCTCACGTTTCTGAGTTGGCCAAAACACCAGGTGTTGACAGGAGAGCACCACCAATTGCACCAAAGGAAACCCCAACTGATGCTAGAAATGCTTTAGCACCAGTGCAAGAAGCTGCTCCAAGTGCTGATGGAATCAGTGACAGATGGCCCGACAAGGGTACCATGAATGAACAAGCTCCAAAAATAAAAGCAAGGCAGGCACCACCTTCTGGCACTCGCTATAGTGATCAAATAGCCACTCCAGCTGCATCAAAGCAAACACCAGTCAAAGGAGAATTCCCTGGTGTGCGTAACACTGGTGATGGTGCAATAAAAAACCCTGAGGCTGACAAAAAGCCAGGACCATCGGCACCGAGGCAAGAACCAGTTTCAAGTTCTCAACAAACAACTGAACCGATGAAAGGGGTCACTCGTACCTTGCATGGTATCACCGGAGATGATTCAGACAAGATAACGGTGGCTGATGAAGCTGCAACATCACCTGCACCAGAGCAATCACCAGCATCTAATGGAAGAACTGTTTCCACGACTCTCAAAGGAGGCACACTTGATGCTCGTGGAAAAAATGCGGCAGCCACATCATCAGGGACAGATTCAAGAGGTATATCTGCTACACCTAGAAGGCCCCCATCAACTCCTGATACTCAACGTCGTAACACATCAGGTAAAGTAGCCTCCAGTTTAATAAAAATTGTCAAAGTTGATGAAATAGTGTCTCATGCATATGCATCAGCAGCATCACAGTTTAGGCAATTAGGGAGCACCACACAGTTACCTCAAACTAGGCACCTAGGTAGCTAGGCCTTCCACCATTGAAATAGCAGTTCTATTTTCTCATATGAGTTTCATGTGCCAAGCATCTCACACAAAACCTATTACCCTTTGGGGAAATGTTGCATTTGTATTTGCACTTCAGCATTTTCAGCACCGTTAAAATCATTTCCCATATTGCATATTTTTAAAATGCTTTGTATTTTGCCAGTTATATTTATCGTTCATTTGCTACAAAAATATTCATAGTTCAGCACCACTTTGGATTGACCTCTGCGTAGACCTTTGCACACTGACACTGTGTCTTGATCTGTTAACTGATCATAGGCTTATTAATGTCATAATACAGATCAAGTGTCAGGTCAAGCTCCACCTTTGCCTCCCTTTGCCGATGCAAGGAATGAGAAGACTGCTATCACTGAAGCTGGTCAGACCAACACAATAGCATCCAATGAGCAGCCAGGTGAAATAGTTTCCAAAATTGCTGGAGGACCAGCTGCAGGGCCTTCACCAATGGAGTCACAGAAAAACATAAATGAATCATACAACGATGCATCATCCATACAGAAGTTGGCAAGTGATCAATCTAGGGCTCGACCAGCAGAAAACAAGAAGCAAGTTGATGATGCAATGCTACTCAATAAAACTGGCAAGGCCCAAGAGGGCGAACTCTTGGCAAATGACAAGCAAAAGAATACTGGGCAGACTCAAGCAACATCAACTAATGGACCACCCATGCTGAAGATGCAACCTGACAAGAACAAGCCTACATCATCTAATGATATTGACGAGCAAACCAATGAAACATCAAGTTATCGCAGCTCAGCACTGCCCAAAGAAATTTCACCTTTAGTCCCAGAGGAAAGCATGAGGGAGCAGCAGCTGCAAGGTGGTAAGTCCAGCATATCACCTCAAGATAATGTGAAGCAAGGTCCTGAAGATGCCCTGCTGGTGTTAGGAACTGGCCAGCCTAAGAACAGAGACCTCCTCACAACTTTAGATAAGGACGGAGTAAGAACTCCAAGAGAAGCTTTACAAAAATCTGATGAACGGACCTCCTCTAATGCCGAACAAGTGAAAAACAACACAAGGAACAGCAAATCAGATGGCTCAAGCAAGCCCACCCAGTTTGACGGTAATGAAGATAATCTTCCTGAATCACAGAGGCGTGGCTCGTCAACCAACCCATAAGGCCAGAACATGCATCCAGGAGTCCACTTTCTTGCAGCTTCTTTGTTGTAGTCTTATCTACCTCACAACGTTCACATGCTCATACAATAAGGTCCTCACCTTCGGACCATCCTTGTCAGCCACTGTTGTCTACTCCATATGTTGTATCATTGTTCCTTTCCAATGGTGAATTTCTGTGTTGGTCTTTTGTTGAACGATGATTTGTTCAGATGTCAAAGTCATTTAGTTAGTTGATTTCAAATAACGTGAATGCAAAATTGTGTTCTCCAAAAGAACCATATCCCTTTGAAAATTATCCTTATGTGTTCAGAATTTACCTTAGTTATCTTATTTTCTAGTGCTGCTATTTAAATTATGGTGTTCTTTGAAGTCCCACAGTTCTGGAATCTCATATACACAATACTGTAGCAAGTTAACAAATATGATATTGTTGAAATCTAAAATTTTGGGTAGGCCTTACCTGCAGCCCCCAATTATCGGCAACTAACAAGTCGCATATGTTCAGACAGATGTAAAGAACTAAGTCAAACAAAAAGGTTGAAAAAAATAGATGTTGCAGATAAGAGTTTATGACCATCGACGCAGTTGCGAACCAAACTTCTTATAGTAGCTACTCATTTGAATTTAGTTCATATTTCACATGTAAGGTCATATTATCACCACATTAATAACCAGCATAAGAGTCATCACCTTGAACATATTGCGGCAACCTAGGCCTAGCTCGCCACAATGAAAGGTTTGACCCAAGACTGATATTGTACCCTAGGAAAGTAAATCATATAATGGCTCAACCCAAGAAATTAGTAGGCACCAAATGGGATGCTATATGAATAATGTTATCCGGTTTTCTCTGCACCCCATCACTGAGAGATTGAAACAAAATAGCCCCAGATAAACATAAAAGGAATTATCTAAAATATTTTGTATTGAAAATCTCCACACAATTACAGGAACCAATAGCATTGAGAGCAATATAACATGGAACAATGCTACTGGAATTGGGTGTTGGTTGATTGGCTCCAACTCTAGAATGTCTGGTCGACAGATTGCACAGCCAAAGAAAAAAAGCTATCGTGTGAAAAAAAAAAAAATCAGGCCCAGAGCTCTTAAATTTGAAGAAAAATGTTCAAATTGTGCCTAGCACGTGAAGTAAGCTAGAATGTTAGTACAAGACCAAAGGAACCAGTTCATGTTTTGTCAATGGAGCATGACGAATTAGCTCCGAAAATGCAAGCTCAGAAATCAGAATCACCGATAAGTCTAAACGAGCAGAAGTATTTGAGAAGTAGCATTCCAATCACCATCAGAACTCATGCATTCATAATAAGGTAGATCCATAACCCCCAGATTCCTAAATTAGGCATCCCTAAATTCATCCGCCAGAAGAGTAGAACATCACGTAGTGGCAGCAGGGCGAGTGGGGAGGGGTTGCGCGAAGCGAGTGTACTTACCCCCGGGAAGGCACGGGTCCATGGAAAGTTCCTTCGACGGCGAGTCGGCGACGGCGACGGTTTCGAACTCCTCGCCTCGGGCGCCGGCCTCGCCGCCGCCGCCGCGAACGAGGCGTTTATTCGACCAAACCCATTCACAAGTGTGTCTTAGCAACTAGACCCAAGTGCACGCACGTTTTTACAATAAAGCCCTTCAAAGTTCGTGCTATCCAAATCTTTTACCCCCGCGCGCCACGGCGAGGCGGCTGCCTATTCCGGGCGTCTCTCTCTCTCTCACTGCCGGCCACCGCCACGAAAGTCATGGCCGTCCCTCCAAAAACTCCAAGCTTCATGCAGCTGCTGGCACGCGCGCGCGCGTGATCCATCGCCGCATCCAGGAGCCGACGAGCCGAGGATCGCCGGAGCGGGGAGGGAGCAAGCGTACGTTCTTGCCGCTCGCCGGAGAGATCGAGGCCGGCGGCGGAGGCGGAGGCATGGCGAGGTCGTACTACATCTGCGCGAACATCGATCCCCTGGGGCTCACCCCCGTCCCCGGCATCGCCCTGGACACGCTCTTCCTCGTCGCCATCCAGGCGCTCGCCGTCATCCTCCTCTCCAAGCTCTTCCACCTCCTCCTCCGCCGCTACAACCAGCCCAGCGCCGTCTCCCAGATCCTCGTGCGCATTCATCGCTCCAAATCTGTTTCATTGGTTCTCCATGGATGCTCGATTGAGATCGTCGCCGTTGCTTTCAGGCCGGCGTGGTGGTGGGCGGGATGGGGCTGCGCAACGCCATCGTGCACGTGGACGTGGACAACGTCGAGGACATGTACGGCGGCTACATCTCGGCGGCGCGCGTGCTGTACATGTTCCTCGTCGGGCTGGACATGGACATGGCGGCGCTGCGGAACGCGGCGCGGCGCTGCGTCGCCTTCACCTACGCGACCGTGGCCGCCAGCCTGCTCGTCGCCGCCGTCGTCTCCAGCGGCATGTACGGCAGCATGATGCACTCCCCGGTGAAGACGCCGGAGCTGCTCGCCGCCACGCTCATGCTCGCGCTCACCAACACCTCCTCCATCTCCGTCGCGCGCATCGCCGGCGAGCTCGGCCTCACCGTCACCGAGAACGGCCGCCTCGTCGTCGCCGCCGCCATCGCCAGCAACATCATCTGCGTCTTCGGCGACGGCGTGCTGTCCTCCACCGCGCTGGCCAAGGAGAAGAGCCAGGGCTTCTCCAGCGGCTCGCACCAGATCAAGAGCGGCTTCCTGGCGCTCGCCGTCGCCGGTGCCGCCGTGTGGCTGGTGCGCCCCGCCGTCACGCGCATCAACCAGCGCAACCTCGGCCAGCACCACGTCCGCCACCGCGACCTGGGGCTCATGCTCCTCGCCGTCTGGCTCGTCGCCAACATCCCCCAGTACCTCGGCTTCGACGGCTTGCCGACGAGCCTCGCGCTGGGGCTCGTCTTCCCCAGGGAAGGCCCGGCGGCGCGCTCCGTCGCCGACGCCCTCGTGCCGCCGGTGCACGGCCTCCTCCTCCCCTTCTATTTCGCCACCATCGGCATGAGGCTCAACTTCAGCTCCATGTCCGGCACCATCATCGTCCCCGGCGTGCTCATGACGCTGCTCGGCCTCATCGGCAAGGCCATCGGGGCCGCCGCCGCCTCCGCCTACCTCAGCATCCCGCTCGCCGACGCCCTCCGCTTCAGCGTCCTCCTCAACGTGAAGGGCCACGTCGACACCATGAACATGAAGTTCGCCAAATCCGAAGGGGTAATAATCCACGTCCACGTTGAGGTCGAGATCGAGATCGACGATATATGACGAACGCGCGCCATCTGATTCTGAGGATGATCGAGGCATGGTGCAGGTGTGGGCGGAGCAAGCGCTGTACGCGATGATCATCGGCAACCTGGTCAGCACCATCGTCGCCGGGCCGGCCGCCGCCGCCATGCTGCGGAAGGAGAAGGAGGCGTACGCGACGAGGCACCAGGCCATGGAATCGCTGGGCGCCGAGCAGGAGCTCCGCATGCTCGCCTGCGCCCACAGCGCGCACACCGCGCCCGGCATGCTCAGCCTCGTCGAGCTCCTCGTCAGCGCGCCGGCAAAGCAGCCCGCCGTCCTCGTCCTCCACTTCTTCGACAACACCGGAGGCGGCGGCGGCGGGCACGAGGCCGTGACACAGATGAACATGGTGATCGACGTGTTCACCCGCGCCACCGGCTTCTCCTTCCGGCAGATCGACGTCGTGCGCGGCAGCGCCGCCCGGGACGCCGGCGTCGTCTGCCGGGAGGCGGCGCGCGCGCACGCCGGCCTTCTCCTCGTCCCCTGCTACAAGGAGCAGCGCTACGACGGCAAGATGCAGTGCCGGCTTGAGGATCGCCGGCGGCTGAACGCCGGCGTGCTGGAGCGCGCGCCGTGCACCGTCGGGCTCCTCGTCGACCGGCCGTACCGGAACAGCGGCGCCAGCTTCCAGGTCCCGAGCAGCCTGGCGACGAGCGCGAGGACGCTGCTGCATCCCTGCAGCGATCGGGCGGTGACCCATGTGGTCGCCGCCGTCTTCCTCGGCGGCGCCGACGACCGCGAGGCTGTGTCGTTCGCCTCCCGACTCGCCGACCACCCGACCATCGGGCTGACGGTGTTCCGGTTCGTGAAGCGCAGCACGTACGACACCATGACGTCGTCCAGGGCCGCCGGCGACGAGCTCGACCTGCCGTACGAGGACGCCGGCGGCGACGTGGACGAGCGCTTCATGTGGAGGTTCTACGAGAGGTACGCGTCGAGGGAGCTGGCCATGTACGTGGAGAAGGTGGTGGAGAGCCCCGCCGACGTGGTGGAGACGCTGGACGGGATGGCCGGGATGTTCTCGCTCGTCGTCGTCGGCCGCGGCGGTCGGCAGCCGGCGGAGCTGATGGCAGGGCTGGACCGGTGGGCCGAGGCCGGCGGGGAGATGGGCCCCGTGGCCGAAATCCTCGCGTCCAATGGCTCGCTCGAGATGGGCTCCGTGCTCGTCATGCAGCAACACACGGTAGCGACGGGCCAATGACCAGCCCAGCAAGCGTCCAGGAGGCATAACAATGTTGTAAGATCAGCTTGTGTATACTTAGATCTCGGGGTAGGCGGCCCAATTTATTTTTCTGAATTGCTTTTCCGGCCGATTTGCAAGAAGTACAGTAGAATACTAGAATTTTTATGTGGATAAAACATACAGTTTTGTCTTTGTGTATGATCAGAATTTTGTTTCGGTACAAACGGTTTCTGACTGAATGTTTGATTTCATAAAAGCGTAGATCAATACTGAGCGAGCACAAGAATCTCAGGCTAATTGTACAATATATTGCGCGCACAGGAGCAGAGCTGATCGAATCCTAGGGGCTAGGGCAGAGCTTTTTTTGAGCAAAAGACAGAAGAACTATCATAAATTGATCAAAAGTAGGGAAAAAGTACAGGGTGGGGTACAACTAGTTAACTAATTACAAAGGGTGCACCTACGGCCTCCCAGAGGCGCAGGTTATCAAGAAGCTGACAAAGGAGGGTCAGGGCAGTCCTCTCCACCCGGCGAAAGATTCTGCAGTTACGCTCCTGCCAGATGTGCCAAATAGTGGCGGCGACGATGGAAAGGTCTCCCTTGGTGCCGAGGCTGCAGTGGAGGATGTCTGATGACCACCAGTTGACAATGTTTGCTGGCGTTTGACCACCCGGAAGGGGCGAGCCTGGGAACGTTTAGGAGTGCCGCCAATCTGTACCAGATGTGACAACTGAAAACACACTGTAGAAAGAGGTGCTCGGGCGTCCAGGTTGTGCCTGCAAAGTGGGCAGAAGTACTCGTTCGGCAACCGTCGTCTGAGGAGGACGGAAAAATACCCGAAATAATCAACAGTAAAATAGAAAATTAATAGAATAATCCACTGTAAAAGGAAATTACGAAAATATCCTCGGCTCCCGCCACCCCAAGTGGCGGCCGCCACCGAACGGCGGCAATGAGTTGCCGCCACCGGACGGCCGCAATGAGCCGCCGCCACCGGCGGCCGCAAGAGACGCCGGTGGCGGCGGCTTTCACGCCTGACCGGCCCCTAATTCCGCGTCCGTTATCGCATGCGGGGAAAAAAAGTGTCGTGCCGACAAAATAGTGCGCGAAAAAATAATAAAATAATATCCACCGACAAAACGATGTCAAAAAAATAATAAAAAATCTGACCGACAAAATAGTGATGACTTTTAATTAAGCAAACGATAATTGCATGATTTACGCTAATTAATACCGATTAGAGGTCACAATGATCAAAAATTTACTCTATATATATCGCGTTACGCCGTTCGTTCGTCTTCACACACGCAAACTCTCGCTTTCATTCATTTCACACACGCTTGAGCTTCACACGAGAGCCGCCTTCACACACTCACTCTCTCGCTTTCGGTTCTTTTTAGTTCGTTCGATTCGGTATATTATTCACGATACCTCGGTTGGGATTCACGAGTTATTACTAATATTATATTTTAATATAAATATATGATAAATATATACTAAATTATTATAGTTATCCAAAAATATGTAGTAGGTGGCGTGTAATTTTATTGATAATTGATTAGTAAAATGGCATGTCTAAAATAATTTACGTTGGGAGGTAGGTTTCGTTCGAAGAAAGCCTCCCACAATTTTTCCAGTGAAATGAGCTCGTAAGATGACAATTTGCTCATGAACCACGATCACACACGCACACGCTTCGCTGCACCTTCCGCTCAATTTGCTCCGTTGGTGACCGAGACGAAGACCAAGCGACTGGACCTTCTCCCATGCCACGTTGCATGTACGTGGCGTATATTTATATACACATGTGACCGGATAGCATATGGCATATATACATTATAATATATGTATAATATAGATATATTTATATACACATGTGACCGGATAGCTTCTCCTATAATTTTAATATATATGATAAATATATGGGCGAAGTAAAATTTGATACATGTATAAGCATGTGAATATACATTTTAAAACTCAAAATTGTATGTAATTTTACAAAATTGCAAATTTAAAATTTTAGTAAGTGTTAATAGTCGTTTGTACGGCAAACTAAATTTTGTAAAGTTAGAAGCTATGAGATAAATAAAACATTAAATACACGTAAAGTGAATCTTGTCATGTGAATAGGCGTGTCGTGCATAGACTTGTTAACGGCATGTGGTAAGTGCGAAGTAGTAGTAAATGCAACGTCACTAATCGCCATAATGGTCAATGCAATGTTAATAATTGTATGGAGAATAATTTCATGGCCAAACCGCCGAATGCACATAATAACATAAGTCCATCAATTACATTATTACACTTAGCGCCGACGACCCCTTGTCGTGTAAGGTCAGGTGGATGCGTCGTACGCTGTCCAGCAGCCTGAGAAGGTCCAAACCGAATTTGATCATCAGTTTGGTCCGCGGTTGGGATATACCCAGGCTGTGAACTTATGGCGTACGCAGACCCACCAAAATATGGAAAACCCCCCATCATGCTTTGTTCATAAGGGGTGGCTTGGCCGTGCACAACCTGTGGAGGGACCGCATAGGGGGTTTGCTCCCCGTGTTGCAAATTTGAAGGGACCCCATGGGAGTTTGCCGTTAGACCCCCAGTGTCAGGTCGGATCTGGTATAGGAATGTTGCATCCGCCCAAGATATCTTGAAAGCTAAGGTTGGATGCAAATGCACTATCCAGCATTGATCCTCCCATGTTTGCCCAATTTGCATCAAATTGGGTATCTTGTGTGCTGCGATAGTCATCGTAGGTTTCTGAAGACGGCGCTACGTTAATATCAATCCCCTCCTCGTGACCTGGCCCAGCTGGAGTTGAAGAATGGTGGGCGCTGTGTTGGAAGGGTGTCGATGTAGAGGCTCGGGGAGGTTGAGATTGTCGGCGTGGAACTGAACCCGGTGGTGTACGCCTGTCCATGGACTGTGATCTCGCAGGAGCAGCAGATACTGGAGGAGGTGGTGACTCGGTTATGCGGTGCACAGATTCTTCTCGGATCGGGGTATCCCTTTCGCGATCTGTGCGCGATCTATGCCCGCCGACCCCCCTAATCGCTCCCGTAAGCCGAGATCCCGCCCTTCTAATGAGGGCCCTCAATGAATTTGAAGAAGATTGGCCGGTCCGCTGTGTTTGCGATACAAGCTCCGTTGCATGGCCATGCAACGAATCGGCCTCCTGTGTCTGCATCAACCATGTCATATGGTATTCAGAAGGAGGTATGAAGTACGCAATATAGATGAAACTATCGGAGAGCGCACGTCGTACCAGAACATGGACTCGTTGGGCATAACCTCCGTTGTCGAGCGGTCTTTTCTGCTTTGCTCGTGGTATCGCAAGCTGACATCTGGTCATTGGGCGGTACCATTCCATGTACCCCCAAATATCAGTCTCGTGCGCGGCTCCATCAGGGTACCACACTTCGTCGATAACTCACCCACCGCTCGATGTGGGCGCGTGGGCGTGGGCCCAATCACGATTGCGCCGGTTGAACTAAGCTGAAAAAACACTTGTACGCTATATTATGAGTGGTACAAATATATTGAAATATTTAACTTATGATGCATACCCATGGAGTTGCCGGATGCGAAGCGGTGGAAGTGGAAATGTTTGCGGTAGCCAAATTGCCGTTGAGCGCGTTCCGGCGAGTATCCTTCGACGGCATTCATGCGGACTAGATAATGTGTCGTCATCCAATAGTCTACACTCTCGACACGTGCTAGCCGCCAAGCCCCGTGGCAATATCATAGGTTGCCGGATGGCGAAATGGTTCCCGTAACTTGGTCATGTACCGGAAGGTCTAGGTCGACACAAGCCGCGTGTAAGGCCTACATCTACTAATTCTCTCACCATCGCAACCGCATGCAACCATCTATATCCCATTGTTGGTCTACATGCCGGGGGGGTCAAATCGGCGTCTACATGAACAGGATAGTATCGTACTGGCGTGTTTGGACGATTTAGTGGCAAATAACTCCACGACCATAATTGGATGAGGAGAGGACAACCCCCAAACACTGCATTCGGGGCTGACCGATGGCATGCGACACATAACTCCGGTATGTATCGTAATCTGGCAGACCCCAACCTGTACGGCTCGTAGTCCTCATTAAATAAAGCTTCGTTGCATAGCTCTCGAGCTACGAAGACTAGGTGAGGGGGTATACAGTCACCGTTGCCATTTGTGAACATGACGCCGGCGAGGAGGTAGTACAGATACACCTCATAATGCCGCAGTACGATCGCCTCTTCAGCATTGGATCGACACGGACCACCTCGTCAAGGTGCTCGAGCCATGAGATCGAAACACCACGGTCGCTTCCATTATATTCAACTTCAAACTGCAGATTTAGAATAATATTTCATAGGGTAAATTTATGTACTAATTACAAATTTGCAAGTGAAAAGTAGACACTCACCTTTCTTGACATAATTTTTCCATGTTTGCTGCTTGGTTTGTTGACAACGAAGACCCGTCCGAGATGGGCAACCACGTGAGCATGGCCACATCCTTCAATGTAATTGTCATCTCACCGACCGGTAAGTGAAACGTGTGCGTCTCAGGACGCCAGTGGTCGACCAGTGCGGTGATAAGGCCCGGGTCTAGTCTTGGTAGCGGTGTCAGACGGTCATTTCCTTGTGGGACCCCATTAACGGTGAGTGCCCACGGCAATAGTCCCAAGACGGGCAAGGAACATCAAAAGCGGGCATCCAATTGTTTGATTTGTCGTGATGCCCTCAATCGTAATGTTTGCATCTACAAATAACAATATCATAATGTTAGCTAACCATGTTAATATGAGATAATTTTTATGAAACATGCAAACTGTTCATTGCCCTCGCACCCATTTCTACGACCTATGGCGGAGTCATCCGTCGGAGAAGAACATGGAACCTCCATTGTCTATACTGCAAGAAAATATTATAGTTATTACATACGACAAATAGTAAAACATCATGTGACAAAGGATTTAATACAAGTCTTTTATTAAAACTTACAAGTGACAATAGCCGAATAATATTGTACGACGGTGAAACAAGAAGTGAGAATATAACGAATACAACTCTTTTATTAAAATATGACGGTGATACAAGAATTGCGTAATGATATTGTAGGACTCATCCTCGATTTGGACAGCGCCTACGGTCATGTCCTGGCTGTTTACATAGCCGACAGCGACGCAAACCATCTCCTCCATCGGCAGCATCCATGTCACCTTCGAAACGCGCCGTACGCGGTCTACCTTGTGCAACACGCTTTGTAGTGGGGAATGGATGGAAGGTAGGCCCTTCGAGTTTTATATCCCCTCGATTAATTGGTCGCATCTTGGGTGCCCATGTTTGCCTAATTGCATTCATCGAATAGTACGGAGAGACGTATTGGGTGCCATCGTTGCCAGCAAGATCTCGACATACCGCCATGACGTGCGAGCATGGGATGTGTTCGAGGCGGGTTTATTGCAAGTGCATACAGCCTCATCTTGCCAAGTTGGCACTTTTGTTGATTATCTCTGCGCTAAATCTGTCATGTACTTTCTCTTGCGTCCACATTGAATATGTTATTCATACGGTCATATATTGACGTGCGGTGGGCGAGATTTCATCGGCGCCTCAGAGGATGGCTTCGGCGCGAGGGGAGAAAGTGCTTGTGATTTGCATGGCGCCATTTCTCGGTCATGAAATAATCTCTTGTCCTAAAAAAGATCATTTCAATGATAGTGCATATTGGCAGGCCGCACACTCCTCGTAGCACATTATTATACGACTCAGCTATGTTCGTCGTCATCACCGTGTATCTGCAATACGAGACTTCTTAAATTTACGATCGAACGGAATGGAAACTAACATTGTAAATAAATCTACCAGCTTACCGGGCGCCATCAGTGTCATGTACGAGAGCCCATTTCTCTGCCGGTTTTTGCGCTATCCACTGAGCAAAAGTAATTTTACGCCGAGAGCTTACTTGCTCGCCCCCTAGTATTTGAACCCCTGATGTGCTTTGCTCTCCGGCGACCATTTTTCTGGTACGTTCGTTAATATCATTGAAAAGCGCACTGAATTTGCGCTGTTGGTTTTGCATGCACATTGTCTTGAACTTCTTCACTAGGGGCTTATTCTTGAATGCAGTGTATAGGTTCGCCCCCAGGTGACGCATGCACCATCGAGAACGAACGTCTGGCCACATTGGGGCATCACCGGTGGACAATGCAGTTACACCATGTAGGATTCCCTGGTGGCGGTCAGAAATGACGCACACTCCAGGACGATCCATGACAACGTGAACCTTCAGAAGAGTTAGAAACCACAACCAGCTGTCATTGTTCTCGCTCTCCACAAAAGCAAATGCGAGAGGCAATATCTGGTTGTTCCCGTCAACTCCAAGTGCCGTCAATAGAGCACCATAGTACCTACCGGTGAGGAATGTCCCATCCACACAAATGACAGGACGACAATGCCGGAAGGCCTCTATGCACTGGCCAAAAGACCAAAACAGGCGCATCAGGTAGAAGTGGTTGGGTGCGACACTTCCATCGGGAGATATCTGACCTCATGGGCGAAACATAGCATGTCCGAGATTGGTCTCCAGATCTTGCGGAGGAGACGGGAGCCCGGTTGTATGACTCCTTATAATCCCGAACAACAATTTCATTGCCTTTTGCTTGGCTCGTCATGCTTGGTGATATGTAATCGACATGCCGGTCGCGGTTACGCACCTCGGCCATTATGGAGTGTGGTTTCATTGAGATATCGGCTTGAATAGCGATTAGCAACATCTGCGCTATGAACTTCGAGTCCACATTATCGCTAATATTGCGTACCAACTCCTCCGTACAAGTGTCTTTGCTCGTACCTCACGATTATGAAGTGGTGCTCATGTTTTGGGCGATGGGCCCGAACATGGAATGAGCACTCCGGCTTCTTCACGCACTTCACCTCATACACGGCCGGTCCGGACCGTGCCACGGAGTGCTCGCGCCGTGTTGTCACACCAAAGTTGCTGATGAAGTGTATGACCTCATCCTTCGTGCTAAACTCTTGACCCACTGTTATGTCATTGTGCATATACCCCCATCTGAAAATATTCGAGTGATCCCCGATCACCCAATTCGAAGCATCCAGAGCGCGATAATACGCTATGGCGGGCATCGAGTCGTCCTCTTCTTCGACATCATGCTCACCCCCTTCATCGAAATCATCCCCTGTGGCATGTGCATCTATCTCTCCCTCCTCCATTGAGATATCCGGATCCGTGCCCATGCCTAATGCCTCGACACCGGTCATCATACTACCAATTGGGTCCTCCCCATACCCTTCCGGCACTTCCTCATGTGCACTCTCTTCTACGGTGTTGCTAGGCCCGCCTCGATTGTCTTGCCTCGGCAAAGACGTACACACCTAAGTGATACCCTCTTCTACGCCTTATTAACATAGTGCGTCCAAGCAGATTTATTTCTCGATGGCCACGGCTTGTATCGTACATCGTACTATTTGGAACGACATGGCCTAACACCGTAGAACAAGTTTGTATTCATGACGGTTTATATGGAGATTTGAGCTATAACCACAGCTAGCATTGGCGACTCTATTGGCAATGTGACTGTAGTCTGCAAATGGCTGCATGTGTGCATGCTTACAAAATTCCCTTGCATTGGCGTGGGTGCATCTCCGTAAAAAATAGTCATTGGTGTCTCCATTTACGTCTGTAACATACACGTGCTCATTCATATTAATATTAAATTTACGTTTGTTTGTATTTAACTATTATTTCATACATTACATAAAATGTTAGCTTACGTGTTTAATACATAATACGTGTAAATATAGTGTACGTGTTTAATACATAAATACGTACAATTATTAGCTTACGTGTTCAATACATAAAATGTTAGTTTACGTGTTTAATACATAAAATGTTAGCTTACATGTTTAATACATAAATATTAACTAAAATGTCACTAAAATACGTACAATTATATTACTATTTTGCATGCTAAATATACATTAATTTCTCTATTATGCTTAATTAAGCTAACAAGAAAATTACTATATGAAAAATATAGTCACTCTTTTTAACTACGCACACTAGCGTTAATTTGTCGCTAATTATATATAGTTTTGCGCGGTACGTGCAATTAAAATTTAAACATTCATATATTACATGCTATAAAAATTCACTAATTTTCATTATATTTGTACACCATTTTCTCTCCTTGCATAATTAATTAATCACTAAGCATAATTTAAGTTAACCTAACACAACAAGTTTATGTTAACTCTAAAATGCGTACCTGCCGGTTATAAGATCGATCGGTTCAAAGTTCCTGAAAAAATTAAAACAAGCGTAAATTAGATAGAATATACGAAATTCTCGGTCATATTAAACTATCACCGTATATGTCTTGACCTTCAGTAAATCTCGTGTATCTTACTTTTATATATCTGATCTTTGATGCGTGCTACGGTGCGGTGCACAATTGATAACAAAATAGAAGCAAGACCTAGGTGCTCGTGCTTAGTTTAATTAATTAATTACGTCATGGTGATTAGTTTAATTAACATTAACAACATACTATGCCAACATCAGTATAGTCAAATTTATCATCTTGTATATATAATATATACATACAATACATACATACAATATTAAGTACTAATATATATATACATACAATATATACATACAATATTAAGTATATATATACATACAATATATACATACAATATTAAGTAGTAATATATATATATATATATACAACATTAGCATACAATATTATTATGTCAAAATTAACTCTTGCATATACGTCATGCAATAACACTATTTATTTAGCAAGTAGAAAGCGGCGCGAAAAATATCAATGATGACACTCCTCGTGAATCCCAACCGAGGTATCGTGAATAATATACCCGAATCGAACGAACTAAAAAGAAGCGAAAGCGAGAGAGTGAGTGTGTGAAGGCGCTCTCGTGTGAAGCTCGCGTCGTGAAATGAACGAAAGCGAGAGTCTTTGCGTGTGTGAAGACGAACGAACGGCGAACGCGATATATATAGAGTAAATTTTTGATCACTGTGACCTCTAATCGGTATTAATTAGCGTAAATCATGCAACTCTTGTTTGCTTAATTAAAAAGTCATCACTATTTTGTCGGTGCAGATTTTTTATTATTTTTTTGACAACTGTTTTGTCGGTGGATATTATTTTATTATTTTTTGTTCACTATTTTGTCGGCGACACTTTTTTCCCGCATGCGATAACGGACGCTGGAATTAGGGGCGGTCGGGCAACGGTAGCTGCCGCCGTGCCGATGGCGGCCACCCGAGGTGGCGGGACCCGAGGATATTTTCGTAATTTCCTTTTACAGTGGATTATTCTATTAATTTTCTATTTTACTGTTGATTATTTCGGGTATTTTTCTGAGGAGGACATCAGCCGTGAATATTCGTCGCTGCAGCAACATCCACAAAAAGAATTTGCATTTAGACGGAGCGGCTAGGGCAGAACTGAAATTACAGTATCTTTGGTGGAATCCAAAATATAGCATTGATTTGTTCCAATGGCAAGCTTGATCCCTTCTTTCCTAATCTCGGTGTGATTATTTTTACAAGCATCCATCTGTAAATCCTCAGTGCTATTGGAAAAACGTTGCACAGGGCTGTGCTCCAAAAGTACAACTGGGGAAAAAAAGATGGAGGGGTAAAAAAAAAAAAGAAGGATGAGCAAGCTGAAACAAAGCCCCTGGAGGCTGGAGGCCTTCACTCTTCAGTCTTCAGGAGCTGCACACAGCAAATTGCTGGTTAATCCCACTGGGTGGCTGCAGCATCCTGCTTGGGTGGTGGCAGGGCATGACAATGGAGCTGAGGAGTGCCCTCTCAACATCCTCTGAGGCCTCTCTCCTGAGCAGGCACACCACATACTCCATCACTGCAGTGTCACAAGGCAGTGTGATTCTCCCATCACTTGTGAACCCAAACTCCTCCTGGGACATCCTCAGGAGCTCCCCAAAGACTGCTGTCCGGAGGTATGCCAAGGGGACCTCGAACCGCCTCCCGTCCGAGGAGTAGACGATGCAGTTGCCCTTGCCTGCAACTAGGCTGCAAGATGGCTGGATCTCCTTGTCGATTGTTGTGACCCTCCTCCTCCCAATGGCACTCATCCCCTGCCACTTCTTGGAGAGTTGAGCCAGCTTCTTGGAGCTGATCATGTTTGCTGTTCAAGGGAATGGACACTGAACTGTATATGTCTTTGGTATGAAACAATCAGGAAATAAGAGGTCAGTTTGTGTGTGGTGAATGGTGATGGTTTGTGCCTACGATCATGTATTTATAGGGCACAGATGCGATGGGGATCTGCATCTTGGTTTGTGCAACTATCATGAATGGAAAGCTGGCATGGGACAGGGCCATGAACTCCCTTGGTGAGATGTTGCTATCTAGGGCTGCAAGATTCAATGGGCAGGACCATGGCTTCTCACATGGTGGACCATTGTTTCTTACTGGCATGGAACGTAACTGGCCACCACAATGGGTTGAGTTTTGACAGAGCCGTACAAAATGTTTGGTCCAGTCCTTCAATTTGCCGGATCTGAGAGGTATTAAACTTACTGACTTGTTGTGTGTTGTGACTTGTGATGCTGGTCCCCTTTGATTCACAGTTCGGTTTGATTTGGTTGGGCCAAAAGTTAAGGATTTTCGAAGAGGGGGTATAGAAATGCTAAAAAGTTATTAAAAATATTTTTAAGATCATTAAAAAAAATCCATATAGTTTCGAAAAATTATCGCAAAATGTTACAATGAATGGTGTATTAAAAAAATCTATCTCAACTCAAATGAAAATAATAAATTTTGCTACAGTAAAACTCATCTCAGCTTTACGCTGAAAAGAACGAGGCCTAAATCTTCTTTTGGAAGGTCAAGCTCAAAGCTAGGTGTTTCTTGGATGGGGATGGGTCGTAACATCTGCCTTTTGGAAAACAACAAACATGTATGCTATCAGGACCAAATTAATGGTGTGGATGAAGTGAGGGTGCTCAGTGGTTTCGAATATGGGGGCCTCTAATGTACTCCCTCTCAACCCCATAAGGGTGAGATCATTATTAACCGTGCATCGTTCATTGTATGCCTAATGTGAATCCGTAAGACGACATGACATGTGCTCACCGACGCTCGCTATTGCGTGTTCTCGTTTGCTGCCGCCATCGCGCTCGTCGATCGGCGCTGCTGCGCGTCTCCGACCACCGTCGCGCGTCCCCAAGACCGCGACCACGCTCTCGTCGCCCGACGCCGCCATGGGCCCGACCATCGCTGCCGTACCACGTCCGTCCCACCGGTCATGGCTGGCGCCTTCGTTGCCAAAGACCACCATGTGACCCCGACCACCACCGCCTCTACGCGTCCCCTCGGCCCCTAGGCGGTCATGGCCGCGCGCTCGTCGCTCTGTGACGCCACAGACGCCATGCGTCCTCAGCAGCCCACTGCCACTGCACGTCCCATAGCGACCGCGATCGTACGCTTGTCGACCGGTCCAGCTGCCGACGAAGACATGGGATTGGGTGTCTAACAGCGGCGGGCGTCAACGAGGGTGGTGAGCGCAGGCGACGGCCTTCTTTTCGCAAAGCAGGCAACTACAACGTATGGCCGTGCGTTCACGCCCTTACACATCGAGAATAAGTCATCGGAAACGGAAAACGTAATCGAAAATTCAAAGGAAACGTGGCCTCAACCCCCTAAGAGTTGAGATCTCATAAACACCATTTAATCAGATTAGATCAATGGTTAAAAATAATTTGGTGCGTGTTAAAAAACTCCTTCGAATATATAGCCAGTATAGGCGATCAAATGGTACGTCCACATGACTTTATTGAAGGCACTAGTTGGTAAGCAACAAGGCCATGGGTCTCGTAAATGCAATGTTGGCTGCAACGGAGGCAATGCGATTTCAATTGGACACTGCTGGGCCATCGGTTGGTGCATCCGTGCATGCATGCATTGGGAGGCCATGCATAGGCTGACTTTGGTGGTTAGCTGATTGGATTTGGTTCCATGCTGGACAGGTCGGTCGATGCATCATCAGGCATTTACTCTTAAGTTCCAGCTTTTGTGATAATAAGGAGACATTTAGCAAATCATCAGCTGGAGAGCCGCCATCAAATGGATTACTTATTAGGATGGTTCTTGAGGCCTTCCTTAGTTCCTTAGCTGACGAAAGCTCACTTCATGAGTTCATCTGTTCATGGGCTCTGTACGTGTTGTTAGGTCATGTTTGTACGTGTGTGGACTATCACTATCGGAAGCATGCAAAACAATTATTTGGTGCTACTGTGCTAGTTGAGTAAGCCTTGATTAGTGCAAGGAACTTGTGACGTAACTCGATCCATGCACTTCTCCTGGGTCATGTAAAACCGAGGACCTCTCTCATGTGTCCAATTTCCGGATCCAAATCCTCTGAGGTGAACAGGAAATCATGTGAGGGAGAATGACAGAGACGCACTGCAGCAACAGTGAAAACACTGCAGAAAAATACTGTAGCGATTTTACTGTAGTAAAATCACTGTAATAAAATATTGTAGCAACACATCTCATCCATCAGATTTAGATCGGACGGTGGAGATTCTATGAATGCAACCAACACTGATCCAAATCCCCAATTTTCAGATCGATGTGGTGCTGTAAATCCAAGATGGCATGAAATTTCTTTATGTTATTGATTCAAGCTGTTGTAAGTTGTAACTAGTTTTGAACAAATTAGTGTCACCTGACTTGCATTCTTGTTATCATGTACATTCCTATTGGACCCTACTGTAAACTACACCGATGAACAAGACTGGCGTATCTTTTGACCCTTCATTAGAGCTGCAGATGAATGAAATGCCTTGAGCTAGCTGAGATGATGATAATATATCAGATTGTTCTGGTACTGGTTGTTGGGTGTTGATAAGCTGCATGCAGTAGTACGTAGCCGTGTCCTTCAACATGTACTGCAATTACAACAGTGACCCATACAGTGGCAGACATGCACCACAATACTGAGTACTGCCTAGTACAGTGGCTGAGGGACAAGAGGCCATCAGCATGCAGGGTCCAGGATGTTTTATCAATAGGGGCTTCTAGTGTACTCCCTCTCAACCCCCATGGGGATGAGAGCACTATTGACCGTAGATCGTCCGTCGTACGGTTGATGTGGATCTGCCTAAGCTGATCTACTGGGAATAGAATCCTTAGGCATGTTTGGGAATAACATCAAGGTTAGAAATCCTCCTTCCCCTTTGCTCCCCTGGCGAGTTGCTTCCTGTGCCGGCGGACGGCGGTTTGATTTAAGCTCAGGGGGCAAACTGCGAAGCAGCCGCTTCTTCTCCACCGATTTACTTCCTGTACGTCTCTCACGGTGAGGCAAAATTCACCATTAGCACACCACTCCCAACCTCAAATCCATACTGCAATCTTGCTGCTCGCGGGAGAGAAAAAATGGGGGAGGATGTGTGATGGAGAGAGAGAGAGCCAGGGAGCATGGTTCTTGGTCATCAGGCAAGCAGCAGAGGATCCATGCCATGGCAAGGCTGCGAGCAGTGCTCCAGCAGCAGCAAGCCATGGAGGGTGTTGGTGCACGGGCAGGAGGAGATAGGCCTTACCAGGGCCTTACCAACCCGATGCTCAGTCGCTGGTGTTTGGCGGCACGAATTGTTTTACTTAACTCTGCAACTCATGGTATGGCGCTAACGACCAGCGAAATAATAGGAACGAGCCCCTGGGAATAGATCGGTACCTTGGGAATAGAACGGTAATTAGATTAGGTCAATGGGAAGTCAAAGGAAGTGGGGTCTCAACCCCAACACCGTTAGATTAGATTAGATCAACGCTCCAAAACAATTGGGATGCGTGCTAAAAAACTCCTATTAATAATAGATAGAGTATTTAAACTATTCAAGAGAGACTCTATGGAAGAAGTTTTCCTCAACTTCTTTCTAGACGACCTGCGACTCTGGGGAGCGCAGGTGCCCCCTTTGTAATTAGTTAGTCATTTGTGTTCGGCGGCCCATGGGGGAGGGGCCTATATCTCCCCCCACACTGTAATCCTCTTCTATTTTTGATCAATACATGGCAGCTCTCCTGCCTTTTGTTCAAAAAAAAATATGACATTCGGTAAGAGTCGCTTAGAAACAAATATCTAGCCAATTAAACGGTTTCTCAAGTAGATTCTCGACCCAGTGGTTCCCAGTTCTAGAAAAAACTAATGAAAGTAAAACATGAGTTCTTCAGTTGGGAAGCCTTCCAATTAGGGAATGGGACCCAAATTTGTTTTGGGAAGATAGCTGGTTAAGACGTACGTCTCTTAAATTTAAACGAGCGAGGTGGCTCGCGTGTTTGCGCGGCTAGATTTGTTTTGGTATATAGTGTTTATCTCTAACTCATAATCTATCTCTAACACATCAGATCGGATTTAGAGTTTATCTCTAATATATTATATCAACTTTAGTATTTAACATGAATTTCTGATATTTACTTCTAATTTAAGCCGCATAGATCTTTTATTTTTTCTTTGATTAATCTATCCCGTTATAATTTGGTCCCACGGTTGATTGAACGGATAAAATAACCATATTATATCATCTTTAGTATTTAATCCGAATTTCTAATATTCTTCTTTTAATCTAAGCCGTTATAATCCGGCCCCACAAAATCAACGGTATAGATTTTTTTTATTTTTTTCTTGATTTATGTGAGAATTTCTTTGATTGATCTTGGCCGTTATAATTTGGTCCCACCGTTGATCGAACGACTGAAATAATTTGGATGATGTGGACGAACACGGTGGCTTCTTTTTCCCCTCCTTTATATATATAATAGATAGATAGATATCCCAACTTGTTTGTTATTGGCATATGAGGTGTTGTAGGAACAGTGACAGGCGACGTAGTTGTGACACCCGTTTTTGAATTCTGTGCTCCTCGGACCGGTCCGAATTGAAGCGCAACGACCAATTGTACGCCCCGAGCCGTGGTGAGACACCAAGTGTAGTGCGCCCGAGCAAAAGGGCTTGCTAGGAGCAGATGGGCCATGCCCCGAGCAAGGAGTTGCTTAGGGCGAGCACACTTCTATTCCACTTGGTTTTGCTCGGTCCAGCCAAGCAATATATCTTGTGAAGGTTCGTCTCTTTGGTTGGTCATGCGTCAAGGGTGCCGCTTAGGATGCCACGTCAGCTAAAGAGTGGCTCGATCCCCGATAATTTTCTAGAAAACCATGCCGATTAGGATGCCATGCCAATCAAAACACAAGATCGATTTAGGTGAGGGCTGTATATTAACACTACGAGGAGATTGGTTGTCCGGTTTTGAAATTAAAGGGTAAAGTTGAACTCAGGCAATAGTTCATGGGCCAAAATGGGCTTCTTCCTAAAAGCAGAAGACTATGGACAGGCGCATGCTTCCTTGACTATTTGTCTACGGCCCTGCCCAGCTGCATTAGACTTGGGCCGAAGCCCACTACAGTCCAGTCCATGAATGGCCCACGTGCCTGGCTATTGCTCCCAGCCCAGCTGTACACAATCTCTCATGGATCAGAAGGTCAGGTCAAAGAACAGGTTGGTCTGTAGATGCCAGATATCTTCTGTTTAACTTTAACCAGCAAAAGAACTGTAAAATGTGGTGTAGGCAGTGTAGTAGCAGTAGTAGTTATACTGTAGCAGTACTGAGTTGAATGGTCATGCACTACTGCTGCTAGCCCTTGCCTTTTAACTTTGGCAGGAGCCCTTGTTTCCAAAAGGCTCTGCCTCTGTGGGTAGCAAAGCTGATCATGTTTGATAGTACCCATCTAGCTAGGAACCCTTTTCTTTTTCTGAAGCAAGGATCCCTTATTATATTACTTACGTACGTAGCAAAGCACACTGATGTTTGATTCATCAGCTCTTTGTCCTTCGAATCGTCCGTGTGGAAAGAAGAGAAAGACGGCAGAAAATCGTAGCAGTCACAAATTGAAAGGAACAATGGCATTTTCAATTCGAAGGAGCTGCCACCGATGACCTTTTTCAATTTGGTTCTGGAGGTCCTACGTCTTTGGGGGTGGTAGGCGTCCGTTTCATAATAAGTTAGCCCTACTGTACGTAGCGCGCGTTTGGGAGAATACGCCTAAACTACCCCCTCTATATTTTAACCTTGTAACTTTTCTATTGCATTAATACAATACCGTTCTCCTGCCTTTTCCTCGAAAAAAAAAATAGTGTAGCAAAGTGGCCTAGCTTCTTCATCAGTGAGACATCTTGGCTGGCTAGCTAAGCCTAAAATTGAATGAACTCCAGGAGTAGTGTTTTTCTCTCTCGTCCGTGCATGCATTGTACTATCCTAGAGTTTTAATTAGGCCTTCAGGCTTACTGTTTCGCGCCACACTAGAAGAGAAAGGAAAATGTTGGGTGGTGCAGAATTTGTTTTAAAATTTGAAGGTAGGAGATACAGAGGCCAATAAAGATTATGTAAATTTTTTTCTTCAAAGTTTTCAATTGGGGACGATAAGGCGTCGGTTTTTATCGAAATTTGGTCAGCTCGCGTGGGCCAAAAATCAAATTTTGGAAAATTTTCGGTTTACATTGGAAAGCTCTCAGCATACGATGTAGTATTTGAATCGCGTTTTAACTTTTAACCGTAGGTTTGCCGAACCATCCGTTTCAATTGACTCAAAAACCGTGCCGGTTAATTTTTGCGAACCCTACCTAGACTCCGAGAGTTGGAGTGATCGAGTTGGACAGGTGGGCCCTTGGTCATAATTAATCCTCTCCTCGAGCACCAGTAAAGATCGACGAGCAAGATCCACATTTGGATTGAATTAATGGAATTGGGCCCCTATAATAATTCCATAAAGATGCGCGCCATGAATCAAGATGTCGACACCTCCATGCATGCATGCATGGCTCCCTGCCTCCAGTCTTCCCCCCAGCCACTTCGACATCTAATTAATCATCCAGCTCTCAATCCACCGTACCATAATTGATAATGCAATTCTTTCTTTTAATCTAAGCCTTTATAATCCGATCCACCATAATTGACAATGCAATTTTTTTCCTTTTTTTATATCTTAGTAACATGAGAATTTCTAGTATTTTTCAATTAACGTGGAAAATTTTAGGATTTTAGGATCGACATGATGGCTCCGTTTTATTCTCCTTTATATATATAGTAGATATTCAACCCGACAAAACATGGACATTTTTTTTTGAATTTATGCAATTTTTTATTGCAGCTGGTATGAAGTCTTTCTTTAATATGACATGGACTCTTAATCCTATTTTTTTATTTTACAACTATAGTAGGTATAGAGTCTTTCCTTTTAATCTAAGTCCTTATAATTTGATTCATTATAATTACGCTGCAAATTTTTTAAAGAAATTTCTAGTTTTTTTATTAACATGTAAATTCTATGGTTTTAGGATTAACGTGGCTCCATCAAACCCTACCTTTTGTTTATAATAGATAGACAAACACTGTAGATGCTATTTTTTGTTTGAAAAAATCGAACTCTAGCATGCATGCATGTTCCTAGCTGATGAAGCTGCATCTGCATGCTAAGCCTGACGTGGCAGCGGCAGTGCTCCCCATGCAGCACGTACCGACGTCATGTGCAGAAAGGCCAAACGGGCGGGCAAAATGATGGGTCGCTTTTGACCTGGAATTTTGGCACCCAGCGTTTGTTTGTTCCCGTGCTGCCTTGCTTGCCATCGATCGATCGATCGCGATGCAAGCATGCATGCAGCATACGTACAGAGCTGCACCGTACGTGCGTTCTGCGTCGGCTTGCATGCATGCATCGAACGGTCACAGACTCACAGGCACGCTTAATTGCATATCACGTGCTCTTGATGCGAGCTGCGTGCATGCATGGCAACCTAGCTACAGAATATCAATCACATTGCCAAACTAGATTAATTGGATTAATTTCACGATGTACTTGTCTCGATCGATCGATCTACCGTCGCATGCGCACATGCATGGCACAGTGACGGCGTACGTGCGTACGTGCTGCATGTGTTCGATCACTTTGCGTGTGCAAGCAGCCAGCTAGCTATGTGATAAGTATATAGCTAGCGATGCATTGATACAGTGACAACAATACACGAGTTGGGTAGGCCTCGCTTAATTGGCCATGGGGATGCCCCAAACAACATGAGATAAAAGTAGGAGCAATTACACAACACGATACCGTGGCGAACGCTCATGTTGTGACGCACCTCCACATCCTTGCCTTCCTAGTGCCCTCCACCTATGCCCCGCCCCACTTTCCTCACTTGTATCCGGTGGCTCTCGCATCATCCAATTCGACATGTGCTACCCATCGCCCCCTCCTTCTCCTTCCTCACCGTCAGATAGATCCTCTCCGCACGCCTCCGTCGCCTCCACCATCACCCACGACGGGTGGCACCACCGCCGTCATGGCGACCCCGCCCAAGTACTCTAACATCGGGTCGTATTGTTGATATGTCTGCTATCGTCAACACGACCGCCTTCGATTGATTCTGCGGTTGGCATGCCGTCACACCACCTCATCCTCCTCCCTCAAGTTGGACCGCTACAGCCCGAACCTTCCTCTAAACCAATAGAAACCCCACCCCTAAGTTTAATAAGAAGAAAGGAACGGCGCCGACAATGTCGCAAAGACGGAGGGATGATGTTGACAAGGTCGCGGAGGGCGGGATGAAAAAGACGGAAGTAGGAGACGTAGAACGCGGCGCATCTGTGGCCGTACTATGTACATACGCCGATACGCGCTCGTGGATTCTGCAGAGGCATTCACAGTCCATAGCCTTTTAGATTTGTCCTATCAGTTGCAACTACGCGCGTGCATGCACATAGCAAATTAATTACTCAGCTCGATCTGACCAAATGGAGGAAATTAATTGTTGTAGGGTACGGTCACTTATATATATACATGGAGGCGAGCTGAGAGTGCTTAGCTAGTGGCTGGCAAAAGTTTTTGTGTTAAACTGTTAATCACATGCATGCACGTTAGCTCTCGTGTAGCTGTTATGCGTAATGCGTGCAGTGATCAGCAGCTCATCATGTTCAAGTCGATCCCCAGGCGGCGCCAGGGACGTACCTTGACTCCTTGAGCATGCTAGGCTGGTTTAAGGGGCAAACATGCTAAACATGCAAAAACGCTGGGAAAAAAAATACTTTTCCCCTTATTTTCTTGTGTATGGCATTTTTTTATCAGGGAATATATGATATGCACTCAAAAGCTTGGCGCACAATCACTATAGGTAAACTGTAAAAGGTTGCCAAAATTAAACGTTATTTAGATATTTTTACCAATTTGTTTAGTTTGATTGCATGCAATGTGTTCCTATTCTATCTGGGTCAAATCAAAATATCCGTTATAATATGATCGACATAAATTTGGATTATGTATATGACCTGAAAGTGAAATTAAGTTGGGTGGCATGTATGCACTCAACAAATCCAAGGAGGATTTTTCCATCCTGCTCCTCGCAAAAGATTTCTCCATCCTCCTAATATACATGCACCCCGTACGCTGTTGGGAGCTCATGCGAGCGAGGGAGGGAGTAGGGTGCTCAATGTAATTCACTAACTCATGAAGGCTTGAACGGATCAAGGATGGTGTCGGAACAATAAATACCGGGATATGAAGAATCCTAAGAAGACCACGGGCGAGCACGAGAGGCCTCCTCTCTGTCGGGTGGGGCCCGTGCTACAGGAAGCGTCCCAAGGGGAGTCTTCCGGGCGAAGGCTCCCCCCCTGCTGCGAAGGACAGGCGCATTCAATGCGACATTACGCGCAGATGGAACGGAGAAGAAATGATTACCGCCACAGTGACCTCTGCAGGTCTGATCAACTGTCACTGTGGCTCTGTGGAATTGACTGGCAGAGAGAGAGTTCGCCGTCGTCGGGATGGCCGCCCGTGTCAGGAGGAGCAATTAAGCTGGATCCCACTCGATCTCTCACCGGCATGTTTGCACGAGTCAGAGGCTACTTGCGGAGTTTGCGTGGACGGCGCCTCTCGGCACGATGGCACGCGCGTTTCGCCTCTCTGTCCCGTCCTCACGTCTTATCGATTATCTTGAGAATCTTCAGATTGCCTACCCCCTCGGCTCTCTCCGCCAGTTCGAGGCTTGTATAAAAGGGGAGGAGAGAGAAGGGAGAGGGGGTTCGAAACATTCTGTAATCGCATTCCACACAACCACAACACGAAAAAGAGCTAAGACTGGGCAGGAGTAGGACTATTACCCGCAGGGGGGTCCGAACCTGGGTAATCTCTGCGTGTCGCTCCTCGCCGCGTCCGATGCTCGAATCGAACTGAGCTCGAGCTGATCGGCTAGCAAGATAGAAAATCTGACAGGGGTGTGATTCGCCGTGGTTAAGCGAAGAACACGCCGTCAGATGGGTCCAATTTAAAAACCCTGTAGCTCAAGTATTGGTGCCGATGTCACCGCAAGTCTGCGACACATGTTTGGGTTTAGAAAATCACACGAAAACTATATAAAAAACAAGATAGCAAAATTCGTTAAGAAACCTGGCATTGATTTCGGTGAATTTTTGGAAAGCTACAAAAAATAGTCGGTATCTTTTTTTCACACCAACGTCGTTGTATATTGTGCCCTTGGAAATGGTGGGACGTCAAGGGGACGACATGGGCATACGGGTGGTATGCATGGTTTTTATAGCTTTTTTCTTAAATCATCTTTATTTTAAATGATTTGGTCCATTGTTTTTAAAATATCAATTTTCAGATAATGAAAAAAATTCGACCTCTACGTCGATCAGAATGCATACAACCAGTTTTCTAAAGATTTATAAATCACAAGATAAACATTCTTAAATATTAAATATGACTTTGATTACCTATTTTCACTTTTTCTAAACCGTCGAAGTTAATCAGATAATTTTAGGTTCAGAGGTGCATGCACCTTGGTCAAACACGAGGGCAATGCAGCGGCGCCCGCGACACCGTCGAGAGCACGAGCAAATCTCACGCTTTTGCATGGTGAGCCGCGGCCGGTGACCACTGAATCACTGATCAGTGAGCTCACTGATGAGTGTCTGAGTGACAAGGCAAAGCACTGAGGAAGCAAGCACGAGTGTCAAGTGGCTCAGGCCAGGCTCCTCTCCTCTGCTCTCACCTCTGAGCCGTGACGCCTTGGGCCCCTTGCCATCGTCCCCACCGAAGCAGCAAAGCCCAAACAAAGCAAAAACCCAGGCTTTCACGCCGCCCACGTACGGATGTCCCCCACTCCACTCCGCCCCGCCGCTCTCCTCCTCCTCCTCCAGCCCCGTCCGCCCACTCGTCCATCGGCTGCGGCGGCGGCGGAACGGGAGCGCCGCCGTGTGAGGCGCGACTGACGGACGACGGCGCCGGGGACGAACGAGCCAGCTCCCTCTGCGCGCCGCCCGCGTCGCGACGGCGCGCCCCGGCACGAGCCGCCCCCACGCGGCGCCCACGCAGCGGCAGCGCGGGCGGAAAAGGCGAAGATTCCCGCGCCGTCCCGTCGCCATCCGCGCCCTGTACTCCACCCCTGCTTCAGATCTGCCGCAGTCGCACTCGCCGAATCATCCCTTTGCTGCTACCCGAGCCTCCTTCCCGTGAGCCCCGAGCCACCGCGGCGTTAAAAATTCGAACTTTTCTTTTTCCGGCGGGTTGCCGCGATGGGGTGCGGCCAGTCCAAGCTGCCGCCGGGGGAGGACACGGCCGCCGCCGCGCTCTGCCGCGACCGCTCCGCCCTGCTGGCCGAGGCCATCCGCCACCGCTACGCGCTCGCAGACGCCCACCGCGCCTACGCCGACTCCCTGCGCGCCGTCGGAGCCGCGCTGCACGACTTCCTCAGCGGCGCCCAGGCGCTGCCCCCGCCGCCGGAGCCCGTGCCGCTGCGCCTCCCGGAGCAGCGGAAGGGGGACCCGCTGCCCGCCGCGCCCAAGCAGCCCGACGACGGCGGGCACATGCACTTCCTCTCCGACGACGACGAGGGCTCCGACGGCGGGCATATCAGGTTCCCGCCCGACGACGAGGCGGACCCGCCTCTTCCCCACGCCGAGCCCCTACCGCCGGCGGGGACAGCGCCGCACCAGCCGCCACCGGTGGCGGCGCCGGCACCGTACTATTCTGGCTACGCTCCCCCGTACAGCTACGGACACGAGCCGGCGTACGGATACTTCGGGGGCTACGGCGCCGACGTCCGCGGCTACGGCCAGAGTTTCTTCAACATCAGCTACGCTCGCAGCCAGCCGCCTCCGCCGTCTGTGTCGTATGAGCATCGCCCTCAAGCCTCCAATGCCACCGTCCATTACTACCCAGGTGACGGTGCTGCGGGGCCACCGCTTCCCGGCTCCTACCATGGCGGCTATCAGCACCGGTACTCCCACGGGGGTGGCGAGGGAGCCGCGGCGCCGCCTCCGCCGTCGCCGCCGCGGGTGTCCACGTGGGACTTCTTCAACCCGTTCGAATCATTCGAAAGCTACTACCAGGAGCATCCGGCTGCCATGGCGGCGCATACACCGAGCAGGAGCTCGAAGGAGGTGCAGGAGGAGGAGGGCATTCCGGAACTGGAGCACGAGGAAGTGGAAGAGGTCGTCAAGGCAGCGTACAGCGATGGCAATCACGGCAGCAAAGGCGGTTCGGAGGAGGAAGAGAGGGGCAGTGCCAGTGAGGAGCCACACCGGAAGTCCAAGTCATCTGAGGCCAGCAGTAGTACTGGAAGCATCATGGTCCATGAGGTGTATGTAGTGGAGAAGAGTGTGATGGAGGAACAGCTGCAGCGGTTGGATGTCAATGGACCACTTGTGGTGCTTGGAAAGACGTACAATGACGACGCCGAGGTGGTTCAGGAGATCAAGCTTCAGTTTGAGCTTGCTGCAAAATCAGCAGGTGAAATGTCCAAGGTGCTCGAGGTTGGGAGGATGCCTTACTACCAGAAGAGCTCAGGACTAAAAGGTTAATAATTATGATGCATTCCTGAATGTGTTGTCCAATGTCTCAAATCATTTGTTTTTCTGGCCATCTGATGAAAAAATTGAACTTTTGCCTAACCCAATTATTATTGCAGTATCCACAGTGATGATATGTGGGCTGCCTTCGGTGGACGATGAGTTTCTGCAGTTTGAGGAAGGCAATGCTATGCAATGTGGCAACCTTTCTTTGACATTGCAGAAGCTGTACATGTGGGAGAAGAAGCTTCTCGAGGAAGTCAAGGTTCTACGCGCACTTTTTCGTTTTTGAATTTTCAGTGCAATGATGTTACGCACATGCAAATTGTTGCTAGATGTTTGATCTTGGATGTTATCAGGATACAAAAGTTGATTACTTGTTATAATTAGCCATGCTACTTGCTTATTATTATCAAAGAAGATTTTGTTGGAAGCTTTTGATTAATTAATTGAACTATGTTTATATGTGCATACAAGGTATGTTCCTTTTTTGTGTTGTATAATTTTGAGTTTATGCTACAAATAAGTCCAAAATGGTACATTATTACAATATTGCTTATTATGTTAGTAGTCTGTTTCATTTTGTATCCTCTTCAATGATGTACTCTAGTGTTTCTTTCTCCTTTACGTTCTGAGATAATGGTCTACTGAAAGAATGATTATATCTTATAGTTTATACTAGTTTTTTTATGTCTCTTAAGCTTTGGTTTTTGCATCCCCTAGGCTTTCCCTTGATTTTATAATGTCATGATTTTTTTTTTTGAAGTTCAGTATTACATGTTGAAGAAGACTTATTTTCCTTCCTTTTTTTTTTTCATGTTCAGTGTTGGTTATACTCAAATACTTCTGTTTATTACAGATTGAGGAGAAGATGAGATTACTGTACAATAAAAAACGTGAGGAGCTAAAGATTTTGTATGGTAAAGGTGCTGAAGCTCACAAGCTTGAGGCAATCGAAGTTTATATCAGGAAGCTATCAACAAAAATAAGTGTTGCCATTCAGGTGGTCAACACTATTTCAAAGAAGATCAATAGGCTGAGAGATGAAGAACTATGGCCACAAACATGTGAGCTGATTCAGGGGTATGCATCTCTTTCCAAAACAACAAAAATATTCAGATTAGCACGGTTATACATACAAGCTGTGCAGGCACGATGCATATTTTTTTATCAATATTTAGTCTGCATTGTGTACACAGTTGTTAGCATGTGAACTTGTGAAGTCTTCTACAATTTGGGCATCAACCAATGAGCATTAACATAAAGTCTTTAATTCCACTGTCCATTTTCTGGTTTCTTTTCTTCAAACATGTCACTACCAGTGGTTGGATATTTTGCTGTTATTAAGTACTACTGCTCCTTATTTTCTTGGTGTTTTAGTATCTAGTAAGTTGTTAGATCAAGTGATAGCTCTATGGCACAAGCAGTGTCTGATGGGAAGATTAACCATGACGTCATGCATCAAGCTTGATTCTACCTAGTTGGGATTGGTAACTATAGCATATTATCTTGGATGATGGTAGTTTGATTTCCTTGTGACTCTTTAGCTTTAACGGCATGTTTAGAAGATATAAACAAGGAGACACATGGATTGACAATATTCAACATGTTAAGAAATACGAATAAAATCGAACGAAATCCTGATCCAGTGTTGATAAAAGATGATTTTTCTCCTGATGCGTCAGTTAAGAAGTACCGTCACTTATTAATCTCCTTTTTTTTGGGTCATGGTTGCTTTTGTCTGCCATTCCTCCTAGATGATGTCATTACAATGATGACAATTAAGACGTAGGCCTATATTTTTTTATGTTCTCTTTGATTCATAGAATGAATTTTCAGGTTGATGCAAATGTGGCATGCTATGTCAAAATGCCATCAGATCCAGGGCGTTGCATTATCCCAAGCTAAGAACATGGACTCTACCATAGCCGCCGCAAGATTCAGTGAAGCTCATATGGACCTAATCAAGCGGCTGGAGCTTCAGCTGCTGGATTTGATTGCTAGTTTTGCTGCATGGGTTAGTGCTCAAAAGAGCTACATTAGCACTTTAAATGAGTGGCTCAAGAAGGGAATTGACTATGTGCCTGAAGTAACTGATGATGGCACTCCCCCTTTTTCACCAGGACGCTTAGGGGCACCACCTATTTTTGTCATCTGTAATAATTGGGCAACCAGCATTGGGAGGATATCTGAAAAGGAAGTAGTAGACACAATGCGGGCATTTTCCACTAATGTTCTGCACCTGTGGGAGAAGCACAGGTCAGAGTGGAGGCAAGGTATGATGGCTAATAAAGATATGGACAAGGGCCTTAGGGTTATGGAAAGGGATGAACTGTCAATCCGCAAGGCTTTAGAAGCACAAAACAAGAAGCTTGTGCTTATTTCCAATAAGAGTGGTGTATCCTTATCTGCTCAGGTGTTACAGGATGGTAATCTACCTGCTGCAGTGGGTTTGCAATCATGTATGAATAAAATTTTTGAAGCAATGGAGAGCTTCGCTGCTGCCTGTGCAAATGCATACAAGGATCTCCATCTTCGCTCGGAAGAAGAGAAAGCTCGACTTGCCCAAGAGAATGGCACAGTGTCCTAGTGGCATTTCAGATTATGGTGGTAGTCTGGCACAGGGCAAATGACTGATGGTGTTTGGATGAACAGCTGCAATGCACATAGCGGTATTACAAACTCACCATTTCAGCCCCACAACCAATGAGCCTAGCTTGCAGTTGACTTGTCCTTTCTGTTGACAATCAGGGTCGTTGTAGGGCCTGCAGCAGCCCATCTGAAAAGGTTGTCATTCTGAGATTAGGAGGTCTAGTCAGGTTGTTATTGCTCTTAATAGACCTGCATTCTCAGAGTTGGATGATATGCTGTTTCTCGTGAAGTTGCCATCCCTATAACGGAGAAAGACAATTCTGTAAAAAGCAGAAAGCATCCGAGACAGGGAGGAATGGAAATTGCTATGAGATCATGATCTTTGATCGCTCATGCAAGGCCGTACCATTGTTTGTAGAGATGCTTCTGAAGCCAGTGTATGAATCTGGTACTGTCGGATGAATCGTAGTTGACGCATACGACAGAGGCATATTTGGCGCTCTCTGTGGAGCTCAGCTGCAGCTTCGCCCTGCAGTATCCTTTAGGCTAAAGACTCCTAATTTATCATCAAAGTTTTTCTTTTGTTTATATGTATAGATATGATTCATTTGTATCTGTGACTTTTTGTACAGCTACTGTACAAGTTGAACCTTATTCTGTAGCACTCTTCCTGAATTTTACCTTGCTGAATATCTTGCTGCTAATTTGTGAAAGATGTTTGTGGCTGATATCAACAGTCCCAGTAAACCTCGTCTTAAGGCGTTCTCCGCTTCCAAAGTGAAATGGCACGATTTAATTGATTTGAACTTCTAAGTTGCTTTAAAATTCTCAGTGATCACCCAGCACCTTGAGTTGCTTTAAAATTCAGAGTGGTCACCCAACACCTTGCACTGTAGATTAAGCTGTAGAAAACCATTCTCAGGTTGTTGCAATTCTGCTTTGACAGCAGCATGAATCTTTTAAGGTGCCAAAAAGAAAATATCTCGTATGATTATGATTATGATCTATCAATGTTGAATGGTGACACGTGTCTCATCAGGCCAGCATAAGAACACAAGATACTGAATTTGCGTCGTATCAGGCCAGCATACCAGCAGAAGATAATGAGCTTCCTTTCAGAGCCAAAGGATCCCAAATATCTCCCTTCACATATTTAAGCAACCGGCCGGAGATGCCGATCGAATCGCTCTGGACATTCCGAAATAAAATAGCTCCATCACTGGTACAGAACATATCCTGTGATTTTATCCGCGCATGCGCGCAAGGCCGTGGCAGCTTCGCCTCGCCGTCGTCGTCTTCAAGAACGGAGGTGGCATCACCATGGACGCCCAGGTGTCCACTGCCCAGCCAACCACTCGCCGTTGGTGGTGGTTCCAACCGTAGTACGTCGTCGTCGTCGCGCTCGCGCTCGTGTGGCGCGGCTGCCGCGTGCTCGAGAGGCATGCCAGCCAGGCCGTGCCGGTGGCCACCGGCGCCCAACACGACAGCGCACGGGCGCCTCCCCTTGCTTCCGGCGAGCACGGTATATATGCGGCGCGTCGGACGAAGGAGCTAGCTACCTGCGGCTGCAGCTTGGCATCGACGACCAGCTTGTACGGACATGGAGGAGGAGTGCCGCGCCCAGCAGCAGCTCTGCAGGCTAAGGCAGCAGGTAGCTTCGTCTTCCTCCACGGCGGCGGCGATGGCCGGCGCTCTGGAAGGCGTGGCCGGCGTGTACGAGCGCGTGGGCTCGCTCGCGCGCTTCGCTCGCGCCGAGCAGGTGGAGGAGGAGCTGGAGGAGTCCGTCGCGCTTCTCGACGCGTGCGCGGCGGCGCGGGACGGCCTGCGCGCCATGCGCGGGTGCGCGCTTGACTTAGAGGTGGCCGTCCGGCCAGGGGACAGCGGCGGCGCCCAGAGCGCCGCCCGCTCGTACGCGCGCCTGGCGAGGAAGGCGCGCGCCGACGTCAAGAAGCCGCGGCACCGGCACCACCACGACGACGGGCACCCGCTGCAGGAGGCTCGGTGGCTCGCCGCCGCAGTGCTCGAGCGCGTCGTGGCGGCGCTGGCGCCGCGGGTGGCCGTGGCGGCTCCGAGGGCACCCGCCACATGGTCGACGTGCATGGCGAGGGCGCTGAGGAAGACGACCCGGGTGTCGTGCGAGGTTGGCGGCGAGGAGGCGGCGGCCGCCTTGGCCTTGCCGTCGATCGCCTGCAAAGATTTGCACGACGCCGAGGCGGCGTCTCGGGCGCAGAAGAAGCTGAGAGAGCTGGGAGACACGATCCAGCGGTTGGAGCACGGGCTGGAGCTGCTATTCAGACGCCTCGTGCAATCCAGAGTGTTCTTGCTCAACATGAGCAGCTCATAGGCGTTGCTGCTGGTGCTGCACTGCACTGCACATAGGACACATTCACACAGCTTGAATAGATCAGGAGTGTGTAGAGTGCTATAGGACACATATAGCTGATCGCAGGTGTTAAAATTTTGACACGATTATGAAGAACAAAATAGAACTACGAAAAAAGCTCAGATTTTTTATACGTCATACGTTAAAACCTCTGGTTAAACACCGGTCGATCATCCTATTTCATTACAAAAAAAAAAAATCTGTCGTGCCGTATGCCTTGATACTTCCATGTCCCTCCTATCCGGATAGAGAAGCCAAACTATTATCAAAGCGCATTGCGCTAACCTGTACGTGTGCCTTTTTCTGGCTGTTTGTTTTAATAATAGGCTCTTTTTATGGCATGATGTTTTCTCTTCAGCTTGATTCCATCTGTAATATCATCTTTCTCATATTTTAAAGTGTTAGGTATTATGTTGAATATGTGTACAAGTAGGTTACATTGACTCTATATTGTAATAGGTAGGGTTGGTTTAGTGTTAGCTAGAGTCGGACTCTATCCAGGCATCTACTATATAAAGGGAGGCAGCCCTGGTGTAACCAAGCGAACGATCTCATAATAGTAGTATAGGCAAGAGGAGGTTAGCGACGGGCATGTGGTCGTGACCTGGTTAGCCGGTGTGCTGTGGTATTATGGAATGGAGAGGAGCGCTCATAATCAAAGCCCCGCAGATGTAGGCGAAAGCCAAACTGCGTTACCAAACATCGTATCTCCTGGTGTCGTTCGTGATCTTGCAGCGGCGCATATCCTAACATAAAGGGATCGGCTTGACATCAGACCACTGCGAGTTATTTAATTCTCAATCGATTTTTAGAACCGTAGATCAGATATCTTCAATGGGTGTATAAAAAGATGCAACAGATGCATCTAAATATATGAGAAAATTGATTAAAACTTCTCTGAAAATAAGTAGCCTGGTAATTTGCAAAAGTGTATTTTATCTATTGACCTTGCTTTGGTAAGGAGCCTGGTTAGTTTTGTAACACCCTAGCCCAACCAGCTCGGAGTATTACTAATTCTACGAAAAATTACAAATTTCGACAGCATCTCCTTTGTTTATATGGACATCCACGACAGACAATTTAACAAATAGAAGCACAATTATTATCATCCATCGACAACAAAAATATAATCGACAATAACATGAATCCCAATCATAAGACCACCTCATCCCAACTGGAGCCAACATCAAATACCAAACCACCATTACCTTTAACAACGGCGACGAAGATAATAAACAAAGAGCAAACCATTTAACCAATAAACAAAATAAACACCCATCTCCACAAGAAAAGAATAATGAATAGTCCTCTAAATAGCCTAGGAAATGAGATAACTCAATTTAAATCTAACAATCATAATAATTTGTGGGTTCTTGTGCCAAATTGATCTGTTCTACACCCTCCCATGCATGTCGCTTTCAAGATCACCTAAAAATCAAATAAAGTAAGAGTGAGTATCGAAGAATAGTCAGCAAAGTATATGTATAAACATAAAGGGCATCCAGATCTCATCGACAATTACAATAAAAGGAAACAACTAGTACATCAGCCACTCCATCAAACCCACTCTTCCAACATTCGATGCAATGCAATGCACATGCGTCTGTACTGTGAGCTTATACCGGTATAGCTAGGTGCGCACCCGTCGATGCCACACCTTGCCCATCCTTTTCAGGCGGGGACCAATTACTCCACTCCCGTGGAGTGCCTACTAAGTAGGACTTTAGAGCACTCCGGACTAGTCACTTTTGACTTTCTCACCGACTTCACCGGACTAGTCAAAAGTGACTTTCTCACCGACCTGGCTCATATGCACATGATGCAACATACTCTTCTTTCATACAGTCATCACATACTCCCAACATCACAATAAATATCAACTATCCAATTTAATCAACATATAGCATTAAAACCATTCATCCACATATCAAAGTTAAGAACATAGCACTATATCAACAATCAAATACGCTATTCGTTTAACATATACTTGCATTTAACCACGAGAACCAGCACGATCAATTGGCGCCGAACTCGCACAACCACCTACGGAAAAGGACGAACTTCAATGCAAAGTCCACACGATTAACATGACGAGTAAACCAAATCGCACCTACGCACACACCCCTTGACTGGTGCTATTCAAACACCTAGACAGAGAAAACTGACAATTTCATAATCTGGACAGCAGTACTAAAATTGCCATAACTCTCAAACCACTTATTCGCTTTCAGCATTCTTGTACTCGAAACGAAGCTAAGAAATAGACGCACAACTTCTTTCATAGGACCAAATCCCGAATCGGATCATAAATCCTGCTGTTTATAAAACCGAGCTACGAAACTTCATCTCCTACAACTAAACTTCACTAATCAATGAAGTTAACCATCTACTTAGGGGAAATCCTCCAAGAACACATCTAATTCCTTCACTACCACGCCAATTTGCAAGGAATTTAGGCAAAAGTGGAAACCCTAACCTTAATCTTTGTGTTATTCCTTTCATGACTTCCTCCTTCCTTCTCTTCCCTTATCACCTCTACCTCTTTCTCCACCTATCTCTACACAGCAGCAATACTACCTCTCACACCCCCCCATCCATCTTCCTCCCATTGCCCTACTACTTCCTCTCTAATCCTCCTCTCCCCTCTAACTTTCCTCTCATGGCAACACAACAAAAGGGGTACCTCGGGTAGCCGACGGCGAGGACACGGCGACGCAATGGCTGCACGGCGAGGACACGGGGACGATGGTGCGACCACGGACGGCGCCCATGCTTGGCGGCAATGCGGCAGCGGCCACGAGGCGGCGGCGAGACAGCGCAGCCACTAGGCGGCGCAACTCCTGGACGGCGGCGGCAGGGGCACAAACACGGGGATGGGGCGGCTCGGTGGCTAGGTTTCTCCTGGGGAAACCATCGGTGCCTTCCCTCCCACTGCCTCTTATGTCCCTTAGGTGGGCTGGGCCAGGAACAAGGCCCACGGGCTATCACAAGTTTGGAGATGTATTAACTTTGCTTTGCGACATTGTTGAGCCTGTGTACATCTTCGAATGTAAAGGCTAAATTTTATCTATTATCTTTTAAAAAATGGACTAGCACAGGTAGGGTAGCTGGTGTTATTGCAATGAAGGGAATTCGAAGCAACGGTAGAATCTGGGCCGCACAGGTTGGGCCTAATATTTCAATATCGAGCCCATCAACAACGACACAACACAAGCAATTAAATTACAGATAAAAACTATGACAAAAAAAATGAAAGAAATGCAAACGAATGGGACGATTGACAACGTTTCCGTGAGGATTCTTGCTGTAAAACAAAAGGAGTTAGCAACCAATGCACATCAACAACCTGTGATTTTTTTACGTGTACATATTACACTAGACGCTGCAGGTTCCAACTGAGACATGCCAGCGATGCTGGACGGCTAGTGTTCAAGTCAAGATGCTCATCCCTAATGATGCACTACACTGAATCATCCTCGTGCAGTTTGCTTTGCAGCCAATAATGCAGACATGGCAAGCTCATGACTCATAATCCTGCTTACTTAGAGATGAGTCGGTGGCTAAAACAGCAGGAGCATCATTAGTGCTTGTCCTGCAGCAGCACGGTACCAACTAGGAGCAGCTCAACTTTCCGTAGTACCATGCAAAATTACAAATCACCCAAAACAAAGTCAACCAGAGTTCGATCATAACAGTGATTGTTTGTTTTTGTAACTTTCTTCCATACGTACAAGGCCAAGACATCTGACACTAACCAAATATGTTGCTACATAGTACATGCATTCACATATCAATGTTATATCCTAGAAGGGCAGTTGCCAGAATTCAAACCAACTCATCTTACTACATATATGCCATACGATTAGTATATTTTTCCTGCAGGGAAATTGACGTAGTTATCTCAAAACAGCTAGATCAAACTTATATTGAATGGGAGAAGCATGCTGCATGTTAGTTAAGACTTTGTGCACTTACATGACTGTCCTTGCTTTGGATATTTGAATATCTGAAACACACCAGCGATGTTGCACGAGTGGTGGGCTGGAAGCCTGGAACTCATGCTAATAATGAATTACCATATGGGAATACCAATTATTCCACTCACCATTATCTAAAAAAATTATTCCTCTCACTGGTAGCAAAGTTACATTGCATTTCCTTCAGTCATGATCACATATCCAGATCTGAAATTAAACTAAACACCCGTGCTATGTGATATGCCACCAATAACTGAGACATTACGGGCACTAAACTCACTCATTAATTCTTGTTGCACTAACCAAAAACAGATGAGTAACAGCTTGTCTGGACTATGGTTGAGATTCTTTCTGTCGATTGCTCTATTCATGCCATTGCTTTTTAGCTCTCCACTATAAATTTGAGCAGCCAAGGGTTAAGCACCAGCAAACTGCAGCTTGTCTTGCCTACTCTTCCCTTACATTTCCATACAGATCAGAGCCTCAATTCCCAGAATGGCTGGCCATCTAAGATCTGCAAGCTTGCCTTCTAGCCCTCGCTCAAATGAAACCAAAGTAGAGGAGCAGCTCCAGAGCCTAAAATCAACCATCTCTTCATCCTCCACAAGCATCAACACAATGTGTGACGGTCTGATGAGGCTTGGAGGCATCTACAGTTGCATTGAAGACGTGATGTGCACACCCAGCAACCAAGTTAGCCTTTGTCAGACCCTACAAAGGAATGCAATGGAGGAAGAACTTGGACGTTCACTAGTCTTGCTTGACCTGTGCAATGCTATGAAGGAGAGCTTCATGGAGTTGAAGATGAGTGTACGAGAAGTCCTCTTGGTTCTCAGAAGGGGAGAAGATGCAACTGTTCAAGCCAAGGCTTACATCCGGCTAGCCAAGAAGGCGCAAAAACAATTCAAGATGAGCAAAAAGACCACTTCTGACAACATGGAATGTAGGGTACTGAAGCTACTGGCGGATGCAAGAGAGAGCACTATCTCACTGCTTGAATCCACATCCTGCCTCCTGTCGAAGCAGATTGAGGTCCCCAAGTGGTCTGTCTCTAAAACATTCCAGAAGAGCAAAGTAGAGTGCAAGGAGGAGCAATTGCAGAATTTAGAGTGCGGTATCAGAGATCTTGAGAGTGGAGCAGAACTTCTGTTTAGGAGATTGATCCAGAGCAGAGTTTCTCTTCTGAATACTCTTAGCTCCTAGATACCTGAGCTCTCATTCCCTGTGATTGACATCCACATTTTAAAGGATAAGTCGATCATTAGAAAAATTTAGCAATGTGTACACATGTTGGTATGTATAGAAAGTTCACTGAATCAAAACAAAGTTCTTGCTAATTCCTTGTGACTAAATGACTTGGTTTATCATGTCCATAAAAGCTTGTGTTTGGTGAATATCCTCATATATGGGCAACAAACCAGAAACAAAAAATTTGAAGCATTCCAAATTACCAATCAAAGTAAACTTTGTGCTGTTTATAAATTATTGATGGTAAAAAAATGTTTCCACAGTATGATAAGTTATGGGCCTCACGGAGATGGTTGTTTTGCAAAGGTCATCTAACTTGCGTTCCTCAACGCACGATCCTTGTGTAATGTATCTTGCTCTGTCTGGTAGAAACATGCCAGCTCCAGATCACGAGCTGTAACATTGTGTGTCATTATCATTACTGAAAAAAACACCTAATTATGTCAATGACTAACAAGAATCAATTAATGCCACCTATAAGCCACTCAATTAAAAAACAGCTAAAGAGCATTTTTTGCACTTATTTCAAGATCCATCACGATGCTAGGAACCAATGTAGATTCTTGCTACCAACAATTGGAACATGACAGAGTGTTAAGCTCATTTTGGAGATGCTTGGTGGCCCCAAAGAAACATACATCACGTGTAAAAACTTGGTAATGTGGCCATTCTGCAGCCATGGCATGAAACTTGAGCAGACAACACTTGGGAGATGAGATGGCATGATTCCTTTTGTCTACCTTTGCAAGATTCTGCCTCAATTGCTTCTGGTGTATAAATAGGCCTAGCAGAAGGGGTAGAGACATCAAACCAAAGCTTCTCCTTTCTTCCCCATCGCCTCATTTTCAGACACTCAAACAAACAAACAAAAAAGGATGGCTTGCCATCTAAGATCAGTAAGTTTGCCATCTAAGAGGCACTCCAATGAGATTGAAGTCGAAGATGAGCTGCACAGCCTAGAGGCAAGCATCTCCTCACCCTCCGCAACTATTGAGGCGATGTGTGATGGTTTGAGGAGGCTTGGGGATGCTTACATCCACATTGAGGAGATCATCCACCTACCCAGCAACCAAGTTTGCTCCATGCAGCAAAGGCAAATGTTAGATGGGGAAATGGAAAGCTCTCTTGAGCTCATCGATCTCTGCAATGCTATGCAAGAGAGCTTCGCCGAGCTGAAGATGACCATCCAAGATCTGCAAGCGGCTCTCAGAAGGGAAGATGATGCAAGTATTCAGACCAAGGTCCATTCATACACTCGCTTGGTCAAGAAGGCGCAAAAGCAAATAAAAAAAATTAGCAAGAAGACGACTTCTGATAAGGAGGATTGCAAGCTGGTGAAGCTACTGGTGAAGTCTAGAATGATCACCGCTTCTCTACTTGAGTCCACCTTGTGGCTCCTATCAAAACAAGTAGAAATGCCCAAGAGGTCCCTTGTCTCCAAGGCATTCCAAAAGAAAATAGTAGTTGTTTGCAAGGAGGAGCAGTTGCAGGAATTAGAGTGCACCATTGAAGATCTTGAGAGCGGAGCGGAACTACTGTTCAGGAGAATGATCCAAAACAGAGTTGCCCTCCTAAATATTATCAGCTCATAGCTTCGCCTCAAGCGAAAGTCACTCTAACAGTCTTAACTCTTAACACCCTGCAATTGGCCTCCGACTTTTAAAGGATTTGCCAATCTCTATACTTGTAAATGTACAGAAAATGTGCAATGGAGAAAACAGTTTTGATCCAGCCATCTTCTCCTGTTCAACAATTCATACATGCTTGATTTCAGAAATATTTTTAACATAATATGGTGTGATTTTGTGATGTCCATAAAACCACGGGGCAACCAAAAGAAGTTAAATTTAATCATAGATACAACAGTCTGTGACTCCACTCCATGTGCATTCTTTCTGTACCTCTGTCACAGTAACTCTAGACTCATGATTGATGATTATCTGTATTAATAGTTCAGACCTAGAGTTTTTCCCCCGCGAATAAATCATTTACAGCAACAATGATGTGCCCATGTTACCTGACACTTGTTTAATCCCCCAATCTGCACACGATCCTTGGTGGGTGGATCATGCTGGCTTGCCAGCTCCAACCCCCACGAGGCCCGACGACCTTGTGATTCGCACCAACTAGTCTAGTTTACTACCCAAATCGCTAATCACAACTACTTTAGTTCACTAATTACTATCCACATCCACAAACAACGGAGGCTGGTAAACTTGGCAAGGCATAGCAACGCAAACAACATCTAGGGTTTCAGGCAGCCGAACCTCTAACGAGAAGAGGACCATCGGGCCCAGTCCCGCATATCGGCGCCGGCCAAACGTCTGTCCAGCCCATCAATAACTGCACAAGCAAAAAATTACAGATGGATTAAGATTTAAGCGAGCGCCCGGACGTCTGATGGACGCGCGTAGACCGGACCAGCCTAGGCTGTTGGATCGCCGGCACCACGCGCATCCGAGCGCTGCCGTGCGCCCGCGTGCGAGGTGAGTTGTTAGCTGATCGATTTTTCAATTAAATTTCTGATTTTTGTATAAAATTCAAACAGTGTTCAAAATGTGTGGAATAAATTTCATAATTCTTCTAAAATCAAGAGCAACCCATTTTAAATACTTTCTAAATTTTTTGATTTTTTTCACTTTTTCATTTTTTTTGATGTGAACCTAGAAGAAGGCACTTATGAAACTTACATGTATATTAGTGAAACTTGGCCGTGTGCAGAGGAAATCTGATGAAACTTGAATGAAACTTCGATGTAATCTGATGAAACTTGGATGAAACCTGTTGAAACTTGGATTGACCTGATGAAACTTGAAAAAACTTAGATAAAACCTGTTGAAACTTGACAGTTCGGCAAAGTTTAACAAGTATGAAACCCAAGTTTCGATAGGCGAAACCCAAGTTTCATCAGGTAAGTTTGAAGATTTATATGACAGCATATATCTTTTTTTGTTCGTAAAAATATGAGGAACACGTTGGTACAAACGGTTTGTGAATTAGAGTACCCAGTCAAAAATTATGGCCGCCAAAAGAAAAAAATGTTGTGAGACCCACCTGCATGTCGGCACAGTGTTCCCTGCGCGTTTCGTGTGCGCCGCGCGTGAGGCCGGACGGCCGGACGTCCGTGTCTAGGCGTTTTCCTAAGATTTATCTTAAAAAAGCGAACGAATGGCACTCTTGACAACATTTTTTCGTGGGGATTCTTGTTGCCGATGGTTCGAACATGAAAACAAAAAAAAAACTTAGGAGCAACCAAAATGCACGAGAAATGCTGCTCCAGTAGGAGACAGTTGAGACATGCCAGCGATCGATGCTGGATGGCAAGTACTTGTTCAAGTCAAGCTGTTCTTCTTGTTCATCCATCGCCACCACCATGCAGCCCATGCATGCAGGTATGATCCTCTCTGCATGCAGGTATAATGCAGTACAGTGCAAGCCATCCTCGTGCAGTTTGCTTTGCACCCGATAATGCGGACATGACAGGCTCATAATCCTCCGCCTCGGACCACTGCCCCCTGCTTCTCACAGCAGAGTCTTTCAGCCGCCCTCCCAGACGTTTCCGCTTCGAGAATTACTGGACCACCATGCCGGGCTTTCTCGAGGTCATCCAGCAAGCTTGGGTTTCAGAATCCTCGATCCACCATAACCCCATCCGGCGCTTCCAACACAAACTTCGTTCCACCGCAACGGCCCTAAAGCATTGGAGCAATTCTCTGCTGAGTTCTCTCAAGTTGCAGCTCGCCATTGCAAATGAAGTTATTCGCCTTTTTGATGCAGCTATGGAGCTTCGCCCTCTTACTCCCGCAGAAATTTCCCTTCGCCGCTCCATAAAGTGCCGAATTCTGGGCTTGTCAGCCTTAGACAAGATTAAATGGAAGCAACGCTCAAGACTAAATTGGCTCAAGCTGGGCGATGCTAACACAAAGTATTTTCATCTTCGGGCCAACTCGCGCAGACGAAGAAATTTCATCCACTCCCTCCATTCTGACTCAGGAGTCGTCACTGGGCATGATGATATGGCCTCAACGCTTCACCAGCACTTCACCGGCATCTTCGGAGATGGCTCAACTCCTGTTCCCACCACCCACACCTTCAATTGGGGCACCATCGGTCTCCAAACCCAAACCCACGACCTCGCCTCGCTCGAGGTGCCTCTCTCCCTCGAGGAGCTCCGCGTCGCCATAATGAGTATGCCTTCCGATAAAGCTCCGGGCCCGAACGGCTTCACCTAGGTCTTCTACAAGCAGTCCTGGGATTTGATTCACCTGGACCTACTCGAGGCCTTGCAATGCCTTTTTTCCAACAGTCACCGTCTGCCGGCAGGCATGAACTCTGCCAACGTCATCCTGCTAGCTAAAAACAAAAACCCGTCGTCGTCCTCTGACTACCGGCCCATCAGTCTCATCCACAGCTTTGGCAAGCTCTTCTCCAAGATCCTCGCAAACAGACTGTCCGGTTTCATCAGCAACCTAGTTTCGTCCTGTCAAAGCGCCTTCATTAAAAAACGGCATATACAGGACAACTTTCTCTTTGTTCAGGGTCGCGCCAAGCATCTGCACCGCTCCAGGACCCCGGCTCTCTTGATCAAGCTTGATTTTGAGAAGGCTTTCGACTCGGTCTCCTGGGGATATCTCCTGGACAACCTCCGTGCTCGCGGATTTGGAGATCGTTGGAGATGCTGGGTGTCCGCTATTCTGGCCTCTTCGTCCTCGCAAATTCTTCTCAACGGCGTCCCTGGAAAGCACATATTGCATCGCAGAGGGCTTCGTCAGGGGGATTCCTTATCTCCCTAACTGTTCAACCTCGCCATCGAACCTCTACACAAAATTCTTTCCCTTGCTACGGAGCAGGGCGTCCTCTCGCCTCTAAACGGTGTGCCTGCCAATCTAAGAGTCTCCCTCTATGCTGATGATGCTGCGATCTTCATCGCCCCCGTCAAGGAGGAGGTTGCTGCACTGGCTTCCATTCTACAGCGTTTCGGCGATATCACCGGTCTCCGCACCAACTTCTCCAAGAGCCAGGTGGTACCCTCCGCTGTGAGGGCATCGACTTGGATGACGTGCTAGCTGCCCTTCTAGCCAGGCGGGTTGTTTTTCCAATAACTTACCTAGGGCTACCCCTCGCCCTTCGGAAGCTCAGGCATGTCCACTTCCAGCCTCTCATCGACAAGGTCGCCAGTAGGCTGAGCGGTTGGCGGGGGCCCATGATGTCCAAAGGAGGGAGGCTCACTCTCCTTAAGTCCGTCCTCTCGGCCATGCCATCTTACCTTCTCTCGGTCGTCATACCGCCCAGCTCGGTTTTTTCAAAGCTTGACAAGATCCGTCGCTCTTGGCTTTGGCGGGGTAGCGCTTCAACTCAGGCGGGTCACTGCCGAGTTAGCTGGAAGACTGTGTGCTCCCCATGCAGATATGGCGGGCTGGGAGTCCTCGACCTTCGCTCTTTTGCCCGGGCCCTTCGTCTCCGCTGGCTCTGGCTGCACAGGTCCAGCTCCCCCCGCACCTGAGCCGACGACCCACCGCCAACTGGGCCCTCTGACGTTGCTCTTTTTCGGGCGGCTACCAGGATTGTGCTTGGTAACGGCAAATCCATCTCATTTTGGAAGGACGCCTGGCTCGATGGCCATCAGCCGCAGGTTATTGCCCCGCTCCTCTACGCTGCCTCTACAAGAAAAAACAGATCGGTTGCTCAGGCGCTTTTAAACGGATCCTGGCTGTCTGATCTGCGGCGGAATTACCTGCCATCCATGTCTTCAGAACTGCTTCAGCTCCTTCAGCGCCTTCTACAGTTCGTGCCACTTCAGCATTGTCCGGACCGCGTCTTCTGGCGTTTCTCCGCTTCTGGGGAATACTCGGTGGCCTCGGCGTATCACCTCCAGTTTATTGGTCGAACTTCGTCGGACAGTCAGCGATTGTGGAAACAGTGGGCCCCGTCCAAATGTAAATTCTTTGGGTGGCTACTCCTTCAGCGGAGGATCTTCACAGCCGACTACTTATTACGAAAGGGGATCCCCAACAACTACTTCTGCCCGCTTTGTCTAAGGAACTTGGAGACTCCCGATCACCTCTTCCTCACCTGTACTTTCTCCGGCCAAGTCTGGACTCGCATCTCTTCCAAGCTGGGCTCGCCAAGGCTGTGCCCCTCCACGTGGGCTCACCAGGTCTGCCTCCCGACGTGGTGGAGGTTGGATATTCAAGGGCAGTCCGTCAGCGGGGACGCCTCGGTTGCCCTAGCGACGTTGTGGCATCTTTGGTTAGAGCGGAATAACCGTATTTTCCGCTGCAGCGAGCGGCCGATCTCGTAGTTCATTTCCTCTCTTGTAGATGACCTGCGCCTTTGGGAGGCGGCAGGGGCCAATTTTGTAATTAATTAACCCTTCAACGCCTGGGGTGGGGCGTCTTCCTCCTTTTCCATCTCCTTTTTCTTTTTCACCTCTGTAATTTTGGCCTCCGGCCTCCCCTTATTAATATAGTAAGGGCAATCCTTTTGCCCTTCCCTCAAAAAATAAAAAAAATAAAAAATAATAATCTTGCTTGCTTAGAGGTGAACTGATGACTAAAACAAAAGGAGCTAGCAGCATCGTCCTGCAGCAGCACGGCAAGTCGGCAACCACTGAACGAACTGCCAAGATTCCCATGTCCATTGCTCCTTTCAACAATGGCGAATTGCTTGCTTGCTGCTGCTGCTTTGGCATTCTGCAATTGCTCATATGCATGCAAGCATCTTTATAAATAGCGGCAGCACCAAGCTTGGGAACCAACCAGGGGCAGCTCGATCTCTTCGTCTTCTACCTCCAGTCTCCACACAGAAAGGCAGCACCACAACCAGCTTCAGCTTATCAGCTACAACAATGGCTTACCACGCGAGATCGACGAGCGCGCCTTCCACCCCTCGCTCCAATGGAACCGCGGCCGAGGAGCGGCTTCAGAGCCTAAAGGCAGCCATCTCCTCGCCGTCGGCGACCATCGACACGGCGTGCCATGGCCTCGTCAGGCTTGCAGAAGTGCACGAGTGGATCGAGGAGGCTGTGTGGCTGCCCAGCAACCAGGCCAGCCTTCGCCATCCTCAGCAGAGGCAGGCTCTGGAGGGAGAGCTCGACAGGTCCCTCGCCATGCTCGACCTCTGCAACGCCGTGCAAGATAACCTCGATGGGCTCAAGACGAACCTCCAAGAGCTGCGCGTGGTGCTCAAGCGAGCTGATCAGTTGGCGTTTCAGCTCAAGATCGTTCAGTCTTGCGCCAGGTTGATGAACAAGGCGCACAAGCATGCCAAGAAAATAGGGAAGCAAGCCTGCTCTGACCAAAAGGGAAGAAGCATGGTGGTCAGGCTAGTTGCAGAAGCGAGGGAGACCACTGGCTTGCTGCTTGAATCAGCCCTGCAACTTGTGTCGATGCAAATGGCGATGCCCTGTTCCAGCAGCAGATGGTCTCTTGTCTCCAAGGCATCGCAGAAGAGGAAACCTGTGTGGAACGAGGAGCAGCTGCTGGCGTTGGAGATGGACATTTCTGAACTTGAGAGCGGGGTCAAGGCTCTGTTCAGGAAGATGATCCAGAACAGAGTCTCTTCTCAATGATCTTAGCTCGTAGAAATCCAGCACTTAAATAGTATCCAGTATCCACATTTTATAGGATTATTAGTTGTTCATTCCCAAAAAGTCCAATGTACAGACAAAAGTGTCGAGATTCATTGAATGAAACGAACCAAAGTTTTGGCCTATTTCATGTTGTCGATTTCATTGCTTATGTTCTGTCTTCATTCTGGCATGCTCGCTTACTGATCCAAAAATGATGCTTTTGCTCACTGCCCGTTTGATCATATAGTTGATATAGCTGGCAACGGAAAATTTACCTGAAACATGGAGTTAGTCAGGAGAAAGTTTTATTTTTGAATATTGTTCCAAAAATTATCGCCCACTCTGAAGAAAAAAATTAGCATTATTCAATACTAGCACCCCAAATAAAACAGGAATCTATTGTCGCCAGAAGCACACTTCTAAGGTCATCTCTCTGTGGTTTGATATGAAATTGCCATGCTAATCACACGGCGGATGTCTCAACCAACAAAAATGGGATAGAGTATTGAATCAACAAGGACAGATAGGTCCATGAACAGCCGTGGCAAATTACCAACAACCATAGCCCACGTACCAACAATGCAGACAACAAACCATATATATGAAGTTTAATTTACCACCACTTTAAATTATGCACCCGTGCAGATTCCTGCCTCCAATTACATAAAATGGCACGACTGCATATAAAAATTGATTAGATGCACAGATTGCGCATGATGCACTAAAAAAACAGCACAATACATTGCCTCTCACGAGGTCTTAGATCGAACCATGCATCACATTATAAAACAGGATAGAGATACCAAATGTTGTATGGCAGCTAACATGCCAGCTCCAAGCCACGAGGTCTGATCATGTAATTAGCACGAATTTCCATCAGAGACAAAGCAAACTAAATGATCAGTTAACAACCTCCTGAGCGTGCAATAGCATCAAGATCAGTAGCACTATGTTAATGGGATGGCTCATCTCGAGGATAACTAATGCACTAAAAAACGCACCAGTCATAGGACAGCTTGATGCTGCAATTGCTATGCTGCTGCCAGATCTCAAACCAGAACAGACAGCATCTGGGAGATCAAAATGGCACGATTCTGTGTGCCAACCAATCAGATGCTGCTCCTTCTGAACTGCTCCAGTATAAATAGGCCTCACCACAAGGCTACCCACATCAAACCAAAACTTGATCTTCTCCTTCTCAAGTTCTCATCTCCTCAGCCCCAAGAACACTCAAAGAAATCTCAGGACTCAAGAACAGGCATGGCTAGCCACTTAAGATCAACAAGTTTGCCTTCTAGGGCTCACTCCAGTGAGACTGAGGCTGAAGAAGAGCTGCACAGCATTGAGGCAAGCATCTCCTCCCCCTCCATGACCATTGGCACGATGTGCGATAGTCTGAGGAGGCTTGGAAGCATCTACGACGTTGTCGAGGAGATCATCTGCCTGCCAAGCAGCCAGGTGATCAGCTCCTCCCAGCAAAGGAGGATGCTGGATGGAGAGATGGAACGCTCTCTCGAGCTGCTCGATCTCTGCAGCGCCATGCAGGGGACCTTCGTCGAGCTCAAGGCCGTCATCCAGGAGCTGCAGGTGTCTCTAAGAAGAGGAGACGATGCAGCTGTCCAAGCCAAGATCCAGGCTTACACTCGCTTGGCGAAGAAGGCCAAGAAACACTTCAAGAACTCTGCCAAGAAGGCTCTCCCTGACAAGGCGGATTGCAGGATGGTCAGGTTGTTGATCAGGGCTAGAGGGATCACCGTCTCTCTGATGGAATCCACGCTGCAACTCTTGTCGAAGCAAATCGAGATGCCGAAACAGTCTCTTTTCTCCAAGGCACTTAACAAGAGAAGAGTGGTAGCTTGTGAGGAGGAGCAGTTGCAGGTGTTAGAGTGCAGCATGGGAGATCTTGAGAGTGGAGCAGGGCATCTGTTCAGGAAATTGGTCCAGAGCAGAGTGTCAATCCTGAACATTCTTAGCTTGTAGATACTCCACTGCCCTGTCACTCTTGACATCCTGTGATTGGCATCTGCCTATTTGAGGATTAGCCGATCTTGGTACGGTTTTCCAGATGTGTATAGTACAATTGTACAGAAAATTGCAGAAAGAAAGAGACCAAAGTTTTGATCCATTTTCATATTTTGCAGTGTCAATATAATTTCCAAGGGATTTTGCGATGGATATGAATAACAAAATGAAATGTGTAAATTTTTCATCCTGTTAATCACATTATTTTTTTCATTTTGATCCTGAACTAATCATATGGTTTGCATTACAGTTTTTTTCCCTGGGATTAAACCATGACGGGTTGATTTTAGACCTATATGTATAGTTCGTCTTTTTGGAGTAAATATTGCTTAGATGTAAGCTTTGCCCCAACTCACATCTGCCTTAAGCTCATCATTATCATAAGATCCATATTTTGCGGATCTTGCTCTACAGAAATTGAACACGCCAGGTCAAAACCACTAGGTTTATGATTAACGTAATTGCTATTTTGCAGACGCCTGCAATTAGTCAAAACGTGTAGGCGCAGAAAATTCCACTTTCTTTCAATTGTTTTTTCACATTTGCATTTATGGAAGAAACGCTTTGTGATAGTGGAATTTTTTGCGCGAGGTCGATTTTTGTATAGATATATTTTGTTTTATGTTTATTATAGATTTATTTTGTTTTCTGTTTATTATAGATTTATTTTGTTTTCTATTTATTATAAATTTTATTTTGGTTTCTATTTTCACGTCGAGAGATTTTTTGCTCTTATAATTTGCGAAAACGTGCAGGTGCAAAAAATTCCACTAAATTTCTACTGTTTTTCCACATTTCCATTTATTGGAAAAAATGTTTTGCGATAGTGGAATTTTTTTGCCCGAGGTGTGCATGCGTGTACGTGGTATATGCTTGCACAAATGCTGAAATTGCAGGTGCCTGCCCAATAGTGCCTCCCTATGATTAAACCGTGTCCAATTAGTAGCTCAGAATATAATATATATAGAGAGAATACAGTAATTATGCTTGGGGATGACTTAGCAACGGGATCCCGTTGGGCCGGCACCTCCAACGGGATAGCGCGCTGCACGCCGCGTGTCCCCTCCTCATGAAGCGTGCGCCTTCGCTTCTATCTCTCACACGCTGAAACCGCTAGCTGTTCTCCCGTTATTCAATTAATTACCATCTTTAAAAAATTTTATCTATTTTATTTGATGTCTAAATCGAATGAAATAAATTTTATAATTCATCCAAAAACTTAACCAACCCATTTTTAATGGTTTTAATTTTTAATAGTAACATCATGCAGCTTTCTAAAAATTGCTCATACAGACAGTATCGGATTAAAAGTATCATCAGGTATCGAATAAAAAAATCAAGTATCGAATTAGAAGTATCATTGAGTATCGGGTCAAAAATCAAGTATCGGATCAGAAGTATCATCGATTTTCGGATCAAAAAATCAAGTATCAGATCAGAAGTATCGGTTAAAAAAATCAAGTATCAGATCAGAAGTATTGGGTAAAAAACAAGTATCGGATCATAAGTATCATAGAGTATCGAATCAAAAAATCAAGTATTAGATCAGAAGTATTGGGTCATCAAAAGTATCGGGTTAAAAAATCAAGTATCAGATCAGAAGTATCGAGTCAAAAACAAGTATCAGATCATAAGTATCATTGAGTATCGGGTCATCAGAAGTATCGGGTCAAAAAAATCAAGTATCAGCTCAGAAGAATCGGGTCAAAAAAAAGTATCGGATCATAAGTATCATCGAGTATCAGGTTGGTGGTATGGTCGAGCTTCGGCATCGGAAAAGGTATCGTATATCACAACGCAAAAGAAAATCGGTATCGGTATTATCATGTTGGTGGTATCGTCGAGTTTAGGTATCGTAAATAGATATCATATATGACAAACAAAAAAGTATCAGTATCGGCAAGTATCATGTTGGTAGTATCATCGAATTTCGGTATCAGAAAAATGTATCATAAGGTATCATATATCACAAACAAAAAACGTATCGGTATCGGAGGTATCGGGTGATGGTTCGAGTTGCATGGTTCATTGAGGTATCAGGTTGGTGGTATCATTGAGTTTTATAGCATCATTGAGGTATTAGGTCTAGGTTTTGAGGATCGATGGCATTAGGTTGGTGGTATCATATTTTGTGGAACCATAATTGTGGTATTATATGGTATCATATTTGTGGTAGCTTATTTGTAATATTAGAAAATCAGGTATCAGATAAAAAATATCATCGAGTATCGCAAAAAAAAATTAAGTATCGGGTCAGAAGCATCATTGATTATTAGGTAAAAAATCAGATATCGGACCAGAAGTATCATCAACTATCGGGTCAAGAAAATCAAGTATCGGATCAAAAGTATCATCGAGTATCGGGTCAAAAAAATTAAGTATCGGATCAGAAGTATCATCGAGTATCGGGTCAAAAAATCAAGTATCGGATCAAAAGTATAATCGACTATAGAGTCAAAAAAATCAAGTATCGGATCAAAAGTATCATCGATCATTAGGTCAAACAAATCAGGTATCAGATCAAAAGTATCATCGATTATAGAGTGAAAAAATCTAGTATCGAATCAGAAATATCATTGATTATCAGGTTAAAAAAATCAGGTATCACATCAGAAGTATCATTGAGTAATATCGGATTTGTTGTTGAATTCGGTGTAATAACTGATGTATCGAAAAAAATACGATATCAGATGCATAAAAAATAGGTTTCAAAAAGAAGTTTCATAACAAAAAAATGTTTTGAGTGGAAGTTTGATAAATATGGTATCATATGAACAAAAGTATCGGATCTGAGGGAGTTGAGTATCAGTGGTATCAGGTTGATGGTATCGTCGATTATTGGGTAAAAAAATCAAGTATTAGATTGAAGATATTATCGAGTGTCGGTCAAAAAAGCAAAGTATCGGTGTAAAAAACAAAACATCATATAGATATATATTGTCAAAAATTAAATCAAGGTATCTACGAGTTTGTAATAATAAATTTTCAAAAATACAAAAAAAAGGCAAAATAAATCATAAGAATATATGAAGTTTGATCTTGATTTTACATGAATAATAAAATTTAATTTGTACCAAAGGAAATTCATATGGAATAGAAAGAAAATTTGTAAAAAAAGTCAATCGAAAAAACAGTAGTAGTATGTGAAATACATGTAGGTATGTATGTGCATGAAAATATGCGTATGTATGTGCCTATGCATACGTATGTGAAATAGCAGTACTAGATAAAAAAAATTATGGCCCAAAAAGTTTTGACGAAAGGCTCAAAACCAGTTGCGGCCGAGCGCCTGCACCACGGAAGAGCTGCGCATGTGGAAGGACATTGCGCCGCCGCCGCCGCTCTTTTGTCGTTTTCCTATCCCGTTCGCAACGCCCTGAACGGGATCCCGTTAGAAAGAAATTCTCTTATGCTTTGTTAGTGGATTGCCTCGAGATCGCAGGGGAGGAATAGCTGCAGGCGTGCAACTGAAGCATGCCAGAGATGCTGCGAAGAGCGTAAGGTGATCTTGTAATGTTGAAAGCATGCATCAATGATCAATGGAGCAAGGCTGTTCGCAGAAGCAGAGAACACGTCGTTGGAACTTGGAAGCGCAATGGCTCCTTCACCAGCAAGCAGGAACCACACCCTCGTGCAGATGAGCTCGCCACCAGCAACTGATAATTGGAGACAAGACAGGCTCATAAGCACGCTCAAAGATGCCTGAAACAAACATTAAGAAAGCATCAGGCTGTCTTGGAGATGGGTGACCATGCTGCAGCCTGCAGCTCGTCACTGATGAGATTCTTGCTGCCTCTTGCTTCAGCTGCGGAGCAATCGGTCCCGATTCCTTCGTTATATATAGGGAGAGAAACCAAAATGCAGGCTGACGCCATTGCCGCATACTTCTCATCTTGATCTTAGCCTTTTCGTGCATCTCTACAGAAAGAAAAAAAGATAGGAAAAACAGATAAAACACTTTCAAGAATGGCTTCCCATCTGAGATCCACGAGCCTTTGCAGCTTTTTTTTTAGGAACAGGCAGGATAACTACCTTGTATTAATTCAGTAGGAAAGTTACATGTCAAAAAATTAGGAGGAGGTTTAGGCGTATTCCCCCGAACGTGCGGTACAAGTGAAAACTAATTTATTACAAAACGAGCACATACCGCCCCCCAAAGGCGCATGACCTCCATAAGCAAATCGAAAAATGTCGTCGGCGATAGCTCGTTCGAGTTGAAAATACGATTGTTCCTTTCGAGCCAAAGATGCCATAAGGTTACTAATACTATGGATCCTAGACCCGGAACAAAGTTGGGCTACAGGATGTCCTCGACCTACCAGGCACTGAGATTATCAGAATGGGTCCACGTAGAGCGGAGAACTTGTGGGGCGTGAACTTGGAAGCCGGAAGGTTCCAGATGTGAGAGGAGAAAGGGCACTCGAGGAAGAGGTGTTCTGAGTCTGAGCCTTTGCAGCTTGTTCGATTGGTTCTCAAGAATGCTGCTGTCTCAGGCCACGATTCATCTTGGCAAGAAGGCGCAGAAACAGCGGAAGAGGAGGCAATAGTTTGATCAAGCTACTGGCAGAAGCTGGAGAGTGGAGAGGCATCTGCTCTAAACAAATGGTCTCTTGCCTCCATGAAATTCCAGAAGAGAAGAATCATTTGCAAGGAGGAACAGTTGGAGGCGAGCAGAGCCAAGGTCCTGCTCAGGAGATTGATCGAGAGCAAAGTGTACCTTCTGAATGTTCTTTAGCTTATAGGCAAGAGAGACACCAGATCTGGTCCCACAACTTCACAACGATTTCCATGATTTGTTGTATACCAGAGAAAAATGTACAGAAAAATTACTCAAATGAGAAGGCAGTGTTTTGGACTTTTGGTCATATTTTTCCCATGTTCAATTTCACCTAAGCTTGGAGCACTTTATTTCACTGTTTTATTAGAAAATAGTAATTTACTCACGAGACATCCATGATCATTGACTGTTACATAAGCAACTAGTACAGATCGTTCAAGCTTGTATATCCAACGATTTATATTTTTTTAAAAAAAAAATAGGATACCGTCCTAGCATAAATATTGTACAGAAATTTACAGGAGTAAAGCTACAAAGCTTGGATAAAGTAAAAAAACAGAAATCAGGTAACAATTAAGCATAGATGTTATGCGACGACTTTTTACTATGAAATGAGATGCTCATGTTGTTCACATGAGATGTGTCACCTGAACAACAAGCACAAGATCCTTGTGCAGTGGATCTTGCCATCCATATCAAAACAAGCCAGCTCCAATACACGAGGTTGAGCGTGTGAGCAGCGTGAATTGTGAAGAATAAACATGTATTGAATTAGCAATCTGTACAACTAGATAGCACACGAGTCACCAGTAATGCGCTGTTAGCACACCATTAAACAAATCTAATGAGCAAGCAGTTATGTTCAGATCCACCAGAAGAGCAAACTACCTTGCTGATTCTTGCTGCCAAATGCTGGAACATGGCAATGTGATATCTCATCGGGAGGGTGGTATGTGCACTAAAAAATTGAACTACTGATGAGTCATGAGTAAGGGAAGAGATTGCAAATGTTCCTGCCAGATCTCAAAACCTTCATGGACAGTGTGTGTGATATGAAACTGAAAGATTCTTTGTGTCTACCATCAAGATGATGCAGTCTCTCTCATACACTTGGTATAAATAGGCCCCATCAGAAGCCTAGACTCATCAAAACAGCACTTGCTCTCTCCTCGTCTCCTCAATCTCCACACAGAGAAAAGAGTTTCAGCAACAGATATGGCTTGCCACCTAAGATCAATTAGCTTGCCTTCGAGGCCTCACTCCAAGGTTGAAGAGGAACTGCACATTCTAGATGCATGCGTCTCTTCACCCTCCATGACCATCAACACAGTCTCTGATGGTTTGAGGAGGCTTGCAGACATCTATGGCTCTATTGAGGAGTTCATGTGCCTGCCTAGCAACCGAGTTTGCTCCTCCCAGCAAAGGAGAATGTTGGACGGAGAAATGGAATGCTCAATTGAGCTTCTGGATCTCTGCAATGCTATGCATGAAGACTTGGCAGAGTTGAAGGCCATCATCCAAGATCTGCAAGTGGCTGTCAGAAAAGGAGATGATGCAGCCATTCAAGTCAAGATCCAATCATACACCCGCTTGGTGAAGAAGGCAAAGAAATATTTCAAGAAGACTGCGAAGAAGATTACCTCTGACAAGGAGGATTGCAGAATGGTCAAGCACTTGAGCGAGGCTAGAGAAATCACTACCTCTCTACTCGAGTCAACATTGCACCTCTTGTCCAAGCAAATCGCAATGCCAAAATGGTCTCTTGTCTCAAAGGCATTCCTGAAGAAAAACTCATTTGTCTGCAAGGAGGAGCAGTTGCAGGAGTTAGAGTGCAGCATTGGAGATCTGGAGAGCGGAGCGGGACTTCTGTTCAGGAGATTGGTCCAGAGCAGAGTCTCTCTCCTAAACATCCTTAGTCCATAGATACTCGTCAATGCCTTGTCACTCTTGACATCCTGTGATTGGCATCCGCCTTTTAAAGGATTTGCTGATCTTTGCCATATGTATATGTTGAGATGTACATAAAACTTCATATAGAGAAAGAAACTGAAATTTTGACCTTTCATGTTGTGAATTTAATCCTCCCATGCTTATGGGATTGATGTCAATTGTGTGATGTATTGTTAGTATTACTGCCTTTGTGATGACTGATGTATATGCATTGCAAAAACCCAGCAACTAGATAATGAAATATGTGCTAGTCTTAGTCAGATTAATTCAATATTCCATACAGCTATATATGCTTTTCCTCTATACATAAATATTAGCAGGTTTTTGCAAAACATTTAGGCCCAACCAGGCCATATAAGTTTTGCACTTACCCATAATTGCCTAGTTGTTTATATTGTATATCCATGTGGCCATGTTACCTCACGCTATTTAAGCTCATGATGCGATCCTTGTTTGGTGGATCTTGCATTGTATTCAGTAGACATGCCAGGTTCAAATTACAAGGCCCAAAGCTTGCCATTAACACAGCATATTAGCTGGCCAGATCCGTTGCACAATCACAGCCTTGAATGTGAGAAATTCCCAAAGCCTCGTGTGCTTGTAACTTTTTAATATATCCAGCATTCATATCATTTGAGCGTATATTGTATAATTTCATTGCAACCATGGCTTTCCATCCCAGATCATGCACATATGATGGACGCGGCCATAGATGAATATAATAAACTGGCATGCAGATTATGCTGCCATTAACTGGAGCATGACAAATTGACAATGTGATAGACCTGGTTTGGAGCGCCCAATGCAACATTAGAAAATCGTACAGCTTGTGGATCATCCTGAGATCTCAACACTCCAGATGCTAAATGCTGAAAGCACGGCAGACAGGTAAGACATGCCAGCGATAAATGATGCATAGAGTTATCAGAAGCAGAGAACAGAACAACCACGTGTCAGATTCTACAGATGAACTAAGTCAACTGTTCTTTCCACCAGCATTCACAGCTATTTCCCTCTCATCTTGCTGAATACTGCATACCGATCCCATGATATGGATCTGACATAAAACCATAAACTCGTGAAGATGAGTTTGCCGCCCATAATCGTGACATGACAGGCCGATCATATGCTCAACTAGAGTTAAGAGATGCCGCTAAGCCTCTTACACTGAGGAATAAGCATCAGCTTGTCGTGGGATGGGTAGCCTTTGTTGCTAAACAACAATTCATCAATTATACATGAGATTCTTTATGTCTGCTTATTTAGCCATGATGGTACTTCTGCTTCTTTTGTTATATATAGAGGGAAGCCATAGCCGAGTGTCTACACCATTTCAGCAGCTTGCATTTTCTTCTCCTCCAATAGACCATTCCCAGATAGAAACAGCTGAGCTTCCTTTCCAAGCATGGCTTGCCACCTCAGATCTAGTGTACCATCGAGTCCTCGCTGCAATGAAGCCAACATCGAAGAGCAGCTGCAGAACATAAACATGACCACCTCTTCACCTTCTGCAACCATTGACATAATGTGCGATGGTTTTAGGAGGCTTGGAGTTGTGTACAACAACATTGAGGAGACCATGTGCTTGCCAAGCAATCAAGTGCACCTTTGCCAGCATCAGCAAAGGAAAGCAGTGGAGCAAGTGCTAGAGCACTCTCTAGTGTTGCTTGACCTCTGCAGCGCCATCCAAGAGAACCTTTCTGAGTTCAAGACGAGAATTCAAGAGATGCAGTTGGCTCTCAAAAGAGGAGATGCCGCAGCTGTCCAGGCCAAGATTCATTCTTACAAACGTCTCACAGACAAGGAACAAAAATACTTCAAGAAGATCAGCAAGAAGTTTGCCATGACTGAGGAACAGAGAACCTGCGTGGTCAAGCTTTTGGCTCAAGCTAGAGATATTGTTGTCTCAATGCTTGAATCATCATTGCAGCTCCTGTTCAAGCAAATTGTGATGCCAAGTTCAAACAAGTGGTCTCTTATCTCCAAGGCATTCCAAAACAAAATAGTTGCATGCGAGAAGGAGCAATTACAGACGCTAGAGTTGGACATTGTTAATCTTCAGAGAGTGGTGGAGACTTTGTTCAGGAGATTGATCCAGAGCAGAGTTTCTCTTCTCAATGTGCTAAGCCTGTAGATTGGTCATACACCAACTTTGGTCTGCTGTGGTTGGCATCTGCCTTTTATAGGATTCGCTGATCATCATAACAATTGTACAGTGTGAAAATGATAGGAATTGTAGTATTGTAAAGATAGTTACTGAAGTGAAAAAAAAAAGATTTTGGGCCATCTCATGTTGTCAATTTCAGTGTTTATGTTATGATAAGCAGTTCAGCTTGATATTTTTTTATTTCAAAAGAAGTTCAACAAAATTTTCATGAAAAAACTCAGAAGATGCTTATCATTACTGTTATATAAGCAGTTCACACGCGTTGTTCAAGTTGAGTTTTCAAATGCTGTCCTATGAGATGGCCATGTTATTCAGATGCCATGTGTTTCCTCAGCAACATGCATAGGATCCTTATGCAGTGGATCTTGCTACCAATAGCTAAAACAAGCCAAGTCCAATGCACAAGGTCAAGCATATAAGTAGCTCGAATCATACAGAATGGAACACTACTCAGCCTAAAAATATTGCAACAACTAGATAGCATGCATGGCTTTAATAATACTCTACGACAACTCCATTAAAAAATTATCTTAAGTGTGCAGTTATGTCAAGATCCACCAATAAAGTGAACTAATCAACTGATTCCTGTTACCAATACTTGCAACATAATAATATCAAAGCTCATTGGAAGGATAACTACTGCACTAAAAAAATTCAATCACACCTGAGTGATGAAACAGATTCAAAATGATGCTACCAGATCTGAAACCATAACAGACAGCATACGGAAATGAGATGGCATGATTCCTTGTGTCTGCCATCAACATTATGACGTCTAATTTATGTATAAATAGGCCTCAGCAGAAGGCTACACACATCAACAAAAATCTACTCTCCTTCTCATCTCCTCAGACTATACATAGAGAAAAGAGTTTCAGCAACAGATATGGCTTGCCATCTAAGATCAATTAGCTTGCCTTCAAGGCCTCACTCCAAGGTTGAAGAGGAGCTGCACATCCTAGACGCATGCATCTCTTCACCCTCCATGACCATCGAGACAGTCTCTGATGGTTTCAGGAAGCTTGCAGACATCTATTGCTCTATTGAGGAGATCATGTGCCTGCCTAGCAACCGAGTTTGCTCCTCAGAGCAAAGGAGAATGTTGGATGGAGAAATGGAATGCTCGCTTGAGCTTCTGGATCTCTGCAATGTTATGCATGATGACTTGGCAGAGTTGAAGGCAATCATCCAAAATCTGCAAGTGGCTAACAGAATAGGAAATGATGCCGCAGCTCAAGTCAAGATCCAATCTTACACCCGCTTGGTGAAGAAGGCAAAGAAACATTTCAAGATTGCGAAGAAAGTTGCTCCTAACAAGGAAGGTTACAGGATGGTCACACTGCTGAGCGAGGCTAGAGAGATCACTACCTCTCTACTCGAGTCAACATTGCACCTCTTGTCCAAGCAAATTGCAACACCAAAATGGTCTATCGTCTCGAAGGCATTCCTGAAGAAAAACTCAGTTGTTTGCAAGGATGAGCAGTTGCAGGTGCTAGAGTGCAGAATCAGAGATCTTGAGGCCGGAGCAGGAGTTCTGTTAAGGAGATTGGTCCAGAGCAGGGTTACTCTCCTAAACATCCTTAGCTCATAGATACTCAAGATTTTCACTCTTGACACCCAGTGATTGACATCCACTGTTGAAAGGATTTGCTGATCTTTTCTCACCGTATATGTAGAAATGTACAGAAAACTCCATACATAACGAGAAGCAAAAATTTTGATCTATTTTTTTGGTGAATTTTATCTTTGCATGCTCGCGATTCCAATGATGGACTAATGGTGGGATTATGTGATGCTGTTATTATTAACCTTGTGCTCTTATGACAAATATACGGTGGAGAGCAAAAGCTAGCATATCATAATCAAATATTTATTGAGCTAGCCAGTCATCTATTCCTCTTTTATTTTGCATAATATGATTTGTCATACATATTTTGCACTAGACATAATTGTTACGAGCTGGTGGCAAACCAATTAGGCCCAACTTTGTAAGTTTTCCTTGTTCAATTACTTCTTGGTTGCCTGTATATTCATATTCATGTGGATATAATACATCGCAACTGTTTAAGCTCATGATTAGTATATGATCCATGTTTTGTGGATCTTGCTCTTAATTCATAAAGCATGCCAGATCAAAGCTGAAATACTCAAAGCCTGTAATTAGCAGAATACTTTTGCTACAAGGTTGCACAGTCTGGACATGACATTGCATTGCTTTTTTTCCTTGAAACAATAAAGAATTTTTTCGAGGGGAAGTTTCTCACAATTCCTGTGGTGGTCTCCCTCGTTAGGGATGAGATTCGTTGTTGGGGCCTTTCGGCCCACCTCCTGCTGGAGTTGTACTTTTGTAAATATTTCACCCTTCTTAATGAAATGGCAGAGCGACTGCCCCCTTTCGATCAAAAAAAAAGAATTTTCTAAAAGAAGTCAGATACAAAAGATATAAAATATCTTTGCATAATCAGTGATACAACAAATTTTCGTTTTTGAGGAACCACTTAGGTGGTTAAGAACCACCCGTCGGTACAACACACACAATGTGGCAAATCCATTCATTTCTTTTGTTGCGGACAGTGGCAAGGTCCTCGTGTGCTCAACATTTTGATACCTCCAAGATCCCTACGAGTCTATGACATGAGCATATTATAGTGCAGAACCGCAGATACCATGGCCTAAATCATCTTGTGGCACAGCAAATCTTTTCAACGAACGCGTGATTACAGAAGAGGTTTCTAAACTAAGCACTACCGCGCTTCAGAATCCTGTGTGATTCTGTCGCTACAAGAAACGCTGACACCGATTCCGCGTGAGGCGCGAAAGAATTATGCGCTGGCCCTATCCATTCTTCTCGTCCACAGATGACAAATCCACCACGAGATGAATCCAGATCCATAGCATCGCAGCACACAGAGAGAGCTAAGCGTCAGAGACGAACCTGTGTAGGACCTGAGCTCGGCCGTGGGCGAGGAAGCCGGCGGCGCGCCGGCGCGGTTCCTCTTCTCGGCTTCCCTTGCCCTCTGCGGCGTCTGGCTGGAAGAAGACGCCCCTCAGGCCTCATCTGTCCGATGGGCCGTGTGGGCTCGTTGTTGTTCATGTCCGTATGGCCCATAAGATTGCGCGACAAAATTAGCCCTTTTTTACTCTTTATATATTTTTTGAGACATATTATTTACGAAAATGCTCCAACCCGGGCGTCCGATCCGTCGGACGCCTAGGCGGCCCGGCCCAAGCGCGAGTGCGGCCACGACGGACGCTGGCGCTGCGCGCCGCGCGCGTGTGCTCGTCGTGCTTTTTCCCGCACGCCAGCAAGCCTGAGAAGGAGCTAGCTAGTTCTCCGCCAAACCGCTTGCGGCCGACATGCCCAAGCCACGCCATCTAATCACGCTGTGCTCATTACATGCACATCATTTATTTTTATTGTTGTATCAATGGAGGCAACACGATTAGTGGGTTTGGAATGTATTTGTACGTATTTTTTTGAGCTAGTGACAAACGATTGATTATACATGGCCGTGTCACTCATTGATAATATCCGCTTAATTGGTTGTGCATGCATCACGTATTAATCATCCGACCAACTAATCACAAGCTTAATATCATACTAAATTGTGCATGTATAGGTTACACCGTTTGAACAATATGTTTGGCAAAACTAATTGTTTTATGAAATTGCTTTTCACCCAAGCCCGATTGCGATTACTTTTGTTGCATGTGGTGTCGAAAATATTGCAAGAGCATAATTTTTGTTGCACGTGATGTCGAAAAATGTTACAAGAGCACTTTTTTGTTCGACATATTTTTCAAAAAGCCAAACTAATTGTTTCAAAGAGACCAAACATATTGTTTCAATACATACATAAATTGTTTTAGCGGACTAGACAGTTTGTTTCAATAGGCTAAACTAATTGTTTCAATAGGTTATATAAATTGTTCCAATAGGCTAAACTAATTGTTTCAAAGAAGCTAGACATATTGTTTCAATTGGGTTAGTCTATTGTTCCAAAGAGATCAAATACATTGTTTCAATAGGTATAAAAGTTGTTCCAACAGGCAAGATTGATTGTTTGAAGAGGCTAGACTCATTGTTCCAGCAGGCAAGATAAATTGTTCCGAGAGGCTAGACTCATTGTTTCAGAAGACCAAATACATTGTTCCAATAGGCAAACTTTATGTTTTCAGTAGGCAAACTTTATTGTTTCAGTAGGCAAAACCTTATTTGTTTCAAAAGACAAAAGTTATTGTTCCAGATGACAAAAGTTGTTGTTCCAGTAGGCAAAGTTCAACTGTTCCAGTAGAATAAACCTTATTGTTTCAGTAGGCAAATTTTGTTGTTCTAGTAGGCAAACTTTATTGTTCCAGTAGGCAAAACCTTATTTGTTCCATAAGGCAAAAGTTATTGTTTCAGAAGACAAAAGTTATTGTTTCATGAGACAAAAGTTATTGTTCCAGTAGGTAAAGTTCAACTGTTCTAGTAGGGCAAACCTTATCATTTCAGTAGGCAACTTTTATTGTTCCAGTAGGCAAACTTTATTGTTCCAGTAGGTAAAACCTTATTTGTTCCAAAAGGCAAAAGCTATTGTTTCAGAAAACAAAAGTTGTTGTTCCAGTAGGCAAAGTTCAACTGTTTCAGTAGAACAAACATTATTGTTTTAGTAGGCAAATTTTGTTGTTCTAGTAGGCAAACTTTATTGTTCCAGTAGGCAAAACCTTATTTGTTTCATAAGGCAAAAGTTATTGTTTTAGAAGGCAAAAGTTATTGTTCCATGAGACAAAAGTTATTGTTTCAGTAGGTAAAGTTCAACTGTTCCAGTAGGGCAAACCTTATCGTTCCAGTAGGCAACTTTTATTGTTCCAGTAGGCAAACGTTGTTGTTCCATCAAGCAAAAAATATTGTTCCAGTAGGCAAACCTTGTTGTTCCAGTAGGTATTTCTATTATTGTTCCAGCAGGCCAAATACATTGTTCCAATAGGTATGCTAGTTGTTCCATCAGAAAAATTACATTGTTCCAATTGGATTTCAAATATCAACTTGTTCCGCCAGACTAGATGTATTGTTCCAATAAATTAAATTAATTGTTCCATTAGTATAACTAAATTGTTCCAATAAAATTTAGATAGCAACATGGGTCTTGTTTTGTTCGTAAAAATACGAGGAACACGTTGGCGCAAATGGTTCGTGGATTGGAGCACTCAGTCAAATTTTTTTTTTCCAGCAGTGTGTTTTTGGTCCCCAAATGTTCCATCAGATTAGACGTACTGTTCCAATAGGATATTTTAATTGTTCCGACAATCCAACATTTCTGTTCCAATAGCCTACTTTTCTTGATCCAACATGTCAGCATATTTGTTCCAGTAAGCTAACATTTCTGTTCCAGTAGTCAAATTTTTTTTGTTCTAACATGTTAACATATTGTTCCATACATATGTTCCAGTAGTCAATTGATTTCAGATTTTTTTTTGATATGAACAGAAAATTTTAAGGTATACTAGTGTGTTTCATCAGACTAGACGTATTTTTGTTCCAAATGGCTTTAGTACATTTGTTTCAGCAGATCAAATACCAAAACGTTCCATCAGATTAGACATATTGTTTCAACAGGCCAAAATAATTGTTCCATAGTATATGTAAATTGTTCCAAGAAATTTTTATATAGCATCATGGATCTTGTTTTGTTCGTAAAAATGTCAGAAACACGTTGGTGAGAACGGTTTGTCGATTGGAGCTACCAGTCAAAAGTAATCGCTGTTTAAAGAAAAAGAAAAGAAGGAATCTTTGCTGACATCATCATGCATGCATGCAGGTTGGAGGGAGAGAGAGCGCGCGCTGCGCCATGCATGCATGCAGGTTGGAGGGAGAGAGTGCACGTGCGTTTTGTGCTGCGCCATGCATGCATGCAGGTTGGAGGGAGAGAGTGCACGCGCGCGTTTGTGCTGCGCGGGGTGAGCTGGGCCGGCGTCCGATCCAAATTTTTTTGGTCGGACGTCCGACCCCAAGTCACGCCCATTTATTTATATTCTTTGTTTTAGTTTAGTTGTGTTGGGTTTGGAAATTTATTATTTTTGCACAGTCATTAATATTTTTTTTGGAATTTTTGCGGTGTTTCTTTAAAGATGTCATTTTTTTAATAATTTGTTTAGCCTTTCCATGCTTCTTTTTAAAGATCGTCAATTTTTCTAACTAAAAAAACTAAATTAAACAACAAGTGATGCAACAAGTTCAACAGCTTTCTAATCTTGTTGCCGGCGAGGCATGGGCGGGACCAAACTTAGTTGTACCATGTCCCTCTCTGCATCGAGCACCTCCTTCTCTATGTCCTGATTAGTAATAGTTGTGTTCATGACATTGATTAGTAGCGTCCTGGAACATGGAGAACTTCACCTGGGTTGTTCAGCGGCAACAGAGCAACTAATAGGACTAATCACCTTGCACGCTCTCCATTAAACAAATGGAACCAATCGCTGATAATGGCTCAGCTGCCAGATGGAGGAAAAGCATTGCGCCAACACTAGCTAATCGGCCGTGTAATCTCCATTAAACAAATGTTAGAGCAAGCTGCGTCGCTGATTCTTGCTGCCGATAATCGGAACATGACAGTGTGGACCTAATGGCTAATGCGACCATTAGAATTTCGCCTCTGCACGTGGATCATCTCGAGATTGCAAGAGATGCTAAATGCTGTCAGCCCATCAGGCAGGCGAAGCATGCCAGCGATGTTGCACGAGCAAGCAGCATCAACTACCTGCAGGTGCGTGCAGCTCTTATCCTCTCATTGCACATTCACACTGCTTGCTCACCGATCTGACGATCTGGATCTGCACGCCCGTGCAGACGAGGCTGCTTTCGATAATGCAGACATGGTCGACCCTAACAAGACCTACCCCTTCATATTACAGTTAGATCGTCATAATCTGTTAGACTAGGGGTACCTCTCTATTTATACGGAAAACCATGATACGAGTCCGACCCTAACAAGACCTACCCCTCCATATTACAGCTCAGAATCCACGTGACCGACTTATACATATATTCGACACAAACTCTAACGGGTGCCTACGTCTAGGCTGAGCTTGGTGTGCTCGGCGGCACCATTGACGCTGATGTCTTGACTGCATCGTCTGCAACGGCGGCAGTTGACGTCTAGGCCGAGCAAAGGATCACAGCGTGGTAGATATTTAGGTCAAGCAACATGTACCAAACACACACGTTTGGAAAGAGGTGGCGTATGACATCTTAGTCATGCATCATGTGTGGCGGTGGCAGCTAAGAGCATCCTTAGTAGGATATCCATATTTCGTTCTCTATATCTCTTGTCTAGATCACTATTCGTTCTTTATGTTTTTATCCTCTTCGGTAGAGTTTCTATTCTCAAAAGGATATAGAGATCGTACAGAGCGTCTCAGCCATGCATCACGTGCTGTGATGTTAGCTGATCTCTCAATCGTGCATTGTGTGCCCAACAACACGGTCGGCACTCGGCAACGGTGGCGGCTTACATGGTGTCCAACATTCTTCTTCTTCTTGATTAGGAGTCCTATAGTTGCAGGGACGTGATTTGGGCCCTCTTTGATAGCTTGTTTAGTTATGGTTTAGTTTTTGTTGAAAAAATTTGTCCATATTTGAAAGTGGTATGAAAAGGCTAAATAAATTATTTAAAAAATATTTTTAAGATCTTTAAAAAAAACTCTACAAAGTTCTAAAAAAAATATTTTCAGAAAATAAAGTGAATGGTGTATATAAAAATAACAAAAGTTGTAATCCCAGCAAAAACTACAACAAGCTATCAAAGAGGGCCTTGTACATTACTCCATTTGGCGTCTTCTCTAACGAAATAGCAAGGCTACAGTCAAGTAAAAAACTTGCATGCATGGCAGCTTAACAATCATCTGGAACATTCTTGCTCAAAAGAAAGGAAAAACGATCACCTGCAACATGGAGAACTTCAGTTGTGGTTTGTTCAACAGGCACAGAGCAATTAGTGCTAGTTGGACACGGTTTTTTTTTTTAGGGAAAAAGGACGGGAGTTCCGCCGATCCATTAATAGTAAGAGAAAAAGACGATCATAATTACAAGAGGGGGCCCTCTGCCCTAATCCAGGGCCCTCTGTCCTAGATCTATTGGCGAAGAACGCCACAGCGAACACCACCACCGAGGCACACCACAGCACAGCCACCGAAGCAAACCACAACGCGACCACGATCAACTATGGGAAAAGGTGCGTCCGAGAAAACCAACAGTGCCAAGACGAAAAACGACGCCTCCAGCGAGGTAACGACGGTGAGAGACCGCCGCCGGCGCCTACCGCACCAAGCTTTCGCTCAACATGGGTTGCACAAGACAGTAAAGCCTCCAACGAGGGAAACGTCGTCAGGACGACGCCATTACTGGCCCAAAAGGGCATGGTTTTCACCCCTTGCGTCCAACCATGCAAAACTCGCACTGAGGCTGACGAAGGACACACCCAACCAAAGCGATAAATCGCCGAACATGGAGACAACCCCGGATCGCCGATGCACCGCCACAGCGCGACGACAGCTAGAGACGCCGCACCACTAGAGACCGTCAACATAGGCAGGACAGATCACCAAGGCGTCGACCCCAGCCGCCGATGCACCAATCTTGCCAAACATCATCGGAAGCAGCGGACACGACCGATCTGGGCGATAATGGTCAATGAAGAGGCCACCAAGGCACCGGGCACAACGAGCGAACCCCGAACAGCCGATGCACCACCACCGCACGACGACCGCAGTTCGAAGACGCCGCACCACCAGAGGCCGACAACAGAGCCCAGACAGGTCACCAAGGCGCCGACCATCCATCAGCCGCCGATATACCATCTCGCTTCGTCGCCGAGCGCCAGAACGCGGACGCCGAGCAAAGAACCACCGGCGAAGAGGCCACCAAGGCGCTGAGACCAACACCACCACGAGGCTCCGCCATGGCCGACTCCAAACACCTCGGCCGGATCCGTGCCGCTAGCCCCTGGATTCGAGCCACCGCCGCCGGATCCGCGCCCCGAACAACCGATGTACCACCACCGCACGACGACCGCAGCTCGAAACGCCGCACCACCAGAAGCCGACAACAGAGCCCGGATAGGACACCAAGGCGCCGACCACCCATCAGCCGCCGATGTACCATCCTGCCCCGTCGCCGGAGCTAGCAGTCGCAACGCCGGATCTGGGCAGCCAGCCGGCGAAGAGGCCACCAAAGCACCAAGGCGCCGATACCAACACCACCACGAGGCTCCGCCATGGCCGACTCCAACCACCTCGGCCGGATCTGGGCCGCTAGCCCCCGTATCCGTACCACCGCCGCCGGATCCCCGCCACCGCCTCCAGATCCGCGCCGCCATGGCGATCATGGCGATGCGCCCACGCCGCCGCGCTGCGCGCCACGGCAGCGCGCCGAAGCGCTGCGCCCGGCCGCCGTCGCCGCCAGCGCCAACGACTTCGGAGGCGGCGCGGAGGATCTTTTTCTCGCTCGCTGGACGATCGCTCGCCCGCTCGTGGACGCCGCCGCCGAGGAGGAGGCGGGAAGAGCACGAGGCGGCGACCACGGCCACCAGTAGCGTCGCCCACTGCGCCACGCCGCCGCGCCACTGCGCCTACGGCCGCCGCGCTGGCGCGCCACGCCGCCGCCCCACGCCAGCGCCATGACCTCGCGCCGCTGCGCCAAGGCGCCGCCGGCCGCCAGCGCTCTCGCGTCAAACCCGCCATCGCTGGAGGAAGAAGAACGGGAAGGAAGAGGGTGGGGAGAGAGGGGAGGCCGCCGCCGCCGCCGCCGCCGGCGGCGGCGGCCGGCGAGGCCTGGAGGGAGGGGTGGTTTGGGGGCTAGGGTTTCGCCCCTCGAGTCGCTCCGAGAGGAGCGACGCGAGGGTCACGCGAGGGTCGGGGAGTTCAATACGGACGGAATTCTTTCAATGGTACGTTGGACACGGTTCAAGTTTGCTTTTCTAAAGCTTCACCTTGAGAACTGGCTACTAATCACATGAGATGGCCTCAATAAACATGCGCAAGATACGTCCATAGAACTAATCGCTGATAATGGCTCAGCTGCCAGATGGAGGAAAAGCATTGCGCCAACACTAGCTAATCGGCCGTGTGATCTCCATTAAACAAATGTTAGAGCAAGCTGCGTCGCTGATTCTTGCTGCCGATAATCGGAACATGACAGTGTGGACCTAATGGCTAATGCGACCATTAGAATTTCGCCTCTGCACGTGGATCATCTCGAGATTGCAAGAGATGCTAAATGCTGTCAGCTCATCAGGCAAGCGAAGCATGCCAGCGATGCTGCACGAGCAAGCAGCATCAACAACCAGGTGCGCACAGCTCTTAGCTCTTATCCTCTGATTGCACTGCTTGCTCAACGATCTCACGATCTGGTTCTGCACACGCGTGCACACGAGGCTGCTCCCGATAATGGAGACATGGTCGTCGAAATGGTCGAGACGTGGCAGACGATTGGTGGCTTCTGTTGCAGCAGCATGGTAGTTCATCGTCGACGAGATTCTTGCTGTCCACAGAGTGAGCGATGCCATGGCTTCAACTTCTCCCGTTATATATAACCTATAGGGAGAGGCCATAGCGGCAACCATTGCAGCAGCAACACAGCTCCTCTTCTCTTCTACAACACACCATATCTTGCTTGCGACCATGGCACTCCACTTCAGGTCTGCGAGCCTGCCTTCCAGCCCTCGCTCCGGCGAGACCAACATCGAAGAACAGCTCGAGAGCCTTAAGGCGACCATCTCCTCGCCCTCGGTGACCATCCAGACGATGAGCGATGGCTTGAGGAGGCTTGGAGACATCTACAGCTGCATCGATAAGCTCACAAGCTTGCCCAGCAGCCAGCTTCTCCTTTGCAAGCCACATCAGAGGAGGGCCGTCGAGCAAGAGCTGGAACGCTCTCTCGTCTTGCTCGACCTCTGCAACGCCATGCAGCAGAGCCTTTCTGAGCTCAAGGCAAGCATCCAGGGCATGCGACTGCTCATCAGGAGGGGGGATGATGCGACTGCCCAATCCAAGATTCAGTCTTGCATCCGCCTGACCAGGAAAGCGCAGAAACAGTTCAAGAAGATCAGCAAGAAGTCTTCTTCAGCTGATGAGCAGAGCTGCAGAGTAGTCAAGCTGTTGGATGAGGCCAGAGAAGCCGCCATCACAATGCTTGAATCTTCATCGCATCTCCTGTCGAAGCGAGTTGCGGTGCCAAGTTCCAGCAAGTGGACTCTTGTCTCCAAGGCATTCCAGAAGAAAAGGCTTACATGCCAGGAGGAGCAACTACAGGTGCTTGAGTTGGACATTGTTGATCTCGAGAATGGAGTTGAGACATTGTTCAGGAGAATGATCCAGAGCAGAGTCTCTCTTCTGAATACCCTCAGCTTATAGATGGATCATATGCTAACTCTGACACCTGTGATTGGCGTCCACCTTTTAGAGGATTTGCTGATCATCATGACAATTTCCCAATGTGTATACATGAGAGAAAGTGTACATAAATATATTTAATTGAGAAAAGGAACAGTAGTTTGTCAACTTCCTGTTATCGACTAATTTGTTTATGCATGCTTTCATACATTCACTAGAGTTTGTGCAGTTAGTTCAAAAGTTCTTCTTTTCAGAATAGAACAACTTAATTTTTTTAGAAAATAAGAAAGAGAACAATGTTTTAGATGATGTTTATCATTATTGACTATTATTTTTTTATCGAACACGCAGGAGGGCTGCGTATCATTATATTAAGGAGAAAAAAGGGGAAAGAACCCCAAGTACACAAAATAGGCTAAGAAATACAAAAACGAGCCCGACGACCAAGACAAAAAAAGGAACCTAGTCACTAGGAGCTAGGGCGGTCAAGAGGGAGAGCCCTCGAGCCCCAGCCAACACCCAAAACTGGCATTCCTCAGTAGCAAACTGCAGAGCACGAGCCAAATTTGGGACTTCACCGTTAAACACACATTGGTTCCGATGCTTCCACATAATCCAAGCACCAAGAATAATGAGAGAATTCACACCCTTCCGCACCAAATCAGTAGCAGAATCACTGATCCTACACCACCAATCCTCGAAGGAGCAGTCTTGAACTGAAGGAGAAAGGCCTTGCAGCCCAAAACGCTGCAAAAGGCAGAACCAAAACTGCCTAGCAAAGACACAGTTGGTGAGCAAATGATCAATTGTTTCGCTATCCTGATCGCAATGAGGGCAGCGCACCGGATGTGGCAAATTCCTACGGGCAAGCCGGTCAGCAGTCCAACAGCGCTTGTGCATCACCAACCAAAGAAAGAAACGACACTTGCTTGGCGCCCAAGACTTCCAAATAAGTTTCCAAGGCCGAAACTGGATAGAACCTTGGAAGAAATTTTCATAGGCCGACTTAGCAGAGTAATGACCAGTAGCAGAGAGGCGCCAACGATGAAAGTCATCAACACCAGGCTGCAGCTCAAAATCAGCCACCAAATCCCAAATATCAAGGAATTCCGAAAGAATACTAACTGAGAAAGCCCCTTGTATGTCCTGAACCCAAAGGTGGTCCAAAAAGGCATCACTGACAGTGCGTCGGTTAGCCGTTCTAGTGGAGACCGCAGCAATTAAATTGGGCGCTAAATCAGCAATTCGATGCCCGTGCAGCCATCGATCCTTCCAGAACAGAGTATTAGAACCATCTCCAATCTTTGTCTCAATTGCCATGCAGAAGAAAGCCCGAACACAAGTAGGCACCTGGACTGGGAGAATTGACCATGGCCTATTAGGATCTGTCTTTTGCAGCCACAACCATCTCATCCGAAGGGCCCAACCAAGAGTCTTAAGGTCAGAAATACCAAGACCACCCAGCTCAGACTATTATAGACTGTTCAAGTTGATATTTAAAATAATTTACTATGAGAAGGCCATGTTATTCAGATGCCATCTGTTGACCTAGCTACAGGCAAAGGATCCTTCTGCAGTGGATCTTGCTACCATAACTAAAACAAGCCAGCTCCAACACGAGGTTGAGCGTGTAAGGAGCTTGAAATGTGCATGATAAACCACCTACTGAAATTGATAATTGCAGAAAAAATTAGACACTACCCATGTCACCAGCAATACAATCTTAGTTGAGCACTGCACTAAATAATCTCTAAAGCATGCGATGGTGTCATGATCCACCAGCAGAGACGTAGTGTGCACTAACATGCTGGTTCTTGCCGTGAATAGTTGGAACATGACAATGTGATAGTTCATTGGGAGGATAGTTAGTGCACTAAAAAAATGGCATATGCTGCTGCCAGATCTTGAACCTTGATAGACAACCTATACGATGAACTGGCAGGATTCCACTTGTCTACCATCCAAATGATGTTTATTTTTGAAACAGTAGTAGCACTGCCGAATTTTATATAAGAAGGTGAACTCAGATGGAACTACTCGCTGATCATGGCTCAGCAGCCAGATGGAGGAAAGGCATGGCGCCAATACTAATCAACCGTGTAATCTCCATTAAACAAATGTTAGAGCAAGCTGCGGTGCTGATTCTTGCTGCCGATAATTGGAACATGACAGTGTGGACCTAATGGCTAATGCACCATTAGAATTTCGCCTCTGCACGTGGATCATCTCGAGATTGCAAGAGATGCTAAATGCAGTCAGCTCATCAGGCAGGCGAAGCATGCCAGCGATGTTGCACGAGCAAGCAACATCAAATACCAGGTGCGTGCAGCTCTTATCCTCTCATTGCACATTCACACTGCTTGCTCACCGATCTGACAATCTGGATCTGCACACCCGTGCAGACGAGGCTGCTTTCAATAATGCAGACATGGTTGTCGAAATGGTCTAGACATGTCAGACAATGGGTGGCTTCTGTTGCAGCAGCATGATACTTCATCGTCAACGAGATTCTTGCTGTCCACAGAGTCAGCGATGTCATGGCTTCAACTTCTTCCGTTATATATAGCCTATAGGGACAGACCATTGCAGCACCATTGCAGCTGCAATTCACAGCTCCTCCTCTCTTCTACAACACAACAAATCTTGCTTGCGACCATGGCACTCCACCTCAGGTCTGCGAGCGTGCCTTCCAGCCCTCGCTCCGGCGAGACCACCATCGAAGAACAGCTCAAAAGCCTTAAGGCGACCATCTCCTCGCCCTCTTCCACCATCCAGATGATGCATGATGGCTTGAGGAGCCTTGGCGACATCTACAGCTGCATCGATGAGCTCACAAGCTTGCCCAGCAGCCAGCTTCTACTTTGCAAGCTATATCAGAGGAGGGCCTTGGAGCAAGAGCTCGACCGCTCTCTCGTCTTGCTCGACCTCTGCAACGCCATGCAGCGGAGCCTTTCTGAACTCAAGGCAAGCATCCAGGACATGCAGCTGCTTGTCAGGAGAGGGGATGACATGACTGTCCAAACTAAGATTCAGTCTTGTATCCGCATGACCAAGAAGGTGCAGAAACAGTTCAAGAAGATCAGCAAGAAGTCTTCTTCAGCTGATGAGGAGAGTTGCAGAGTAGTCAAGCTCTTGGATGAGGCCAGAGAGGCCGCCATCTCAGTGCTTGAATCTTCATCAAATCTCCTATTGAAGCAAGTTGTGGTGCCAAGTTCCAGCAAGTGGACTCTTGTCTCCAAGGCATTTCAGAAGAAAAGGCTTACATGCCAGGAGGAGCAATTGCAGGTGCTTGAGTTGGACATTGTTAAGTTTGAGAGTGGAGTTGAAACTTTGTTCAGAAGACTGATCCAGAGCAGAGTTTCTCTACTGAATACTCTTAGCTTATAGATAGATCATACGCCAACTCTGAGACCCTGCGATTGGCGTCCACCTTTTAGAGGATTTGCTGATCATCATAACAATTTTCCAATGTGTACACATGAGAGGAAGTGTACAGAAATACATTCAATTGAGAAAAGGAACAGTAGTTTGCCAACTTCCTGTTGTCGACTAAATTGTTTATGCATGCTTTGATACAATCACCTAGGTTTGGAGCAGTTCATTGAAAAGTTTTTCTTTGCAGAGAAGAACATTTTACTATTTTTTTTAGATAATGACAAAAGAAACAATTTACTTAGAAGATGTTTATCATCACTGACTACTCCCTCCGTCCCAAAATATAGGGCGTATAAAAATTTTTATCAAGACCAAGAAATGGTGTTTAAGAGAGTAAATCATCTTTAATTACCTCGTTACTCGAAGTATGCATCTCCTTCCTATGCACTTAATTAATAGCTTTAATAGCTAAAGCTAGCAAAAGCATGCACTTTATAGTGTGAATAGCTTAACTATGAGTTAATTGCTCGTCTTTCCCAAGGAAATAATGGGAAGGCGTCTTATATTATGGGGGCAACTTAAAAAAAGTTATGCGCCCTATATATTGGGACGGAGGGAGTATTATAGAAACAGTTACTGTTCAAGTTGATATTTGAAATGCTTTACTATGAGATGGCCATGTTATTCAGATGCCATATGTTGACTCAGCTACAGGCAAAGGATCCTTCTCCAGTGGATCTTGCTACCATAACTAAAACAAGCCAGCTCCAACACATGAGGTTGAGCGTGTAAGCAGCGTGAATTGTGCATGATAAACCACCTACTGAAATTAAAAATTGCTGAAAAACTAGATAGCACACATGTAACCAGAAATACAATATTAGTTGAGCACTGCACTAAAATAATCTCTAAAGCATGCAATCGTGCCATGATCCACAAGCAGAAACGTAGAGTGAACTAACCTGCCAGTTCTTGCTGTCAATAGCTGGAACATGACAATGTGATACTTCATTGGGAGGATAGCTAGTGCACTAAAAAAAATGAGCTATACATGAGTGATGAAACAGATGGCATATGCTGCTGCCAGATCGAGCCTTGATAGGCACCCTCTATGATGACCTGGCAAGATTCCATTTGTCCACCATCCAAATGACGTTCGCATATACTTACTTGGTATAAATAGACCTTATCAGAAGGCTAGACACATCAAACCAAACATTGCTCTCTCCTAGTCTCCTTCTCATCGGTCATCAGATCAAACCCAACTCCGAGAAAAGATTTTCAGCAACAAATATGGCCCACCTAAGGTCAATTAGCTTGCCTTCTAGGCCTCACTCCAAAGTTGAAGAGGAGCTGCACAGCCTAGAGGCATGCATCTCTTCACCTTCCATGAGCATTGAGATAATCTCTTATGGTCTAAGGAGGATAGGGGACATCTATGGCACTATTGAGGAGCTCATGTGCCTGCCAAGCAACCAAGTTTTCTCCTCCCAGCAAAGGAAAATGTTGGATGGAGAGATGGAATGCTCACTTGAGCTTCTGGATCTCTGCAATTATATGCATGAGGACTTCACAGAGTTGAAGGCCATCATCCAGGATCTGCAAATGTCTATCAGAAAAGGAGATGATGCGAGCGCTCAACTCAAGATCCAGTCTTACACCCGCTTGGTGAAGAAGGCAAAGAAACATTGCAAGAAAACTGCGAAGAAGTTTACTTCTGACAAGAAGGATTCCAAGATGGTCAGGCTGCTAAGTGAGGCTAGAGAGATCACTATCTCTCTACTTGAGTCAACACTTGACATCTTGTCCAAGCAGATTCCTATGCCAAAATGGTCTGTCGTTGCCAAGGCGTTCCTGAAGAACTCAGTTCTTTGCAACGAGGAGCCGTTGCAGGTGCTGGGGAGCAGCATCGGAGATCTTGAGGCTGAAGTTGGACTTCTGTTTAGGAGATTGGTCCAGAGCAGGGTTACTCTCTTAAACATTATGAACTCATAGATACTCCACATGATTTGTCACTCTTGACACCATGCGATTGGCATCCACATTTTACAGGATCTGTCGATCATTATATAGTTTTTTTTTCTCTTGTAAACCTGTGCATAATGCCAGAGAGAAAAAAAGGGCAAAGTTTTGATCTAGTCAATGTTGTCAGTTAACTACTTTAATCATGCTGCCAATACCACAACAATATTGTTTTACTTGCTCCATGGCTAGAAGTTACATACTATACAACGAACAGACAGAATATTTCACCAGATGAAGGTACACAAATAAAAAAGGCTGCTCATATTTCAGTCACAGAGTAAAGTCGTCATCTATTGGAAAATATTTGTTTTTGTATAGTGTGTATTGTTAATCAAATTGAGCCAAATGATCTTTTATTCTTTGGCTTTATATTATTATGGGCTAAAGCAAAATGACATATCAAACTATCTATACTTCTTTTTGTCATGACGTTAGAGAGAGTTCTCTAGTATCACCAAAGGTCAAACGGAAACAACCTCTTTGTGATTTTTAATCTCAGGGGTAAGGTTGCGTACACCGACCTTCCCCCCTCCCCCTTAACCTGTTTTTGCGGAAGTTTCCTTGGAAGCATTGGGGGTATGATGATGGTTGTGTAACAATTGCGGTTGACTGATTTTCCAAATAGCCATGTAATTTGCACACTGATACACTCTGTGTTTGGTGGATCTGGCCCTATATAGGCAGAAACCTCATCTGTATCGCAATTACCTAGGAGGTGGAAACAGGTTAAACCACATGTATTACAAAGGAAAAGAGAAGCTCAATTTTTGTGCTAATTGGACCATGAGAAGTGAGAAACACACTCCAGACTCGGAGAGAAAAAATGTGGATTGTTCATGGTTTACCTGAAGGGTTTCTTTTGTAACTTTCAAGATCTGCTACAAGTTGTCATACAAATCTGGGCCTTGGACTTTAATACACGAAATCTAGGAGATCAAGTATCAAAGTTATGTGTTTTACCATAGAAAACTTGCCATGGCCTCATTTTTTTTCATATTCATAGGGAGGCATTCTCCAAATGGTCAAGGCAATCTACCACTTTCTTTCATTTTTATGGTTAATTTAGTTGCTTTTTAATTTCTAACAATACATATTACAATTCATTCATGTTTCAGTCAATTCTAAGTTAACATTTTTTGGATTATTCATGCCATAACTCATATTTCAAGAATAGTACAAGTTGACTGATTTTTTATAAAAAAAAATTAGGCTTGTTTGCACAAACGTTGGGTCTTTAATAGCCCAATTTTTTTAGATTCTATAGACACCAGCTAATAGCATTGCAGTTTTCTGCACACACCACAATGCAAATATACAGAAAAATTGTAGTCACTCATCTGTGTTTTGACGCACAGATCTGCATCAGAAAATTTTCCATTGGTCCTTTCATATCCCTCTTCTCAAAAGAATATATCAGTTTGCTTGGACTGTGCCTTGAGATCTTTCAATTTCTTTAAGATGTTTGTGAAATAATCTTGCAAGTACTTCTCTAAGGTGAGGATATCCTTCGCATCCACCCCAAGAAGCTGGTATGTCTCATTCATTGGAACTGAGAAAACTGTGTCACTGGAGAGCACCTGAATTATAAAATGTAAATCCTTGTTAGCTTCACATGCTTTCACATATAAGTTACTGTTACTGAATTACATTGACACTGCATATGGCCTTGAAGATAACCTCTGAAAATGCCAGCCTGTCAGCCACATCATTTGTCCACTGGAAGAACCGTGTCAATTGACGAGTAAATCTTAAGACTGCAACAGGGACAGTAGTAACATTGGCATCTTGCCCAGCCAACCTCTCGCACAATGTAATCACCTGAAAAGAAAATAATAAAATGAAAGGACTGGCGAAAAACAATGTACTATTCCAATTCGTAGAAGCAAGCATTTGGTGCATTTTAGAAAACAAATTGGAACACATGAAACACAAGATAGCATGCCCTATGAAAATAGACATGCTGTATTAATTATCCATTCATGTGAAGACAACCGAAATTGATTCACCAAATTTTCCTGAAGATAATATACATTTCATTTCCATGGAAAGATATACAACTCATTACCTCTTGAGTAGTCCAAGCGCGTGGTCCAGCAAAAGTTAAGAGTTTCTTGCAAGCCTTCTCGTTCCGCATAGCAATAAATGTCAGCCGAGCTACATCCTATAATCAAACCAGAGAAGTTTTGTCAAAGCAAAGTTACTTTGGAGAGAAACCAGTACAAGGAGATTCACGATTTCATATTTCAGTGGAGGATGGAAGGTAACCTGGGTATCCATGTACGCTATCCGAGTGGGAGCATCAGTCCCCCAAACCGACTTCTCTTCCAGTATAGGCACAGCATATTGTCCAATAAGGCCCTGTTATGACCATAATTTGACAGAAATTCGTTTCTAGAAATACAAGCAAAAATGACTAGTAGGTGTAACAGCTGTCAACACTAAGTCACATCATTGGCTTTCACTTTTACCTGTTCACAAATGTTTAGTTTTATTGTGATTTATGAAAAATACAGTTAATTTTCACTGTGAACTGCCTTTTGCAGTCCAAATCAGCATTTTTTGAACAGATAAATCAGCGTATTTCACTAGGATCATTTATATTCTGAGAAAGCAATTTCCTGACCAATATATAGAACCACACAGAAAGAAACTCATTTACCTGCATGAAACCACACAAACGGATGATTATGTAATCCAGACCAGCATCCTGGATAAACTTCTCTGTGCAATACTTGATTTCCATTAAGGGAACTTCAGGATGCTTGTCGCAATTGTGGATGGAGTAGAACACATACTTTTGAATCCCCATAGCCTTTGCACACTGTATTAGAGCAACCTTTCCTTCCCAATCTACCTAAATGGAACAACCATCAGCACAACTTAAATCTAAGTCGATTGGTGATTTAATGGCAATGTGGCATGTATGTCGGTACAAGTGAAGGTCACTATCATGATTCATGACAAGAATGAGCTCCCATCTATATATTCTAGAGTATTTACTGGTAACATACCGTCCGAATGGGTTCTTCCGGCCGTCCTGTTGCGCAGTCAATGACAGTATGAATACCAACAAGCGTCGCGGGTATGGTTTCCGGCTTGCTAAGGTCGGCCTAAATCAGTTACCAATTCACAATGTTGTAGACGAAAAATTACATAAATGAGGAAGAATTGAGCAGAAGTTTGTAGCATTGTAACATGAACAATCATAGGGCAAACCTACATTGACCACAGTGGCACCCCAGTCCCGGAGGAAATCGGCGGGCGCCGGCCGGGGCCTGACGAGGCACCTCACGTCGTAGCCCTCGTCCAGCGCCCTCCTGACCACCTGCCGGCCCAGCGTCCCGGTGGCGCCGACCACCAGCACGCTGGTCGGCCTGACGGGTGTCCCCTGCGCAATGCTGGTCGGAGCCACCGCCTGCGCGTTGCAGGCCACCGCCAGCCTGCGGCAGGATCCACCTGAAGCGCCAACACACGCCGTGTTACCTCGCAGATCGAACCCACCGGCTCTCTCCCCGGGGGGCATGGAGGGGGGCTACCTTTGGGTGGATGGACGCGGCCGAGGTGATGGCGCGGCGGCGCGCGGGCGGCCCAGGAGGCGGCGCGGCGGCTGGGGGAGGCGAGCTGCGAGGGCAGCGCGAGGCTCGTCGACGCCATCGGCTCGTGGGCGGCGGCGGTGGTCGTTTCCGTGGTGGCTCGTCGACGACGTCGTCGTCGGGGTTTTGAACTTGCGGCGAGGAGTGGGGGAGAGAGGATGCGGAGTATCCGATGCCCCCTCGCGCCACGTCAACCGCTGCCATCACGTATCAGCTCCCTCCACGTCACGCTCTGAATAAACACGTATTCCTCAAAGATTACGTAATAGGTTACAGGACACGTGGTTAGAATGAAATACGCTTTCGGTCTTGCGAAGCGGCTTTGTGCATTCTAAGTGGCTGCGGAGGGAAGGCGACCTGGCTGGAGTCTCGTCCTCGTCGCCTTCTCGCCTTCTCGGTCTCCACTCTCGCCGATCTCCGACTCCTCCTCGCCGCCGGCCGCCGCAGAATGCAGGGCGGGTCCAGCGGCGTCGTCTACGGCGGCCTCAAGTACCAGGCAAGCTATGGCGCCCTCTAGAGCAACCTCCCGTGACTCCTCCCTACTCATCATCATCTCCCCTCTTCCAGGCGCGGTGCATCGCCGACGTGCGCGCGGACGCCGGTTCGACCACCTTCCTCGCCGGCACGCTCAGCCTCAAGGAGGAGAACGAGGTTGGTTTCTTGCACGACCGGTCTCTCCTGCAGCTCATCCTGCGTTCTCTCGTGGTCGTGGTTGTGATTGGATCTCTAATTGTTTGTTTCCAAGTAGGTGCACCTGATCCGGCTGTCGCCGACAGAGGGCGAGCTCGTGTGCGACGGGCTGTTCTACCACCCCAACGAGATCTGGGACCTCAAGTCCTGCCCCTTCGATCACAGGGTCTTCTCCACAGTCTACACGTCTGGTAAAACAAAAAAAAAAGAATCATTTGTAGAGAATTGGGCACTGCAAGATGCAAATCAGAAGCATTTTGTGTGTTACTGTGTGAATGGCAGGTGATAGTTATGGTGCCTCTGTCTGGAAGATCCCTGAGCTGTATGGGCAATCAAACTCGCCACAGCTTGAGCAGCTCTTCACGCTTGGTGAGCACACAGCCAAGATAAGATGGTGCGTTGTTTTCTGTTAAAGTTATGTTCTTGTTCTAGGGCTGTTTAATCTTGTTTCCATAGAAGATTTCTTTCTCTTTTTTTCGAGACAAGAAGTTTTCTTTGTACTTGTTTGAATTTTAGACGTGGATGCAATCAAATTTTAGTTGTCGAATGCTGCTATGATGTTTAGCATGCTCAAGCCATGTGCTGCTTAATTGTTTTGTGAGGTCAATTAAGTTATGGCTTGTTTGGATTGAGGAACCACCACATCCTAATGGAATGGGATCATTCCATGAATTTGGTGGGATGACACCATTTCTCATTTTCAACTAGATGCTAGATAAGGCGATAACGGATGTATTCATTCCATTCCTCAAACCAAACAAGTAATTGGTCAATTCACCATCTCATTCATCAAACCAAACAGCTCCTTAATTGGAAATAACTGTAAACCTCTGATGAAGAATGCAGTGATGTGACTATGCAACACGAAAGGGCCATATTGAGAGGGCTTCATTGAACATTTTAATTCAGTATAGCATATCTCAGTAGTTTCAAACCACATAATGACCATTGCAGCAATGCAATACAAGTTGTGTGGCTCATTGTTTGTGGTTCTTGCAATTAATGACATTTATTTCTCACTACTGTAGTCCTTTTGATCTAAATTATTTAACAACTATTGATCTCTCGTCATAATATTATAAGTTGATCATATTATGCTATGCATATAATCTTCATTAGCTCTTTACATATGTCGACTTTTCTGGGGGGGGCAATATGCTCAGACAGTACTTCTAAGTTACTTTATTCTTGCAGCGTCCTCTGGTGGCCACTAGGGAAGCATGACAAGCTAATTAGCATTGATGACAGAAATATTTTCCTTTGGAACATAGACACATCAAATAAGTCAGCCAAGGTGTGGCCATTATCCTTTTGTTTACCAGAATCATGTAGTTATGTCTTTTCGTTGTTTCTAAGCTTTAAGTTTAGTATCAGGTTATGAAAATTGAAAGAAAAATATCCCTAGTACCATCAGTTTAGGTCCTTCATCGGCCTTTACATTTATTTCCGAATTTACAGGTGATATCACAGGGATCTGCGGACATGCTTCCCAATTTCCGTGGTGGAGCTTGGGATCCACACAATCACAATTCAATTGCTGCAATAACTGATTCATCACTTCTCTGCTGGGATCTCCGTTCTATGAAGTTAGTATTTTGCGAATCCTGCCCTTATTAGATTTTCTGAGATCGTATCTATATTTTAGATGTTGATAAATTATGCTTATGCCTTTGTTTGTGAACATATTATTCTCAGGAAATCGCATGCAATTGAACATGCACATGTTCGGGATGTTGATTATAACCCCAAGAGGCAAAATATAATTGTCAGTATGATACTTGCTCTTATTTCTTTCAGATCAAACGACAGTTCATTTTAATTGGTCAGAACAGCGGCATACTTATGATTCACCTTCCTGTAGTATTACTGAACATGGATTATGGATATTTTGTGTTGCTTCCTTTTCTGTTATCTTTGTTAATTGTTTTGCCTTCGTTTTGGTAAATGTTTTGTGAACTATATTGTTTATATGTCTTGCATTAGTAATAAGTACCATGGTTAATATTCATTCAGGATAGTCCTTAATTCTTGTTCAATCAAATTTTCAGTCTCTATTGTGTTTTACTATCAAATTTGATTAATATTGTTATTTTCAAAGTGAAATTAATTTTTTCTAACCGAATCCCCAAAACCTATTTTTTAGAGTTTGCGAAATCAAACACCTTTGTCAATGTCTGTGTCCTAGTAATAACTATATACTGATAGCTATTGCTTTTTCTTATTCAGTTTTCATTTAATTATTCTGCTAAATGGTAAAATTCCCTTATAAATTGTAGGCAACAGCTGAAGATGAATTTGGAATTCGTTTGTGGGATCTCAGAATGCTTAAGCATCCCCTGAAGGACCTTCCTGGACATTCACATTGGTATATTGAATTATTGATGTATTCTATAGTAAGCTTAAACTAACATTCTTCTGTTTCATAGTGTTCATTAAAGGGTTCTACTTATCTAAAAGAAAGGATCTAGTAGGCATGTATAAGAAATGTGAACCCCTAAAAGCCTATCTTTTAACACATAAGTACATAACCACCATTAGGGCGTGTAACCAGGCTTTAAGCCATGTAGCTGCTATTAGGTGGGTATACGAGAAAATACAGCATACCCCTTGGCCCTTGTAAGAATCTTGGTTGCAATGTTTCGTTGGTGAAATATTGTTAAGTTGCTCAATTTATTTTATAATGTTAATATTAATGTGTACTGCTTGATATGCAACTTCCTTCAAATGAGCACATTTCCATCCATTGCAAAATGGTTTTTCCTTTTTCTTGTTCTAGCAGTGTGGCTCTCTATCCGCCTATATAAGATGATAGCATTCAGTGACCTTTTTTAAAAAAACATTCACTCAGTAATCATGTTTTTAGCAAGCGTTCAGTGACCAATTTGACATGTGTGATTATTCCAATTTGCTTGCCCACTTTTTATCTGTCCAGCATATAGATACTTGACCTCCATTTGTGCTTTTTACAGGACATGGGCTGTTCGGCACAACCCAGAGTATGATGAGTTAATTCTGGTCTGTCCCTCCCCACCCCCCCCCCCCCTCTCTCCCCCTCCCTCCCCCGTGTGTGTTGTTGTTGTTGTGTACATTACTACTGCATATCTTGTAATATTGTACTGTATACTGACTATATTGAAACTTCTGTAGAGTGCTGGAACAGATTCCACTGTCAATTTGTGGTTGGCTAAAGTTCGCACTGATGATTCTGGACCTGAAAGGTTAAATGTCCTTATGGGTTTTATGGTTAGATTACTTTGTTTTGAGTTGTGATTTTGATGCCCAATCTTGTTCTCAGCCCTTCTAGCTCACCCAAAAGGCAAGAAGAACCATTACTCAACTCGTTTACTGACTATGAAGATAGCATATATGGTACCCTCAAAACCCCTACTTCTTTCCTTCAGACATAAGATTTGTTTTTGCAAGGAATCACCGAGGCAATTGACTTTGTAGGTATCGCATGGAGCTCCCATGACCCATCATTATTTGCTTCTTTATCTTACGATGGAAGGGTAAGTACCTACAACATTTATTGTTTGTTTTTACTTGTGCTTTCTAATGTAAACATGAGCTGAATCTTGACTCTAATCTTCTACGATAATATCTGATGTTCAGGTTGTTTTAGAATCAGTCAAGCCCTACTTGCAGAGAAAATGAAGCTTGTCGGTCTATTTCCTCCATTGTAAGGGCATGCAATACTTCACCTCTTTGCTGAATGTACTGACCGATCACCAATGATGCCTCTTAATTCTAATGAACCCTCCCTTCCCCCCTCCAGCTGACTTGTTTGCTGTGCATAACAATTGGTGTTGTAGAGCTTCGTGATGCCACTCCATACACTCCGTATTCTGTTACAAGGAGTTGACGTGATGATCTTATTCTTTACTACTTGACGATAGCAAGCCCAAGCCATTAATGTTTGATGTTTCAGTAATCTTGGCTGAAGGCCAGTGTTTCAATTGATGTGCCACCCTTGTGATTCAGGCCAACTGTGTTTTCTTGCTACAAAATATGTATAGCCTTAAAACAATCAACAATTTTTCTGTTTCTCGAAATTTTATTATAATTTTTTTTTTTATTTTCGACTGCTGGGAAAAATTTGCGATCAGTAATGTTCGTTAATTAATAAGTACTGCGTCTCTATTCAGGTTCATGTAAATCAGGAAAGGTTGATTGACAGATGTTGCATTATGTGCTGAGGTAGTGCTGTGGTGAACTTCTAAACAATCAATAGCGGACACGACCTTGGTCTAGTGGTAGAGGCTGCAGTGGCAGCGCTATCCACTAGAGTTCAAACCCCATGTTTGTTTCTGTGTGTCGCATTTTTCTAAGACTTCAAAAAAAAAGAAACAATCAATAAGTTAAAAACATTTAAAATGATAAATTTACGATGATAATATCATAATTAAGAAAAAAAAATTGAGTGAAACATAATAGTTTTCATAATTCTAAAAGTAGCTATGAATTATATATGGGAGGGTAGGTTGTAATATCTACAAAATTTCATCGTCAAATGTGTGCTTTTACTCTAAAAAGTACTATATGAAAAACATTTCCACCAAGTTTGGTTATTATTTTTTTTTTATTTTGCACGGTTGCGCCCAATGTTGAAATTACACATAGATGTTGGCCCGCCATCCTGGGAATTATCTTTTCAGAAACTCGTTGATTTGGCGATTTTTTTTGTTGTTTTTGCATAACTCTTGTGAATTTCATTGCATTTTGTGTCTTCTCCTAAATATTTATATATTTTGGTAAAGGAAAATATTTACCCTGCAAATGCATCTCTATAAGACATTTTTAAAAAGGAAAAAATATAGATTACCCTTGAACTATTGCCTTAGTATAGCATACCCCCTTAACTCGAAAAATCAGATTTTATCACCCTGAACTTTACAAATCGGATAGATTACTCCCTGACTCAGTTTTCAGTTGGTTTTGAACAGATAAAAATTGTGCATGGCAACAGGCTATCCAATGCATGGTATGCACTAAAGTTTTATCTCCAATTCATCAAACAGAACGTGTAAGCCACACAAGACACATAAATAATTAGGTTCATATAAGTAACATATTTAAGCAATTATGTAGAGATTTAATCTCAAAACTTTAGTGCATGATGTGTAAAATATTGCTTATTTATGTATTGAATGGGCTGTTGTCATGCATAGTTTTTATATGTTCAAAACCAACTGAAAACCGAGTTAAATGGGTAATCTATTCAGTTTATAAAGTTCAGGGTATTAAATTTCTGGTTTTGAAGTTGAGTGGGTATTCTATGCTAAGAGCATGTACAGCAGGGCCTCTATCAAGCCCCCCTATTTTGAATTTTGAATGCTGCTGTGTCTTTGCAGTTTTTGAATTTTGAAGTAAAGGCTCATTTGATGAGCCAGATGGGGATGCTCTAAGGCAATAGTTCAGAGAGTAATATGTACTTTTTTATTTAAAAAAAATTATTATACTTTATGTTAAAAGACATGATATTGTAAAAAGTTTATACCTAAACAAGGGGCTTTATGATTTGGAAAGCAGATTGAAGCTTTTCTACGAGCGAGTGATGTAATGGATTTTTCTCCAGTCTATATCGCAGATGATTATATTAAATAAATGGTTATATAATTTAAAATGTAGACTAAACTTTTTTTTTTCTCCTATAAATGCACACGCTGCCCGCCATATCGAAGGTTGAGAGGGGCTCCTATGTCGCCGCCGTCTCGGCGACCACCTCGCCGCCGCCGCAGCCGCCGTAGCTGCGGCATTCCCTCACACTCCCAGCCCTGAGATCTCCGGCGGCCGGAGATGGCCCAGCCTCGACGGCGCGCCGGCCACCACCCGTGCCCGCGCCGCGCCGCCCTGCCGGCGGCGGCGCTCCTGCTGCTCTTCCTCCTCGCCGCCGTCGCGCTGCTCTACTTCTCCCCTCCACCGCTCTCCGACCACCCGGCCCTCGCCTCCGCCCGCCGCCGCTCCCCCCACGCCCTGGTATGGCGCTAACCCCCTAGCTTCTCCCGCTTTCCCCCCGCGCCGCCCGATCTAACCCGCCTACCTGGCTACCTCTATGCTTATGGGCGCGCTGCGTGCGCGCAGCTGAACAGCTCCGGCGACGGAGGCGTGGCAGAGTCCGAGCGCCGCGAGATTCCCCGCGTTCCGGTAAGCATGCGCTTCTCTGGTTGGATTAAGCGCGCTAGTTCGCCATATTGTTGACCGAGCCAATTGGTTAGTTCATTGTTTTGTTCGTTTTTTTAAATCTAAAGTCTCAGCGAGTGATTGATCAGATTGGGAGATAGCTGCTCTACTTGGTAGGAGATTGAATTAGGCTCCATTTCATGCTCCATTTTTTAAGCAAATAAGATGGAGGCAAGCTATTAGATTGAGCTCCTTTTATTTTCATTTGTTGAGGAGCTAAAACCACACGCTCTAGCGCATTTCTGATGGGTATGGCTATGGAAGCGTCAGTTAGCATTATTTACTGTGCCACATCAATTTTGTTTTTTTTAAATTGCAGATATTTCCTTTCTGAGTAAACAATTTGGCTGTCAGTATGTTTAACTAACACGTCTGTTTTACAATTGATTGATTCGTTGCATTTTCTTAAAATGTAGAGAGGTGGTTGGACTGCGGTAGATGACCTATGGGGTTCAAAGCTTGCTAGCAAATTCTCTGGATGCAGCAGCTCAAGCAGCAAGTTCCTTGGTGCGCAGTGTTTTTGCCATTGACTGTTGGCCATACAGTGTGTTGTAGATCTTGTATTTGCTCTGCTATGGTGTTGTTTAGGAATTTTTTTTAATTTTGAATGTTTTATGGTTTCACCAAGGTGTTCTACATTCTGAAAGTTTTCTGTGTATATTCTTCATTCTGCCATAACTATCTTTGTACCTGAAGTATTTAATTTACCAAAATTAGCAGATTCCAGTGTTATTACACAACCAGACCGTTATCTGATGATTGTTACGAGTGGAGGCTTGAATCAACAGAGAACAGGGGTAAGATGTATGCCATACTGACACACTGTTGTCATTCAAATATTATGATGCACGTAAATACAGAGAAAAGAACATAGATAAGAAACCAGTTTGCACATGTATATGGGCAGCTTTATGGTCTTATTGTTCTCTATCTGCACTAATCTTCAAGTGATTGAATTTGTGATGAAGCATTGTCATTTACTAGAATCTTCTCCAAAATTCTGAGATCCTTAAGTTTCCATGTGAGATATCTTGATTTGAGATCAGAGCATTATTAGAATTGATCTGAAGTTTTCTGATGTAGGAATGCAAAAGACTATCAGCATATGCTAACTTATTGATACACATGTATGCTAGGTGCCAATTTTCTTTTGTTTCCATAAATAGAAGAGTGAGCTTTTCCAAGCAAAGCATCATCCAAAGATTGATGGGTAGCACTTAGCCCATGAGTTAAGAACTAAATGTTTAAACGTGCACAATATCTTCTCAAACACTTTTATTACTTGATATAAAATTGAACTTAGGATTCTATTTTCTTGCACAGTATATAAATCATTTAGTAATCATTGGTTGACACTTGTAACATTCTTTTATTGCTTACAACTTACAAGTCATTGAGTCATCGGTGATGTAGTGAGGCACCTCCTGCTTAGTGTATGAGAATGTGGAAAAATCCCCTTAGTTTCAGGTCTGCCTCATCATTTTTGCTCTGACATCAAATAAGAATCTGCAGGAGTAATCCACTATGTCCCAGAGCAACATCTTTAAAACTCGTGTGCTTATATATTCATACCATGTTCTTTATTTGATTAATTTGTGTGATGTTTTTCAGATAATTGATGCTGTAGTTGCTTCACGTATTCTGAATGCCACACTTGTTATTCCTAAACTGGATCAGACATCTTTCTGGAAAGACACAAGGTTTATTTCGAGCAGCAAACACTCCAAACCCCTAATATCTAAGGCTGTTCATGTTTCCAAGATGACCTACATGCATTTGGTTTATATTTAGTACCATTTCTGCTGCAGCAACTTTACTGAAATTTTTTATGCCGACTGGTTCATCTCATTTCTATCAAAGGATGTTAAAATTGTGAAAGAGCTTCCAGAGATAGGAGGTAAACTGCGGACTCCTCATAGAATGCGTGTTCCCCGCAAATGTACTCAGCGATGTTACTTGAACCGTGTGTTGCCTGCACTTCTTAAGAAGCATGTAAGTCATTGTACCGTAGCATTGTTTGTTACTAAGATGCCTCAACATATTTCATCCTCATTTAGATGGTGTGAACTCAAGAATAGAGTTATTCCATATTTTGTGTAGTTATTTGCTTGTTCTTAAATTCTAATGAATGACCATTTACCAGCTTGTTGACTTCTGCCAAATTTACTTCTACTACTGGGAGATTATTGAGAAAGCTGTTGGTTTAAAAAAAAAGATATTCGGTTCTGTAAACACTTTACAAACTATTAACTTTTACTCATTAAAATACACCATATATTTGAAAAAAAATTTGTCGCTATGTGAAAGATTTGACTTTAATCATTCAATTATGAAAATACCTATATCACTTCTTTCACCTCATGCAGGTTGTTCGACTGACGAAATTTGATTATAGATTAGCGAACAGGCTGGACACTGACCTGCAAAAGCTGAGATGCAGAGTTAACTATGGTGCATTGAGATTTACTGCCCCCATACAAGAAATGGGTGAAAAGCTAACACAAAGGATGAGGGACAGGAGCAAGCATTTTATTGCTCTTCATTTAAGGTACTCACACTGGAAGCTTCCATGATGAATGTTGCATATTTCAGGGTTTCTCTTAATGCAAAATGCTATGAACATTAGTGCTATGTCCATACACACATTTTATGTTGGCAAAGGACAATGCCTTTTTAAGCCAGGGGATTAGACTTGAAACCCATTTTAGAGCTTATGGAGCACTATCACCACCGTTACTAGGATGAGTATGAGTATATTGTGCTCCCTAGAAAGTATTTAATTGCTAGAGTGAGATTGTTTTCCCTATATCAACAAGATCCTCGTTAAGCAAAAACCAGAGAGGATAGATGCACAAAAGGAGTAAAGGTGTATGTAATTATGTATACATGATGTTGGCCAAACTGTTTAAAATGGTGAATGAAAGGCATTAAAGCTGAAAACTGGATCCTGCATATTTGACTTTTAGGTCACTTCATGCACATGCTAGTATGAAACATATCTAGACACTTCAATTTATACTAGTGTAGATGTAGAAGGGTACATGCATGAACTATGAACTATGAAGTTTATACTAGTTTTCTAAATTCTTGTATCAAAGCTACAATTATTTAACTCAATTCCTATACATTGCTTCTCCAGTTCTCTGGTGGTGTTATTTTTTCCTTTTACCTGAATTCTTTTCCTTTTCATGGTAGATTTGAACCTGATATGCTTGCCTTTTCGGGGTGCTATTACGGTGGTGGAGAAAAGGAACGAAAAGAACTTGGTGCTATACGGAAGAGATGGAAAACCTTGCATGTATGTATGGTATCATATAAAGGTACCTAAGTAGTCGCAATTTAACTTCCTGATGAAACCTCTGCTACTTTCATATTCAGGCTAGCAACCCAGAAAAGGAAAGAAGGCACGGTAGATGCCCACTAACTCCTGAAGAGGTAGGGCTGATGTTGAGGGCACTGGGCTACAGAAAAGATACTCACATATATGTGGCTTCTGGGGAGATATATGGGGGTGCAAGGACTATAGCACCGCTCAAAGCGCTCTTCCCCAATCTCCACACAAAAGAAACAATATCAAGCAAAGAGGAGCTGGCTCCATTCTCTAAATACTCATCTCGCATGGCTGCGCTTGATTTCATCGTCTGTGATAAAAGTGATGCTTTCGTGACTAACAACAATGGTAACATGGCTAAAATTCTGGCTGGGCGAAGGTATTCTTTCCCCTTGCTCTGCTTCCATTTCTCTGTTATTAGTTCTGAGTTCTGACCATCTATTGGTGCTCTTGGCAGGAGATATTTTGGGCATAAGAGAACAATCAGGCCAAATGCTAAAAGGCTCTTTTCCTTATTTTTGAACAGAGGAAACATGTCATGGAATGCATTCTCCTCAAAAGTGCACTTGTTCCAGAAAGGATTTATGGGAGAGCCCAAAGAGCTCAGGCCAGGAAGGGGGGAATTTCACGAGAACCCCTCGACCTGTATATGTGAAAAGACAGATAAAAAAGTAGCATCAAAATCTAACCCTCAAAATGAGCAAGGCTCAGGTAATGGTACCGAGAGAGGTATAATCATTGGTGAGCACAAAGTTCCAATTTATACTGACGAAGTGGTAGGGGGGTTTGATGTGGATGAAGATGATGCTCCTGCAGAGAAAGAGGAGATAGTTGACACTGAACCGGAGGATGATGCGTTGGTCAGCCAAGAGGATCCTGAGCTTGAAGAGGTTCTTTCAGATTAGATAAGCCATTAAGTCCTTATATGTTCTGCAAACCATTTTTGTGAGCAATGTTTGAAGTTTGACCCGCTAAATTGTATATATTTTTTGTAGCGTAAATGAAAATGTACATGCTCCGGTCCGCTTTAGCTGATAAGTCATGTAGTCCAATATATGGCAGCAATTGATCTCGAGTTCGTAATGGCTGTGGTTTTCGTGATTGTTCCCTTGTAGGATGTAACTTCTACCATGCTATTCGTTTTCTGCCACTCTTTTTGTAGTGCCTGAAATCACATTTTTGAATTCGAGTTTGACTTTCTTGATCCTGTTGGGAACCCACCAATACGTGAGCGTATCTCTCTTTTTGCGGATGATGCGGCCATCTTCATTCAACCAAGCAAGCAGAATCTTGACTCCACTATCAGTTGAACACCTTTGGGGCCACCTCCGACATCACCTTGAACAAGTCCAAGTGCTCGGTCTTTCCAATCCGTACTGCTGGCATCGATTTGGAAGATACGCTCAGCTCTTTCGATGGCACGAGGGGCTCTTTCCCATGCACCTATCTTGGGTTGTCTTTACGTCTTCGCAAGCTTCGTAAAATCCATTTCTTGCCCCTTCTGAACAAGATCGCAGGCCGTCTTGCCCCGTGGCGTGGTAAATTTTTCTCCAAGGCAGGATGTTTGGTCCTTGTCCAAGCCGTCTTATCGGTGATACCGACATATCTCATGGCCTCCATACACCTCCCCTCTTGGGTCATTAAAAGGATTGACCAGCTCAGACGGGCTTTCCTTTGGACTGGCAGTCAGCAGGTAAACGGTGGCCAGTGCTTGGTGAATTGGGAGGTGGTCTGTAGACTTAAAAGCCTCGGGGGTGTGGGTATTCCAGATCTGCACCGTTTCGGCCGGGCTCTGCGTCTCCGCAGGCTTTGGAACAATTGGAGATCCATGGACACTAAGAGCATCAACGACGCTATTTGCTACAAGGCGGCAGACATTGCACTTTTCAAAGCCTCCACTCGGGTGGTGGTCGGTAATGGAGAGCACTTCCATTTCTGGGAGGATGCTTGGCTTGATGGCCTTTCGCTTAAGGTGGTCGCCCCTCTTCTGTTTGCCAATGCTTCGCACAGATCTCGATCGCTTCGAGACGGCCTTCAAAATCATAACTGGATCCGGTCGCTAGCGCCAATGACCACGGAGGAACATCTCCTCCAATATATCACGCTCTGGGATAAAATAAATCAGGCCAGTCCCCTCACAGAAAGTCCGGATGAGCTACTTTGGAAGCTCACGCCAAATGGATCCTTCACAACTAGATCGGCTTACCAGATCCAGTTTTCTGACGCTACGAGGTCGGCTAGGGCGGGGTTTGTTTGGAAGGCCCATGCGGAACCCAAATGCAAATTCTTTGCGTGGTCTCTCACACACGGTGGGCTCAATACGGCCGATGTCCTCGCAAGAAAGGGATGGTTAACCCAACAGTTGTGTTGCTTGTGCAACACGATGCTGGAAACCCAAGACCATCTTTTCAAGAGCTGCGCCTATGCAAATGAGGTTTGGAACATCACCTTCGCGCCGTCTTTGGTCCCGTCGAACTCTCTTTGGGATTGGTGGGAAAGTCTGCAATCTGGGCTCACTGTTGCGTCTCGGAAGGAGTTAAATGGAAGGATGATCTACACCCTCTGGAACATCTGGAAAGAACGAAGTCGTCAAATCTTCAGCCAGACTTCTCAGCCGCCGACGGCCACTGCAAGAGATGCAACCGCCGATTTCCAGCTTTGGCGCTCTGCGCCGGTAGCTCCTGTCTAGCGTGCCACTAAGGCCACCGCCACCCCCCCCCCCCACTCTCACTTCCCTTGTTTTTTTCCGGGCGGTGGTGTCTCTTGTATATATAACTCATTTCCTTCCTTTCTATTAATGGAGCGGCGGAACTCCCGCCTTTTTTCTCAAAAAAAAAATTCGAGTTTGCTAATCATCAGTCGCCTCAAAGACGAGTGGTTTTCTGGCATTATGAACTCGAATTATGAACAAATTAAGCATCATCCTTGGTAAAGTTTATCATCTGTTCTCGTTTTGAGAAATCGGTGCATTGCTAGCCTTTGAGAAACTTTAAAAAGGTTAGAGTGGTTGGTTTGGTTTTGTACTCCACATTTTACTGTGTAGAATTTGGAAGCGGTTGAAATTAAGTCGTTCCAAATAGAACCACATTTATCCTGATACTGGCATTCGGCATTTAAATTGCTCTTGAACTGAAGATCTTTTCATGGATTGTTGTCAGCACTCAGAATCAATGAAAAATTAACAGAAACTTCTCCTGACATTGAATAATTTTCATGTATCTCCTGTTGAATAATCCTTCTTTCATCTAGAACTTGAGCTCCGTATGCCGAACTCTAGTGCGTGTTTATCCCCCAATCCAGGCATCCAGCTTCAACAGGTTGCATATTTAGACAGAAAACGTTCTCTTCGAGAAAGGCAGGTGAGCTAGGAGGGGGCCTTTTTGATCTCAGCAGCCTTGGGACTTGGGAGTTTTTGGCTTCCCCTGTTCAGCTTCTGCAAACTCCAAGACCAAGGTAATTTCCTAGGCTGTTCAGTGTTCATGTTCTTGCTCATTTTGCCCTACCTCTTGTTCCATGCATCCATGCACTTGGATGCTGATTCTTCCGAATTCCAATGGTCTGTCTATGTTCTCGCTCAAGCTGCATGTCCTCTGAACGAAGATGCGTGGAACACATATGGTCGCAATTGAAGACGCATGCCCTTGTATCGGTTGTTCATTCATCTTGATCAGGAGAGGGAAGATGACATATATTAACATGTTTAAGATAGCAAAGGATAAATAAGGAAATGTCTCAGTTATTGATTACGTACCTAGATTTTTCGTCCGTCTGATTACCATTGGTTTACTATAAAGCCACTGAGACTGGTGCTTTTGTTCTCTCTTTTTTATTTGGAACCATGGAAGATTGAGGTTGAGATTGAGATGAAACTTCAGTTTCATGTCTTCTTTTCCCCCTGCAGTAGCAGCTTACATTCCTTGATTGCTATATGTCTGCAAAACATATTATTAAATTACCCCCCCCCCCCCTATAATGCCAACAACGTCATGATCTAATCAGTGCCTGTCGAACTAACAGACTTAACTGAGCTTGACTAATATTTTACTACTCACAAACCTAACTGAACTTGCCTATCCCCTTGTCAAGAAGAGCCTTGAAACAGTAGCATCTTTTGCTGAAGGCCACTGTATTCTGTCCCCTCTACTGTCCTGCGGGCTGCAGGTCACATTTCTCAATCCTCAAGGAATCATCCACTGTATTTTGTCCTTGCCTCTTGTTGCATGCATGCACGCACTTGGGTACCGTTTCATCCAAATCCCAACTTCCCAAGGATCTGCCTACCATGTTCTCCTCGCTCAAGCTGCATGTCCTAATGGATATGCATGGAACACATATGGAAAATGAGTGCTCTCTACTTTCATTCGTCTGGATCAAGGGGAAAAATTGATAGAATGTACACATGTGCAGTGAATATTCAGAGGGAAGATGACATATATTAACATGTGGTCAAATACCAAAGGATGGTATCAAGAGTTGTGTCAGTATGTCTCTTATCGGAGTCTTTTGGTTATATATACAAGGGGTTTATTGTATTGTAACGGATGGATCATTCGTAAAGTAATTAAGCTACTGTATGCTATTGGTCGTTCGGTATGGAACCAAGCGACAGACATGTACATCACCTATTCATGGTCAAGCTTCATATCCAATTGCGTAGAAATCATATATTTGTGATCTTGAATTCATTTGTATGACCATCATTGATCTTAGAGCCAACGGCTAAAAGTTTTAAATTGTCCAAGAATCCCTTTATAGGGTTTTACTTAATCGGAGCTTTTAATGAATTTTTGTTTACAAGCTTTTTTAGAAGGTTTAAATTTATTTGGCCTAATTATTTAATTAAGTACGATTTTAACTTAATCCTAATTTTGGGATGTCACGCCCCGAGTCCCTGGCACCGATGGCGCTAAGAAGCCGAGTCACTGATCTGCATCTTCCAACTATGATCCTGTTTTGCCGACCAAGTCGACATTTTTTTTTTGAAGCAAAGGGGCAGGAGAGCTGACTTGCATTGATTTAAAGATAGAAGGGATTAAAGAGCGGGGGGAGATAACGGTCCTGTCGACGGTTGGGATATCGGTCCCAAGTCAACTAAGGTTCTTGAGAAAGGGAGATAGAAGACTTGCCGAGCTATGTGAACAACAATCAACGAGCAACAGGGAGACACGGGGTTTTTATCCTGATTTGTGCCTCTCCGAGGAGATAATAACCCTATGTCCAGCGCTTCTTTATATGATAAAGGATTACAAGGTGAAACTCGACGAGAAGAACAGGTCTCGACGAGACTATGTGTGTACACGAAGCTAATATGCGATCTTAACTTCAAGTCGCGCAGGATTGGTCCTCTACACGCTGTAGGGGCTCGGTTTATATAGTATTGAACAACCGACCTACCGAGGGATAACCGGGCTGGGCTAACCACGAGTCCGTAACAAACTCGATACATGCCAAATACATCCCGAGGTAGATAAGGCAAACTCCAATTTTTGGGGACCACGACGTCTGCTCCAATCCGGAAAACTACGTCCGGGTTTTCACGTAGCCGTGCAGAACTCTTGTTCGAGTCGGACTCAAACAGGAATCCTAAGCCGTTACGCACTGCGGTCAGAAGTCGTTGGCAGGATGCACATGGGCCTGATAGAACCTTCCAGGGAGCCAGGCCCTAGGAGGCTGTTCGATTGGGCCGTCAGGGAGTGGGCCATGGCAATGGACCGTGATTTTATCCCCGACAGGCCCCTCCTCCCAGGGGCCTTCAAAAAAATTAATCTATTACAAAATTGGAGTCCGCAGCCCCCAAAGGCGCAGGTCATCTAGAAGGTGATCGAAGAAGAGAGCTCTAGGTCGCTCGATCTTGCGAAAAATTTGGTTGTTTCGCTCAAACCAGAGGTGCCAGACCGTTGCCAGGACGACTGAAAACGTACCTTGGGAGGACCCAAACTGTAGGATGTAATTCGCCCACCACAGCTTGAAGTCGTGGTCGAACTTCCAGCCCCCGGGGTTTAGTTGGGGTGCTTCTAGCCGGGCAGACAAACGTCCCCAAATGTAGGAACTGAAAGCACATTGAAGGAGAAGATACTCTGGGGTTTTGAGGTTGCGAGTACAAAGGGGGCAAAAATAGTTGTTTGGTAGTTGTCGTCGGAGTAAGGCGTCCGCTGTGAAGACCCTTTTTTGTGAAGCAGCAACCAGAGGAAAAACTTGCATTTGGAAGGTGCCCAAAGCTTCTAGACCTTTAGGAGAGTTGGTGTGGCGACCCGCCCCACAAATTGAAGTAAATAAGCTGACTTGACTGAGAATTGCCCATTTGCAGTAAAGTGCCAAAACAGCTCATCGGGCTCATTTGGGGGCAGGGTGGTTTGAGCAATCCGTCTGAGAAGATCCACCAGCTGCGGGATCATATCCGAGGAAAGGTTGCACGTTAGGTCCGTTATCCAGTTGTTGTTTGTGACGGCATCAAGTATGTGAGCATCGTTGAGCCCTAATTTTTATTAGTGGCATTGATGTCAAAATTAATTAATATTAAGTGCTAGGGGGTTTTTGGATTTCTCGGAACCCTGGCGAAGACTCGGCGTCTTATAAAACCCTAATTTGAAGCGTCGACATATTTGTGAGCTGCTCCGAGATTCTAAGTGCGTGACCGGGCGAGAGATGAGGTCACGTATAGATTAGAGTAGTTAGGTTTTAATTTTGTCTTCGCCGGATTTCAAAAGGGTTTGAATCACTCGGACTATGCCGGATCTTTGCGACCTCTCGAAAATCGGTTTCCGTAGTCCACCACTTCTAAAAATACCCAAATATTTTCTTGTGAGATTTCTAGAGGAAAGAACCCCCCAAACTCTCCCACACACACTCAAGCTTTTTATCAGAAAAATACTCTCTGTCGGACGGCGTCTGGGAACAGCAGGACGGCGTCCGACTAGCAAAACCACAAACAGTGCTCTCTGTCGGACGGCGTCCGGTAATTACCAGACGGCGTCCGATAAGGTTAAATTTTGTGTCCCTTTCGCAGTCGGATGGCGTCTGGGAGCAGGCGGCTAGCGTCCGATAAACTAAACTCACGTGCATTCCTTGCTGTCGGACGGCGTCCGGTGGGGACCGGACGGCGTCCGATAAGTTGTTTTTCTGTGAGCAGTAGGCTCTGTCGGACGGCGTCCGGTAGAGGCTAACGGCTAGTCTTTTTGTCCCCTTCCGGGGGGCAACGGCTAGTTTGCTGTAGGGGCTATATATACTTGCCTAGTGGCTGGCTTCTTTGAGGTTTTGCTGCTCTCTACACCTACCACACTTATTGCTCATGAATTAGGTGATCTAGAGCCATTCCTCCACCCACAAATCAATCAAAGCCACAAACCACTAAACCCCAACACCGAGCTTCATGGAAGTCCTTCGATCCGGCATGATCGGGGCGTTTCGGGCTTGTTACTTTTGAAGACGACATCCTTCGTGGAGGCGTGGGCTTGGGAGTAGGCCTTGGCGTGTGGCTACTCTCGGGTCGGTGTACGGGTGACGGAGTCCACCTCGCCGGAGTGGCGGAACGACTACCGGAGAGTAAGTGAGGTGTTAGGCTCGAGAGCGAGCCGGTCCTTGTGCGCAAGGGGTAGTCTCAACGGAGAGTATGTAACATCCCAAATTTTAAAACCAATTTGGCACGTTAATAATTTCTTGAACACATGATTTAAAAATATTAAATCATTTATCTAAATTGCATGGCATCATTATCATTGCATGCATTGCATTTAAAATTTGAAAAGCAATTTAACTTCCCAAGCTTGCACCCTTGCTAGAAAAATGTAATAAATTGTTTAATGCATTTTACATTTTTATTAAAGCCAACTCTTAATATTTTAATTTTGTCCTGGAATAATATTTTCTAAAAGGCTAAAGTTATTGCTCATTCAAAAGAAACCTTCATCTCCTCCTCGGCCCGAGCTGGCCCAACCTCTCTTTCTCCTTTCTTTTACCCCCCTTCCCGTTCTCCTCTCCGGCTGGGCCGAAGCCGCAGCCGGCCCGCTCCACTTCTCTCCTATCCTTCCCCCGCTCCTCCGTTCCTTCGGTTGGGCTGCAGCCGCGCTGCATGCCCAGCCATTCCCATTGCCTCCTTCCTTGCTTTGCCGCAGACAACAAGGTGCCGCCGACAGGTGGGTCCCACCCGTCAGTCCCTTCCTCTCCTTCTTCTCCCCTGTTTCTTCGCCCCTGTCCGCCGGTCGTCGCCGCTGTTCCTCCCTTCTTCCGCCAGCTCGTGGGCGCGGTCTCCCATGCGGCCACGCGTTCCGATCACCTTCCCCGGACCCCTCCTACCCCTTCGCCTCTCGTCTTGTCGCCGGTCTCACGCCCGTGACGCCGCCGTCTCCCCCAACACGCCACCGGTCGGAATTGGCGCCGGCAATGGCCAAACTCGCGTGCCGCGTCCAAAATCCTCGGGCGAGGTATGTCTATAAGACGGGCACTGCTGCCCCTTTTGCTCCTTGCTTTGAGCCACCGCCTTGTTGGAATACCGAACCGGTGCGTCGTCATTTCTCCCCGCCTCGCCGCCGTTTTCTTCCTCCTCTTCCGTCTCATTGCCTTCCTCTGACCCGAACCCTCTTTGGGTTTGGCGCGCAGGTTTTCCAGTGGAGCACGCGCCCGGAGGAGTGAAGCCGTGAGGTCCGCAAGCGCCCCGGAGCCAGTGTCTTCGCCGCCATCGTCGCCGCGCCGCGGGCCACCCTCTCTGTCCCGGTGAGCTCACCGAACCATTCGCCCCACTCTTTTGTTCCTCCCGGCCGAAGGTATCGCATGTTAGTGTCCCACTTTGCCGGCGCCGCGGTGACCGCGTATCGCCGCCGCCGCGAGCTGCCGTGCCGCCCGCTCCGTCCGCCTCGTGGAATGATTAGAACCCCATCGCGTGCGCCTTGCTCGTTTTTCACTATGCGCGCACCAATCTAGCCCGGGTGGCCGGAGCCGTCGCCGCCGTGAGCATCGCCGCTATCCGCTAGAGTCTCCCCTGTTTTCCCCTTCTTGCCGCTGTGGTGCCACCGACAGGTGGGGCCCCCAGTCAGCCGCGCCTCCGCATCGCTTCTCGCCACAGGTAGCGAGTCACACAAGCAATGTTGTTGGGCCGTGTTGGCCGAGCCGGCCCAAGCACTTGGCTCTTTTCCCTTTTCTTTTCATTTCGCGATTTCTGTTAAATCCTTAGTTGGTGTCCGAAAGTACTTGTTAAAAATAGTTAATGCTTGGTAAAAATTCTGCAAAAATTATTGAAATTACTTTAATGGTTTCTGGTCTTAGTAAAAATATTTATATGTGCATGTCATGCATGTAGCATCATTTCTAGTTAAATAAACAACCTAGTGGTGTCATTATTTTCATGTGCATATGAAGAGTGGTCATAATATTTATGTTAAATGAAAATAAAATGCTATTAAGTCTCTGGACCTTGGGAATTATTTATTGCCATGCCATCCATGCAGCATGCATTCATTAGAAGTATTCATGGCCTAGAAATGTCATCTTGCATACATAAATCTTTGGCATAGTATTGTGTTAAATAAAATGCATAAAAATCAAGACTTCTGCATTATCTTTAAAAACAACAAGTCATGAAATATTTCTTATGTGTGTTGTATTGCCTTGCATATGCGTGTGTGCGTTTAGGAGGTCAAGCCCCCGAAGACCCGAACGACGACGTCCCCTTCGCTTTCCCCGGAACCGATCAAGGCAAGTCCCCCTTTGATCATATTGTGAAGCCATTTTCGGTTATTTAGAAAATGTTTACTAGACTTGAAAATATGCATGCTAGTTTAAAAGATGAATGCCGTATTTGCTAGAATTAGTTATTATGCCAAATAGAAAAGGTAAGAGATATGTTAGGAGTAAACCTAAGGCTAAAAATATGGATTGCTTATATTTAAATACCTTGTTGTGGTAGGATAAATGCTTAAAAATCATTTATGCGGAATGATTCAATCATTTGTGTGAAATGAGATGTTGTGGAGAAATGTTTGGGAAAGGATGATTTAAAGATAGCGCATCAAGGGTGATGCTTAATAGGAAATGATTTTCCTCTTACCCCAAAATCTTTCCGACTAGGGAGATATTTTATCAGTTGGTGCAGTACGGCACCGGTTTTGTAAACTGGGCTAAAATATAAACTCTCCCTAGTCTAAGGACTATTCATCCTATGATCCTATGAACTGAGCCATTACAGTACGACCTCGAGCCCCGGAATGGGACGGGCCCGATCGTTGGCCCTCGTGGTTGATGGTCTTGTGGCGAAACACCGTCTGGGTGCATAGCCTCTCGAGGGTAAGACGTACCCACTCTGCAGAGTTAAAACTGTCATGATAGCCGTGCTTTCATGTTATGAGCGCCAAGAGACCGATTATATGGTAGTTTCTTCATTTAAAAACCAATTTAGAAAAGGGGTTTTGAACAAAGGATTTGAGATGAGTAAGGATTTGAGAAGGATTTCGTTTGAGCTAGGTGCCACCGGCGATATTCCGGATTGGGTGACGGCCACCGGAAAGTGTTGCGCGGAATGGACCTAGCCGTTTTGAGAAAAAAAAAAGGATTTTGTTCTCGCTATGGCACTGAGGCCAAATGGCGAGAACCGTTTGAGAAGAGCCCAAAGAAAATGTTGAGATTTAATGTTTCCAACTCGCTTTGTCAAAACTAGGCTAATAACTGCAATTTCCGCAAAATATCCTAAGCTCTCCTTGTACTAAACCACATTTACATAATTCCAGACTTGCGAGTACAATTTTTACTCACCCTCCTTTTCTCCCCTCTCTTTTAAAATTTCAACAGCTGGTCCATCCGAGTATGGCCGGCCTTCCGAGGAGGAGGACCCAAACTACGTCGAGGAGGCGTATTCTGATGAAGACTATGAAGACTAGGGTTGCGCGTTCCTACAACTCTCGTGCCTATGGGATGGATAAGTACCTAGATGTTGTATTAGGCCTATGTCTCCGTGTACTCTGATGTGCGGCCTGCGAGCCGTTGTATGTGTTTGTACTAGACTATGTTCCGTTTGTAATAATAATATCGTTGGCACTGTTCCGTTTTTGTATATCTGTGTGTACTAGTCATGATCCTTGGGACTAGTACGTGTTTACGCAGGTGGAATCCGATCTCGTAAATCGGGTGCCGACAGAGTAGGAGTTGCGGCTCCGAACTTCGGTGAAACAAATTGCGTGTCGCTCTCTCTTATTTACTTTCCGCACTTACTACCGTTGCATTGCTTGTGATGAATTGTGATGCCATGTCTTAGTTGCGTAGTAACTTGTTTATTGCTTCCGCTTGCGTGACAATTGGAACTAGGATTGGGTCACTATTAATTTGTTGCTTAATTAACAAATAACCGAAAAAGTTTAAAATTGCCTATTCACCCCCCTCTAGGCCATAGGATCCTCTTTCAAAGTACTGATCTGTTTTTTCTGGATGCTGCAATGAATAGCGTTGGCGCTATCTGTTTTGGAGCGCAGCTGGAGAGCCAGTTATCTTCCCAGAAGGAGAGTGAGGCGCCATTGCGCAGGATCGCTGAGCATCTTGCCCGCAGCAGGGCTGCATCGATGTCAGAACGGCGTCCATCCCACAAGGCGCTTGAGAGGACTTGTTGAGCCAGAGCCATCGCAGCCTGAGGGCCCGGGCGAAACGGGGAAGGTCTAGAACGCCGAGGCCCCGAGCGAGGTCGGGGGGCAGACCGTGCTCCAGTTAACTCTGCCCCCACCAGCTGCGGAATCCGTCCCTTTCCATAACCAAGATCGGCGGATGGAGTCGATTTTCTTCAGAACGGACGGAGACGGTTTGAAAGGACCGAGATGACGCCTAGAGGGGGGTGAATAGGCGTGACACCAAATTCAATCTTCAACTGCGCTGCGGAAGTAGGTTCGGACTGTCCATGACACCCCTCGGACAGTCCGAGGTCAACTGTGAAGAATCCTCCCCAAAATCTTCGGAAATGTCCTGCACAACTCAAACAACAAGAATACCAAGAACAATAACACAGAAACACAGGGGAGGTCTCCCTCAAGCACAAGGTAGTAAATAGAGTAGATCTAGCAAGGGAGAAACTCAAACCAAATGTGAAGAGGGACACAAGGAGTTTTATCCCGAAGTTCGGATCTTTGAGGAGATCCTACTCTCCGTTGAGGTAGGCTCCAACACCTTTGAGCCCGAGTCCCACTTGACTCTTTCCCTCTCGGATTTGTGCCAACGCACGCACCGACTTTGCTTCTTGATTCCTTCTCATGGAGGCGGAATCGCACCTTCACAAACTTGCGGTGGCCAACCACACCTCGTCGGTGGCTCACCGGTGACGCCTAGCCGTCTAGGAGTCCTCAACCTCCAAGGGTAATAGATGCTCAACGAAGAACGAACCCGGAGATGTACTCAAGTGCTCAACAATCAAATCTTGCTTGCTTGGATTCACACTTTCTTCACCAATCTTCTCTCCCACTAGATGAATGACAAAGATTCAATCCTTCTTCCCAACACTCCTCACAAGAGGAATCACTAAGATTTAACCATAATCCCTTCCCAACTCTTCTTTCAAAGAGGATCACTAAGATCTAGGGTTTAGGAGGTGTGGGAGGCTCAAGAATAAGAGGATAGGTCAATAAACTTGTGATCTAGCCGTTGTGTGCAAGTAGGGAGTGAGGGGCTTTAAATAGATGGCTTGGAAAACTAGCCGTTGGAGTTCAGAGCTCGCAGACTTCGAACAGTCCGGAGCTTTATTCGGACAGTCCGGTAAATCAGATAAATCAAGACAGAGAGCTCGTCTGGAGGGTGCCTCGGACAGTCCGAACCTTCGGACAGTCCGGACCGGACAGTCCGTATCGGATCTCGGACAGTCCGAGACTGCACCACAGCCTCGACGAAAACAGGGATAACTTTTTACTGAACTCTGTTTTAGGTGATCTTGGGCTCTACGGAAAGCTGAGAACAAGGGCTATCTAATCCACAAGGTATCACCACCTCAAACCCAAGTGAGTGATGCATAGATCAAGGAAACCAAAGGCAACACCACACCTTTGCACTCTCTAACCCCCACCAATCACTTCTCTTTGTCTCCTCACAAGGATTGATCAACTGAGCACCTGAGACATATCAAAACCATTCTCCGTGGCATCCCCCTTAATAGTACGGCAATCCTTAGACTCAAATGAAAGCAAGATAGTACAAGTCTAGGAATAGTACTTGCCGTCTTCTTTTCTTCATGCAGTCGTAAACTTGAAGCAATGTGCATGATGACCTTCACTAAATGATTGATGACGTCTTCACCTTGCCAACCTTGACTTGGTTCACCTCATGAGACTCTTGTCTTATCGACTTTGACTTGATCATCCCCCGACGATCTCCACGTCAAATCGATCTTGACTTGTTCCTCAACTCTTGGTGACACCGTCGTCTTGTTGACTACGGCTTAGCCGTCATCCTCTTGACAAACCTTAGTCATCACACACATGCACGGGACCTAATTCTTTACAAATCACTCATTAAATCTATTAGTCCCGAAAGCTCAATATATACGAATAAGGTTATGTTCGTGAGCAATTAAGCACGTCAAGTGTTTCATACAAGGAGACACAATATGAATAAAAACACTTGACACAATATTATTTGTTAAGTGCATCATGACATATATAGCTAATCTATATGCACTAGAGAGGTGATTGCCAACATGATGAAACAATTAAATCATGACAAAGAACACAATCTTCACTTAAATGAAGCACATGAAAGGATATATAAGAATTGTATATGTGCGAACAACATTTAGAGCAAGAGTGAAGATGTGGACTAAACTATATTAAACTTCACTAAGTGAGATGCATGAGAATATACACAAACAAGGCATGCATGCACCAATTCCATTTATAGCAATATGAAGTTTAATTCTTGATAAGATAAAGAGCACTTGCACATGAGAAATGCAATAACAAATGTAGATCAAGGATACCGAGATTGCATACCTCAATTAGTCATCCATCCTATTTGCATATATGAGACTAAGGAAAATCTATAATCAAGTGTGTTAGCCTCAACATAAAACATGAGCATACCTTTTTAGGATGGAGAGCTTGTTCACTTGTTATATTTGATTCTCCTCTAAATAGATGAGACTAATGTTCAACTTGGCAATAAACACGTTAGTCTTATAGCAATATAAGCAATCACTAAACCAAGCATTGTCATTAAGTGTGTTTGTCATTAATCACCAAAATCACACAAGGTGTACCTTGAACTTACACGGTTGAACAGCCGACAGGACGTAAGTTGGCAGCGCAGAAAGAACTGCCTTGAGAAGGGTGAGGCGACCCCCTTTCGACATTAGTGGTCCTCGCCAGCCAGGCAACCTGGAGACGATCTTGTCTATGAGTGGCTGGAAGTGGACGTGGCGTAGTCTCCTGGTGGATAGCGGGATCCCCAGGTATTTGATAGGGAAACTGGTTTTTTCGGCGGGGAAGTCGCGCAGAATGGTATAGAGGTCGAAATCGTCACATCTGATTGGCACGACCTGGCTTTTAGAGAAGTTTGTGCGGAGGCCTGTGATAGCTCCGAATTCGTGGAGGATGGCGGCGAGGGTGGAGACGTCTTCCTTGGAAGGGTGCAAGAAAATTGCTGTCGGGGATAAAATCACGGCTCATTGCCATGGCCCACTCCCTGACGGCCCAATTGAACAGCCTCCTAGGGCCTGGCTCCCTGGAAGGTTCTATCAGACCCATGTGCATTCTGCCGAACAGCCTCCTGGCTGGCACGGTGCGTAATGGCCTAAGATTCCTGTTTGAGTCCGACTCGAACAACAGTTCTGCACGACTACGTGAAGACCCGGACGTTGGTTTCCTGGATTGGAGCAGACGTCGTGATCCCCAAGAATTGGAGTATACCTTATCTACCTCGGGATATATTTGGCATGTATCGAGTTCATTACGGATTCGTGGTCAGCCCGGCCCGATTATCCCTCGGTAGATCGGTTGCTCAACACTATATACGCAGGGCCTCTACGGCGTGTAGAGGGCACCTGATCCTAGGCCAGAAGATCTCGAGATCATTGCATCGAAGCTTAGATCTAGAGATTACTTTTTTGTACACCCATAATCTCACCGAGACCTGTTCGTCTCGTCAAGCTTCCACCTTGTAATCCTCTTTGATATAAAGAAAGGCTGGACGTAGGGCTATTATCTCTCCTGAGAGGCCTGAACCAGGATAAAAACCCTGTGTCTCCCTGTTGCTCGTTGATCGCTGTTCGCCTTGCTCGGCAAGTCTTCTATCTCCCTTTCTCAAGAACCTTAGTTGACTTGGGACCGATATCTCAACCTTCGACAATTGCCGTGTCATCAGCAAAAAGCGAGATTCTTGTGTTGTTGCTATTGTTAGATCCTCGGATTTGGGATAGGGCTCTAGCCTCAGTAGCTCGATGGAGCAAGGCAATAAGCTGTTCAATGGCAATATTGAAAAGCAGGGGGGAGAGGGAGCCATCCTGGTGCAGACCCCTGCCGTGGTAGATTGTATCAATGGTCCGGCCATTTAGGAGCACCCTAGATGAAGCGGTGGACAGGGAGATCCAATCTCGCCAGCGGGTTCCAAAGTCGCGGGAGCGGAGGTTGTCTAGGAGGTAAGGCTAGGAAACTGAGTTGAAAGCCTTTTCGAGGTCAAGCTTAAAGAAGAGGGCAGGGATCCGTGCTCTGTGAAGGGTTTTGGCCAAGTTTTGTACGAGGAGGAAGTTGTCTTGTATGTGCCTTTTCTTGGTGAAGGCGCTTTGGTAGGGTGAGATGAGCTCATTCATGAAGGGGGCCAGGCGGGAGGATATAATTTTGATGAACAGTTTACCCACGCTATGAATGAGACTGATGGGTCGGTAGTCTGATGCGGAGACTGGGCTTTCTTTTTTGGGGAGCAAAATGATGTGGGCATTGTTGGATGCCGTCAAGCCGGTCCCATCCAGGTTAAAGATGCATTGGAGGGCCGCTAGAAGATCTCTGCATATGAAGTCCCAGCAAGATTTGAAGAAGTCCCAGGTGAAACCGTTCGGGCCTGGAGCTTTGTCATTTGAGAGGGACATAACGACTAGCTTGAGCTCCTCCATGGTCAACGGTTCTTCAAGGGAGGATAGGTCGACGATAGGGAGGCCCAAGTAGTCCCAATTAAAACATCAATTGGCGGTAGGGTGGTTGAGAACGGAATCTTGACCGAAAATAGAGTTGAAGTGGTGATTGACTCAATAACGAACTGCATATCGTCGTGCATCGGCAATCAATCATCCGCAGCAATAAGGTATTAATTGCTCAGTTGTGTTTAATCGAGGTATTGTTTATTCTCTATTTAAACTACTATTTCTGTTATGCTACGTGCAACTAGTATGCTACGTCCAATTGCCCCACAATACGCTGAGAAGAGTCAGAACGAACAAGGCATCGACGAAGACAGCATCAGTTGGGCAAAAGAAAAGGCAACATCAGATCGAGTTCTGAAGGCAAGAACGCAAGGTGCATGCTGCAAGCAAAAATTTCGGGAGGCAGCAGGAAGGAAAGAGCAAGAACCGCATTCATATTTTCACAAGTTCACCAGGTCAATCATTCCACTGAATTGTCAAGCACAAGCAGTACTCAGCAGTTCCAGCTATAGAAAAGGATGAATGGTCATATATGAACAAGGTAAGCTGTAGAAAAGCTCCTGATATCCACAAAAATTGCTTCCGTTTGCACGAGGTCAGAAGTAGACTGGTTTCTCAAGCTCCAGAAAGTTGAACTGCAGAAAATACCATTCCAAAAAACAGAAAGAACAATATGAGAAACCGATACACTAAATTTGATGATGAAGTATGTGTACTAGGGTCTGCTGTTCAACAAAACAAGATGCCACATACCTGTTAGATATAATCTTGACATCTACTAGAAGATTATAGAAGCAGTAGCTAGTTGGTAGCTATATGGAGATGCTAGAAGCATCTAGAATATTCAGTTCTACTACTAGTTTGTAGATAAACTAAATACTAGAAACATCTAGCTATTACTAGGATTAAAATATTAATAGCTAAATGTAGAATGTTCTAGATATATGGGTTGAGCTAAGGCTAGTTTAACTTAGCCTATAAATAGAACATGTATGAGCACTTGTAAGCCAAGCTTGAGGACTAGTTCAATGAATACTACGGCTGCAATATAGTGAGCCTCAATTGCTTTCTAAGTGAACATTAGTGTGAGATCTTATGAGAGTTTTGCTTGCTGTTCGTGAGAGCTCTTTGGGCCAACAATACCTACAACCTCAACATCAAATTTATCATGTCTCAGGGCAGTTAGGTACTGATTTAGTTTCTAATCAAGAAAATCTTATCTAATATTTCCTCTTAAACAAATTGCTCTGTATGTCAAAGAAGAAGTGTTCCAACTAACAATTGAACAAAAAAACACAACAAAATGGAATTTATTGGCTCTATAGTACCCAGGTTACCATGCTGATTACAACCATACCTATGTCTCTCAAGCTGATGGGATAGATTCATTCTCGCAAAGATGAAAGGAATGCTGCAGAATTCATCAAATAGAACATCTGAATAAGATATCTGGATAAATTTTTTAGTGACACAAATTTAGTCCTTTTATTACCCGTACTTGTGAAGTTGATGGCCATTCATCGGCATGTGGTTTTGTCATCTCCTTCAACAAAGGCTGGTATCCACTCCAATCATCAAGCAGATTAGTCCTATACAACAGAACTTCGATCAAATTTCTGTCCCAGTTGATCAAACTATTTCTGTCCTTTTCTAATCAATTTTGCTGAGTTGATTCACTTTCGCCTTTCTTTCATTGGCTTGGGGCACGAAAAGCTCATAGAAGATAATGCCAGCGGAAAATATGTCAGCCTAAAAACAAAAAGAAAACACATGTTCTTTTGTTATAACTGTTGTCTTAACCAGATCTAATTGATGTGCTTTTACTGACCTTCTCATCATGGCGCTCATAAGCACTAATGATCTCTGGTGCACGATATGGTGTACTACCATAATTGCCACCAGGAAATTTAAGGAACTGTGGCGGCTGCTTTCTTTTTGCTAGAAAGAAAATGGCGGTGTCAACATTATTGTACAACGCACAAACTAATGACGGCATAAGCCTAAAGATACGCGAATGATCATGATTTTGTCACTAACTTGCATGCTATAAATATAAAAGCACAAAGTCAAGTCAACATCTTACCAATACCAAATTCGACAATTTTTACCAAGAGATTATCTCCAACTAATATGTTTACTGGCTTGATATCTCTATGAGTAACACCAAGCTGGTGCATGAAGCTCAATCCTTTCATGATTTGTGTAAAGATAAGCTTTCTGTTCTCTAAGTTGAATTCTCCATTTGCATTGAGGTACCGTTTCAACGATTTAGCAAAGTTTTGAACATATTTTAGTCATACAGTGCAAGAAATTTGCTGTGAATTAAGGGGCAGTACCTTCCATAATTTTTCATGGCAATGAATGTGGAACCAGTACCAAACATATCTCCTTTCTTTTGCTCGGACCAAACAAAGAACATTTCGATGATGTTGTCATTGTTGAGCATGGAAAAAAATTTTACATCGCTGCAGTTTAGAAATACGAAAGAAACATTATCACGCCCTTTCTTACCAAAAGCATGTTGTCATTTAGATAACGTGTTTAAGAACCGCGCTAGCGAGTCTAGCCCATGGTCTTTCAAGTAGACGAACACGCAAGCAGAAGAAAACAATGAACACAGATATGGAGGGGAAAATTCTTTGTTGATCTTTCTGATGTCTATTAGACAAGGGACACAAGAGGTGGGAACCGCAAGTGGGGGAGGCGCCCGCAGGACAGGAGGCCCCACCCGGTGGTTCTCTGACACATGCTTCTTTCTTTTGATGGAATTTTGACAGAACTCATGTTAAAAAAATAAAAAGGGGGAAAAAAGGCTTGGCTAAAGCTTTATCGTATCAGCTGGAGTATGATAGGAAGGCTCGTTTGCAGCCCTACCGATTGTGATTCATGAATATTGTCTGGCAAACTTTTATTTTGAATGGATTGTCTGGTAAACAGAATCATAGTGTCGGTGTCTGGGAAACGCGCTCCTGAAGAGCAGCGGAACCACGGACCGACAGACAAATTTGTAGTTGGTGTGAGGCCCAACGACCACCCTTCTCAGCAGCCTGGGGGGCGGCCGAGCATACGGGAGGCTCAGGCCACGCGGTCTTCCCAGACACGGGCCTGATGCGATTTGGCGATCCGGGTACGGATCCTTCGTACGGTGAGGAAAAGGGAAAGAGAGGAAGAAAACAATACAAACCGAGAAGACACGAGTGATTTACCCTGATTCGAGCCCCCACTGCCGGGTAATAGCTCTACTCCAGCCTTGTTGATTATATGGTGGAAAACAGTACAGAGGTGCCGAGACCGGGCTTGAAGGCACCGATCCCGAGCTTACAAGGGTGGCAACTAAAGACTATGCTACTGCTGCTAAGGAAGCTTCGAGTGCGCGTGTTGATTGGGCGTTTGCTTGATTGCTGTCTGAATCGCCTGGCCTCGGCTGGTCCGGGACCTTTCCTTTTATAGGCGCGGCGGGTCGCCCGGAGCTGATCCGGCGGGCCCGCACCCGTCTCTGCTTTAGCGATGGTGCCCTTGTCTCATCCCGGGGCTCTGTCTAGTCTAGAGCCTGCAGGGAGAAGCTGCTCGGGTTAGTACTGGACACGTGTTCGCCTTGACATGCCGATAGGGTATGGATCGTGCTTTAGGGAGAAAGCACTTTCCCTTTATTCCCAATATAGCATTGACTGGACCGAGCCAGCCTCGCGCCGCCCGTTGGGGGCGTCGCGTAGCGTAACAACCGTTACCGTCTGCCAAAGGAGGCAAACGACAAGCCAGGCTGCCCGCGCGCTTCTCCTCGGGTTGCGGGTTTCCGGGGAGATTCAGTTCTTCCCGGTCAAGGCCGGGGAAAGTGTGGTGGGACATGACAGTTGTCGTCACTTGCCCACGAATAGGCGGGGCTACCCGCGGGACCCTCTCCCGGGCTAAGGATAGCCCGGGAGCCACGCCACGCCCCTGGTCGGGACCCGGGGAGGCGCGGTTGTCTTGGTCAAGCCGGGGGAAGACCCTGGCGGGCTAGATGCTTCCCTTGGTACGGCCAAGGGTGGCCTCTTGGGCCTTCTGAACATGCGATGGGCCGGTACGGAACCGGTCCAAGGCCCGTCTTGGGATGGGCCATTTATCAATCACCAACACATAGCAACCCCAAATACAAGTGTATAACCATAGCGGGGTGTGGTGAATGCACACGCCCTGCTCAATCGATGTAGAATTGCAGATAGGCCCATCACTCACGCCAAAATAAGAAGCAACACGAGGTGCGTACGAGTGTAGAGCCGATTCAAAAATCTAGCATGCACACAGTTCGCTCCTCAGCCATCGACGATGACGAGCGAGCAGCAGCTCAGAGAGAGAGAGCGCATGGTGGGTCCCCAGCAACACCCTGTGCAGTACAAAGAACCAGCATGTTCAGGCCTGTCTCTCAGCATCTCAAGCTGAAGGACGAACGCATGCGCTGCATTGCAGCCTCCACTCTTCAATGTTGATTTTGAGCCTTTTCCGTATGCAGAAGATGATCGATATTGGTGGCACAAATGATCCAACTTAGGAACAATATCATCATAATAGGGATGGCAATGGGGACCCATTTCCCGATCCCAAGTGGGGAATTCCTCTGTTAGGGGATGGGTATGAGGAGAAGTTAAACCTGCGGAGATATAAATAGGGAAAAATCATTCCCCGTCAGAAATGGTGGGGGCGGGGACGGGGAAAAATTTTCCCCGCGGGGACCTGGTTGAAAACCCGAAATTAGTTTATTCTATTTGAATTGTTAGATCGCAAACATGTCATCTATCCCATTATATCCATATTTTTATATATGGAAATAATATATAGAAATATTATATCATGGCCGAAGTTTGGTTTGGTCTTTCTCAATTGTCCAGCATAACCTTGATCTCTGCAGCCAAAGCAATCACATTCCAAGTTGCAGCATCCCGCCGTCGGCCCATCACCAAGGTGATCCTCGGCGACCACATGCTACCCCGGCAGCGCCGACGACACCTGCCCTGCCTATGCTTCTCCTAGGTCCGGAAGACCAAGCAGGCCGTCGCGGCGATGATGGCGCGGCTGACGACGACGACGGGCGATCGCCCCGCCTCCACCGCCGCCGCGCCTCCGCGGAAGGTCAGATGGGGGAAGTGGAGGCTCCATGTCATCGGGGAGATCCCAACCGTGTCCCCGCGGCGGAAGAGCGCGGAGGAGATGGCGGCCGTCGTGCCCTCGCAACCGGCGAGGATGGAGGACGACGCTAGGGAGACCGCCGCCGCGGCGCCGCCGCAATGGAAGGCGCAGTGGGCGAGGAGGGCCCTGGGCACATTGAAGAGGGAGGAGGCCATTGAGCTTGGAGAGATGCTCGAGAAGATGGTGTTGTTCATCAAGGAGGAGGAAATTAATCTCAAATCAACTAGGGTAGAACAAGTTCATCAAGGGGGAGGAGATTAATCTAGGGAAAACAACTGGAGATGGGTTGATTCCAAGGGGAAATCTGGGGGGATTCTTTGTGGGGTTAAGTCTAATGTGTATGATATTTTAAACATTCAGCAGGGTGAGTATATGCTAGGAATGTTCATTTGGGATATTGTTAAGAAAACTAGAATATTAGTGATAACTGTTTATGGGGCTCCTCATGCAAATGAGAAGAGAGGGTTTTTTAGCGAACTTGCTCGGTTTTGCTCTTTTGATTCTTGTCCCATGGTGGTGGGAGGGGATTTCAACATGGTTAGATGTGCTAAGGACAAGAATAAAGGTAAAATTGATTGGTGTAATGTTACAATTTTCAATGCACTAATCAATACTTATGAGCTTAGGGAGATTGATATTAATGGGGGAGGTTTTACTTGGACCAACAATCAACAAGATCCCATTCTAATTAGATTGGACAGAGTTTTTGTTAACAGGAGCTGGGAAATTTTGTTCCCAATGTCTAAGGTATCTAAGTTGTCTAGAGTTTTCTCTGATCATAATCCTTTGTTGTTTCAAGTAAATGGTCAATCCAGAAAGTCCAGGGGTGGTTTTAGATATAATCTGGATTGGAGCAATAAAGAAGGATTTCTTGATACGGTTAAAAAAGTTTGGTGTCAGCTAGTGGTGGCTCCTACCAAATTAAATTCCTTGTTGATTAGGCTTAGACGAGTTAAGAAATGTCTAAAAGGTTGGGGTGCCAATTCTTTTGGTCAGGACAAAAAATTAAAAATAGACTCCTTGTTTAAGCTTAAAAATTTAGAAGAGAAAGAGGAAAAGGATGGTTTAAATAGCGATGAGGTCCTTTTGAAAATCCATTTGCTTTCTCATTTACAAAAATGTCATGTACAGGAAGAGTTATATTGGTATTCTAGGGCTCATGAGAAATGGCTTCTCAGGGGGGATGCTAATACAGAGTATTTTCATAGAATAGCCAATGGGCGCAGGAGAAAAAAATATGATTTTGTCTTTACAAAATGAGGGGGAGACTGCTTATTCCGAAGATGACATTCTTTTAATGGCTACAAACTATTATAAATCTTTGTTTTCTAAACCAGTGGGGAGAGCTCCAATTTGTCTTAGAGATATTTGGAATAATCATGAGAAGGTCTCTGATTTGGAGAATGAGAGTTTACTTAAACCTTTTCTAGAAGAAGAAATTAAAAGTGCTATTTTTGAGATGGGCCATAATAAAGCTCCTGGTCCTGATAGGATCCCTATAGAATTCTATCAAAGTTGCTGGGATATTATTAAGATAGACATTGTTGAAACTCTCCAGTAATTTTTTGAGGGGAATATGCAAATTGATAAGATTAATTATGGTCAGATCATTTTGCTTCCAAAGAAAGTGGGTGCTGTTATGGTGCAACATTTTAGACCCATCTGTCTGTTAAATTGTGTCTATAAAATTTTCACTAAAGTGCTGACTAGTAGAATTGAAGGTGTTCTGAATAGGATTATCTCTAAAACCCAAAATGCCTTTTTAAAACATAGACATATAGCAGATGGTATTATGATTTTACACGAGGCCATGCATTCTGTTAAGCTTAGTAAAAAATGTGGAATTTTTCTCAAATTGGATTTTGAGAAAGCTTATGACAAAGTTGATTGGGATTTTTTATTTCAAGTTCTGAGATTGAGAGGTTTCCATGAAAAAGTGATTGGCTGGATTAGACAAGTGGTGTCCGGGGGGACTATGTATGTTAAAATCAGCAATTCTCAGGGTTCATATTTCCAAGGGGGTCAGGGTGTGAGGCAGGGAGATCCTCTCTCCCCTTTGCTTTTTAATGTGGTAGCTGATTGTGTGTCTAAAATGATAGCAATGGCTCAATCTCAACATTTAGTTAAGGGGCTTATCCCTGATTTGGTGGAGGGGGGTTGACTGCCCTTCAATATGCTGATGACACAATTCTTTGCTTTCAGAATGATTTACAATCTGCCAGGGTTCTCAAGTTTATTATGTTCCTTTATGATATGTTATCAGGACTGAAAATAAATTTTCATAAGAGTGAGGTGTTTATTTTAAATGGGGATAGTATAACTGAATTGCTTTACTCTGAGTTGTTCACATGTGATATTGGATCTTTGCCCATTAAATATCTGGGTCTGCCTGTTTGGGGTAATAGATTGAGAGTGTGCCATTGGGACAAGATTGTAAATAAAGTAGAACAGAAATTGGATGGGTGGAAGGGTAGCTCTCTTTCTTATGGTGGAAGATTAATTCTTATCAATGCTTGTCTCTCTATTATCCCCAATATATAGTATGTCCATGTTCTTAGTGCCTAAAATGATCATAAACAAAATAGATAAAATCAGGAGAAATTTCTTTTGGAAAGGGAATGGGAATAAGAAGAAATACCACCTTATCAAATGGGGTAGAATTTGTAGGCCTAAATACAAGGGTGGGCTAGGTGTGCTCAATCTTCGAGATATGAATGTGAGCTTGTTGTGCAAGTGGTTGTGGAGGTTAGATAGTGAAGGTGGAATCTGGTAGTATTTGGTGAAAAAGAAATATTTGAAAGGTAAAACTATAGCTCTAGTGGAGGCTAAACCAAATGACTCGCCTGGGTGGCGTGATTTGATGCTTTGCAAGCATTGGTATGTCGAGAATAGGAGATATGAGATAGGAGATGGTAGGAGAGTGGACTTTTGGAGGGATAGGTGGGTTGAGGATATCCCTCTAAAGGATAAATTCCCTTATATTTTCTCAATCTGCTTAGATAATATCATTAATGTTGCTCAATGCAGAGCAAAAAATTAGGATTTGTCCTTTCGACGTTGGTTAGATCCTAGACTTGTGCCAGATTGGGTGGAGTTTATTTTCAAACTTTCTCAGATGGATTTTGAGGGGACCTTGGACAGACCTGTGTGGAGGATTGAGAAATCTAGAAAATTCACTGTCAAATCTGTTTGTAGATTTTTCGCTGAGAGATGGCAGTCCAAAAATTTGAGTAGAATTTGGAGATCTAAGGTTCCTTTGAAAATTCAGATTTTTCTTTGGTTGTTACAACATGGGGTGTTGCTAACAAGAGATAATTTGAGAAAGAGAAATTGGGGTGGGGATCCTAGATGTGAATTTTGTAATAATATTGAGACTATAGAGCACCTTTTTTTCTCTTGTCCTTTAGCAAAATCCATGTGGGGGGTCATTGCTGCTTGCTGTAGTGTTGATACTAGACCAAGTAATTTGGATGGATATTTTCAATGGATGCGCGGTTTATGGAATGTGAGCACAAAAAATCATATGTTCTGTTTGGCCTCATTTTGCTGGAGTACTTGGATCTATAGGAATAAATCCTTCTTTGATGGGTTTAATGTGTGGTCACCCATAAATGTTATGCATATGATGTGTGCCCTTCTAAGTTTTTGGTCAGAATTTTTGGAGGAAGAGATGAAAAACTGTATTAGAGAATGTTCATATCGCTTGAGTTCCTTCATTGCAGGCTTAGCGCAAGATGGACAGGTGAGAAATATGAAACAAAATCTGCTGCCAGCCAAAGATGTCTCAAAGAATGGGAGTGTGGCGCTGGGCGGAGCTTTCAGCAATTTCTCTAAGGCTGGAGGGTGCTGAATGGATGATGGGAGATGAAGATTGATACGAAAGAGGAAAAATTCTGCAGATTACGGGTGGATGAAGTGTTATCTTAGTTTTTGTAGTTGTATTTCCCTAGTTTTTAAGTCAATCACCTGGGTGGTTTATGACTAATGTTCAAGGGATTGGTGGTCAGCATGCTTGTGGTGCCTGGGGGCCTCGTGGTAGTCTTTGTTTTTTGTCAGTAATTGGTACATGCCTTTTGTGGCTTGGAACAATGTCTGTATCCTGGCTATGTTACTTTGTTTCCGTTGTCTTGATGGTAATGGAAATCGGGGCTAGCCCCTTATGGAAAAAAGGAGGAGATTAATCTCAAATCAACTAGGGTGGAACAAGTAGGCAAAGCCAAGTGGTTTTGTGGCATGACCAAACTCGGAACAGATTAATAATTAAGCATCATCCTTTTTTCATAGTATAATCATCCTATTGGATAAAAATAAAGAACATGACAATCTAATCTGCAAATTGCAAACTGATGAACTTTGACAAAATAAAAATAAAAATAAATATATTGTGGGCTCTTGAACTGTTGAACGTTTGCCAACCACCAAAATGCCAAACTGCGGCCTCCTTTTCGTGACAGAGTAATATACTATTTGCAGGTTGTTTGGAGACTTGTCCTTGACATTATTTTTTTTGAAGCAATGGCATTGAATAATCCTTCTTCTTTCCTCAAGAATTTATCAAACTCTGGTATATATATTTTTCTGTCCCCTTGATTCTGTTACAGCAGGTTGCATAAACAGAAGAAGTTGTCCTTCAGATTCAGAAAGTTGTCCGAGCCTCTGGAGTTTCTTGCTTGGCCTTTGCTTCCCCTGTTCAGCCTCTGCAAACCACAAAACCCAAAGGTAATTCATTCTATCTGCCTAGGCTGTACTAGTGTACTTGTGTTTGTGACACATAGGCTGTACCTCGTGTTGCATGATCATGCACGTATACACATGTCCTTGGATGCTATTTTCTCTGCTTGCAAGAATCTATTCTTCGCTCGACCTACATGTCCTCCTGTCCTGATAACGATGGATGCAATGGAACGCAATGTGGTCGAGGTTTCATTGAAAAGATCTTGTTGTGTTCTTTCTCAACTGCCATATGGTACTCCTGATCTTTGGCATAGGTAGAACAAATCAGCTTTTTTCTCACGGATTGTGCAGGTTGCAGCACGCCTGCACTTCCTCCTATATAGCTTTTGGCGTTTGACCCCTCTCCTATAGCAGCAGGAGGAACTAGGTAGCAGTAGCAGTACATCACATGACCACTGTTCCCCCGTGCTGGAGCTGAGCTCCATCCTCCATGGCTCCATCCATGGAGGACGGTTGCTGCTCGTGCTCCTTGGTTTTCCTCGCAATGCTCCAGGAGGAAGATGAGGCCAAGCACTTTCCCCCAGTGCATGTCGTCTTCCTGTTGCAATGTCAAGCACGCAGACGGCGACACGTACAACGTCTCGATCAATCCACATGTCAACTGCTGCTCAGACCAACTCTGTCTTCGCCACTCGGAAATTAATTAGTATTAATTATGTGCCTAAGTTTTTCCGCCGTCTGATTACCTTTGGGTATTTGGGTTACTGTTTAAAAAAGGTGCAGAGCTTATCTGGACGAGCTGGCATGAACCATATTAAAAGAAAAGAAAAAAACCGCAACCACCTTTGCCATGGGGATATTAGTATTACTGCAGCCACCGAGATTCCACTGTTAGTATCATTTTGGACATTGAAAGATCTTAGAGTTACTCTTTTGATCATTGATTATTAGTACAATTAATTTATGAAATTTATTTAAACTCTAATACTACGAGAGTATTCGTTAAGACGAATTTACATATATAGTGTTCAAAATTTTCCTGTGGTAGCAGCTAGCGACATTCCTTAGTTGCTAGATGCCTGCAAAGCATATGCTTGATTATCCCATACTGCCAACGACCCCATGGATCTAATCATAATCAGTAGTGTTACTCACTAGCTTAGTTGAACTCGCCTGTTCCCTTCTACCATCTTTCTTTTGATGAAGGCCACTGTAGTCTGTATTCTGTCCTCTCCACGTACTCTCCTGCAGGCTGCAGATCACATTTCTCAATCCTCAAGGCATCATCCATCTCGCAGCTCGCACCAAGTGTACCGACCAACCACCAAGAATTGAAGAGGCAGACGGTGCCACTGCCATATATCTTCTTCCTCCTCATCCTGCTGTGCTCCTTGGCTTCAACTCTACGCATGCTTGCTTTCCAAACCAAGGGATAACCGCCCATCTAAGCACCACCAAGCTCTCCAGCAAGCAGTGGAACAAGTGATTGATTGATCCATTCATCCATCACCACGTCTTCATGAGGAAACTTAGGTACTACTGCTGTTACTGTTACTGCTGCAGATTCATGTCCATGCCCATACACATGGCATTGTGCCATAGTTGTGCTTCAGAGTTCAGACTTTCAGTCATCCATTTTCTATATATACACACACATTGTGCGGCTTTCTTGGCTCTCATGCATGCCTCATTGCCTCCATCTGCCTCCTCAAGCTGCAAGAACCTTGTGCCTTGCTGCATGTGCCCTCCACGGGCGGCCTCGCCGGCGGCCGATGTCACCGCCGGCGTCAAGGTCAAGGTCAGCGACCGATATGTAAGTGCTAATCTGCCCTGCCTTCCTCTGCGCAGTTTACAGAATTGAACTGATCTGTGCGAACAATATGGGATTGTTGATGGCTGTGGTGTGCTGCGTGCATGTGCAGGTCGAGATAAAAAATGGCATCTTCGAGCTGACGCTGTCAAACCCCGACGGGATCGTGACCTGCGTGCGGTATAATGGTCTGGATAATCTGATGGAGATCCTTAACAAAGAAGACAACAGAGGGTACCATTTTTATCTTATAAATTTTCCCCATTTTTATCTTATAAATTTTCCTCTCCCTATTATATGTTAACAAGTACAGGAGATAGGAGCTACTTGGGATTTTTTTATTTTTATTTTAGGAGAGCTACTTGGGTTTTGCCACAACTACTATTGTGCATCTGCTGATTAAGAACACTTCTATTTCTCATGCAAATGGATGCTGCAACCGAGGTCGGTAAGAGTAATGTTACTGCATGTTCTTGTTCTGTCAGGTACTGGGACATTGTTTGGAATCCACCTGGAGAGAGAACTGGCATATTTGATGTGTAAGAGCTATTAATTCATGATTTAGATTAGTATTGCCTCCATATGAATACCGCTTTTTTTTTTTGCAAAAGAAAGCCTAGTCTGTATATCTGTATAAAGCACAGTTAAACGGAGCCACCACATTAATCCTAAAATCCTAGAAATTCTCACGTTAATCGAAAAATAGTAGAAATTCTCACGTTAATCATAGAAAAAAGAAAAAATCTACATCGTTTAATATGGATATTATTATGTAAATCTAACGGTCAATATTAACCTCTATAACAAACTACTGAAGCTTATCTATATATTAGAGATAAACTCTAAATCTAATCTGATATATTATCTATATCTTAACACAAATCTAGCCGCACAAATGCGTGGGTCACCTTGCTCGTTGTATTTTACATTGAACATTTCACTCGCAGAATCAAAGGCACAGAGTTCCGGATCATATGTCAGGATGAAAACCAGGCTGAAGTCTCCTTCACCAGAACTTGGGATCCTTCTCAGGAAGGCAAAGCTGCTCCCATAAACATTGATAAGAGGTGATTGATGCACAAGCATAACAATGTAGTTGTCTTGTCTCACCGGTTCATGCTACCAGACAAGGCAAAAAAAATTTTAAAGAAAACAAGGCAATTATATTTAACAGAGGAAGCATGTCTGTACAGGTTCATTGTTCTTCGTGGCTGCTCGGGATTCTACACCTACGGAATCTATGAGCACAAGGAAGGGTGGCCTGATTTTGGCCTGGGAGAGACCAGGGTGGCTTTCAAGCTTCGGAAAGACAAGTCGGCCTGGTTTTCAAATTTAAGATTTTTTTGTTGTTCACTGAGATGTGCTCTCCACTGATGAATCAATGTGCTGGTGCAATTAAGTGCAGGTTCCATTACATGGCATTGGCCGACAACAGGCAGAGAGTAATGCCAATGCCTGAAGACAGATTGCCTAACCGAGGTCAGCAATTAGCATACCCTGAAGCTGTCCTCCTTGTGGACCCTGTAAATCCTGATCTAAGAGGGGAGGTAAGCTGACATATATATAAGATAATTTATCCATGATGAAGTCTGACTACATTCTGAAGAATCTGAACCCTCCTGATATGTTTGACAAGGTCGATGACAAGTACCAGTACTCATGTGAGGACCAGTATAACAATGTCCATGGATGGATATCATCGGATCCTCCAATTGGCTTCTGGCAGATCACTCCGAGCGATGAGTTCCGAACCGGAGGACCCCTCAAGCAGAACTTGACTTCTCATGTTGGACCCACTATGTTGGCTGTAAGTTTAGAAATCACGGTGCTCTAGAACCTACAAATAGGCTGAAATCTTACTCAGGTTATTTGATGATGCAGAACTAGTTCTTATTATAGTTTTTTTTAATGTGATTTCAGATGTTTCTTAGTGCTCATTATGCTGGAGATGACCTTTCTCCCAAGTTCACGAATGGAGAATATTGGAAAAAGGTTCACGGGCCAGTCTTCATGTACCTTAACTCCAGTTGGGACGGAAGTGACCCTAGTCTGCTGTGGGAGGATGCAAAAGTTCAGGTGATTTCAGACTTTCTGGGTGCTCAAGGATGCTGCAACTCTGTTTTCATACAACCTAAGGACACTCACAATGTATCAAACTAGTAACTCTCAGTTCTCAAATATTGTTGACTGCTGTCTTGCCTAAAGTCATGAACATTTTCTCAGAAAAAAAAAAGCGATGAACATTTCCTCTCATAAAAAACGTTATGAGCTCTCTCTCTCTCTCTCTCTCTCTCTCTCTCTCTCTCTCTCTAAAATAGTGTTACAAACAATGAAGTAATTTCGTGCTTGCTTTTCTTTGTTTAACTAATGTTTTTTCGTTTTTTCAACCTTGGATAATCAGATGATGATTGAGAAAGAGAGCTGGCCATATTTTTTTGCACTTTCAGAGGATTTCCAGAAGACTGAACAGAGAGGCTGTGTTTCTGGTAGATTACTGGTTAGAGACAGGTATTAATTAAGAAATGTCATTTGCAAGTACCTACAACTATGGTAGCTTAATTCCAAATTATTTCTTGGTAATTAATTCATCATGTCCATTAGGTATTTAGATGATGAGGATCTTTACGCCACAGCAGCCTATGTAGGCTTAGCTCTACCAGGAGAAGCTGGATCCTGGCAAAGAGAGTGCAAGGTGATCCATGCTATATATTACATATGTTTTCTTCTTTAGAACGATTTGCACTATGAAGCTTATTCTCGCATACTGCAATGCCTCAGGGATACCAATTCTGGTGTAGAGCAGATGATGACGGGAGCTTCTACATTAGGAACATTGTAACAGGAAACTACAACCTTTATGCATGGGTTCCAGGTTTTATAGGGGATTACAAACTGGATGCTACATTGACCATATCTTCAGGTCAGCGTCTTAGCCTGACCTGAAAAACAAATAGGCATCTTAGCCTGAATGATATATATATAACTCTTGCAAGTTGCAAGATGCAGATTTTAATGTGATGTCCTGAGATATTCAGCTTTGCTATTCAGGGGATGATATTTATCTTGGAGACCTTGTGCATGAACCACCAAGAGACGGTCCAACAATGTGGGAGATTGGAATTCCTGATCGCTCTGCTGCTGAGTTCTATGTTCCAGACCCTAACCCCAACTATATCAATAGATTGTACGTCGACCATCCTGACAGGTGAAAGAAACACACTGGCTACCTCCTAATTTGCAGAACATCTACTAGTGAAGTAATCATCATTTCTTATCATACGGTGTTCTGGTTGTTTGTTACAGATTTAGGCAGTACGGACTTTGGGAAAGATATGCTGAACTGTACCCAGACAGAGACCTGGTTTATACAATTGGCGAAAGCGACTATAGCACCGGTTGGTTCTATGCTCAAGTTAACAGGTGGTGGTAATTTGTTGTTTGATACGGCACATCTGCTTACACATAGCTACATGAACTAGTGGTGTATTGCTAACACCGGTTCTGTCTTGGATTGCAGAAGAACTGATCAGAACACTTACCAACCAACCACATGGCAGATAAAGTTCAGTCTCGATGAAGTCGCTCCTAACATCACCTACAAGTTCAGAGTGGCGCTCGCATCCTCCGCGCTTGCCGAGTTGCAGGTTCTTGATTGATCTGCTAACCTTCATTCCAGTTTCCCATCAAATTTCATCACTGAAACAGCCTCTGAATGATCGATCGATCTTGTTCTTCAGGTTCGTTTCAACGACCCGGACAGGAGCGCTCCTCACTTCACCACGGGGCTGATCGGCAAGGACAACGCCATTGCCAGGCATGGCATCCATGGTCTGCACTGGCTGTTCAACATCGATGTAGATGGGGCCTGGCTTCTTCAGGGGCTGAACACCATCTACCTGAAGCAGGCCAGGAGCCAGAGCCCATTCCAGGGACTCATGTATGACTACCTGCGTTTGGAGGGGCCCTGTGGCTGCCAAGCCTAAAGATTGCTAGCTCATACGTCTACTTAAAGAAAATGTAGAATGATTTCAGTATCCATCCACTAATACAGTAGTAACGCTAATATTAGCCTGAGCTTTATGTTAAATTTTAGTTCCGTGATTGTCAATTCTGGAAAAAATGCTTAATTGGTCCCTCAGCTATTCTCGCTAGACCAAATTGATTCGTATACCTAAAACTGCCCTTTGACCGGTCCCCCAAGTATTAAAACTGGGCTTAACCAATCTTTTGACTGGTCAACAGGTGGTTTCGAAGAGGCTTTCGCATGTGGTATGGTTTCGTTGATGTAGCGAGCACATGGCATCCATCTCACCCCCTCTTTCTCTAATCTCTCCCCCTCTCTAATCTTTGTCTTTCTCTCTAAACTCTCTCTATTTACAGGGCGCACTTGAGCAGATTGTTCGGGGTTTGCACCACGCCGGCCAATCATTACCATCACCTCCCATCTACCACCCATCACTAGGGGTGGAAACGAGCCGAGCCTGGCTCGATCACGCTCGGTCAAAAACGAGCGAGCCAGGCTCGACTCGCCATTTTGTCGAGCCCCAAAAGTGGGCTCGGCTCGAGCCCGGTGACACCTCCGAGCCGAGCCGAACCACAAGCCAAAGGCGCTTTTGCGTTCAAAAAATGCCAACGAGCTGAACCAGACTAGGCTCGGTCAGAAATAAGCCGAGTCTGGCTCAGCTCACTATTTTACCGAGCCACAAAGGTAGGCTAGGCTCAAGCTTAGTAGCACGTCCAAGCCGAGCCGAACCGCGAGCCGTGAGCAATTTTTCCAACCCTACCCATCACCTCCCTCTCACTCTCTCACTAGCACCGACCGCCCCCTTCACCCCATCGACGCCAGCCACCACCCTCCACCGACGCTGACTACCTCCTTCCACACCAGCCAACATTCGCCCGATGGTCATGGTCGGCGCATCTGCATCATCGCAAACATGAGCTTAGCTCGTGTTGCCGTGTAGTGTCGGTGCCAACGAGGAGAGGAGGAGGTGGCAGCTCGTCGCCCGGCTACGAGGAGCGAGGGAGGAAGAGAGAGAGAGAGAGAGAGAGTGGAGGTGTGGAGGCGGTGTCAAAATCGTATCGAGCATGGTAACGAATGCAGCGGTGTCAATAGCGACATCAACTCAATAATGAGTGTGGTGGTGTCGAGGCCGCGACAGCTCGGCGGCGAGCACAACAACGTTGGGGCTGCAACGAGCTTAGTGGCATCGGGGCCGCAGCGAGCTCAATGTCGTCGAGGGCTTGAGTCCGTGGCGAGCTCGATAGTGTCAAGGGCCTCTTGCATCCATCTCTCGTTCTCTAATTTCTCCACCGCTGCCGCCATCTGTCACCTCTTGCCTCCATCTCTCCCTCTCTAATTTATCCACCGCCGTCGCCACATCATCTCTCTCATTGCCGCTGCGCCTCCGGGCACACCTCTATCCACAATGTTGGGAGATGAGGGGGTGGCCCCAGAGTTGAAAGAGGAAGGGGCGGTGGTTGAAATGGTTGACTAAGGCCAGAGTTGAGGAAGATGAAAGAGCATAAGTCTTTACATTATTAAAAAAATTGACAATTCAATAATCATATTAGGGGCGCACTTGAATAATGCACTATCATATTTTGCTTCCTTTTGAAGTAAGACTGTTTTGCATATATATTATGACTTTGTGTGGTTGTATATTACATGGCACCATATATCTCTAAGATGTAGTTGTTGGAATAGTCTTCTATTTTTTAAAAAGAAAAACAAGTAGGTTCAAGGCGCAACGCGCAACGCGCAAAAGAAGAGACAAGCAAATGCATGCATACCTTGATCTAATGCATGAATTACTGATTTAAACCAGGTAGAAATCCATTCTAAGTTCGGGCACGGCCTTAATTTGACAGCCGAAATTAATTGAAGTAGCAACACGGCCACATATATAGAAGAATAAATCGTCCGGCCTTGACACTGCTATTTCTTGCTTAATCCATCCATCCATACAAGAACTAAACTGCACTAGACTTCATATGCATGCCATCAATTAACAGATTAACATAACACATCGATCACCATGCAGCCATCCACCATTAACTTAATGATCCCATAATTAATTCGATCGGTTCCATTCTTGAAATTGCATGCATAAACCCTAGTAATTAGGATGGCAATTACCTTGCATGCAAAAGTTGTGCATGCACACAACAAGCAGGTTTAATTTTCCGTTTGCTTGGATCCATCGTCTGATCTCCTACTTCATTTCAGGGTCCAGGGAGCTCATGCCAAGGCCGGCGGCGCCGTGCCGGAGGGGCAGTCCGGCCGCGGCGGCGCCGCTCAAGCTCCGTACGACGCCGCCGCCGACGCCGAGGAAGTCCCTCGTGCTCAGCTTGCCGTCGTCCACGCCGGGGAAGCCGCCGCCGAACACCGCGCCGGTGCCGCCGCCGGACGCCGCGAGGCTGTTCATGAGGTCCCGGAACTGGCTCTCGTGCTCCGCCGCCTGATGAGATGCGCTCCTCGACGAGCTCTCCACGGAGGCGAACCCAGCTCCGGTGGGCTTCCCATTCAGAGCGCCGCCTCCCCCGCCGCTTCCGAGCCCTCTGAGCAAAGAGTTCACGCTGCCTCCGCCGCCACCGCCGCCGGAGCCGCCGCTTGTCGTCGCGCCCATCTGAGCCGCCTTCTGCAAGAGCGCAGTAGCCGACATCTGCGGCGGCGCGACGGTCTCCGACGAGTTGTACAGGGAAGAGAAGCCGCCACCGCCGCCGGCCATCTGGTTGCCCATCATGTTGCCGGAGAAGATGCTCGCCGCGGACTCGTTGTTAGCGCCGCCGCTGTTATTGCCGTTCGCGCCGGAGCCGGCGCGGCTGTTGAACTGCTCTGGGAAGACGAGGCGGGCGTCCTGGCCGCCGTTCGCGCCGGAGAAAAAGCCCAGGTTGAGGAGGCTGTTGCTCCCCGGCTGGTGCTGCTCCGGCAGCTGCATCAGGCCGTGGAACGCCGGCTTGCCGTGGAGCAGCGACGCGTGCCCGCCGGGCTGGGACTGTGCGTCCTCGCCGCCGGTGAGGTAGAACGGCGAGGACGACGGCGAGGTCACCTGAGCGGGGCGGAAGGCCGGGGAGCCGGCGGAAGGCGGCGCCATGAGGTGGTCGAACTGCGCGTTGCCGGTCATGGCGGCGGTGGCCGTGGAGTGGGGTTGGTCTTGGAAGGTCGTCGGCAGCTGGGAGTGGGAGGAGGCGACCATGCCGGAGAGGCCGAGGCCCATGCCGCCGGAGCCGTACAGGCCGCCGCCGATCGACGACGGCATCCTCGCGCTCTCCTGCGCCAGCGCGTCGCAGAACGCGCGGTGCGTGATGAAGCTGTCCCTCCTGCATGGTCAAGCATGCAGTTGAATCATTAAGAAACTAAATTAAGCTGTGAAATAGACATGGTTAACTCAATGCGGCAATGTCGATCTGTAGCAGGAAACCACCAGACAATGCTGCATATACAGTATACTATTATGCATAGCATGGATTTTTATTTCGGCCGAAATTTTGCGAAATTTCATGAAATGCGGTAATTTCGGTCCACAACGAAATTTTAAATCACCTCTTGAATTTTTTGAGTTCAAATAATTTTATAAAACTTGAGACTAACATGTAAAAAAAGCCATAATATCCTTCTTTTAAGAACCTATGATAGCTTAGTGAGTAGTCCAAACATGAGAGATGCATAGTTTTAATTCTTGGTTTGCTATTTTTATTTACTATATATTAAGGGTTTCTCAACGTGCAGACTGCTTCGCCTACTCACCCAGAGAAACCCAAATAGATATTAAGCTGGTGAGAAAATTAAGATGAACAATATACTCTAATTAACACTCCCCCTCACATCTAGGCTGATATTAGGTCTTGGATGTGGCCTTAAGTGTGCTTCATCAATTCACCCCAAAAGCTTAAAAGGAAATTAAGACAGACAATATACTGTACTATACTCCCTTCATATCACAAAAATTGACATATGAAAATCAAAATATATAGATTCATCTCAAAAAATACTTTATAAAGTATTATATATTTTTGTGGATTTTATAAATAAATTGCAATGGTCATTAATGATCAAAAATGTATTTCAAAGACCGTGATTAATTATATCCAAAACGCCGAGTCTTTATGATGTGGAATGAGAATTACATTATCCATGTTAGTCCCGTTAGTTGAGCCTTAAACTCAAGATTTCTCAGCTATGTTACCATAATAAATTGCATACTCTATCCAATTGTTTCACTCAAATATTTAAGCTTTGTCATGCGACCAACGAAAATAGTTCTCAAAATATTAAATTTAAAAGGGCGCCTGAGCTTCTATTTTCATCGACTTTTCACACGGGCTGACAAAATGGTCATATTTGTCTTGGCCTACTTCTGCCCCAACGAAGATATGTGTAATTTGGTATACCGTCTAGGCCATAAGGCCAACAAAATACTACTTTTGTTCTATGAAAACACTTCATTACTTTTCCTTGTACGTAGTACGTGTATATAGTTCGATCAACACATTTTTCTTATTACACTTATTCTAGTATCTACTGTGTTTTTAGGCCAGAATATATGTTATATATGTTGTCCTTGGCCTTAATTAATACTCATGCATGAATTTGTAGGATCGCAGCATGGCTGTAAAATGTAGTACTACTAATACACAACAATATATCCCTTCGGAGTGATAGTGCATTTAACTGAACATTTGCACTTCTGTAATGCTTTTACTTTGCGTATACATGTGAACTTGCCATTAGTACATATTAACAGTTACTAGTAATTAATGATCAACGGAAGATGCCTTTAGAATTTAAATATTGTAGTAATAATTAATATTGCATAGAAGTAGGCTGGTGATCGTGATAATTAAATGTATATCAAACTACACTAATTCCTACAGTGGCACTAAAATACCGCGTACATATTTTTAGATCACAGTAAATAGAATTCAGCCTCTACTTGGTCATGAGGTGTACATAGCCAAAAATAGCACACATATATATATGGAAAACACTGCAACAATGAGTTAATTAAAACAACACAAAACATTTAGCATTTAGTAGTTTATCCAAATGTGAGCGGTAAAATAACTTGTATGTGGTAAACTATTTGCTCCCTCCAATTTCCAAAAACTTGACAGTTTGTGCATTTGTATGGTCTTCGAAATGCAACTTTGGCTGACAAAATATTATCATTGCAATTTATTTATAAAATGCACGAAAAAAATCATAGAATTATTTATTGGTATGAAATGGTATTTATGTGTCCAATCCAAATAGTTCAAAAGATTTTGTAGATAACGATTTAAAATTTTGACTTAGGACAAATACGTTAAACGCCAATTTTTGAGAACTGGATGGAGCACATGTTAGTGGTATATACTCAAGCTAGGGACACCATTGACTAATTAGATTCTTGCAATGTCAAGTGCTTTGACATTTATACAATGTTCATACTCTTTTGGCAACATATTATAGCATTAACAAAATTAATATATTGAATGTTGCGTATGAATAAGACCGTGTGCGATGCAATACAAGGCTATATAAAAAACGACAAAAAAAATAAAGAAAGAAATTAAGTAGCTAGCTCCCACCAATTTGGCAACTAGCTTAATTGATGGTGCTGAATTAGGAGATAGGAAATGGAACGTGGACGCCCATGGAAAGCAATCGATCGAGCCAGCCAGAAATGGAAGGGCAGAGCTAACAGAAGGAATAGAACGTAAAATGTGATGCCCAAAGATTGTACCCCTTGTATAGATCAAGACATACACAATTGCGAGCTAGGCTCCAATTTCCAAATACGGATACGTACGTGTGTTCTTACCACATGCATGCATGCCGTCGACCGATACGTTTACATGAACGGAGCACACAATCTTTGGCCGCTAGCTAGCTGCTGCTGCTGCTGCTACATAGCGCATGAAAACGAGTAGCAAAGCAGGCTTGCTATAGCACACTGCACACTGCACACTACTGCTACGTACGAGCTAGCTGATGAGCTGAGCTGAGCTGAGCTGAGCTGAGCTAGAGCATGGCACTATGGCAGCATATGCACAGGCGCGCGGGCGCCATGAAAAGAATAGAGCTGTCTGTCGCTGCATGCATGCATGCATCCCATCCGTCACATGACAACAAGCCGAAGCCCTGCGCCTGCCATGGCCATGGCCTCCTCTCTCCCTCCCTCTCTGCTCGTGAGACATGTCATCACGTGAACAGGTAGAGAGATGAGAGAGAGGAGGCAGCTATAGCAAACCACGGGAGCGGATTCCGAGGTGAAAAAGGGAGCCTGGCTCGTCTTGGTTTTTTTCAACTCTGAGAATGACCATCGCCATGGCAGGCAGCATCAGCATCAGCATGAGCATGCCTAGCCAGGGGGGCATATCCTCCAGTGGCCAGTGGCCTGTGCTAGTGTGCTGTGCCCCCTCCCGGACAAGAGCAATTCACGTGTGACCAGCACCAGCTCCTCCCCCTCTCTCTCCCCTCTCTCTCTCTCTCTCTCATCGACGTACGCCATGGGAATCCAACCCCAATTTCCAAACGAGAAAGACGGGAGACACAGCACGGGCAGAGAGAGAGAGAGAGAGTGAGAGCAGGTATGTAGGTAGCTTGGTAGGCTTGCCTAGGCAGGCAGTGACAACCCTAACCCTAACACCCATGCACGCATCAAATCACCTCCACCTCATGCCTTTCCGTGCCTGCCCTCCCTCCTCTCCTCATGAGTGAATTCATCATGACCCAATCATGCGTGCTCACTCACACTTCTACCTTGCAAGTAATTACCTACTTACCTTGCCCCCCATGCACACAGGATCGAATCAACTACTAATAACAAGGGGAGAAGAGCTGGCTCCCAAATTTAATTAAAATTAACTCCGAGTGAAATGAAAGGGGAGTAGCAATTAACGTGGCTGGCCGGCTCCAAATCAATCAATCAATCAAAATGGAAATGAGGAATTCAGCTGCAGAGACAGTAAGTACGAGGGAGCGGCTGCATGACAGACGACGACTGACCACGCAGGCGCGTCTCGCTCGGGTCCAGCCGTCGGTGAGCACGCGGCGAGGCGCAGCCGCGGATTGGGCCAATCCGCGACTGCGCCTCGCCGGTGGCGGATTGGGAGAGGGTTGTTGGTGTACGTACCTGGAGAAGAGGGTGCCGCAGTCGCATCGGTACTCGCGGGTGCCGCAGGTCTTGGAGTGGGCCTTCCAGTCGGACTGGACGGCGTAGCGCTTGGAGCACTTGTCGCACTTCCACTTCTTCTCGCCGTGCTTGCGGCAGAAGTGCTTCTTGATGCCGGTGAGGTCGCCGAGGGCGCGGGAGGGGTCGTGGTGGACGCAGCTGGGCTCCGGGCACAGGTACACCCGCCGCCGCGTCTCCTTGGGGTTCTTCTGCTTCAGCTTCCACGGCAGGTTGTGCCCCCGCCGGTGCAGCTGCAGGTTCTGCTCCCGCTGGAACCCCTTGCTGCACACCTCGCACACGAACCGGTTCGTCGCCAGCAGCGTCCGCGGCGACAGCGCGATCACCTCCGCGTCCGGATCTGCAATTAATCATCCATCACTCACATCAATCAAGCAAGGACCATCGAATTAATTAGCTAGCTAGCTAGGGTTCTTGCTCACAGTTCGATCGGAGAAGGGGCATATGTATGTGCATGGAACAACTAGCTAACTTACTTGGGTTGCCCGGCTGGTTCCTCTTCTTCTTGGGCGCCGGCGTCCCCGCGGCGGCGCCGATCTGCGCCGGAGGAGACACGACCTGCTGCTGCTGAGGCGGCGGCGGCGGCGGCGGCGCTTCGCCGAGCCCGAAGAAGTGTGCGGACGAGGCGGCCGCCATGTATGTATATATGATGTATGATGTATCCTTCCTTTCCCAGGCAGAGCTATATAGCCTTGTGTTGTTGTTCTGTTGCGGCCTCAGCTCAGGCACGTAGTAGCAAGCTAGCTAGCTAGCATGGAATGGAAGGCAGTGACTGGATTGTCCAAACTCGATCACTCCGTGGCAACTATGCGTGTGTGTGTGTGCGCCTTGGACAGTATTCTACCTGATTTGCTTAGCCTTTTCCTCCTCTTTCTCTCTCTAGCTTGGCTCCTCTTCTGCACGATCTAAAGGACAAAGGAGAGAAGAGGGCAAACGGTGTGAGCTATATGCTCTCCATGTAATTAAAGCAATCTAACTCTAGATAGATAAAGAAACAGATATATATGCTGCACGACACGAGCGAGTATGACCAAGAGGATATATGATGCGCAAAGAGGAGTGGTAGTAGTAGTAGTAGTACATGCATATGAGACGAGAGGTATAGCATGGCCATGGATGGATGTGCAGTGCTTGCCACAGGACAAAGCAGCTTCTTTCTCTCTCTCTAGCTACAAACCAACAAACTGAAGGGCAAACAAACTCACACGCTAGCTATAAGCTCTAGGCAGCTGGAAATTAAAGGAGGCGAATATATCAAGCACCCACCAAACCAATTAACCTAGCTAATTAAATTAAGGCATGGAGATCGAACGAGAGGGAGAGGGAGATGAATTAGTGAAGACGATGAGCAAGAACAAAAACAACAGTACAAATCAACGAACCAGCTAGCTGGCTAGGTTATTGACACATATAGATGAAGTGAAGACGATGAGCAAGAACAAAAACAACAGTACAAATCTACGAACCAGCTAGCTGGCTAGGTTATTGAGTATTGACACATGTAGATGAGCAGATCAAGGAGAGAGATCTAGAGAGAGAGGGAGTAGCAATTAAACGTACATGGATGAGCTTAATTTGTCCTCAGCTCATGCTCCTCGATGCTAGCCTTTCTGTGCAAGTGGTTTCGGAGCTAGTGTGCAGGGGAGGAGAAGGACGAGGAGAGGAGAGGAGAGCAGAGAGCAGAGAGCAGAGAGCTGAGTGAGTGAGTGGTTGCTTATGAGCGAAGAGGATTCGACGCCTCCTCCTCCTCCTCTTCTTCTTCGTCTCCATCTAGCTAAGCTTAAGCTAAAGCTTAGCTGAGCGATGGCGATCGATGCGCCATGGACAGCGACCTGCAGGCCTGCGGGGCCCACCAGCCCACGTACGTGTGGGCCGTGGGGGACCGGTGGGCCCCAGCGCCCGCGAGATGCTCATCCCGTTCATATGGCCGGCCGGGCCCCCCCTGCTGCGTGCTGCATATGCGGCCGGGTGGGCCACTTGGGGGGTGGGCTTTTGGCCGCATCCTGCATGCATGCATCCTGTGCTTGCTCGCTTGCCTTTGCTTAATTACCCTCCTCATATTACCTAGTCTGCCTCTTCACTTGCTTAATTACCCTTTCATATTATCTAAAAAAGTTGTACAACAACCAAGGGCAAATGCAACAAGGTTAGGTGGTGTGGACGTATCTCAGCTGAAAAGGTTTTTTAGGAACTACTCCGGCTGTTCGGCGGTTGGGGTGTGCGTAGTTAGCTCAGTCCTCTCTTCCCTCGCAAGCAAGAACACGAGATCAAACACCAAGTTTACCTAGGTTCGGGCCCCCCTGATCAGGTAATAGCATGGTCCTGCTCAAGCTCCTTGCAATATGACTACTGGCTATCTTCGGGTGTCGATTCAGAAAAAGATCAACCCCTTTACAGATGCACCCATAGCCCATATATACCCGGACTGGCTTGTGTCACAAAGTAATGAACAGTATACATTAAATGATCCTGGCCACTGTATCTGTCCCATCACTGACCGCACATCAAGTCGCCACCCTGCAGCACCCCCGCAACGTCTTGGGGACAGCAAGGAAGTGACAGGGTGGACGCCTACCCCTACTGCCCTATCATTACACCTCGTCTCACGCGCCTGTAGAAGCTACTGCGTAGCTAACGCCATGGAGCAGCGGGGGCAATCATTCCGTCAGACCCCTTCCCACTCAGTTAAACCCCCTCCCACTCATATTATCTAAAAAGTTGTACTACAACCAAGGACAAATGCAGCATGGTTTGGTGCTAATTAATGTCACAAGTTTTTTTTTCCTTTTGTTACCGGTTAGGACTATAATAACGCATTTGTATTGACACTTTTGGGTTTTGCACATTTTTTGGATGTAGAGGTTGGATTATTTTCTTTATCTAAAAAATCCGCATGTTTGTATACATGCATAATCAGTTTGCATGGTTTTTTACTCAGGTTAAATATTGCAATGAAAAAATTGTTACAATTTTGCTCAAGAAAGGAATATATCTCAATTTTAAAATATGTATGTCATGATGGAGATCAAATTGAAATGGGAATAGTCCATTGATCAACAATTGTTACTCCAATTAAACATGTATATGGGGCAATTTTTTTATATATTTTCAAGAACATATATATGTCGGTGCGGCGAGCAATTATTTTTTTCATGTAAATTAATATGCCATTTTACCATGCATGTTAGTATGTTATATATACGCATCTTACTGTTAGCTAGGTAAGTAAAAAATAAAATGAAAGGAGAAGTACATGCACCCGGGGCAAATTAGGAACAAAAAACAAGCGCGATTTTGTGCCACACGATACATTGCAGCTTATATGCGCACTTTGTTCACGACATTAATTCTTTGTCATGTGCCTTGCTTGTAAAGAGTTAGCTGGCTGTATAATTAATAACAATAAAATATCACTTTGTAAATTCCTTTCTGATAGGCCATGCATGATTGCATGTGGTATGTACGACCCATCTCGAGAGGAAAAATTCAGGACAAACTAAATCAGACATATATAACCCAAGAAGAAACAGAATGTGTGCACATGTGATCAGGCTGATCACTTCGTCTCCCCAGAAATTCCAGAGTCTAGCAGATGAAGGTGTATAGGAAGCAGCAAACTATCAGGTATATATAGAGGGGAATTACACAGAGGCTAAGATGGCAACTAAAAGACAAGCAGTGTACTGTCAGCGACAGGACAAACCATGGAACAATTGCCAAGATGATTAATATTAGCTCTATAGCTAGCTCTTATCACGAGGCTGCAGTACTACGATTTTCGATACGGTATAAAATTAGGCACAGTTTTTAAGAAGAGTTTCAAGTGATTAGAGCGCTAAATTTTGCATGCATGACGTGTACGATTCAATCAGTAGATTAAGGGCATGTACAATAGTGCAGACGGCCACTATCTACAAATGCTTTGAAGATCGCACACACAGACAGCAGAAGAGACAGCTCATACAGTGGATTGTCTATTATGATACTCCCTCCGTCCAGAATTGATCATCATATAAGCAAAAAATAAAAATCCAGAATTGATAAGTGTATAAGCTGTGGGAGTAAATGCTCTGCATGTATGGACGCGCTCCAATCTCTCTTTTTTACTGTATCCACCAATCAAAGCAGGCGAGTAAATGCTTTGCATGTTGATCAATTCGCATGCAGACGGATTACTAGGGGAATTAATACGGAGAGTAAATGGAATATGGGGAGTTAAGTGCTTCTTGGTCTTGGTGACAAGTGCTTAGATGATGATCAATTTTGGATGGAGGGAGTATCTATGTAGTACTTAATTCATGCAAGCTAGGCCTTTATTACTCCATATTGATCATGCAAAGATTGGATCTTTGTAGCCATTTTGTTGCATGTTTAAGAATACACTGTGGATACTCAAATAAGGCACATGAATTTCATATAGAAGCATAAATATAATTTATACTCCCTCCGTTCCAAAATATAACGTGTATTTTGACCAGAGAAAAACCAAACTTAGTAAATTTTGACCATAGATAAATCAAATAATATGCATTATTAATATAACAAAGTTGTACCAAATTGCTCATATTTCAAAGCACTTTTTGATACAATATTACATTGTAACAATTCATAATATATAATAGAGCAATCTAACAGTCAAACTCTACCTTTAAAGACTTTTGTGGAGTCAAAATACGCCTTATATTTTAGAATGGAGGGAGTATTTATATAATTTGTTACTCGGAAGACATGACATGACATTGCATAATAGGATATAATTAGTACAAACATGATAACTTCATGTAGATCTAATTTTGGCGGTTTCCAAAACGTTGCCATATATGCTCAACCAAATTCATCCTGAGTTTAGTATGAGTTCAGCGAGCACGGATAGCGGAGTTGCTCTGTAGCACCTCCACGAAGCAGGGGTCAGGATTGTCACTAGTACGGCTGCAAATTGATTCTCTTATATAGGAAGGCCCATGAGCTGTGATTAATCAATCCGATCTTAGATTAATCAATCCAACAATGAGCCACTTACCCCGCTGCCGGATCCGATGCCTGACTCCGCATCCATGGAGGAGTTGTCGGTGAAGACACTGCATGTCCGCTCGTGAAGCTCGGAACGTCGGTGAAGCCGCGGCTCCCGTAGGTGGATGAAGCAGCGCTGGAGAAGGACGCGACGTCGTGAATGGGGGCGACCTCGGAGGGAGCCACCGCTGCGGAGGCGGCCTTTCGCTTCAATCCCAACGCCGTGCCCGTCCACTAGCGGCCCTCCCCTGTGCCTACTCGCTGGCGGTCCGCCTCCATGGCATGTCGCTGGCTCGCCACCGCTGCCGCCTTCCCCATAGTCCCCACGCCGATGGTCTTGGTCGCCGTCGGTGCCGCCTGGCCCTCCTGCTTCCGCGCATCTAGGAGCTCTTGCGCCGCTGCTACATCCAGCACGAATGGCGGCGGCGCCGATGCCTTCCTTCCCTGCGCAGCCGATGGATACATAGGAGTTTGGTTTGGAGAAGGCACTGGACGGGAGGGGATTTGTAAAACCAGGGATTGGAGAAAATGGCGCGAAATTGCCGTGCAGTGGGGAAACAATCGCGCCAAAATCACCCCACGCCACACCAAATCGCCTTGGGTCGTCGACGACTCGCAGCCGTGTCCTACAATGGGAGTTTTGCCGGCGACGAATCCTGGGAGCACGAGCCATCGCCGTCGCCTCACGAGACGACAGGGGCAGTCTCTCTCTTCATTTAATCGCTTCCATGTCAGATGATTTTGGTGAGGTGGCAGTATACAGACGGCAAAATAAATGCCGCTGTATATGCCCTAAATAAGCTTCAAACGCAACTCAATTATTGAATCGCTCACAACACAAAAAGAAAAAAAAAAGACTTTTACTTTAGTCGGGTAGGAAGACGATGACTAGCGATCGAGTTGCAGTAGAAAATCTGGCAAGTGAAGTAAATCAACATCGCATATGGCAAATTGCCACCTATTTTAATTAGGGTTAATTTGTACTGACCGTACCATAATTATCTTGTTTTCTCTAATTGCGTTTTCTGTTTAAAAGTTTTGGTAATTAAAATAGCATGTAATGAATTATGGGACTGTCTATTCAACAGTCAACTGTTTTTATAATTACCCGTCAGTCGATTTTCTTGACCGTTGGATGGAGATCCAACAGTCCAAATCATACCCGCGCCCCCTTTCTCTCTCTCTCTCTTACTTTCCTCCTCCCTCCATCGCCTGACCCGACACTCCCGCTCGCGCTCCTCCTCCTCCTCCCCCTCCTCACACTGCGCCCGCTGGCCGCCGCCGCCGCCTAGCCGCCCGCCACCCAACCTCCCGCCGACGCTTCCCACCCTAACCCGGCCTTCGCCTCCACCCCCGCCACCGCCGCCTAACCGCTTTTCCTCGGCTCCTCGGCTCACTCTCATGCTCACTTCCTCACTCCATCCCCACCAACCGCCAGCCGCCTGCCTCCTGCCATCCTCTAAGCCCGGCGGCATCCTGAAGCCTAACCCGAACCCCACCTAAACCCTAGCCATCCATGGCGGCACGGCGGCGAGAGAGGAGGAGGTCGCCGGAGGGGAGGATGACGGAGGGGAGGAGATCGCCGGAGGGGAGGATGACGGAGGGGAGGAGATCGCCGAAGGGGAGGAGGAGGATCGACTGAAACTATAGGTAAATTTCAGTCGACTGTTGATTAGAGTTTCCGATGAATTATATACATGTAATATACTAACGATAATTTTAAGCGTATTATTTGGACCTGTCCCTGCTTTAGTGGTTGGTGATGGCCATTTCAAATTAATAAAGAACTGCAATGGGGAATATTTTTTTCATGGCATACGTACCTGTCGGCCTTGTGAGGTTAGGTAGCATCGCGTCCACGCTTGCTGGTTCAATCACTCGAATGAGTATTCGACCAACAATAAGAATACTTTAAAAGAATATCCAAAGAGATCTGATAAATTAACTAAGCAAGCTTGACAATTAAGTTCTAATCCAAGCAATTAAAACCGGAAAGGATGTCCCATGCATAAAAGAAAAAAAAAAAGGTAGAAAGGGCAACAAAAAGTATTTATTTACATATTTTAGAGCGCTAGCAGGCTGATTGAACATGTATTGAAACTGAATTTTGACCACTATGAAAAGTGTATTAAAAAAAATGAAAGAGACCAACATGCTAATATTTCAAAGTGTATTGAAAAAAACTCAAAACTAGTAATCGAAACCAGATTTGATAATATGCATCATGTGTCTTTCAGATCTTTAGAAACGAATATGTTAAAAAGGCATAGGCAAATAATTTCAAACAAAAAGCATATGCATACATGCTCTAGATTTTTATAATTAAGGAGATTTGATCAAATAAAGGAAAATCTGATCCAATGGCTGCTTTTATTTGTTTATATATAATATACATGCTGCTCATGGGATTTGTGTTGAAGAGTGCACATATTAATAGATGATGTGGATAAGGTGATTTAACAATGTCATGTGTGTGATGAACTCATCAAATAAGAGCACAATGAAACATTCTCGTCTTAAATGGTACTATATATGTACGGATTTATCTCCATAATATTTTTATAACTAGCAGGCGCCCATGCCCATTTGTACGAACAAATAACATATTACTTTTAAATGTGTCACATTTGATTTGTTTGTTAACCCATGTTATTAGCTTCGGTTTTTAGCCTTCCGAACTTGACTACTTCGGCACAGGCATCCTCATTGTTGCGCTCGGCTATATATCGTGCTTTCACACAGTATGATATAATATATTTCTATATTTCGAGTTGGTAAAGAAGTTCAACGCACCATAATAAGAAAGCAAGTCTAATCAATAAATATAAAGTACCGTACGATGTATTAACCATTGGATCATCATCACCATTCAAAACTTGTTAATAGTAGACACTACAGGAATCTGTAGCAGTATCGGCGGCAAAAGCCCCAACACAGGTCAAAATAGACAAAAGTTCGCCGACCCTGCTTGGCCGACACAGCTGCATCAAAACTGAAACCTGGGGCAAGGCTCCCGTGCGGTTGGTCTATGTCAGCGGCTTTTGTAGCCGCTGACATAGCCTTTGGCAAACGGCCCGATCTTATCACGACGCTCTGACTTGTGGGGTCCATGTCACGAGCGAGAAGGCGACACGTGTCTAAAACTATATCGGCGGCCAACTGAAAGGCCGCTGACACAGCTCCCCACAGAGGTCGTGGGTTCGAGCCACGCCGCGCCCCCTGATATTTCTTTTTATCAGTGTCGGCGGCCTTTTCTATGCCGCCGACATAGAGGGGTGTGTCGCTCCCTAGCAGCTAAGCTGTTGGACCCGCATGGCAGCGACGTCGCCTTACTGACGCGTGGGACCGCTTTAACGTCGTCCTGTTCAACACTTTATTCTTCCGTCTGGGGGAGGGGCAATATCGGGGGCTTTCATTTGGCCACCGACATAGACTAATGGGCGGGCTCCAAATTTGAATTTTCACCCTATGGGCGGGAGGTGGCTGATCCTTTGTCGGCAGACTCGATTGGGCCGCCGACATTACTCTCGCTGTGCCGGCGGTTGAGGTTGTGCCGTCGAAATTGGTTGGTCGGCGGCTTCCTGGCCGCCGGCACTGAGTTTTCTGGCCGCCCACGTAGAGTTCGTTTCCTGTAGTGAGAGTAATTATTACACATATTAGATTTATAAGTATGTTAAAATTGAAATGGTGGCTACAGTACGTCTTTGATCAGTACATTTGAAATGATGTGTGCCAGTAATATCAACACGACATTCAATTCTTTTCTAACTAGAGGGCCGGATTAATAACAATGTGCATCAGTTAACCAAGCACGGCATGCATATCAACGCGTAAACTTGCAGGCCGGGCTCAAACAGTTAATATATGATCTGATTAATTCCAAAGCGTGATAGGATTTGATCGATGGAGAGTCATGGTTTACTTGGTTTAAAAGTTTGGTAGATCGATCTTGACTTGTCAATCTGGACTTGCGTTGTCGACCTGTCGGTCTTTGAGCTTGACGGGTGACGCTGACTTGTTCGATTGATTGACCTCCGTCCCCGTGTGCTCATCGAACACGTCCGATCGATCGATTAATTGCTCAAACAGCTAGCGTCAACGCGCCACAAATTAACTCGAGCGAAAAAGGCGCGGAACATTTAAGGCTACGTACGTACGTAACGCTTTTCACATTAATGGCAATCAAAATTAATAGCAACCGAGCTGCATCCCAATTCATGGACACGCTGCCGGCCGGAGGGGAGACGAGTTGGCTCCAATTCAGCGTGCTATATGTAGCTCGTGTTGAGAAAACACTCCTGCTCCCTCCGTTCCAAATTTTAGTTCATTGTTTGATCATTAAACATACTTTAAGCATGACTTATATTTTTTTTGCATGTTCACACTAATTTTTTGAATAGACGAATGGTCAAAAGACGTGTTCAAAAGTCAACAGTGAACTACAACTTGGAACGGAGGGAGTACTTACCAACAGGATACCATATATTGATGACGAGTAGTGTTGCACGTCCTTCGTCTTCTCACTTCCCTCTTTTTTCTCACGCCTTCTAGCTCCACCCTCTGTGACCTCGTTGACACCGTTCTTTCCCATTTGGTTAGTGTGTTCAGATTCAGATGGTGAGTTAACCGTACCCCTGGTTTGGAGGGAGACCAAAAATATAATGGCCTTGATGGTAGGTGGAGATTATGGGGGACGAAAATAAGGCAAGGTCAAAATTATCAAAAAATTTCTTTATACCCATTTGTCAAGGTTTTGCAAGCTCAAATGTTGGCTTTACACCTTGCCCCTAGGAACATATAATGTATCCCATAGGGACAATAGTTAGAAAACTATCAGCATTGACATTTAAATTTCTGAAATTATATCTCTTTCTTGGTGGCAAAGCAAAGTAGTATTTATAGTTTTAAAAACCTTCACCACAAATTAATAGGGTGTTACAGTTCATATACTGTGATTCTATGGAGCGCGCGATCAAATGATGAATTCGTTATGAATCGTGAGCAAGTTTACCCAAGTCGATCAGTTTGTGAAGATGATGAGATGCGGGGTGGAATCCCAGGAAAGTGGCGCTACGTACGATCGAGTACGAGCTTCCAGGGACGACAGTGACGCAGCACCTTTCAGGAGCCATCTGGCATCGTCTTGGCGCCACCGGGGACAGCGATGTTACACCTCCTCAGCTACCTACCTGTCTAGCCTAGCCTCTCCAGCTCCAGAGCACCAGCTCCAGCTCCGTGCATCTCTGCAGAAATTTGCATCCGAAATGGGCAAGAAATGAACACATCATGCAGCTTGTAGCTAGTAATTATTAGACAAGAAATCGTTTAGTTAATGTATAGGTCGACAGCCTCTGCATGTCCCAATATACAAGATGTTGTCCATGCATGTAAAACATGGAACACGCACAAATCGAAAGGAAATCGAAAGAGCATTACATGCACATTCAAAATCTGCCTTGTTCTTTTTAGTTTAAATTAAATTAAATCAAATCAAAATTTAGCTCATCATTTTTTAGATGGCAAACGATATTATGATATTTTTTACTCATTTTTGTAGGGTTTTAAATGTTCTTATTAAAGTTTGTAAATTATTTTTTAATATTTTTTTTGGGCTTTTTAGGACCACTCTTGAGGGATCATAATTTTTTCAGATTACAATTTTTAACAATTTTCAGCTGAAAAGAAACATGCCTTAATATCTAGCCATGCATGCTGTAAAAGAACATCGATCGTATGCAGTAGTAGATCCGTTTCACTAGCTGGGTCCCTTATTAGTAGACTTGACAAACCAGCTAATTAATCTAGTAGAACTGTACAAGTGCCGGCTTTAATTGGAGCTCAAATCGATCGATGATGTCATGCTGCACGCTGCTTACGTACAACGTCCATCTCATCAGGGCCCTACATATATATATGCCTTGCCCCTGCAAAGAGGCTCACTTTGATTAGCTAGCTTGCACGTACTGTGCGTGCACAGGCTCCCTCTTGAAACGATGCATTAATTGATGCATCGATCGGCAGGCACGTACGTCCACAGGATGTAGAGTGTTCGTGCTTTGTACGGCTGTGATGCGAACACGAGGTCTTATGCATGGCCTCCGAGATGATCAAACCCTAGAAAGCACCGGATCGATCTTATGATTCTGACCAGCTGATCATGATCGAATTAATTGCTTCTAGTATAGCTACCTTCTTGTATGCATGTTGTTGGATGGCCTCGATCTCTCATGAATTGCATGTATACCTAGCTGCTTGTCTTTTTTCATGAAAGATCGAGATGAGCCATGCCACATTGTTGGAAAACACAACCTGATCATCTTTTTCCTTATAATTCGAGCAATGATTTTTGAGCCGTTTTATTTGGAAAGTCAGCGTCGTGATTATATATATCTTATAATTGAGAGGTCGTAGAAAGACTGAAAAAGACAGCTACACATGCACACACGTACACATATTCTGTTCAACACCTTTTCTTTTATTACTTGTTCGCTAGATCCATGCGACACTTTGTTCTTATTGCTTCATATTTGGTTGCATCTTATAGTATAAGACATAGAGGGAGAATTGGTTAGCTTAATTTCTCCCCCCTATAATTTAGCTCCATAATTTAAATTTTGACAAATAAAAAGATTTTTTCATCCAAACCATCTTCAAAGGGACATGCATCGGCGACGACGACGAGTGTCACTTCAGAAGGATGAGCACATATATGCAACTTTCAATAAGACATGCCAATCCTTGGAAGTAATGTCTATGATTTTTCTTAGATAATCTTTTTGGTTGGAAAACCAGCAGTATATTGTGTTAAACTGATCTTTCGATAATCACAAAAGATGTACTCCCTCAGTCCCACAAAAAGTGCATTTCTAGCGTTCAAAATTTATCCTAAAAAGAGTGCATTTGTAGCCTTTGGACCATCTAGATGGGTTCATTTGGTTGATTGATTGCTTGTTTTTTCCCTTTCCAAGGTGCATGCGCATTAAATTGCCTGGCTTTTTTCCTTTCCAAGGTGCATACACATTTAGTTGCCTGGTATTTTATCTTTCCAAGGTGCATGCATGTGGTTGTTAATAACTTTAATTAGGGGCAGTTGGGTCATTTCTCATGGCTACTAATCTGTCTTAAAAATCCTAGAAATGCACTCTTTGTGAGACGGAGGGAGTACAGAGTAATATGGTATATCCTAACATACCATATATATTCTAATACTCCCTGCAGTCTGAACGGCGGATGACGTCGTTTTAGACCGTCATGGGAGTCCATGTGCTTGGAGTAGGGGGCTGCCATACACCCCCATGGTCCTGACCAGGAGCCTGAGTGGGGTTGGCGCCACCAGGGGTGTTGGCAGTGAGGCCATGATGAGCCTAACGAGATGCCCTGCCATGGGGGGTTGCCCAAGATCGGTGAGGCCACAGTTAGACTGTTGTACTGAGCATATTCTACGATAAGTAATATGGTATATCCTAACATACCATATATATGCTAATATATTGTACGTTGTTCGACTTATGTTTATTTTTTCTTAAATGTTTTCTGTAGCTATTTTGTTTTGATCGACTTATATATAAGACTTTTGAGTTGCATACAAACTAAACGCAGAGACTGGAAGTAATTCTATTATCTTAAAAAATATAACTGAACACATTGTATTCTCCGTCTCTGGTGAGAGAGTGGGTGCTGAGAAACTAGATATAAACCGGCAACTATTGGTCCGGAGCAGGGATTACAAAACCACGGTTAACCGGTCGAAAACCGCGGTTAACCGGTGAACCGGTGGGGGTCGGTTTATGGAAAACCGGCCGGTTAGGTTTCAAATTTGGTTCAAATTTGAAAATCCGTGAAAAAATCTGAAAAAAATCCATAAAATAGTAAAGGTTATTATATGAGTATTGGCTGAAACAGAATTTAAAATTTCCAAATTTTCATGTGTTTTTCGGTTGATATGATTGAAAATAAATAAAAAATAAAGAATAGCATATGCTAAATTGACATTTGTATGTTCCTATAATTTTTCCGACAGTAAAATTAGTTCTAAATAATAGACAAATTGACATTTGTATGTTCCTATAATTTTTCCTATTTTTAAATTGATTTTTCTATTTTTTTCTCAATTTTTCTATTTTCAGCTAAAACAGAATTTAAGCAGCCGAGCTAACCTGGCGGCTAGTCGAAAAACCGTGGGTTAACCGACCGAACCGTTTTCAGCTAAAACCGATCGGTTAGCCGAGCTAACCGGTCGGCTAGCCGGAAAAACCGATGGGTTAACCGACCGAGCCGTTTTTTGAATATGAATTTGAATCTGGCCGATTTTCCAACGAAATTTTCGGTTAACCGTGAAAACCGGTCGGTTAGCCGAACCGGGCCTCCCCCGGTTTTTGGGTTCGGCTCGGTTATGTAATCCCTGGTCCGGAGCTCAAGTCATCCATATCTTTGCTTGGTTAATTGGTCATGACTCATCGCTGTGTGTACATGTGTGCCTGTGGCCCTGTGCCGCCGCCGCCGCAGGCCGGCTATGCTACATTGCTCACGAGACGAGGCGTCGCCGGCGCCGGAGGGGAGAGAGGTGGCTGATCGATCGATCGATGTGAACGACTCTTCTGTGAGCTCTGAACTTGTGAAGGGTGGAGAGGGTGATGGGGCCAAGCTTTGACGGCTAGCCGGTGGCGCGACGCGCGGTGGCGCCGCTCCAATAATTTCCGGCCAGATCGAGAGAGCACACCGGTACATTCCCACGTCTTGTCCATGCCCAGCTAGCTACCTCGAACCCCGAGCCTTCCTGCACCCGGCATGCAGCGACCTTCACGCACCCCCACTGTTCATCGCTGCCACGCACACACAGATAGAGAGAGCTCAGGCAGAGAGACCCATGCATCGTGCATGTGTGAGGAGCTACATATATGCCCTCTCCGTTGATGTATTCCTCGTCTTATTTTAGTCCCGATACGATCTGAATTTTTTTTAAAAGACACCATTTTGAAATCATGTCTTTCAGACTTCGTAGGGTTTTTTTTAAAACCTCAAAAAAAAAATCCTTTTCATATCTATTTTTAATGATTATCAATTTTTCTAACTATAACGAGAAATAAACTAAAACAACGGATCGAGGAGGAGGAGGAGAGCATATATATAGCTAGCTACCTGCTAGCTTAGCTTGGGCATGTATACTAGTGTCAACAACTAGTTGACATGCATGCATGTTGGGATCGACCAGTGAGCAGCACATACAATGTCAGAGCTGTCCCAGCTGACGGGGAGAGCGAGCATGCACTTCATATGCAGAGCTGCACAGTGAAGTGAACAGCAAGGTGACTCATCATCGATCAGCCTTGCCCATATCCTGATCAGCTAGCTTAGCATGCAATATATGCAGGGATCGATGATGATGCATGGGCTAGCTACTGTTGCATTTCAATGAGGACTGGTCGAGGTACGTAGCGAGGTGGATGCATATATATAGCTTGCCTTGCCGCCTCCTGAATGGAAAGGTACACGTATACACGATACATGTGTAGGATCACGTTAATTCACACGTACGACCTATGCCATATTGACGTACTACGTACGCATATAACTACCCGGCGACAGCGCTACAGTCCACACTCCACATACAATGCAGTGCATATGCATAAGCATATGCATATATGCAAACCAGCAATGATATATAGCCCTACACATATATACGATCGTGCATTATTATTCCCCGCGCGTGCTACTATGTATGTACCCTACAAACTGCAAACATAACTGTACATTATGATTTTGTTTAGATTATTAATATGGTTTAGTAGTTTTCCAAGACCTCATGATTCAATCGAATATTAATCAGTTATAGTCATAATCAATACTAATAATCAAGACCAGTGTACGTAAATTTAAGAGCCCTTAAAAAAAGGTATAAAGATTATAAAAAAATAACTAAAAATTAGTGCTAGGATCTTTGGAAGGATTATTAAAATGCACGAAAAGACCGTTACAAATTATCACAACATATAGGCTACATAAAAATAACAAAAATAACTACAATAATACGCAATGTTACGTAGCGCTAAAAAAAACAATACCAAATAACACAAAAGAAGAATGCATGCATGCAACTAGCTAGCAATCTGTGAGCTAGCAACTTCTCCCGTGCTTGTGTACGGGTGGCAGCTCCTCGGTCAAACACGGAGAGTCAGAGAGGGAGAGCGCATTTAATTATCCAAGCATGTTCAGATTAATTGAAGGCCTGGACTAGCTGACGCCTTTTGAGAAGAGAACAATCAAAGACATCAACTGTTGGCGAGTGATGTGATCAAATGGATTATAAAAAGGAGGGGTAAGGGGGGTTGATATATGATTGGGCTTTGATGATGCCGGCTGATCGATGGAAGAAGCAGCCAACTGAGATGTCGCGAGGCGTCAACGACAGAAAGCCCACAAAAAAGTCTCATCAATCACAACTTTCCTCCTGGCCGGCATGCAAACTTCCCTCTCTCTCCTCCCATCTGTAAAAGATGGTCTCAGTTTGGTATCAATGATTTACTTTTGTCAAGATCATAAATTTTACTTGTTTAGCACTAGTACGGCACACTAGTACGGCACATCGTTAAACCGTCGGATAAACATGTCAAAACAACTACATTAGGGAATAAATAAAATTTAGAATAATAATTGAAAACGAGTCTGGTAGATCAGGTGAATTTACACGAATTGATAAATTTGTAAATACATTTCAGGTAACATATTGATAAATTTACACATGCTGGTAAATTTACGCATGTTGTTAGTTGCTACATGTCACCGTGTCGATGATAATTCCAGCCAGCCGACCTTACATACATAGCAATAGCAGAGACAATAAGTATACAACCCGGCAAATGGTGATGCCTTTGGCTTTCTTAATTCCGTGCGCGTCGTGCTTCTGCTAAAGCGGGAAGATCCGACCTATCAGGCATTTCAGACCTATTAGTCTATCCCACAGCATAGGGAAGATCTTCTCCAAAATCCTAGCTAACAGGTTGTTCCCTATCTTCGAAGAGCTGGTTTCATAGAATCAAAGCGCTTTTGTGAAGGGCAGATGTATCCAAGATAACTTCCTTTACTGCATGACACTGTGGTAGCCCTACACAAAAGGAAACTGTTGTGTCTTCTTTTCAAGCTTGATGTCGAGAAAGCTTTTAACTCGATTAGCTAGGAGTAGATCATTGAGGTCTTGCAACACATGGGTTTTGGACCACTTGATAAGTTCCTGCACATTAATTTGGGTTTGCCCAGGACTCTCGCATTAGTGTCCATGAGGATGATTCTATTGTCTAGACATTAACTCAAAGCGAGGTTGACATATTTGTTCTAGTTTGTTGGCCCCTTCGCACATGATAGATACATGCGCATTTGGCGCTCCGATTCAAAGCCAAAGTGTAGGTTCTTCTTTTGGGTGGCCATCTAGGGTAGAATTTTGACGGTTCATAGGCTGGTCTCTAGGGGTTGGCCTCATAGTTCCATTTGCATGCTTTGTGGTAGGGTAACCAGCCACCTGTTGTGGCACTCTTTTTGTGAGGTAGGTGCAGAATCTGGTGCAACCATTTCTTAGATGTACTCCGACGCCCGGAGGCGCCTTCCTTTCATTTAATGTTTGGTCTGACAACCTTGTGGGGCCTAGAGAGCTGTGGAGGGTAGATGACGGGGTTACCATTCTCACCTTTTGGCATCTGTGGATGGAGCGTAATCTTATAATTTTTAGCATGTTGCTTGTTGCCTGGCTAAAGTGGGCTGGTTTGGGGGTAATTTTGTCTGACATTCAAAACTGACATCTGGCTTGGTCCGGCACGTCGGGCAAGTAGTTGTGCTAGGAGTTTGGGCTGGGCCATCCAGGCAGGCCCGAGCACTACCAGAGCATGGAACGGCATGGGAAAAAATGGGCCGACACAATAGGCCACCCGATCTGGACCGACTGTCCATGCCGTGCTTGGGCCGGACTGGGCCGAAATGAGGCACGAGTTAAGTGGTTTGCGTTTTTCATGGTCTTCAGTTGCTCGGATGAATTTCTATTCAACACGAAAGTTGTAAATAATTTCGAGTGGGTTGTAGATAAGTTCTTTTTGTAGCTAGCAGATTCGTCATTTGAGTAGGTATTTGTTCCAACCATACAATAGTTGAGAATAAAAGAACTTTGGTCGATTTTTGTCTATTGGATTTTGAACCAAATCCAATGGCTTAGATTAATCTCCACTTTGCCTCCTGACCAGCTCAGAATGGCGTTGCAACCCCTTTTGTCCTCCTTCCTTTAGGCTCTAGTTCTCCTTCTTCCTCTTCAGCGACGTTCTACTCCTCCCCTCTAACGGGGGTCCGTGCACCATCTCCACCACCACCTTGCCTGCAACGGTCATAACGGCGATTGGAGGGTCGCCTCCTTGCCTCATGCCACCGGGGTTGCCACAACCACCCTTGCCTGGTCACTGCGAAATGATCCCCTGCCAACCACACTTTGGCAGCTCATGCATGCTTTGGTGATGCCACTGCTGCCTCGTTGCACCACCATGCTACCTCCCATTGTTGGCCTGCCGCCTCGCGGGCCTCCTTTTTATCTGTGGCTATGACAAACGCCAATCCTCTAAAACCCACTAAAGGAGTTATGATCCAAATTCACTAAAGGCTAACTTCTGTCGGAGTGGTGCGGAGGCTCGTCGCACGGAAGAAAAACAGGGCATTATCTCCAAGGCTCGTATGTTGTCCAACGCTGGTAAAGATAGACGCTTTTGGGCTGAAGCAGCCTCCACCGCCCGATGGTTCCCGGAGCACGTAATCTTGGTGTTCTTCACCTGCTCCGTCCCGGTGTTCGACGGCCGGCCATCGGGGTGAGCAGTGTGCCGGTGTCATGCGATGAAATTTTGCAAATCTCCAAATTATCCCTCACTTGGTACTTAAGGTACCTAGTAGCCGGTAAAATTCCTCCACAAACAAAGCTCAAGTCACAATTTCGAACCGGCTTAGCTAGCTTCCTGGACTTCTTTGGTCGGTGATCAAAGTCAAATCCTAGATCAACAACCGAATCGCCGAGCTAGGCAGCTAGATAATCAGTACATAGTACTCGTACTGAATCAACCAATTAGCAATTCTTTGTAATTAAGCAACACATATACATGCCCTGAAAACTAGCTCCACCGGCCAGTCGATCGTAGTAAAAAAGCAAAGCGATCATGGATCGATCAGGAGTGAGGACCATGTATGCATCTCTCTCTCCACGGTCGAGGTATATATATACACATATATAGCTCTATATACAGCTGCTTGTGAGTTGTGACTCTGTGATGAGCCGGAAGCATCTGCATTCCCTGAATGGAGCATGCATGCACGAGACTGTGCATGGATCTGCGCCCACAACTACACAAGCATATATGCGTAGATCGATGCAGCAGCAGCATCATGCATGCAGGCCGGTGCAGGGAGCTAGGGCAGGGATGTTCTTCTTGCTGTCTGGCTTGGACTTAACCGCTTGCGCTTGGGCTCACCTGCTTGTGGCTTTTCCTTTTAGCTGCCTCCTTCCAGTTCCTGTGCGCCTAATTCTGACCTGATCTGATCTCACCCGCATCAGATTGATGAGGGTATGCAACTATGCATGCATTTGCGAGCTAGCTCCATCCCCACACCGGTCTGGCCTTTTCAGTTCTGTCCATTGCTGCCAAGTGCATGCAATGCTAGTAAAATTAAATTACTCAACTGCATGCCCTCGTAGACGGTGCTAGCTATCTCAGCTGGGATATGCTATGTACGTATAATAATGTTTATGTTAGTGGTAGTGTTTACTGATCAGTTTAGGGGACAAGCTAGTTCCATTTCTTTTAGAAAAATGAAAATGATTCCTGTGAAGATTACACAGATGAGGTTGAACTGCTCGAGTCCAAAGATTACAAATGCGATGGGTGAACAACGCGCGGGTATGTATATTGAAATTGTGCATGGTAGATTATTTCAATCCATTGCCTCCATCGATGCGCACTTGGCATCAGTCCTGGCCTTATCCAGCTAATAAACGATTTTTCTGCGGATGACTGAGCCTCAGGCCCTCTTTGATCCACACAGAGCGGTTTAGTTCGGTTTATTTGAACCAAAAGTTGAAGGCCCTTATAAAAACATGAAAAATCTAGAAATGATGAAAAGATACTTTTCAATTCTTTATTAATAATAACCCCACAATGTCTTAAAAATATTATTACAAAATGTAACACTGAATAGTCAAATAAAAATAATTTTTTTTAGCTCAATCGAATAAAACAAAACCAAATCGCGAATCAAAAAGAGCATTAGACTATCCTATTAATTATAATAATCTGAAACGGTACAAGGTATTAGAGACTTCATGGTAGTGATGGCTCCATAAACAAGCACACGTCGGGATTGAAAACAAACGGTGGATTTAGGCCTTTACCGTGGCCGAATTCAGCGGGCCGAAAGAGCAGGGCCTCGTGACGGCTCTAGCTTCGAAGCAATCCGGCCCAAAAGCCTAACAAAAGGCCCTGTAATTAAGCCCATTTCGAGGTCCCACAAAAGCAGAGCGGAAGGTTTTGCTTCTCCCGCCTACGGCTACGAGCACGTCGCTGGCTCGCTGCCACAGCCGTCGTTTTCTACCTCGCCGGTGTTTCAGACCCACCCGTAAGGCCATCTCCAATGCAGATGCTTAGACAAGTGCTTAAAGAAAAAACCAGATTTTTTTTGCCATGTAGGATAGAGAGGTCTTGCGTGAATCTTAGAGAGGGTATGGATGCTTAATTAAGACCATCTTCGAGAGAGGTGCTAGAGTATCTAAGACCCATATAACTTCTATGATTGAAAATAAGTTTTTCTAAATAAAAGCTTAGTGACGTGGCAGCACCCTCTCTCCTTAAGCACCTGCCATAAGCGTTTTGCATTGAGGATGGCCTAATAAATTTTAGCGACGCTTTAGGCCTTGTCTTTTTTAGCGTGTCGTTGCGTTAATATATTAATATAGCAAATTTGAGAGCACTAGAAAAAGATATAAAAATTAAACAAAAGATTAAAAATAATTTTAACATCTTTTGAAGGAATATTAAAAGCAACGAAAAAATATTACAAATGATCACAACATATAGGTTATATAAAAAATAACAAAATTTGTTATAGTAATATGCAATAGTACGTTACGCTGAAAAGAACAAGGCCCTAATGGCCAGATCTTATACAGCCTTGGCCCACAAAGGAGTGGTCAACAATGCAACGCCAGTCAAAGTCAACCAAGACCCGTCGCCGACGACAAACGCTTGGGTTGGAGGCTCGGAGCAGGAGTTTTCTCCCTCCTCGTCCGCGCCGTCCGTTGTCCGCTCCGCTGCTACTCCAGCGTGTCCTCTCCATCTCCGATGGGGCAGCCCACGAAGCTCTTGTGTATGGCGACGCCGCTCGCTGCTCCTACCACGGCTTTCTTCTTCGTCCATGCATAATAAGATTTTAATAACAATATATTTGTATATATGATACTTTTTAAAGTGGCATGAGCGGAGAAAACATTTTACAATGTCTTGAAAAAGGGGAATCGCTCAAATGACACTGAGTTTGCTACCACAAAACAAAATAACACTCAATTCGTCACCGTGTTTCTAAAATGACACTGAGACAACGGATTTTACTCCCAAATGACATTTTCACATTTTTCACCTTTTTTTACGCTTTCCCACCTTTTTGCCGGCTTCTGCCATACCTCCGGCGACGGGAGGAGGCGGCGGCAATGACAGGAACGGCGGTCACAGCCACACCGACGGCGATGGGAGCGGCCGTGGCGCCGGCGATGCGACCGGCAGTGCCACTGCCGGAGGTGTGGGGGGAGGCAGCACAGAGGTGGAAAAAGGTAGAAAAAGGTGAAAAAAAATACAAGAAATGTTATTTGGAAATAAAATTCGTTGTCTCGGTGTTATTTTTAAAAATAGGTATGAATTGAGTGTTATTTTGTTTTGTGTCAGCGAATTCGGTGCAATTTAGCCAATTTTTCCCTTAAAAAATGGCCACCTGTCTGGGAAGCATTTGAGTCGTACTCTCCTCTGGCTCAAGTATCTGGTCTCTTCTCCCGCCCACCCCGCCAAAATCGCCATGGCTCCCACCTCCCGACCCCCGACGCCGACGCCGACGCCGACGCCGACGGCGAAGGCGACGGCCGCCTCGTCGTCGCAGATAGACTCGCCGTCTCTCAAGGCAGCCCTCGCCATGGCCCTCATCCACTACAAACGCTTCCCCACCAGCGCCAGCGCCGCCGCCGCCGCCTCCTCATCCCCTCCTGTCGCCCACTGGAAGCGCAAGGTCCCATTCCCAGCCACGTGCCTGCTCCGCTCAAACCCTAAACCCCTCCTCTCATTTTCCCCTCTTCTCCCGACCAGGCCAAGGACCGGAAGCGCGAGATCCTCCTCCTCCGCGAGGAACTCAAGCTCCTCCGAGGTACGTCCTCGCCAGGTCGCCGATCCGCCGGGCCGCTCTCGTTCGATTTCCGTGTAACCTCCATGCATTGTGGGCTCAGATGGGGCGCGCGGGGAGGACATGGAGCCGCCGATCGCGTCGTGTCGGTGCCACTTCTTCGATGGGTGCGGGGACCTGGCGCCGCCGCCGGGCGGCGAGGGCGGGGAGCACTGGGTCGACGAGGTGCTCCGGAGGAGGTTCCTCAGATTGGGTACGGTTTCCGCTTCGCGATCCACTTCGTTTGCACTGGTGTTTCGAATTTTGGGGGACTTCTAGTAGAATTTTACACTTCTGTTCTGTAATTACTAATTTCTTTTGCAACGTACAGTGCGGTGGAAGGAGAAGCGGCGGCGGGTGGATGGATCTCTTCCCAGGAGCAGATTGATGGGTGGGTATTACTGAAAACATACAGCTCTGCTGTAAATTTTGAATCATTTCACTGCTGCTACCATAAGAAAAAAGTTTTAACTGCTTGAGCGTAAATTTTCAATTGCTTGTTTGGGCAGAGTTCAACAGTGAGGATGAGATACAACAGCTTAGCTTGTCGATTGATTTTTTGGTGGAGCTATCAGATGGCATTTTTGCCAAAGTAAATTCTGTCATCTCATTATGAGTAATATCCCATGATATGTGTTTCTAATGTTGGGTTCGCTTGTGCAGAGAGATGCTTGCTCCTCATTTGCGACATTTTCTCACCAAGCAGTAGACTATATTTTGGGTAAGTTAGACCTGTACTGTTATATTTTTAATGAATTTGATCAATTATCTAAGTTACACATACTGTTTCGTGCGATGCACTGAGCTCTAAAGAATGGACTACTAATGTGTACTACTCAAGTGCTGAGAAGTGAATGGTTTTTCATTGAGATGGCATATCCATATTGTGCATACTGCTCTATTCCCGAGACTGATGTTGCTGGCGTGCCTTCGTGGGTGTGCAACTGTGCACTACTGTAAAAGAAATTATTATTGCCATGATTTCTTTACTTTCTATTGTCTGGAACTGTTGATTTTATTGATATAACATTCGAAGAGAAAATGTTAGTTAATCGACATATTCAGCATTCCGCATTCAATTGTGCTCTACTGTCATTATTTGCTCCACACATATGTATTTCCATAACTGAAGTATGCAGGATACAATGTTATGAATGCACAAGAACAGGCACCTGTGTGGTTGTGGAATACTCAATGACAATGTATGATGCACTCAACACATGTTTAGACTTGTTCATCTTCATCCTGATCATATAACAAAGTTTTGTAGTACCCTAGTGGCCTAATAGTTACCCATTCAAGATGATATAGACATCCAGATACATAATACATGTGCAGAAATAATTATGATCTTATAACTAGTAATGTGTTGACATGGCAAAACAAGGATACGGAGTTAAATGCCGGCCAAACAAGTCAGTAGTCGCAGTTATTTGTAAGGCAAATTGGTGGAACCTCAATTGACCGGTGTTGTCAATTTGTCATTACCTTCACAGACATTCAACAAGCATGATTATCCATACCAAAACTGCAGTGCCATACATTTTTATTGAGAACTTCCATTCAAAGTTACCAATATATAAATAAAGAATTTCCTATTTATGTCATCTTTTCAATTTAAATTTGATTGAGGCAGCCATTGGTAATCAATGGTTAAGTACCTTTTCTTTCAGCTTCATTGAAGAACATTCTATCATCTGAAAGGGAAAAGGTGCTGGTTGAGGAGATAATTGATTCTTTAGTGATGCGTTTGATGAAAAGGATGTGCACCATTCCTGAAATTGCCGGTACTTCAGATTTAGGTAAAACTTATTTAGTTATTTGATTTATTCCTAAAGTATTTTGGATATTTATTAGTCTATATTCTTCCAGAAAAGTGCATGCAAAGTGATGGAATGATGCAGGTTTCTATTGCCTTCATTTGGATTTTACCTAAGTTGTTCTGTGTTGATTTATGTTTATTGCTTTCAGATCTTACAATTTTTTTCTGTGGCTACAGGCCCAGGTCCTTTTTTTTTTTTGCAATAGAGCACAAACTGCTTGATGCTAAAAGGATCATGGTACTATTTTATTTGTGATCATGCTATCCTAAGAAAAGTATTAAGTTATTCTTGTAAGTTCATAGATGATATGTTATCTGGGAGGTATTCAAATGACTATGCTTCCATTAGTATGTTCCAGTTTATAGTGGACTAGGAAGCATTATAGCTTGGCAAGCTTGCAATTTCCCTCACAACTTAGAGATTACCATGAGGAGTTTGTGTATTTTGGTACTTCTATAAAAGGTTGTTCACAAAGTAACACTGATTACATCTTACGTGTCAAAACTGAACTCTTACTCTGTGTGGAACCACTGTCAAGTATGGTAAATTGGTAGAAGGCTCCATCCTGTTTCTTTTACACGTTTAATTACAAGCAAATCTTATCAATGCTTTTTTATATGATCCTTTTGAACCATGTTTAATTTCATCAGATGTACGCTGCAGTCACCTCCTCCTGTATACCATAGCTATGCCTGGTTAGTTTTGATTATTTGATTGCAGAGTACACTACATTGAACAGATACACTAGGAGTAGTACCCAAACTATGAAATTTGTCCGTCATTTGTGTGTGCTTCATATCACCAATGACATTCAACTATGCCCTATTTTTGTTCAATATTTCACAGGAACAGTTGATTTCTCTGATGCTCAATTCTCTGTGCAACACTTAATCCGTAAGTTAGGAAATGAGGAGTATATTGGTCAGCGGATAATCCTTGCAGTTTCTCACAAGATCTCAAATGTATCAGAAAGATTACTTCTGTTAGATCCTTTTGATGATGCTTTCCCTGATATGCATGCCAATATGTTCATTATGTAAGCTGATCTTCAACTAATTCCATTTGAAGATTACTATAAGAATTTTAACCCCACTTAACCAACTATGATTGTCCAGTGGCTATTTTAACTTTAGCATTGAATTGTGGATGAATAACTAATCAACATTTTGCAGTTTGCACAGGGTGATTTTCCCCATGTGAAATAGTTCATGTAGACTCTTTTAGTGTTGAATAAGTACTAGCCAGTAGTTAGAACAGAGCTACTATTTTCTGATGCCATAGAGACTAGAGAGTGTTAGACTGCAATAATCTGGTTTGTAGTCTGTAGTCATAAGCCTACATGGTTTTCTTTTCTGGACATTTGTCATGCTTTCAGTTAAGATGCCAACACAAGCTATAATTTGATATTTCCACTTACTCATTCTTGAAGGCATTAATCATGATTCAGCTATTTTTCTTGACATTTTATGCTTCTTAGAAATATGGTTGTCATTATGATCTCAGCTACATCATTTTTGGAGATATTTTCTATTGATGCATATTTATCAATTGTTTATCTGGCTCAAATGTTTTTTTATTTCTTATAATAATTCCTTTATTGTGTTACAGTTGGGTTCTAACTGCATGGATGTATGTATAACTGAACATTTTGCATGCTCACTTTTTTCATTGGTTGCAGGATTCAGTTAATTGAGTTCCTTGTATCTGATTACATGAAAAGTTGGCTATGTTGTGAGCATTTTGACAAACGTTAGTGCCTTGGGGAACCCTGACTGCCCTATTTTCTATCTGCTATGCTCCATGACTTGTTTTGCATTCAACATGATATTATGAAAACATCAACTCATTTGAACTCAGGAAATTGTCTCACGTCAACATCTATTTCTGACCTCACTGGAATCTTTTAGTTCAAATGTTGGAACATGCAACTTGTTTCTACATTATGCTTGTTTTTTTAGTCAACTATATTGTGCTTATGAGGCATAATTTAACACCTGGTGTTATGTAATTACATGTTTTATTTAATTGAGGGTCAGTTTAGAAAGTAAACACCCATTAAACTGTGCATCTCTAAACACAAATCTGATGCGGCAAATGTTAAAAACATATGCAAATAATAAAACTGCAAATACTAATAGATCTCCAGTGCATCATAATTTTTCTTACTGATATTTCACAAGGGATTGATCAAACCTAAATGCATTTATTATTCAGGACTTTTTGAGGAATGGGCCAGATATATTCTCAAGGCACGCAAGGACTTGGAAATCCTGGAGAACATGAATGGGCTGTACGGAGTGTACATTGAGCGAGTGGTTGGAAGGTTAGCAAGGGAGGTGGCTCCTGCTGCTCATCAGGGGAAGCTGGACCTGGAAGTCTTCTCCAAATTCTTGTGCTGAGAACACCCAGCCTCTCATTTGCCAATGTATTTCCTTTGGATGACACTTTATTTGAACTATTTAGATGCTTGTACTTAATAAATTAGCTTATCAAAGCCAACACTTATCAAAAGATATCTTCTTTTTTGGAAGTACATCTTGTTTGATCATTAGTAACTCAAATAGTCACATCTCACCTTTTCAATTTCAGGATGGCTAGCTACAGATAGATGGTCCAACAAGCAGGTGTTCTGTTCTCCATTGAATGGTCAGGAACCAACGGACAGTTCAAAAAATGTTTTATTAACTCCATCTTGTGTGAATGAGTATGCAGGTGCAAGCTAGTTTGCTATAATCCAATATATAATATAATTATTCTACTTAGACTTGCATATACACATTGTATTCTATGATAGAAGCTTGAATCTATGGATGTACGTTGCTAAGAAAAAGATCTATGAATGTGCCATCTATATATGAATCTATGGAACATCTATTATATATATAAAGGAGGGGAAAAAGAAGCCATCACGTTTGTCCACATCATCCAAATTATTTCAGCCGTTCGATCAATGGTGGAACCAAATTATAAAGGCTAAGATCAACCAAAGAAATTCTCACATAAATCAAGAAAAAAATAAAAGATCTATGCCGTTGATTTTGTAGGGCCGGATTATAACGGCTTAGATTAAAAGAAGAATCACTACAGGAATGTTAATTTATGTCAGGGGCCAAAATCGCCGACATAGACTACAAAACCGCCGACATTAGTATATGTTGGCGGCTGGCCGCCGACATTGCCTTGCCGACCCAGAGCGGCCGACACAGGGAATCAATGTCGGCGGCCCCCTCGACACTGATGCACAGAGGGGAGGGCTACCGTGCGGCAGGTCTATTTCGACGGCCTTAATAGCCGCCGACATAGAACTTGTCAAACGGGGTCGAGCCCGTCACGGCGACCTGACTTGTGGGGTCCATCTCACCCGCGAGATTCCGACACGTGTCCAACGAGCCGGCTCCGTGACCCTCTCGAGCACGAGCAATATCGGCGGCTTTACCTGAGGCCCCCGACATTGAATTTGACCTGCCTCAGAGCCGTCATACTCAATGTCGGCGGCTACCGTTAATGCCCACGACAAAGATATGGGCCGCCGACACTAACCGGGTGATTTATGGCCATGGCACAGTTGGGCCTAGGCTATGTCGGCGGCTAAAAACAATACCGCCGACTTATCCTCTATCTTTGTCGGCGGCATTAACTAATGCCGCCGATATTGATATATGACAGCAGCAAAATTTTGCTGTCCATTTTTTAAACCATTCACTTCAACCTGCAAAATAACAGAATTCACCACATATAATCACTTTGCCATTCACACAATGACATCCTCACATATCATAAAGCTCGCCACAACGATTTCGAGCCCAAATACAAACAAATCATTGCTAAACACAAAATATTCGATAAATATGCCCAAATAGTTCACATAGTTATCACAAACCACATAGTTCACATAGTTCTTACAAACCATATAGTTCACTAAATCGTTCACTACATTAGGTGCGGGCCGCCGCCGCTACTCAAGTCGTAGTCGGGGTTGGTGTTGAACAAACCCTCGACAAGCTCCTCGGGCGTGGACCTAGTTCCACTATCTACATCCCCCTGCGAAGCAATCACCGCCGGCACACCCGTACCCGAGCCGGACACCTTGCAAACAAGATAAAATCCCATATTTCATAATTAGAGGCAAAGCATTGTTAGATGAAATGAAAATTAGGAAAAATTAGAGTCGATGCATTATTCGTAGATTCTAAATTAGAGGCAATGCATTATATTTGCATACAAAATTAGATGAAAATGGAATGTTTTGAATGACATGATTGCGAACTAACCCCTGGTGAAGGCCTCGGAGCTGGTGGAAAATAGTCCATCGGGAAGTTCGGTGGTGGCACGAAAGGGTGAAGAGGAGCGCTGCCATGACCATTAGGCCACATTGGATCGAGGTGCGACATCTCGGCTGGAACCCTAAGACAACTTCCCTCACAACCCTAACGTCATATCGGGTTTCAGGCTAGTTCGAGGATACCGTTCAAGAGGAAGTTGCCTTAGGGTTCCAGCCGAGACGTCGCTCCCCGGTCCAATGTGGCCTAATGGCCATAGCATGGAACTCCTCGGGGACCTAGCGAAGGCCTCGTGGGCTCGAGGGAGCTAAGGCGAGAGGGCGGGCTTGGGGGCAGGGAAGTATCGGCGGTATAGAGGAAAGCCGCCGATACAGATGGGTCTATGTCGGCGGCTAAGTTTATGCCGCCGACACAGATGCCTCCGCAGGCTACGGTTTGGGCCTGCTTGTTAGCGACCTTGCCTGACTTACACATGGGTCCACATAAACGTCCACCCGTTATCCGTCCGTCACTGCAGGGAACAATGTCGGCGGCTCTTGTCATGCCGTTGATACTTCTTAATTGGCGGGAGCAAAATTTTGAAATTCAACCGACGGGCGGGAGGTGGCTAATAAGTGTCGGCGGCTTAAGGTTGGTCGCCGAAACTGATTCCGTTTGTGTCAGCAGCATTGTTTGGGCCCCCAACATTGATCTGTCGACGGCATTTGGCCGCCAACACTGAATTTTCTGGCCGCCCACGCTTAGAGCGTTTCCTGTAGTGAATATTAGAAATTCGGATTAAGTACTAAAGATGATATAATATGGTTATTTTATCCGTTCAATCAACCGTGGGACCAAATTATAACGGGATTGATTAATCAAAGAAAAAAAGATCTATGCGGCTTAGATTAAAAAATATATTAGAAATTCATTTTCAATACTAAAGTTGATATAATATATTAGAGATAAACTCTAAATCTGATCTGATATGTAAGAGATAGATTATGAGTTAGAGATAAACACTATATACCAAAATAAATCTAACCGCGCAAACCCGCGGGCCACCTCGCTCGTTGCTAGGAAAAGATCTAGCATCCGTCCGTGTTCTATATGTCCAATTCATGGAATTATAGGTTTCATAATTCCGATGTGCTTTGATTTGCATAATGCTCACCCTCCTGTTCCAGAGCCATTTGTCAATCATCTAACTTTTTAGGCAATTATCAGATTAGCAATAAAGTGCTATCTCCAACACCATGAACCATCAAGGAAGAGTTTCATCATTCATTGCTCTCTCTCTCTCTCTCTCTCTATTTTGGAAAGAATGAGCTTGCACTCTTCACCCTAACACAAGGACATGCTTAGCTCTAGCCAAATCAGTGCGAATTACGTCACCTGTATCCTGCAGCTATGACCGTTCCCATTCTCTCTCGGTGTAAAAAAGCAACAGCTCTCATGGAGAGGATCGAGTTTGTTAGATTGATTAGTCCCAGCCTCTTTGATGTCCCGTTATCTTGCTTAACCTGAGCCGCGTCTTCACCCCATTGACAAGGCCTTCATGCTCCGATCATCGGAGTCCGATATATGCAAGGTCCTTTTCTCAGCACCCAGCATTTCGCATGCAGGTGACGTACGTGCACCAGTACCGTTCCAGAGGCCAGAGCTAGCCTCCTTCCTCAACGATGAAACATCTGGATCCCAGGTTTGATTTATCACGCGCTGTCCGACATGTCAATTAGGAATTTGCCGTTGAGACCAATGACTCTTAGGATCATGGCTAGCCTCTAAAGCTTAAAGGCCATTGCAGGCGCCACTGAGATAGGACATACAACCATGATATATATATATAAAAAGTAGACAATTTCATCTATGTTGACTTAAAGCGGTGCCTCTAAGTTATCTTGTTAATTTAGAGGTCGATCCCAGATGTCATCTCGGTATTTAACGGTATTTAATAGCAACTCTTAACATATTTGTGTCTGAAGTGCAAACGGATGCAACTTCAAGGGTTCGAAAAACCAATTTTCAAGTTCAGAGGGCTAAGTGAGACAACCCTATAAGTTTATATAGGGGGCATCAGTGTAATTTTCTCTTTTCTATTATTTAATTTCCCCCTGTTTTACTATATGTTTGTATCATAAGAGGGTTCTAATGTCACTTAAGCGTGCCAAAAGAGAAAGCTGTCCTTCCCTGGAAAATCGAGTTTGAGGGTCACTACAGGAGAACGCCACACTCTCGACGGTTAATGCCGTCGATACAACAAACAGAACCGTCGATATACGTTAGTCTCGACTGCCAGCCATCGATAAACAGCCGTCGAGGAAGCTTCGTCGAGAGACAGTCACTGCGTCGACGGCTAAGCCATCAATACTACTACTCTCGACGGCTTGAGCTCAAGCCGTCGACACAGTACTAGAAAACGCCGTTTGCCGTTAGGGATGCCTAGTATCGACGGCTAGAAACATGCCGTCGATATTGTAGGTGGTGGGCCCCACAACCTAGGCGGGTTTCTGGTGATGTGGCACGGTCTGATTGTATCGACGGTTCTCATAACGGCCGTCGACATAGCTCGTGGTGGGCCCCGCGAAAACCTGGGTTATAGTATCGACGGCTACCCTACAAGAAATGACACGCACTGAGCGAAAAAAATTAATTTAAAACCAAAAACCACAAATTTTAGTTGCTGCATGCTTTACACACTGCAAACCCAAACAGCCCCGACATTCACATATACCCCTCGTCGCATATACGCGACCACAATTCATCAAAAATTGATCAAATGCACATAAATCTATAGAAATGCACAAATATAAACATAATTCCATCACAACACATTTACGAAACATTCAAATTCATCACATAAGACATCGCAGTTCAAGTTTCCAACTAAATGCAATAAACCTAACAAGCTATTGATCTGGATCGCTGGGGAGGGGGGGTTGGCTTGACGGGGGTGGATTGGACGGATGGCTAAACATCGGTGGGACACTCGCCAAGAGGTCGGTAACCCAGGTGGGGCCCTCCTGGCTCGCTGATGTGTCTCCTCCCTCCGTGCCGTGAAGTTCATTGATAGCCGCAGAACCGGAACCCTGCATATATACCACATAAATTGTTTGCAACATTTACAAACGATCTGCAACATAAATTAACGTGAGTTAATGACTTACCGCCTCCGTAACATACGGCAAGCCACCATGTGGGCGAGCTAGCTAGGCCCACGTATTGGAGCAGTGTGGCTGCCGTAAGGGGTGTAGGGAGCCGGTGCCCATCCACCGCGAAACGGTGGCGGACCCCCGTAGAAGGTCGGACCGCCAGTAGTACCGCCAGCAGTACCACTGGGACCAGCCTACAATTTCATGGACATCTAACTTGTGAATGAAATTGTAATAAACGACATGTGGATGGATATTAAAGGTTTAAGGACAGTACCCCGCCCAATCGAGAGAGCGACTCCAGGTAGGCGAACCTCTGCTCGAACTCATATCGTTGCCTCGCCATCTCCGCCTCCTGCCTTTGTCTGGCTACCGTCGAGGAAGATCCCTAGTGTCGACGGCTACATTACAAGCAGTCGAGACTGATGCTTGTCTCGAGGGCAGCCCCCCTTAATGTGCATCTTTGGTCAAACCTCACTATTTCAAATTTAAAAAATTAAAAAACTATATTTCAAATGTTCAAACTGTTTCATGTTGTCTCTTGCTGCGAATTACACACCTGAAAAAAAAATTCAAAAAATTATAACTCCCGTTTGTGGTGACTCCTTTGTAACCTGAAGCTTTCCGGAGAAGTTCTGGTGGAAGTTTCATATTTCATGTGATCAAAACAACGTCAAACGTTTTATTCGAATTTCAAATATGTTCATTTGTAGGTTTAAATTTTTTTATTCTCCACCATTCAATAATCGACACCTGCAGCTAAATTTTTTTAAACTTTTCACTACTAAAAATTATATTCTGATATTTAAACATTAGTTAGTACATTAATTAAAGCTATATATTCATATTCTTCAATTCAAACAATTAAAAAATACCTAGGCAAAAAATTAACAAAAAGCAACATTTCTAATGTTAATTTCAAAATCACAGCAATTTTGAAAAAAGATTGAAATCAAATTTAAATAAAAGGGAATAGAACAAAATTGTTTTTAACACAAACAGTATCGACGGCTACCAGTTGGCCGTCGACATTGACACGGACTGTGTCGACGGCCAAACGGCTAGCCGTCGATATAGTAGACGCCGTCAAGCCGTTAAACGTCACCAGGGAAATTCCCTCGTAAAAATCGACAGCCCTGTTTTTGGCCGTCGATACTAACCTCGAGATGGATCAGTAACGACGACTTATTTATGGCCGTCGAGAGTATGTTATGTGTATCGATTGCTATTGTTTGGCCGTCGAGTTAGTTCTTGGCAGTCGAATCTATTTTCGTTTCCTGTAGTGGGTAGGTATGTGTGACATAGTTGACCATGTAAGTGTCGATCGTGACATAGTCGATTGTGCAAGTGTAGCTGAATGCATGAGCCAAACATATTGATTACACGATAGAATGCCATTAATCTAATATTTTTTAAAGTCGTAGTTAGGTATGGGCACTATTTCTAAAATATGGGTGGATCGTCTCGGCAGTCTAGGTAAAGACCGTATAGTTAATTAAGTTCGCCCTAACAATGCGTTGTAGTACTTGGATTTCGACCGGCGAAAATTAACTCATGGTACGTACACTATTCTACTATATGTAATTAACCACGAAATATTATGGCGAGGTATTGGAAGTTTCCTAATTTTCGCAGCATGACTGATCTAGCTATATAGCTACCGACCATATATATACGTGATTAGATAACACGTGGAGGTTATGATAAGCCGATGGAGACAAGTCCAAGTGCCCCACCATTGATTTTGTCCATTAGCCTCATTCGACGGCAGCATCATGTGATATCTGAGGCCCCACTTAAGCCACATAACAATGGTGTTAATTTGCAGCAGGCTGATCTAGAGAGAGAGAGCAGAATGCATTCTTGCATGCTAATTCTGAGATGATGCATGCAGCATGCCTGTGTTTGTGTCGTCACCTCCAGGAAGAGAAAGAGAGAGAGAGGCTATCAAGTGAACTTTTGGAGAGAGAAGAGAGAATCTTTTGCTTTTCCAGTATTATAAGTCGGGGAGTACTGGTTTTTAGTGCTTGGACATGAGAGGGAAAGATGATGCTAAACTGTGAGCATTGATGAAGCTATGCTAATTGGTGACAAAGAATCAATATATTGGACTTTTGTTCAAAGTGCATGCTTTAGTTAATTAGTAGAGCATGCATGCATAGGCGCCCTTCCACTGTGTTTGTCACCCACATGCATGCTAGGATAATTCATCAACAAGAAGAGAGACAAAAAGGGACTAGTGAGATGATTAGCTAGTTTTTTTTTGGGGGGGAGTGATTAGCTAGCTTTTGAACGAGGACTAGAGAGCTAGGCTCTCAAATCAGACCTAATTATGGTGCATGCTTGGAATTCTTGTCCAAATGCAAGAAGCCTTTTGACATGAAACTCTTTGAATTATATATTGATTATTATTGGATCCATTGCATGCATGTCGCTTGATTACCACAGATTAAACATCTAGCAAGCAGAAGGGATCCACGAAGTAAAAAATCATGCATAGGTAACTCCATGTAAAGCTAGCTGATGCACGCCTCTGACGCATGGACAGATGGACCCTCGATCTGGGGATCGAAAGCTAACCACATGGAGTGTCCTGTAAATTGCAGAGTCACGAAGGAATAGGACAGGAGAATGTCAAGTACAGCACAGATGTTTGAACACTCGACGTCGGAGCATGCAAGTACAGGACAGCAGCGAGCTAGAGGCATCAATCAAGTCCATGCCATGAGCATGCAAAGCTACAGAAGTATCGATCTAACTTGCAGTTGCGTATCTTATATAAAGTCGGTCAGAATATATAGTTCCTGCCAAATCACATGCATACGCGCAGGGGTCGAGAATATATATCATGCATGATTTCGAATTTTTAATCTAGCTTGAGGAGAAGGTGGAGAAGAGTGCCACGTGCGAGTACACCATGCAGAGGACCCGAAGTAGGAGAAGATGAAAAGGAGCACCACGTGCGAGGACGCCGTGCAGAGGACCCGAAGTAGGAGAAGATGAAGAGAAGAGGAGCTGCACCACGTGCGAGGATGTTATGTGGAGGACCCAAATTAGGAGAAGGTAAAGAGGAGAGAAGCACCACGTGCGAGAATGCTGTGTAGCGAGAGGTTATAAAAAGAGAGTATAGATGTAACAAAGTTGGCGACGTGTGAGGATGCTGTACTAATACGGAATGACCTGTGTGCGTGCTAAAGAGAATAATGCAAGGATATCATATATAGTCATTGTGTAGCGAAGAGACCTTAGAGCCCCTAGGTTTTTTTTTTTCCTGTTGACGACATTTTCATCTTGTGCAGGCCACATGCGATGATCATCTATATAAAGGGGGGCAAGCACCCGTAAGAGATACAAAAACATTCATTGTCAAAAGAATTTCACTCGCGAGATTTATCCTCTTATGTCGTGTTTCTCATATGGGTTCCCTCTCATGGGTTTGCCTATTGCCCCACTAGGTTTTGGGCAGCCGTAGAGAATGCCTGTAAATGTGTTTGTCTGACCCAGGTAGACGACAATCTGTTTACTCCAATCTCTCTAAATGATGGCCTAAGGAACACATGCTAGATATGTACTCCACTTCTTTTTAAGTCGTTATTGTTTGCTCTATGTATATTAGTAAAGCCAGTACATGGTACTGAACAATTGATCATATGATATACATTATTGTTGAGTCCTCTTCCCTCCCTTCGTATAAACTCACTCTACTTTTAACTTGGAGCACACATTTTATGTTAGCGTGCGCCTTGTCATTTTGTTTCCCAAAAGTGCCAAGTTTTGAAATGGTGACAATATAAATTTACAAGACTTCGAACGTGTGATCGTAATTAGCATCTTTTGAAATTTTAGCATCTTGTTAACATTGTTTGACATGCATCACATCATGCATGGCAAATTAGCTTTTGGTTCTCAAACCATCGGATGCTCCAACAATTGGCCGCTTTAGCGACCGACAGCTTGCTTGAAGAAGTAACAAGAGTTATTGTTTCGGTTTTGCTTCCTCGCAGTCGCCTGGGCGGCAGCGAAGCCGCCCAGGTGACTTCGCCTCGCCGCGCCTGCGCCTGGGAGTGACTCGCAACGCCGCCATCTTCCTCCTCGCTGGCGCTCGTCGTCGCCGCCGTCGACCTCGCCGGGTTAGGGAATATTGGGGTTCCCGGGGTGTAGAGGGAGGTCGGGGGAGGCGGACGACCGGCGGGTGGGGGGCTCGTCGGAGGCGGCGGTGGCGCCACCGAGCCAAGGAGAGGCGGCGGGTGGGCAGCGGTGGAGGGGGACCGCCCTCACCCCTCGGGTTAGGGTGGGCGGCGTCGGCTCGGCGGCGGGAGGCTGGGTCTGCGGAGCGGCGGCAACAAGGCGCCGCCGGTCGAGGAGGGAGGAGGCGGCGGGGTGTCTGGAGAAGAGGCGGAGCCAGAGGAGGAAGGAGGCGGCGGGGGGCGGGCGGGCGGCGCCGGCGACGACAGCGCCGCCGGTCGGGCGGAGGAGGAGGCGGCGAGGGTGGCGGGGTGTCTGAGACAAGAGGCGGTTCCGGGGAGGAGGAAGGAGGCGGCGGCGGCGGGCGAGCAGCGGGCGGCGGCGCCACCGCCGGGCGGAGGAAGGAGGCGGCGAGGGTGGCGGGGTGCGGAGCAAGAGGCGGCCCGCCAGGAGGAGGAAGGAGGCGGCGGGGCGGCGGGCGGCGGCGAGTGAGCAAGGGCGGGCGAGGCGCCACCGCCGGGCGGGAAGGAGGCGAGGCGGAGGCGGGCGAGGAGAATCGTCGCTGGGTTGCAACGAAGCAACCCAGGCGATCGCCGCCGAGTCGATCCCTTATTGTTTTAGCTTATCTTTTTTATTGGCTCAACTCTGGTTTAGAAACGTGAACACTTTTGATATTGGGGACCCTTTTTTTTTTAATCTCGAAGCTAGGTGCATCTCGCGTTCTAAAATTAAACCAAGTGAAAGAACGAATCGAGGTGAACTAAGCTATTTTTATAAGCCACTTCGTAATACTCTCAAAGTTCAACTTATCAGCAAATAAAAAAATTAGCAAATCATATCAACCCTAAAGAAACACTCTAAATCCAACCATATATTAATTCATCATTTTAGGGGTAGCTAGGATTGGAACAAATTTTGCTTTAATTTCCTCCGCTAGCTTCTCTAGCTTCCTCTCTATCTCACTTATGAGCTCACTGCTTGGGCTAACAAAACGTGGGGCAACTAATTAGGCAACACACAGTTTGCTAATTAATCATGCATGCTGCAGCTCGCTTAATTCTCTTGCATGCATGTGCTAGTTCCATCATATTTCTCACACACGCATACCTGCCGTGCACAACACTGATGCCTGAAGATGTTGACACTCGCACGTACGGGCATTAATTTTGCGTAGGCGTACGATCGTTGATGATATGGAGCTATCGATCTGAGCCGAATACTGTAATTAATTAGGACATTTACATACATACGTACGGATCCATGCATGGATGTACATTAACGTACGCATGCAACGGCATGATCCATGCATCGTATATACGTCGATTCGATGCAGCTCGCGCGGCGCGTGGCCGGACGCCGACGTACGGATGGAGATCGACGAACGCGCGCGCCTTACAGCTTCAGAGACAGGTCGATGTCGTCGGCGTCGCCGCCGGCCGTCGCCGCGTGCACGCGGTACCCGTGCCGCCGCCCGCCGTCCGTGATCCAGCTCACGACGGCGGCGGCGCCTTCGTGATCCCCGCCGCGAGGCGGGTACCAGCCGAACTCCGGCGGGGGAGCGGCGCCGCCGGGGGAGATGGCGGCGGCGGAGAGGGAGAGCTCGCGGCTGCGCTTGGCGAGGCTGCGCTCGAGCTTGTGCGCGTTCTGGTGGCCGCCCAGCGCCTGCGAGCTGTAGAACCGGCGGCGGCAGTAGGTGCACGAGAATCGCCGGTCGGGGTCGCCGGCGGCGAGCGGCGGGCGCCGGCCGGGCGGTGCCACCGAGTGGATGAGACGGAGGTCGAGGTTGACGTCGCCGACGTTGGCCGGCGCCGCCCTCGCGCTCTCCTTCTCCATCTACGGCGAGAGATCGTGAGGAAGACGAGGCAGTGCTCGATCGATGCAGTTGAGCTGAGCCTGGGTGTAGTAGGGTTGGCGACTTGGCGACTTAGCGTGGCGTGTGAAGCAGCTGCGTACGTCGATATATAAAGCGCGCGCGTGCCGTTTCGGCTCCGATCCAAGGGCTGGGAATGAACTAGCCGGCAACCGACGGCTTGGATCGTCGTGTCACCGCCGTTGATTTTTCGACGCAACATTTGAACATTAGTTTATTTAAAAATTTAATATAAATATGTAAAAATATAATTAGTTATACTCAAAATACATTTAATGATAAAATAAATCACAAAAAAAGATATTTACATTTTTTTTAATAAAACGAATGATTTGTGCGTTGCTGCTATTGGTTCATGCAATTGACTACACAAGTGCAAGTGTCTTTAGGTGGTGACGTGAAACGCCTAGTATAATACTCCCTCCGTATCAAAATGTTTGTCACTTTTGACTTTTGAATAAACGTTTGATCATTTGTCTTATTCAAAAAAATTATGTAAATATCATTTATTTTGTTGTGACTTATTTTGTCACTAAATATATTTTAAGTATGACTTATTTTTTTACATATTTGTGCTAATTTTTTGAATACGACGAATGGTCAAACGTTTGTTCAAAAGTCAAAAGTGACAAATATTTTGATACGGAGGGAGTAGTAATATGTGTTAGCATGGTTCATGCATGCCATGAATGTCACGTTTATGAATTGTTGTTTCCAGTTTGTATGAACTACTTTTTAACAAAAGAATGGTGTTGTGCAATTTTTTATAGATTTACTAATTTATGGTCACATGAACATTATTAATTAACGAAAAGTTGGTGAGAAAATTGCACCATAGTAACCCTAAGTTATAGCTCCAATTAATGTGAAGTTTTAATGTACCAGGAGTTTCATCCACAAGAAATTAATATGAGTTGAGGAGTCTATACAAGAACTACGAAGATCAACAAGACAGAAAAACACAAGATACGGTAATGTGACCTTGTTGATGAGTCTATATATGCCCATTGAGCCATCCTCTTATGAAGAAGCAGGACGATACCTTGATTAGAGAAAAACTATGGAGGAAGAGGTCAGGGCACTAAAAAAAAAACATGTGGAACTTAGTGTCAAGACTCGAGACCAAAAGATGTCAAGCAAACATCATGTAAATGGGTCTATAAGATCAAAACTCGTCGAAACGGCTTAATTGAGAGGTATAAAGCTCAGACTCGTTGTTTGGGGATTCTCTACAGTATGCGTTGGATCAAGAAGAAAAAATCAGTACAGTTACAAAGATTAAAACTTTTTGAGTCTTGCTTGATTTGACCACTAGCGAGGGCAAATAGAAGACAAGAATGCTTTCCTGCTTACAGATCTTGACAAGGACATCTAGAGCAACCAAGATATTTTGGAAGCAAGACTCGTTTTAAGTATTTCCGCAAAGCGAAGAAGGTGCTTTATGGCTTGAAGCAGGCTTCGAGGGTATCTCATGGCTTAATAACGGTTGCTTGATGAAAAAATCTTTTAGAGTGTAGTATAATATATATGTATAAGAAATTTAAAAGAACACATAGAAGGAACGTCAATAGTATTTTAGAGAAAAGATATAGAGAGAGTGTTGGGAATAGATGCCACCTTGGTCGCAACAGGGAGGGGGAGGGGCTGCACAACAGGAATCAGGAACAGTGTCGGAAACAGTATTTTAAAGCCGCCGACATAGATATCCATACCGTCAACATAGGTATTTGTGGGCGGCTGGCCACTGAAACTGCTCCGCCGACGTAGTGTCGACGACACAAGCCAAATTTATCGACGGCCCCGCCAACAAAGACACATACGAGGATTGTCACCTGGGTTAACACTATGTCGATCGACGACACAACTGGTCGTCGACACAAGATCTCCCTGACGGAACGAGTGGGTTGACGGCGCCCTAACTAGTGGACCCCACATGCGAACGTTGGCCTAACACGTGGCATATCAATGTGGCCCGACATTGTGTTTCTGACCGTTCACACTGATCTCGTTTTCTGTATGTGGTGGGGCGGTGGTCATTTATTAATTATTATTCACTTTTCACCGGGAGATGCGACTTGTTGATGTCCTTTCACTAGGGGGAGGCGCTCGTTGATTCGCTGGACGTTATATAGTAGCCGTATGCATGTACGTACACGTACAGCTGCATGCGTATATATATCGGCGAGTACGTAACTGCGTACTTCGTATCTCGATCCGTACGCGTGGTGATGTCACTCAAATCTCTGCGTACGTACGTACGACCATCGAACATTGACCAGCGGTACACGTACCCATATGAATATGTACACATATATATGTCACATGCGTGCTGAAGTGAGTCCCGATTGGTGATTGACGCGCGTGCATGTGAGGTATCTGCCTTTCAGGCCACTGTACAAGCTTGATCTCTTGCTCCATGTCCGTACCTGCATGCACACATATATATACGTACGTATATGCATATGTTACGATATACACACTGAATGGACACAATGCAGAGAGATAGATACTCCCATCTCAGCCACATATATAGCTTAGATCTGTCTACTGATGCCCTTCTATCCAGCAAGAATATATAATTGCCGAACGGCTATGATCGATATTTATATGTACACTATATATCTAGCAGCTAGTTATTGAAATATACCTAGTGTGTGTGTATTGCTCAGATGGAATCATGGAAGCTGTGCATGATGTCCTTGACACAGGATCGTAGCAAGTACACCATGGCTAGCCCTAGCTAGCTTCAGGAAACCAGATGCTGAAGCCCATTCCTAACTGTCCGGGCCTGGACAACCCAACAAATTAGAGGAACTGTACTGCAACACAAGGAGCCGAATCCAATCGGCTCTACAGCTAGCTAGCTCATGCTTGAATGCTAGCTCCATGTTTCTGTATGTACGTGTGCTACTGCTAGCTAGCTTGATCTGCATATATATATGTACACACACACGTATGCATCGCATGCATGCATGCCCTTGTGCATACTGCTCAGCTGCTATATAGCTACAGCTGTGGTGCGATGGACCTGTGTGGGTACTGGTCACTCGAATGTGTGGCTAGATCGTCATTTGTTTTTTGTTCATTTGTTTTTAGCTCAAACAAATGAACTAGAGAGGACCAAAGGTGACCCTACGGCTGCGACCCATTCGCATCCCTAAACGAGATGACCCGTGTAAGAATCAAGCTCCCGTGGGTTATTCATGGTTTTGGTTATTGATGCATTCAAGCTTCGATGATTGATCGATAAACAAGGTGATTGATGAATCAACAAGGCTAAGGACTAGGTTTACCTGTTCTAATTTTCTTGTGTGACTTTAGAGGTGTAGGTTGAGAAAGATCTTCGAATTGGCCTTGGACCCCATTTGAGCACAATTTAAGTCCTTTGTGAGTGTTAGATCAAATGTCTAGGGATTGGAAGTTCAAAAATCAATTTTTCCCCCTTGGGCAAGAGGAATGAACTAAGGTTCTATTCTTTTGAGCTGATTTAAACAGCTGAACGGCTAAGCGATTAAAAATGACCGAATTTCGAGAGCTTCTCGAGATAGTCTCGAGATTCGAATCTATTTCGTTTGACTCGCTTTCTTGAGCGTTAGAACCCATCTTCGAAACAACGAAAAAACAAAATAAAAACTCAAAACATTTCTTTTTAAAAACGTAGATAAGTCGTTAATCTGTTAAACCATTAAGTTGATAAGATGAAAAAAACAGGACCTAAATCGGAAGTTCCGGACCCAGTTCATTCCGTTTGGCCTGTCCAAGAGCCAGTTCACAAAATACCTCTCTGAGCCTAAGCCTAAAGTCAGGTCAGTCCGCAGGTCATTCCGTTCGGCCATGTCCTCCACCAAAATCAAATATTTATTTTGAGTCTCGAGGCAGACCAGTCCGGAACTTCCGGACCCAGTGGAGTCCGTTCGGCCAGTCCTGGTTTCGAAGCTGAGAGGAGATGGGCCACTCCGGAACTTCCGGACTTAGTCGTTCATCTCGCGATATCTCGTCTTGTGATCTTTCTGTGGGTGTATATAAGCAATTGCTCTCCGAAAGGATAAAGTGAGAGACTCATTTCACATCCCAAGCGCCGCCGCGACCTTGCTTCACCAAGGCCGCCGCCGAGGTCGTGCACGCCGACCCAGAGCGGCCAATGCCTACGGTATTTTCCTCTACAAATATTCTTTTTTTCGAAACGTTGGGATATGGAGTGGTTGTTATGGCATCGCTTGAGGCGCTGGGAGGAGGAGGTCTTGTGACCCGCGCCTTTGGCGTTCCTGACTGCCGAGGCGTCGGTGAGGTGGCTGTGGCGTCGTAGGGAGGCTGAGGCGGGTGCCATATAGACGCTGGGGGAGGGATGAACTCGACCGCGCGGAGAAGATAAACGGAGGCGACTCAAGCGAGGGCGATCTCTCACTCGAGCGACGGCGAAGAACCCTAGCCGCGGTGGTGGCTCGGAGTCCGCGTCGACCACCGCGCCCTCATTGAGCCGTCGTCTTCCTCGTCGGTGGCGAACCCTAGCCAGATCCTGGGCACGGCCACCGCGCCCTCATCCTCTTTTCTCTCTCGTGGCTTCTTTGGCGGCCAGGGATTTTTTTCGATGAAATTTCGGCCAAATAAACTAAGGGAGTAGGAAGTAGGGGGAAGAATCTTCTCTCCCTATATCCCTCCAACTAAACACCCTACTACCCTAGTCATTCTTCCCTCCAAGCAAACAGGCTGTCCCTACCGAGGTGGCTCTGTGTGAATGGTCCACTGCTTTTTTACCGTACAAATTATATTCTAATTAATATATGTATGGTGTCGCCTCACCTCACGCTAGAGGACAGAGCAACACCCTTAGGTGGGCTCTTGTTTCTCTTCTGAAAGAAATCTTCTTACCACGACTCGATTAATATCACATCGAAGCCTCAGAAACGTACCAAGGTAAAGTAGGTTAACCGTTTTTAGGAATAGAATGAGGCACCATCTTTTGATAATAATTTACCTTGCCAACTAGTTAGCCTTGCTCTTGTTTTGCAAGGTATTTACTAGGAAGAGAAATGCCACCACATATTTTCCCTTAATAAGGTCTCACTTGAGCATCACTTTGTTTAAAACATCCAGAATCGTCTCTATGTTTTTCATATATGTATTGGCAAAAATTGTCAATTGTTCGTTCTCGTGATAGCAGCGTATGGATGTGATTTTAAGTAATAATAATGTCAAACATATATTTGAGTGGTTCGAATGCAAAAAAAAATAAAAGCTTTACTTAACTCAATGCACTCTTACTATTGTATAAAATGTGAGCTAATGAAATAAAACAAATATAAATACTCTTTATTATTTTAAATTATTTGCATACTCTAATGCAATGGTGTAATTTGTATAAATAATTGTAATGTAATTAGGTAAATTGTTAATCTAACTATATTTTTTATTTACAGATATATTACAGCGATGCTCTTTTAATGAAATTAGATAAATTTATTACTCCATCCATGGTGATGGTTGCAAAGTATTGTACTAGGGATGATGATAGTGTTGACAAGCTTTATTTCTGGAGTGGTTTTATCATATATTTCAATAAGAATGGATTCTATATTTGTGTTCATCATACTGTGATTGATAAAAAAACTGATAAAGATAACCAACCAATTTATCTACATTTTCAAAATGGGGATATTATAAGGGGTGATGTGCTTGTTCACTTATTTTAACAATCAGAACATTGTGTTCTATTTATTCCAAATTCTTTTTTGAATATACCAGCAGCAACAATAGTGAATGGTCTAATTATCCTCGCTATTTGGGAGATCTGGAAAGAGAGGAACAGGAGAATTTTCCAGGGTCAATCACTCACGACATGCCAAGTTGTCGCCCGCATAAAGGAAGGTGTTGCTGCTTAGGCCGTAGCCAGGGTGACCCCCATTCGCATACCCGTGTACCTTCCTTGTAATCCCCGTAGCTTCCCCTCTCCCTGATCCTCCTTACCCCCTCTCGTTCTGTAACTTTATACAGTTTTTCCTCCCTTATTGATTCGGCAGCGCTCCTGCCTTTTAGCTCAAAAAAATAAAAAGAAATTAACGAAGAACGTTGTCATCTTATCAAAGATGGCGAAACCTTTACCACCACATCACATGATGTCTGAGGTTGACGAGCAGGGCTGCTTCACCCAGAACTATCCTGACGAGTGTGGCTTTGCTCCTATCTTGTGCAGAGCCGTGAGGAAGTTAGAGTTTACACACTGCCCAGTGTACAAGATTCCAGACAACCCAATGGAGGGTGGCTTTGCTCCTATCTTTGGGGCATTATTATGTAAGCACGGCAGGAACCCTCCATTGGGTTGTCTGGAATCTTGTACACTGGGTAGTGTGTAAACTCTAACTCCCTCACGGCTCTACACAAGATAGGAGCAAAGCCACACTGCCGTATCAGCTCGAGTGAACCAAATCCTCGCCACAACCTCGTGCATCATATGATGTGGTGGCAAAGGTTCCGCCATCTTTGATAAGATAACAACGTTCTTCGTTAATTTCTTTTTATTTTTTTGAGATAAAAGGTAAGAGTGCTGCCGAATCAATAAGGGAGGAAAAACTGTACAAAGTTACAGAACGAGAGGGGGTAAGTAGGACCGAGGGGGAAGGGAAAGTTATGGGGATTACAAGGAAGCTACACGGGTATGCGGATGAGGGTCACCCTAGCTGCGGCCTAAGAAGCAACACCTTCCTTTATACGGACGACAACTTGGCAAGTCGTAAGTGATTGACCCTCGAAAATTCCCCTGTTCCTCTTTTTCCAGATCTCCCAAATAGCGAGGATAATGAGACCATTCAATATTGTTGCTGCTGGTATATTCGAAGAAGAATTTGAAAAAATAGAACACAATGTCCTGATTGTTCAAATAAGTGAACAAACACATTACCCCTTATAATATCCCCATATTGAAAATACACATAAATTAATTAGTTATTTTTATCAGTTTTTTTATCAATCACAATATGAGAAACACAAATATAGAACCAATTCTCATTAAAATATATGATAAAACTACTCCAGAAATGTAGTTTATCAACACTATTACCATCGCAAATACAACACTTTGCAACCGTCAACATGAATGGAGTAACAAATTTGTCTAATTTCATTAAAAGAGCCTCGCTGCAATATATTTGTAAATAAAAAAAGTTAGATTAACAATTTACCTAATTACATTACAATCATTTATACAAATTACACCATTGCATTAGAGTATGCAAATAATTTAAAATAATACAAAATATTTAAATTTGTTTTATTCCATTAGCTTACATTTTATATAATAGTAAGAGTGTATTGAGTTAAGTAAAACTTTTATTTATTTTTACATTCGAACCACTTAAATATATGTTTGACAGTACCATTACTTGAAATCACATCCACACGCTGCTATCACGACAACGGACAATTGGCCATTTTTTGCCAATCCATATATGAAAAACATAAAAACGGTTCTGGATCTTTTAAAAAAGTGATGCTCAAATGAGATCTTATGAAGGGAAAATGTGTGGTGGCATTTCTTTTCCTAGTAAAAGCCTTGCAAAACAAGGACAAGGCCAGCTAGTTGGCAAGATAAATTATTGTCAAAATATGGTGCCTCATTCTATTTCTAAAAACGGTTAATCTACTTTACCTTGGTACGTTTCTGAGGCTTCGATGTGATATTGATCGAGTTGTAGTAAGAAGATTTCTTTCAGAAGAGAAACAAGAGCCCACCTAAGGCTGTTGCTTTGTCCTCTAGCATAAGGCGAGGAGACACCATATATACATATATTAATTAGAATATAATTTGTACGGTAAAAAAGCAATGGACCATTCGCACAGAGCCACCTCGGTAGGGACAGCCTGTTTGCTTGGAGGGAAGAATGACTAGGGTAGTAGGGTGTTTAGTTGGAGGGATCTAGGGAGAGAAGATTCTTCCACCTACTTCCCCACTCCCATAATTTATTTGGCCGAAATTTTATCAAAAAAAAATCCTTGGCCGCCAAAGAAGCCACAAGGGAAAGAAAAGAGAAGGGGATGGCCATGTCCAGGATCTGGCTTGAGTTCGCCACCGACGAGGAAGACGACGGCTCAATGAGGGCGCAGTGGTTGCCGCGGACTCCGAGCTGCCACCGCGGCCAAGGTTCTCCGCCGTCGCTCGAGTGAGAGATCGCCTCGCTTGAGTCGCCTCCGTTTATCTTCTCCGCGCGACCGAGTTCACCCCTCCCCCAGCGTCTATGGCACCCGCCTCAGTCTCCCTACGACACCACAGCCACCTCACCGACGCCTCGGTAGTCAGGAACGCCAAATGCGCGGGTCACAAGACCTCCTCCTCCCAGCGCCTGAAGCGATGCCATAACAACCACTCCATATCCCAACGTTTCGAAAAAAAGAATATTTGTATAGGTAAATACCGTAGGCATTGGCCGCTCGAGGTCGGCGTGCATGAGCTCGACTTCTATTGAGCTTGCGCGGCGGTGGCCTCGGTGAAGCAAGGCCACGGCGGCGCTTGGGATGTGAAAGGAGTCTCTCACTTTATCCTTTCGGACAGCAATTGCTTATATACCCCCACAGAAAGATCACAAGACGAGATATCGCGAGATGAACGACTAAGTCCGGAAGTTCTAGAGTGGCCCATCTCCTCTCAGCTTCGAAACCAGAACTGGCCGAACGGACTCCACTGGGTCCGAAAGTTTCGGACTGGTCTGCCTCGAGACTCAAAATAAATATTTGATTTTGGTGGAGGACATGGCTGAACGGAATGACCTGCGGACTGACCTGACTTTAGGCTTAGGCTCAGAGAGGTATTTTGTGGACTGGCTCTTGGACTGGCCGAACGGAATGAACTAGGTTCGGAACTTCTGATTTAGGTCCTGTTTTTTTCATCTTATCAACTTAATGGTTTAACAGATTAACGACTTATCTACGTTTTTAAAAAGAAATGTTTTGAGTTTTTTCGTTGTTTTGAAGGTGGGTTCTAAGGGGTTCTAAGTTCTAACGCTCAAGAAAGCAAGTCAAACGAAATAGATTCGAATCTCGAGACTATCTCGAGAAGCTCTTGAAATTCAGTCATTTTTAATCGCTTATCCGTTCAGTTGTTCAAATTAGTTCAAAAGAATAGGACCTTAGTTCATTCCTCTTGCCCAAGGGGGAAAAATTGATTTTTGGATTTCCAACCCCTAGACATTTGATCTAACACCCATAAAGGACTTAAATTGTGCTCAAATGGGATCCAAAGCCAATTCAAAGATCTTTCTCAATCTACACTTCTAAAGTCACACAAGAAAATTAGAACAAGTAAACATAGTCCTTAGCCTTGTTGATCCATCAATCACCTTGTTTATCGATCAATCATCGAAGCTTGAATGCATCAATAACCAAAACCATGAATAGCCCACGGGAGCTTGATTCTTGCATGGGTCATCTCGTTTAGGGATGCGAATGGGTCGGCCGTAGGACCACCTTTGGTCCTCTATAGTTCATTGGTTTGAGCTAAAAACTAAAACTCCTCTCCTGGCAGCCTCGGCCAGCTGCAGTACTGCATTCCGTTCCAGGATTGCACGTACGTACCGGAGTACCGGACAACAACGCAAGGAATCCAAGAGTACACAAGCAGCTAGCTATCAGCCACCACAGTGCACAGTGTCACTGTGAGATGCTCATCACACGTACGTGTACGTATATACTCCGTATATTGGTAGATCATGAAGCTATATATATATATATATATATATATATATATATATATATATATATATATAGCTGCTGCGTACTTACACCATCGCTAGCCAGCTCGATCTCTACACGACTGACACCACTAGTACGGTACGTACGTATACGTGCGTGCGTGCAGACTCGAGACGAGCTAGACGACGTATGTTGACGTGAGTTGTGTTTGCTGACGCGCTAGAGCTAGCTGCATGTCAGTGTCCGATCGATTCTATTCTTCATATCACACGTCTAGCTAGCTGCTTCCTTTCTCAGCTGTGCTCTCCTGTACGGCGTGCGTGTGTGCAGGTTTGCAGCTTCCGGGCAGGGTAAAGATCGATACGATATGATCTGAGCCTGACAAGACCAAGAGATTTGGTCGGCATGCATGCACCATGGCAGGGATCCATATCTACAACTTCGATCGAGGCTGATAGATAGCATAAACTATCGCAGGATATATATATGCATGATCCAGCACGGTTCTAAACTCTTCGATGCCATCCTCCATGCTCGATCGACCAGCTCCATCATCGACCGATACCATGCAATTATTCTCTTTTTGTTTAATTATAAACAGTCGATCGATGCATGAATGGACGTCACAAGGTTTCTTCTCACCTAACTGATTAATGTCCTTCGAACCTATAGGCTGAGGACATCTCACGATATATCCATGGGGAGGCTGAAATGTAATCCATTACTTATTTAAAAAAGTAACTTTTTAAACCGGATGCAACGACGGCAACATCCACAAGTGTCGCTCTCTCGCTATGGGCGCCGTTGAGAGGCACGAGCCTTCCTATTGGATTGTCATTTGGATAGTTGATCAAACGGGTGGCATGGCGATGAAACTTGAGTTATTTCCCTTGGTTTCGACTGGTCAGGATTACTATTTAAGACCAGTTGTTTCAACTGTTGTCCCTTTTCTATTATCTTCAATGCCATGTTGTTAGCTCCATTATGTTACAAAGCTCTTTGCAATGGCCAAAATATTGCAATTTCACTTGCCCGTTTGAGTATGGCCTTGTACATTTCAGCTTAGTGTAGCATAGCGTAGCGTTTCAGCAAAACTAATCTTTTTTATATAGTCTATTTGGTGTAGTAATTTGTAATGATTTTTTTAGGTTTTTAGTAGTTCTCATAAAGATCCTAAAACTATTTTTAAATTATTTTTTATAATATTTAAACCACTTTTTAAATACTCTCACATTTTGTTGAAACGCTAAGTTAAACTAAAATGTAGAAGACCTATATAATAATTTGAACTCATAAATTAAATTATTTCTCAAAATATACAAATTTTCTAAATATATTTATAATTTATCTTATTTTATGATGAATTTAAGGACCCCACCAATCACCGTGGCTTAGAATATGGCCAACAAGGTTAGTGTCATAAAAGTGATAGGATGTAGTGTGGTTTATTTTTTTGACCTCTAGAATTTGGCTATCTCATGCACATATCTCTACCATAGCCTTTGGTTACTTTATATATATACCTGATCGATGAGCTGGCCTGTTCATTTCAGTTCGATTATAGATATGTTGACCTATTTTAACCCACAGATAGTTTGAAAGATTAGAAAAAATAACTAAATTTAAAAAATAAATGAATTATGTGATAAAAAAATATGGATAATAAACACATAGGTCTGGGTCCACATATATCATTGACACGGGGAGTGAGAACTAATCAATGGCCACTTTTTGGAGTGCTAAATTATGAATTGTTCCTTAAAAATTATAGGATCGAAGCGCAAACCGGGTCGGTCATCCCAATTTACTTTTGAACGATGCTGCCAGGAACATGAAACATTATAGGGCTGCTTGGTTTGGCTAGACAGGCCAGGCCCATTTGCGTAGCGAGCTATAGTAAATTTTTTTAGCAAATAGTTATAGTAATTTTGATTCACTTTGTTTTTGTTCAAGCTTCGCAACTGATTCTCGAGTAATCTTTGAGGCATTGTTCCCCTAAGATTTGGCCAAATCTGTCGGCCCTCAGTTTTATACTTACCCGAGAGCCGCTGTACACATACACTAGATCCTAGATCAGTACTCTAGTGCGTGTAATACATAGCCGAGTATCATGCAGACATACGTTTCATTTTTCAGAGAATTACATACCTGGCTAAATGACGCAGGCTTAATAATAAATAAGCCGAAAGACTTTACGATGGTTATAGGTATACCATCAGAGTCAACAGAGCATATAGGTTTAACCGCAATATCTTTCAATGGCTATGCAATCCTGCAGGCGACTGGAGCTAACCCTAAACCACACCATGGACATCGTAACCGGGTCATCTCCTTCGCGACACTCGAGCAGATCCTTCTCCTTAATTTTAATCTAAAAGAGTGGAAATATGTGAGGTCAGTGTCATCCAAACGCTGGCTAGTTAACACTCCCCTTAATGCATATAGTGCTTAGAAGGCTTTATTTGGAGAAAAGGGTTATTTTATTTGCGTAAAGCCAAGTTTATAAGACTTTTGAAAACAACTTAACTAGCATTATTTAGAACTTGTCTTGTTATATACAATAATCAGGGTTTCCATCCTAACCATGCATCCCAGACCCAAATATCAGCCAATCACGACAATCAACACACAAATCGACCAACTATTTCCATAACTCAACCCACAATGGACCAACTCTTTCCATAACTCAACCCACAATCGACCAACCATCGACCATAAACCCAACCAGCTTACCCAAATCACCATACCAGCTTATACTTTCTCAGACTTTCTCTCGGTTACCCCCCAACCAATCCTAGTTCTGCCATCCTTTCGGGATTTGGCGAATCCTGTTGCGGACCACACATGCCATGGCATGATCACCCCGGCCTAGTAGGGTTGCCGGCCCACACTAGCCGACCGTCATCCTCGGGATGTGTGGCCATTATCACCCTCGGTGATGGCCAATGACAGTCCCCTATCGAGACTGGTCCTAGAGGGCCTTCGTAGAGTGCTCTCCCTTGGCGATCCATGTCCGGTGCTCCGCGCGATGGCCACGCGTTGTGTTGGAACCATCCCGTAGATGACAGCGATCTCTCAGCTACGCATGTTTGTCCGCACTCCTCCTGGGTAAGCCCTGACTAAACTCAGCACTAGATATCTTGTGCCTTAATCATCCTTCAGCATGTCCAAATCCAAATAGGGGCAACCCACCAATTATTCTCTGCTTCCACGGTCATTGACCACACCACACCAAGTTCCCAACCGACTGACCAAACCGACCAAGTTCCCACTTAACCACACCCACAAACACAATCAGCCCAACATGCATCTACCAGCCCTAACTGTCATATGTCAAATCATATTGAATGAGAATCATGAATGTCCGGTGAATATCGGTCCACCGTTCCGTGGCGATTAGCTAGAAGATTTGTTAAGCCTAAGCCGGTCTAAGCAAGTTTTACCCATTAGGTAATGTTTAAAGTGGTTACCAGACTAATCATAGGCTAACAAGAGCAATGACAATCAAGGCAGTCATTAAGGCTAAACAGTTTAAGGCAGGCATGTATAAGTATAACATGATTAATAATTAGGCAATCTAATAAGCATGCATCTTTAGTAATTAAATAACATAGTTTAAGAAAAACGGGTAATGAACATGATATTAGCGATGTTAATCCGCACTAGGGAAAGTCGCTGTCTCTCCCTAATACGGATCACATCTAAAGAGTAAGTGTTAACTCGCCTGGATCACTTGTGTTCCAACCGTGGATCGATCTCGATTCGCCCTGAGATCCTCCTTAATCCCTTGGGGTCTACTGACAGGAACCAAATGACATAGATAGTCACCACGCTACGGGGAAAGCATAATGCACGATATGCAATCGCTCCTACGAGCAGAGTAGCGAGTCTACGTAGGCTACCATAACATCTCTATGTTATTCCTATGAAGAGTCTTCCATGAGTTTCTATAAGAAGGTAAACTTTATAGAGGGCTCACGGTGCGGTATGCCGGTTAAGTTTTCTTGCCAAAGTTTAATCTTACGTTTGAAAATATGTGTACGCGTTATATTTTGGATTATATTACCTACGCTCGTTATCATCCTTCTTAATAGTTGTCATGGATTTCTTACGAGACAATGTGCATCGTACTTTAGCCACGATTTTTATCGATGGGGAATCGTTCTTAGCTATCAATGAATTCTAGGTATATGATAATTTATACATAATTCTCCTACACCCATCCCTACGTTGTTCTATTTGCTGTTAACAAACAAATCATTCTGGTTTGCCTTCTATATAGGAAAATATTGTCAAGTTCACTAATTACTTACCAATGCATCAGAAAACATGATGCATGCATGACCTAGGTTTTAACCTTGGCATATTGCCCAGATCGATTAGCGAACCTACTTCTCATATGATAGGCTATGGATGTCAGAGTGCATTAATTAGTATTTAACAATGTCTTGTAGCTTATCCAACAAAGCAGAGTCCATAAAATGCCTGAAACTATGAACATATATTTTGAGGAAAATAAATAGACAAGAGATAGCACGTGAAAAGGATACCATTGCAGAAGCCATAGGAAAGTTGCTTTGTCCAAAGGCTCCAGGAACACCACCAACAGGTTGAGGTGAAGCTGCTGGTGATGGAAATGACCCAGTTCCTTCTGACGATCTGAACCATTCTGAAAATTATCATAGCAAGATACAAAGTTCAAATCTCACCTAAAATATGTGACCTAAATCATCAGCTAAACAAAGCACAGGATAGATGTTAACCAGTTCTTGGCCCAAAAAGGAAGCTGTTTGGACTCAGAGTGTCAGCAATAAGAGCTCCTTGTGATGGGTCAATCGGCATCATTGCCTCACCCTGTGATATTGGAGTAGGAGAGCTTAAATATGGCATGCCAGGTGGTACTGGTTGTTGGTAGTAAGGAGCCGAGAAGGAGAACTGCCGAGGGGAGTAGAGCTGACCATCTCCACATACAGCAGCCGGTACAGGCGTTGTAATAGGAGAATAATGGGCACATGGGTCATAGCCATAGCCACCATGGAACATAAATGAAGGGTCCACAATGAGGCACATGCCCTCATTGTATACAACCTTCAACAACGGTCAAGTTTAGAGAAGACTCTTCATGGAGAATTTATCATGGCAGGAAGAAAAGAAACTTACAGTTGGCCCCACTTCCAAGCCTTCAACACCCATGCAAGGAGCATATGCATCCTATTCATTTGAAGTGTTTTCGTATCCTGGGCGGCTGGGCCTGCTCATAGAAGGACATCATGTTAAGGACCAAACAATATCATTCATCAACTTCAGAGAAAAGCTTCAAAATCTACAAGTAATAAAGATTCTGATTGTTTAATTCAAAAAATATCTGAAGGTATGAAATGTGCCCTTTCCAAAAGAAGTGATTCTGATGAAAAAGAAAATAAGCAGATTTAGAAACACCATATGGTCAAGTATAGTCAACGTCCTTATTATACTACTAAAAAAGGACATCATGATACATAACATATATGCCCAGGTTATATCATATGGCAACTCTCCAAATATTTCTTTTTCTAGTTTAGCCTTCATGAGAGGAACTATAAATGTCAGTGTAAAATCTACTTCGCTTAGCATTTCCATGAATAAGTTAAACATTATGTGGTGTGAAGAGAAATTTAATTTGGGTATAAGAAAAAAAGATGGCCTGACCATGGTAATAGAACGGTTGTGCCTGAGAAGCATACAGGTTTTGCACATAAGCAGCATTTTGAAATAACTGTGCCAATTTTCCCTTTTTACCAATTTTAGTTCTAAATTTCATTAGCAAGCAAGCCGATTCGGTCCCATTTTTATATAGGAAGGTACCATGGGGTTAATTACTTACTTTGTGCAGAAAAATTCTATGCACAATGCTTAAGCTAACATTATGATAAATTTTGTGTTGGGATCTAGTTATTACCAATAATTTTGTTAAGAATTTAGGAGGTGTCTACGGGTTTGAAATAAATTATGAAATCATAATGTAAAAATAAGAAAAAGATTGCCATTGGGATTTATACGATTTTATTAATCCAATTTCTCCACTACACTATTTATTGTGATATCTTCGCAGGTTGCAAACCCACTGTAGTATTTTTGTACAAAATTTCATAATTTTTGGATGTCGTTTGCTATTTTAAATAAATCCCACAAAGAGCTATCACACATAAAATAACAGATTTCGGGCTTAAATAGCAAATCTGCCGTGGGCTTCTTTTGGGCCGAACGTGGCTGGACAGAGGACGCAAAGCCTTTGCTGAAAGCGCATTTCAAACATTACGTTTCCACTTATTTGCTCGTGGGGCCGATGGCCCACCTGTCGGTCACAAAAACCTCACTCAGTACTCGGCCCCACACGTCAGCGGCTCAGCCCTCCCAGCACTGTTCTTCGTCTTCCTCCCGACGCACGCAACTGGCGGCCATGAGCGCCCGGCTGCGCTCGGCTAGCCGGAGCTAGAGGGCACGAAGGCTTGGGGTATATGGCAAAATGGAACGGCCTTGACGAGCCTCCTCCAAAGATGCGCACGGCACAACTTGCGGTGCTCCCTAGCGGCGGCGCGGCGAGCGGCGACGGAGTAGCTATCCGGCGAGGTAAGCGAGCCTACTGCATAGATGTTTTCGAAGTTCTAACTAGCGTGGGAGCTTCAGGGCGTTGCGGAGATGCTCACCGAGCTAATGGGAGGGCACGAGGAGGCGTGGAGGTGGCCGGCGACGTAGGCGGCGACGGCGGCCAAAACACGAGCTCCGTGGGCAGGTCTCCTCGGCGAGAATCAGCTACAAGGGAAGGATGGAAAAAGGCTAGGGCATAGCCGGGATGCTCCAGCGGGCGGGAATCGCTTCGGAAGCACACCAATCGACGGGTCCGAGCATCGCTAGGATTTGGGGAATTTGGGGATTTTTGGAGGGACGCTCCAACGGGGCCCGGCTCTGGATTTAGGGGACTGGAAGGTGGTGCTGTGAGTCCCGGGCAGGCACTGAGCGGCATGGCTAGTGAGTAATGGCGACGTGACGCGGGTGAGGCTCGCCGGACGGTCATGATGGCGCGGCGCCGGACAGGACGGCGCAGCAGGGGCGGGGCAGCAACGGCGCGGCAGAGACAGCAGCGGCGCGCGGCGCGGCAGGGTGGCAGAGGCGACGTGGTGAGGCGACGCGCGCGGCGCGGCAATGATGGGCGCGGCGGATGGGACGGCCAAGCGGCGGTGGCCCACGGGACAGAGACAGAGCGCGAGGGAAAGAGAGAGAGAAAGAGAGAGAGAGCTGCCTGAGAGAGAGGTGCTCGATAGAATGCCCACAAAGTTTGCAATGTGTTGTACAAAATTTGCTCAAAGGTTCTAGCCAACCGATTGAAAAGAATTCTCCCAAGGATCATTTCCTCGGAACAGAGTGCTTTCATCCCGGAGAGACTAATTACAAACAATATCCTGATTGCTTTTGAGTGCCTCCACTCTATGAAGAAGAAGAAACACGAGACGAAGCCGTGGTGCGCCATAAAGCTAGATATGCAAAAGGCTTATGATCGGGTAGAATGGCAATATCTGGAAAGTGTGATGACTAAACTGGGATTTGGTGAAAGGTGGCGAGAGATGATCAAAACTTGTGTGCAAACCACACGCTGCCGAGTGAAAGTGAATGGTGCGCAAACAAACTGCTTTGTTCCCTCCAGAAGCATCAGGCAAGGGGACCCCATATCCCCTATTTGTTTCTATTATGTGCGGAAGGATTTTCAAAGTTGTGGCAAAGTAGAACAGGAGGTGGTAGCTTGAGGGGTATACCTTTTGGTGACATAATGATAAGCCATTTTCTTTTTGCTGATGACACGGTAATCTTTACGGAAGGGGATGAGGCAAGCCTCGAAAAAGTGAAAATGGTGATTGAAGATTATGAGAAAGGATCAGGCCAGAAAATAAACAGTGCGAAATCATCAATAATGTTTAGCCCAAAGTGCGGTGACACCACAAAAGAAAGGATCAAAACCAAGCTAGGCATCCAGCAGGAGGCAAATAATGCAACATACTTAGGGAAGTGGAAGTTTTTCAACCAATACTGGAAAAAGTGAGGAAAAAACTGAACGGGTGGAATGAAAAGACCTTGTCTCAGGCGGGCCAAGAGGTCTTGATTAAGGAAGGAGCCCAATCGCTTCCCACCTATGCTATGAGCGTCTTTGTCATTCCAGTGAAGCTGTGTAAACAAATTGAGAGAGAGTGTCCTCGGTTCTGGTGGGGCGGCACAAAACAAAAAAGAAAATCACATGGAGCTCATGGAGAACACTAACAAGATCCAAAGGAGAAGGTGGGATGGGCTTCAGGGAGATGGTGACTTTCAACCTTGCACTGTTGGCCAAACAAGCTTGAAGGCTACTCACAGTTCCTGATTCGCTGTGTGCCAGAGTGCTCAAAGCGAAATACTTTTCAGGGGGCTCCTTTATGGAGGCTACCGGGTCTGGGAACGTCTCCATGACCTGGAGGAGTATCTGCAGAAGGAGAGATGAAATGAAAAAGGGACTCATATGGCGTGTTGGCAATGGTCGGGACATCAACATATGGAAGGACAATTGGATTAGCAGAGAGGGGAGTCAAAGGCCATTTGGGCGCCCACAACATGCTTCGGCATTGATGGTGAGTGAACTTCTGGTTCCAGGCGAAGCTAAGTGGAACGAAGCGTGCGTTAGGGCAAATCTTTATCGGTCACGATCTTTCAAGATGCTCTCAAAACCAGTGTGCAGTTACTCGCCTAACCGACAGATGGCTTGGCAACACACCAAATCAGGGAACTTCAGGGTGAGATCAGCTTACCATGTTTTCAAGCAAAGGAGTCGGAGTTCAGCAGGTTCCAAACATCAGCGTGGTGAGAGCTCCAACCCGAACCCATGCATATGGTGGAAGAAAATGTGGCCGTTGGATCTGCCTGTTCGGCAGAAACTGCTCCTATGGAGAATCATAAAAAATAATCTATCGCTAGGGAAAAACCTAGAAAAAAGAGCTATTACTAACAACCCAATGTGTATGCATTGCCAAAGCCCGGAGAATCCGAGACATGTCTTCCTTGACTGCTTAGTGGCTAAAGAAGTTTGGGAAGGGATGGGTGTCCAGGAGTTGCTGGCTCAGACGAAAACTCACTTTGTGAAGGAGTGGTTAACCAGGGAGGTGTTTCAGATGGAGAAATCGTTGCTTCTTGTTATCTCCAGTGGTTTAGCAGAGATCTGGCGATTGAGGAATGAAGTTCGGTTCTTGTCGACGGTTGGGATATTGACCCAAGTCAACTAAGGTTCTTCAAGAGGGAGATAGGAGACACGCCGAACAGAACGAACAACAACAAATAGGGAGACAAGGGTTTTTATCCTGGTTCAGGCCTCTCGGAAGAGATAATAGCCCTACGTCCAGCCTTTCTTATATATCAAAGATGATTACAAGAGGTGGCTCGGCGAGACGAACAAGTCTCGGCGAGATTATGGGTGTACACGTGCGACGATGCAAAGATCAGGTGTCTATGAGATGCCAGATGCTAAGACGTGTAAACTCGTGCCCTCTACACGCCGTAGGGGCCCTGTTTATATAGTGCTGAGCAAACCGACCTATCAAGGGATAATCGGGCTGGGCTAACTTACGAGATCGTAACGAACTCGACGTGCCAAATACATCCCAAGATAGATAAGACATACTCCAATTCTTGGGGATCACGACGTCTGTTCCAATCCGGGAAACCACGTCCGGGTCTTCACGTAGCCGTGTAGAACTCTTGTTCGAGTCGGACTCAAACAGGAATCCTAGGTCGTTCACGCCGTCGTGTCGACCAGAAGTCGTGTTGGCAGGATGCATATGGGCTGATAGAACCTTCCAGGGAACTGGGCCCTAGTAGGCTGTTCGATTGGGCCGTCAGAGAGTGGGCCATGGCAATGGGCCGTGATTTTATCCCCGACAGCTAGCCCCCGAGACTCAAGTGGAAGGACTCACTTGAGTGGGTCTTCTCTTGAGACTCTAAGTCACAAAGAGGAAATCTTCTTCTTTGCAAAGACGTGCAACAAAGCGATCGAACGAGTTATGGTTCTCCCAAACAGACTTGTCCGAACCGAGCAAACCCGATCAAGACCGAAAGCAACTCATAGGCGTCGAACAGAAGCAACATCTGTCCGAAGCGAGCACCCACCTTGATGCGAAATCGAAATCCAGTCCCCAAGCGTAGAGCTCTTCGCGGGGACCAGACGCACACTCTGGGCGAAAAGCTGCCCGGTGCGAGGTGATCCATTTCTTGCGACTCGTGTGCTAGGAGCAGACAATGCATACGAGGGGGAAAAGTGACCCAGTCCCCGAGCGTAGAGCTCGTCAAAGGAGCCAGGTAAAGAGATCCAGTCTCGGAGCACGGAGCTCGTTAAAGGAACTAGAAAGTGCGACCAGGTGAAGACATACCCGGTAGGAGACCATCCAGTCCCCGAGCACGGAGCTCGTCGCGGGGACCAGACGCGCGCTCCGGGCGAAAAGCTGCCCGATGCGAGGTGATCCAGCCCCCGAGCACGGAGCTCGTCGCGAGGACCAGACGCGCGCTCCGGGCGAAGAGCTGCCCGGTGCGAGGTGAATCACAACCCGATGCAGTCAGAGCCGCAAGAGAACGTGTGAAATCAATGCTTTACCCATGACGTATTTCTTGCGACAGTGTAAGCGTTGTCTTGGCAAGTGCAGAACCGACGCTTGAAGTGCCCGTTGCGATGAGAATCGGCCTACGATGGGCTTACCCGTTGCGATGAGAATCGGCTTACGGTGAGCAGGACTCCGTTGGTGGCACACTACCTTGACTTAGCCGAACTGTGAAGGTCAGTGCCGGGTAAAGGTAAGAAATCATACACGGGTGAAATGAATCAGTTCCCGTGCATGCGCGGAGCAAACCCGGGAAGAGAGGGATGCAGACATCGGTTTTGGTGGGGAAGCCTGGAACCTCGCCGCGACCATCACCGGAGTCTGACGCTCCCCGCTCCTGTACTTCCTGCAGAAGACAAACAAGAAACGGGCCAGCAAGGGGAAAAAGAGAGCAAGAACAGGCTCTAAGAAGAGCGAAGCGAGTTTTAGAAAATATGAAAAAGACTACCTACCCGCATAAAACATAATTTTTTCCGGGTACGTCCCCCGATAGCATTAGTGTCACCTCGACGAATGCGGAACCAACGCCAGGAGTGCCCGTTGCGATGAGAATCGGCTTACGGTGGGCAGGACTCCGTTGGTGGTGCATTGCTCCAGATTACCGTGCCAGGAAGGACGTAGCATGGATAAAGAAGACGTGTGCGGACAAGTGCAGCCCCGCTGTGGCTAAGACCGCTAACCATTGAAGGCGATCGGGACCTTAGCTGCAGGCAAAACGTGCGAGGCGAAATCTTATCCGGGCATGTACCCGTGCAGCGCTGGTGTCGCCTCGGCGGGTGCGAAACCAGCGCCAGGAGTGCTCGTTACGATGAGAATCGGCTTACGGTGGGCAGGACTCCGTTTGTGGTGCACCGCTTCGGTTAACCGGAGTTGTACAGATTGTCGCCAGATAAAAAGACATGCTCGCACGCGGGGAGCGCTACGAGAGCGAAAGACCAACGAGGTTTTGGAAAGCCAACGCTAAGAAAAGAAACTGGAAAACTGAAAAAGAAACCGGGGTTGCCGAAATTCAGCTCAAGTCCTAACTGACCGAGGAGAGGCAGTCCTCCGAGGTTCTTCGGGAAGAAGCCGAGGAGCTTCGCGCGCTGTCCGCAAGGACTAGCATCGCGGAAGGAAGGGTCGAGGAGCTGGCCGAGCAGCTCAAGACCGCTGAGCAGCGCTTGAATCAGAGCGAGAGTCTGACCGAGCAGCTGCGATCCTGCAAAAAAGAGCAGCAAAAGACAAGAACGAGCAGAAAACCAAGAGCGAGGCAGAACAGCGCTAGAAAGTTTTAAGAAAACCGGTAGAACGCTTAGCCTAACTCCCAGCCCCTGTTGTGCAGCTGCTCGAGAACCTGAGTTTGCGAACTCGAACAGGTGCACAAGAGAAAGAGCGACGTCCTAGCCCCCGGTACGGACGATGCATGAAGACCTGAACTTGCGACTTCAAGCACGTGCGTAGAGAGTTAGAGCGACACCCGTATCCTGATCGACTCGTTTCAGGAACTGCTCGTTAACGTAAGTTAGGCGATTCCGAAGGGTAACCGGACAAGGAAAGTACCTCTGCCGCGGAGGGCTTACGAGAGCAGGCTTAGCCGCAAGGCTGGATGCCGTGTTACGCAACTCTGAGTCTAGGAACTTGTTGAAGCTAGATACGGGTAGGGAAAACCTTAAGATTGCGGAGCCAAGAGTTCGCAAGACCAGACAGCCATCAAGTGTTACCAGAGAATAAGATAGTCTGAGAAGACGAGTGGTGAGAAGGGCCGCAGGGGGCCGTGAACATTCACCGTTCAATGGGTTGAACTTTACATGGCAGCCCGAGAGACTTGGACGAACTAGGCGCGAAATTTGAGAAAAAAACACGAAGCTAGGAAACGAAAGACCTATACGAGGAACTTACGAAGCTGGTCGATGCTCCAAGTGCTGGTCAGCTCTCTCCTGACATCCACTGTTAGGCGAACAGCCCCCGGGATCCGGAAGGAGTTTGATCCAGTCCCCGAGCGCGGAGCTCGTCGCTGGGACCAGACGCGCGCCCCGGGCAAAGAGCTGCCCGGCGCGAGGAGATCCAGTCCCCGAACACGGAGCTGGGAACCAGATCTGGAAGACGATCAAGATCGAAGGGATCGATCCGATCTGGCAGGCACAGAGACATCCTGCCCTTTTGAGTCGTAGCCCGCAGGAAGATTTTCCTGGTCGCTGATGGAGTTCGACATGCTCGATCTGCTAGCATCCCCACGATCGGCGCCAACTGTCGACGGTTGGGATATTGACCCAAGTCAACTAAGGTTCTTCAAGAGGGAGATAGGAGACACGCCGAACAGAACGAACAACAACGAACAAGGAGACAAGAGTTTTTATCCTGGTTCAGGCCTCTCGGGAGAGATAATAGCCATACGTCCAGCCTTTCTTATATATCAAAGATGATTACAAGAGGTGGCTCGGCGAGACGAACAAGTCTCGGCGAGATTATGGGTGTACACGTACGACGATGCAAAGATCAGGTGTCTATGAGATGCCAGATGCTAAGACGTGTAAACTCGTGCCCTCTACACGCCGTAGGGGCCCTGTTTATATAGTGCTGAGCAAACCGACCTATCAAGGGATAATCGGGCCGGGCTAACTTACGAGATCGTAACGAACTCGACGTGCCAAATACATCCCGAGATAGATAAGGCATACTCCAATTTTTGGGGATCACGACGTCTGTTTCAATCCAGGAAACCACATCCGGGTCTTCACGTAGCCGTGCAGAACTCTTGTTCGAGTCGGACTCAAACAGGAATCCTAGTCCGTTACGCACCGTGCCGACCAGGAAGCTGTTCGGCAGGATGCATATGGGCCTGATAGAACCTTCCATGGAGCTGGGCCCTAGTAGGTTGTTCGATTGGGCCGTCAGGGAGTGGGCCATGGCAATGGGCCGTGATTTTATCCTCGACAGTTCTAGGGGGAAGATTCTTGTCCATCCCGAGCGATTGCGAGAGCCAAATTAGCAGTGGGGGATTGGGAAAAAATCAGAAATTTCAGAACAGTTAATCCGCAGCAAACGGTGAACATTTTGGATGAAGAAATTGGGCACGACTCTCAAGAAGGTGACAGCGTCCGCATCAGAGTTGACGCAGCTTGGGTCGCAGCAGACGCAGAAGCTTCGATTGCAGCCGTTGTGGTTGGTAGAGGCGGTCGGGTGTTGGCAGCCGAGGTGAGGTGCGCCGAGTTTTTCAGTGAACCAGAGGAAGCATAAGCTCATGCAGCTATTTTGGGAGTAAATATCGGTTTACTCATCGGGCTCCAGCACTTGGAAGTGGATGCTGACTGTAAAGCGGTGGTGCTCAAAGTGCTTGGGAGTGAGATGGACAGAGGTACGTGGGGAGATGCTGTAGAGAGGCTTAAAATGGAGTGTAAAAAGGGGCTTCTTTTGGGATTCCTGCTTCGCAAGTTTAACAGGCTAGCTCATAGGCTTGCACAGTGGGGCAGGACCTGCAAAACTTCAGCTTGTTGTATTGCTAGCTCTCAAGTTTGTAACCAGCCTAGTCCGGGTGAGTCACTTGTAAACTGGCCAGAGTGGCTTCAAGTTGCGTAATGAAAAGTTTGGTTTCTCAAAAAAAAAATACCCACAAGAAAGAAAGAAAGAAAAAAATATGAGGAGAGGTATGATTTCAATTGCTTATGAAATTTATCTTTGGTGATTTTCAATTGCTTATGAAATTTATCTTTGGTTTTAAATTGATCCAATTGCTTCACATTTTTCACTAATTTATTCCTAACCCAAAATTTGGGTGTTACAAATCTTTTGAGGCATTGTTCCCGTAAGATTTGGCCGAATCCTCCAAATTACCTCAAAATTTTAGCCACGAGTCATCGCGATGACCTCGCGCACACTGTCCAACCTTCCTGCTCAGAAACCGCAGCTCCAGCTTCACCGTTGCCGTCTGTTTTCTAAGACAATGGAAGGACTTTTTGCCTCTCCTGTAATTATTAGGAATGAACATGGTATCAAGCATGCATGTTTATGCAACTAGTTTTTGTAATTGATATCTATTTTTTCGTTCTAAATTTTGTGCTTTTGTTATGTTTGATATGGACTCCATTTATAGCTTCGTAGTTGACGTGGATTTCTATTTCTATAATGTATTTATCGCAGTTGATAAGCACTCTTTTTTTTTCAACCTAAACTGTTATAATATGATCCCATTATAATCAACAATGTAGAATTTTCTCTCTTTGATGAACGTGGAAATTTCTAATATTTTAGTATTAATGTGGTGTTTAATACTCTCTCCGTTCTTTTTTATTTGATACTTTTGACTTTTGAGCACGTTTTTCACCATTCGACTTATTCACAAAAATTATGTAAATATTATTTATTTTGTTCCGGTTAGTTTATCATTAAAGCTACTTTAAGCATGACTTAATATTTTCATATTTGCACTAATTTTTTAAATAAGACGAATGATCAAATGCATGTCCAAAAGTTAAAAGCGTAAAAAAAAATTTTAAAAAGAGGGAGTATGATAATAAACAGATCAATTTAGTGACGAGTGGATGCTTTTAAGATTTATTACACCTACTTTACTAGTAATCATATAAAATAACAAAAAAAAACACATGCCAAAAAATTATAAAAGTTAAACAAAATATCTGAACATAGTTAACAAAAAAACACACATGCCAATCAGGTTTCTATCTAAAAATAACAATTAATGAAACAAAAAATAATTTCCACCATCAAACTAAGTGAAAAAATAGTATAGACAAACTAGAAAAACAGTTTTTTCCTAGCAAAATCAACAGCAAATCAATCGAACAATGAAAATTTAAAATAATTGTTATCAGCTTATATACATAAATAAATATTTTTTTCTAGTGCAAAATAACTAAATTTTAGCAAATGTATAAAAACAAATTGCAGCTCATGAGATACTCGCAGTTATGCAGGATTTGGCAGGAATAAGACCATGCTGCTCCTACACAACAGTTAAACTTCGCATTGCCACAGGAGTACAGGACACACAAATATACACATCTATTGATGCAGGCATATACAACTCTCTTTGCAGCTGTTACTGTTCGCTCATCAGGTCACCCATTTTGTTCAAGCAGTACCAAATCGATCACAGAGCACAAAGATAAGGGGGCAAAAGAGGATTTTACTAACCAAAACACAAGGGCCTTATTCCTCGGGGAAATTTACAGAGGCTTGCACAAAAATTGCAGCTCTCCTTTAAGGCTAGCTACTGATCATCAAATAACGCAAAGAAAAGATGGGCAAAAGAGAATATGGCAATAAGCAAAAGAAAAGAAACTAAAAAAACTAAGCTTCCATTCATGCTTGGCAAAGACATCTAGTGTACATGCTAATGCTCGACCAGAAGATCCACCCATGTCTTGATATGCAGCAGCAGCAGCAGCCATCTTTATGCACCCCCAGCATTTTGATGAGGAAGCACATTTGTTCCATTTAGAGTAAGGGTGAAAATAATTGTTGCCAAGAGGTACTACGCTAAACCGGTCTCTTTGATTTCAGTAGGTTTCACTATAACAGATGGATTGCCACCAGCATCTTTCTCGGCCGAAGGACTCATGTTCTTGGCCTCACCAAGTCGCACAGCCTGAGCAAAACTCTTGGTAATATGGCCTACCAGGTCAGTAGTGGGAACACTCAAGGGCTTTTTGGGCTCAACGATAGCAGAGCTGGATAACTGTTGTTGCTGATGCAGGCGTGTCTTATTCTCCTGCAGGGCTTTCTCACGCTCCTCGTAAAAGTCAAAGTCATCAAGGATTGAGGCGTCCTCCTCATGGTCCATGAAGATTTTCAGCATCTCCAATCCTTGTTCCAGTTTCACCTGCATTACGTTCAAACACATCAGACATGCATTGAATAGTTGCAGCCAGTGCATTCGTAATATTAATACTATTATCTGCATCGGGCCATGTTTGCCATACCCAAAACAATAAATGTGTGCATCCGTATGAAATAAAGAGGGTCACTCAGAAGTGAAAATTAAGCAAAAAAAAAAGATATATATTAAATCATGTACCTCTTGTGTGTCTCGGCTGTTGGTTACAGGTTTGTTCTCATTGTTTTCAAGAATAATATGGCGGAATAGATTGTTTGGAACATCCTTCACTATATGCCACTTAACAGGGAACTGACCAGTCCACTTATCTTGCTGCCAGTAATCCACACTCTTCTCAAAATCCACGGGTCCAATCATCTCTGCCACACCACAGAACTGTGCACTAGCATTTACCTGTATAATTTTTGTTTTCAATTCTCAGCCAGTATAACAAAAAAAAAAACTAAAAACCTGTGTGGCCATAAAGAACAATAAGAAAGAAAGACAAGGATTTAATTACCGAAAACAACAGAAAAATGGGACAATGGTCTTCCTTCTCTTTTGCTTCACGATAGGTCGAGTCAAGCTTCTTGTTTCCATTCGTGGTGCTAGCCCAAACACCATATTTGATGCTCTTGTGCACATTATCTTCGCTGTATGATTTTATGATGAAAAATCTCGCATTCTTGTACTCTGTAACAAAGTCAGGCCTGTTGTATGACTCGCGATCAACTTCTGTAGAAGGCTTCTCATCCTTGCAGTCATCCTCTGGTTTCTTCTTAGGCCTAGTGGCACGTGGGCCCCGGCTTTGCTCAATGAGGAACTCAAGCGAACCGTTACAGCTGCACAGCTGAGCATTACCCCTTCCTCTCCTGCGCCCCTTTTCAATTGGAATAGAACTTCTGCCGTTCAAGCCAAAGTTTGGATAAGGACCCCCATAATTAGTGGCCTGTGGGAAGATCCCACCATGAGAGAACCCTCTTCCATAAGAATCACTAGGGGTTCCAAAACCATAGTAGGACTTCTGGTGAGGTGATGTCTGCAAATAGAAAAAGGAAAACATCAAAAGCTAGATCCTTTAAATAAAAATTTTCCTGTTGTTGTAGAATGATATCCGCTTCCTTGTATAATTACTAATAGCATCGGCATAAAAATAGCAACTTGGACTTCTAACTAAATGGTGAGTAATTCAGCAAAGGATGACATTGACAGCTCAATGTAGGAACATGCCTGCAGAGCAGAATTTAAACTGCAGCTGGTAGCAGAGCACAAAAAGCTGACTTTGAATTTCAGCTAGAAACATCTTTGCCAATGTCAGGATCATTTATTAATTATTGAATGCTCTGGCTAGTTTTCCATTTTCCATTTAACAGGCTTCAAGCAAAACATCTAAGCGTGGTAATGAAAATATTTAGTATAGAACATTAATCTGGGAGTTTCATGTAATTGTGAGGAGCTTGAGTGAATTAGGGTTCAAAAGTTCCCAATTTCCCATTGTAACAGAGTAAGAAACACACCAGCGAATTCTTGGACAGCTAACTGTTTGACAATCAATATGATAACGAAAGAGTGTCCTGTCCTATCCTGGCTAAAACATTTTTTTCCTTATGTGCACACATGTGTTTCTATTTCTCAGTCACAAACGCAGAGCACTTTCCATTATTCCAGTGATTAAATTGTTCTTCTACGAATCACACATTAGCAAGATTTATTTTTATACTGAATGGATTAACTCCACATTCCTAAGATGTCCTGTAGCTTATCCAACAAAGCAGAGTCCATATAATGCCTGAAACTATGAACATATATTTTGAGGAAATAAATAGACAAGAGATAGCACGTGAAAAGGATACCATTGCAGAAGCCATAGGAAAGTTGCTTTGTCCAAAGGCTCCAGGAACACCACCAACAGGTTGAGGTGAAGCTGCTGGTGATGGAAATGACCCAGTTCCTTCTGACGATCTGAACCATTCTGAAAATTATCATAGCAAGATACAAAGTTCAAATCTCACCTAAAATATGTGACCTAAATCATCAGCTAAACAAAGCACAGGATAGATATTAACCAGGTCTTGGCCCAAAAAGGAAGCTGTTTGGACTCAGAGTGTCAGCAATAAGAGCTCCTTGTGATGGGTCAATCGGCATCATTGCCTCACCCTGTGATATTGGAGTAGGAGAGCTTAAATATGGCATGCCAGGTGGTACTGGTTGTTGGTAGTAAGGAGCCGAGAAGGAGAACTGCTGAGGGGAGTAGAGCTGACCATCTCCACTTACAGCAGCCGGTACAGGCGTTGTAATAGGAGAATAATGGGCATATGGGTCATAGCCATAGCCACCATGGAACATAAATGAAGGGTCCTCATTGTATACAACCTTCAACAATGGTCAAGTTTAGAGAAGACTCTTCATGGAGAATTTATCATGGCAGGAAGAAAAAAAACTTACAGTTGGCCCCACTTCCAAGCCTTCAACACCCATGTAAGGAGCATATGCATCCCATTCATTTGAAGGGTTTTCGTATCCTGGGCCTGCTCATAGAAGGACATCATGTTAAGGACCAAACAATAGCATTCATCAACTTCAGAGAAAAGCTTCAAAATCTACAAGTAATAAAGATTCTGATTGTTTAGTTCAAAAAATATCTGAAGGTATGAAATGTGCCTTCTCCAAAAGAAGTAATTCTGATGAAAAAGAAAATAAGCAGATTTAGAAACACCATATGGTCAAGTATAATCGACGTCCTTATTATACTACTAAAAAAGGACATCATTATACATAACATATATGCCCAGGTTATATCATATGGCAACTCTCCAAATATTTCTTTTTCTAGTTTAGCCTTCATAAGAGGAACTATAAATGTCAGTGTAAAATCTATTTCGCTTAGCATTTCAATGAAAATGTATAAAGTTAAACATTATGTGGTGTGAAGAGAAATTTGGGTATAAGAAAAAAAGATGGCCTGACCTTGGTAATAGAACGGTTGTGCCTGAGAAGCATACAGGTTTTGCACATAAGCAGCATTTTGTTCGCCACCTATGTTGGACGTGCCAGCTTGAGATTGTCCTTCACTTGGTAGATTGATATTGTTTGAATCAAGTGATACAGTGGGTGTAACTGTTTTCTCATCCTTATTAGCAATAGGCTGGCATCATAAAATATATATTATGATAATCAGTAACAAAAGGCAAGAGGTGAATGAACAGTCAAAAGGCAGTATAAAGATCTATAAAAAAAATTACAAAAGTATTAACCTGCTCTGTAGTGTTATCAGGAAGAACAGGTTTATGTTCAACCTCAACCTTTGGCTCCTGCGAATCCATAGAGCCTAAAGCAGCAAGATACAAGAAATCACTTGAAGTTTCATGGATAGTAAATCAGAAAGCCTATTCAATCTAAAGTAGAGAAAACGCCATTGCAAACTAATTTTGCACTTTGCAAGTACCCTTAGCCCAAAACTGTTTCAAAATCCATCTTGCAGCTCATGCCTTATTAGGTTCATTTTTTTGCCCTGCCGTTTCCAGAAAAAAAGCTCAGGCAAAGCAGAACTATGATGAAGCTAAGCCTGCATAACTGGCCTCAAGTAGCAAATAAAAACAGTTTTTTTCCCAGAATATTAGCATCTAGATTACTAGATACAATACAATCCTGTCATGCAGCTCGTAAAAGCACGTACTGTTGTAAACTATCACATTCTTTGCAGATGAAAAGTATATAAGCACAAGGCACTTCAAATTATTGTACTTAGTAGCTAGTACATGGTTATGAGGCTAGCGACGTGTAATTCCTCATAATAAAGATGTGTCGTTTCTCATTTCCATCATTCACTACCATGCCATCTCATTATTTGGTCAAACAACGCTAAGCACAATTGTGGCCTCTCCAGGCAGCCGAACCTCACACTTGGAACATTGGGTTTTAATTTGTTATGATACTGACAGACATCCTACCACTCCCCTCTGCGACAGCCATGCACGAACTGTTCACAAGATGCAAACTTGAAGCATAATTGTATATTTATTTATGTAGCTCTTCCTGGTATACGAAACCATACCCAACCCACCCAAATTAAGTGCACGTTGCCGCACAAGCCATAAAAATGTGGACACAATTTCCATCCGACAGCAGCATGGTACCCAACCAATGAAGTGCCTGTTGCTACACATACACGCGAACCACAAAAGGCTAGCCTACACACCTGCCATCATTCCAACATGTCACATAAAAATTAAATAAAAAAGGCAAATGCACAAGGTAAAGCCTGAGCAATTTCAGCAGGCCTTGGCTGCTGTAACCAGCGCTCCACGCCAGGTGAAGCTAGCAGCCTAAGTCAAGGATTCAATTGCAATATGATCAATATGGAATCATATGGCAATCGCAACAATAATACCACAAGAATTTACCCGCAACCAGGAAACAATTCGCGCCAAGATCCTACGAATCAGCTCACTAGCAGCAAGATCTAGGCAACGCAACGACATGGCAGCATACACCCAGACCCAGCAGAAACAAATTGCATCATCATTTACATCCTCCAAGATCAGCAAGCCCCCAGCATGGACGGGCCCAGCTAAGCTACCGGATCCAAAACTCCCGCAGAACACACACACCAAAAAAAAAAAAAAAAAGATCAAAATTTTCCGCGGGAAACGCACTCACCGTGGTGATCCGAACCGCCGAGCGCCGATTCCATCGAGGATCCGCGCGCGCGCGCGAGCGAGGCCGTCGCGGGGAAGACACGGGGCGCGGCGGCCGGCGGGGAGCCAAATCCCGCGCTTTTCTTGGGCCAAGGTGCTTCGCAGCGGCGCCCCCCGATCCCTCCCTCCTCCCGGCGCGGCGGGGGGGTGGGTTCCGGCGATCGATCGAATCGAGCTCGCGGTGGATTCGATCGCCCTGGGTGGCTCGTGATCTGAGGAGTGAGGGAGAGAGACGACGAGGGGAGGGGGGCCTTGACGCTACAGGGAGGGAGCGAAACCGATGCGCTGTTTTATTAATTGTTATTTATTATTTATAGGGTGGGGATCGATTTGGAAAAAGGCGGGCGGTGGGAGGGGCGCGTCTGCAAATATGGGCTTCTTCCCGGGTTGGATCAGGATTCTGGAGCGAGTTAGAGTTATTACCGAGCTGCTTCTGCATGTGTAGATAAATTGAAATCCAACGTGGTGCTGACCTGGCACGGCAGGTGCGATCCGATCGTGCGAGTCAAGTCGAGATCTACGCAAGCACACTTCGACATCAGGACCTCATCTAAATCTGTCTAACCTAAACTAAACTACTATAATTGAGCAGTTGGTTTAGATCTAACTACAGATCACATCCGTCTATTCCCTTCATCCACCATCCAACAGTCATAATTTTTCAGAAGTAGAGATCATGTATTCTTGACTGGATATGTATAAGTCACGGACTCTTACTCGCTACGTATAGACCACGGACTCTTGGGTCTCTTGACTTGATACGTATAGACCACGAACTCTTGACTCGATACGTATAGACCACGGACTATTGCCTATATATACACAGGATTAATTTTTATTCTCCTATTATAAATCTTCCTAACCCTATTTTTTCTAATTGCGGTGGAATAAATTCAGGACTCTGTATAAAAGTAGGAGTATCACATAGCTCTGTTAGGAATACGCTCCAGTATCCTCCTCTCCATGTCAATGCGTGCGGACGTATACAATCTATTGATTAAGCTTACAACACAGTAAATAACAATTGTGATGCATATATATAACTACAATTTACAACCTGATCGGCCCATCGAGAGAACGCATCACTACTTTTAATTAAATGAGTAAGTGTCGCGCGTATTTATGCGTACATCTATGTACAGAATTGATCTGTTAATAAAAAATAATTATTTGCATGCTACCGCACCCGTTAATTAATCTATATTTAGAGCATCCCCAGCAGGTTCTTCATTTTACTATATCTACAGTAAAATGCGCATCAAATTCAAAGGTGCAGACTACTGCATGCGGCAGGCAGCTGAGCGGTTGGGCGAGCAGATGATGCAGGGGATTGACACAGGGGCTGATGCACATGCTCTTGTGTCTTGATTATTTATTATTTAATTTTGCTTGTTCAGATGTTTCATGAGATGACCCAGTCAACATCAACCGAATGAGACAACCAACACAATAAGAAATGCTCCTACACCTGCTCCATATAGACATAGACAAATAGAAAAAATTGTACGTGTCCTAAATGTTATTTTTTCTATAAATTGTTGATATCGGTATTGCTCTAACGTGCTTTACACGTGCACACTTGCTAGTCTTCAAAAAAGAAAAAGTCGGGTCTTTGCAGCTTAATTTACATTAAATTTTATTATCTTTTAAAGATCGAATAATGTAGTGCTTGTCGTTATTTTATAATATTTTAAATAGTTTAAAATATTTTTAAAATAATTTTTAGACTTTTTAAATTATTTTTAAAGAGTTCGTAGCCTTTTTAGATTACAATTTTTAATGACTTTCAGTTTCAGCTTAATGGAGCAAGGCCATGTAAAGCTGGGCGCTCTGCCGGCAAGCCTAAAAGCCCATCCAAAAGCCCCAGGCATGGCCTTTTTTCACGTGTTAACTTCTGCAAGAGAAGAGCTCAAGCCCAGCCCAAATTTACTATCGGGCTTTGAATATCGGTAAGAGCCCAATCCAGTTCGGCCCGAATTTTTTAGGATAGATCTGGGCCAAGGAGCCGAGCCAGATGCCCATGAATGTCTATTTTGGACGTCTTTCTAGTGTTTTTTTTTTGTTGTTTTCAAGGTTAACCACGGTTAAGTGAGAATGCTTATTAGCGGTTTGGACAAACACAGTCAACCAGATTTTTCACCATTTTTGTTGGTTAACCATCTGGTTGAGTGAACCCTTGCGTTGCACATATATAGATAGTAATAAAACTAGCCTACTACTGTCTACTGTGTCCTTGCTTTGCTACTAATTATAAAGGCATATACCATATTATTTGCTACTATATCGTGCATGACCATCGTGCTTGGCCAAGCGAACAACTATGCTTTCATGCTCACCCCGGTTGCATGTTCCTTTGGAGCTACATTTTAAACTTTTACATAAATTTTATGGAGGTTGCACTCGTTTGGTATTGGATATTTTATGTTGTTGTTGTCAAGCAATTCTTATGAGAATGAATATGGATTTGGAGGGATGACATGTATAGAAATATTTGGAGATAATATTATATCCGATCATGGTTTGATGTAACATATATAAATGATTTTGAATAAGTATGGTTCTGATTGGATTATGGCCTTGTACATTTCAGCTTAGTATAGCGTACGTAGCGTTTAAGCAAAATTTATCTTTTTTACATAGCCTATTTGGTGTAATAATTTGTAATGAATTTTCTCAGGTCTTAGTAGTTCTCTTAAATATCCTAAAACTATTTTTAATTATTTTTTATAATATTTAAACCTCTTTTCAAAAACTCTCAGATTTTGTTGAAATGCTACGCTACGCTACGTTAAGCTGACATGTACAAGGCCTATAATAGGTTAAATTTTGTTCTTATTTTCCCATATAGAAACTTATTATGGTCTACATATGTTAACACGACATACTTGGGGTCTGTCTCGTACGTAGACTACGTTTAGGCGTTGTTTGTCTGAGATGAAAGTTGCGGAAAATTTTAATCTGAAAAAGTTGTGACACCTCGAAAGATATTCTAAAGAGTTAAAAAAATTAATAAAAAATATTTTACAAACTATAATAAAAACTATTTAAAACCTCTCAAAAATGAATACAAAGTATTTCATCCTTTGAAAAATTTTAAAAAATTCATTTCATTTAATTTAAGCCGAAACTAACGAAGTCCAACAAGCGATGGTGCCGGCCCAATGGCCTTGTCGTCCCCATAACCACCACCTATTTTATTTTAGGAAGAAGTCCATTTTACCCCCTTGAACTATCGCACATGTTCAGTTTTCCCCCCTCAACTTCAAAACCGGACAAAACACCCCCCTCAACTATCAAAACCGGTATAAAATACCCCCCTCACCCAAAACCATGGTGGTTTTGGATGACATGGCATCTAGTCATCAATTTTTTTCTAGAAAATAATTTTTTAAAAAAAATCTAGAAAATTATAGGAAGCTTAGAAAACATAATAAAAATATGCACAACAATAGAAAAAATACATAGAATCCAAATATGCAATAAAACTGTAAAGTTTATGTGCATACTTATTTGCAAAAATTATTATTTTTATATAAGGTGTTTTATTTATTAAAAAAGTATTCAAGAAAATTTTGTTTGTTCTCTATAAAAATGGTGAAAATATTTTAGTTTTGAGAATGATGTAGAAATTAATAAAAACATAAAGATGCTATTTTGACTGTTGAATTTGATTTTAAAAAATGCAATTGAAAGGTCAAAATAAATTAGAATTAGAATTTGAAAATATAAATTGAAAGGCAAAGTTAGCATCCCTCTATTTCATGGTTTCTCTCATTTTTCCTACAAGCCAAATTAAGTTTTCTTAAATACTTGATTTATTTATTCAATGAAATACATTATGTACTATTTTTACGTATAAGTATATACATAGAAAAGTATTTTCAATGAATATTTGGATTCTACCTATTTTGTATTTTTGGTATTTTTATTTTATTTTTTTTGAGCTTCCTATGATTTTCTAAAAAAATTTTGAATTTATTTTCTAGAAAAAATGTTGATTAGGATGCCATGTCATTTTCAGACTTTTTTGATAGTTGAGGGATGTTTTAGACTTGAAGCTGAGTGAAACCGAACTCATGATAGTTCAAGAGGGTAAAGTGGACTTCTTCCTTTATTTTAAGGGTCCCATAACCACGCGAATCTCGTGGACTCCGACCACTCACCACCCACTCCACCCTCCCCCACCGACCACCGGCTCCGCCTCGGCCGAGCTCCTCTCCAAGGGCGGCGGCGGCGGCGGCGGAGCGGCCGAGCGCGAGGGGTTCCCGCTCCCCTGCGGCCAGCCATGGCGGGAGAGGAGGAGCCGGCGGGGGGCAAGGGCGACAAGCTCATCCTGCGGGGGCTGCAGTTCCACGGGTTCCACGGGGTCAAGAACGAGGAGAAGACGCTCGGCCAGAAGTTCCTCGTCGACGTCGACGCCTGGATGGATCTCGCCGCCGCCGGGGAGACCGACAGCATCTCCGACACCGTCAGCTACTCCGACATCTACAGGTCCCAACACCTTTGCTAATTGCGATGCTCCTCCAGGCCCCAACCGAATCATGTATCCCTATTCCAATCAGCCAATTGATTTCCCGCCGTATATAGTTCATGTATGATTGATTAGGATCTTGCTCTATCCTGTGGCTGTAACATTTAGGTCTGCTGCTGCTGCTTTGCCTCCATAATTGCTGCTGATATAGTAATAGTGCTATGCATCAATCCCTGAGTTAGTCTCTTTTTTTTTTCTTCTTAGTTTTGTGCCATTCGCAGTGGATTATCGATAGGGTGGTGTGGTATAGTTTCAGACTGCGTTGTTATGGATTGAGTGATCCGGACATTGGCCTTTTCATGTAGTTTGCCTAGCGGTATGAATGTGTGATATGATAAAAGCAAAAAGAATATATAAAAAAGTATTAGTGCGAGTGTGAGGATGTTCAACTTCTTGGCATGTTATGCAACTTCTGAGTGGATGGATGTGTTCAAATCTACTGCATTTTATTGTGCATTTCTTTCGCCTACATCTGAGGGATATAATGTAAGTACAAGTTTGAACATGTGTTTCTGATCTGTTGTTTTGACTTTCCTCCACAGGATAGCCAAGGGTATAGTTGAAGGCACCCCGCATAATCTTTTGGAGTCAGTGACTCAGTCGATTGCGAGCTCCACGCTGCTCAAGTTCCCTCAGATCACCGCGGTTCGAGTGAAGGTTGGGAAGCCCCATGTTGCGGTGCAAGGCGTCATCGACTACTTGGGAGTGGAGATTATGAGGTACAGGAAAACATGAGCAAAATACTTTGCTCAGCTCAAGTGAATTCTATGCCTACCTATACATTTGGAGCCAAATTTGTGTTGATTTTGCTCTTGGCATCTATACTGTGTTCGTAATAATGTGCACGCGATGGGCAAGAGGATTCACGGGTGCGACTATTGTTTGTCACAAACTGAAGAAATAAGTGTGGTGCTCCGCTGTGGATATATTTTCTCATTGTCGAGTCAGCTCAAACTCTTGATGCAACTGTAAATTCTTGTGAGTTTCATGTGATCCATCTGTTGATGTCATAATGTTGTCGTGCTGTTGATATGCACATCAACCGATACTAAAACCTACAAAATTGTTGTGCAAACTGAACCTCCAATACTATTCCATCTATTTTCCCCGGTTTGCTCAATAACAGTAAAAGAAAAAACCGACTGGCATTCACCATCAAGGTAGAACATAAATGGAGGGCCTCATTTGCTCTGTTGAGATGACCGAAGAGTTTCATGGTGTGTTCCATGGTGTGGTGGCATATGGCATCCAGGACAGTCCCATCTTTCTGTCTCGTCCACACATGGCAATATCAAGAAATAAGCATGACAATTTGTAAATCTGATCCAAAGTCAAAGGAGCAACGCCTAAACCCATTGTCATCTCGTCGAGGTCACTGGCATGGGGAAGAACTAGAACGCAAACACATGGAGGAAAGCGTCTTGACTCTGTCACTATGCTCCGCGAATACGAAGCCGAACAACGTTGTCGCCACACCAACCGGAGCCTGCAGTGAAACTTTCCAATATCCTCCGCTGTGCTCACACAGTGAGGCATTGATTGACTAAAAACAAATAGCACATTGTTGCTAAGCCTGTACACCGGTAAACACGCACCGCTCGACTCTCACCGTTGTCGATCCACCACCGCCCCTTCGTTGATCGACCAAAGACCAACACCGACGCAGAGATGTGGCAGATTTGAAATGGTTCTCCATCGAAGATCCGCTCACTGACTCCTGACCTGTCGCCTATGATCACCGACTGGATCTTCGCCTCGCGGATGCCGGAGCATTGATGAAGGTAGGGGATGCAACATGATTTGGAAGAGTGACCACTGCTTGTTGTTTCTTGACCAGGGGTTGGTTTCCTCTCCCGTTGTAACCCCTTTCACGTCTCTCTTTCCTGTCCCATCTGAACAAAAAGACTTTGGCAGTCTTGCCATACACATGATTTGGAATATTTTGAGTGAGACTGTGAGAGTAGTCTTCATTGGAATTTTTGAAATGAGCAAATCGACCCATCTACAAAGGACTCTCAACGGTCCTGCCAATTGCCATATTTGGAACATTCCAAAGGACTGCTAACTGAAGGAGCACAGGTTGGTAGGAACCATTGTTCCTCTGCTCCTTTCTGCTCAGCAAAGGAGATGATCATGATCATGCTCTATATTTTTCGAACACTCCTTCCTACCCTACACCTATACATCAATGCTTTTGCCATTTCTTTACACCCCCCCAATCGCCCAGTTCTCCATGAACGGATCGGATTGTTTATCTGAGATCGATGATCCATTCCGTTCCAGCATCGTTTGATGCGTACTTTCAGGTCAAGCAACACTATTATACAAGCCCCATAAGCATATATCAATTGGTTGATTAGCTGAGCCCACCCGTTTACTTGTACCCAAATCTACATGAGCTCAGTTTGCAGCTGGTAGTTGTGGTACAGCAGTATAGTATGGTTGAGGGTTGAGGCTCTGAGATAACTGAATGTACCGCACGTCTATATACACGGCGACATTAACTAGTGTGTATATATGCACCATCTCCGTTCCACAGTGAATCCAGTACTGGATAAACAAGACACTGCCACACTGGCACGTTGAGTTGAGTACTCTGTTGTGCTTGATGCGATATGAATTTTTGTACGTGAGTTGAGTACTTCTGTTGAGTACTCGATCCGTTTTGAAAAAAGATTTGAGATATTCTCTACAAAACGGATGATGCAGTCATTTGAAAGACTAGGATTCAAGAGCTTCAAATAATTAGAGTTCTTTCTTTGAGGATGAATTGGAACCATGCTATTATAAAGTTTCTGCATTGCGAAGCATCAATTTTTATAATGCTACGGATACAGTTTTCTCCTTTGATTTTGCTAGATATTGTAAGTTTTGAATAACCATTTTTTCTTAGCTTTGCAACTTTTTTGACTTTTGTTTAGACGATACGACTCGCTGAAACAACTAAAATGTTTGGCTTGTACAACTTCTAGAACCTGGAATGGTTGATTCAATTGGATTTTAAAAGGTGGAAGAAAGACTTCAAAATATTTAAGGAATAGTTGGCCGGTTCTTCTAGGTTTACGTGATTGTCCTTTCTTTCCAATTTAAATTATCCAACTTATCTATTTATCTAGTTTATCTTCTAACTCTGAAAGCTTTTCAAGGTAGCCTTAAAAATCATAACCATTTTATTTGAATTGTGTTATAGAGCTTTCTACAAGTCTTTTGAAATAGAAGAACAAATTCAAAAACCTTTTTTATTTAAACAAAGATAATAAATAGCTAGGTGAGTCTAATAAACCGCATAAACTATAAAAGAATGGGAAGAAAACAAAATGCACGGCTCAGATAAACGACCACATAATTAGATAAGCCGAAATGATATGTGGGAAACCAGAGACGGCCATAATTAAGCTATTCGGAGTTGGACGCGCATCAGTAAAATAATAATGATGATAAAGTAAACAATTTCCCTTCTGGACAATTCTACAAAATCGATCCATTCACAAATGAGATCCATTGGTAGAGCATCTCCTGCAATAGATGCTAAACACCGTTTTATTTGACATTTCATGAATAGAGAACTTGCCAGAGGATTAAAACTTGTAGAATTCATTGTAAAACGTGAAAAAAAAAATCAAAGTATGGATAAAGGCCATATTTAATTCACCTTAAATTAAAAACTGAAAGCTATTGCTGAAAATTTTAAATTTTTATACAATCTTTACGAAGTAACATTTTGTAGTTATTTATTCAGAGTATTTAGTGGTTCTTCTTATATATCTTAAATTTTTTAAAATATATTTTTCAGCATTTTCACACATGATTTTAACCCACACGCCACTCAATTCGCACGCCTCGTCTCCTACGCCATTACTTTCGCGAGCCTAATCCACCACGCCATCGGGGTTACTAATTCCTTAGCCACCAGAGTTGCGAATTCCTTACCTCAGTGGTGGCGCGAATTCTCTAACTTGCTGAAGGCAAGTCAGCAGGTAACTTACCCCCTTTGGATGCCCTCCATTTCAAATCCGACGGCTGCTGCATATTCTAGCTTATTCAACGTACAGCACTCAGCCCAATCTGGCCCAAGTAAAGCCCAGCTCACGAACGGGCGGCGCGCTGCGTGTTTTGGCGGGGGAACGGGCGGCGCGCTGCGTGTTTTGGCGGGGGAACGGGCGGCGCGCGGCGTGTTTAGGCGGGGAACGGCGGCGCGCACGCGACGCGTGCTGGCGGCTCCCTATTGCCGGTCGGAGACGGGCGGCGGCTGCTGCGCGTGGACACGCGGAAGGTTCCGCGCGGCGACGCGAGCTCGCAGGCTTCGACGGCCGGGGACCTCGCTCGGGCTAGCGGCGTTGCCGGGCTGGAACACGGAGGAGCCTGTCACAGGTGCTAGTCTCCATCATCTCCCCTCCTTTGGATGCTCCTTCTATGCTGCATCTTCTATGAGAATATGACATGGAGGCTATCAATGCTGCATCTTGATTTGTGTAGGAGTATTTAAAAATTCACTCATGTGTTCTTGATTTGTGTAGGAGTATTTATTGATTAGCAGTATTGACTCGATGGCAGAACCAAATAAGTAAGTTTGGTTTGCATTCAAAATTTCTTTGCTTTATTTGCATCTAGATGTCTACCAATAGGTACATTTATTTTTCATGCAGGGAGAATGTGAATCCTGTTTGGTTACCTCGGGTTGGTCAGAAATTTAGAAACTTGGATGATGCTTGGTCATTTTGGGTAGATTATGGAGGTCATGCAGGATTTGAGGTCAGAAAAAGGTACAGAAATGAAAGTAAATTTGATGGAAAGGCAACCTCATGTAGATATGTGTGTGCCAAGGAGGGGCGTCGAGCAAAAGATAAGAGGGATCATGTCGTAAAGAATCCTCGAGCTGAAACAAGAACATGTTGTCCAGTTCGGATGGGTCTTACATTAGACCGAGTGGCAGAAAATTATGAAGTGGTTGATCTAATGCTTGTACACAATCATGTTCTTCATTTGCCACAAACCTTCCATTTGATGTTGTCACAAAGGAAAATTTCAGAAGTTCAAGCTTTTGAAATTGAGACTGCAGATGATTCTGGAATTAGACCAAAAGCTGCACATGAGTTGGCTAGTCACCAAGTTGGAGGACCAATGAATCTCAGCTACACTTGTCGTGATCATAAAAATTATTTGCAGGGCAGGCGCCAAAGGGAGTTGGCATATGGTCAGGCAGGAAGCATGCTGAAGTATTTTCAAGACAAGATTTCTGAGAACCCTTCTTTCCAGTATGCTTTGCAATTGGATTGTGAGGAACACATAACCAATATATTCTGGGCTGATGCTAAGATGATAATTGATTACGCACACTTTGGGGATGTAGTCACCTTTGACACTACTTTTGGCACAAACAAAGAATATAGGCCTTTTTGTGTTTTTGTTGGGTTCAATCAGTTTAGAGAGACTGTTATTTTTGGTGCTGCTATTTTGTTTGATGAAACTTGTGCCTCTTTCACATGGCTATTTGAGGCTTTTCTAGCTGCACACAATAGAAAGCAACCAAGAACTATATTTACTGATCAAGACACTGCGATGGGAAATGCTATTAGGAAGGTATTCACAGAAGCATGGCATGGATTGTGCACATATCACATAATGCAGAATGCTGTCAAGCACTTATGCAATAGCAAAGATGAGAAAGATGGAGAATCTCATATTCTCAAAGATTTTAGTGCCTGCATGTATGACATTGAGGACAAGGTAGCCTTTGAAGAAGCATTTGATATCATGAGGAGTAAGGTGGAAAAGAAGAATACAAGACAACCAAGGAAGGAGTATCATTGAAAATCCAAAATTGGATGCTATGCTCCGATATAAATTTTTGTCTCATAAATTTCTGAGTTTGGCTTATCAAGCTGCCAGCTATCCAGAATACTGCTTATTGGTGGACAATGCACTTGATTGCCTTGGTAAGCAACTAGAGGATAAAATCAGTGCATCTACAAGTATCTTGAGTGATTCATATTGTGTCCAACCTGATGTTCAACAAGATGAGGATTTGCTTAGTGCTGCACGCCTTAAGAAAAAAGAGGTTCAACCAAAAAGTTCAAAGCGACATAGAAGTTGGCTTGATAAGACACGCAAGTTCAAAAAGAAAGCACCAAACAAATCTAGTGTATGTTTATGAAAACACTTGCTGTAATGTTCTTATTCATTACTACCTGCCAAATAACAAAGTTCTTTGCTTTATGCAGCAGCCAGAGAATGGTGGGGGTATAGAAACACAAGTACCAAAAGATGATGCTCATACAAGCTTCAATTCCTTCGGTAGCTTCACAGAGTTGCTGACGGTAGTTTCTTTGTTGCTCTATTTCAGCTTCTATGAACTATTTTCAATATTGCCATGTTTCAACTTTTCCTTTGTCTTTGCAGGGTCCTAGTGAAATTGATGATATCTCTGTTCAAGAAATTCTTTAGGGCCCTAATTTAGTACCTGCTGCCACTAGGAGGCTAATTTGTTCTTTTGGGATGAATGCGCCGAGCACTTGTTGAAATTCTATGCTAATTGATGGTTTTTGGTGGAGATTTAACAGTTTCAGACAGACTCTACTTGGTGGACTGTACAAATACATCTCCTGTTGTGGTGGCTTTTGGTGGAGATTATTTTAGATATTTGAAGCATTAAACTATTCAAAATATTGAAGTGAAATGCTTGTTTAGTTCTGCACTGTAAACTGATTGAGATACACTGTAATAGTGCTGCTCCCCCTCTTTTGAGAAATGCAGTAGAGTCTGTCTGAAACTGTTATTTGAAGAGCTCTGTAATGAACTGAATGCCTGTCTGAAACTGTTATTTGGGGAGTTTTGCGCTGGGCCTTTGTTGGGCCAAAGGCTAGCAACCGGATCAGCAGGAGCGTGCATTGAGAAGAGAACACAGCAGCCGTCGGATTTGAAATGGAGGGCATCCAAAGGGGGTAAGTTACCTGCTGACTTGCCTTCAGCAAGTTAGAGAATCCGCGCCGCTTCAATTCAAGGCTGAATCTGACGCTCTCCCTTCTTTACTCTGCAGGCGTTGCGAGCTATCAAGAAATTCCAAACACCATTAGATTTCTAAAGCCTTCATGCCAGCCCAGCCTTTGGTGTTGGTTGATGCACCCTCAAGTCACCAGCACCAAAAAAGAAGTGGAAACCACATCTGGTAAAAAAATAACCACCAGAAAATAAGGAGGAAAGGAAGGAGGAGAGAGAGAGTTCCTTTTTTAAAATAATAAAATCTCTAGCCTTGTTCTGTTCCTCATCAGGTCTTGAACTGCCCCGTCAATGACTCGAAGAAGCAGGGGAAAGGCCTCTCCTTTTGGTGCTACTGCTGCTACTGTGGAGAGAGAGGGATAGAGGAGGCAAGGGAGAAGGCCATGGTGAGGAAGCATGGATGGCAACTCCCAGCACACACCTTCCAGGTGCAACTTCCATGGCTCCTTCCTCTTGCTCTTTCCTTCTCTGTTGTCTTCCTTCGGGGCTGTCGAGGTGCATGTCTACCGTTTACGAGAAACTTTACCTTTTACCCGGATAATTCCTCACGGAGTTTTCGATGAGGACCAAGAGAAAGTTTGGTCCTTTCCCCTAGATCAGTTGGGAGAGATCAGTTGATGATGGGGGGTTTTGTGTATCCTTGTATTTCGAACGCCTAATGCAGTGTTATAAAGTTTAATCTCTTGGGTGCAATACGCGCAAGCATGGCGCTGGTAATTCTTGTTCCTAATCTTTGGTAAAATGCGATTCTGTTGTGTCTCTGCTTAAGTTTGCGGTGAAATTTGTGTACAAAAATAAAAAGAAGGAGATTTGGGTGAATCGTCTCAGTCTCTCAGACAGGCAGGCTATATGTGTTCCTGATTCTTGCATCTACAAGGCATTGGCTGGAGTGCCTTTCTAATCATGAAGTGGAATCTTTTTGACCAGGGAGTTTCCTCCTTAGTCCTTCGCATGATCCTAGTTTTTTTTTCTAAATGGATGGAGTGATGGTCTAGTGGAGAGGATATGCCCTTCTTGACTTGATGTCTACTGAAATGGTTGCCTCATGGGATGGCTTTTTCATGTCATTGGTTTGTTTGACGACCTAGTTCCAATTTTTTCCCTAGTGACCATGGAATCTTTCTTAAATTGCCCTTTTTATAATAGCGCTTATAGCCTAACAAATTTATAGAAATTTGTAATTTTCAAAATAACATTCCTATAAAATTAAATAAAAAATGTGTGTGCAAGTGTGCTAAAAAAGGATAAAACTTCCCAACAGTTATTCTATTCCTGTAATACACTCCAAAGATACTACCACCATGTGAGAAAGTAATTCATTTATGTCAAATTGTTTGGTGCAATTTACAGTTATGTTGTCAATCTTCACCTCTGCAAAAGTTCTGGTTTTGCCCCCACTTTTTCACCCTATGCTGTTGAAATCCCAAACTTGTCTCGAAGTTGTTAGTTATTGTATGTTTTCTAACATTTAAATGGCCAAGTTATTAATCTTTTTTTTTTATAAAAAACAGATCATCGCAATTACAGTTTTCTTCCTTCTGGTGATTGGATTTTATATCTTCTTTGCACCATTTCTTGGAAAGCAAGTCCTTGAGTATGTCGCAATTGGTATCTATACTCCCGTGGTAAGCCTGCGAAGCAGGACCTGTATTGTATTAATTTATGATCATTAAGTGATATTTATTTGATATGCACGTTTACCATTTCTCCTTGTGGCACCTTTTTTCAGGCATTTGTTGTTTTCATTCTTTACATCCGGTGCACTAGTATAAACCCTGCAGATCGTGGTATCATGTCAAAGTTTGAGGGTGGCTTCACCAATGCCCCAGAAAGTAATGCTGGCTTGCAGGGCACAAATCTGCCAGCAAAACATGATATGGCTAATGGGGCAAACTCCCCAACATCTACTTATAGGAGCTCTTTAGATGGGCGTTCTAATCATGGAGATTTAGCTGCTGGAGATACAATTATAAATATTTGTTCACAACCACCAAAAAGCAGCTCAAGGTGTTTCTTACTTGGAGGGCTTATTTGTGCCTTGTTTGTTAAAGAGGACTGCAGGAAGTTTGATGACTCAGAGCATCAAGTTGATGGAGAGGATGTGTTATTTTGCACATTATGTAATGCTGAGGTACGCTCTCTATGCGGCAAGTCAACATTCTTCTGTCTCCATTTTAGTCCATACGTCCTAGCTATATTAGATGCTGCAACAACTTCGGTAAAAAGTGGGAAAATTTTGTTTTCACAACTTGCTAATTTACAAAGATAAAATTTTCAGGTTCACAAGCTCAGTAAACATTGCAGAAGTTGTGACAAGTGTGTGGATGGATTTGACCACCACTGTCGGGTATTTCTTACATAAAAACTGTATTTGCCTTAAATAATATTTTTTTCACATCTGATTGTTGCATTTACCAATCTACTGCAGTGGCTAAATAATTGTGTTGGGCGCAAAAACTATTTCACATTTTTTACTCTGATGACTACCAGCCTTCTCTGGGTCTGTAAAGTGGCCCTAATCTCCATCATATTCCAGATTCATTTACACCACTTATTCCATCATTGTCAACTGCCTTTTAAAGTAGATCTATTTATAATCTTCTGTATGTCAGCTTGCTATTGAATTTGGAGTCGGCATTGCTGTTCTTGTTATATGCTTTGTCAACAAGAATGCAGAAGGAATTATCCATGACAGGTTTGGGAAGGGTTTAACTCGTCCTATCTTCGCAACAATTGTAGTAAGTTGTAGAAAATTTCTCTTATACTTTATCAATGTAACTTGTAACTACTAAATATCACAGGCCATGGTTAGACACCCAAAATTGTATTGCTCTCTGAATATACGCCATAAATTGTATTGCTCTCTGAATATACGCCATTAATTATATTGTTGTTCTTTTGTGTTTTCAATTTTTCCCCAGGAGTAAGAGTGTAAGACTTACTGACTGAATGCAAATTTCTTATGTGCAGACCATTTTAACTCTTCTTTCTCTAGTTGCTTGCATACCTTTAGGAGAACTTTTCTTCTTCCACATGATATTGATCAGAAAGGTGTGTTTCACAATTCCTGTCAAGTGTACTAATACGCATGCAAAGCTCATGTTGCTTGATTGTTTTACTATATGTTGCTATTATTTGCTTGGCATCAGGGGATCACAACATATGAGTATGTTGTTGCAATGAGAGCTATGAGTGAAGCACCTCAAGAGGAAGAAGAAGAGGAGGGGATGAACATTATCTATTCCCCAACTAATTCGGCAACTACTGGATTCAGTGGTACAAGTTCACTTGGCCTTCACTACAAGGGCGCATGGTGCACACCTCCAAGGATATTTGTTGATCAGGTAGTTTTGAATGTTCTGCTGACCACTTTGAGAATTTAGAGCCTTATAAACAATCGCGTATTATAAATGTCCAGTGAAAACTGCATGATGCAAATACATGTAATATATTTTTGGAGGCACTCTTTCTAATTCTTTTGTTTGCACTGCCAACTTTGAACCAGGATGAAGTGATTCCACATTTGGATCCTGGCATGGTACCATCTACTGTCGACCCTGATGCTGTCGGAAATGCTGAAAGAGCTAACAAAGCCAAGAAGCAAGTCAAAATCAGTGCCTGGAAGCTCGCGAAGTTAGATAGCAGCGAGGCAGTGAAAGCTGCAGCGAAAGCTCGGGCATCATCCTCTGTCCTCCGACCGGTAGATGCTCGCCGGGGTCATGATGCTGACCTAAGCTCCAGTGGCAATGCCAGTGTCAGGACCAGCACGAGTGTTGATTACAGCACGGGGAAAGAACAAACGGGTGATACAAAACTATCTTCTCTTCAGAACTCATATGCTCAGAGTCTTGCGAGCCAAGATGACTATGAGACAGGCACGCAGAGTACTAGCAGCATAAGCAGCCCTGTCCACATCCACAAGCTCACTCATCACAATCAGAGTATTGTGCCGCCTCGTCCACCTCCACCACCTGAGAGGCCAGCGATAGTGATACCGAGGCCACCTGTTCCAACCACACAGATAACCAACCCAGCGTTTCAGTCAGCCACCTCTTATGTTCGGGAGAATCGAAGAGCCTCGGTTGTTTGGGATCAAGAAGCTGGTCGGTATGTGTCGGTTGCACCCGCACCCGCAAGGGCAGCAGCCGGTGGCACTGATCAAACAGCCAGAGCACAGCATTTCTTGGCAAACCCAGGGGGTGAGCCAGGTAACCGTGGAAGAAATCTTGCGCCCATGGCTGCCCCTTCATCAACATTGCCATCTGGACAGCCGTCTGAGAGATTGACATATTCTGGACAGTCGATCTTCTTCGGCGGACCCCTTCTGGGTGCAGCAGCTGCTGCTGCTGAATCTGGAAGGAATAGGAATGAAGCAAGTACAAGAGCGCGACCAGATGACAGGAGGGAGCTCAATGCTCACCAGCACGAGAGGGGGCGAACAGCTGAGTCCTTCCCGGTGTTTGCTCCTGGTACCTTTCAGAACAATCTGCCATTCAACAGGTGAACTCCCGCAGTCCCGCTACACATTTGCCGGCAACTGCCACAACACTGCTAGAATGTCGCCACAGCATGACACGCCAAGAACTCTGAACAAGCAGAAGGGGGGTTTTTGGTTAATTTTGCATGGACTCCGCAAGCATCGAAGAGAAGCATATGCAGGATCACGCCGAAGAGCCATAGCCTGAAAAAGGGGGATCTTTACTGTGAATTGCTCATCTGAACATTAACATTTTTCTCGGGATGGGGGTGGGGTGGGGCTGTGACTTGTGACTGATAAATGGACAGATGCAAGCGTGTTTCATGTGTCAGGAATGCAGAGAAAATCTGAAGCAGCACATAGTAGCAGAAGAACCGAAGTTCCAATTGATTTTTGACGTAATCTCATTTCCCCCCTTATTTGTTGCTAACAACCCTTGCATGGTTTGGTGGCTAAGGAAAATCGTGAGATAAAAGATTGGATGTACGAGCGTTGAGCTTTGTTTAAGAAACATCTCTCCATTGTTAGGAGTTTACTTCTCTGTAACATTGATTTCCTCTGACGATACGCTTGCATGTTTATGGATTTTAGTAAAGCTTTTACGCTTATACAAGCAATCACGTGCGCTATCTACACTCCCCATTGCACACTAATCTTGATGCAGAATCTTACATGAGCCTTGTGGTTTCATCCGTGGTGATGGAAAACTTGCCAAGAAAGTGTTTCCATTGGGGTTTTCGCCATCGGTGGCGGTACACCATGGTGGGGAACGGAGCGAGGTGGAGAGACAAACCGACTGCTCAAATCTTAAAGAAAAATTTTGATGGTTTAGATAACCAAAGAGCCCCGTGTTTAGGGTTTAGGGTGCATTGCTATTTTACCATTCTATTCCACATCCACCGTCATACACATAAACCGATCCATATATAAGTGAAAAGGAATAGTACATAAGTAAAACTATCAATTGATCCATATATCAATGAGGAGGAGGGTAAATGAGTAAAGCTATCGATCTCCGTTGTCCAAGTGTTGATAGATTTTTTGTTACAACTTACAAGTGTATTTACCATTGCATGCATGCATACACACTCGACACTTTTATATCTCATACCCTCCTCTCTTCCTTCTCTAATCCTATGCTAAGGTAGATCGATGAGAAGCTGAACGGATCATCCTATGTTAAGGTCGATCGATGAGAAGCTGAATAGATCATCCTATATTAAGGTCGACGGATAAAAAACTCAATGGATCATCTATGTTAATGAGAAACCGAATGGATCATTCTATGTTAAGATCGATCAATGAGAAACTTAACAAATCATACTATGCTAAGGATGACAGATGAGAAGCATAATGAATTTTGATGAGATAAACTTTAGGGCCCTGCAGATGCTACTGAACAGTGAACATACACCACTCGGTAAAAACAAAATTGATTATTTGCTCCAAGGTTGGGCTACCCTTGATTATTTGCCCAAAGTTGATGAGCCTCTGATTATTTGCCCTGTGCGGCTCAATATGGATTTGTTTCCTCTCCGGGGGTTTGTAGAAAATTGCCACATCTGTCCATACGCGCAGAGAGAAGGGGTAATTGAGGGAGAGGGCTGAGGGAGGCGGCGGCTCTGGCTCCGGCGAGGGCGGCGCTCCGGCGGGTGGCGCTCCGGCGGCAAGAGACGGCGCGGCTGCGAGGCCAGAGGCGGCTTCTCCGGCGAGGTGCGACTCCGGCGAGGCGGCGCACCGGTGGTGGTGGCTCCGCTGTGCACAGGGGAAGGCGGAGCGGCACGGGAGGCAGCGGGGCTGCAAGGCGAGGCGACGGCCGCTGCGTGAGCTCCGGCGGAGAGGCGGTGCTGCGGCTTCGATCTGGGGCGGTGCATCTCCGGCGTAGGATCGGAGACGGCGGCGGCGGCGGCGGCTCCTCTCCGGCGGAGGAAACGATGCTCTGGCCGGTGGCGATTTCGTACAATACCCCCTCGGAAGCAAAACCATGACAAGTATGTAGGTGTAAGTGGGGCATCCAAGGCTCATCAACTTAGGCAAATAGTGAAGGGCAGCTCAACTTTGGGGGCAAATAATCAATTTTGCCCTCGGTAAAAGGGCAGCTCCTCAGTTGACTTTTGTTTGACCTATTTTTCCCTGTACAGAAGAAGTGGGAGGAGTCCCCGGGCTAGTCCCGAGTTCAGGAGGAAGAAGGGGAGGCCATGAGTGGCGGCGGCGGCGGCGGGATGGATGTGGAGGTGCGCGTGGTGGGCGGCGCGCGGAGCTGCTTCGTCGCGCTCCCGCTCCACCTCATCCAGGCCTTGTCCCGCACCTCCGCCTCCGGGGACCTCCCGCCCGTCCTCGCGCTCGACCTCCGCGCCGCCGCCGGCCGCTGGTCCCTCGCCTGGTCCGGCGCCGCGTCCCGAACGCGCGCCATCGAGGTGAGCCGTGAGCAACCCTCTAATGCCTTCCCGCCCACAATATCGCTGCGTGAATTCACTGTAATGTTTTGTTGTTGATGGATTCTTCTTTTTCTTTGGTCGTCATGGAGGCCGAATTCATTAGATTTCGTGACGTTGATTCTTGCTTCCTCACCTTTTGGAGTAAATTTGGTGCCTTTTATACTTGTGATCAGAATGATGTGATTTTACCTAGAATTTTATGGAGTTTTTTCGAGTTGCATGGTATCAACATCATTGGCATTTCTCTATTCCATCTGGTGCTAGTTTGGTCAATGTATTTTTAGTCCATCAGAATTGTGATGAACTCTCGAATTTGTAGTCAATTCCATGACCTCACATATCTCTATGTGTTAGGATATGCGCCGATGCAAGATAACACTATGCAGCCTGTAAGAAAGGCACAGTTTGGATATTTGTGGTATTTATTACGTCGAATGGTGCGCCTTTGCAGGTTGCACAAGAGTTGGCAGAATGCATTTCATTGCCTGATGGAACATTAGCACAGTTGAGTGTAGCTCGATCTCTGGCCAAAGCTGTCTCGGTCTGTATAGAACCCTTCGGTGAGGATGATTGGGAGATACTGGAAAGCCGTGCTGATTTGGCTGAAGAGACAATCTTGCATCAGGTATCATTCATTCTCTCTTATCATTTGTTTGTTTGATATGCTTTGTGGTTTCATCTTATCAATCTGGCCAAAGCTTTGTGTTGTCCCATTGTGAGTGATACACGATGAAGTTTTAAGCTCTAATTGTATATATCTTTCTTACTCATTTGTTTCTCAGACTGCTAATCCAGGCTTGACAATAAACTTAATCGTTGTGGGGTATTCCCATTTTCCTCTGTACAATGCACTTCAGTATTTTCCATGTCGCTCATTAAAAATCCATTTTCAGTTCTACTGCATACAATTTAAATTTTGTCTTGAAACTAGGTCGGTATTGTTTATGAGGGAATGAAATTCCCACTGTGGTTGGATGGCCATAATATTGTTAAGTTTGTTGTGGTTTCATCAAGTCCCAGCAAGTCAATAGGTATGCTTCTTTTGCTTCTTCACTTGCACACTGCATGTTCATCCAGTTGGTTTTATTCACATTTCAATGCCCTTTTACATATCACTGTGTTCATAGGCAGTATTTTCTCGTCCTAATATATGTTATGTACTACCTTATTTAGGGACTCATGTGCACTTGGTAATGAAAGATTTTATGTGATTATCGTAGGAAGTTAGTAAGTAACCTTAATCTGCATGTTTTTTTTTTAAAAAAAATATTGAAGTCACTCTTATAAAATAATTTGAATCGACAAGATTCTGTCTTGATATTTTTCCCATGTAGAAAATTACTTTTGCCAGTATCTTCTCGCCCATTTTCCAATTTTCCCAGGAAAATTACACTGGTTGATCCTACAGTATCCTAAGACTGGTTTACTAGTTACTATAGGACCTATTGTGGCGACTGCCAATCTAGATCGCAATTCATGTATGCTTCTCAACCAGGGGACAGTTTTGTGAGTTTTATGTTAACTGGAACCGAGCATTAGTTTGCCTAGTTTAACCGATCCTACTAGCGAATATTGCTTCTACGCTCCCTGAAAAAATCCTAGGAAATCCAAAGCAATACCTTTACAGACCATTAATACCCTTTAAAATCTCAAACTAGTTCAGTTTATATCTTGCTTCTTACAAACAAAATATTGTGCTAGTTCAAAACCATGATATCAGTAAAAGTAAGATAATGGATCCTTATATGTTCATCCATATATAATTTCCAAAAGGGCTCATTAGTAATTAATTTTAGCCTCTATAATGAACTAGTTAAATTCTTGTAATAATTTTAACTATTCTATAATCTATACTGATATTATTTGATTTATTTCGTAAACTTGTCTAGTACACTAGTACTTCATTTATCTGCACCTAATGTAATATCTTCCAAATAAACCCTAATGGTAGCTTGTTCTAGGAAATCATGTGCCTTGAAACTTTGTTGCTGCATTTTGCACTGTATTACAGTAAGTAGCGCTACTGACCTAGTACAAAATCTATTAGCAAAATGAATCGAATATTTGAGCTCATGTTTTCTTTTTTTAGCTTATTTCTAATGATCCATGTTTCTTCTAGTTCAACTTGTGCCAGGAACTGAAGTTGCTGTGGCACCCAAAAAACGTAAAGAGAAATACCAGGATGTGCAAAAGCAAAGTTCACTAAAGGAACAAGTCAAAATAAAGGCACTCTTGCGTGTTCAAGCGGCTGATACAAAGTATGTGCATAAATTCAGATATAAGGATATTGAACTGGGGGTGGTTCTCAGCTTAGCCGTGCTGATACATCCAGACACAGCTGCAAGGGCTTCACTTGGCAATCTTGAGTTGGTCACTATTTCGTCTAAATCAGCGCGGAAGGGACTTATTAAAACTGGCAAAGAAGCTGCACACAAGAAGGGTGCCTCAATACCCAAAGAAAGGCCCCAAGAAGTGGTTGTTTATCTCTTATATTCAAACTCTGTTGCCAAAGGGCATGTTATGTTTCCCCACTCTATTCGCCAGTTCATAAGTGCAGACACGCATTCATGTGAGTTCACTGTATTAAGCAATCATCCAATTTTAAATAGAAACATTTCTCCTTTTGAGATTGAAATAGAAGAATTTCTAAAATCTGAAATGGTGTTTGTTCATCCCAGGGGTATATGTGACGAAATGCTTTACCAATGTCAAAAGGGATGAGCCTGTAATGACAATATCTCCTTTACATTTTAAAGTGCATGGAAAAGATGCCCATGATGGCACTGAATTAGGCAATCAAGAATCAGACTCTTGGAGGAAAACCAAAATTCCTTCAGAAAATGGTGATTCCTTTCAGGAAGCTCATTACAACAAAAATGGAGATCTTAATGCAGATGATGTTAATAACATTCCTGAATCCATATCAGAACAGAACATTCTTATTAAAAACTGGCTTATTGGGCAACTTAAAGAAACAAGCCTGCACATTGGAAATTCTGAGATCAGTTCAGTAACTTTACCAAACAGAGTTTTGCTCCATTTTGAAGCTGTAGATAAAAAATGGAACAGAGGAGTTGGGCTGCTATACCTGTTAACAGTTGCTTTTGAAAGTTCTGGCTACAACAATTTACAAGGCAATGTTGAACTTGCCTGGAGTGCTAGAGATGATGATCTAGAAAGTTTGAAACTGAATTATGGGAGGTTGGAGCTGGGTGAGCTTATATCTCTTGATTCCATAGTGAATGATGGCTTCAGCAGTGGTTTCAAGCTGACTCGATCTTCTTTGGGCTGGATGGAGAATGCAATTTCAGATGTGACACGAAGTAATTTTTTTTAACTAGATGTACATTAGTTCCATTTCTTAAATTTTAGTTGTTCTCTAGTTATTATATAAAAGTATTGCCTTGTTTTTCACTTCCATGTGTTTGTATGCTTTCCTTTGTGAAGGGCTATCTGTGCTCTTGTCAGCAACTAGTCTGAGGTTATTTAGCAGGCTAAAGTTCCCGTTTCCTGGCCATGTTCTTGTTCACGGACCTCGAGTAAGTAATATAATCTGGTTTCTTGCTATGAAGTTTGACATCTCTGTTGGCAAACCCTTTTGGACATCTGTATTGACAAACCCTTTTTGTGCGTGGGTCTTTCTGATTTTGAATTCTACTTGTGCTTAGAATTGTGATTTGCCCTTTACAAGCTTGTCTAACATAATTTTCTGTTTTAGGGTTCTGGGAAAACTGCTTTAATTAGAGCTGCTGCCAAATACTTTGAAGATCATAAAGAGATCTTGGCACACGTGTAAGCTACTCTTTCAATTTGTTTATTCTTTTTTTGTTTTGTTTTGAAAGGTAGTCCAATGCCCATTGCACCTTAAAATATATTATACTATTAAAAGTTTGGCTTTGTTGTTAAGAGCAGAATATACATAGACTGTTCCAAACTTGCACTTGGTAAGGCTAAGGAGTCAAGACAAACCATTGAAGACAGCGTTTCTGAAGCTTTCCTTCATTCACCTTCAATTATCATATTTGATGATCTAGGCAATGTAATTTCAGTCTCTTCAGATCCTCAAGTATCTCAATCATCTAGTTCTTCTGATTCCCTAGTAAGATACTTGGTGGACATTATGGACGAGTATAAGGTGAGAATGTGTTATCTTTCATTTATTTATTTATTCATGTGGTTCTATTATATAAAAATTATGAAATTGGATAGTGGTTATTTCAATATTTGTATGCTGTTCTTTTTATATAAGAGTAGTTGTGCATTCACTTGCCTAGAATGACCCTGTATTCTTGCTAGGATGAGACTCGCAATACATGTGGATATGGACCTATTGCATTAATGGCTTCAGTTCAATCACTTCAGAGTCTTCCTCAAGATCTAACTTCTTCTGGTTATTTTCTTCTCTGCTTCTCTTCAAGTCTGGAGTTATATCATTGACTTCTGAAGAACTAATGAAGATTTATCCTGCAGGGAGATTTGATTTCCACATTGAACTTTCTGCTCTTGCCATTCCTGAGCGCGAAGCACTATTGAAACACCAAGTTGAAGAGCGTGAGTTACAATGTTCTGAGGAAGTTCTATCAATGGTAGCATCAAAATGTGATGGTTACGATGCATACGACTTGGTAGTATACCTCTTATCATACAATTGTTCTTTATCAATTATCAAATACCAACAAGCATGTAAAAAAAATGATTTTATAATTTAATTTATCCTGTATTCAGACAACACTGTTGGCTCAATCATGTGACAAGTCTTGTAGTTGTAAAGGGCACCCAATCGTGTAATTATCGTTGTTACATCATCTGAGGAACATATTTTTTATTTTCAGATGAATCATCTAGCAGATAAAGGCTTTGAGCACGGACTTTGCTGCATGAACATTGTGTCTTATATGTATGTATGTCATTGTATTGCAGGAAATTTTGGTTGATAGAGCTGTGCATGCTGCTGCTTCTCGCTTTGTTCTTCCTTTTAATGCCTATTCAAACTCAGCAAAACCAAAACTTGTGGAGGAAGACTTCTTGAAAGCAATGCATGACTTCCTTCCAGTTGCCATGCGTGATCTTCGGAAGTATACTCCTGATGATAACGATGGTGGTTGGGAAGATGTTGGAGGGCTTAATGAAGCAGTTACTATTATTAAAGAGGTAATGCTTCTTGATTTCTTGTTCAAATTATTAATTGTTCTATTAGCAGATTATAATCATAATGCTACCAGAGCTATCTCACAGCACCAAATCTTCTTGGCAGTAGAAGTTTAATCTTCTTTTTTGACACTCGGAAGTTTTTTTAATGACTAATGAGGAACAAGACAATATTATCATCGATGCCTCCTGTTTCTAACTTATTCAAGTATTGATGGCACTTAATAGCCACTGGTGGAAATGGAGGTGGTTGGCCTGAGGATGAATGCCCTATAACTAACAAAAGTATCTTTGTAAAACCAACTTCTCTAATTAAACTATTGATGGAAGGATACTTTATAGGGAAAAAAAGTTTTCTTTGATATTGTCTAATCCCTCCATGTAGTACCGTAAAATGTGCCTCCTCTTCTACTTTTTGGGGATTCATCCGAAATTATTGTTCACTCAAAAGGATTGTGATACATTTATAAAAGAGTAAAATGCACCGGAGGTCTATTAATTTGTAGCGTGGTGTCACTTAGGTCCATCAACTTTCAAACTGCAGTTCTGGGTCCATTAACTCTTTAAGTTGTTCACTGCAGGCCCGTACCCCTTCGTTTTATGTTTAGATCCGATGTGGAATGGACCCCACGCTTTAAGTTGTTCACTGCAGGTCCATTAACTCTTTTAAGTTGTTTACTGTAGATCCATTAACTCTTTTAAGTTATTTACTGCAGGTCCATTAACTCTTTAAGTTGTTCATGCCACGTCGGATCTAAACATAAAACGAAGGGATACGGACCTGCAGTGAACAACTTAAAGAGTTAATGGACCCAAAACTGCAGTTTAGAAGTTGATGGACCTAAGTAACACCACGCTACAAGTTAATGGACCTCCGGTACATTTTACTCTTTATAAAATGAGCTTGTGTGAGTTCAGACTCCAGGCAAATGTTTAGTGTGTAAGGACCTTGATTCCTCAGTTATATATTCGTGGACAGCTAACAACTTTCTGTGCACCTTCATATTACTTCCTGTGTAAGATGTTCCTACTCATATTTTTATCCTTCTTATAGACTCTTGAATTGCCATCGAAATACCCAAATGTTTTTACTAAGGCACCTGTACGGTTGCGATCAAACATCCTCCTGTATGGACCACCAGGATGTGGCAAAACACACATTGTGAGAGCTGCAGCTGCAGCTTGTTCTCTGCGATTCATTTCGGTCAAGGGTCCAGAGCTATTGAATAAGTACATTGGTTCTTCTGAGCAATCAGTAAGGACCTTTTCCCTTTCTTTATCACCCACGATATGTCATTCCTTTCTTTTACCTTTCTTTAGATTCACACAAGCATTTAAAGGGTTATTACTTGGGGACATTTCTTTGTGTCTTGTATTACCAAAACCTGTCTTATTATTATATTTCTGTTGATCTAAGTTATGAAAGATCACCCTGATCTGATTTTTTTGGGTAATGGATCAGTTTTTCTGATATTGTGATTCCAGGTTCGTGATTTTTTTGCAAAGGCAGCTGCAGCAGCTCCTTGTCTACTGTTCTTTGATGAATTTGACTCCATTGCACCTCAGCGAGGAACACATAGTGCAGGAGTTTCTGATCGTGTTGTTAATCAGGTACATAACTGCGCCTTTTCCACTACTGGTAAAATCTTTAGGTTGGTCCTTAATTCCAAAAACAGAACGTTTTCTAATGTAATCTTTTCTTCTTCTTTTTTTTGCCATGTTCCATGTCGTTTTGATTGTATGTACGCAGTTCTTGACAGAACTGGATGGTGTAGAAACCTTGACCGGAGTATTTGTATTTGCTGCTACAAGGTTAGCTCTAAAAGCAAAAGTGATTTTAGTTTCTGCAGAATTATTCTTTTGTTCTCATAATCTCTACGTTAATGGAGACATGAAAATCGATCTGAAGTGGAATGTTGTTTCTGTGGTCTATATTGGTCAGTCACAGAATGTTCTTCTGAAGAATTTTAGCCAGCACATAATGAGATGCTGTAAACATGGATTTTTACTTACGAAGACAAAAAAAATTAAAACTCAAATAGCTTTGCTTTATTGCATATCATTTTTAATGGTGTCAGTTATTTTCTTACGTGCAGTAAACCACAATTAATTGATGCTGCGCTCTTGCGGCCTGGAAGGTTTGATCGTCTTGTATTTTGTGATTTTCCTCAATGGGATGAGCGTCTGGAAATTCTGAAGGTGCATTCTAGAACGGTGAGATTCCACATAAAATTGCTGTTACTTCTGTCATGCTGTCTTTTGTTTGATTTATTACTATTTTGAGATTTATATCATGACATCTGGCATCATAATTTTTTTCTAGTAGTTATTTGACTAAAATCATGACAAAGTGTTTATTTTTCTTTGCATTCACATTCTTTTTAGCAAAGGCTTCTATACATATCTTTTTGGGTCTCAGGTTTCACTAGCAAGTGATGCCAGTCTGGAAGACGTTGCTTCTCTGACTGAAGGGTTTACTGGTGCTGATCTCGCAGCTATTCTAACGGATGCTGGGTTGGCAGCAGTTCATGAAATTCTGGAGAGTGGAGAGAATGGCATCGCAGAAAGAGAGCCTTGTATCAGCAAAGAACTTCTCATGTCTGTTGCCATGAAGGCCAGACCTTCTACACCAGCAGACGATAAGAGGCGGTACGACAAGGAGTTTGGTGAATTTGTGTCGTCCAGGAAGTCTATTTCCATGAAGGTGAACTTCATACTCAACTTCATAAATATAAGCTACATACATCTTTTCAAGAAAGGCTATTACCCCGATTTCCATTATAAACTAAATACATTTTGATGTAGCATTCTAATATCCTGTTCTGATTCATCTCCACCTGTGATGATGTGCCTCGTGGGCATGATGAGATTTTGTTGAGAATCACTGAAAAGAATTTTGTGCAGGCTAGAGAGTCAAAAGGCAAGAAGGTCACCCTAGCTTGAATCAATCCTTCAACGCAGTGCCATATAGCTACATTGGACAAACAAGGTCACCTCTCTGATCTGCGTTGGTTTACATCGGGTTCTTTGTGAGTACAGTGCAAATGCTTAATCTTGTTGTCTTGTCTTATGATCGGTGTTGCAGAGCAAGGTCACCATGCGTGTTTAGTCGGGAAATACACCCTTAATCATTTTCACAACCAGCCATGGACAGAGTGGAGCTCCACTAACTCTACGGACATTCGAACAGTGAAACGCAAGCCATGAAGGCCTGCTTCGTATTGCGAAGAAGAGACGGGGCAGTTAAAGTTATGAATCTGAGCAAAATTCTGAAGCGAGTTCAACTGAAACCGATGGCCGTTGTGACTGAGGATTTTGCAGTCAGGGAATTTTAAATTGAAATCTTACGGCGTATAGTAGTTTAGGAAATGTAAATGCAATGAGAGCCTAATCATGCTGGCCTGGGCGGTTGTGGAGCTGCTTGGTCGCGTACTTATCGTTGTTTTGATGGTGGAGCAATGATGTATTCTTCCCTTCCCCTCATCCCCTGTGAATAAGAATTGGTTACAGCTGAATAAGCAACGCATTATACCTTATTTTTAGAGGAATTTGAGGATTTGCAACGGTGAAAGATGTGCAAAAAACCCTAAAATGTCATTATCCACTGTCGTGGATTCTGAACTCATATGATAAATGGCACACCTGGCGAAAAACCCTAAAATGCACTCAGCTGCAGCAGGAAACCATCGCTACATCTTTTTCTCCCTCTTTGATACTTTTTGCTGTTCCTTTTTTTTAAAAAAATATACATATAGAGAGTTTTTCCCCCTAGTCTTAAATGGCCACGGCCCACGGGTTACGAAGGCCCAGAGATAGCAGGAAGCTTCAAGTGGGCCCACATTGTCATAGGGGCCGGGCCTAGGCCTCCAAGTCCAAGTCCCAACCCGCAACCAAGAGCAGGGAGAGGTGTGAGAGAGAAGAGAGAAGAGGAGGAGGAGGAAGAAGAAGAGACCCCAGGGCTGGAGCTCGGGCTGCGCGGGCGAAGGGAAGGAGAGCGAGGGGCTGGGCGGCGGCGGCGGCGGCGATGGCGTCCGGTTGGGGGATCAACGGCAACAAGGGGCGGTGCTACGACTTCTGGGTGGACTTCAGCGAGTGCATGAGCCGGTGCCGGCAGCCCTCCGACTGCGGCCTCCTCCGCGAGGACTACCTCGAGTGCCTCCACCACTCCAAGGAGGTGCCTTTCCTCCCCCCCCCCCCATTCCATCCTCCTTCCAGCTCCCCCCGCCATCACTCGCCACCTAGATCTGCCGCGCTTCTCCTCTCCTTGTCCGATCCATGGCCTGGCCTGCTCTAGGATTCATGCCAGCATCAGTCATCAGTGTGGAGGAATCGATGATTCTTTCCATTGGTGCCGCTCCCAAATTTTAATTTTGCAGTGGCGTTTTTTAGTTCCTGATAGGATCGAACTCAGAAGCAAAAGGGCTCAGCTCGTGGTCCTCGTTAATGTTCGTCCACCTTGTGTGATTAGTATGCTAACGAAAGGGCTTTTTAAGATTTTTAGAGTATCCGTCGTGTGCTTGATGGGACAGTAGGATTGGGGTTCTATGTTCCATTTTCGCGTGACTATTGCGTGCAAGCATATAGAAGAGGCTTTGATGTGATCTCTCATATATTAGGGTGTTGGCATCCTAGCCCAAGTAACATGATACCTTAGGTTCCTTATCTACATTTTTCTCCCAGAGTTTTGTCAAACAAGCCAAGGATTTCTCAAGGCAGCTCTTTTATTGTCCTGTTTCTAGGTGATGGGGTAACTTTTTAAAAATATTCCATGTTATGTAATGCAATTGGATTCTTTTTTCCTTAAAAAGTGTATAGAACTATAGAAGTAGAAATTTTATTCAAGTGTTTATTACCTTTGGCATTCTTGAGATCCTTTTGTGAAATTTTGTTTTGTTTTGTTCTGAAAAAAATCCTATATTCTTGCTTCATAATGCCGACCAATTGCAAGATAATCAAATCTAGAAAAAAGCTTCTACTATGACCTTCATTGTTCTACAGTTCTTGTTCATTGTGTTGGTGTGATTTTACGAAACAAGATGAGCTGATGGAAGAAATTGTACTAAAATCTTTGTGATTTCTTCTGCTGCAGTTCCAGCGCAGGAACAGGATCTACAAGGAGGAGCAACGTCAGATAAGAGCTGCTGCCCGCAAGGCCAAGGAGGAAGCTGAGGGGTCCCCTCCTGTTGCAGCTCACCACTAGGCTCCATTTATAGTTTTTCTTACTGCATGCTTTTGCTTGCTGTGAACACTTCTTTGCTCAGCTGTGATGCTATGAGCAAAACAATAATTCGCCACCATACCTTTGGATGAAACAAACTTTTATTGTGCACACCCCATCAGTTGTTTTAAATCAAGAGTTCAGTGAACTATCTTGATGAAGAACTTTATACTTGTCGCGGATATTGAACAATAATAGTGTTCGGTTCAATTACAACTATGCACGTGGATGGCAATCTCTTTTTATATTCTTGGCTGAAAGGACGACACAATGGTTAGTGTAGTGTAGTGTAGCGTTCCACTGTAGCAAAATTTATCATTTTTATATAGCCTATTTGGTGCAATAATTTGTAATGATTTTTCTTAGGTTTTTAGTAGTCCTATTAAAGATCTTAAAACTATTTTCTAATTATTTTTTACAACATCTAAACCTGTTTTTAAAGACTTGTCAAATTTTGCTACAGTGAAATGCTACGCTACGCTAAGCCGAAATGTACAAGGCCTAGTGCCACTGTCAGTTGAGCTTTTCGGTAGTGTATGGGTGTTGCATTACTTGCAATTTATCCCAAGTCCGTTTATTTTTTTAAAAAAAACTGACCTGTATTGTTTCCTTTTTTGGTTTTTGTTTTGTTCCCATTTTTTAGGGTCACAGCCTCCCAGGGCCAAAAAACAAACGGGCTTTTTTTCATCCTCCTACTAATAGATATGAAAAAGATTTGCTCAGTTTCGAAAAGAAGAGAGTAACACAGGGAGGGATGTGATAGTTCTCTTCAGAATTATTTGTGGTGCGATAAAATAATTCTGTCTGCCATCTTATGTCCCAATCCTTTAGATAGTAATATTCATTGTGAACATAGATAGTTGCCTTCTTGGCACAAAGTGTTGTTTGTTGTCTAATTGGATCGGGTTGGATTGCAGTTCACGTTAAAGATGTTACTCGGTTGCTTTCTTGGCACAAACTGTTTAAGCCATGTTTGGTCTGGCTTACAGTTTATGGCTTTTTGTTGTTTCTCGGAACCAGACGCTTTGGCTTTTCAAAACCATTTCTCGAATATCAATTGCTAAATTTGAAAGCTGCTTGAACCAAAGCTACATTTCAAAGCTGGTTGAACCAAATGTCGTATATGAACTATCAGTCAGCCGGCCAGCCACTGCAGTCGTCGAGACTTGCAAGATCGGGTCCATGCTGACATCTATGGTGTAGTTATAAAAAATCAACAGTACTTTACGTGGTTTGATTAATTATGTTGAAGATATCTATTTCAGCCTAGATTATTTAGTTTATTTGTAGGTTTCAAGGAATACAGGTAGCGTTCAGGTTGCGGTTGACGAAACGAAGTACAGAACAAGTTAGGAATAGTATTATCAGACTCGGGAACAATAGTACAATACTACAGTGGTACAGCCAAAAGGGACATTTTTTTCATGGATGACATTTTATTCCGACAAAGCTTGATGTACACGTACAACAGTTATTATTCCCAAGCTGACAACATGAATTTGAATGAAACAAAGAAGTGAAAACTATTCTACATCTCTTTTCATCTCGCGTTATTTTGCTGCTTATAAGAATCGATTGCCAAACTATATACAACACAAAGGACTGATTTTCAGTCCCACTGGTTCCTAGCCAGTCACTACTAATGTGCTAAATGCCCAGCAGAGACCTTTAGAATGACAGCCAAAGAAATATGTGAAGTTGCCATCCTTCATGTAAAAAAGAGAAGAAAGTGACATGTATCATTGATTTGCTTTCCGCAAATGTGGTTTGCTGTTAATGAGGACTTGGAGGCACCAATCACCGAAAAAAATAATGGCAGCTTCCAAGTGCATCTGAAACTGAGATGAAGAGCTGATGTTCCCCTATTCAGGACCAAAATAGCGGTCTTGTATTGATAGGCGGTCAAAAGCGTCAAAATTTGCCTTCAAACTAACAAACTGGCTTCCTAGCTGTGCACACGCAGCATGTGGCCATCTGCATCCTTCTCTGGTGCGGAAGGGGCAGAGCGACTCGCAAAGTTGGTTGCTTGGTGTCTCTGACGCTAGACAGTCCTCAATTGAAGAGATGGATACAGAGAAGTCAGCATTCTCGTCTTGCTGGACTACAGCATCTGTGTCTCTTCGAAATGAATATGACAGACCCTCAGTTTTGTCCACTTGGCTTCCATTCATTGAGAAATTAACCTTGCATCCCAGAGTTTGTATTGCCCTTTTAATAAGAACATTCTCCCTCTGAGCAATTTCAGCCGTGGCTAAGGCTGATGTACTTGCATGCCTTTCCCTCCTTAAGTCTGCTAGCATGGATTCCATCTTTGTTTTAATTTCTCTTGCTCTTGATTCAGCAATATCCTTTGCCTGTCCGTTACATGAGAAAACAAAACAATTAAGAAATATTACAAGGTATATCTCGACAGACAGCACCATTTTTAAAAGAACATCCTAATGTTCCTCTTCTCTAACGATTAACCTATATGCAGCCATGAATATGTTACGCTTTTGGTCTTGCTCTATCAAATTCCAAGAACTCTCAAACAACCAATGATCCTGCTCAAAAAATGATCAAAGGATAAACAGAAAATATATACAAGTACCTTCATTGCATCTGCATATTTTTTATTCATGGCATGCCATTGGGATTCAAGATTGCCACCTTGTGACTCCGGGGGACATGTCCATCTCAAATAAAACTGGGGCCAAAGGGTTGGAGCAAGTGCTGCGGCAGGCGGCACTAAGGGGCCATTATGCATTGATGGGTCATAGAATGGATTATAGTGCTCATGGAAGCTGCCACTAGAAACTCGGAGATCAGCCAAGTACATCCACATGCAATGACAAGAGTATGTAACACCAGATTGTTCCCTTTCCCGCTCACTTGCATTATAAATCAGAAATCAGCTATGCAGAATATTTTACATTCAAAATAAATCATAAAATGCAGGTGACAAAAGGATTAAAAAAAATTGCCAAGACTTTAATCATATGGGAACAAAAGAATAATATGGTCTGCACAAGCTCATTTTGGGGACACATAATCAGTAGAATTGCAAACCGCTTCTTGGGGAATACATGGTTTAAGAATGAGTAAATGACAGTTTTGAAGTAATGACTAGATTGTCGACATGTATCCCACATTCCCGCTGATACTTCAAAAAACATTTTAGCACAAGATATGTATCACAGACCATAGCGGCTTAGCAGTTAGCATAGTCAGTATGGTAACTTGTCTCTTTGAGTTGATGAGTGATGACAAGAGTTCAACTCCCAACAACCACGGGTTGGGTGGGTTATTTGTGAGATTTCCACTTTGATTGATAATTCTAAGATGATTACACTAGTCAATTGCCCCCACCCTCTCAAAAAGAAGAAGAAGAGGAAAACCTAACGGACCAATTACTCAAAAAAAGGGGAAAACCTGATAAACCAATTACTCAAAAAAAAAAAGGGAAAACCTAATAGACCAATTACTCAAATAAAGGAAAAACCTAATAGACCAATTACACAATTACCGTGACATTTGTATATTCAATCACACTCCGTGAACCATGATAGATGTCAACATATACAACACAGCACCTATTATTTACATGTCATCATGAAAACCCTAGAAGCATACACAGTAATTTGAAGCGTCTGTAGTGTGAAGTTGTCTCCTTGCTTAGGACCTATTCTTTTCAGCTTAACAGCTTATCGACTTGACAGCTTAACGATTTATCTATGTTTTGAAAAGACACATGTTTTGGGTTTTTTTACTGTTTTTTCGCTGTTTGGGGTCCTACCGCTTTAAAAAGCAAGTCAAACAAAATGAATCCAAATCTCGAAACTACCTTGAGAAGCTTTCGAAATTCAATCATTTCAGCCGTTCAGAACAGCCGAAAAACAGGCCCTTAGTTTGGTTAGTGTATGACTACTTTAGTTCTGAATATCAACTTTAACATAAACTGGATAATTAGCGGTTAGTCATTGTGAATTCATGCTGATTGCTGCATCTGCAGGACACGCAATTTTTCCCTTTGCCGGAAGCACTGAACTTTGATAAAATCATGCTGTCAGATACTTGGGGATCAAAATTACAATTTTTGGGCTCAAAAGAAGCAAGAATACTTGTGAATAGATTGCCATGCCTTGTTGCGGCCATATCCATCAGCACTACACGACTTTTTTATAGCACAGAAAACAGGGTAGGCCTTGATCAGAAGAGTTGTTAGTTGGCCGTGTGGCTCATCGCGAGTTTATGCGGCTGACCATAAAGAAGTCAGCCACAAGGTTGCAGATAGCACACATTGCTGGCTCAAGGTTAGTGTCATTTCTAAAACATCATTTTTCCTTGAACCCCAGAAATATTATTTTTATCTCCAAATGTCCTTCAGAAAGGTATCATCAAAGTTCAGTGTCCTATGGAAATGTGAGCATACTGTAGCAATCACCAAACAAATTGCAACACCCTACAGCTATAAAAAAATCAAAATACAAAAGGCATGTCAGGAACAAATCTCTTTTGTTCCTTCCACTTGCTCACTAAACAAAATGCACTAGTGAAAAAATATCCAAGATAGGGTCTCTAGAGTAAATTACCTATTGCATAAGAAGTTCCCAAAGCGACATGATAACACACAGTCCAGAAAGTCAACTAGGAAATTCTGCAACAAAAAACAGTTCATAATATGGACATTTTTACGAAGAGGCTTAGTTTCAGCAAACCCATAGAGTTGCATAAGAAAACAAGACTTACAGATGAGAACTCAAATGCAGATGGGTAAAGACGTAACAACTGAGAAATACAGTCCAGCCACTGTAAAATAAGAGAACGTATTACAAGAAAGTTTAAAACAAGTGGGGTAGTTTAAGGAAACAGTTGGACATCTCCAAAACAAACAAAATATGTGAAAAAACAAAACAGTACAACCAAGCTATAAAAATGGGTAATCTCTAATCTGTAAAGCCAAGAGTTTATTCAAAACGAACAATAACCATTATTCCACTGAAAGTCTCAAAGGCTAACATGAATTAATGTGCAGAAGTTCTCAAATCCCAGCCTAATCCAGTGATCCTAGATGCTTACAAGCATTCAGCCATGTCCCAAAATATAGTGGACATTTAAAACAAACAGATTATCATTTGTTCATTGAACCAATTGGTAGTTGCCAAGGAGGCATAATTTACAGAGCAGAGGTATAGAGGCATCTCCCATTCTTTTAATACAAGGTGCACAAGAAAAATAGCACTTGTAGGCTACCTGTAACAGTATGGGGGAACAGTTGCTTGATGTCTGGGATGGAGCTGGAGAGGATGATCCCGGTGGTCCTAAAGAGCTTCTGCTTGGCGAACTGGTTAAATTCCCAAGAGAAGGTTGCCTTAGAAGCTCAAACTGAGATCCTCCATTCTCAGTTATTGTTGGAATCCCCATTCGTTCTGCAAATGGATGACCAAATGCTAACCAATCCTTTTCCACTAGGGCCTAAAACAGCATGGTGGATGAGCATATGTATCCAAAACTAAGTCAGCAATAACACAGTGACAAATTATTGAAATTATATAATTGAAATAACTCAACATTAAAAAGTCGAAAGCACTAGGCATTAGCCAGCCTGAATGTTCAATTGATTTCGATGAAGAGATGCATGGTATCAAGTGTAAGAACATAGATACACGCAGCAAAGATACAAAATAAACAGCAATTTTTATCTCAACATTCTAAAGGGACGCCTGCCATGTGAGGAAATGCATGCACCATTGCCATTTTAACAACTAATAGACAAGCAAACATCAAATTAATGTAAAAATAAAAAGTTTTTTATGTAGCACAAGAGAGAGAAAAAGATTAAATGATTTTGCTACCAGGAGTATACATGGCAAACTTTTTTATCTCTACCTGGAAACCATCGAATGTTCGGTAATAGGGATCAAGCAGCAAACAAGCAAGTGCAGCCAGCTGGGTTGTGCGGTCCCATCCATCACTACAAAAAATGGAACAGAGTGATAATTTTAAATTCCTTCAGCAGCTGTCAAAGGAACAAAGTTATGGAGACCATACAACCTAACATGGCATCCAAATGTCATCATTGAACTGAATGGTATGTGAACCAGCCAACCAGAGATTGGAGACCAGCCAGTCTGTAGGAATGGATTTGGAAATTTGTCTGGTTTTTATTCATTCACACCTAAAATTTTGAACCAAATTTGAATACACAGCTCCCAGGGATAATTGGGGACAAACGGTGTTTCTCAGTTCAGATTATATATAAACTTGAGCTATCAGTCAACCATGTTTTTCATGGTTGCCAGCGGCATTCTAAATATTGGAATTTATCCCTGATTAATCCACAGTTTATCCATGATTGTCACAGTACCAATACAATTTTGGTATTATCGGTCAAAATATTGGTCTCCTTATTCATTCACAATTCAGCCTGATCAATCCCATCTTGTGGGCCCAAAAAATGGGCAATTAAGTAGAGGGCGACCCATTTAGGTCCTGTGTGTACTAGGGTTAGGAGCAGCGGCACGCAGCCACCACCCCCATCCATATGTGCATCAAGAGAGGGAGGCACAGGCGACCCCCCACCTCCAGTCCTCGCCGCCGCCACCTCCGGTCCTCCTGGCCTAATTCTAATTCATTTCTACAGTTAATTCTAATTCATCTATCCATTTGGGTAGGAAAGTCCAGGTTCAACACTATACAACACAAGGGCGAACATGGAACCTACATAGTAGTATAGATGAACCACCTCAGTTCTGTTGGCATATTGATGGGGGTGTTCGCGAATGCCGGCGTGCCCTGCCTAAGACCGGAATGAGAGATGGAAGACTCCGCCAGGAGACGTCGTTGACCTATTATAACGGCTGTACCGAGCCACTAACCAGTTATCGACCAACTAAACAATTGATCCTAACAAAGGGAAATGATAATGTCAACCCAAAACTAACTTAAGGATAAGGCAAGCCGCCCCTAACCACCCGCCAGCGCCCTCATCCAGAGGATGGCGTGGCTGGACTAGCTACGCCGACTGGACCAGGGCGATGTTTCCCGTAATAGACCCAGTCCAGCGCGGTCATATCACATATTATCGCAGGTATAAATGATAAACAGAGGTTCAGCTGCAGAAAAGGGGGTAAATAGTTGGCTCCTTAGCTAAATGAGTAAAGACATACTCCATGAGTTATTTCAATGGCCGCTCAAGATTGTTTCACCATTATTTTATATCCAAAAGGCAACTCATGACAAGAATACAAAAGGCACCTTTTCAAAATTTGATTATGTAAGTTCAACAATTAGTGGTAAAAAAATTTGGATACATACATGCAATCTTAGGATAACCTAACGAATATTACTTGCAGAATCTAGAGTGCAAAAATAACCAAAAACATAGCATGCTATCCAACTATTCCAGAGTGAAGAGTGAGGTTTCCTACCACACAGATTACATCATGAACATCAGCAAAATGTCCTCTTTTGTTCTGCTAAATTGGTATGGAGTAAATATGCTATTCAGAGAATGGCAAACATCCCTACACACATCCACACAAACACTTGCATGCATGTCCACATTCTCCATTTATTATAATAGGTGAATCAATCCAATTAATGCATCTTACAGGTAGGAAGAAAAAAACCTGCAATGGATGAGAACTGAAGCTGATTCCTGGGCAATTTGTGCAGCAATCCATGAAGCACCAACCAGGATATTCTGGATATGGTTTAACCAATCCCCCAGCATTGAAGAAAATTGTGTCATGCTATTCAGATTTCCCCCACCCCAGGTTGACCCACGATTTCTCTGGAAAAAGGAAAAATAAATTATCAAATCATAAGTCACCTCTTCTATTTTTTTTCTTGACAAACATGCATATATTTCAGTGTGATAAAGTCATTAAAATCTGTTAGCTCCACCAAAAAAGCGACATCTTTTTGTTTAAACCAAAAACACAGTTTTTATTGATCGTTTAGCATGGGTAGAATGTTTGCACAAGAGAAATGGATATGCGGATATCAACCAAAACAAATAGAAGTATTAACTAAGTAGAAATGCTTTGATGCTAAGAATTACAATGCAATCGACAGGTATCCAAGCAAAATTTATCATAACTTTACAAACAATTTGGGGTGGGGACCAAGCATATTCAAGCTGCATGCCTTAGAACAATCAAAGAAAGCACAGAATGCCTACTGCATTTGTGTTTTAACTGTCGATTCAGAAATAATCATATTATTTCAGAGTTAATCCACAGGCTATAGCAAAAAAAAGAGAGAGAGAGAGAGCCCAAAGCAACTTTTTGCCATATAGACAATAACAATCCAATTTATGCCTGGAAAGGCAGATGCCAGATAATAACAGATGAATAGGAAATACAAGCATATGAAACAGGCATGGAAAAGCTTGAACCTAACCTGGACCAAGCCTGACCAGGAAAAAGTCCAGGTATATTTACAGTAGATGAAAGAGGTGCAAATATCACAAGAAAGGGACGATGGCGGTGATCTGAATGTTAGGCTCTGTTTGTTTCAGCTGCAGCTTCTCTAAAAGCTACTTCTAGGTTTGTTTCAGCATCAGCTTCTCTAAAAGCTGCTTCTTGAAAAAGCCATAAAAAACTAGCTCCTCAAATCACAGTACAAATTGGGCTTTTGGTGGCTTTTCGCTTCTTTGAAGGGGGTTCAAAAGCTGGCTGTTTGTTTGAGCATCTGGCGCTTCTGAGGCTAAAAGCTGGCTAGAAGCTCAAACAAACAGGGCCTTAGATGCTTAGATGTCATGTTTCTGTACAATTAAAACAATTGTGACATTGGTTCTTAAAATCAAACATTAAACAACCCCCGAGATTATACAAATGAACCCATTCCCAAATTTGCACGTAATCTTTTATATGAACGCTTTATATTATTGAACACGTTATAAAAATTCAATGTTCGCCTACAGAATATTTAAGAATTCTCACTGGCAACAATTGTAAGTTGCATCACGTCTTCCATGGGATCACAAATATTGTAAACAAAGTTAACAAATGCACAGAGTATATGCTAGGAATGGTGGATTCATGCCAGACCTCAAAAAGATGCAAGGTAGTTCTCAACAAGGAAAACCGTAAACTTACTCGATCTCCACCAAGAGATACAGCTGAAGAGGTTCCGTTTGATGATATTGTACCATGGGCATCAACATAGTCCCTAAGACGAGAAAGACTATCTCTCATTGTGTGGATGTTCTGTATTCCTAAAAAGAGAACCTGATCGCAGATCCAATGAATTAAAAAAACAAAAAACATTTATAATGTTATCGAATGTATATACCAGTCAGTATATAATTACCTCCGAGTTTGGATAGTTTGCAGCTGACTCTGATCCACCTCCCTTTGCCCCATTCGCGAAAGCATTTGCTCTTGGCCGGGCATCAACTATGTATAATTTCCTATTTACAATGGAAACAAAAGAATGTAACTTGAAGACCATTGGTCATTTTAATGGATAGATATCAGAAAAGGACAAAATGTGTTAAAGAAGAATTAAAGTTACTGCTGATTCCCCGTTAATAAATATAGAAGTAGGACAAAATCATTATGTCATGCCATCTGCTACAGAAGTATATCATCAGCCTCAGTGAGTTTACAGATACACACCTGACACCTTAGCATAGTAATAAAACCCTTTTGAAGTAGTAGTATTTACTTCTTAGGATATGCACAATGGGTAGGCCATGCCCATTTTTTACTGGTTCAATAGACTGGTTTCAATTGGAAATTATAAATTTGACGCAGAATTCTAGGGATCCAGTGCAATATAATGTATTTGTACGCAGCTGAATATGAATAACATAATATTGTTTGTTTTGTTTGCTGGGAGTTTAGCAGGAGCATTAAGTTAATTGTCGATTTGCATCAACTATTAAAATCATTGCTTTCTCCTGTCTGTTATAGTGGTCCCACTTGGGAGACTGAGGGGTCCTTTTCAGCTTATCTTATTTCCTTATCTTTTTATTTGCTTATAAGCTGAAATTCGAGAGCTTCCCAAGTGAGTTTAAAAAGTCAAGTGAACTTTGTTTGATTCTTTTCTTAGAGCTCTGAGACATGGTATCGAGTTAGAAAAAAAACGGCCCGCAAAAGTAAAAGCGTTTGGTTTTTCAATTCGGAGATACGTTGACCATCATCATCATCATCATACCCCAATGTTCGAGGAAACTTCCGCAAAAGCGGGGTAAAGGGGGGCCAGTGTACACAACCTTACCTCTAATATTAAAAAACACATAGAGGTTGTTTCCGTTTGACCCTTAGTGATAGTAGAGGATTCTCTATAACTTCATGACAAAAAGAAGTATAGAACGTTTGATATGCCATCTTCCTTTAGCCCATAACAATCTAAAGCCAAAGAATAAAAGATCATTTGGCTCCATCGGAGATAAGTTGTTAAGTAAATAAGCTGAAAAGAAGGGTCCCTGAGAAATTGTGAGTATTTTATTTTGCTGCGGTCACATTTGGGAGGGTCTGTTTAGTGCTAATTATTGGGATAGAATGAACTAACTATCGAACCTGCTTATGTGGCACAGTTCTGAACTTACCTTAGTACTCATGCAAAAGGTGGGTAAAGAAGCGAGGGAGTCAATAATATCAGCAGGACCTTTTACATGCATAGAAGTTCCTTTTTTCAAAAGAAAAACAAATGGCCCTTTTTCTCAAATAAAAGGAAAACCACATGGCACAACTAACGTAAAACATTACCAGTAGGTCAACGAGTTAATAGAGTATAGCCACGTTCTAGGAGGAAATACTTCACTGAATGCAAAAGAAAGAGACCAACCAACATAAAATGAAATGCATGTTTCAATTACCTCGGAGATTTAGTTGGATCAACAGGTTGGGTGCAAAGAGCGCAAACAAGCTTTTCATCAATATGGCTGCAGAAATGACCTAATAGTTACACCAAAAGCATTCGAAACCAGCATATGTGAACAGATTTAGATGGATATAAGCTTACTTCCTAGAATTCATCATCAACCCCACCAATGGCTGAGATGACCTCGCCAGAACAGCTCCAGACCCTGTGATGCAAATAAGTCTACATTTTTCAGCATACTAGTCAAGACAACTGTAAGCAGATGCTTGTATAATATACCGGGGTGGTGTTACCCCCGATCTTAAGCATGCATTGTTTACCTTATCAACAACAATTAGTATAAAATACAGGTTGGTGTACAGCAACACAAAAGAATCTCTCACCAGTTTTTCTATGAAAAAACTTAAAACAAAACACAGCTTAGTCGCGGGGCTGCCGAGCAAACCCAGGCTAATGCGGCACAGCTGAAGACGTCCATCACCAACTTGACGGCGAAGCTCGACGACCTCACCATGAAGGTCGCGAACCTCGTCAAGGCGTTAGGCAAGACGGCGGCGGCGGCTGCTGATTCGGCGCAAGAGATGTCCGACGCCAGCATGGCGCAAGCTCTCACGAGCGTACGCCCCGGGATCGGGACCGACGACGACAGCGACAACACTGACGTCGACAACGACACCGAGCAGCGTGAGGAGAATGACCACGACGCCAACACCGACGTCGTCAACGACATCGAGCATCATGAAGATGGTCCTACTGACATCGCCTTGCCGGTCTCCTCTCGAGAGATGGCTTCCAAGGCGACAAAGGTACAACCAGAGCGACCTCACGGCACCCGGTCCTACATCGCTCGACGTCTTCCTCCACGTCAAGCGCACCCGCAACGACCACGACATCGTCATCACCAACCGAAGGACCGTGTGCTTGCTGTGCTGGCACGGCTACGTCGTGCGCATGGGGACGCGCTGCGGCTTCAACATCGACGTCAAAGCCTCGGGCGTCGGCGTTTCAACCTTGAGGACAAGGTTGCTTCGAAGGGGGAGTAATGTTATGGCCATGGCCCACACAACAACATTACCGTGGTATTGTTCACGCGGTACTGTAGCGCGATACTGTTCACACGGTATTGTAGCGCCCTGGTAGTTAGGGATTAGATTAGATCTGGTATTAGATAAGATCAGTTTGTTAGGGATGGGATAAGATTAGTTAGAGGATAGTTTCTTAGGTATCCCTATAAAAGGGATGGTTATGTATCTTCTTTTGGCATCCAATCAAATGAATCAAAATTGAGAGTAGATCTCATAGGCAGTGGCTTCGATAACAGCCTAGGCAGTAGCTTCGACAACAGCTCGTCTCACCCGCGTCAAGGGCCGTATCATATGGACCACCAAATTATTAAAAAGGAATGAGACTTGAGGTTTTGCACAGAACCACTTCCAATAAACACCACGTGCATATTAATCTTTTTACACATAAATATAGAAATTGGAGATCATAAGGTTACAGAAAAATTTTAAAAAAGTAAAAAATAAAATTTAACTTCTGGTATACATACCAGGGTCACACCATGAAACAACAGGCAGACGTCTACCAGATCGAAAAGTAGAAGCTTGCCATAAATCTTCGTCACTAATGGAAAATGGAAAAAAAATCGTTATTGCTTGAGGTTTATGATAATAAAATTATCGCATGATGTTGTTGATGGTGTAGAAGTACCTTATGGTCCTTGGTACAATCAATCGAGAGGGGTAAGTAGAACATAATGAATAGCTTGAATTTACATTGGTTACCCTCCACCAGTTGTTACACAAAAAATCATTTTCAGCTTCAGGCTCACTGCTCTGTAGATATGGAAACCAATTCCCAAAAAGACGGTTGTATTCCTTCCACAGCCGAGACTTTGGATCCGATTTTGTATCAACGGTGGATGGATCACAGGAAAATGCATATAGGTCCCACAGATTAGCGGGTTTAGTGTATTTTCTCAAAGCTTCGAACACTTCATTTTTCTGAAAAAGATAAGCATCAGAATTAAAATGGCTGACGTTTGTGAGTTTATCTGACAAAAAGATACAAGTACATGTGGAGTCATAATGAGATATTGCCCAGACTAAAGATAATATCAAGAAAAGAATAGATAGAACCAACAAGATTATTAAGGTAGTCAACACCAATAAGCAGATATGATAAAGCAGAAATTTAAAATGCCACAGGATACTACCTGCTTAGTTTTAGGCCGAAAAGCGAAGACAACGACTCTCATGTCTTTACCTGAACAAAATGTAGATAAGTAAAAAAAAAATCACTACAATATGTCTTTTCCAAATTTTTAGATCTAAAAAATTACTAGAAGATAGACTGCAGATCCAGAAACAAAAATGACAAACAAGTAGTTAAAGAACCAAGAAATTGTGATTTCCAATGAAAGAGAAAATCCCCCAAAAAAACTACAGCTGAGGACTGTATTTTTAATCCAAATCTTGTGGCCAGAAAATAAGATGAGAATACGACACAATACATAAAAAGAGAGCGCTGACATCAGCAGTATCTTCTAAAACATCCTTTTCATTCTTCCACTTCGGATTCACAATTAAGTAGGACTGTAGTTGACAGATCAATGCGCTCATAGGCAACTCTGTACAAACCACTAACTTACCAACAACTTGAAGAACTTCACGAGTGTGCTTCTTATCATACTGACGGGGCAAGGATTGAAGCTTTACATCCTGAGACACACTTGATCTAATCAATAATTTATAATAATTGTTTGCAAGCATTAGGGCAAACAAAACAGAGTTCACATATCCTTAAAAAAGAGCAGGAAAAGAATAAGTGTCCAGTTTATGTAACTTGTAAACTTACATCATTTAACTTATCAATTGCAGTTAGCGGGATGGTACCCAACTCTATTATGCTTTTTGTTGCTTGGCTCTGCAAAAAGGGTCGCATTTATTAAGAGAATAATAAGAGTAGGATGAGGAGAAGAGGACTGAGGAGGAAAGCAGTGTCTAGCTGCATGATTAGTACAATTAGTTCAAAAAAAGTATATATTAATTTCCCATTCAAAAAGAAGATTCAAGTCAATTTTCAGAATCCAAATCAATGGAACAAATTTGCGAAACAAGGAGTAAAAAGGAACCATAGCTAAAGAAATGTGTGGTAAAGAATTTGTATTGAAGTGCAGGATGCATCCAAATCAAGGGGAAAAAATTACAACCATTAGACAACAATGGTAAGCTGCTTACAATGAAGAGAAGTCGGAAATTTGTCACTGAAAGAACGCCAGCCTCATCTGTGTTTAGTAGAACAACGCCATGGCCCTAGGTAAGGAGAGATGAAATGGATCAAAATTCAAGATGGACATGCAAAGTCAAAAGCAAACTGATCCTTCAAGTATCCAGAATAAATGCTCATTGGGACTTTAGCGCAAGGCGGATCTTAGATCTCTCTATACTGCTGGTTTGAACTTTTAATATATATGTGGCAACAAAAACCCAACCCTGCCAGAATATGATATAGCACCAGCCCTGGCCGAATGTGAGATGGCATGGTGCCCGTGTAAGTGGCATTGGTATTCTTTTATTTTAGCATTACACAACCATGCATTCATAGTTCATTTGTGGTCCCACCATTGTATAGATGACCATGTTTCACTTGTTATATCACTGCCAAACTGCTGGATACATTGTTGTTTCTATTAACCCCAAAAGAAGCCACACTTCATTCTTTGAGGCCCGAATACAAGGAACCAGTTAGAACTTAGAAGCCTTGGCCCTTGAGCAAAGATTTTATTTATTTCAACTGCTGCCACTTTATACGTTGGTGGGAAATACCACTCTGCTAATCCAATTAGATAATAGCATGTGTAGTTGTGTAGTACCACTCTATTGTGACAGATTATACCGCCCGACTTGCCTAATATGGCTGCATTGTCTGGCAAACCATCCGAAGCAGTGAACAATGGAAATATCATCAGTTTAACCCAAGCACAATAAACACAATAGCACGTGGCGCGGCATGCTATTGCTAGGTCGCCAAAGGACAACGTCACGTAGATAATTCCCCAATTCGCAGAATAGATTTGGCCTCGAACAAAATATACGGCATCCAAACATTGAAACATGAGGGATTTAGAGCAATTGAAAGGGAGGCGAACCTGGGCGACAACATCCTCGTGCTCGAGCAGGAACTCCTCCATGCCCTGGGCCGAACTCCGCGCCCTCGGTTCCTTGCAAACGAAAAGCCGCGTCAAAATCGAAGACCAGAAGCAAACCCTAGGCCCCGAAGGACACCGCCCCACGCGCACGCGCGCGCTTGTTTATCGGGGGGAGGGGACGGCGCGCAGCAGAGCGCCGCGCCGCGCCGCAGCAACCTCCGGCGACCCGCAGGCACGGGCGCGCGGCGCGCGAGGAGGAAGGAGGGGACAGGATGGGATGCAGCGGCAGCGAGCGGCGCGAGGGGGTGGCGCGCGGGCGGGGGGAAGAAGGCCGTGTGCGCGGGTACCTCGATTTGGTTCCACTCGATGGCGTCCCAGCTGGCGGAGGTGTCCATCTCGGTGGAGCGGGAGCGGGAGCGGGGGTCCCAGGAGCCGGGGGAGTCGTCCATCTCCGGCGAGCGGCGGCGCGGCCTCGTGCCGTGTCGTCGCGAAGAGAGGAAAATGTTTTGCTGTTCTGCTGCTGCGCCGGTTCCGTCCGGGCTTGGACGCGACCGTGCCGTATCGGCGCGCTATGTATGTAGCACAAGTATATGTAGTTGTAGCGTTGGCGACTTGGCGTGGCGTGGCGTGACAGGTTCCCTCTTCCCTGGGCTCCTGCTCCTGCTCCTGCTCCTGCTCGTGCGTGCGTACGGTTTTCCCTGCGTCCCAGGGAACACGTCTCTATAATTTGACTGGGATTGCCACCAAGGTAAAGTATCGTTCATTCATCTTTGCATCAAACCAGTCTTTGAAATTAAAAAAAAAAAAAAACACACACACACACACACAAGGTGCTTTTGGTAACTTGTAGGTGCCAGTGTGCTGCGACGAAGACACATGATTGGGATACGTTTACATAGAAACCTATGATGAAAAACTCATTCAAGGATAATATTAATTTGATGCCTAAAATATGATCAGTTGTCTGTTTGCCGTATCTACGTAACGAAAGCTTGACTACGACGTCAATGAGAAGCTATTTAGGTTTGTAGATGCATAGTCGGAAGAGCTGACGACTCTGATGGCTGGCGGATAGAACATGACACGCTCTAAGAGGAGAGATAGCATAATAGCACCCGTGCATGGGAAGGTAATAGCGAATATACGAGCGTTAGAGGAGTATTTTATGGGATAGGGCAATGTTATTGTCAGTTAGGGGTGGAAATGAGCCCATAGGGATGACCCAGATAGAAAATTGGCTTCGCTCATCTCGTGAAAAGCTTGCGAGTAGCTCGTAAGCCTGAGAAGAGGCCATCATTTTTCTGTGAAAGGGAGAGGTCCAGGTTGCGAGGAGGGTTACCACCTGTCAGATCTAAATGACGAGGTGGGGAGGAGGGCGGCTGGAGGTTGGAAGGATGGCGTAACCGCGTAAGGAGGAGGTGAGTAGAGGCGGTGCCTGCTTGATCATTTCGGTGGAGGAAGAGATGATAGAGGGAATAAGGAGAAACAAAAGCGTGTGGGTTATAAAATACGATCCAACATTACTCACCCTATGGGGCATTTTGTCAAGAATGTGGAACGAGAAGAGGCATGAGTGTCGGGGATAAAATCACGGCCCATTGCCATGGCCCACTCCCTGACGGCCCAACCGAACAGCCTACCAGGGCCCAGCTCCCTGGAAGGTTCTATCAGGCCCAAATTGCGTCCTGCCGAACAACTTCTTAGTCGGCACGGTACGTAACGGCCTAGGATTCCTGTTTGAGCCCGACTCGAATAAGAGTTCTGCACGGCTACGTGAAGACCCGGACGTGGTTTTCTGGATTGGAATAGAAGTCGTGATCCCCAAGACTTGGAGTATGCCTTATCTACCTCGGGATATATTTGGCATGTATCGAGTTCGTAACGAACTCGTGGTTAGCCCGGCCCGATTATTCCTCGGTAGGTCGGTTTGCTCAACACTATATAAACAGAGCCCCTACGGCGTTGAGGGGGCATCTGACGTCTCATAGGCACCTGATCTTCGCATTGTCGCACATAATCTCGCCGAGACTTGTTCGTCTCGTCGGGAATCCTCTTGTAATCATCCCTGATATATAAGAAAGGCTGGACGTAGGGCTATTATCTATCCCGAGAGGCCTGAACCAGGATAAAAACCCTTGTCTCCCTGTTCGTCGTTGATTGCTGTTCGTGTTGTTCGGCGTGTCTCCTATCTCCTCTTCTCAAGAACCTTTAAGCGACTTGAGATCGATATCTCAACCGTCGACAATGAGATAAGTAAGAATTAAATTCCTTAGAGTGTGGCAGGGAAGTAATTCCCATCTGCTTAAATTGTAAAGTCTCAAGAGATTTTACGATCCACCTCTCTCGAATCTTATTCCCTCCAACCAAACACACCTTAATAACTTTACAATAACTGGACATCAGAACTAATTAGAACTTTTGATGTTGACATATGGTACACATGATGTGAGATGATGCTCATACAAATTCTTTTTATATGCATAATGAGATGAGAAATTCACAAGGCTTTAGATCAGGGGCCGGACCTTCTAATTGAACCCTGATAGTCAACAATGTTAAGATATAGTTGGACATTTAAGTATGTGGCATCACGTACTTAACATTATCCCTAGGGAACAATGCTCTACCACATATTCAAGGTATAAACTTGATTATCCCTGTTGTTTAGCTGATATCGGTAAAATACATACGACCTAATGATAAGTTTCTTCCATGTGTTTAAAGTATACATTGACTTTATTTGTAATAGTGTAAAGGATCTCTAGTAAATACTCCTACCCATCACTGTTCATCAAAAGTGTTACATATTGCCTCATCTCTGTTTATATTTCTTCTCCCATTGTTCACTATTCACATCCCAAAGCAAGGTGTTCTAAAGGTATCTTTGCTGCAAATCTAACTTAGATCAGCCCAAACACTATTTAACTACTATCCACACATTATTTTCACTATTGTTTACATTTTTATCTCTTTTATTTTATCTGCTAGAGAGTAATATAAAGTGTTGCATATTGCCTCATCCCTATTTATATATTTTTCCTCTCTATTAACTATTCATATCTCCAAACAAGGTGTTCTAAGGGTATCTTCGATGCAAGTATAACTTAGATCAATCCGAGCACTATCCAACCATTGTTCACATCTTCTTTTTACTATTCTTAACATTTTTATCCATCCTATTTTATTTTATTCAGAGTAACATATGAGAATGCCCTCAACAATTGTAGGCAGAGGAGCGAACGATAAAATTGTACATGAAAAAAATACATCTTCTTTTTGCTATTCCTTACATTTTTTTCTATTTTATTTTATTCACCCTCAGCAATGTAGGCAGGGGAGCAAACTATAAAATTGTACATGAAAAAATATTGGGGCGGCATGGGCTAAAAAGAGTTTTATATTAAAAAAAATGCGACATTCCTTACATTTTTTCTATTTTATTTTCTTCACCCTCAGCAATGTAGGCAGAGGAGCAAACTATAAAATTGTACATGAAAAAATATTGGGGTGGCATGGGCTAAAAAGAGTTTTATATTAAAAAATAATATTGGGGTGGCATGGGCTAAAAAGAGTTTTATATTAAAAAAATTGCGACCACGATGGACTCGAACCCACAATCTCCCGCTCCGGAGGCGAGCGCCTTATCCATTAGGCCACGCGGTCGCTGCTGCCTCATGTTAGTTTTACAAATATTTTGTTTAAATTATTATACGTAATGACTTTCGAGCAGCAAAGCCCAATTATAGGCCCTCAAAGACAAGATCTTCACTTTCATGTGGGCTGTCCTATATAATTCGGTATGAATTGAGGCCCTATTCGAACAGAAAAGCCCAATTACGGATTGATGCCCTCTATTGTTTCAAATATACCACGGCCCTATTTGTTCTGGTTTATCTTCTTATATATGCATTTACTTATCTCCTGATTTCAAAGTCAGATATTTTGTTGTTGATATTCTGTTTTCTTGTTCAAAGTGAATCCTAAAGCTGTAAATGTAAAAGGCAAGTCAATTTTTTTTTTCGTTTTTAGAATAAATCGCCCAAGTTGCTCGCTCGTAGAGGTAGATTTCAAATTCTATCTCCCATTGTTCATCACGTTTACCGACAATCAAGACATAATATAAAGTTATGGAGTTGATGAATCTATTAATGGCATATTATTCGTTTTCAATTTTCATCATAATAGTTCATCGCAAAAACTCCACCGTAATTCGGTATAATTCTTAATTATGTACTTATTATTTTTTAAAACATTAATATAAATCACATAATCTTAAAAATAAAAAGAAACAACAACAGATGTTAGGGTTGTCTAGGCATCATCTATGTGGAATTGCTTCACATTACCGTGATGCAGAAATCGTTGGCAGTCAAGATATTTTGTTTTCACTAAGAAAGATATAAGAAGCTCGGCGTGTTTGCCAACTAAAAAGGTTGAAGTGATGTACTAATAATTCGCTTAAGGTTGAATTACATTTGTGGTTTCTTAGGCTATCAACAATGGTCCCTAACTTCTATATTTCGAAGTTAAAAATTACAGATTTTCCCGGGCATAAATGAGGAACACCAAATCATGGCACCGCCACCAGCACATGTACACAACATAAATGGTTGCCACCCCCATTGTTGGAGTCTCCACTCGAACCTTAGCCAAATCTTCTTCTCCAAAAGCATCTCCTCCACGAAAGGGGGACTATCCCTTTTAAGTCACCACCTGGAAGGCACACAACGTTGATGCAATCGACGATGACAGCCTCATCGAAGACAAACCTTCCCGCTGCCAAAGAGCACCTCCCCACCAATAGCCAAGGAGGCCCTTATTACCAAGCCCTAACCTACTCTTAACCTTATTGTTGTATAGCCCCTGCCCTAGATCTGCCCCTCCCCTTTCTCAGCAATGACTTGGAGGCCGTCGACAATGGGGAGAATGGCTGAATCAAGGAGAGGAAAGCTGCCTATTGTTTGTTGCCCTTTCTTAGCATGTGGATAAAGACCAAAAATTTAAACCGTGGATCCCTTATTATTGGCATGATCCTAATTTTCCATTTTATTGGATGGATGGAGGAGCTTAGCTGGGCGGCACCATGGTTCTTAATGATCTTTGTTTTGCTTAACGGGGCGAGGAGAGGGAGGAGCTCCTTTCGTAGATTTGCGTTTAGGCCCCAGGTGGACTGGATCGTAATTTGATTCTTTGTCATGGACCTGCTTGTATGTGTAAGATGCTTCTAGAATGACATGGTGTCTTTTTCTAAAAAGAAGTATTTTGGTTGTTTAACTTGTGTCCATTTGCATATGAGCCCCTCGGGCCGGTGTCAAAACTAATATCAGAGGCATTGATTTCATGATTAATAAGGAATGTATTTCAAAGATAGCCAAGAAATACAAGCAATGCTAGAAAATTAGGACCGATACGAATGAAATTTCTATGAGTTTTAAAAAAACCGAGGATCCTATGCATGCCAGCTACCCGGTAAAATTTTTATTTCGGGAAACATTTTATGTAAAAAATGGAAGGCACTATGGTACAGCATCTAATATTTTTTCATTGCGCACAAACATGTTTTATGAAACAGAAATTTAGATTGCGCATTACCATTATCCCATGTTTTTTTCACCAGCTGCATGCTCCACGAAGACACAATTATAAAGACGTCTTAATTCCGATCCCTCTCTCTCGACCAAGCCTTGATTGGTTTCGCGTCACAGGAAGCATGCAATCCGGGAAGAAGATGGCCAATCAACAAGCGACAACGAGTTAGTTGATGCTTCCAAACTTTCCATTGCTTCAGGTTTTTATCTTCCCAGATCCCCCATATACTAGGTGGCCTTCTTTTAACCGTATACATGTATTTTTAGGGAGCTATATGTTGCAGCACACGGTTGCTTATGTTTGATGCTAAACACCGATCTTGTTGCCCCTCTTGCCTCCAATGCTGGGATTGTTTGCCTTCCGTCCTCGTCCTCGTCTCTGGTGTTGCTCCTCTCTTTTCTCTTATCTCTCTTCGATTGCTTCGCGTGCCTCCACCGCTCTCGTGGCCGTGGCGCCCTCCCCGCTCCGCCCCATCATCTCTACATGCACCGTAATTCCATCTGCTTGGCGTCTACCCCCCTCCCCCAGCTTCATCCCCGTCTACCTCCATTCCAGCGACGGCTCCAACAACATCGCACCACTGTCTCGCTGCCCCACCACAACTACCCCACCTTGCAGTTTCTATTGTCGGCTGCTACCTCCTCGGTCTCCTTTTAAACCTAGGCCCACATTGAACCTTAACCCGACAATACTCAAAGCGGGAGAAAATGTCCACCGCCGTGGCATACACACAATTGAGCAAAAACACATGAGATTTTGTTTAAACACATGTGTCTACATTTGAACAAAATCAATAGCTTTATAACACTACATGTATAGCAAAGAAGAGATAAAATCATACCTGTAACATTTTCTTCTTCTAACGGTATAGCCTTGGGTCACAAATTTTTTAAAAAATGTACTCATGTGCATGCTTGAAGATTAAAACTATTTAGGTGTGACATGAAGGATCGATCGGTACATATATATGAACGCGTAAAGGATGGATCATTCATGTACTATGGCCTGGTCCTGGCCCTGGACGTCAGACAGGTGATGGAAATGGGATCCCAGTGACTGACGATCAACCACACGCATCATTTTAATCCTTGATCGCTCGCTGCTTGCTTGCTGACCTCCATTGACTGGGACATTCAGATGCTGCATTCATTAGTTAATCCTCTCCATATCTAGCTAATCTTCTCTCCCCGGAATTTTGCATGGAATTAGGAGCTAGCTCGGGAGCCAGCACTTGACGCGATGCCCAGATTTGTACGTGCGCGTAGCGTAAACGCCTCGCTATTTACTCCTAGCTCCCAGCGACTAGTTAGGAGTACTAACTATACCTGCTAATTAGACGAGTACTTGCTAATTAGCCAGTGTGTGTAATCAATGTTGTGACGCACATTTGTACCTTAGTACGTATCGGTAGCTCCATTAATTCCACACAATGCAGTACTAACTATACTCTGTCTAACGATGAAGCTGTATATATATGCTCTGAACTTTGAGAGCTTCGAGAAGCCAGAATTTCGAGTTCCACTTGGTTCCGAGGCTGAGCACTACATATGATCAAAATGATCGAGTTCTGAAAATAATCATCATAGTACTAACGTCTTGATATGATACGACTTCTATGGTGTCCTACTCTTGGTCAAGAAAAAAAATTAATTATCATAATACTAACGGCTTGGTACGGCTTCTAGTGTGAGTAATTGGCTAATTGCTTTAGCTACACCTTACGATTGCTTCGAGCTGTAATTAAGCACTGGCATGCGTATATCAATATGAATCGATCAATGGATGTACGTTTGCGTGTTAATGGGAATCTCGTAGATGAATTATGTGGTATCTTTGAGTCAATAATGGCCACGCTGTTGGCCGCAAGCAACAGGCAGTGTTCATCCAGCCACTGAGCCACCTATAAATATAAGCCCCAGCTCATCCCCCAGCTCGATCACACGCACATCACACAACACCAAGAAAAAGATCGTTGCAGCAATGGGGAGATCAGTGGTAGGCGTGGTTGCGGCGGCGGCCGCCGTGGTGATGGTGGTGGCGGTGGCGGCGGCCATGGCGCCGGCGGCGAGGGCGATGGAGTTCGGCGAGGGCGACCTCGCGTCGGAGGAGTCGCTGTGGGCGCTGTACGAACGGTGGCGCGCGAGGCACGCGGTGGCGCGCGACCTCGGCGAGAAGGCGGCGCGGTTCAACGTGTTCAAGGAGAACGTCCGCCTCATCCACGACTTCAACCGCGGCGGCGCGCCCTACAAGCTCCGCCTCAACCGCTTCGGCGACCTCACCGCCGACGAGTTCCGCCGCCACTACGCCGGCTCGCGGGTCGCCCACCACCGCATGTTCCGCGGCGCGCGCCGCCCCGCAGCCGCCGCGGGCGGCGGCGACCTCCCGGCGGCCGTGGACTGGCGGCAGAAGGGCGCCGTCACCGCCGTGAAGGACCAGGGGCGGTGCGGCAGCTGCTGGGCCTTCTCGACGATCGCCGCCGTGGAGGGGATCAACGCCATCGTGACCAAGAACCTGACGGCGCTGTCGGAGCAGCAGCTGGTGGACTGCGACACCGCCGGCGGCAACAGCGGCTGCGACGGCGGGCTCATGGACAACGCCTTCCGGTACATCGCCGAGCACGGCGGCGTGGCGGCGGAGGGCGACTACCCGTACAAGGCGAGGCAGGGGTCGTGCAGGATGCGGTCGGCGGCGGCGGCGGCGGCGGCGGCGGTGACGATAGACGGGTACGAGGACGTGCCGACGAACGACGAGGCGGCGCTGCGGGCGGCGGTGGCGCGGCAGCCGGTGGCGGTGGCGATCGAGGCCGGGGGGGCGCACCTGCAGTTCTACTCTGAGGGGGTGTTCGCCGGGCGGTGCGGGACGGCGCTGGACCACGGCGTGACGGCGGTGGGGTACGGCGCGGCGGCGGACGGCACCAAGTACTGGATCGTGAAGAACTCGTGGGGCGCCGAGTGGGGCGAGAAGGGGTACATCCGCATGAAGCGCGACGTCAAGGCCAAGCAGGGCCTCTGCGGCATCGCCATGGAGGCCTCCTACCCCGTCAAGACCTCCCCCAACCCCAAGCCCCACCGCGCCAATGCCGCTCATCAACCTGATCACGACGACGACGACGAAGACGACGACGATCACCTCAAGGACGAGCTCTGAAGTCTGAACTCTGAATAACTAACTGGCATGCACGCACGCACGCGTGCACTTACAATAGTATCATGCACGGCATGATAGATCGATGGTCTCTGTCGTACGTACGTACTTGAATGACGTCCATTTATCTGGCACTTACACACTACGCATTCGATTATAATTAATTACTTGTGAAATTTTAGTATGAAAACTTATCAGCTATGTAATTCGGTATGCAAATGTTTTGTTGGGTCAAATAGATTTCATGTTTATTTTATCGGCGCTGCTTTTTGGCGGGCGCCTGCGCTGGTACTTGCGCGCAGGCGCTTGCCCATCCATGCAGCTGCAGCACAACGTGCAGGCGTGGGGCACATCCGGGTGGGTCCCAGCACGCGCCATGTATGTCATGTGCAGCTCCAAGTTTGTCTGATTTTTTCCACAAAATAATTCAGTTTTCTACCTAATGAAAAGTGGAAAAATAGTACCAATTTACTAAAAACATATTTTTTTCAATTTCGTACTTTTTTCCAGAGTTTGCACCGTCAAATATGAAAACAAAATAAATTTATAACAAATCAAACCTCGCGCAAAAAATCCCACTGTCATTACACATTTTTTCAGTAAATGGAAATGTGGAAAAACAGTAGAAATTTAGTGATTTTTTTTTTGTGCTTGCACGATTTCGTAAATTTCATGCGCCTGTACTTTTTTCAGTGTTTTCACACCTTTTGTTTCACTGAAAAAAGCGTATATTTTTCGTGGAAAAAATTCTATTGGAGAGCGGAGGTGCTTTTTCTGCCTCCTGCGCACAGCGCCCGCACGATTCCCCCTAGGTGCAGACACGTGCCAGTGAGCCAGTCCCTTATTTTATTTAAGCTCTGGTTGAACGGATGGGCTGGAAAATTGATATGTTTAAACACAAAAGCGCTTTAGTTCGGGGAGGAGCTCCATGCTCTGCCAAAGAGGGGGAGGCTTCGCTGTTTGATGGGCCAAGCCGTCGAGAATCCGGCCCGGCCCATAAGTAATACGGGTCAGTTCTTGGTTGGGTGCTTGGGCTGGGCCGCTGGGCTGGTTGATTCCGTGACTGCGATTGGAAAGCGGAACAATCAGGAAGCATGGGATTCCAAGCCAAAGCCTCCATCTTCTTCGTCTTCCTCCACTCCAGCACCAGCCGAACTGCCAAAGAATCGCACGCTCGCCATGGAGGTACTCCGCTCCATCTTCTCTTGGTTCTCCTCATCCCGCTCCGTAAGTTTTGATCCTGTTCTTGGCGCCACACAATTGCGATTCTTCTGTCTGTGCCAACCCCTAACCTTGACCCTCCCTTGCGCTGGCAATTCTGCGGGTGGCCTGCGTCTCCCATGTCCAAATCTTGAATCTTTGCTTAGTGGGATGGCTCCCCTATCTGAATCAACGAGTGACCACGAGGATTTATCGATTTAGAGCCGGGCTTCAGGGACGCTGAAATTGCTGGCATAGCGGGCTTGTGTTTCTTCCTCCCCCTACCTACTTTGCTTTTATGCTACATGAAATTTCTTATCTTCCATGGTGCAAATAAAGATAAAGTCTTGTGGTATCTCATGTATCTATATTTTTCATCTAATGGATCATTCATAGAGCCACTTTTGTGCACTGGATTTGCCATCGTTTACAATGGATTAGGCGTCTGGTCTGATTTCTTGCTGATGCTGGTGCAGCACCGGCTGTGGTCGAGCGGAGCCAGCGACAAGAACAAGGCCATGGTTGAGCAGCTGCAGAGGTATGGCATAATCAGCTCGAGCAAAGTCGCGCAGGTGATGGAGACCATTGACAGGGGGCTGTTCGTGCCTCCTGGTGGCTCTCCCTACTTCGATAGCCCCATGCCAATCGGCTACAATGCGACCATATCTGCACCACACATGCATGCCTCTTGCTTGCAGCTGCTAGAGAAGCATCTTCAGCCTGGAATGCGGGCTCTGGATGTTGGATCAGGTATTCATCACACTAGATTAATTGGTGTTCGACGACTCCACTTATATGATCGTAGAATCTTGTTTTGCTTTCTTGTTTAGCAACTAGTATATCAAGAAGCCCAGCACCACCAGTCCCCATCGCACCTGTTTGTATTGGCTGTTACGGCATAGTTTAAGGAAAAATTGGTTCCATGACATCGAAAGATGCTGTGTTTTGGTTTATACCACTGAATTAATCTGTCTGGGAAGATTGATATTGTGTTAACTGGTTCTGAAATTACGCCTTGTTTCTAAGAAAATGTACCGATCTATTCTGCTCCATTTCATGCGAAACATGATCTGATGAGGTTCTTGCAGACTTGCAGTATGTCATTTCAGAGGTTCATAACTAAGCACCTACACCTTGCATCCTTTGAAGTTTAGTTACAGAGCAGTATGTGAACATTTGTTTTCTGGAGACAGGTCTGTGGACATTACTGAGAGGAAAGCTCACCACATTTGACCTGTTATTAGTGTCCTTTTAATCCTTTACTCTGAAGACTCGCTGTATATTAATGCTGGTTTATGCTCTTTCAATCCTTTACTTTGAAGACTCGGTGTATATTAATGCTTGTTTCTGTCAGCTCTCTTGGTCTGTACGTTTGTTGCAAAACTCTCACAGTGGTTGTTCTCTTGATAACTTTGACAGGCACTGGGTACCTAACAGCCTGCTTTGCGCTCATGGTTGGACCGGAAGGGCGAGCAGTTGGTGTGGAACATATTCCCGAGCTGGTTGCTTCTTCCATCGAAAACATCCAGAAAAGCGCAGCAGCCCCTCAGCTGAATGATGGATCCCTCAGTGTCCATATTGCTGGTAAGTAGAACAAGCCGGAAACCTCCATTCATCTGCCTGTTTCCCCACTAGTAAGTATCTCAAAAACCACGTGGAGGCCTTGTTCTTGTCAGCTTAAATTAAATTAAATGAAAACTTGTCATTTTTATACAAACCAAATGATGTACTAGTAGTACTTTGTAGTTATTTTTTGCAGGATTTTAAATAGTTATTCTTAGAGTTTCTAACATATTTTTTTTCATAATTTTTTGTACTCTCTAAACTGTCTCCCAAGGGATTGTAAGTTTTTCGGATTAAAATTTCTAGTAACTTTCGGCTGAAACGAACAAGGCTAGTGTGTCAATCTTTTGTCAAAACGAACAAGGCCGTTTTGTCAATCTTTTGTCAAAAAGACATGGCCTCGTGGCTGATGCAGATTGCATATCCAAACCCAGAGGGGTGCCTCCATGGGAATGGGATCCAGCAGCAGCTGTTTTCTTAACTGGTGATGTTTGCAACTGGTGCAGATGGCAGGGAAGGCTGGGCAGAGCTGGCACCCTATGATGCTATCCATGTCGGGGCGGCGGCGGCACGGATCCCGGAGGCGCTGGTGGAGCAGCTTAAGCCCGGCGGGAGGATGGTGATCCCGGTGGGAACCATGTTCCAGGAGCTCAAAGTGGTGGACAAGAAGCTGGATGGCTCCATCAGCATCAGAGACGAGACCTCTGTGCGCTATGTGCCCCTCACTAGCAAGGACGCCCAGCTGCAGCCTAACTGATTGCCTTCTCCTTCCTTGCCTGTGTTCTGTATCAAGGTGTTAACATTGTACATATATGATTTGATCCCACTGCCTCTGAAAAACCGCCGTGATTGTCTGTGCTAGTTCCACCTTGTCTCAAATGAAATGCTTGTGGTTTAGGTGATTTGGGTTGAGTTTGGGCGAACGTGTGCAATGGATTTGAGTGATCGTAGATTTCTTAGGCTGAATTTGAGTGATCGTAGATTTCTTAGGCTGAAGCGATGTCAGTTTGCAACAAAAAGATAATGACTGCTCAAATAGGTAGCATCGGCAACATAGCCTTTGGATTATATCATGTGAACATTCAACAAGGGCAGCATCACAGTAGCCTACTTGAAAAATACCAACTCATGGTGTTGGCAATAATTTAGCAACATAACATCAGCAGCAAAGCGGAGCATCAAAAAAGATACGAGTAGGGTAGGGCATAGGAGAGAACCCAACATCAGGAGGCAAATGCAGGATCTACAAGTGACAGCATCAACTTTTCTGCCTCCCGCAGAGCATTTTCGAATTGCTGTACTGATGTGTAAAGAAGCTCATAAGAAACATGCAGCCATGTGCGCCCCCATCACCGCATCAAAAGCCTCGCTGTGGTCGCTCCGCTGCAACATTCACTCGAAGTGGACGGCCATCCAATTCCTGCGGTTCACACGATATGATAAAACTAACATTAGTCCATAACTTCCATTTTTGCCACACACACACACAGTGGCATCTGACTAGCTGAGATAAAAGAATCACAGTTGAGCGCTCTATGGAAATGATGCTGTCCTCACCTGTCCATCAAGGGCAGAAATAGCATCGTCCAGTTCCTCCTTCGATGCCATGGTCACAAAACCAAATCCTCGTGAACGCCCAGTGTCTCTATCGTAGACAACTGTAGCATTAACTACTTCCCCGTGCTCACTGAACAATTCCATCAACCTTGAGTCATCCGCTTGCCATGGCAGGTTGCCAACATAAGCCCTAAAAGCAGGAGCAAATTGCCGGGGAGCTCTCTCCATACGAGAGCCCCTAGGAGCTGCCCTGTTTACATTCAGAAGCCTTCCGCTAATGTCCTGTTGTGCAAAGGTTAAACAGCCAATTGTTCAGTAAAATATGCAGGTTCAAACATTCTGTTCTGTGAGGTAATAAAGAATCATCTTTATCGTAAAGCGCATTTTAGTGTCTAGCTGATAGGATGCAAGTGCAAGTGTGCAACCGTAGTGAATGACTTAACATCTGTCACTGCGTGATATGGCATGCGCCCAACAGAATTTCCCTTATATTATAAGATGATGTATTGACGTGTTATCTAAAATTCACAATGTGCAGCAAATTGTCTGTTTGATTTGTGTATGAACCAATAACTTCAAGGGATGCAAATGATGAAAGCTATGAGACACGCAGTGGATTGTCTTTGAACTATAAAGCATTTCATAGAACGAAGAAAAGGAGAAGATGGAAATGCACTCACGTAGCGGTTGAACATCTCAATGGCCTTATCAGCTTCGTCGATAGTACTCATGGTAACAAACCCAAATCCACGGCTCTGACCTGTCTCTCTGTTGTAAATGACCTAGAAATCCACAAGCAAAATCACTAAATCAGGACAAAAAAAAAATAGAGCAAACACATATATGGAATCACCAAGAGCGGTGGCACTTGAACACTGTGGTGGATAGGATCTGCGCATTGCTCAATTTTTTTATCTACTCATTCGTGGGTTTGGGAGGGGGCTGTGCGTCGGGGTAGGGTAGGCGTGTAGGCTCACCTCGGCGACCTCGACGACGCCGGCCTGGTCGAAGAGCTGGGCGAGCCTCTCGCTGTCGACGTCGTACGGCAGGTTGCCGACGTAGACCTTGGCCTCCTCGGGGGGCTCCACCTCCACGGCGTAGTCCTCCCCCGAGGAGGCCACCTCGCCCTCCCCTTCCTCCTCCTCATCCACGAAGCCCTCCTCGTCCCCCTCCTGGAGCGGCAGCTCGGCTTCGGAGTCGTCGGCCCAGTCGACGCCGGCCTCGGCGGCGGCGGCGGCGTCGGAGGAGGCGACGAGGGGCGTGAGGGGGGCGCGGCGGGCGGAGCGGAGGAGGGGGGCGCGGGAGAAGAGGAAGGAGAGGGGCGCGACGGCGGCGGCGAGCTTGTGGGGTGGGAGGGCGGCGTCGGGCGGCGCGGCCATGGGCATGGAGAGGGAGCGGAGGGAGGTGGCCATCGCCATGGGAGTGGGAGGGAGAAGCCCAAGGGGATAAGGGAGGGAGAGGACGCGAGGAGGGGAGGGGATTGGCGACTCACTGCTCATCGCTGTGCCTCCATTTATGAGCGCGGCTGGGCCGAGGTGGCATTTCGTGTCGGGCCTCCGTTTATCAGCGCGACTGGGCCCAGGTGGCTTTGAGCTGTTTAGGCTTGCTTATAGGCCTAAAGGCCCATGAATAGGAAAAAGGAAGCTATTTGAATTTTTTCTGGGTTCAGTAGCTATTTTTCCACGCCAACTCCGTTCACAGAAGTGGCCATTACTATTAGCAAAATTATTGCCACTTTACTGTTAATTTTTGCACCGGAAAATCCGTGAAAAATTTGGAGTGGGTGTAATATAGACTTTGAAGCGACCGTTGCGATTTAGATGAATGATTTTCCCCAGATTTTATAGGTTTGGTAGCTATTTCTTTGTTCCCTTTCTTTCACCCAAGTGGCCACAGTTACCAGCACACTACCCACCAAGGTGTTTTGCAAATTTGGAGTTGTTTTGTAGTTTTTTGTGAGTGCAAAATTCGTCCAGAATTTGGAGTGGACGGAATGACAACATTGGAAGCGTGCATTGTAGTCTATTTGGACTTTGGTAGATATTTTCTTGCGCCCCTCATTTAACCCAAAGTGGCCACAATTTAATCATGCAAGTGTTTTCATGAACAAAAGCAATCAAAATAGGAGTATAAGCTAATTACAGATCGACCACATAGTGCTACACTTTGCACAGGAGTTCCAACACCAACATCTATTAGTTTTTTCACTGGCTATATCAAATCTCTCCATAACCCTCAACACATAGGCCAGTTCCAACTTTCAAGGATACAGGCAGAGTTTACCTTCATAGGGCACGGGCAGAGTTGATTAGCACAACAAAAGAAATTATTAAACTCAATGGCGTAAACTTGAGAGCATCACACTTTTAATTCAAGACTGGCTGTGGAAAGCTTTAAACAATAGAAGGTATTATCTTGTCCAGTACAACAAAATAAACGATCTAAGTGCATATAATAAATTGAGTTGGCATAGGCATAGCCCTGGAGTCATGCCACTGACGATGGCAACAACTTAGCACCATGGTGGTCAAGGGGCACAAGGAAAATGGCGTACAGACAGAACAAGTACATCTCAGCACAAAGAAAATAGACTAACTACCAAAGCAAACGCTAACAATTCACTTCCTTTTCACTTTTGTTGCTATGAAGTATGGAAGAAGGTTCATTGGTTGATAAGCTCTAATCGTTGAACTGCCCAGCGGTTACATGCAGAACATGGTGTATATTATCACAAGGGCTAGCAAAGCTAAACCTAAAGAAAATAGTCAGAAAGAATATCCATCAAACAAAATTGCTCAAAAGAATTAATGTTTGCTAGCAAGCTCTATTGTAACCTTCAGAGGATCACATTAAAGGAAAACTAATGCAAATGAGACATAACAAAGCATTTTGACTGAAGTATGGACTGGACATGTATGCGTAATAATAGTGTATTAGAGAGTGAGTAATTATTACCCTTGGGAAGAGCGATTTCAACGGGAAGGTGTACCAAATGAGGCAGAATGCCCTATCCTAGAATGCGACGGTGGTCATGACTCTGTGATCATAAAAGATCCAATATTATCTCATGGCTCAAATCTTTCTTCCTAACACTGATTATTGATTCCCAATTGACATGGCACAACTAAAACACCTATTCATAAATTAATCGCATCAATGCAGCGGCTGCAACCGGCGAACAGCAACAGCATGCAGCGGCCACAGCGCAGCATGCAGCAGAGCTAAAGAATTTTTTTCTGCCCCTAAATTTTTTCATACAAAATAGAAGATGCGTTAATTAAAATCTCCTGTACATATTAATACTTAAATCCTTCATCCGACCTCATTATCTGAGCTAAACAATTGTTTTCTGCCCCTAAAATTTCTCTTATGTGAAAGCTCCATCTCAATCGATCGGTTTGCTCGCTCGATTCCTCATCCGCAGTTAGTTTGTTTCGACTGCCCGTGCCGCTAGCTAGCTTCCACCCTCCTGTTTCCGTCGGTTTGCCGCATGCTATCAACAGCCATGGCAGTGGCGCCCATCGTCCTCCCAATTAAGCTGCCGCTTCCCGTCCTTGGTCCTAGCAAGATCACCAAGTGAGGTCACGCCGATGTCATCATTTCTTGCTTAGATCAATTGTTGTGTTCGCCAGCCAGCCGAATAATTAATCCATGCAATAGGTGCATGAATGCAGCATCTTATCTTTCGACATGTTAGTTAAGTTGGTAGCTACATATCAGGAGATTCTCAACAATATATAGTTAGTTAACATACTTAATTTACAAATAAGTGTTTTGTTTGGGGCCTTTGGGCATTATTCTATGCCCACGACAACAAACCGTACAAAGAGCTAAGTTATCATGAAAATTCATCAAGGGGACTAGGGAAGAATCAATAACTTGTCCAACATATCATGGGCATAATATACTATTCAACTCCTAAAGAAATATATGAAACTTCATGCATTCTAAACTAGTCGTAAGCAGGTATAATTTCAAGGAAAGAACATCGGTTGCTAGCATGCAGACATTGATCCCTAGTTGTGGCCCTAGTCTCCAGCCTTGGCCACCTAGGGGATTTTTCCGGCCTGGGCGTTGCCTAGGCCCCACCTAGTCGGGATTAGGCACTAGGCACCTGGCAACTGCCAAACTATCACCTAGGAACACATTGCAAGTCAAGTTCATAACAGAGCATCTTCGTGGCCAGAAGAAATGATTAGGGCATCACCAATGGGGGCCTAACTTAGGTCGCCCTAGTACTATAACAAATAAAATAGAAGAGAGGGAAATATAGATGAATAGTTAAAAGGATGTGTAAATGGCTAGGTCGACCTAAGGAAGGTCCCCATCGGCGATGCTCTTATATCCAGCTTTCGAGAGAAACAAGATTTTAACATCACATAGCTTTTATAACGTGATCAAGACTGTCTATGTCTGCAATAAGGAAACAAGAAAATTAAATAAATGTACCAAATTTCTGAGAAGACAAACTGATCAATCGATTTAATGGGAGCTTATGTCTTGGGAACTGTAACGTTCAATATCTTCACATCCTGATATGGTTTGTCATTCTTGTCAGTCTTGACCTTCTCGATTTGCTTTAAACACAAAATGCAAAGTTAGGAAGGTATATACAAGGAACGAGAAGACAGCAAGTGGCAACTCTGAGAATATGCGTAAAATCCAATACCTGAACAACATCCATTCCTTTCACAACTCTACCAAACACTGTGTGTTTGTTATCTAGCCATGGTGTTGCAACAGTGGTAATAAAGAATTGAGAGCCATTGGTATTTGGTCCCGCATTGGCCATTGAAAGTGTAAAAGGACGGTCATGTCTCAAGCTGCAATATAATCACTAAAGTTAGTCACTATAAGCTAGCCAGGTGAGTAACAACAAAAAGGATACTGGCATGGTCGTCAAGTCGCGTGATTAGTCTCTACTAATTCACAATTAGTCCAAAAGTCGATCCACAGTAACAACTTGAGGACCTCGACTCGACTCAAGCCCCTAGTCGCGTGACTTAATGACTTGCCAACGACTTGCGACGATTAGTCCATGAATTGAACTGTCCAGGTGCCCGACTTGATGGTTGCCTTCTCAGGGTAAAACCCTATTGAGAAATCCAATGGGTTGGCCCAAGCACGACATCTAGCCCAACAACACCCATATGTGCAAATGAGAAGAAAAAAATACGGCTACATACCTTTTATGGAATTCATCTTCGAATTCCCTGCCCCAAATTGATTGCCCACCAGTGCCATCTCCCAAAGGATCCCCAGTCTGAATCATGAACCCTTTAATTACACGATGAAATATGAGATTATCATAATAACCGTTCCGGCAGTGGGTAGTGAAATTCTCCACTGTTTTTGGACACTCTTCTGGATATAGTCTCAAGTGAATATCGCCCATAGAAGTATGCAGCACCTGAAATAGAAAATACGGCTATAAGTTCAGGTGGTGAAGCAGAGAATTAGAGACTAACATCTCACATAGAAATCAGAATTTCAAATATCAAATCCCCATCAAACAAAGGAGTGAAAACGACAACACAAATAAATAATCGAGAGACCATACCAAACTATCAGGCAGTGATGTTGTAGCAGTCTTTCCTGAATCTGATACAGCCAAAAGCTCTTCTGGTGGCGGTTTTTCATTGAAGACATCCCTACCCTTAGTTGCATCTTCGGGCTCCTCTGGTTCTCTACGGCTGTACATGTTATGGAATTCAAAGGTAGAAGAATGTTACACTTTAAGAAATAACATTTAACATATATGAATAAACAAATTTTGGAAGATGAAGTTACTTGCGTAAGTAGCAGTGAGCATCTAGCTGATGAAATGTTTCCGAAAAAGATTGAACTGGTGTACCTAAAGAGATATATTCGATGTTTCTTAAAGGCGCAACAAAGCAGTGTTGGATCTGATAAAGGCTCCTTGCTGTCATTGACATTGGCAGCTACTGAAGGTATTTTCCTAACCTTCTTATTGCCCTTGTCACCTTGGTATAGAGCAATTTTCAGAAACCTCTCATTGTTCTCTACCTTTCCTAGAATACGGGAAACCTTATTTGTGTGCAAATTTATAATCTGCATATGCATGTAACAACAATAAGTCTCACATGAAGATATCAGCTCATAAACATACATTGCCAGACAAAAAATATATATATTGTCGTTATTCATATATGTAATCAGCAACTAGGAGCACACTGTGATTATTTGGTGTGATAAAAGGTCAAAATCTCAACATGAGCAGCTGTTAAGATAGCCTATTCAGACAAGCTGCTATTAAAACCATGTTCTTTGACTAGCCAATTGACTGCCATAATAACCTCAGAAGAACATGTCCTTCAACATCAGTAAGAAATTTCCTAAATAAGCGTTTATCATCTTAAATGTAACAAAAAAAATGGACAAGCAGTACTGAAGTACACAAAGCACAAAATATATAAAGGAAAATATGGGAAAGAGGGAAGCTATGGCATACCTTTATACCCAAAAGGGTAGCATAAATAAGAAAGTTGCAGCTCTCATCGAAGACAGCATTAGGTTGTGGAACATTCTCTGTCTTTTCTATTTCTTTCTCAACAGCCATTCTTCGTCCAAAATCAATAGCATCAAGATGATACAATGGGACATCACTTCTCTGCAGATCTTGCGCAACCTACAAGTGATAGCATTCAGTTGGAAATTAGAATAAACAGACGCTTACCCATGCTTTAAACAATGGACAAAGAAAGATAACATTGGACAAAGAAAGATGCATACTTCAAGTGACTCATCATATACACGTCTTAATTTACCAGTTTTGAACCAAAACACCCGTATCCTGAGATCAGGGGATGTGACAGCAAATTGAGTGCCATCATTGCTCACCTGTACAACAGCAGCTCCTTTAGCACAAGAACTCAATGTATAATTAATAAAAAGAGTCACAATCATTTCCAAGTATCAGATTTGATAATGAATTTGACCTAATTAATTTCGTCCAAGATGAATGAAAATATGTTAGCTCATCATAGTGATTCAAGATGAAGCGTTCTAGCCTAAGTACTAAGGTGATAAGAATAAGTCAAATCATACAATTTCAGATACCTCTGTCATCTAAATGATTTATTGTAAAAGAAAAAGAAATAGCATGTCATGTAGCAGTCTGTTTATGATACAATTTCAGATACCTCTGTCATCTAAACAATTTATTGTACAAGAAAAAAAATAGCATGTCATGTAGCAGTCTGTTTATGCAGCGGGGATATAATTAATCTTTGATAGATCATTCAAGCTCTGTTGGGCAATTGTGTGAGCACTGACTAGTTCTATGGATGAAGAAGAATGACGTGGAAATCACACACACCAAATAAAAAGTACCTCAATGGTAGACACACTCGTCTTGCATTTTACAATTGCAAAGAGATCTGTATCTGTTTTAAAACGAAAGTTCACCCTGCATGGAACAAACACCAATACCAAGCATCGATAAGTGTATGAGTCAATGTGTTTACCGAGGGGAAAAAGAACAAGCTCTTTAAGTCTTAATACATATAAATATAACCATGATGAAAGGAACTCATAGCAACACACCCACAAAGTGATAACATTCAAAAACATAACAATTTGAACTAGAAATAACTAGGTACGCGAGTACCAAGTACAATACAAGGTTTCATGTTAGCATTGACTATGTTATCCCTTCAACTGCTAAAACTTTACAAAACATAAACAGAATCTAATTAGGTATTGCTGGGTTCAACCATATATATTCTGGTGCGTTGTTCCGGTTTCAAAGATTTCAGGAAAAGTAATGGAAGGTGGGATATAACAAAAAAATCCAAGGTATAAATCCAAGGAAGCAACAACATACACATCCTCTGGAAACTTGAGGGTAGATGGAGACCAGTATTCCAGTAGTCCTTTGGCATCAGAAGATATAACAACATTGTACACATGATTATATTTCATAACTTTTACAGGGCCAGCATGCACCTACAGTTAAAGGAGAAGATCATACAACACATGTATCCTTTGGGTACTTAATTTCAAAGGAATCATAAAAAATAAAACCAATAATGAATTACCTCTTTGGAGATGATGGGGTCATTTGAACCAGAATGGGTGTCATATATGTGAACAAAAGGTGAATTTCGGTCACTGACAGCAAGTTTTGGCTTAACATCTCCTTGCCGATAAACCCACTCAATAGCACCAGGAACATATGGGAGGCGCATCATGAACATCATGTCATAGTTTACAACATCATATATCTTCACGGACTGGTCGCTGGAGATCGTGCAACAAAGTAAGCCATCGCCACTAACCTGCATTACTGAATCATGCTATAATTTGAAGTTGCTCATATTATAAGGGGTAAAAGCATTGAGCGGCTAGCTAGTCTGTGCAACATAAGACAAGCATATTTCTCTTCTTTTCCAATTAAGGAAGTGAACATAAGAAAGCAGGTACTCACAGCTAAGCCTTCGATGGGACTGAGATGAGAACGAAAATGCTTAGCAAATTCAATCCCAGCTGGCTTCTTCTTCCAAAACTTCAGATGCCCTGGGGAGACAAAACAATAGCAAGCTAATCAATCTCCCATCACGAAAAACAAAACCATCCAACGTTCTCAGTAAGCTCAACAAAACTGATCCGTTCATAGATCTAAGCCCTATCAATTATTCGTTTGGTCCACAGACCCAAGCCCTCGAGTTGAAATGTTAAATCCACAGGAAAAAGCGGGGCAGCTTGCCATTCACACAAAATAAATGGTTATAAAAAGCGGGATTAATCATCCCTGATTAAATATCTGACGGCGGTCCTCCGTTCAGGAGTGATTAACAATTAGTCCCGATTTATCTATGCATCAATCCCGTCTAATCGCTAATCCCTAGCTCACAGACCAACGGGCAATTAGCATCTTCTTCAACATTAAAATTAGAGCTAATAAAACTCAACGCAGGCTGCAAGCCTGCATCTAGCTCACCCAACCACTACTGCACGCGGAACGTGACACATTCTGTAGTGGAACGGGAGAGTGCGAGAGATCACCGTCCGCGCTCCCGGTGATGAAGAAGTCGGCGGGAGAGACGGCGACGTGGGTGACGACGTCCCGGTGCATGTAGCTCTTCTCGTACCTGCAAAAGCGACCGGCACAGTTAGCCACGCAGCTGCAAGCGCCCTAGATCCTAGCACCAAGCAGCGGGGAGGAGACGCACATGGCGGCGGAGGGGAGGGCGTCGAGGAAGGCCTGCTCGAACTGCAGCGGGCGCTTCTGCCGCTTCCGCGCCGGCGCCGGGCCCGGCCCGACCATCTCCTCCCCTTCCTCCTCCGCCTCCTTCCCTGCGGCGGGGGCGGCAGCCGCGCCATTGCCGTGCTCCTGCTCCTGCTCCTGCTCGTGCTCTCCATCTCCGTCGGTCGTCACGCTCGTCACCGTGGAGGCCGCCGTCGTGTCGCTCGTGGTCGCCATCGCAAGCTCGAGCTCGAGGCCTCGAGCACGACTAGGGTTCTGGCCTCTAGGGATTTTGGGGGGAGAAGCCTCGAGACAGAGCATCTGGCCCAAACATGCATGATGCATCGAAGCAGGGAGTGTGCTATCAGCAGGCCGGGCTGTAGGCCTCTGGCCCATCCTTGGACGGCCCAAAAACGAATAGGCCCAAATACCAATTTGGCGATTGATTATTTGCTTAAGCTAATTCAATGATCCAATCCATTAGCAAAAGCCGAAATCTTTGACTCGTATTGGGTGAGCAGGAGCACGAGGTGCAGGAGGAAGCATCGACGGTAGGAAGGTGGCGGAGGGAAGAGGAGGGGAGGCTGTGGATGGCCGACGGCGAGCCACCGCCGCCGGCGCCCAGGCCGGCTTCTTGCATGCGCAGTCTGCCACTCTACCGGCGGTGATGGCCTGCCTGGCCCTACCCTTGCATGCCTCCATTGTTCAGTTTCTCTTTCTTTCATCACAAAAATTCATGATACAGGTAGACGGATAGAATTATAAACGGAGAGTGAGAAATACGAGATGTATCCTGACTGAAGTTCATTACAGCATAGACATGAACACACGGAGATCGGGAGATATATGTAAATTGATCCCTGTCCCAACCAAATGATTACTCCCGTACTCCTTTGGTGCATAGGTGATACGGGACATTCTGGGATTAGAATTGGTGACGTTAATGTTGCCTCCAGAAGACCTGGGATTAAGCACAAATATTTGCATCTTCTGCCACGATGCTGTTAAGTAAAGATTCACATGCATCTTCCAGCAGATCCAGTACCTACAAAACATTGCCTGATGAGAGCTTACTACACGATGTACAACATATATCGTTTTCATGTATATATCTTACATAGTGTCACTTGAGTAAGAGTTTCTCATAGTACCATCTGTCAACTGATGAAGCGATTGTCAAAAGGAAATAATGGAAGCGAGGCAACCAAAACTACAACTTTTTATCAACCTAAATTTGTTCACGTATTCAAATACATTTTTCATGCTTATTTCTTAGCTTGCTAAGGTAGCAGGAGACAATCTTTCCAAGTAAGCTGCACATACTGCCTCATAGAGAATAATATGAACGATACAATAGCCTAACTGCCTAAGCATATGCACCTATTCCTAAGAAGAAGAATCACTTGAAACATTTCTACAAGGATGACATGGTATGATCTGTTTTGACACAATACTGTGGCCCAATAAACCAAAAGCACACTCTCAATTGCTGCCAACTAAGCCCAGTGCAATTTTTTTTAGTAATGATTTTGGAAAAGCTCTTGTAAGTGTTCATGTTTCATACTGATTGAGTGATTGTAGTTTCAAGCCTTGCTACATAAATACTTGGATAGAATTTATGAGCATCAAAGATAATAGCCTGAGACAAGCTAGATGGCATGCATTGAGGTGTGCCTGGCTCATGCATAAGCTACTATGCCTGAACAGAGAACAGGGTTTTATAGATTCATGCACATAGCAATACTCATGCCCGATGAGGCAGATCTCAATTAAGAAGTTCAAAAATGTTGATTGTAGACTTATGCCATTAACAAAAAAAAGTACATTATGTTCTTAACTCACCTTTTCAAATCCCTGAGGGCCACCATAATAAGGATCTGGAACTTCAGACTCAGAATGCCGCTTGCAATATGAGCACATCAGTTTAACCTAGCAAGGATACAAAAAGACAATTCATATATGTCATTTTCAAGCATAGATAACATAGTCATCAGATATAATGTTCTCACAACTCACATGCGTAAATTAGATTATCAAATACAAACATGAGATGACTAAGTTCACTACAGGTTTGTAAGAGTTCTACCAGAAAGAACTAATGCTTGATTATGCATTATCAATTATCTGGCAACTATGCAGTTATTCCCCTCTACAAAATCAAATGAATAACTAGTAAAAGAAACACTTGTGGATGTCCTTGACTAGGTAAGCGGCTGGAATAAAATAGGTATCATCGTTGAAGCAACAAGCAAAGAAATATATTGCAGAAACTAATGGGTTCTGCATTTACCCAACATAATCGACACCTCTTAGAAGTGTTACAGGCTAAAGGAATTTCCATGAAAGTTTTCAGGAATACCTTTACAAACATCTTCATTTTTTAAGATAAAAAAGGTACGTCATACTGTGTCATCGATTCGTTATATGGAAAAGGCAGAATGGGCTGAGAAAGAGAATAAGATGGATGCTTTAATATAATAGGGATTATGGATGATATTGTCTGTGTTCCCGGGATACCTTTCTTTCCAATGACAGAACCTCAGAGGGTCAGGGACTCAGGGTAAAGTTAAAACTGTAAAGCTTGATTGTCGAAATGGCCAAATAAAATATATATGTGTAGGATAGTGGGATGAACTTTAAATACCCAATATTGCACAAAGAAAATTGATCCCATTATTCTAGATTATAATATTCTGACCTTCTCGGGTGCACTGTCGGGGAGGGGTTCCTTGTGTCTCCATCTCTCAAATGAGCTCATTATATCTTCTGCACGTTGCTCAAAAATAGAAGTGCATCAAGCAGAGATACATCAACAAAAGCTTTAATGTTCTAAAACATTGGCGATGGGAGCCCAGAGAGAACCATAATTCTGCCTGTCCATTGCGAGGATAAGATCGAAGTCTCGGAAGTCTGAGGGCTTGATAGGCCTGGATATTGAGGTCACCTCGATCCCCCGCTTCTTTGAAGCTGATCTCATCCTTGAGTCTGCCTTATTACCCTAAACCCAGGTGTCACCTCATCAATGCTGATGCCAACAGAGTAAAAGTACAAAATTGAGCAAATGAAATGCAGAAGGAAACCTCATGGTAGCCGATGGTACCAGCGGAGTCTATGCTAAACTTGGAGTCGAGCCCACGCTTGGTTACAAGGCTCCGGAACACAGCCTCAGCGGCAGGACTCCGACAAATGTTCCCTACACATACATGCAAGAGATCAGATAGATGCAGTGCCATTCGTGTTGCCAGTCAGTCAGTAGGATGAAATCTGTTCATGCGCACAAGCATATCATGGCTATTGGCTAGCATCCAGGCTACCGCGAACACACCCGACGGGTGGAATCAGGGACGAATCGGCGCACGCAGGATGTGGAGCGCGGACACGGCGCACTGCTCGCCGCACGCGCAAGCCTCCGAAAGCAGCGAGGCGGCCGGAGATTGGCAGGGAGATAGCAGAATTGAGGAGGGCGGCCGGGGCTTGGGTTTGCGGGATTTACCGAGGCACACGAAGAGGACGGCGAAGGGCTTCGAGGCGGCCTCCGACGCGCCGCTCGCCGCCGCCGCCGCGTCCATCGCCGCCGCCGCCGCGGCGAATCGGGGGCGAGGGCTCGGTGAGGGATCGCGGGGGTGGAGAGTGGAGAGTACGGGCGCAGTGGCGCAGCAGGCGCGACGATTGGTGGGCGTGCTTCTCCTGGTCCTAACCGGGTCTCGTCGTGTTGTCGGGTTCGGAGCCAGGGTGGCGGGCGCGGCGACGGCTCCGGCCATGGCCGGCGGCGCTGCGACGACGAGCAGCCGCGGGCGCGCGCGCGCAGGCAAGCACGGCGCGGAGTGGATTCGGTGCGCCACGGACGAGTGGCACGGCGGCACGCACATCCCCTGGAATGGATTCAAAACAAGAGCGGATTTTCCCTGTGACTCCACGCCAACCACATCCGCGATCCTTTCGTGGTACACCGCTCAGCAATCAGCGTCCGGGAGATTACTGGAATTTCCAAACTCTTAATTTCGTGGTACATGTGCTAGTAAAATTCCTAATTGCCCCAATACTACCTTAGAGCATCCCCATCTGGCTCATCAAATGGGCCTACAATTCAAAATTTTTGAATGAGCGCAGGAGGGAAGCAGCAAGTATATAAGAAGCAGCGCACTATGCGTTCAAAAATCGAATTACTGTAGCGATAGAGGCTCATTTGATGCCCCTGCTGGGATGCTCTTACTGCATGCCAAAGCTAAGCATGTTGTTTCCTTCTCTTGGAGAAGTATTTTAAAGGGTAAAAAGCATACACGCCACTGTAGAGTCGTCTCTGGGCGCAAACGCCACTGCAGAGTGCCTAATATCTCAGACGCCATTATAAACTGCAACAATGTGCCTAGATGCCATTTATGGAGAGTTTTGGGGACATATGAGCTGAAAATACAATCCGAAATACGGTTATATACGGTCTGACTGTGGGACCAACATGTCATTCTCTTATATTCATCTTCTTCCTTCTTCGGTCCTTCCCACACATTCTCTCTCCAACAACGAGGTCTCCAGCGAGCCAAGGATCTCCAGCGAGGTTGCCAGCCAGCCAAGTCACAGGAGACGCACTGTGGAGAGAGAGAGAGAGAGCCCGTCACCGCGCGCCGTGGGCAGTGGAGGGAGGAGAGGCCGTTGCCGTCGCAGTCGACGATGAGGGGAGGGGAGATCCGCGCCGCTGCCACGGAGGGCAGGAGAGGCTATTGACGCCGCCGACGAGGGGAGATCCATTGCCGCCGCGGTGGGTAGTGGGGGGAGGGAAGCTCCGTCGCCGCTGCCATGGAGATGAGAGGGGCTATCGCCACCGCCGTGGGGAAGGGGATGCCGTCACCGGGCCGCAGTGGGAAGCGGCGATAGACGAGGGCGGCGGCGGCGGCAGCGGCGGCCAGCCGCGACGCTAGCCGCTGGAGGGAGGGGGCTCGCCATGGGGAGGAGAGAACGGCCGGTGTGAGAGAAGGGAAGAGAGATGGGGGAGGAAGAACAGGTAGGAGAGAGAATGACATGTGGGGTCCGTATATCTTAGACCGTATTCTTGTGTTAATTTTGTATAAATCCCCAAGCTGGCCAAATAATGGCATCTAGGCACATTGTTGCAGTTTATAATGGCGTCTGAGATATTAGACACTGTGTAGTGGCTTTTGCATCCAGAGTTGACTCTAATGTGGCATGTATGCTTTTTACTCTATTTTAAAAGACTACAACTCTTTAAGAAATGCACTGTATGAAGAGTTGGAGATGGTGTTTCGATAAACATATGGGAGGATCCTTGGTTACCACAGGGCACAAATATGCATGTAAGCTCATCTAGGAGGGGTCGTTTGCTCACGAGAGTCAATGAGTTAATTGACCCAACCACAGGCTCTTGAGATGTGGATTTAATTAAGGGTAAAAAGCGTACATGTCATTGTAGAGTTCTCTTTGAGCAGAAATGCCACTGCAGAGTCACTTTTGACTCAGACGCCATTATAAACAACAACAATGTGCATACATGCCATTATTTGGACAGCTAGGGGATTTATACAAAATACACACAAAAAATACGGCCTAAAATACATGGACCCCACATGTCATTCTCTCTCCTACCTCTTCTTCCTCTTCCCATCTCTCTCTCTCTCTCTCTCTCATCGGCCGCTCCTCTCTCTACCCGCTGAGCCCTCCTCCTCAGTGTATGCCGCATGCCGAGGGCATGTACCTTTTCACCGCTTTGCGTGCCGTCGAGTCGCCTCAATCCTTGTTGGCGGCGCGCCCCCTCGTTACCGTGTGAAAGCCGCCGCCGCCAGCGCCATGGCGGTGGAAGAGGGCTCACGCCGCCAGCCCATGAGGAGGGAGGCGGCTGCAATGAAGGAGGAGAGGCGTCATCGCGGTTGAAGAAGGCGGGCTCATGCCTCTCTTGGAGGAAGAGGGCGTCGCCGCCGCGCCATTGCCGCCGCCCTCGGCCACCTAATCCGCACCACCACTTCGACCATTCCCGAGCTCGAGCGACCCCCGCAACACCATCCACCAGTCGCCAGGAACCTCCGCCTCTCTCCATTGCGTCGCGCGTGCCTATAAGCGCCGCCATATGCATAGCTCGCCACGCCGTCGTTGCCATCCATCTCCGTGGATTGGCCTCTACCTGAGTCCCATGCACCCCCTCGCTCCTCGTGCCATCCATTGCCGCCGCATCACGCCGGAAGCCACGCCACCACCTCGCTGCTTAGCCATTGGGCTCGAGGAAGACAATGGGCATCATGCCGCCTCTTCTTGCCACCGCGTCGCCGCTGCTCTCGCCGTCGCCGCCCTACGCCAGGGGTCGTGTCCCTGCCGTCCCCTGTCGGTGGTGGAGATCGGGGGGAGAGAGATGGAGAAGGAGGAGGAAGAAGATGAGAGAGGCTGACGTGTGGGCCCCACATGTTAGACAGCATTTCTTACCGTATTGTCCTGTGTATTTCATCCAAAATTCCCTCTCAGCTCAATAATGGCATGAATGCACATCGTTGTTGTTTATAATGGCGTTTGAGTCAAAAGTGACTCTGCAGTGGCATTTCTGCCCAAAGGAGACTCTACGATGGCATGTACGCTTTTTACCCTTTAATTAATGACATTTTTTCTTAGGACGAAGCTAAAATTATTAGGAGTATTCCTATCCAAGAGCAAATGGATGATTTTCAGCTTGGATCATGGAGCAACGAGGTACGTTCACCGTTAAATCAACTTATAACTGTTCATGCATTTAAACAATCAAGGCAGAGGCCAACATGAGTGTTCTAGTGGAAAATGGGGTGGTTTTAATTGGAATAAGATTTGGAAAACGAAATTTCCTAACAAAGTTAAATTTTTTCTTTGGAGGTTGGCTCACAATAGCCTTCCTGTTAAAACAAATCTCTTAAGAAAAGGAATTAGGTTGATACCATGAGCGCGTCACAACAATAATGTTGATACGAGACGAAATTCTGTTCACGTGACCTTGTTGTTCTCCGAGTACAAAACATGAGCGGTACGTCAAACCTGCTATTACACTAGGGGAACAACAGGGTTATGCTACAGGAAATGTTGACTCATACGCGCGACAATCATACTCAAGCACGCATTTGTGGGTGGGTAAACCCTCTTAATTAGCTAGCTAGCCAGAAACCATATATAAACCCTTTGGACGCATCAATTAACATTATTTGTTTAAAGAGCGATTAAATATCAAAGATGGATGCATAATGGTTGAAGGAGGACTAGGAAGCACATGGCCAAGTGGATTGAGAAGAATAGAGCATTCGTGGACCTTGTTTTATATAAATTTCCGACCCTAACACATCGGTCATTCTTTGCCCATGCACAAGTGGATTAAAAGGAAAATCGGCTTCCACCTCCATAAGCATGGGTTGAAGGCATGTTATTTTGTCTGAAAAGGTTATGGCGAGAGAAAGCATCCCGCGTTGTCTACCTTGATGATGTTACGGAGGGTTACGATTTACGACGAAGCAGATAGAACGGACGATCTCATGCAATGGAGCATTTCGGTCGGGCTTATGATCGATTTGAAATGCTTCTTTACTCCGCCGAGATCAGAAAAAAACACACACACACAGCAGGAGGATGGCCGGGTAACACGCAGGGGCTTGTAGCTGGATGGTGATGGTAGTAGGGGGAATGGTTGGTCTCAATCATTCGTATTTACTTGATGAGAGTTAATTGAATGTTTTTGAGGGCAAAAGTTTTTCTTAAGGAGGTTTTGAGGGCAAGAGTTCTTTACTGGAATGCAGACATTATTGATTGATAACTGGAAAGTGTGGAATGCTTATTAGAGTTGGGAGTCAGTCGGATGATATGGCACGTATGAGAGTCAGAGAGCGAGTCAATGTTCCGTTGAATGAAGGGTACTCCTACATGGCACGTGCCGGAGACTGGAGGAGGTTGTTTATATAAGAAAGCAAAGTGTGAACGGGCGAGGAAGGAGGCATCCCTGGCCCTGCCATCTTCGATTAGCCGCCGGGCGGTGTATGATGCCGCGAACCTGGACCAGGTTCTGACCATGAGGAGGAATCAACGTGTCCCCATGCGTCTCGTCTAACCCTGCCTGACGTCAGCTCTTAGGTGACATGGACATCGTCGTGTGAGCGAGACTGCATGCTGCGCCATGTGGACACTCGCATCATTTTCCTATAAAAAGCAAGCCCACGGCCCACGGGCGGGGGTGGCGCATTTTCCTCTCCTCCCCTCCCCCGTCTTCTTCCATCAAAATCAAACCAAGCGCTCATCCATCTGCTCTTTCCCCACCATCTCATACCCATGTCGTCGGCCGCGAAGCACTTCAACCACCTCATCCTCGGCGGCGGCGTCGCCGCGGTACCCCTCTCTCTCTCTCTCTCTGTGCATCTGCGCGCATGCGCGAATTTTTCAACCGGTCGATCCGATCGCCGATCGCGTTGTAACGGCGGACGGGACGGGTTGAAATCTGAAGGTGTCGAGTTCTTGCTCTGACTGCTCGCGGTTTTGAATTCTTCAGGGCTACGCGGCGAGGGAATTCGCTAGGCAGGGCGTCAAGCCCGGGGACCTCGCCATCATCTCCAAGGAAGCGGTATGCTATGCGCGTCTCCCTTCTGTTCCTCCTCGCCCTTCTATTTGCGAATCTCTCCTTCATGGTTCAATTACTGCTTTGTCCATGGCTCCCTCAACCTTTCTGCCCACGTCTCAACCTCATCGAATCAAAATAATGAACATGCCTAGCCCTGTTCTTCTTTCCTTCTTTTCCCCTCAAAATTTACAATTTTTAAACCGAACCAAAAAGCACATGCAAACTATTTTTTCGCTGTTATAATCCGATCCACTGTCACCGATAGTATATCTTTTTTTCTTCGATTAACGTGTTTCGATTGGCGTGAGAATTTCTACTAGTATTTTTAGATTAGCGAGGTGGCTTTGAATTATCCTCTTTTATATATATACAGTAGATACGGCACCGTTCTGTCTTCCTTTCCAACCGCTAGGTGTTGTGAGCAATCAGCCACTCGTGCCCACTTCACCGGATCGTGCTTGCTCTTGCTTACAATGTACATGCCGTGCCTTTCAGGTGGCTCCTTACGAGCGCCCTGCCCTCAGCAAGGGATACCTCTTTCCTCAGAGTAAGCTCTGCAGATAGCTCTGTCTGTTCTATTTTCTTATAAGCTTCTTCGATGATGACGCGCTGCATTTCTTGCTGATTCCTGAACCATGTTCCATGGGCAGATGCCGCAAGGCTTCCGGGATTTCACACATGTGTGGGGAGCGGTGGGGAGAGACTCGCGCCTGAGTGGTACTCAGAGAAAGGTGATTCTTTTTCCATTTTAACTGTAAGCTATTCTTGCAAGGGAGTGGTGATTGATTCTTTAAGGTGTCACAGCTTTGCTGGAATTGCGTCAGAAGTGCATCTGGTGCTTCCTTTGTAGTATAAGGTTCTAAAATTCTGAGTGTGTTGTGATAATCTCTTCGCAGGCATTGAGCTGGTCTTGAGCACCGAAATTGTCAAGGCTGATCTTGCCTCCAAGACGTTGACCAGTGGAAATGGAGCAACCTTTACCTATGACACCTTGCTCATTGCAACTGGCTCTTCGGTGAGCACTGAACTGTATTTTTTTTCTATAAAAGATACTCCTAAAATGATCTTGTCTGAACTTGTTGCTCTTGCTTTTGTCTGAATTCATTTTTTTTTAATCTGTATCCCTGCTCACTGCTCAGGTGATAAAGCTCACTGACTTCGGCGTTCAAGGAGCAGAATCCAACAACATTTTGTATCTAAGGGGTATTGAGGATGCCGACAAGTTGGTCGCAGCTATGCAAGCAAAGAAAGATGGGAAGGCCATCGTTGTCGGAGGTGGCTACATAGGGCTTGAACTCAGCGCAGCATTGAAGACCAATAATTTTGATGTCACTATGGTGTACCCTGAACCGTGGTGCAGTAAGTCTTTTTATTTTCTGGAAGCATATGATGTTGCATTTTCTGAATATTTGGCAGGAAAGGAAATGCTAGTTTGCACACACTCATGGTAAGAGGTCAATAAAGTCTCATATAGGAAATGTCATCTCTTGCAGTGCCTCGCCTCTTCACTGCTGGTATTGCCGCGTTCTATGAGGGCTACTATGCTAACAAAGGAATCAATATTGTAAAGGGCACTGTAGCTGTTGGTTTTGATGCTGATGCCAATGGAGATGTGAGCATCGTGTGCAATTTCCTGCTCAATAGCATTAGCATCTCCTGTGGTCTGTGGAGGCAAGTACTCACCTGCATCTTTGATGTGTTCTTGCTTGTCAGGTTACTGCAGTTAAGCTAAAGGATGGAAGAGTACTCGAAGCTGACATTGTTATCGTTGGAGTCGGTGGCAGACCACTGACAGGCCTCTTCAAAGGTCAAGTAGCAGAGGAGAAAGGTGGAATCAAGGTTAAGCTCACTTCTTCTTTACCTCTAAAGTCCTAACTGAAATTATACCACATCCATTGATGAAATGCTATCATTCAATTGAGTGACTCGGTTATCTTCCTCTATGCCGGGGATGGTCAATGATTTTTTTGCAATGACCTGAAGACTTGATACGTATTCTTCAATGTTCTTCTGTTACCCAGACGGATGCATTCTTTGAAACAAGTGTACCCGGCGTATACGCCATTGGTGACGTGGCCACCTTCCCCCTAAAGCTGTACAATGAGCTGAGGAGAGTGGAGCATGTTGACCATGCTCGGAAGTCAGCCGAGCAAGCCGTGAAGGTGAGCCATCGTTCATCTCTGTGGCTGCCATTTATCAGATCCTTAAGCTCACCTTGTGCCAAAAAAAAAGGATCCTTGGGTTTTTTTCACAGTGAAATGCAATCTAAATTTGCAGGCGATCAAGGCCAAGGAGTCCGGCGAGTCGGTCGCCGAGTACGACTACCTGCCCTACTTCTACTCCCGGTCGTTCGACATCGCGTGGCAGTTCTACGGCGACAACGTCGGCGACACCGTGCTCTTCGGCGACAACGATCCGGCGGCGGCCAAGGCCAAGTTCGGCACGTACTGGATCAAGGACGGCAAGGTCGTCGGCGTGTTCCTCGAGGGCGGCTCGGCCGACGAGAACCAGGCCATTGCCAAGGTCGCCAGAGCTCAGCCTCCGGTGGCCGATGCGGAGGCCCTCAAGAAGGACGGGCTCGAGTTCGCCGCCAAAATCTGAACTTTTCTGCACAATATGTAAATTTGAGGCTGTTTGAGGTTCGTCTCTGCGGTGCTTCATAGTTCTTGGTTCATGTGATTTTTTCCCCCTCTTCTGATTGTGATGTTGCGAGTGATGCCGCCGTGAAATATTCTGAATAAACCCAGCAGCATCTGTTTGTAGTTACGACGGATGGGCAGGCTACTATACAGCACTTGGGCTTTTTTTTTTCCCCTGAACTAGCCTCAATCAATCCTCTGATTTGTGATGGATTTCAATTTGTATAAAACATACAGTATTTTATCCGGTGGATTAGTTGAATCCAACGGGGAAGAACTATATGTATGACAGTACTGTCCAAGGGAATGCTTGTAAAAATTCCGACAGGCGGAATCATGGCCACACTGAAAGCAACCAAAGTAGCAGGATCTTCCAACCAAGCAGATCCCGATGTCCTGCAAAACTCCACGGCCAGGGCGGTCCTACAATTTGGAGCGAAAATATACTAAAGTTGCAAGTAGGCCTTAAGGCCTAGTTCTTTTAAGGCCCAGCCGCGGGGGAGGATATCTGGATTCGGGGAGAATATCCTGTATGGGCAATCTCATTCGCGAAATATCTCCATTGCGGCTAGGGTTCCTACCTGGAAGCCGGGGAGAGAGGGGGAGCGATATTCTCACAGTGCTAGTCAGATTTGGATGGATTTTTCGGGGGCTGATCGATTCAGTGGTGGACGCGAAAGTGGTAGAGGATTTCGTGGAGGTGAGGGGAGATTCAGAGGGAGAGGACGATCCAATACCTGGGAGAGGCCGAGAGAGACTGGGTATCATGGAGTGCAGGTTTTGGGGCAGGATGGCAAGGGAAAAGCGGTGATGGAAGATGGAGGGGGAAGATCAGAGTCTAGAAATCAAGAGGAGTCGGGAAACATGAAAGGGCATGCAGATGCAGATGCACCAGGGGGGGCGATGAACAAGCAGGGGATCCCGAGAGCTACAAATACAGGTATTGCTTTGAGTTCTGCTGAGGGGGGTGGATCTATTCCTTCCAAAAGGGAGAGACCTATCAGCATCTGTTTTCGCTGCGGTAAACCTGGACATCTTTCGTTTAACTGTGCTGGTACCATTTCTTGTGGATTTTGTGGTGGGGAGGGACATGTGGCCAAGAACTGCATTAACAAAAATCCCTGGGAATATGGAGCAGGGCTATGTGCTTTTCATTCGGAGGGTCAGGGGATCTATGTCTGTGGTGAGTTACAGATTGACAATGGGGTTAGGGAGAAATCTAATATGGCAGTGATCTCTGTTCAAGGGGAACCGGTATCAAACAGAGTGATAGAGCAGGAGTTTAACGCTATTTTTAAATCTTTTCCAAATTGGAGTTGCACTGCTAGGAGTTTGGGGCAGGATGAGTTTTTGATGAGGTTTCCTAATCCTAGGAAAGTGGAGGAAATGGAGTTTCTTCCACCTATGAAAGTGAGAAACTCAAATTCCTTCATGAAAATCTCCAAGTGGTCTCCAGAGATAGAAGCTGATCAACTTTTGGATGAAGTATGGATTAGAATTTTTAAAATTCCTCTAGGGGTAAGAACGTATTCTGTGATTTGTAAAGTTGCTTCTTTAGTTGGCATCCCTCAGGAGGTGGATATGAGTACTATTCAGAGAAATGATTTTGTCAGGGTCCACATATTTTGTATGGATAGGTATAAAATACCAAGTACAGTTGTTGGGGCAATTGGAAGAGGAATCTACAACTTCATTTATCAAGTGGAGGAGGGAGAGGACTTGGAAGATATAGACAGTAACCCTATTGGAGTGTCAGTGAATGATGATATGGAAGAGGATACTCAGGTGAACAAAAAACAGAAAATGAAAGACTCTTCTAGCACAGGGATTTATACTGGTGGGTGGACTAAATGGGGGGATGCAAAAAATTCAAAGCAAAGGGAGGCTAGAGAGATGGATGATAAGGATAAATTTGATGAACTAGATGAGTCAGGAGGATCTGATATACACTCCAGCCAAGAAATGAGGTTGATGGCTAGAGATGTAGGTTTGGACTTTGATAATATGAGTGATGGGGACATTATTAGCTCTCAAGAGGAGGTTACTTTCCCTGTAACTTTTTGTGTTAGGTATCCTCAAATGGGTCAATATCAGTTTGCTCCAGGGATATTCTCAAAAATGGTTGATGTTGACAGGAATTGTTGGTGGAGACAGTATGATAGTCAGCAAGAAAAGGATAAGTCTGAATATTATATACTGAAGGATACACTGAAAGCAAGTTCTTGTGTGATAGAGGAAGTGGAGGATAGTGACTTAATCAGTAAGAAGAGAGATGCTGAAATATTTATTCCTACAAAAGAAAAGATTGTTGAGAAAGAGGATGTTACCTTTTCTTCAGAAGGGGACAATCTGATGATGATTCCTACAAGAAGAAGTGCAAGAATCAAGGGTGGAGGAATTCATACTCTAGACAAAGCTTCTATTATGGCTAAAAAAAGGAATTTGGAAGGTACATCTCATAATACCGAATCTTTTGTTAATATGAGTAATTCGGATATTATTTCTTTTGCTGAAATTGTGGGTTTAAATGGTAAAGAAGCAAAAGTGGAACACATTAATTTGATTAGGGAAATAGAGCAGGCGAGATTTGAGTTATTCAAGCAAAAACAAAAAACAGAAAATTCTAAAAATAATATTGTTAGCCTGGGAGAGGAAGAATTAGAGAAGGAAAATACTTGTGATTTTGTTGACTCTGAAGATTCTGAATTAGATGATAAATTGTTAGGTAAAGATTTTAGAAGGGAAAGTGGGTCAAAAAAGGGGGGTAGAAAGAAAGGGAAATTTCCTATTTCTAAGAGAGGGATTAAAGATAATAATTGTATAGATAGGAGTCCTTTTATTTTGAGAAGGAAGGCTTTATATAATAATAATAAAAAAGTTTCATGATGAGGGTAGGTGGTATTTTCTGGAATTGTAGAGGTATTTCCAAGAAAGGATGTGGGGCTTTTATTAGAGATTTGATTAAACAAAATGAAGTAGGTTTTATTAGTTTGCTAGAAACTAAAAAGAAGGAATTTACAGATAATTTCTTTAGGGAAATTGATCCTCATAGTGATTATTGTTGGAACTGGATTTCTGCTAGAGGTAAGGGAGGTGGTATTTTGGGAGGCATATCAAAGAGTTTATATGACATTTTGGCTATTAAAAGAGGGGATTATATTTTAATGTTTTGTCTATGGGATTTAAGATTGAAAATTAAATGGAACTTAATGATGGTGTATGGTGCTGCTGCTTATAAAGAGAAAGAGAATTTTCTTAGAGAGATGATTTCTTTTTGTAACAGTTTAGATGATCCTTTTATAATGGGTGGGGATTTTAATATTATAAGATCCTTAGATGATAAAAATTCTGTTGGGCATCTTTCTAGATTCAGTTATTTTTTCAATTCGATTATTGATGCTTATGGACTTAGGGAGATTCATATGTTGGGTGGTAAATATACTTGGTCTAATATGCAGAAAAATCCTATTTTAGAGAAAATTGATACAGTTTTCATGTCTTCTGGATGGGAGGATTTATTTTCTTTGGTATCTTTGGTGAAATTACCTAGAATCTTCTCTGACCACTGTCCTATTCTGTTAAAAGATGGGGAGAAAAATGGTTCTATTCCTGGATCTTTTAAATTTGACATGAGATGGTTGTCAAAAGAGGGTTTCATTCAGTTAGTTTCAGAAGTTTGGGAAAAATCTTATTCTGGAGATGATAGTATTTCTAGTTTTAAAAGAAAGATTAAAATGCTGAAACAAAAACTCAAGGGATTGGGGAACCATAAGTATGGTATTACAAAAAAAAGAAAGGAGGAAATTACGCAGAAATTAAAGCATATTGAAGATCTTGAGGAATGGGGTATCTTGAATGAAGAGATGATTAAGTTGAGAATTGAACTTTTAGCTGATCTTTATTTTTTATATGAAGAGGAGGAGGTGCATTGGCATGCTATGTCTCATGAAAATTGGCTTCTTAAAGGGGATCTAAACACATCTTATTTCCATAAAATTGCTAATGGTAAAAGAAGGAAAAAACTTATTGAAAGTTTCAAAGATGGAGGTTCTGAAATTAAGGGAGAACAGATTTGATGGATTATGCGACAAACTTTTATAAAAATCTTTTTGGACACAGTATGGAGAGCTCTTTTACTTTAAAAGAAAATATTTGGGGGAGTGAAGAGAGAGTTTCATATTTAGAAAATGATTTCCTGACTTATCCTTTTTCGGAGGAGGAAGTTTATTTTGCTCTTTGCTCTATGGGAGCTAATAAAGCTCCTAGTCCAGATGGTTTACCTTTAGAGTTCTATACAAAATGTTGGAGTATTATCAAAAATGACATTTTAAAAATGTTTGGGGATTTTTTTGATGGCAGCTTGAATATTTCGAGATTAAATTTTGGAGTTATTATTCTTATTCCAAAAGGGGAAGGGGTGGAGAAAATTACTCAATATCGTCCTATTTGCTTATTAAATACAATTTATAAGCTCTTCACAAAGGTTTTATCTATTAGATTAGAGAAAGTGTTAGAAAGGATTATTTCTAGAAATCAAAATGCTTTTTTAAAGGGTAGAGATATTATGGATGGCATTTTATTATTACATGAAGTGTTGCATGAAACAAAAAATAATGCAAAGGGTGTGGTGATTAAACTAGATTTTGAAAAGGCATATGACAAAGTTAGGTGGGATTTCCTATTTAGATGTTTGAAGCTTAGAGGTTTTCATCCTAATTTCTGTAACTGGATTATGAAGGTGGTTAAAAATGGGACTCTGAATGTTAATATAAATGGTAGAAATGGAGGGTATTTTAATAGCTACCAGGGGGTGAGACAGGGGGACCCTCTGTCCCCACTTCTTTTTAACATTGTGGCTGATGGCTTAAGTAAAATGATCAATATGGCAAAGAATAGTACTTTATTTGGTGGTTTGGCAGAGAATATTATGGAGGGGGGGTTGATTAACCTTCAATATGCAGATGACACTATTTTATGCTTAAAACAAGAGGCGCAAGGAGCTGTAAATATGAAACTTTTGTTAGCCTTATTTGAAAACTGCTCAGGGCTTAAAATAAATTTTGAAAAAAGTGAGGTGGTGACCATAAATGGAAATGTTAACATGGATTTAAAGTTTTCTGAGATATTCACTTGTCCAGTGGGTTCTTTTCCTATAAAATATTTGGGGGTGCCTGTGGGGATTAAAAAAGTAAAGGTGCGTGATTGGGATTTCCTGGTGGAAAAGATGGAAAAAAATTAGCTAGATAGAAAAGTAACAGCTTATCTTTTGGTGGCCGGCTCACCTTACTAAATGCTTCCCTTTCTAGTATTCCGGTTTATTTTATGTCTATTTTCATGCTTCCTAAGATGGTGATTTATAAAATGGATAGAATTAGAAGAACCTTCTTTTGGCAAGGGAGTAGCCTTAAAAGGAAATACTGTTTAGTCAAGTGGGATAAGTTGTGCAAATCCAAGAAATTGGGGGGCCTTGGGGTTCGCAGACTGAGAGAAATGAATATTAGCTTGTTATCAAAATGGTGGTGGAAATTTGATTCTGAAAAAAATAGTTTATGGAAGGATTTTATTTCTAAGAAATACATTAAAGGAAAACCTATATCTCATATTAAGATCAAGGCTCAGGATTCCACTATTTGGAAGAATATCATGGCCACAAGAGATTTATATATGTGCAACAGGAGAGTAGTTGTAGGAGATGGTAGACTTGTAGATTTTTGGGAAGATGTTTGGGTTGGAGATAAAGCATTTAAACATAGATTTCCAGAGCTTTTTGATATTTGTGAATATAAAAAAATCTCGGTTTTTGAGGTAAAGCAGAAGGATTGGATTTTACCTTTTAGACGTTGGTTCAACTCAGATTTGCTTTATTCTTGGGAAGGAATGATTCAAATTTGTAAATCTTATACTTTTCCGAATGATACTGATGTTTTTAGATGGAATGGGGACAACTCAAACAAAGACTTTTCAGTCAAAAGGATGTATAAGTTCATTTGTGATACTGAGAATAACCTTTTGTGGTGGCCTAACTTGTTTTGGAAAGCAAAACTTCCTCTGAAAATTAAAATCTTTGCTTGGTTGGTTTTTCGACGTGCAATTTTGACTAAAGATCAACTTAGAAGGAGAGGATGGTCTGGAAATCCTTTTTGTATCTTTTGTTCTCAATTAGAAGATTTGGATCATTTGTTCTTTGGTTGTTCGACTACTAGTACTGTTTGGAGTGTGATGGCAGTTTGTTTCCATGCTGGAAATCGACCTATGTGTTTGGAGGGAGCTTATAAATGGTTTAAGGAAAATTGGTCGGAAGGAAGTAGGTTTGCTGGTGTGTGTATACTTTCTATTCTTTGGTCTATTTGGATAACGAGAAATAAATGGTGCTATGAAGGTCTTGTGATTCATTCTCCACTAACTATTCTGCATTCGGCTTGTGCAATGATTGTTTACTGGTCAGGTTTATATTCAGATGAAGATAAGGAAATTCTGCGTAAAGGAGTAGATCAGATGAAGAGGCTGCTACTAAAACTTTCAAAGAATCAGGGAGATGGACAGCGAGAAACCAAAGAGCCAGAAGAAAAATTCGGGAGATGGAGGGAAATATATGGGTTATTTTGAGTCTAGATATTGTATTTTGGGATGATCATAGTATGCCTGTAATAGATTGGCGTGATTGATATCTGGAGAGGGCTTTGATTTGTGATTCTCATTTAGGTTTGGTCTAGAAGGAAATTAGTGCGTAGATTACATCTGGTTGTTATTTTGTGGTAGTTTAATTCTGGTTGGAAGGGGAGAACTGCTACTCCTTTGTTTTGTTATTCATAACTATGTAATTCTGTTCCTTGGAATGGAATTGGGGGTTGGCCCCCTTTTCAAAAAAAAAAAACACATATGCTGTGAGTTTTTTTAGTCTGTTTTTTCGCTGTTTTGAAGGTGGGTTCTAACGCTTTAAAAAGCAAGTCAAACGAAATATATCCAAATCTCGAGACTATCTCGAGAAGCTCTCGAAGTTCAGTCATTTCAGCCGTTTATCCATTCAGATCAACTCAAAATAACAGGGCCTAAAATACAACACTACAAGAGAGAAAATTCAAAATTATGTATTTTTTAAACTTAATTTTTTTAAAAAATAAAGAAACATATATTCAAAACATTCATAACTAGTACTGTCTCCATTCTAAAATATATTGCATAAGATTATATATATACTTAATGTATTGGACTATTTGAAGGACACGAGTTCAATTTAGGGGCCCTGTGCGGTCGCATAGCCCGCATAGGGCTTGGGCCGGGCTTGTCCACAACAGAAACTAAAAATATGAATAATGATGTGTATAATAACTATTTATAAAACTCCTTTATATTTTTAGGATAAAACTCTTTTATATTATTTGTCGAGGGTTGAGACATGCATTTGATGAAAATAGTTTTAAAAAAATATAGAAAAGCACAATAATGGCAATTTTCCGAAACAGCATGGTACACCCTGCATAGGCTCGCCAAATAAGTGACTCGAACCCCACATCTATAAATAAATAGTACAAAGCCCGGTTGCTTTCCTATGATGCGGTTTGGACGCCACGTGGCTCGCTCCTAGCTCTCGCGCCTGCCTCCTCGCGCAGCGCTTGCTTGCGTCGGCTACACGCAATGCACGTGCCTGCTCGCTCAGCGCTTTTTCCGCGCGCGCGCCGACGGGCACGCCAGGCGTGCGTCTCAGCTAGTTTTCTACATAACCCGAGTGTATCACTACAGGAGACGGCAACAGTATCGACGGCCCAAGCCGTCGATACACACCACACAACCGTCGGGTGAAACTAGTGTCGACGGCTAGCCGTCGAGTGAACGTTGTCGAGAGAGGCAGGTAGTGTCGACGGTCTGACCGTCGACACTAGTAGTGTCGACAACAAGCGGCAACCGTCGAGACACGGACCGAAGACGGCGCCACCGCTGTTAGTGCTTTGACGGCCAAGATGGCGGCCGTCGATAATACTTGTCGTGGGACCCACAGAGGACCATGGAGACGATGTCGACGGCCTGTATATGCCGTCGATATTCTCGTAGCGATTTAAGCGGTTACATAGGCGAATGACACAATCTCAATCGCAGCTCAGACGACGGCCATATATATGCCGTTGACACGAAGCAAAAGTCGAAAAAAAAATTTTGTGCATTTTGTTAAAAAACACAGATTCTGCGGTTGCCGCCGCCACTGCCACCCAAAGAAGAATGACAAAGAAGACTCGCAAACCCAAAATACCCCACAATGCATATATATACCCTCGTCGCATATTTGCGACCACAATTCATCGAAACACACATCGAAACCACAAAATACACAAAATTAACATTACCACATATCCACAAGCACATATATAGCACGTCAAGTTCACAAGCTATCATATAACAAATATAAGACAAATTTTACAACTAAAAGTATCAAAATCAAAAGTAAAGCTAGTCAGCTCTTGATCGAAGCCAAGGATCGTTCTCCTGGGTTCTCCGGGCGATTAGGCGGTTGGGTGAACAATAAGGGCGCAAGAAGAGGTCGGTGACCCAGTTGGGATTTTCCTGGGTCACCGATGTGTCTCCTCCCTCCTGGCCACGGATCTCACCATGAGCCGCTGAACCGGAACCCTGCATGTGTACAAAACAGTTAGTTATTATTTTGTCACATTTAAACGGTTCAAAACATGAGTTAACGACTTACCGCATCCGTAACATACGGCAAGCCACCATGTGGGCGAGCTGGGCCCACGTATTCGCCTGGTGGAGCAGTGTGGCTGCCGTGAGGGGTGTAGGGAGCCGGTGCCCATCACCGCGAAACGGTGGCGGACCCCCGTAGAAGGTCGGACCGCCAGCAGTACCACTGGGACCAGTCTAAAATTTTATGGACACCGGACTTGTGAATGAAATTGCAATAAACGACGTGTGGATGGATAGTACTAGGTTTAAGGACATTACCCCGCCCAGTCGAGAGAGCGACTCCAGATAGGCGAACCTTTGCTCGAACTCATATCGTTGCCTCGCCATCTCCGCCTCCCGCCTCTGTCTGCTTCTTCTTGGGTCCTCGACTCTCCTCATCCTTTGCATCACCAGGCACTCTCCTCCTCTCCCGCTCCCTCTCCTCCCTCTCCGCCGCCTCTCCTCTCAATGCGGGCCTCGGCGCGTCGACTCTCTGCTTGAGAGTGGGAAGCCCTCACCGAGGCATGTAATCCTCGGACCAGAATAAAGCGATGTTAGTGGTTAGAAAATATGATCTAAGCTGACACGAGCATAAATTAGACAGTACCATACCTCAGGTGGTCCCCTCTGATCGCTAGCCTCCCATGAGCCTTTCCGCCCATAGCCTCATGTATCACCAGAGGGTCAAGTGGCTCTGACGGCGTGTTCTCCGCTCAACCACTGCGGATCACACCCCTGGTCAGATTTTTAGACTGCTAGCCGACTCGATCAAGCTCGGTTCGATTTGAGCGTCGGCACAACGAGGAGACTTCAGATTTACCTGAGTTCGGACCCCTCGCGGGTAATAGTCCTACTCCTGCTGAGCCTTAGCTCTTTTCCGATTGTGGTTGAATGGGAATGTGTTTACGGAGCGTTTCGAATGCACGAATGATGGCGCCGCGCGCGCGTGGGGGCGGAATCCAAACCGTCGTGCTCGCGCCCCACACCTATAAATACTTCTCTTGGCGCTGCGGCTAATCCTTCCGCGTGCTAAGTCCTTAAACTGCTACTTGCCTCCATCACTACCACCACAGTGCCTTCTTTCTCTTCGCCACCAAGTCTTTCGCCAGCGCCACCGCCAAATTTTCCATGGCTCCCAAGCGCAGCAAGGGCCACCGCGGATGCCGCACCACCTTCCGGAGCTGTTTCGCTTTGCTTCCACTGCCGATGATGATCGGTGGCGCGGCTTCAGTCTTCGTGCCACCGCCGCCGCCGTTCCGCCGCACCATCATGCCGAGTCCTCGCGCCGGAGATCGTGACCTTCTCTCGGCGTCTTTGGCGGGCCTTGTCCCGCCGTACTCAATTCCTCTTGGGGTGCTCGCCTTTTATGGGATCCAGCGCGCGCCTTCCCCCAACTCGATCATGGCCTCGCCATCTTCGCCCCTCTGCGAGATGTTCGTGGGGGCGATGCCAAACCTTCCGCTCTGGCGCCGACTCTTCATCACACTGCACGGCTCGCGCTCGGCGCGGTTGGGAGCTGCTATTTCAGCGCCGCGAGGCCTCCGCTTCATACCGCCGCGGTCAAGTCCAACTGGAAGGATCGGCACGGCGGTGGCTATATGTGGAAGACTCCGGTGCTGCGACGATCTTGTCCTTCCCGACAGCCCCGCAGAGCCCACCGCCGACCGGGGCCCGGCTAGACGATCCAATGGTGCGGATGCGATGATGGCGCGCGATTGCCGAAGCTCCGCCGCGGGCTCACCGAACCCACGTGGTGGCGGACTTTTGCGCGCCGCCTTTGCGCTTTCTGCTTGGCGCGTCCCCTTTGGACGTACTACGGCGACAACGACGGACCCGACCGCTCTTGGAGGTGAATACTCGCGTTCTTTTGATTTCGCGACCTTGCGGTACGTCTTTCCTTCTCGCCAATCTTATGGCTTCCTTTTTCGTTCATCCACCAAGCGAGGAATGTGCCGACGACATGCTCGGATCGGGTGGCGGGTTATCGGCCCCACCGGCCGGCGACACTTCACGCTCGCAGCATCCTCCCTTTGCGCGATCGATCCACGGAGCGCAACCAATACTTGAGTCGCCGCCCCTACGGAGGTCTCTGGTCTGCGGTCCAAGTGGCACGGGCCACTGCAGATCCGCGATCGCCTCCGGACGATCGCTTAAGCTTCATGCGCTGCTACCTCTGCCGCGGCGGCCGACTCGACCAAGCGCCCGGAAGCGCCACCTTATCTCGCCGTGGATGATGACGAGGAGGAGGAGAGCGAGTCCAAAGAGGCTCGCCCTCCAACCTCGAAGCTTCGCCGCCACATCACCCCCTCCGTGGGCCTCGCTACTACCGCCGCCGCTCCGCCACCGGGCGAGCGCTGGCGATTCTTCGAGCTCGGCGCCGCTGCTGGTCTCTTCCGCTCCGTCCACGCTGGCGCTTCTTGCTTGCGCGGCTGCCGCCTCGTCGGCCTCTCTTGCCAGCTGGTGCTTCATGCATCGGCGCCACTCAAGCCGGCGCTTGGCGCTGCCAGCGGCGGCGGCGATCCGTCTGCAGCTGCACCGCCGCCAAACAAGCGACTTGAGCTCCCGCCGGCTTTCGCCTTCAGGCGCACCGCTTGTGTTGGCTTTCCTGCGCTTACGATATTTCACATTAGGGTTAGCATGCTACACGCTTTTGCATACCGAACCTGTTTGTCCTCCTTGAATAGGGTGGACGCTGGGCGTCGAGCTCGCTCCATGCGACTTCGCCAAATTTCAAACCTTCCGCCGCTCCTTCAACGGAGGTCGCTCTCAAGGCGGCGGAGAGTTCGCCGGCGACGCGGCGGAGAACCCTCGCCACCGTGTCGTCACGGCGCCGCCGCCATCTCAGCCGTGACCGCCGGCGTGGGCGCGCTCCGAGGCGCTGCACCTCTCTCCCGCTGGGCGACGCGGAGGAAGCCCTCGTCTTGGCGGAGCGATCTGCGGCGAGCTGCGGCGGGCCTTAGCCAAGAGACCGCCGCGGAGGCGATGACCAGCGAGGTCATGCAGCGTGCCGCCGCGCCTCCGCCAAGCGATCGAATGCCTCCGCCGGGACACTTGGCGCCCCGAACCCTCGCCGACATGCTCCGCGACCGCCTCTCATGGCTTCGGGACGCCTGCATCCACTGGTGTTACCTTGCATCCCCGCTGAGGAGACGGCAATTGCCGATCTGTTGGCGCCAGGACGAGCCGCCAAGCCTCGCGCGTCTCCCCGTGGCGTTGCGGACGCGGCGATCGAAGACGGTCGCCAAGGCGCTCGGCAGCAGCGGTTCATCTTGAGCAACTGTCTTGCTCGAGATGCCGCGTTTGATCTCGATCATGCCATCGGGAGCCTTCGCGCCACCGGACCGGTTTGAGCAGTAGCGGGTCGACACCGCCCCGCCACGTGTCCATGATGGGCGGCGCCGCTCCAGCGGAAGATTTAAGACGAGGAGGAGGCGAGACTCCCTTTTTTTGCCTCGTAAATGTTGCCTATCAATGCAAACAAACTTTTGCTCTTTTGCGTGAGTCTCACTTGAACTTCGCACAATTTAAACTTGCGGCGAACTGGGCACTGGCGCGAAGGCTTTAGATCAACGCTTCGCCGCAAGTGAGCGCTGCTTTCCTTAGGCATCTGGTTACTTCAACCCTTATGGCCTCTCGCAACCCGACTTAAACATTACGTGGCGGCGCTTAGCTTCCGGAAGGGTCTAGTCGCGGTGCATTGTTGGCGCATTGCCTGAGACCGAGCCGACACACCGGACTAGAACCCGCCTTCCGTCGCTTTGCCTCGCACCAACGTAAGTTATAAGCGCTTGCCTTTCGATTAAGGGCCATCGACCATAAGTACTTTCGCTACCGACTTTTCGCGTATGTTTTCTAATGAGACCTTTCGGGCTAAACCACCGACGCCAAAAAGCTTTAGATGAGCTTTACATTGAAAGTGGCGCTTTTTCCTCGAGCATCTGGTTACTTCAACCCTTATGGCCTCTTTGCGAACCGACCACGGGCGTCGCGTGGCGAGAACTTAGCTTCCGAAGTGGTCTAGTCATTTGGTGCATTGTTGGCGCATTGTCTAGACCGAGCCGACACACCGGGCTAGAACCGCCTTCCGTCATTCGCTTCGCCGCCTAACCATGAGTCGCAGCGTTAATCCTTGCAACTAAGGGCCATCCGCTTTGAGTACTTTTTTTCGCTACCGACTTTCAATGTAATGCTTTCTAATGACTTGAGGCGAAAAAAACGGGTGCCCACAAGGAGACAAGACTTATCTCTTATTGAAGATGACTTTGTACAATGCAGCCCCGAGGCGAAGCGAAGAAAGAAGACCTCGCCGCTCGGCTCCAAAGGAAGGCCAAAAAACTCTTGGGCCGCTTCCTCTGGGTAGAACTTCCTCACCGCCGATGTTCCAAGTGTTCGCCAATTCATGACCATCCTCGAATCGAGCTGGACCGAGCTGGGCGGAGACTAAGACCACCTTGAAGGGCCTCCCACGGGAGATAGGTTTGTGGCGCCCGCTGCGCTTGATTTTATGTGAGCGAGGTCGCCTATGTGCCGGTGTTCTCACACACCCGCCTTTGCTTGATAACGACGCAGCCTTTCTGGTACTTGGCGGCCGGATCGCCGCCTGTCTCGGATCTCCTCCAGAGATTCACTTCATCTGACGCGCGGTCGTGGTCTCTCATCTTCGCTGAACGCCGCCACCCTTGGGGACCCAAAGGCGAGCTCTGATGGAAGCACCGCCTCAGAGCCATACACGAGGAAGAAGGGGTCTCGCCGGTGGCCTGTTAGGAGTTGTCCGCGGCGCCCACAACACCGTGGGGACTTCTTCAGCCCAGCGCTTGCCACGCTTCTCCAGACGGTCGAAAGCCCTTGTCTTGAGTCCTTTGAGTACTTTCGCATTTGCCCGCTCCACTTGCCCATTGCTCTTGGTGCGCAGCGAACGGAGGCGGCTACGCTTTGGTACCCAACTCTTCGCACCAGATCTTGAAATCGCGCTTTTAACCGGCGCCGTTGTCGATGATGATTACATTGGCGACACCGAACCGGACGAAGATGCTCTTCATAAACTTGATAGCAGGGGCGGATGTGATCGCCGGGGCGGGCGAGGCTTCAACCCACTTAGTGAACTTGTCGATGGCGGCGAGCAGATGAGTATAACCTCCGGCCGCCCGCGAACGGGTCGAAATGTCGACCCCGCATCGCGAACGGCCAAGAGAGTGGAATGGTCTGCGGCGCTGGGCGGTCGGTGGATCTCGCTAGCATGAAATTAGCACGCCGCATCTCCTCACGGCTCGAAGGCATCACGGAGGCGATAGGCCAATAAAGCCGTGGCGCTTTTCCAACCAACGCCCGGCTCACTGAATGGCTCCGCACATGCCTCCATGGATCTCGGAGAAATTTCACTCCCGCTTCCCGAGTGACGACTTCAAGAGAACTCCGTTTGCGCTCGGCGTCTGGTCCCCACCTACCAGTATGTGGCGCTTAGCCTTGCGCGCTATCTTCTCGGCCAACGCGCGTCATCGTCGGATCACTCCATCCCGCAGTAGGCTAGGATCGTATCCATCCACGGCCTTTCCGGACGAGTGTGGCGACGTTCAGACATTGCCGCCGACGACTCTCCTTTGGCTCGGCGTTTCGCCTCAACCGCCTCAGCAGTTCTTCCGCCTCCTCCCTCCAACCGGGGAGCTGCAGCAGGGTTGGTGACGTCTCCTCCAGAAGTGGGAGCTGCGTCAGGGAAAGCGTCGTCCCCGCCAGAGTTGGGGTCATACGGACGGTCACAGAAGTCTTTCTTCAAAGACCCCACCAAAACAGTGCCCTTGATGAGGCAATGCAGGGACGATTCATCCGCCATGTAGTTGTCGCGGCGAGGATGCACGAAACCCAAACCCTCGGCGTGCGCTCAAGCGACGCACCTCCGCGAGTGTAGGCCGCCATGATGGGATCCGGCAGGAGAAATCCTTCCTCGCCTGGTTGATGACCAGGAGAGAGTCGCCTTTTACTTGTAGCCGCCGGATGCCAAGGGTCGAAGCCGCCCTGAGCCCGGCGAGCAGTCCTTCATATTCCGCGACGTTGTTGGTGGCGCGGAAGTCCAGCACCACTAGGTGCCGGACGACATCACCGGTGGGAGACACCAGGACGACGCCAGCCCCAGCCCCCTCCAGCCGGAATGAGCCGTCGAAGAAGAGAGTCCACGGCGAGGGTGCTGGGGTGTCTTCAGCTTCTGTGTCCGCCGGAGTCCACTCGCTGATGAATTCCGCCAGAGCTTGCCCTTTGATGGCCGTTCGGGGAGCGAATTTGAGATCGAATTCCGCCAGCTCCATGGCCCATTTGGCGACGCGACCCGTCGCCTCGCGGTTGAAGAGGATCTCCCGTAAGGGATACTTGGTCAACACCGTAACTTCTTGCCCCTGGAAGTAGTGACGCAGCTTTCGGGACGCCGTCAGCACGGCGTAGAGCATCTTCTAGTGCTACGAATACCTTGTTTCGGTGTCGTGGAGGACCTTGCTGACGTAGTAGATGGGGCGCTGAATGCCTTCTCTTTCCGCCACCAGCACCGCGCTGACCGCCTGGGGGTTTGCCGCGACGTAAAGGATCAGCGGCTCGCCCGGGTCCGGGGCGACCAGGACGGGCGGGGAGGTGAGATACTTCTTCAGACCGTCGAACGCCTCCTGCGCCTCCGCCGTCCACTCGAACTGGTTGGTCTTCTTTAGGAGCTTGAGCAGTGGGAGACTTTTATCCCCCAGGCGAGCTATAAAGCGGCTCAGGGAGGTCAAGCAACCCACCAAGCACTGCATCTGCCGAAGTCGCGTCGGGGGCTTCATGTTCTCGATCGCTGCGATCTTGTCAGGGTTCGCCTCAATCCCCCTCTGGGAGACGAGGAATCCCAGCAGCTTGCCCGACGGAACGGCGAACACACATTTCTCTGGGTTAAGCTTGATGCAGTACTTCCTCAGGTTGGTGAAGGTTTCTTCCAGGTCGCCGATCAACTCCTCCGCCTTCTTGGACTTCACCACCAGATCATCAACATACACCTCTAGGTTTCGCCCTATTTGGGGGCGGTGAGCGATGTGCATGGCCCTCTGATAGGTTGGGCCCGCATTCTTCAGTCCGAACGCCATCCTTGTGTAGCGATGACGCCCATGGGCGTCACGCGCTAGCGGTCTTGTCTTCATCTTCTTGACCATGCTAATCTGGTGGTACCCGAGTGCGCATCAAGAAAGACAACCGCCGCACCCCGCAATCGAGTCGACGATGAGATCGATCGCGGGCAGCGGGTACGGATCGCCGAACACGCCTTGTTGAGGTCGGTGAAGTCCACGCACATCCTCCGGCGCCGTTGATTTTCTTGACGAGGACGGGTCGCGAGCCACAGGATGGGCGACATCGCGGACGACCCCGCCTTAAGAGCTTGTCCACCTCTGGCGGATAACTTCTGGCGCTCTACCGACCGCTTCCGGACCTTCGCATGACCGTCGCGGCCGGAACGCCGCCAATTTGTGCTCAATCACCTCCCTGGGGACCCCAGCCATGTCGGACGGTTGCCACGCAAACACGTCTGCGTTAGACTGGAGGAAGGAGACGAGCGCGCCTTCCTATTTGGCGCTAAGAGAGGCGCCCACCCGAACGGTCTTCGCCGGGTCTGACTCGCTCAGGGAGACCGCCTTAACCTCCGCGGACGAAACGGGGGAGGCACGGGTCTTCGTCGGAGGAGCTCCCAGAGTCGAAACTTCGGCCTTTTGGGCACCGATCGCCCCCGTCAAAGCGAGAGCGTCCCTGTCGCAGCGGAGCGCCTCCGGGCGGTCCACTTTCAAGACGATGGGGCGGTGCCCCGGATCTTCACCACCATGTACGCATAGTGGCAAACCGCCATGAAGTTGGTCACGCCGCCTACCCAAAGATAGCGTTGTAGGGGAGGTCAAGTCCGCCACCTCGAACTCGAGCATCTCGGTGCGGAAGTTGTCGAGCCTCAAACGTCACCGGAGATCGACGCGCCCAGCCGGACGGACTCGGCCCGGCGCGATGTCAAGAATGGGAGCGTTGGGCGGCTCCGCCGCTGACTCGAGCGCCAAGCAACCCGGGCGGACAGGAGGTTGAGGAACTCCTCCGTCTACCACCAAGACCCGCCCTAACTTTACATTCCGGACCGTGGGCGCGACCACGATCGGGGAGATGACCAAGGCCGGCGGTCTCGGTGGGTGATCGGCTTTGATGAACGCGATCGGTCGCTCCGACCACGCCAAATACCTTGCGACCAAAGCCGGAACGCGGCGACACTTCCTCATCACACGCTTAAAGCTAGCGTGGGGCGGATATGTGGTCGAACCGCCAGGATGACGGCAACCGGCGCTCCGCCGCTGAAAACCAAGCGAGCCGTCTCCTTGCCCTTGCCGCCGCCGGACGCTGCGCTGCTGCTGCTGCTCGTGGACTCGCTTGTCCACCATCTTGCTGACGACATGGCAATCTGCCAAGTCGTGGGAGTTGTTGCGGTGAATGGGACAGTAAGGCCTTCCGTCCCACTCACGGGCGATGGTCTCGCCGCCGCCGCCGCCGCGAGACCGTCATGGCTACGGCGATCGCCATAGCCGCCGCCTCGGCCGCCCCTCGGGCCGTACCCGTGGCGCCGCGACCTCCTCCTCTCTTTTCGCGCCGCCCGCGCCCATTGCGCTGGCTTAGCATGCGGTCGTCATCGTTGTCGTCGTCGCTTCGGCAGCCTATGACCTGCCGGTCTCGCCGCTTTGCGCTTCTTCTTGTCCTTGCCGTCGGGGTTCCTCGAGGTCCTGTCTCCCCACCATGGCTGTCCCCTCGCAACATGGCCGGGCGGATGCGAGCTCACTGAAGGGCGACTTAGCGCCACGGTGAAGAGCTCCTCCGTCGCTTTGATCTTGCGGGTGGCCATCTTCTCTTTGACTTTGGGGTCTCGGCGCCTCTCACGAATGCCGTGACCACGGCGTCGATGGAGATGTCGTGGATGGTGTTGCGGACCGACTAAAGCGCCAATATAGTCGCCAAGCGACTCTCTTTCTTCGCTTCCACGTTGTGGAGGTCGTCTTCACCCGGGCTGCTCGAAGGTGCCACGAAAGTTGGTGACGAAGAGCTCGAGAGCTCCTTCCATGACCCCACGGACTCGGGCGGGTTCATGAGCCACGGCGGAGCTCACGGTGAGGACAGCGGAAAGTAGTTCGCGTAACCTTCCCGACCCTCGATCGGCCGCATCACCGTCGTATAGATCTGCAAAAACTCATCGGGGTTGGTGGAGCCGTCATACTTTTCGATGGGGCCGGACGAAACCGTTCCGCCATCGGGCGCGCGCAGCTCCTTAGAAAAGCGCGGCACCCGCGTCGGGAGCCTCCTGCTCTGGGCGCGTCCTCGCCCGCCGCCCCGTCGCCTAGGCGGCGCCAAGAAGCGCCACCCTCACTGCCGGGCAGCTCTGCGAGCCCTCTTGCTGGTCCCGTGTGCGGCGGCGGCAGCGTGGTCGCAGGCCTTCGGTCGCGACCCGCGGAGCTTGTCACGCAGGTCTTCCATGCGCAAGTGGCGGTCCTCCAGATGAGACCGGAGATCGCGCCACCACGACGCTTTGCTCGCCGAGCCCCGTGAGGGTCGCCGCTCTTGTCGTTTTGGCCCCGCCTCATCGAGATTCTGCGAGGAGTGCGAGGGCAACAAAGAACGGAGGACGCGAAACACGGTTCCCCGCCCTCGAAACTTGCACCACCGCCAAGGGCGGCGTCGACGAGCGGGCTGTTGGCCAACCACGGCACCGCCGGAGTCCGAGTCACCGAACGGTGGGTTCTCCAACAAGGCCACGCCGCATGGAGGTTCTGTCTTTGGGTGCACTCTCCAAGGCCAGCGCCGCTTAGCTTGGCCGAGGCGGTTGCTTTCCGCCAGGTTCCAACCTAGGCGGCGGCCACCGCCGGTGATCCACCGCCATCGCCATGGCCGACTCGTGGTCGCGCTCTAGCGGCCGCTTCGCTCCATCGCGGATCGCTGCTCCGCCATCGCCGCTGAAGAAGGGTCAAGAGCTTGAACCGACGCTAGCGCTCCCTACAGCGCGCGCCATCGACGGCGTGTTCTCCGCTCAACCATCTGCGGATCACACCTGGTCGATTTTAGATCTGCTGGCCGACTCGATCAAGCTCGGCTCGATTTGAGCGTCGGGCACAACGAGGAGCGACTCACAGATTTACCCAGGTTCGGACCCCCTCGCGGGTAATAGTCCTACTCCTGCTGAGCCTTAGCTCTTTTCCGATTGTGGTTGAATGGAAATGTGTTTACAGAGCGTTTCGAATGCACGAATGCTAGTGCATCGTACCCTTTCCTCTCTCTCTCCCTTTTATACAAGCTTTGGGTGGCGGAGAGAGCCGAGGGGTAGGCGATCTGATACTCTCGATACATCGACACGACTCGACAGAAGAGACAAAACGCGTACGCCTTACGCTGCGCGCGCCGCCTCTCGTGCCTTCGCAGTGGCCTCGACCCGCCAATCCACACCGGTGAGTCTGCGGGTGGGGCCTACCGCTGCTCCTCCCGACGCTGGCGGCCTCCTCAAGCAAACCTTCTCTCTGCGGTCAATTCTTCACGTACCCACGATGTGGCCGCTCGGACACAAAAGGTCATCAGAAGCGTAATCATTTCTTCATTGTCTATCCGCTGGTGATGTCTCATTAAATGCGCTTCGTCGCCGCAACAGGGGAGCTTTCGTTCAAGACTCATTCGCAACGCCTTGCCGCTGGGCCCCACTGAGCGTGGGACCCTCGCCTCTCCTCAGAGGGGGCTCGCCCACGCACTCGCTGGCGCGTGGGGCCTCGCCTCTCCTTGAGAGGGGCTCGCCCGCGCGCACTTTGGCGCATGGGGCCCTCGCCTCTCTTCAGAGAGGGGGCGCCCACGCCCCACCTAGCGCGTGGGGCCCTCGCCTTGCCTTCAGAGGGGCTCGCCCACGCCACTGGGGCCTTGCTCGCCTGGCCGACGCGCGTGGGCCCTCTTGGCCTTCGAGGGGCTCGCCCACGCACTGGGGCCTTGCTCGCCTGGCCGACGCGGGGGCCCTCTTGGCCTTCTGAGGGCTCGCCACGCCACGGGGCCTTGCTCGCCTACTGACGCGTGGGGCCCTCTTGGCCTTCGAGGGCTCACCCACGCCACTGGGCCTTGCTCGCCCGCACGACGCGCGTGGGGCCTTCTTGGCCTTCGAGGACTCTTCCTACCCCGGTATTTATTACAATCGACAGCTCTCTCTTCCGGTCCTTCTCTTGGCCATGCTTATCGTGAAAAGCCTCTCAGAGGCGTGCTCGCATTGAAGTGAGATAACCGAGTTAGAATATACGATTGTGTACGAACTAATTGATAAATTATTACGCACTCTCGTTCTTGCAGCCTACGGGTCCACAGGACCGAAGGAACCATCCTTTTACGAGAGGTGTGGCCCTCCTAACACCGGCGACAAGACGGAAATCGCCGGCGGTCGTGGCGCCTCGCATCGCATAAGTGGAGTGTCAATATATTCATTATTACAAAAAACAAGATCGAAATAATGAAGGAATAGCATTACCATCCTTTTTCTTAGCTGAGCGAGTCGTTTTACTCGTCATCGCTGCTCGGTTCTTCTTGGCCTTCAAGGACTTTTCCTTGAACGCCTCGGCTGCCCATCTTGCGACAAGGCCTCCCGAGCATCTCAGGCGTTCGACACCAGTCCGGTCGAACTGCGGCGTACTCATGAGCCTCGAGGTACGACTGCAAGATCGGCTGGGTGATCCTCTCCCTTTATAATCCCGACAAGATAAGACAAAGTAAATTATTCAGATATAACCATATGCGCCAAAAAGCCAAAGAAATAAGTGAATACCGTGGAAATCTTGAACGGCGGTGACCCGTGCACTCGACATCGATCTCGCACCTTCGCTTGGCGCCCTATCCATCACGTAATTGATGTCCTCCTCCTCCAAGCCTGGACGCGGGCGATACCTAAGCTGAAAAAAAATAAATCCGAATAAACAATGGTTGCCAATCATCTGCGATATTAAAAATAAAAAATATGCGAACTCACCCAAAACTCCCGCCTTATCTCCTCGGCGGCGGTGCTATCCCCGTGAGGTGCCACATTGTAATCATCCCAAGAGTAAGCGGGATATTGTGCCCCCTCCTCTCCGACCATGCCAGGATAGTACTGGCGCACGAGGATGCCAAGAGCATTAGCTGGCTGGGTATCAGCTTTGTTGGGATGGACACAGACAAGTTGCTGCTGAGAGAATAAAGGCAAGTTAGTAGATTTAATTGACAAAAAGTAGAGAATTAGGATATTACCTGTCGCCATCCGGCTCGATCACGATCCGCCCGTGAGGATATCTCGCCGCCTTGGGCAACTTGTTATGCCCCTTCATCGCCTTGGAGCCCCCTCCGGCTAGAGCCCCCAATGACCCGGACTCTGTGTGTCGCCAGGTCATCCTCGTCAGGCGTGCCTCGTGGCTGACTCGAGTGCCCCCTCGACCTCTGGTCAAGGTCGTAAATCCTCGCCCCGCGACGAGCTCCTCCCGAATCTGTCGGCGTGGCATCCTGCATTTTAAAGTAATATCGGTTCACAAATTAGTAATATTAAAACAACAAAACTGAACATAATGACCAAATGAATACCATCAACTTAGAAGTATGTATCGCCTACATCGAGAAGATCATCGATCGACTCGACATCCTCCCCTTCTTGTTGTGCTTGTTGTGTTTGTTGTACTTCTTCATTTACGTCGTCATCTATTGTGGCTACTAGGTTATCTAGTCCATTCCCAATATCAATCACCACATTGCCATTCATACGTTGCTCTTGTACTGGTTGGTGATAATCATCGGTCGTCGGGTAGCCAATCTTCCGTGCCTTCAATCTTGTACACAACCCACCATGACCGAAGGTCTTCCTCGCCGCGTTTAATACTACCTTTCATTGCTTTCTTGCATGGATAAGGCAGATAGTACACTTGCTCAGCCTGGTTGGGAAGGATGAACGGATCATACCCTTTTAACCTTGACTTCTGGTTAACCTCCACCAAACCTAACTCGCTCGACGCCTAACCCTTTAATAGGATCGAACCAAATGCAACAAAAGAGAACAACTGATAACTCCTTACTTCCTCAAATACTAATTCAATTATCTCCTCTATTATACCGTAGTACTCCATGCCATCTTCCCGTAGCATAGTATACAAGCTGTTAATTGATTTTAAATTAGGTTTCGACCTTTCATGAATTGCCGATCTAAAAGCGAAACCCGTTGACATCATAAACTCCGTGCACTTTGACGCTAGTTCTAGGTCCACGCGACGTAATCGCAGATCGTTGTGTGCGCTTGCATGAGTCGTGCAATCGTTTCATAGAAAATAAGAAATTTAACAAACTATGTCAAGAAATCTTCAATTATTAATAAGGTTATGAAATCATATATACTTACATGTTTCCGAACCAAACTATGAAGTTAGGGCGCCCGTGTCCGCACCTCCTTCATCAACTTTATTCTTTCCTCCTGATGGGTTCATTCATCCTGCCCATTCTCTTTGTATGAACTGATTCGCATGTCCCCATTTCTTCCATATTATCGAACAAGTACAATAGTGCAATCAACCTTTCTTCCCGGATAACTCTCGCTGCTTTACTTTTTCCCAGGATTGCCTCTTCCAAGAAACAATTTTAGATCAGATTGAGGCTTGCTACAAAGCGTGTTGTATCTTGGTATTTGAATATTGACATTGTGCTCTCTCGCCAAATATTTATTGCAAAATGGGTTATCTCCTGCATATAGTATGATTACGCTATCAAACCTTCGACGCGAGCCTTATTTTTCACGTTTGCCCTAACCCCTTTAAGGCGACGCCCACGAGATACATCCACCATGCTTGAACGGGACCTCCCAACCTGGCTTCGGCGGGCAAATGTATCAGAAGATGCTCCATTGGGTTAAAAAATCCAGGAACGAATATTTTCTCAAGTTTACACACAAGCACAACAATCTCCTCTTCGAGCTTAACCATCTCGGACCGCTTTATCTCTTTAGCACATAGTTTTCTATAGAAAAAACTTAATTCCGCTAAAGCTCTCCATACATCTTCAGGTACGTAACCACGAAACACGACAGGAATGAGATCACGGACAAATATATGAAAGTCATGACTTTTCATGCCGTGTATCCTCCCTTGAGTAACGTTCACACCACGACCAATATTTGATGCGTACCCATCGGAAAACTTCAACTGTCCTTCGAACCACTCGAGAACTTCTTTCCTTTGGGTGGTCATATAAAGACAAAGCCTTAGGCTTTTAGACAATCCTTCTATGAGGTTCATTGATGGTCATTGCATATTTCTGCGCAATCGAGGCGTGCCTTCATATTATATTTGCTCTTGTCGGGGATGTCGAGATCGGGTGTCAAGATTGCTTGTCCCACATTCATCTCTTGGTGCATGACATCGAAATTGTGGGGCAATAACAAATCATCTGCATAAGGTAGCGAGTATAAGCTTGCACTTATGCGTCAATGGTGGGACACACCGTAACCCTCATAAATTCCATTTCTCCTTCTACCAACTTTGATTGAAAGCTTTGATGGCAGCTATGGTCACCGCGGACGTTTTGTCCATTCACAACGGTGTTTCTTGAAACACATTCCTCTGTTTTTACAAGGATGATCGGCTTCGAAAAAGCACGGTGGCAATCAAACCAACATGCCTTACCCCATGTGTTAAGCTGAACGCGTTCAGATCATCCATGCAAGCGGGACATGCTAGCTTGCCGTCGTGCTCCATCCCGAGAACATTCCGTAAGCAGGAAAATCATGAATAGACCACATAAAAGCAGCCCTCATATGAAAATTGGTATTTGTCTTTCTATCGTACGTGATTGGTCCATTCTCCCATAACTCTTTCAGCTCTTCGACCAAAGGTCTCAGAAAAAAATCCAGATTTTTTTCAGGATTCTTTGAACCAGGCACGATGAGGGATAGAAACATGAATTCCTCTTTCATTAAATGTGACGGCGGAAGGTTCAGAGACATAGTAAACACTGGCCAACAGGAATACGACGCAGCGATCATATTGAAAGGGGTGAACCCATCGGTGGCAATTGCCAGATGCACATTTCTCGGATCAGCTGCGAAGTCAGGATGTTTCTGATCAAAGTTCTTCCATGCGTCCCCATCTGATGGATGTATCATCAAATCACCCTTCGGCCTTTTACCCTCCTTATGCCACCTCATCTGCTATGCGCGTCTCTTCGGTCATGAAACACCGTTCCAAACGCGTTTACGTCGGCGAAATGTAACGCACTTTCCTCGCGACACTAGTCTGCCTCTTGTTTCCTTGAGCGTCCTCTACCTCGACATATCTTGACTCTCCACATTTATCGCAAGACTGTTTACCCGCATCATTTTTGTAGTAAAGCATACAATGGTTCGGGCAATAGTGTATCTTCTCATATGGCATTCGAGACCACCTATCAATTTCTTACACTCGTACCAACCGGCAAGCATCTTGTGACCTTCCTAAGGACATCGACCACAACGATATGAGCTCGTCGAAACAGCTTAATAGAGAAGTTGTATTTGCACTTTATTGCTAACATACGAGACACAACAGACAAGAGGGCCACCGTTGTGCTATCATGCGAGGTCGCTGCGCACTCGAGAAGCTCCATGAAGTTAGACAACGTTGTGGGTGGCTCAAGATCCGAAAATTATGACCAAGTCATCCATCATATCATTCACCCGATCAATCTCATCAAACCTTCGCCTGCATTGGTGGTGGCGGTGGTGGTGGCTCCGCCAACCGATTCTCCCCATGATAGACCCATCGACGGTACTCGGCCTTGTAGCCATGCGTATACAGGTCTATCTCCATCTGAGCGCGGGTTCTTTTCTTGCAGTTCCCGCAATCAACACACGGACAAGTTACACGCGTGTTATCGTTTGAGCATCCCGAAAAGCACGATTCAGAATATCTCGGTCTTGTCGCACCATTCGTCCGAGTGGTGTCCGCTCCGCTGCCATCCTTCATACATCCAACTCCTGTCTTCTTCCATCTGAGTTGCGAGACATCGTCGCACGAGAGGATTTTGTATTAGGCTTTGGAAGACTTCTAAACCCACCTACGAACGACCGATCGAAAGCGGGACGTTGAGTTGCTGATGACGGAGGGTTCGAGGCAGATTTCAGCAACATAACCTAAGGGTTCTCCTAGTGCAACGATGGCCAGGGAATCGATAAAAATTCCGAAGCACTTATTTTATGCACAGGAGAACCTTTTAGGGTTATGCCGTCGAAAAACTCATCTCGAACCCTCCGGTACCACAACGCGACGTCTGCTCGAACGGTCGTTCGTAGGCTGTCCACTGGGACGCCCATAAGGGGCTCCACTGGACAATTCGGAAACGCGCACGACATCTCATATTAGAGCACAACGAATCACCGTCCGTGTTCCATACGAGATGTGCCGTTTTCGAACGGGTGACGTACGGCTAGGTGACATGTCCTAAACTAATCCACGGACGCTAGCTAATCACACGGCAAACAGTTTAATATAATTTTTAAAATACATTTTATTGTTCTAAATTTGTAATTATATTCTATACTATTTTCCTAAATTTTAAAATATATTCCAAACCATTTTTCAAAATTTTTACTTTTTTAAATAATTAAATTAGTGTTAATCATGATCATATTATAATTAGTCTCGACTAAACATTACCGGTCGACATTGAACTACCAACATTTAAAAAAGCCCGAAAAATACCGGATATCGCCGCAGAGTCGAGGGATGGCCGGTGGGTGGGCGCACGAGACCGGGCGAGGCGGGGCAGCTGGCGGCCGGCGGTGGAGGCGGCCGACGTCAAGGGCGGCGGGCGGCGGCGGCTCGGCGGCGGCGGCACCGAGACAATGGCGACGAGGGAGGCGGCTCGGTGGCGGCGACGGCGAGATGGCGGCGGCGACGGCGGCGCGCGGCGGCGAGATGGCGGCGGCGGCGGCGCGGCGGCGCGGTGGAGGCGGACGACGCGGGCGGCGGGAGGCGGCGCGAGGCGCGACGCGTCGGCGAGGAGGCGCGACGCGAGCGGCGGCGGGAGGCGGGCGGCGTGAGCGCGGCGCGCGTCCGGCAGGAGGCGGGGACGCAGCGCCGCGCGGAGGCGAGGCGGCGCGCCTTTCGGCGCGCGGTTCTGCGAAAGGCGGGACGCGAGCTGCGGCGTGGAGGCGAGGCGGCGCGCGCGGCGGCGACAAAGGCGGCGGCGGGGAGGCGGGGACTTAGCGATTTTGCTAAGTCCCCGAGCCCTAGGAGCTCAGATAACTAGAGCGATGTCGACGCCAAATATAGGCCGTCGACATAACCACGGTAACCGATGCGGTAGTATCGACGGCATGATAAGACCGTCGAAATACATAAACTAGTATCGACGGCTCACTAACGGCCGTCGATACTAAGCAAACACCAGGAGGTACAGTATCGACGACATAGGTACCAATGGTCGAGACTATCGTCGGGGAAGCTAGTATCGACCGCTGTAAGTCAAACCGTCGATACTACTTCTGTCGAGGGTTAGCGTTGACTACCGTCGAGTAGCTGTGCTAGTGTCGACGGTTTTAGTCTAGGCCGTCAATACAAGTGCTTGTCTCGATGGCTTCCCCCCTTAAAGGGAATCACTGGTCAAACCTCTCTATTTTAATTTTATAAATTTGAAAAACAAATTTTAAATGTTCAAACTGTTCCATGTTGCTTTCTACTGGGAATTACACACCTGGAAAAAAAATCAAATAATTTAGAACTTCCTATGAGGTCATCCCTTTGAAACCTGAAGTTTTCCGAAGAATTTCACCTCGAGTTTCATATTTCATGTGATCAAAGCAACATCATACATCCTATTTGAATTTAAATTGTGTTTATTTATAATTTTAAAGTTATGTTTTCGTACTATACAATATTTGATACACGCGCACTCAACTATTTTTTAAATTTCTTACTAGTAAAACTAAAATTGTAAGATTTAAACAATATTTAATACATTATTTAAAAAGCTATATACGTTCAATATTCCTCAATTCATTAATTATAACAATAACTACCTAAAAAATAATAAAATGTAACATTCCTAATTTTCAATTCAAATTAACAGCAATTTTTAACAAAGATTAAAATATAAATAAAACAAAATGGGGTAAAAATTTAAAAAATAAAATGTATCGACGGCTTTTTGTAGGCCGTCGATACTGTATAACACTATCGACGGCAGAACGTTTGGCCGTCGATACTATTCGACGCCGTCACGCCACACAGGCTTTCCGTTTGCTTTTCGATACTGACCACCAAGTAAACTCGACGGCAATTTATCGGTCGACATCGCCCACGATTTGGGCAGACGATTGCATAATTGTGGCCGTCGACACTATGTTACCTGTTTCGACTGTTCAAATTGAGCCGTCGAATCAGATTTTGGCAGTCGAATCTATTTTCGTTTCCTGTAGTGTATGATTCCTGATGATCATGGGGACATGGCTACTAGACAATATATGCCCTACTTCATCGTATAGTCACCTTGTCAATTTGGTGAGACAGTGCAATCTGACTCTGAATACTATGGCCGGTGGCCATCAGGAGAGTCGTCTAGGTCCAAGGGCTAATCCAACCTGCTTGAAGAGAAGGAAAGTGGTAATTTTGGCATCACGAATTTGTGAATTTGTTGTGGGCATGGGATTGATTTCCGACACGTTGGCAATATCTTCGATCAAAACTTAGTAGAAAATATACAATCGAATTTCTTTTAATAAAGTCTATAACTAATATATATTAATTATTGCATGTAAAGATGTAGGAGTCCTTTAGCCTACTGTTATAGAACATGCAAACTATTTTTTAATTATTGCATGTATAAGATGTAGGAGTCCTTTAGCATATTATAATATGGTATAGAAAATGCAAACTAATTCTAGGTAAAATCAGTAGATCTTTGGCCGTCAATGTAGTACTCTCTCCGTTTTTTTTTTGGTTTGAAGCTTTGACTTTTGGATACTTCTTTGACCATTCATCTTATTCAAAAATTTAGTGCAAACAAGAAAATAAGTCATATTTAAAGTACCTTTATTGATAAAACAAAATACCACAAAATAAATAATATTTACATAATTGTTTAAAATAAGACGAATGATCAAATACATGTATAAAAATCAAAGGCATTAAACAAAAAAAGGAGGGAGTATTTATTTTTGCCAGCTACTTTAAACGAAGTATAAAGTTACTCTCTTATATATATTTTTAAAAAAGAAAGCAATAAGAGAACTCTTTATCAAACATAAATTTATGTTTTGCCTGCAAGTGTGATAACTGTATATTTAGTATTTAAACTACATAAACTTATTGCCCTCCTTACTTAGGATGAAGTTACTAGGAAGCTTCCATCATATAGTAAGCTTTTAACACATATGTATATATTAGGCAAAATAGAATGTTTATAGTAAAATAGGACATGTATATATTGGTCCTTATATGTGGCACTGAAACTTATCACGATATTATCATATTTACAATGATAACGCATGATGTAGCAAGAGTTACTTCCCGACACTCGTCATTGCCTCGAGAAAACTTAGTTGAGACAAAGGATTGTATATAATATGGTCGCTTTTATGTAGCACTAATATTATCACTATGTTGTTAGATATGCAATGGTATGAATATTATCATATCTCAATCTAGTCATATTTACTTGTGAACATTCATCCTCCCTCAATAACTTTGTAATATATCGTAGAACATGCAAATTCCGAGGAAGATAAAATAGTGCCTTCAACGTTAGTATGGTATATTTTTATCATCTGCATTGCATAAATTTATATCGAATACAACTCAAATTCAAATACTTTTAAAAATGAACTCTAGTACACTTGTTTGTCAATATGAATATGTGAGACGCTTTATATTGTCTTGGCATCTATGTGAAACATATATCTGATATAAATTTAAATTTTGCAACATGAAAAATTTATGTCTTTGATAAATACGTGGTACGTTGGTTGGAATTCATTTGAACCACCTTTGAATTCAATGCGACTATAATTATTATATATGGCAAAACTAGCTGAACTTGTAAAATGCAAATTGTAATATTATTATTATGCATCTTGAAGATAAATCTAATATTTCTAAGAGTTGACCTAAGATGTTACAAATCTCAAAATACAACAAAAATTATTGATTCGGATGGGCAGACACCAATGTGGGAAGCTTATCCAATAATGAATCAATCGATAGTTATAAGAAATAAACATGTTATTTATAGATAAAAAATAGACGGTTTCTCTAGTGTATTAGTTGCATCATAGTTTCGAAAATTAATATGGATCATATGTAATAGTGTGCGTGTATTTTAAAATTGACTCTTTATTAGTAGCTAGTCTTTATCTCTCTTCCCATTCCCTTCGTGTAAACAAAACATGAGTTGCGATTTTTACGGCCACTTGAGGTGTTATCGGAGATACTCCTCCAACGCGGTACTCCCACCATCTCTATCCCTAATTCCAATTAATACAGATATCAAATACTGGAGATATTTTCACCACCTCTATTTTTTTTTAAGGAAACCACCGCTATTTCAAATACCCACATTAATTACTGGAGATAGAAGCATGTAATCACATTTAATAAGCAGGACAAGATGCCATTTGAATGAACTAAATGCAAAACATTAGCTAGATACATTGAAGACCAGCCCCATTTCTGTACCTTCAATCACTGCACGACAAACCACGGCTGGCTTGGCACACTAGCACAGGAGTCAAATTAAGCAGCAACAAAAATCTCCTAAGAAAAGCCATTAAAGACTCAACGGGAAGATCACAAAAGAACAAAACAAAACAGCAGAGAGGAGGAGGAGCAGCACGAAGAGACTCCACTGCCATCACTCCACTCCCCGTCCACTTCCCCTCTCCTCTTCGTCTTCTTCTCCTCCTCCTCCTCCTGCGGTGGAGCGGAATCGAATTCCCCTATATATAGAGACCCAATCACCCGTCTCCGTCTCGCCCCACTCACTCCCATCACATCGATCCCCTTCTCCCACCACCCGGAGCCAGGCACACCCATGGCGGCCGCCGCGCTCGTCAACCAGCTCAACACCCTGGTGGCCAACATGTACGCCACGGTGAGGCGCTCCCGCTCCCGGCTCCCCGCTCGCTCTTGTTCCGTTTCTTCCGGCGCCGTTTCTTGCGGAATTGCAGGGGTGGGCGGCGAGGTTGTTGTTGGTTTGAATTTGATCTGATGGTTGGTTGCTTGCTTTGAGGGGGCTAGGGTTTGCTGGACGAGCAGTTCCAGCAGCTGCAGATGCTCCAGGACTCCAGCACCCCGGACTTCGTCTCCGAGGTAGTCACGCTCTTCTGTGACGACGGCGAGCGGATCATCGGCGAGCTTGCCAAGCTCATGTACGTGCGCTCGCCATGCCCTGTTATGGGATCATGCTTGTGCTTCCGGGGCTGGATTTCATTTTGGTTTGGGGGGATTTCGGTTGCTGTGTCTGCAGGGAGAAGCCGAGTGTGGACTTCGACAAGGTGGACGCTTTTGTGCATCAGCTCAAGGGGAGCAGCTCAAGGTGATGTCTTTATTCATGTCCTTTTCAATAAGTGCATTGTAGTCGTAGGATTTGTTGTTGTTTTGGCATCTTGGCGTGCAAATCGTGTGTCATATCTCCTTAAAATAGGATAATTTTAATTCATGGCACAGGATGTCAGATCATCTTACGGAGAATTACCATCTGTTTGATCATTGTAGTGTTTCATGGCATAGATCCGACTAACCTGATCCATTCTCCTGCACTGATTGGACGGCTTAAAGAGCATAACTTGAGACTATTCCATTATTAGTGGCACTTTCGATCAATATGGGGAGACTTGATGTGCGTTGATGTCCCGGCGCTTTATGTTGTAGATCTGGCGAACATAGCTTGTTCCACATGCCGATCGGACAGCTTAAAGAGTAGCACTTCACATCCTCTCATTTTTAGTGGTTCTTCGCTTTATGTTGTAGATCTGACGAACATAGTCTGTTCCACATGCCAATCGGACAGCTTAAAGAGTAGCACTTCACATCCTCTCATTTTTAGTGGTTCTTCCAATTAGTATGAGGAGGGTTATTGCCCATCGTATCATAGTAGCATTCCATTTTCCATCACATAGATCTGACAAATCTAACTGCCGTTTCTTGTCCACAATCACCATTTATTAGGAACCAAATTTGGGGGAATTAGGGAAACATGCCTACTACCCAAAAATGATTTGGTTTACTTTCTTGGTGTGCACATTTTTCGTAAAAAAACTCCCTCCGTTCTGCAATATCAGGCGTGTTTTAGTTTTGGCCCATATATCAATCATTCTTCGAAGTGTCAAAAATACCCTCAGCTTCTCCATTAAACATCATTGGAACTGATGATTTTTTTTTATTCAATAGTCCCTTTCCAGCTATGCATGAGATTAGTGCCATGCAAAGCCAAGTTAATGACGCGAGGTGGTTGAAGAGTTCGCAGGGGCGTTTTAGGAAAAGATTGTATCAAGAATAGTATGTGCCTTGTATTATTGGACTTGGGCCAGAACTAAACACGTCTAATATTGCTGTACAGAGGGAGTAGCATGCTATAGCTTTCCTCATCATGGATATGATCATATGAAAGCTTACTAAATTGTTGTCATTTCAGAAAATAGGTAGAAGATCTGTTATTGCATTTAAATGTGTTGGTTGAAAGAAGTATATAATATGTTTAAATTCCTATCATGGTGAGAAAAAATAGCCCAAGGATACTGCTGAGCATGTAATCCACAGATTGCTCCACCAGGGACAGTTCTTCATGGCCTTTTTTCCTTAGGTGCATTAGGAGGCGTAGGATAGCACCTTGCCAACGAAAACCTGTCTGAAAGCTGAAGCCTTTCGTACTTTATTTTTTTGTGTCACCATGGCATGGTACATTTCTTCCTTGTGATCCCTCCTCAGATATATTCAAATAGATTTTCCTAAACCTCACATAGGAAAATGCAGTGATTTCATCTCTTCTCGACAATTTTGGAAAGTCTTTGTACAGTTTTGGAAATTTCATTATTGAATCTAATCTGTAATACTTATCAAACTTACTAGGAATGTTGGCTGGTTATATGAAACATGTCCATTCTTCTCTTTCAAAATTTTCTTGTTCTAGTTGACCCTCATAACAAAATTGCTAAGCTGCATTTTGTAAGGGCATCAAGGTCAATCCAACCCATTAAACGAGATTAGCAATAGTCCTGCATGCTTCACCTTCACTTGAAAGCATAATAGCGAGTCTTTGTTCTTTTTTGGGTTGGGTAGATATATGGAATTTTGTGTAGAACATTTGCTGGAGTTAGATTCAAAAGAAATATTATCATAAGAACTAATTGTATTATATAAAAAGCATCCTCTTTTGCCTAATCAATTTAGGTTTAGTTATGTTTGTGGTATCAGCATGTTATTTTGTAGAATTGAAATTGCATGCCAATGTGGTACTATTTGTCTTCATGTCAGTTTTTTACTTTTTAAAAACTTATTTATTTGTTTTTGTGTTCATTAAAACAATTTGGTGGGACCTTCCTGATTGTATATTTTTGCTTGTTGCAGTGTTGGTGCTCAGAAGGTGAAGTACACTTGTATTCAGTTCCGTGAGTTTTGTCAGCAGAGGAGCAGAGACGGGTTAGCACCTATAACATTGTCCAAGTATTTCTGCTTTGTATCATTGTCTTATTGAGTTTCCATACTAAATGCGATGTTATGCTTTGCTCTACTCTACTGTAACATATTTCTTATTATTAATGTTGTATATAATACGCTTTTCATGAAATTGCATGTTCATAACTTTTGCCAATGATTCAGTTTTCATAGAACTATCATACCTGAATCCTCTCAGCTTGTTGAGCAAGAGTTGTAATCAATCCAGTCCAATTTCTAGATAAATGTACTCTCTCAAAACAACATCTGGTGTTTATAACAAATCAATGCCCATACTTGTGTACAACTGAGATGAAACAGTTGGTTTCTTAAGTAGAACATTCAGGATTCTAGTATTTGTAACAACCATATACCATACTAGTGTGCAATTGGAAATTTGGAATGAAAGTATGCCCTAATCAATAATCATTATAACCTTTTGATCTGTAAACGAAGAACCAAGTTCTACCATTTTCTCTGAATGTCGCACAGCTATCCAGTAAAAAAACCTAGAGCTTTTGTGTGTTCAAACTTCGAATTAATTTATCTTTCCATTGGCATTATGTCATTTCTAAAACAAAAGTATTCTTTATGTGATTACTACGCCTTGTATGTTTTGATATTAAATCCTATATACACCAATATTCCTTCCCAAAAAAGTTATGTATGCCAGCATCCATGAACCAAATGTATATTTTGGTAGGGAAGTATGTCCAGGTGGCATTCATAAAGCTCCTCCTTGAGAATCTGTTAAGACAACAGGGTCCTATCATTTAAAAAACTGTATTGTTATCAAAACAAACTGTAGTTACCATGAGCATCTGTCAGTAATAATTACTAAACATGTTCTATTTATGAGCTGTGAATGGAAAGGAGATTCACAAGTTATTGAACTGTTTTTGTTTTCAGGTGCCTGAAGGCACTGGAAATGGTGAGAAATGAATTCTACGATCTGCGCAACAAGTTCCAGACTATGCTTCAGGTATTACCTGTTTACCTTATGTATTTGAAAATTTTGAATCCACTCCATCTTAAACTCTCGGTTGTATTCCAATAAACTGGAGTAGCCATCTCCAAAGGAAGTCTTTTATTGTAATGTTCTCCTGCGGTGCAAAACATTTAAGCTGTACAGAAGATAGTATGTTAATGGAATAAATATCGTATGTTTCCCGCGTTTTTTACATTGCATGAAGTGGTTTGCAATAATTAAATCACTATGAAAAATGGCATTTGGCAATTGGCATAAGAAATAAACAGGTATGGACATGTTGTCTATGTTTTTACCGAAGTCGATGAATTTCTGTGGCATCAACCTGACTGCTGAATTTGTAGGAGTTAAGAGGTACCACTTGGTGCCTATAGCAGTAAATAGGACTTTGGGAAACCTTGTTTGGCTGATCAATGCATACTGAACCCTAGCTTCATGTACGGATTAGTCTATAGGTCCAAGGGGGCAGGACTTCTTTTAGGGATCTCTAGTTCTGGGTTCCTTTTGGTTATCTTGTATTGGCTTCTCTTTAAGAGTGTTGGTTGTATTTTCATCTCTTGAATGGAATGTAAGAGTTCATACCCTGAGCGTTCCAAAAATTGTTTTGCTTAAACTGACATTGGTTGTTTTTCTTTTCTGCATGATAGGATTAATCTCTCTAATTTTTTTGACCCATCAACTCAGCGATCTTATATCTTACTATGACCCTAGACTGTACTTACCGAGTTCTGTCATGTTTTCCAATGCAGCTAGAGCAGCAGATCCAGGCTTTCTACCCTAAACAGTAAGCTGGAGCATTAGGCGTGGTGGCTGCATGTTCACATGATGACTGCAGCTTTCAAGTGTCAGAGCATGCTCACTTAGATTTAGCCTTTGAGTCATTTGCTTCTGAGAAGTCTGTAGCTGTTTAGCAGCATGCTGATCATGTAGCTTCGGCACCTTTGTTACTGTAGCCGTCTTAAATTACCTATGTTGGGTAAACAATCATCAGTGATCTGCATAATTTCTATGAGATATCTTGCGAGTCACTCCTAGTTGGTTTCTAGCTTTTGAGAAATTTGGAAATGCAACAAGCCAAAACCTGTGATTTCTCATAGCTGGTAGCGTCGGAAGGGAGCAGGAGGATTGACGAACACATTTTTGTACGGCGGCGACTCTGGTTCAGCTTAAAATGGGGATTGCTCTTCTCCTCCCAATCTGAAGCTAACTAGTCTTATGTGGAGGAATTAGACAATTAAGAGGAAAGCAAGGTCGTGGTCGGTAGGGTTCCAGCCACCGCCGCCCTTGAGGAGAGAGAGAGACGGGGGAGATAGTTTGAAGCCGGTGTCTATCCGTCCGCCGTCTTCGGTTCTGGTGGTCTTCGGGCTACCAGCGGATGACGGACCGACGTTGACGGAAGGTTAGCAATAAGTTTTTAGGCTGGGAGAGTGTCAATGAAGGCCTTGTTGTATCAACGCAACAAAAAAATATACAGATGTTCGACTTCATCCTAGGTCGGCGTAGCGGTGCTAATATTCGGTTTGGTGATTTGAGTCAGAAGGAGGGCTTTTCTTCGAGGTATCAGGTGAGGTCCAAAATAAAGTTGTCGAGTGGTGAAAGGGGGTTTCTTTTTGCTTTTCTTTATGTCGACGGTTGAGATATCGATCTCAAGTCGCTAAGATTCTTTAAGATTGAGATAGGAGACACGCCGAACAACCACGAACAACAGCGAACAGGGAGACATAGTTTTTATCCTGGTTCAGGCCTCTCGGGAGAGATAATAGTCCTACGTCCAGCCTTTCTTATATATCAGAGATGAATACAAGAGGTGGCTCGGCGAGACGAACAAGTCTCGGCGAGATTATGGGTGTACAAGTGAGTTGTATGTGATGATGTGATCTTAGATGCCAGATGCGTCTAAGTCGTCTCAGATGCCTAGCAGATACAAAAAGCCAGATCAAGTCCCCTCTACACGCCGTAGGGGCCTTGTTTATATAGCGCAGAGCAAACCGACCTACCGAGGGAATATCGGGCCGGGCTAACTACGAGATCGTAACGAACTCAGTACATGCCAAATATATCCCGAGGCAGATAAGGCATACTCCTAGTCTTGGGGATCACGACTCCTATTCCAATCCGGGAAACCACGTCCGAGTCTTCACGTAGCCGTGCAGAACTCTTGTTCGAGTAGGACTCGAACACGAATCCTAGGTCGTTCAAGACCGCCGCCCGAGGTCGTTCGGCAGGATGCATATGAGCCAGATAGAACCTTCCAAGGAGCTGGGCCCTGGTAGGCTGTTCGATTGGGCCGTCAGGGAGTGGGCCATGGCAATGGGCCGTGATTTTATCCCCGACACTTTATTTGCTAGATCTCGTTGATTTTATTTGTTTCTTGCGCCGAAGATTTTAGTGAAATCGAGCAAGTCGTGTGCGTTTTTCTATGGTTAGTACTTCATATTGTTCCTCGAGTTAGATATTTAAGCCGCCAAGACTACTCTTTGATGTTGCTCTATCAAATTTGGGTCTCATGGTGGGCGATGACGAAGAATATGATACTATGGTTGACTACGGTGGTTGTTAGAGGTCACAAAGATGATGGAGTTAGAGAGAGATCTAAAGACGCTGAAATTTTAGCAATAGATTCTTGCCCAAAAAAATTATAATCTCTACTCTTCGTTTCAAGAATTAACTTGTTTGGGTGGGTTCGACGCCATGAGTTGCTGATGCTTAGACGCAAAAGATGATGCTGGTGTTGCAAAGCACTTACCACGACATGTAAGTTTGAACCAATCTTTATCTTCCAAGTGGTTCAGCTCGTCATGAAATTGCTAATGAGTTTGCTGGACCTCCTACAGGGCACGGGCGGCTACTACAGAGCACCAATGGAAGCTAACTTCTAACAGAGGATCGAGATTTTTAAAAGAAAAGCTAATTGTAGCATTTAAAGATAGGGTAACATATGTTTGTGGACTTTTCGTGTACAAAAAAAAAACATGAAAAAATTCCGAAAAATATTCTTACAAATTTAAATAGTTTAAAATTGATAGATTTTTTTTTATAATTCTTAGGTCTCATTCTCTTCGCCTTATCTAATTTATCTTAACTAACTTAATTTTAACGTTACACTTGTAAAGTTAAAAATAAGTCAAGTTATATAAGGTGAAGAGACTCAGGTCTTGTATCCTTTTTGGTTCATGATTGTTCTAATTCAATTTGTAAAATTGTTCATTTTTGTATATAACATTCACTGTAACATTTTGTAATAATTTTTTAAAGATTTTATGAGATTTTTCTCAAAGATCTTAAAAAAATTTAAAACAATTTTTTAGCCCATTCAAGTCTCTATTTAGAAACGTTCAACTTTTTAAACTACAACTAAAACCAAACCACAATCGCGAACCAAAAAGGGCCTTAATACATACTGAATTTGAACCTACGATCTAATGCATATGTAGAGTAAGTTTACGAGTACGCCTATAATTTTTCTAGAATTTTTTAACTTTTGTTAGTTGCTTTACATCGTGTATATACGAAAAATTCTGTATACACTGGATACGATTGCCTAAGAATAGAGCTCTGTATGCATTCAATATCCATTCAAGAATGATACCCTGTTTTGTGGCTCCGGATGACGATTCGCGTCTTACTAATCCCCGCCTTTTTGACCCAACTGACCTGAAGTTTCTTTTAAGATATACTGACATACAACATGAGTGTTTGCCAATATATCTGACCACATACCACTCTTAAGATATGGACTGGTCTTAAAATTTTATGACATGGCAGGTTGGCGCATATTTTTCCCCTGAACATGTGTACATTATTTGGAAATACCAAAGTGTTAGCTTCTTGAGTTTTCTACTCCCGTTCCAAATTGTAGTTCACCATTGACTTTTGGATATTCTATTTGACCATTCGTCTTATTTAAAAAATATATGTAAATATTATTTATTTTGTTGTGATTTTGTTATTATTAAACATACTTTAAAAATGACTTATATTTTGGCATGTTTACATTATTTTTTTGAATAAGAAGAATGGTCAAAAGACGTGTCCAAAAGTCAACAGTGAACTACAATTTAGAACGGAGGGAGTGTTAAAAAACTAGGAACCACCTAGTTGCCTACCATTGCAACATGTTTTCGTGCAATTGCTCTATGTCGACGGTCGTCCATACAAACACTCTCTCTCTCTCTCATTGGTGCATTCATGAAGCACTCCTTTCACCAGCATCTTGTTTGTTTCAACTAAAGTTGAGTTGAGTTTTACTGTAACAAATTTTGTTATTTTTATATAGTATACGTGTTATAGTAATTTGTAATGAATTTTTCGTGAGTTTTAGTAGTTCTTTTCAAGATTGTAAAACTTTTTAAATTTATTTTTTTTAGAATTAGTAGACCACTCTTTGAAAACTCTCAATTTTTGGTATAGTAAAACTCAATTTTACTTGACGCTGAAACAAACGAGGCCTTTGTTTCGGTGTTCCTGTGCACTCCTCCCACCAAACTATCTATTCATGCAGGCTAGTGATTTGACTAATGACCAACAGGCAGTACAATAATCCTTGCTGCCAAGAACAAATTAAGAGCTAGCAACCATTTGGATACCAAAAGATGGTACTGCAAAGTGATCCGGCCGGCTTCATATATGAGGCAGGGGGAAGTGCTTTATGGTACTAGTACGGTAGTTTCGAGCTGTAAAAAATCACTGAAGAGTGGAGAGGGATATAGCGTTGATCGAAAGATCTGTAATAACTGCTTCCCTGCTGGAAAATTCGGGCTTGCAGATTTCAGTTGCGCCCACTCCATGCCCATGTACACAGGAGTCAGGTCATGCTGACCCAATGTACAGCACCTGCACTAATTAGCTACGGTGAAACCAGTACATCATTGATATCTTCATAAACCCCTACTTTCTACAAGCAGATGTTCTGTTTTCCCATATCAGTCGCTCTCTCGATCACTGTTCTTTGCAGCTTATTTGCACGTCGATCTATTTACTGGTTTATCTTCGAATTGGAAAACACGAACGCTTTAGTATTTTGATATGCCTCTTTTTATCTCAGAGGTGTGTCTCAAAACGTTAAAAGAAGTTAAAGTAAGCCGTTTTAAAAAGTACATAAAATTCTGTATATCAACAAATAAAGTCTGAACTCAAGCTCAGATTTATTCTACTCCAAATTAATTAAGAATGTAAGAACACATGCACTAATAGATGATTGACATCAGATCGAAGAGCCGATGCAAATATATAGAGAGAATCAGAGAATACCTCTTCCATATTGCAGACCGAGCATGCATGCCGGCCAGCAAGTACACGACCAGAGCATTATGTGTTTCTTTTTTTAAGGGTTACAGAGCATTGCTTGTTGGTTGGGCTAACCCTGCAGTGCTCACTTTAGGGTTAGCATGCTGGACTATTTTGATGAGCCTCACAAGTATGGTAATCCTTCATTAATGTACAACAGATCATCACACACTGCCAGAGCCACAGTACCAGTACTAGCTCCTCCTCCTCCTCCTCCTGCTCCTCCTCCTTCTTGGTTTTAATTCTTTGTGGAGGTGATATGGCCAACCCAGCCATGAGCCCATGAGCCATGGAAGAGTCCAGGCATCAGGCATGGCATGCTCCTCATACAGTACAGGGGAGCCACAGATGCCAGCACCCAGCAGCAGCCAGCAGCAGTGGGGATCACGTAGCTGTGAGCCTGTGACCTGTGACTGTGAGTGGCAAGCTAACCAAGCCAAGACAAAAGCTAGCTGATAGTACTAATCACCATGCATATGCTACCTCTTGCTTCACATATAAGCAAGATTAATAATTGTGTGCATGTTACAATGTATAGTGTAGCTAGCTGTTTCACTACATATATTGTCTTCTTGTCTATCACTGAATGAACGTGCTATCTGGTGGTTATGACGGAATGCTATTGTTTTCCATAAATGGAGAAATTTTTTCTTTTACGGGATGTTTTCAGGGCACTCGTTGGCTAAGGCATTGGACGTTACTACAAAAGAAAAACAACAGAAAGATTGCTTCGAACTTAAAGCACGACGTTCTAGGAAATTGCTATCAATGGAATTCTTCGACGGTCATGGATGGAGCATTATTGAATTGTTCGACTTGATTACGTACTTTGTTCTTCCTCTCGTAACATATCCTGTGTGGAGGCATTACCTTTTTTTTCATTCAACATTATGTTGAACTATTTGTTAAACTTATGGTTGTGTACATGACACATTGTACACTCTGGAATAATATTCCATTATGTAAAAAAATTATAAGAATAAGAGAATGATCAAAGCTAGTTAAAGAACAAAGTTAAAATCTCCATCTACATTGTTGTTAAAATGATGTATCTAGCTAGTTCATTCTTTTGCCCGAGCTATGTCAGCATTACACGGCCGACTGGGAACTGTTTTCATTGTCGGTTATGTCACCGATGGTGAATAGGTGGCAATGATAAGGAACCCTTTATCACTGTTGGTTGAAAACCAGTAGTGATATGTACCGATCACTACTGGTTCATTCCACAAACCGGTAGTGATCATATGTATGTCCCTGCCTCTTCATGACATGAACTGAAAGTGATGTTTCCTAAATCGCTACCTCTTCATGCCATGAACCCACGCGCAACAAAATCTACATATAGAATAGCATAACATCATTTTACTAATAACTCATTTCAAGCACAAGTGTAACATAATTCAAAACAAGTTCCAGCACCATTTCCTACCGACTCATAATAGAACTCGCATAATGTTAAAATTCATTGTGAATGTAGAGTGACAAATCAAAATTCATATTATACACATGCATCATTCACTTAACATGCAAAACAAGTACAAATGGATGCTCCGTACTTTAACATGATAGCTTGATCCCAGTATCCTATAACTTAGAAGTCAGATTTATTTCCCATCATCTAAAAATAAATATAAGTTGTAGAGTCAGAAGTTGTATATATGGTTTTTTTATTAGTCATTGACTTCATTTATCATCGAAAGTTACAAAGCCCCGCTATGCTTTGACATGACCGATTGGCCTTAGAAGCTGTAGAGCTACTCCACTCAGATCGTTGCATGAAACCCCTCTGTAAGGATCCTAGGCCGAGAGGGGGGGTGAATCGGCTCTTTTCAAATTTTATTTCACTCAATTCGCTTGCTTAATTAGTCAAATTAGGAACCCAAGCTATCGATGGATTTAGAGTCTAGTTGCGGAAGCGATCACAATGAGACACAAGCGACTACTAGGAGGCTCGATGGCACTCACAAGCAAACAATCAAGTTAATGTGCGGAAGTAAATGAATGAGACAAGAAGGCGCAAACCGAGTTGTTTCCCGAAGTTCGGAGCTCAACACATGAACACGTACGTCTTCGTTGAGGAAACTTCTCACACAGAGAAGTCGGAACCCTTTCGTTCCTAGCCCTCCATCCACTCGTGGTAGCTCTTCACCAACACATGGTAGGCGAGCTCCAAACCTTCACACGGAGGCGAAGTTCTCTCACACGCGAGAGCTCACACCCCACCGCACCGACACACGGCACCGACCACCGACACGCGTGGATTTCACCTCAACACATGAGGCACCCCAACACATGGAGGATTTGGCTCCGACACACGGACACCTTGGCACCACCGACACACGGAGGTGGCCGCCACACAGCGGACTTGTGACTCAACGGATGGAGAGGATGCACCCCTACACAAGACGGTGACCACCAACGGATGGTGGGTTTGTGGAACAGTTGATGTAGTTGTTCGGTTGACGGCTCGTGGCGTGATTTACGATCTCTCCGTGGCGAAGTCCCAAGAGCACAAGATCGGAGACCGTCTCTCACCACTACCCCTTCTCTCCCACCATGGAAACTAGGGCAAGAACACCATGGGAGAAGGGGCAAACCTTGGGAATGGATGCGAGGAGGTAGGGGGCACCTTCTTCTTCCTCTTCCTCTCTTCTTCTCCCTCTCAATCTCTCAAGCACATGGAACCCTAGGTGGAGATGGAAACTATGGGAGGAGCTCTCTTGGTGGCTAGGGCAGGGGGTGGTTGCTAGATTAGGCTCTCTCAAGTTTCTCCCGTGCTCCAAGCCCCTATTTATAGGCACAAGGCGAAACCCTAGCAATGGACGGCTCAGATTCATTTTCTCGAGATCCAGATCAATCCATCGGACCCCGTCCGGAGCTCATCGGACGCCGTCCGATTAGATTTTGTCCCAAATTCGTACTCTGTCGGACGCCGTCCGACGGCTTATCGGACTCCGTCCGACCAGGGTTTTAGGCCAAAATTGTGCTCGGTCGGAAGCCGTCCGACGGCTTATCGGACTCCGTCCGACAAGATTTTTAGGCCAAAATTGTGATCTGTCGGACGCCGTCCGACAAGATTTTTAGGCCAAAATTATGCTCTGTCGAACACCGTCCGACAAGATTTTTAGGCCAAAAATATGCTCTGTCGGACGCCGTCCGACGGCTTATCGGACTCCGTCCGACAAGCTCCAGTACGCACCCTGGACAAACACTAAAAAATTCATAACTTTTGCTCCCGAACTCCGTTTTTTATGATCTTGGGCATTCCGGAAAGCTAAGAGAAAGGGATATCCAACTAACTAAGTTTCACCACCTATTTCTAAAAGGATAGACCCTAAATTCTATAGAAACCACTCTCCGGCACCCTCGGACACCTCTCTCTCTCTCGGCTTCGTCTAGGGCTTCGATTTTTGGACTTTGTCGCTTTGTGGACTCGGCGGGAACACTTGGAATAGCTTAGGCGGGAACCCAGGTGACTTAGGCGCTAAGAAAACTTTGGACAGCTGGAAAGTGGCTTTCGGAGACTTCCTAGCACTTTCGAAGACTTAGGCGCTAAGAAACCCGAACCTTGGACAAACATCCCACTCAGGAACTCTCTCAAACCCTGGACACCTGGCATCTCTAGAACCCGCTCGAACTCACTCAGATGAACTGGAACTTGTGCTCAGTGGGACTTACAACCAGAAAGATAAGCTTGCAGACATCAATGGGCTGGATGGGCCAGAAGCAGACACGCACACAAGGAAAATAGAAGAACTAGCAAATAACATCCTTAACCTTGATGCGATCCGTCGAGGCCCAGTTGGCATCAATTACCAAAATATTAAGCCCATGGGAGGCTTGATCTTACACCCTCGTTGACAAATCATCTCCCCTTGTTAAATAGCAACGGTTCTTCTCTAATAGATCCATTAAATGCAGAATGGACTTCCACGTTACTAACGGTTCTTCTCTAGAATATTGTCCTTGTCCTCGCCTCTTCGCCGTCTTCCTCCGGTGCCTTCATCGGCTCTGTCATGGAGAACGATGTGGCAATAGCCGGTGCCGTGTAGGCGGAACTCTCTATGCAAAGTGTGCACCGAGGAAGAAGTGAAAAACAACAAGGTCAATGCGCTTTAGAAGAAGAAGAAGAAGAAGAAGAAGAAGAACATGAGGAGGAGGAGGAGGAAGCTGATGAGGAAGAGGGGGCGGCACCGTCGTAGAGATCTGGGCTGATCCAAACAACGTCCATTATCCTCTCGGATGATGAGGCCCCTCCATACCCTGCTGCAAGCGGAAACGTGTGGCTAGTCGGCTTGATCGGCAACAGCAATAGAGTTGGTAGTAGCGACATCGGAGGGTGGCGGCAGCAAGTGACATGGTTGAATTTAGTTTGGCATTGAAATGCCCCCAAATGACTTTGGTAATATAGCAGATTTGTATGGTTTGTAAATGTAACTAATTAGCGCAAATTGAGAAATATCATCATCTTTAAACTTTCCTATAAAACTTATGAGAAATCGCTTACCGTAAAAGACATTTAGGTCAGGACGACCGTTTGGAGAGCAAATCCAATCTCTAGCAAATTGGATCTAGTTTGGATCGCCGGGTGTAGGATGAGTTTGGGCTGGAGGAAGAAGATGATGATTTTAGTTGGGCAGTGAAAGAAGGTGTGAAATTTTATACTTCATTGGTCATATCACTCTGGTTCTTCCGCTTCGTTTAGTTGGCGGCAGGGAGGAAGTAAGAATCGGCATTGATCCACAATATCGCTGCCAATTGGTGGATTAGACCAACAACGGTGTAGCACGGCTAGGTGGTGGATTAAACCAATATTGAATGTTACGGTGTAGCCTGGCTCAAGCTGGGCGATGCCAACACCAAGTACTTCCATCTCAGGGCAAATGGCCGCCGTCGCAGGAACCACATCCACTCCCTACAACGGACGACGGCCTCCACACTGAATTCCATGACTAGGCTGCCGCCCTTCACCATCACTTCAGCAAAATTTTCGGCGAATCCTGGGTTGGCCACCCAAACACTCCGCAACGTTCCTTCAATTGGGAATTCCTGGCATTACCCACAGCTGACCTTTCAGCCCTCGACGCTCCCCTCACTCTCGAAGAGCTAAAAACTGTCCTCTTCACTTTCCCTAATGACAAGGCTCCTGGGCCCGACGGTTTCACTTGGGGTTTCTACAAGGCCTGCTGGTCATTCATCTCTACATACTTGCTTGAGGCGTTGCAATGTCTCTTTAACCTAGACGCCGCCGGGTTCGCCAACCTAAACAAAGCCCACATTGTCCTCATCCCTAAAAAAGACGCCCCAATTTCCCCTTCGGATTACCACCCCATAAGCGTCATCCATAGTGTGGGAAAACTCTTCACCAAAATCCTTGCCTCCCGCCTTGCTCCCTTCATGGATGAGCTGATCTCGCCATACCAAAGTGCCTTTATGAAACATCGACACATCCAGGACAACTTCCTACTGGTCCAACAAAAAACAGTTGCCCTCCACAAATCTGGTACACCAGCCCTCCTCTTCAAGCTGGATTTAGAAAAAGCCTTCGACTCGATTTCCTGGACCTACCTTCTCGACAACCTAAGGGCTCGGGGTTTCAGCACTCGCTGGCAGGACTGGATAGCCCTGTCCCTCGCCACCTCCTCTTCCCGGGTACTCCTCAACAACCACCCCACAACCCCCATCCAACACCGGAGAGGCCTGAGACAAGGAGATTCGCTCTCCCCATTCCTGTTCAATCTGGCCATAGAGCCTCTGGTCTCTCTGCTCACTAAGGCCACCACCTCCGCCGTGCTTCAACCGCTGGGTGGCCTACTCCCAGAAGCCCACATCTCCCTGTTCGCTGATGATGCGGCCATCTTCCTTCACCCCTCTGCAGACAACGTCTCCGCCCTGGCCGAGATTCTCCAAGCATTTGGAAACATAACGGGTCTGCGCACCAACTTCTCCAAAAGTCAGGTGGTGCCAATTCGCTGCTCTAACCTCCACCTTCAACCCATCCTGCAAGCCCTCCCAGCCGAGCCAACCACCTTCCCAATCAAATACATGGGGATGCCCCTTTCCACCCGCAAAATAAGACATTTCCACTTCCAGCCCATCATCGACAAAGTGGCTTCCCGACTAGCCGGATGGCGAGGTCCATTCATGTCCAAAGGCGGCCGTCTTACACTTTTAAAAGCAGTGTTAACCACCCTCCCCACTTTCATCTTTTCGGTCATCCGACCCCCTAACTCGGTCATCAAGAAGATCGACGCTCTGCGCAGAGGCTGGCTCTGTAAGGGCTCTGACTCCCAACGCACCGCTAGCAGGATAAGCTGGAGTGTGGTCTGCTCACCAACCTCCCTTGGTGGCCTAGGGGTGCTGGATCTTCACCGCTTCTCCAGAGCCTTGAGGCTTAGGTGGCTCTGGTTAAGCCGCCAGCAAGTTGCGCCCACCTGGGCCTCCCTGCCTCTATCTGCCCCGGATCCGGACATCGAACTCCTTCGAGCAGGCTCTGGCATCATCCTTGGGAACGGGGCCTCCACCTCCTTCTGGGATGACCACTGGCTCTCCGGTTTCGCCCCCAAGACGCTTGCACCGGGACTATACAAGGCCTCCTCCAGGAAAAACATATCAGTGCTTGACGCGACTTCCAACTTTACCTGGATAGCAGACCTCCGCCGGAACCTCATGCCCCAGTTGCTACCCGAGCTCATTTTGCTCCTCAGGCGGATGGCTACCTTGCAACTTAACCCGGAAGAGTCTGATCTCTTTCCATGGCGCTTCACCCCTAACCAGAAATTCTCAAGACGGTCACCATTCGCTTCAATTTGCGGTCGGGTCCCAAGGCCGCCCTGCAGAATCTTGAAATCTGTGGGCCCTTCCAGGTGTAAGTTCTTCCTCTGGACACTGCTACACCGCCGTGTCTTCACTGCCGATGCCCTGCTCCGTCGCCAGCTCCCCAATGATTACTTCTGCCCCCTTTGCAGCAGGAATCTTGAAACTCCGGAGCATCTCTTCCTGCAATGAAGCTGGCGGCGCTACTCAACTCTCAGCACCTCAACCCCTCAGGGTGGCTGCATGAGGATTTCTTAGTTAGTTGGTGGTCCACAGACATCATTCAAGACGGCCCAGCTCCCCGAAGTGCACTCTCCGCCGCCTGCGCCTTACTCTGGAGCATCTGGTTGGAGCGCAATAGCCGGATCTTTCGGAATACCGACAGGCCACCCCTAGTTTTTTTCAATCAGCTTCTGGACGACCTGCGCCTTTGGGAGGCTGCGGACGCACCCTTTGTAATTACCTGATCTCCTCTTGGCCCGCGGGAGAGGGGCCTTCATCTCCCCCAACCCTGTAACTTTTCCCTGCTTTGAATACATGGCAGTCCTCCTGCCTTGCTTCAAAAAAATGTTACTGTCACTACCAATTCTTGGATCGTCCATCAATTTTTCCAACTCGATCGTGGGCTTACGCCGTTGATAATTCCACTGTGTTCAATAAATCAATTGCCGCGAAAGAACAAACAAGAGAAAAATAAGAAATCGATCGGTTGCGCAAATATATAATACATTATAGCCAGCATTTGCATGCATGGCATTGCATCCTATGTCCCCAGTGTCATGAATTAATGCACACACTGGTTGATACTCCCTCCGTTCCAAATTGTAGTTCATTGTTGACTTTTGGAGACGCCTTTTGACCATTCGTCTTATTCAACAAAATAGTGCAAACATGCAAAAATATAAGTCATGCTTAAAATATGTTTAATGATAAAACAAATCACAACAAAATAAATAATATTTACATACATTTTTTGAATCAGACGAATGGTCAAATAGAATATATAAAAGAACTGTGAACTACAATTTGGAACGGAGGGAATACATGGTTTGGTGCTGCAGAGATCGATCAATTCGGCCACCATTATATTGCACGGAAGTCAACAGATTAAGTCGGGCTGTTGAGCTAACAAAATCAGTGGAACGGCGCACAAGATACGTACGCACGTACCCATTGCTTGTTAGTTAAACTGAAGGCCGTGCAAGTGCCAATTAAGTTTAATTTCACTGTCAGTTAATGACTACTTCACAGTGCACACCGATCGACACAGGCCGGGCTCCGGTGATCTTATACTCCGTATATGGGTACGAGTTATGACATGCATTGTCAGCTGATTCTCCCTGCATCGTTTCAGTCGGAGCATATGTACAATGATTGAGACAACAATTGTATGTAACTATTGCTATGTTACCTAGAAACAACACAAGAGATTGTATATACAATGGTTGCATGTTTTTATAGGTAATTTATTCTTACACAAGTTCTTAATTCTCGTGTAGAGTCGACTCTTGCTTGAAAGACAGTTCCAATATCTGTAGACACTCTCCTCCGCATCATTTATTAGCTGACATGACACTGCTTAGAGATGGTTTAGAGACTGCTGATGAACATGCTCTTATATATGTTTGTAGTTAATTACTGCTGCATGCAGGCGGTTGCATCAATATCGATCTCGTCGGTTCGTAGTGAGTACGAGAGTTTGGCTTGATGTACTACTAATTAAACCTTGTGAGACTCTGTATATGCTAGCTCCTTCTGTGCCTGCCGCGTGCAATTATGTATGCGTGTGCGCCCGCAGTTAGCATGCATTGAACTTCAACCTAGCTACACACACCAATTAAGTGCCTAATTGCTTAACAGTGCGCGTATAAATATATGTGCAGATGTAAGCCCCATTTGGTTGTGCCTCACTGGGTCACTGGCCGGCTTCATCTCTCAGCTGCTAGCATCAGCTAGGACACAACCTCGCAACACACACACACACCAGGCCCATCTCTCTCCCTCCCTCTCTCTCTCTCCCCCCCTTGTGTGAAGAAGAAAACAGGAGGAGGAAGAAGAAATTGAGATTACGATGATCGATAGCATGGATGCAGCAAGGATCTCTGGGTATTTCAAGGGCAAGACCGTGCTGCTCACCGGCTCAACTGGCTTCCTAGGAAAGAGTATGTAATGTAATTACTGTAAATATATATATAGTAGATTATACACCGGCCGGATGGATGGATCAGTAGCTGCAAACAGCATGCTGCAGGCGCCTGCATTAGCAATCACCTTCATTGATTTGCTTGTGTGCAATTGTGCATGCAGTTCTTGTGGAGAAGATACTTCGTGTGCAGCCTGATGTGAGGAGGATCTATCTGCTGGTGCGAGCCATCGATGAACCCACCGCAAAGCAGCGCATGGAAACTGAGGTTAGAAACGAACATATATATATATGCATGCATGCACATACATGCACCCCCTGTGTTTCTTTCATGCGCGCGGTTGTATATTAATTAATTAAACACACGTAACTCGTGCACTAACTAATTACCGCCTATATATACTCGCTAATCTCTCTGATTATTAATTGCTCCATTGTCAGCTGCTGACACCGCTGTGTCGTTGATATTAATTTCATCATCATTGCATCATCATCGAAAGAAAATTAAGCTATACACTCGATCCTCCAAGAAACCAACTTGCAAGCTCTTGCTTGTCTTGGACTTGCCTGCATGCTGCCTTTGTAATAACCAATAATATAGGTACGTACTCAGCAGGTAGTGTATCCATGAATAATGTTGCGTGTCATACTCATGCATATAGCTATCATGCGATAATATATAGTGCCTTTTGCTCCAAAAATAATAATATATGGTGCCTGGAGGCTTTGCAGCTTCATCATGCATGATCTGACTTGTGATAGCTGCAACTGCAGATGATCCATGCATGCATTCGTACGTGTATACGTCTATTTACGTCCATCGATCTCCTCCCAGCTGCTGCTGCTGCTACTCTCTCTCTCTCTCTGCAGCTGCTGCTTCAACGGGGTATTAACCTCTCCTGTTTCTGGGGGTATTAACTTCTCTCTGATCACCAATTAAGGCCGGCGAGAGATCAGTGTGTCAGCGTTGTACTGTAGCTCGACGTGGGACACAAGACAATGCATTATCTACGACGATCTAACGTAGGAGAGGTGGCCATGAATGCGATGCTAGCTGCATCCAATCAATCGATCCATCAGGAAATTCAGCGAGTAGCTAGCTAGCTAGCGCTGTTGCATGCGTTTCAGAGAGGCAAAGAGAGTTATCACACATGGCTGGCCGGCCGGGACATTCTCCTTCTTCTTCCTCTTCATGGCGCCACCTACCGTACGTGTGTGTGTAAGTGCTACCTGGATATTCACCCAAGGATCCAAGCCGTCCACCACAGGATGGACGGCTTAATTATGATCAGCTGATCAAGCATACATATATTCACTCTATTAAAGTAGTACACCAGTTCGTAGGTAGCTAGGTTTTGAACATTAGATTTGTTGAGGCTTTAAGGCATAACTAATGCTAAACCAAAATTCTAGTTCAGTCCCAATTTTCGTTGTTCGTATATCTAGATTCATTATTCACAGCCTCGAAATTGATGCCTCGGGTAGCATATATTTGGGGCTAGCAATAATCATGTTTTTTTTGGAACACACATACTCTCTCCGGTCATAAAAAGAAGTCATCGTTGACTTTTAGACACGCCCGAACGTAGAATATGGAACATGAGCTCTAGATTAATTCGTGGCTTCAATGGAGTGCAGGGTGGAGGTGGTGACTGCAAGGACACATCAATATGTTCCTTCAAAATAAGGACACATCAATATCTTTCTCCTTAATTTATTTTTCGTGCTAGTTGATCAAACCGTCTGATCGGCGTTCAATAAAGGAGAAGGCCTGCGTGTTTTTCGGTGTTCAATGGTTAGCCCGTAGATATAAATTGTTATATAGATCTCGGTTTTTTTTTTCTTGTCCTAGTCATGAAAAATAATGGGGTCAGTACACAGTGCAGCGTGTCACCTCATTGAATGAGCTATATAGATGGTTGGTTGGTTCTTCTCAATTCACATTTGCTGGTTATTAGGTCCATGAGTGATAGTGCAATTCATTTCTCTGTTTGACCCATGGTCCATCCATTACAGTTAGCTAGCTAGCTATGTGCCCCATCAATTAATAATTAATCCACTCCACAGAGGGGGTAAAGTCCTTGTTTGTTTCAGATTAAATTAAATTAAATGAAAATTTGCTATTTTTGTATAAGCCAAATGATGTAATGTTTTGTAGTCATTCTTGTGGCGTTTTAAATAGTACTTCTTAAAGTTTGTAAAATATTTTTTTCATAATTTTTTAAACTCGTTAAAACGTATTTTGAGGGGATCACAAATTTGCTACAGTAAAACGCAACTCTACATTAATCTGAAACAAACAAGGTCTAAAGTAGGTCGATCCTCTAGCATAGTAGTATAGCGGTATATTCATCGGAGACAATGAAAGTCAAAATTTTAAAATTTTGAATATGTTTTAAAACATTTAGTTTTAACATATGAAAATATTTTTTATTTGTCTTATAAAAGTGCTTCCAAGATATTATATATATTTTTTATAAATAAATTATGAAAGTAACTAGTTGTGAAAGCTGCAATTTTTTGAACATATCGAAGTCCATAATTAATAACATTTCCTACCCAATTGCATCTCCTTCTTTTTCCCTTTCAGCAACTAGCTAGTAGGATTGTTTGTTTCTTGCAAACATGAGATGTATCAGTTAGAAGATTGCGTTTTACTCCTAGCAGCACGTACTCTAACAGTCTAACGTCTAGTGAAATAATAATAATTAATCGTTGCAATTAGGCAAAAGCAGACAGTGATTAATTCCCGGATGGTTGAATGGCGATTGTGCAGGTGACGATCACAGAGCTGTTCTGGCTTGTGAAGGAAAAGCATGGCAACGGGTTCGAGGCGTTCATCCAGGAGAAGCTCGTCCCTCTGGCCGGAGACATCATGTACCACAACCTGGGGCTGGAGCTCCGCCGCCTGGAGCAGCTCGCCGGCGAGGTCGACCTCATCGTCAATGGAGCCGCCACGACCAACTTCTACGAGAGGTTAATTGATTAGTTAGTCATGATCTCTAGCTGCCACCCATGCATGGAGAAGATCTTCATTAGTCTGAATTAACTCTGAAGATAATTAATTAGCTGGCCTGCTAGCTTCCTGATGATCGAGTGCACGTTTGGCAGATACGATGCGGCTCTGGATGTGAATGTTCTTGGGGTGAAGCACCTGTGCGACTTCGCCAAGAAGTGCCGCAATCTCAAGATGCTCCTCCATGTCTCCACTGGTCAGGATTAAGCCAGAGCTCTAATCAAGTTGGATGAATTACTGAAGTTTGAAGCAGATGATCGATGACGATGATGATGCAGATCTGTAATTTTGCAGAGACTGCATGCATGATGGGTTGATTACATGTGTGTGCGTGCAGCGTATGCGTGCGGCGACAGGCAGGGGCTGATCATGGAGGAGGCGTTCAAGGAAGGGGAGACGCTTCGCGAAGGCACGTACCTGGACATCGAGGCGGAGCTGCGGCTGGTCACAGACATCAACAAGGAGCTGGAGGCCAGCGACTCGCTCGGCAGCCACAAGGCCCAGAGGAAAACCATGAAGGAGCTCGGCCTCAAGAGGTTTCCCTCTCAATCTGAATTCAGAACAGCTTAAGTTGATTCAGTCAGCTTATTCATTGGTATTCAGCCTTCCCTCCATCTTGGCGCGTTGGCGCCCAATTATTGCGTCTTGGCCGGCTGTGTGCCTACGGCGGGCGCGTGCAGCCTGGACGACAGCGGTGGTCGTCCCCTCTCGTTCTTATACCTCTCCCTTCTTCCCCCTCCCCTTGTGCCCTCCTTGTCCTGTGGTACTGGCCAGATCCGTCGGCAGGAGGCCTGGGTCTGGCATGGCCCCTACCGCTGGCGTGGTCGGAGCTAGTGAGCTCCAGGGACGTGCCCCGGCGTCTTGGTGGCCGTCACGGCTTTTTTCCTTCGGTTTCGACGTCACGGTCTCTAGTCTCTGACATTGTCTTGGTTGGACAGTGCATCAATGGCCGGCCGACGCCTTGGTGGCTGTCCTTCGGTGGCCATGTGGATTCAACGCCTTGTCTTCTGTTCGAGGGTGATTTGCTTCGGAGATGCATCGTCGGTCGGGTTGCCACGCCAATGCGGAGTCCGGCTGACTCCGGACAGTGATGCCTGCTGTGGCGCGACAGGCACCTCTACCTTCGGCTTGGTGCAGTGCTCGGTTGCTTCTCGGCCTGGCACTCTCACCGGGTCCTGTTCAGATGAGGTCCCGTTCATCGCCATCTTGTCAGCCCTTCCTCTCTTCGAGGTGCTCGATGGCGGTGGCGGTGTCTTCCACGTTCGGTCGTGGGCCTCGACGTCCTCTCCGCCTGGCAAGGTCCCGCTTGCCGACTTCCTGCCCTCCCCTCTCCCTGTGGGGGTCGTCGGTGGTGGTGGCGTCTTCCTTGTTCGGTTTGGGTGGACAGATTGATCTTCGGCTCAAGTTTCCTCTGGCGTTTTGCACCCCTCGGCTTGTGCTTCGTGCGGGCATGTCTGCCACTACCCTCAGTGTGGCGCCAGGGTTGAGCGTTTCGGGCGAAAGCCCAGCCTAGCTATTGCTGGGATGGTGGTGGCGGCGCTTCCAGTGTCGTTCCCTTTTGGAGGCACCGCTGTGTTGCTCCCCTGTCGGGCGAAAGCCTCGTGCGGTCAGCGACGACGGCGGTTCTTCATCGTTTATCGCGTCGTGGTCCGCTCTAGCGTTGCGAGTGGTCGCTGGCTCGTCCCTCTTTGTCGCCGTTAGCCGTTTGTTTGTTGGTGTTCTGTGTGGCCGGTTGTGGCTGGTGTCTCCTCTTCTTCCTCCCTGTATCTCTCTCCCTTTTCTATAAGGCATTCGGCCTAGGTGGCAGTGGCAGCGCTGCTTTCTCTTCTGTAGGCATGTGTTCTAGCCCAGTGGAGGTCGGTGGTGTCTTGGCTCTGTTCAGGGTTGCAGCGTTGCGCTGTGGTGGTACCCCGTGCTTACGGGTTTTTCTTTTATTTTTTTCTGCTTCAACGAAATAGGCCGGCAGTTCTCCTGCCCCTCTTTCACTTTGAACATGCTTTTAGATGCATGGGTTGATGAATATCTAACTCTCTCTGATCGATGATGCAATGGATGGGATCAGAAACCAATTGATTCTTTAAGTAAGTAAAGATATATATGTGTGCATGCAGGGCTCGGCACTTTGGGTGGTCCAACACGTACGTGTTCACCAAGGCGATGGGGGAGATGCTGCTGGGGCAGCTCCGGGGGGACATCCCCGTCGTCATCGTCCGCCCCAGCATCATCACCAGCGTCAACAAGGACCCCCTGCCCGGATGGATGCAGGGCACAAGGTAGATACATACGATTAAGTAAGCCTTAGTTAATTAAATTATGAATCTCAGGAAGATAATCGATTGATTCGTGCCATGCATATGCACCTTTCTTGATGCAGGACGATCGACACCATCATCATCGGGTACGCCAAGCAGAACCTGTCCTGCTTCTTGAGTGACCTCGACCTCATCATGGACGTGGTAAGTACGATCGGGCATTGTTCAAAGCGTGCGATCATCTGAGCCAATAAAAAATAAGTTAAGATGTCATAGACCAGAATACAATTTTAAAAAGAAGGTCATTTGTTAAAATCTCCCGCTCTAACCAAAATGGAGTGAGTGACGTTGACGCATTGCATTGGATTGGGTCTTTGGGTGCAGATCCCTGGGGACATGGTGGTGAACGCAATGATGGTGGCGATGGTGGCACACTCGTCGGAGGTGGGGACGCAGACCGTGTACCACGTGACATCGTCTTTGCGGAACCCTGTGCCCTACTCCGTGCTCTACAAGTCCGGCTACAAGCACTTCAAGGAGAACCCGCGCGTGGGGAAGAATGGTGAGATCATCCCCTTCAACGACATGTACTTCTTCAAGACCATCGCCAGCTTCCATCTCTACATGCTCCTCAAGTACAAGCTTCCCTTGGAGGTAACCAGCCTCCTCATCATCATGGTCATCGTTGTTGTACACGCACAAAAAACCTAAGCTGATCGGGATAGGGCTGGATTCTTTTCGACTAGTTGGGTTATAGGGAGGGGGGGGGGAGGCTGGATTCATTTGGACTGGTTGTGTTACTCCCTCATGTACATGGAGGCTCCCTAATATCCGAGACATAAAATAGGAGTGGACGACTTATTTAATTGCATCACCCAAGTTTCCAAGTTTGATTCAAACTCGTAACCTCAGACTCTAATACCATGTATAGTTGCATGCATCGATTAGTTCATCCAAAAATCTAAATCGATGAAATAGTATGGATAATTCGCTCATTCCAACAGTCAGCTTGATTACATACATACATGGAACTGCAGCTGCTGCACCTGCTCAACCTGCTGCTCTGCGGCCTCTTCACCCACCTCTACGACGACCTGAACCGCAAGTACAAGTTTGTCATGCACCTCGTCGACGTCTACGGGCCCTTCGCCTTCTTCAAAGGATGGTAATTAACCCATCATCAACGTACATCACCCACTGGTTAATCAATCTTGCTCACACTCACTCACTGCTAATTAAACTGCCATGCTCTGCTTTGCTCGGCGATGGATGGATGCATGGTGCAGCTTCGACGACATGAACTTGGAGCGGCTGAGGTTGACGATGCAGATGAAGAGCCCCGAGGATCAAGTCTTCAATTTTGACCCCAAAACCATCGACTGGGACGATTACTTCTACAGGATCCACATACCGGGGGTGCTCAAGTACGTGCTCAAGTAAACCTCCTCCACTCTGCTGCACTTCTCTTCATTTAGCCTTCACCTTTTCTATAGAAGAACAAAGACTCTGCTGATCCGTCGCTCGATCGGTCTCAGAGGAAATTAATACCGATCCATTCGTTCTACTTTGTATGGGGATATGATAAAGAAGAAAGATTGTCATATTGTTTGTCGGGTAGACTGTACGTTGGGATATTGTATTGGGGAGTGACGGGGCACCATATATCTTGATGATCATCAATAAAAGTATGTGTATGCTTATGTTGTTGTTTTGGCTTTGATTTGTTGTAATTTGATGGCGTCCTGATTGATGCTGAAAAGGATATGTGATTCTGTGATATGTATTTGTTGGGATTGACATTGAAAGCAATACTGAAACAGGAGCTACTGCTCATGCAAATGGTTCAGTTCAGCTCAGCTCAGCGTCTCTCGTTTGTTTCGTGCGATCTTGCGTGCTACTTCGTAGTAAAACAGAATGTAGCATTTGGCATCTATCTGAGGTTAAGCAAGTCCAGACGGGTCAAAACAATATTTTCTTTGCTAGCATTTGGCATCTATCTGAGGTTATGCAAGTCCAGACGGGTCAAAACAATATTTTCTTTGCCATAGGCACAAGCAACAGGAACTCTTAAGAGCTGAGACAAGTATACAGTAACAATCCGTATGGGAAACTTGTTTCCAAATTTGAAACGTATTGGCACAAATGTTTGAATCAATGTGCTGCCTGTCATGTGCAGAATTTACTCCATTAATTGTATGTTTACACTAGGAAGGTTCCTTTCCTCCTATGGTTTCTTCTAAGAAGAGAGAGAAAAAAAAACCTTTTGACCATCAGAATCCATGCCTGCTGGTCGAGACAAACTTATCTACCCGTATAAATTACAGTGCAACTCAAAGCAATCAGAATAAACCTCTTATTGTTGGAGGGTCAGGAAGCTTCCTTGATCAAGAACCTAGTTACAGCAAGAACAATGTTTGATGGCCACAATATTGATTATGGTGCCATAAGCAGCTTCTTCACGAATGCTAGAACCTTTGGCACATCGACAGTCCATGCAACTGAAATCGGTTTGTAACCTGACCATGGATTCTCTGAATTCCACCTGCAACACAGCATAGAAGGAATGACCAATCAGTAAACACTGTGATATTTAAGTCATATGCTAATGTGCTTTAAGCTGATGCAGCTCACTTCGTACTTTTTTAATCCCTGATCCATCAAAGTATGGCCAGTGCAAATGCCCTGAGTTTCAACTCTCACAACACCCTTCTTGAATGTGAAGTACTCAGGGTGAACTAGGGCGGTGAAGCTCACAGGATCATGGAGGAAAATCCCTAAATAGATTTGCAACAATCAGTTGAAAATATTGATGCAGGTTCAATTGTAGCTTTAGCGAAAGCATATGAACAGAGGGTCTTTTAGTATACCATGGAAGCCATCAGACTTGGCGTGCCAATCTCTGTAGAACTTGCACATGTCACATAAGAACTGAGCATGCTTCCCTTTTGAGTTCTTTAGCCCCAAGAGGTCCTCATCTGTAAGAAATAAATTCACGTGGTGAATTAGTAACAAACCCTCCCAATTTGAACTATGCATATGACTATCAAGGGAACAAACCTGTAAAACAGACTTGAGTTGTTATGTTAATGCCCACCACATCAATATCTGCTCCTGAAGTAAAAACTATGTCAGCTGCTTCTGGATCTCCGTATATCTGCAATGTTATGTACACATGGTTTAGTACTTGCTTTACTGCCTTTGTAGTGTTTGCATATTCATATGCATTATATATAAAAAAGTAATGCAGAATTCTAATGTGCAACACATATAGCATTACATTTGCTTCAGCTGCAGGGTTGACATTACCAGCCGCAAAGAAAGCTCCACCCAATACAACTATTTTCTTCACCTTGCTTGCAAAGGAAGAGTCCCTTTTGATGGCCTAATAAATAACAAACAGCAAACTTAGCCTCTGGCGCAGCAGGGCCAGCATGATAAATAGGTACTCCCTCCGTTCCAAAATATAAGGCGTATTTTGACCAAAGAAAAGTCAAACTTAGTAAATTTTGACCATAAATAAATCAAATAATATGCATCGATGATATACCAAAGTTGTACCAAATTGTTCATATTTCAAAGTGCTTTTTGACAGAATATTATATCGTAACAATTCATAATATATAATAGAGAAATCTAACAGTCAAACTCTACCTTTAAAGACTTTTGTGGAGTCAAAATACGTCTTATATTTTGGAACGGGGGAAGTATATTATGTAACTGTAACCATACCAGTGCTATGTTTGTCAAGGGTCCCAAGGCGAGTACAGAGACCTCTCCAGGAAATTGAGAGACCTTATTAACCAGGAACTCAGCAGCATTTTCCTTCACCTTCTTAGTAGTGGGTGCAGGAAGAAACAAATGCCCTAGACCATCAGAGCCATGAACAAAGTCGGCAACACGTGGCTCTCCTCCCTAAATACAAAGGGTATGCCACTCTCAGCTCATGCAGATAAATGAAATACTGATTAGGTAGTATCATAATGTTAACTTTAATCTGAACTCTGTCTAGCATATAAAATGTGGAAGCACATGCAGCATGCCCTGCTATCAACTACTATAAACGATTCTGCCTGTGGTATAGATAGAAGAAACAACTACAACCTTAAGACCTAACATCCACTAAAACAAAAAATGCTGCATCTTGTACTTCCATCCAATACATTAGAAAGACAGTATAGTCTTATTTTTGAACGTTGACCTTAGCTATACGCTGTTGATGGATGCTAATCGGGTCAGCGCTCAGAGTCGTATTAAAGTGATGATACAAAATGCAGACTAACATCAATTAAGCATGAGTTATCAAGTTTCAAGGCTACCATGAAGTTGGCATGGACTGTGTAAGAGCACAATGTGAATCAACTCACTTACCTTAAGAGGCTCAGGGCTACCCTCTGCTACAGGAACCTCTGGATATCCTGCTCTCTCACACTGTCGTTTTAAGACACAAAACTGTTAGTGACAGCAAGAAACAAGAGAAACAAAATTCAACTGTCTCATATGCTCACCAGCAATAGTGCATTGCGAGTCGCATACTCTGTGCTGACATTGCCGAATATGGTTGTCAGCCCAATGATTTCCACTGTCGGTGCTCTAAACGCCATTAGGATTGTCATAGCATCATCTAGAAGCCACATTGCAGAGAATACAGGCAGTAAGAATATAAATTACTGAATTAGATTGTAGTAAAGACAGATCAGATCTTCTTTCTTTCTTTTTTCTGAAAGGGACATTCAGGTCGGATATAATATACTAGTACAGTATTGCCAGACATGATCTTTACATCGTATATATTACTAGTACTAAGCTTTAAACATTGGAAGCAAGTGCAACATTTGCAAGTAATGAACATTAGCGTTTTAGAGGTGTCGATCATTTGATTAGAACTGTAACTGTACCATTCGAATATAGCTTGGACTATGGATTCCCATGAAATTTGCAAGAAGCCTTTTTTTTCAGTCTGAAACTTGAAGCCATTGCTTCGAAGGTACAAATGTTAAAAGATACGAGTATCAGTGCTACGAATATTACTAGCATGGACTGGTAACTTCTCCAACAGTAGCCAAGATTGCAACTTTTCTACCAAACTTCACTTTAGAGAAGATGATGGCGGGCCCTTTTGTTTTCATCGGGGAGGTGGGGTTGCAAACGCCAAAACCACACCACGTGCGAGTGAACTGGGTACTACTAATACAAAGTGATTTGGCCTTCTTCTCCATGACAAGAAAGATATGGAACAGATTAATGGAAGAACAAAAAAAAAGGGAACTTTCTCGCCTCCTACCGTCCGCTGCCCATGCCTCTCTTCACAACTCCATTGCTGTTGGGGCACGGGTGAATCGAACCGAAAGAAGCAAACATTGGAGGGGGGAGGGAGGGAGGGAATCACCGATGCCAGGATCCGTGTCGATGACGAGCTTGTCGCGGTGGATCTCCCCGTCGAGCCCCATCAAGAATCCCCGCCTCTCGAGGCCGAGGTCGAAGCAGCGCAAGAATCGCCGCCGCCGAGGCAGCCGTCCGGCGGCCGGCCGGCCGGCCACAATCTGGAGCGAGGCGAGGAAGAAGCGGAGCTCGCCCGCGCTCTCCCTCCCTCTCCTCTCCTCTCTCTCTCTCTCTCTCTGGGACTCGTGTGGCGTGTGAACGAGAGTACTGGAGCACTATGGTCGAGGAGGATGGAGGTAGGCGGCGGCGGCCGGGCGGGCGCGTGTTTATAGAGGCGGGGTCGGATTATAAAGGTGATTAAGGATCGGATTAGCGACCGGTCTCGTTTGTGATTAGGGAGTTGGGGGGAAGGGGGAGGCCGTCCGTGTGGCTGGAGGGTGGGGCCAGCGGCCGTCCGATCTGGATCCGCGGGGGATAGAGCGCGACACGTGGATGGCTCCCGATGCGGTACGGAATTATGGATGCCGAGTCATCGCATTCCAATTCCCATGCCCATGTACAGGCTTTGGTGGCATCCTGAAATTATTTGATTATTTAGTAAGAAATGACCGTACATTTTTATAGATAATTTATTCACATATAAATTTTCTTAAATTCTTTTATAGAGTCGACTCTTATCTAAAAGACGGCTCAAATATCTATACACACTTTCTATCCTTCACATCATCAATTAGCTGACATAACACATTAGAGATGAATTAGACACCGTTGAGACTAAACGTTGAACATGCTCTGAAAAGGTAGTCACCCCCTGTTATTGGCCCGTTGTTATGGGATAGCATCGTCCACGTCAGACTTTTACGAGCAGGGGGCGACCTTATTATGTGTGCAGGGAGGAGGGTTGGCCACCGGCCATGTTTTGTTGCGCGGAGTCTGAGAGGACCAAAACACTCGCATATCACATGCACCACCCACCCACCCATAATACATACATCATTATACATTGGGTTTAATGATGTTAGTTATTAGTTTGCTCCCGGCACGCCACTGTTGCACACTGACCATGCATGCATGGCATTGCTCACATTCCACTCTCCTGCCATCGCCGCCATTGGCATCACACTTTCATCATCAATTAGCAAAATAACTACGTACATATGATTCAGCCCTGAAGCATGCATGCCATAGATATATAAGTGTATTGTAATTAATAAGCTTTGTGGCCGTCGCCTCGCCGTCGCTCGATCCGCTCGCTTGTAACAAGAGCAAGGCTGCTACGTACGGTCGCTTAATTGGTGCCTACTAGTAGTACCTAGTAGCGTCCAATTAATCTTATCTGATGGCTGGCCAGCGGAAATATTAGAAAAAAAAAAAAAGCAGTTGCATGTGGATGGACACTTCGATGGGCATCTTCTCTTCTCATCTGCCACATGCCTGCATTTCCAAGATGCACATATGCTACTGCTCGACTATATATGCTTTTTTTTTGCTATGAATCCAAGGTGGCAGATCAGGCATATGCTCCTTCCTCCTACTACTCCTGCAATAATGGAATGGATTAGTTGCTAACCTTTTGTCATCACTCGTGTATTATGAGATATATCCACGTTTGGGATGTCTAATTCGATCACTGTGGTTGGACTCTATTATGGATTTCTGACCACATTCTCCATAGGCCTCCCTTAGATCTTCTTTCTACAATAGGCTGTAGCTAAATGCTCTTTGCCAAGCGATGTAATGCTCCTTGTAACAATTGATATTTTTTTAATACTTTTTATCACGACCTTTGTATTTAACCTTGTATTTGAAATAAACTCTTTGTAATTGTTCTTATTATTATGGTGGTGGATGTTGACTATTCTAAACAATTATAATTCGGGCCCATAATAACCGGTGTTTGTTCTTTTCTCTTCGATTAATGCGAGATTTTCTAGTATTATAGGATTAATGCAGTGGTTCCATTGGACCATGTTTTAATTATATAATAGATAGATAATAATAAGACTATAAGAAACACAGAGCGTGACACCTTGGGATTTCGGAGGCAGCTTCTTGTTTTTTAATACAAAAAAAAAAAGAAAAAAGAGAGAGACAGAAACAGAATTGTAATGGACCATGGGCCAATAGAGGCCTCATTTTGCTTCCCCGCGCGGAACGATGGGCTTAAATGGGCTAGAAAAAGGTTCTTAATCTCCCCGGCCCGGCCTAAGAATCATAGGGAGTCCGTAGCGAGATCCAACGGCGGAGAGTAGCCCAAGCGAAGCTCTAGGGTTTTCGCGGTGCGGTGCCGACGATATAACACCGGCGCCGCCACCTTCATCTTCCTTCTCCGTCTCGCCTCCTCCTCTCCCGCCGCCGCCGCGCGCTCCAAGCCCTAAGGTCTCCGGCCGCCTCCTCCCCCGCTCCCCTCTCCCTCCTGCCTCCGTTCCGATTTTCCTCCGCTCGAACTCTCAGCGGGTTCGTTGTTTCTTTTGCGCCGGATCTCTCCCCATCTAACTGTTTCTTGTTTTCGAATCTTTTCTTTCAATGCAGGGAGTTGATTGATCGATCGCAACCATGAGGTACTTACTGATGCTGACCCTTCTCTCTGTCTGACCTGTTCATACGATCGAGTTCTTGCGATAAAACTGGCTGTTTTAGTTGTCTTAATGGTGCTGTAACCTAGGAAATGGCCTGCATGTGGTTTTGCTTTCTTCAGAGTTTATGAGGTAGTGTTCAAGATAACATGCTTATGGAATTTCAGATCGTAGTGTGTAAGGCATTGTTTCGTTCATTTCCAATATATCAATTGCTTTCTTCTTTCTGGAGATGCAGAGGGTTCCATTGGCTGTAGTGTTAAACAGTTAACACAATTGAGTAATTTACTCGTAGGTCAGTGTTTTTAATTTTTAGTTTACACTAGGTTGTCATAGAATGGTCTCACTTAAAAGATGTAATGTCATGCTAAATCATTCTAGAAGAGTGCAGTAGTGCACAGCTGGTCAGATTGACGATTTGCTATTGTTATTATGAACTCTTTGTGATTAACTTATCTAATCCATTGCAGTAAGTTGTCAACTGATCAACTCAAGGAAGGTATCTCTAAGATTTCTACAGAGGCCAAGGATAGGAAAAGGAAGTTCACTGAGACCATCGAGCTTCAGATTGGTTTGAAGAACTATGACCCACAGAAGGACAAGCGTTTCAGTGGCTCCGTTAAGCTGCCCCATATCCCCCGTCCGAAGATGAAGGTGTGCATGCTTGGTGATGCCCAGCATGTGGAGGAGGTTAGATATGCCATAGCTATTTTGTGTAATTCATACTTTAGTGGTATATGGTTATGACTTTATGTACTTACAGTAAGTTTAATGATAAAACAAATCACAACAAAATAAATAATATTTACATATATTTTTTTGAATATAAGACGAATGATCAAATAGAATATCCAAAAGTCAACAGTGAACTACAATGGTCAATTTGGAACGGAGGGAGTAGAATGCTATTTTCATTACATCTGTTCTATACTACTCATGTGACATGTAATTTCACAGAAAACTTAAAATTGTTCAATTTTGCACTGTTGATTAGTGTTTTGCACTGGTGATTTCCTGATGAGATATTGTGGCTTGATTTTTGCGTAGGCTGTGAAAATTGGGATGGACTACATGGATGTTGAAGCCCTTAAGAAAATGAACAAGAACAAGAAACTTGTTAAGAAGCTAGCCAAGAAGTACCATGCTTTCCTGGCATCAGAGGCCATCATAAAACAGATTCCCCGTCTTCTTGGTCCTGGTCTCAACAAGGCAGGCAAGTACTACATTTTCTTGCATGCTAGTTTTTCTTGTACTGTTATGTTTGTTTTGCATACCATATAACAAAGCTCAATTTGTGATCTAGTTATTTCATTCTTCTACCATTCACATTGGAAGTTTAGAGCTATTCCTTCCAAGTTCCAACTACATATTGCTACGTTAATCAATCTATCATGGACTTGTTGCATGGTCTTTTTTGTTTCCTTAAAATTGCTTTAGGTCTCTTTGGTATATATATAATCCTGTGTAGGATCTTTCATTAATGTTTATTGTCTCAAGATCAAGCATAGATACTGCCCTGCTGATTGAATTATGTTGTTGGCAATGCAGGCAAGTTCCCTACATTGGTTACTCATCAGGAGTCTCTTGAATCCAAGGTCAATGAGACGAAAGCTACCGTGAAGTTCCAGCTGAAGAAGGTTCTTTGCATGGGTGTTGCTGTGGGTAACTTGTCGATGGAGGAGAAGCAGATCCAGCAAAACATCCAGATGAGCGTCAACTTTCTTGTGTCCCTTTTGAAAAAGAATTGGCAGAATGTGAGTCATGTTCTGATCCTTATGCAACCTTGTTATATAGTTATATAGTTTGGTGGTTTTATATGTCCATTGAAATTTACACTTGTGGTTTATGTTTGCAGGTGAGGTCGCTCTACATCAAGACCACCATGGGGAAACCATACAGGGTGTTCTAAGTTAGTGCGCCCCATCTATATTGATCCGAGCTTGTCCTTAAATTAGATCTGTTGCACTGCGGTCAATTTTGTTTTTTCCCAAGCTGAATATCAGAGAAGTATTTTGTGATTTTGCGTTGTTTTCTTCAACAAAACTTATCAGAGGAATGCACAATGGATTATGCAATAGCCTTTTTGTTATTGTTGGTTTTACGGCCATGGATCATGCCTTTTATTCCGTATGTATCAGTTTGTCACCCACGATAGCTTATTGTTTTAGCCGGGTTTTGCACAGATATCCTTTTTTTGTTTACAAGTACCTTGCTGTTAACAGGTATTTACAAGTACTTTTGTCAGTTTGTTTTCAAGAACCTAATCTGGATCGTGCGTCAAAAGTTTTATCAGAATTAGTACGAAATCTACCTAGCTGGTATGAACCGCTGGAAATGGTGGTCGGTCTTAGAATGAGGAGAAATCAGAAAAGAGGGAAGCGCTCTCAAGGTAGAATCAGGTCCATGCAGGTAGAATTAGTTCCAGTCACTTGTGCCCATTGAAAGGAAACGAGTCCCTAAGAAACCGTGCGGTACTCCAAATACCAGAATTTTTTGTTTGGTATAGGAATTTTTATGTGCACCCCTACTGAGGATCAGTGAAGAAAACTCTACAAGGCAATGTACATCAATTTTTTGTTTTTTTTATGTCTACTTGCTGAGTACTCCCTCCGTTCCAAATTATAGGTCGTTTGACTTTTTTGACACGTACTTTGACCATTCGTCTTATTCAAAAAAATTTATATTTATAATTTATTTTTGTTATGATTTAGTCTATCATAAAAGGTACTTTAATAATGACTTGAGTTTTTTTCACATTTTCACTAATTATTTGAATAAGACGAGTGGTCAAAGTACGTGTTAAAAAAGTCAAACGACCTATAATTTGGAACGGAGGGAGTACATTACAAGCTTAGCAAGTGATCTAGACATCTGCTGCTTTTTCTCTGGCATTCGCGTATTCATATTTCATGGTGTGGTGCCACCCGGCCACAAGCTAGTGGCATTGGTTTTGGGTGCCGTCCCGCCCCGCCCACGGTCTCCTTTCTTTAACAAGTTTCAATCTCTTACCTTATTTTATTTTATTTTTTTTGAGGAAAATCTCTCACCTTATTAGCCATACCAAGATTTTATTTTATTTTTTCTTGCTAACTCGAGCATGATTATTGGGCGCTTTCATCTGACGCTGTATATATGCATCCAATCCAAATGATACACAAGGGCCTCCAGGCACTTGCTGAATTCCTCACGCTTGGCGACGGCGCTCCATAAAGCAGGGGATGGTTGCTGTTTCGGTTCAACTGGAAGTATAGGGAACGAAACAGCAATCACAGGCACCGTCAAACTACAAGCGGAAACCAACATGTCTATACATTATTACAGGATACACACCCCGCCAATCTCATATGCACAAGCTTATGAATTAAGAAAACAACGTGGCTGGAGCTAATTTCATTTCCACAATCTTATGGAGAGAAAAAAAAAAAAAAAGCAATTCAGAGGTGCCTATCAACATGCAAGTCGAAAGCTGTACAAATATACAGCACTCTACAGATGGCCACACATCCAGAAGCTATGGGACAATGAAGGGTATGACCATGGACAAGAACCCGTCATATGTAAGAGTTGCCGAGCCGCTATAACGTGTATCCTTCTCCTTGAATTTTTCCGTTAAACCCTACAAGGAATGAAACATTTATCGGTAACGACTACTTAAAATTCAGCAGCTTCACTGCATGATTCAATTCACTTCATAGGTTGTGGTATGCAAGGAAGCTAACATACCTTAACGATCATCCCACACCTGCAAAACCAAAATCATAAAAGAGGAATGCAACCTTAGTAAGTACCAACTGTTCACAATAAGAGATGAGAGGTATATTGAGACTATCAGGAACAAGTTTACTCACTCTACGAAGTTGTCAAAGTCTAGGGCACCACGGCGAGACACGCCATTGTTGTAGTTGGCTATAAGAACCTCAATGACAGAAGGTGGAACTGCATATCCAAGACTGCGAAGAGCTTCTCTCAGCTCATCGGAGTCGATTTTCCCACTACGGTCCCTATCGTATCTGTCGAAAATGCCCTAGATGATGCAGTTAAGAACAGAAATAAGCCCCAAGAGATGATCTTTGATCAAGGCAGGTAGATGGAAGGAGGAACAACAGGTCGTATGGCATATATTGACCAATGCAATACTATAGGCAAATTTTCCATTTTGACTTCCCCCAATCATACAAATCCCCAATTAGTTAAATTCTAGACAGATAAGCAATAATTCCAACTACATCAATAACATGACTGGAGCCAGCTATTTCATATCAAGAGACAGGGTCTCCACTCTCTACTAGCATTCTTTCTTTTCTCATTTATTAATGAGCCACTTACAATATCGAGGACATCCTTCTACAACGAAATGCATGTATAATTTAGTGAACTAGTTGCAAGCATATCAAGGAAAAAGGCATGCAAAGTATTATTGAAACTAAAGAGATGCCACAATGAAAACCTAGTATTTTTGCACTGTGTTTCTTAATTAAATTACGGGAAGAAAATGGGTAGCACTCACCCGCCACTGTCCAAGGCAATTCCATAGTAATACGAACTCTGCTGGGCCTGTGGCATGGAGACAGAAAGAAATCAGCAGCATGTACATGTCATTGTGGGTACAGCAAGAAATCAGCAGCACGTACATGTCATTTTGACAACTAAAATGCAAGGACTGCTTTGAGGAAAACAAATGCACAACGACATTTGAATAACCGAGTTGTTACAGCTCCTGGAGAAAGCGAACGAACAAATACTAAGGTGCATTAAGGATCATAAAAAAGAGATGCCTTTACACAAAAGAGAAGCAATCATTACCATCTCCCGCTAAGAAATGAAAGGAAGGGGAAGTAATGCATATTGCTTTCGTCTTTGCACTTGTTCTAGGATAATTCTACGGGCATCTAGTGATGTCCATTTCAGATGCCAACTTTTGCTATTACACCAACTTTACTAAGCCATATCTTCCACCCAATTGCTCTGAAAGGAACAGCTGAAATTGAACGACTTTTGAAGCTAAACAAGAATGAATTAGATTAATACTAGTGTTGGGTCGCTAAGGGCATCTAGTTCAAAACTAAGTTGGGTCAGAAAAGGTTTTTAAAAAATGGTATAGGGTTAAAGATGGGTTAACAATCAGCAAACAAACAAAGGGGAAGAATATTTGTAGATTACGACACCAATCACTGGAGCAACGAAGAAAGATGGAGATGGAGACACTAGTGACAATTGAGCAGAAGCAAAATCTTGATGAGAAGAAGGGGGGCAAGCATCCCGGGGTGGAATCATGGCAGATGTTGGTGGTTACCCATGCGGGACGGCGAGGGTGAGGCAGGGTTGGTGAAGAGGAAGACGAGGAGGCGGACGGTGCGGATGCTGAAGCGGTGGTAGGCGGAGGAGAGCGCGTCCTGCAGCTCGCGCTCGTCGATGGCGCCGCTGCCGTCGCGGTCGACGGCCCGGAACGCGCGCTCCACCTCCGGGTGCGTCCCCGCCGGGAACGCGACGGCGACGGCGCCCCCTCCAAAGCCCCCCATCGGAGGCGGGTAGGGCGACGAGCCATAGCCGCCCCGGCCGTATCCGTACGGCGAGGAGGCGGAGGAGCCGTAGCCGCCGCCCCGGCCGTATCCGTACGGCGACGAGGAGGAGGAGGGGGAGGAGCCGTAGCCGCCGCCCTGGCTGTAGCCGTACGGCGACGAGGCGCCGTGGCCGTAGCGGTCGTAGCCGGCCATGGCCTCCGTCCGGGGGTAGGGAGGGAAGCGAGGTCTCTGTCGCGAAGCTGAAGCTGAAGCTGATGCTGATGCTGATGGGTGGTTAGCTAATCCGATTGCCGTGCAGGGTTACCCTGTTTATATAGGAGGGAGGAGGAGGACGAGATGACGTAAGCTAGGCCGCATCTTCTTGGCTTCTTCCATGGCTCCGGCAAGCAACCACTCCATAGTTTCAACGCGAAGAGGAGAGGAGATGGCGGCGTCGAAGGGCAACACGGCTAAGCTTTCCCCAGAGCAGCGTTGCGTCTTGTGCTTCTCTGCGTGTGCCGTCGACTCGTCCCTCGTCACGCTGATCTGTGCTCGACTTCTTGTTGTATTGTTGGTATTGCTCAGCTCAAACCAACCTAATTTGTTATGCCAAACTCCGCTTCTTGTTCTTGCTGGCTAGCCGGTTTCGTTTGGAACGACGATGCAGTCACATCCCAATCGAGAAGATGACCCCCATCATTCTGGGTCGCCGGATTGCTGTGAAAGCCTTGTTCAACAACAGATTTGACGTGCTTTCTGAGAAGGATGTTCCTTTGTTGGTCGGCTGGTCGCGGAGAAGTGTCTGAGAATGATAGCTTGGGTGGCGCCGAATCATTTTCTATTCGGTAAAAAGCATATATGCCATTATAAAGTGTTCTTTGGACAGAAATGCCACTCAAGAGTCACTTAAGACTAAGATGCCATTATAAAGTATAAAAAGTGGCTGAGATGCCATTATCTGGCTTGATACCTCCATTTGAGAGCAATACCGAGTAAAATACATGCTGACAGCTGGGACCCATGTATTCTTCTACGTATCTAACCGCAAGGCACGATAAGAGGGCTTGGTGCCTAATCCTCGCCTGTGGTGCAGCCCGACCAGACTCGAGCTTCGCCAAGGCTTCATAGCTCACCGTCATCATGCCATCTTCCTGGCCATTGCCTCGAAGCTCACGGCAAGATTGTCGGCTCAAACATGGCACTCTCAAGACTGAAATCGTCAACAGGACAACGCCATTGAAAAGTTTGTGACTTTGTATATCTCTTTCTCTCGGATTCCAGTGTGCAAAAAGCATCAACTTTGAATGATACTATGACATCCTCGTTTGACCTAGACAAATCAATCCGAAAACAAATAAGAATGCAATATTTGTCAACCCTAATGCAGTTCAAACCAGCGAAAGTATCCAACATCACAACAATTGGGATGGATTTTAGGATTTGTATCGCTTACTTGCTTTCAGGGGCTGAAGACCCCAGCAAATCCCACTTCATCGGTGTGGAGAATGAGCCCTAGCTGCAGGTGAGGGTGGAGGCGGTGCCGGAGCTGCAGGGCGCGGCGATAGAGAAGAAGCGGGCAAGTGCAAGACCGGCCCGGCGAAGCTTGCAAGCACGGTCGGCGGCCGCATGCGTGGAGGACGAACCGAGATGGGTTGGATGCTCGAGTCTGCAGGCGCGCGACGGAGAAGGAACGGTCGACGCGGCGGCCATGAAGCTTCGCAGAGGTCGGGCGGCGGCGGCCGACACGCAAGCAGAGCAGGAAGCAAGAAGGCGGCCATGAAGCTCGAGTCTGGTCGGGTTGCACCCTCGGCGGGGATTAGGCACCAAGCCCTCTTATACGCGTTCCCACCGTCGACACGATAATAATACGTGGGTCCCAAATTGTCAAGATGTATTTTACTCGGTATTGCTCTCAAATGGAGGTATCAAGCCGATAATGGCATCTCACCACTTCTTATACTTTATAATGGCATCTTAGTCTTAAGTGACTCTTGAGTGGCATTTCTGTCTAAAGAACACTTTATAATGGCATATATGCTTTTTACCCTTTTCTATTAAGTTGTTGTCTTCGACTCAACGATATATTTATCTGTCTATCTGCTTTGTCTCCGAGACATCACGCTAATTCTAAAATATTAACATTTTTTATATCGATTATAGTTATCAAATTATGATAGTTTAGATTAAAAAACTGGCAAATCACCGCATCTGCATCGTCTTCTCTGTTCCTATGGGAAGGAGGGAGGAAAAAAAAAAGACAAATAGTCAGCCGGTTCTATATAAAATGGAAGGAAAAAAAACCAAAAGATTCATACCAGGGGTTCAATCAAGACCGTGACCTCTTCCACTTACAAAAGATTTGTGCATCCACCCACTGCACTTAGCACCAATCTTTTGACCTACCCTTCAAAGATTTAATTAGGTTATTTATTTTTTAATAGAAAACTACGTACCCTTTTTTATTTTTAAAAATATTTTAGGGGATCGGAATCTTCCCATACAACGAAATGTTAAAGGCGGAGGCGTGTGTCTAAAAGTCTCTATTATTTTTAGCTTAACAACTTATCTATGCTTTGAAAAGATATATACTTTAGTTTTTAGTCTATTTTTGCAGTCTCGAAAGTGTCCAATGTCATACGAGTAAGACTCTAGCAGGGGGAAGGAGATGGCTTGGTGCTAGCGCACGTGCTATTTGGCGTCTCTGTGCTCCTGTGGGTGAGTGGGAGTGTTACTGTTCAGTGAGCGCGAGCGAGAGCGCGACTTGCCACTGATATTTTTCTTCTCCATACTACTACCAAATACCAATCGAGTGGAGGCGCCGGAGCGGAGGACGAACCCAATCCAGCATGGCTCCGCCCGCCGCCGCCGCGCTCCACCTCCCGCCTCTCCTCTCCTCGCGCGCCGCGCCCGCTCTTCCGACCCGCGCACTGGCTGCCGGCCTCAGGCTCAGGGTGGCCGCGCAGCTCGACGACACCGCCGCCTCCACCTCCACCACTGACAAGCCGGCGCCGGCGCCGGCAGAGTCCTTCGCCGCGCCTCCCGGCTTCAAGCCGCCGGAGCCCAAGCGCTTCGAGGTCAAGCCCGGCCAATCCGACAACATCGCCAGCGCGTCCCTCGCCCTTCCTTTCCGCCTCGGCACCGGCGTCTTCGTCCTAGGGTACGCACTCCCCTTCACCCCTCATCCTCCTCCCCACGCATCGAAGTCTTCATCCGATTGGAGCATTTATCGCAAGACAAGGCCCAGTGTAACCTCCTTCAATCTAGTTTCACATGTCCACCCACTAATTTAAACAGCTCCCAATTGAATTGGAATTTATGTATACTCCATCTCTCTACTAAAATGGCAATTACATCCTTGCTGTGTATATATATGTCCAAACTACGTGCTTTACCCACAAACAAGTAGTGATGTCATAGCTTACCATGTGTGGTTACTTTGAAGGTTACTCTCTACCCTACGCATGCCTGAATTCCATCTTCTCCTCCATGTGCATTGCAATTTAATTATACTACATGTTTTGCATGACTTCAATATATCTGCAGGTACTCAGTGTCACTTGTTTCTCCTGATGAAATAACCCCTGATCAATACTCTTTGGATTTTCAAGGTGAATATCTGTAATACTTTTTTCCCATTTGGAGGGCTTAGCTAGATGTCATCGGGAACACTACAAGAATATAATTTTAGTTTGAACTAGTAGATGACTACATGTGTTTCTTTGTTTTAGGTCGGAAGGTCAAGGAGTCATCAAAGATACAGCAGTGCACTCGACCAGAAAAGCCTATTGAGTTATATGAGTTTGAAGGGTACATACTTAATTGAACTGCTAGTTCACCTAATTATTCTATGATCCCAGATATTTTCCGATAAATACTAATGCTAACTTTTTTTTTCCCTTCAAATGTTGCTGCATTGTGGCCAGATGTCCGTTTTGTAGAAAGGTGCATACAGTTTTTTAGCTGCATTTGAAAGCTATCGTCCTTAATGTATAAACAACTCAGGTGTTTGTACTCACCGTGTAAAATTTGCAGGTCAGGGAGATGGTATCCGTCTTGGACCTAGATGTTTTGTTCTACCCATGTCCTAAAAACGGACCAACTTTCCGTCCAAAAGCTATAGAAATGGGTGGAAAGAAACAATTTCCTTACATGGTATACAACACATCCTCACTAATTCTGTCATTATGTGGTTTCTTACATGACACCTAAATCTTGATTTCTATCATCCCCACTTTTAAATATATGCCAAAAGTGATTTTTCAATTATATATTGACAAACAAGCATGATCAAGGCAGAGTCAACAATACCTAATATTCATATTTTTGGACTTAATTCCCTGCAAGATGGTTTTTTCATATCGATGTAGTGTCTATTGTGTCGGTTGTTGTTTTCCATTAGTGGAACACAGGGATGTTCCGCCCTGGTTGGGGGAAAATTGTTATTCAATGAAAAAAACAAAATATATTTCATTTTTTTCTTCCTATAACATGACTTGTTTGTTGCAGGTTGATCCAAATACCGGGGTTTCCATGTATGAGTCAGATGACATCATAAGATACTTGGCCAAGAATTATGGTGTGTATTTAATGGTTCATTTTAGCATGCATTCCATCCTCCATGTCTTAAAATGTTCATATTAGTATCCTGTACTTTTATTATCTTTCAGGTGATGGAACTGTTCCGATTATGTTATCGCTTGGTCTATTAACAGTAAGTTACTATCCAATGGTCCACAATTATATGCTTTGTTTATTTCCTTTACCTTTATTTAGATATATTTCGAATTTGCATTTTACGTGATTCTTCTTTCATGTATGGGTTTGAGTTTTCTGTCTGTAAAAAAAAATCATGGTTTTTTGCTCAAAAAAAATATAGCTGGTTTGTATAATGCTGTGTTCTTTCTTTTTTAGACAATAACAGAAGGGCTGGCTTTGAGTGGACGCAGGGGGAAGGTACATTTCTCAATAACTTTATAAGTTTGTCTATTGGTCGTAATCCTATTATATTTAGTTTTGTTTGAACATGCTTTTACCCCAAAAATTTTTGCTCTGATCATATGCAGAGCTGACCTATTATTGTGTGCAGGGCTCTTCATACACCCCTTCGAAGGTTCCACCCCAACCAATAGAAATATGGGCGTATGAGGTCAGAATCCACACTGCTTCTGTTTATTCGTATAGTTAAAGTTATGGCTTGTTATTTGTTGGGCTGTACTAAGATTTATGGAATCTTACTGTATATGTATTCTTACCAGGGATCTCCATTCTGTAAGATAGTTCGAGAGGTCCTTGTTGAATTGGAATTGCCACACTTGCTACACAGGTATTTAAATGCTTAAAACTTGCGTCCAATTAAATATGTATCTCGTTATACCATCATAAGTAACAAAGTGAGCATTTAGCTGGCTTCAATGAATACTCATGCTCAAAATAGACCCTGGCAAATGGCAATCAGGCACACTTGTATAATTGATGTAGTATCGCCAGTATAGAAGCTAAATGTTCACCTCAGCTGCACATGTAGAACATCATCTTGTTGATGGCACACATCTATTTACCATCACACAACACTACATAACAGAGAAAACAAAATTTGTTGCTGCAGCTGTGCACGTGGCAGCCCCAAGCGACAGGAATTTTTCAAGAAATATGGTCTATTCCAGGTTCGTGGCCTTGCCGCTCATGTCTTTTGTTGCAAAAAATGCTTCACTTGAATGTCAAGTATAACATATTGCCTTGTTGACAGGCGCCTTATATTGAAGATCCTAACACTGGGGTCAAGATGTTCGAAAGCGCCGATATCATAGAGTACCTGAGGGCAACATATGCTGTCGCTTGAGAGCCCCTTGGCCTCATAATATGCCATGTGTGAAGTGTTGATATGTATGTATTTTCATTGTGCTAGATTGTATTCTTTACGGGAGAAGGTGGTTCCAACGTCGACATAATGTAATTTTTAACTTCTGCTTTCTGAGATAGAAGCTGAAGTAATGCTCAAGAAAATGAGCTTCCTTTTTTCATTTGTGCTATTATTATCCGGTTGATGCAGAAAAGCATGATGTAAATGTTATAGCCCGTGGGCCCGGCCCACTAATTAGGTTTATTAGGCAGTGGGGGGAAGTGGAACCTGACGGTTCCTTCCCCCAGCCGCCGCCCCATCTCCTCCCGCCGTCCCCGCCGCCATCCGGGCCGCCGAGCCGCGCCGCCACCGCCGCCGTCCGGATACTGTAATCGGATGTCTTATAGAGCGTTGGTTCTAGATTTTGTTAATTGAATATTGGGCGGGAGAGAGACGAGAGTGGGTGCAATGGAGTTTTCTTTATTGCGCTCTTGAATGAGTATTGTATTGAGACTTGACACTTTGTTACGTGGGGGATTGGATCGGTGTCAATCTTCACGTCGTCCGGATCCTCGTGGTTAAAGGCAAGTATATGTTAAACGAATAGCGTATTTGATTGTTGATATAATGCTATGTTCTTAACTTTGATCTGTGGATGAATGGTTTTAATGCTATATGTTGATTAAATTGGATAGTTGATATTTATTGTGATGTTGAAAGTGTGTGATGACTGTATGAAGGAAGAGCGTGTTGCATCATATGCATATGAGCCAGGTCGGTGAGAAAGTCATTTTTGACTAGTCCGGTGAGGTCGGTGAGAAAATCAAAAATGACTAGTTCGAAAAACTCTAAAGTTCTACTTGGTAGGCACTCCACGGGAGTGGAGTAATTGGTCCCCGTCTGAAAAGGACGGGCAAGGTGTGGCATCGATGGGTGCGTACCTATCTGTACTGGTATAAGCTCACAGTACAGACGCATGTGCATTGCATTGCATCGAATGTTGGAAGAGTAGGTTTAATAGAGTGGTTGATGTCAAAGTTGTTTTCTCTTATCGTAATTGACGAAGAGATCTTGGTGCCCTTTATATTTATACATATACTTTGCTGAGTATTCTCCGATATTCGCTCTTGCTTTATTTGATTTTCAGGTGATCTTAAAAGCGACATGCATGGGTGGGTGTAGAACTCTTCAATTTGGCACAAGAACACTCATAACTCAATTTAATTGTTGGACTCGCTAGATTTAGTTATCTTTATTTCTTAAGTTGATTAGAGAACTATTTATTATTCTTGTTCTGTGAGGAAGCTATTGTTTATTCCATTGGTTGGACGTTGGGTTGTTCTTTGTTTAATGCCTCCGACGACGTCTTTAAAGGTAAAGGTGAATGGTAAATGGCTTTGGCCTTTATTGAGATGGACCCGGGAGATGGGTCATAAGTTTATTGTCGAATTTATTTTTTTGAATAATGCATAAAGCCTATATTCATAGAGGAAGGAAAACAAAGCTCTGAAAATTTACAAAATTCCAAAAACAAGAGCTAACAATCAAGGGGGGTCATGGCATGCTAATCTTCTAGCCGAAATGTCTCTCTGGATGTTGTCCCAAACTTCCTGCGAGGAGGAAGCTTAGTTTGAGAAGATACGAGGATTTCTCTCCAGCCAGATATTCCAGATCACATAGATTAGAGCCCCATCAGCCTCCTTGAATCTGTCCTTTTCCAAACAAATTCTATAGTGGTTGGATACGGCAACGAAGTCAGTAGCTTGATCGCTCTGGCAGATGATGTTGAATAGATTAGCCAGCCTTTGCCACATTTGTTTGGCAAAAAGGCAAGTGTACAACAGATGAATATGGGATTCCTCTTGTAGGCCACACATCATGCAAAGCTGGTTATTTGGCCAACCCCGAGCTTGCAGTCTATCGGCTGTTAGGATTGCATTGTGCATTGTCATCCAAACGAAGAAACGGCATCTGTGCTCTACATGTGCCCGCCATATCCGAATAAAGGTGTTCCGGTCGGCTATCGCTCCTGTGAATCAGATCCCGTAAGTCAAGTCATTGAATCTCGACCATGTGTAGTCCATTTCCAGGATATAGAGTCCTCTGTTCCCGGCTGCAAGACAAGATTGAGCATTTGATCAAAGAGCCTAAGGAATTGTTGTAACTGCTCTTCGTTGTCAATTTTGTGGGCTATTGCCATCCACCAATGGTCCGTTAATTCTCTTTTGACCGAGGTCTTACTATTTTTTGGGACCAAACGATGACACTCAGGGGCAATAGCCTTGAGAGATAAGCCATGAAGCCAGGCGCTAGTCCAGAAGCTTGCCTTCTCTCCATCTCCAAGGCGCAAGACGGTGGAAGCGTTGAGCAGCGCCTCATCAATGTTGTTGTCATGTGCAACATTCCCAAGATTGGGTGACTGCCACGAGCACCACCACCATCTCAGAAGCAGGGCTCTGACGAGTTTTCCTAAGTCTTTTATTCCCAGTCCGCCCATCTCTTTTGGGCGGCAAACCTTCACCCAATTTACTCTGCAATGACCACCCTTGCAGTCTTCTTGTCCTTTCCAAAGAAACCCTCGACGAATTCTATCAATTTTTTTTATCGCCTAGGTTGGGAGTTCAAAACAGGTGATGAAGTAAATGAGTGTGGAGGTGAGAACTGAGTTTACTAGGATCAGCCTTCCAGCCCTGGATATCCATTTACCTGCCCAAGCTGGAAGTTTTGCTTTGACTTTCTGCACCACTGCCTCGAAATCACTTCTTTTAAGCTTTGTGGGCCGCAGAGGTAGTCCCAAGTAATTGCAAGGAAAGGACTTTACTGAAGCTAAGAAGGATTGCAATAGATTATGCAAAACTGCCTGAGATACATGGATTGGGTACACCTCGCTTTTTTCCATATTCACCTTGAGTCCAGAGGCCTCCCCAAATAGTTGTAGCGATGCCCATATGTATCTTAACTCCTGATCATCAGGATTGGCCATGATAGCCACATCATCTGCGTATAGGGATATGCGAAGGGGATTTTGTCTTAGTGGCATTGGTCTGAGGAGACCAAGCTGTTGACATGCCATGATGATGGCTCTTAGTGGCTCAATGGCTAGAATGAATAGGAGCGGCGATAGCGGATCACCTTGCCGGACGCCTTTCGCATGCATGAACGTCTCTCCTGGGATACCATTAAGCAGGACCCGGGAGCTAGATGTTGCTAGAATACTAGAGATCCAATTGCACCACCTGCAACTGAAGCCAAAAGCCCTTAATGCTTCTAGGAGGTACGCCCAATTTACACTGTCAAAAGCCTTGTGGAAATATAGCTTGATGAAAAGAGCTGACTTCTTCTTTTTGTGCATCTGTTGTATGCTACATTGTACTGCCATGAAATTGTCCTGTATGGAGAGTCCTCTAATAAAAGCGCTCTGTTCATCTGAGATAAGTTGATCTATGACCTTGGATAGACGGCCGGCAAGCACCTTTGAGAAGATTTTTCCTATACTGTGCATTAAAGATATAGGTCGAAAATCTTTTACATGCGCACATTCTGACTTCTTTGGGAGCAGAACAATGTGAGCAGTGTTGATCAAGTGGAGACGACGAGTCCTGAGAAGATAGAGCTGTTGGAAGAGGTTGAGGAGGTCGTCCTTGATTAGAATCCAAGCAGTTTTGTAAAAGAGTGGTCCAAAACCATCCGGTCTAGGAGCCCTGTCATCAGAGGAGTTCCAAATAGCTCTTTTGATCTCTTCTGTGAATGGTTCGTCCAAATCATTTAAGTTTACGTCCGGAAGTTGCAAGTCCGGCCATCTTAGGCTTGCTTGTCTCTGATCGCCGTTGCCGAGTCCCTTTTTAAAGAATTGGAGAATTTCGTCGGCCTTGTTGTTGTGATCGAACAACAGTTGGTTGGTGTCCGAGGATCTTAATGATTGAATATGGCTTTTTCTCCTTCTGGTGGATACCTTTCTATGGAAAAATTTTGTATTGGCATCTCCTGCCTTTATTTTGATGGCACGGGCTCTTTGCTTGAAACGGAGTCTGATGATAACAGCTAGTTCCAATGCTCTGCAACGCAAGGATTGGAGCAGTTCTGTCTCTAGGTCCGACAGATCCCTTCTTTCGTGGGCGCAGTCTAGCCGGAGAATCACCTCATTGACCAAAGCAAGGTTAAATTCCGTTTTTCCTAGTATTGCCTGGCTCCAAGATTTGAGTTTCTTTGCTACCCTTCTTAATTTGGTGTGGATAATCCATATTGCGTCAGTCGAAATAACCGGCTGAGTCCAGGCTTCTTGTACAGCTTGAATGAAACCAGTAAGCTTGGTCCAGAAGTTTTCAAAACGAAAGCCGAGATAGGCGGTAGAATTGCTGTTGCCGACAAGAAGCAGAGGGTTGTGGTCTGAAACTGAAGCTGCCATTGGATGCAGAAGGGCCGATGGGATTTGAATGTCCCAATCCCCAGAGGAAAAGAAATGATCAATCTTCGTTTGGATTGGCACCCTCCGGCGATTTGACCATGTGAACCGCTTGCCCGTCATGGAGATTAATCTGAGACCACAAGCACGCATCGTGGAATTGAAATCATATATGAGCCGCAAGTTAATGTTGTCTGTCGAGTTCTTGTCTCTGACACAGGTGATCATGTTGAAGTCTCCACACATAAGCCATCTGATGTCTGCCCCCTGCCTTAACGACAACAGCTCATGCATAAATCTTCTCTTATCAGGTTCTAATTGTGGGCCATACACCGTAGTAAGATCCCAGTAGTCACCATTATGGAGTCTTGTTATTTGAGCTGTGATGGAGAATTCGCCTATGTGTTTGCAATCCATCCTAAAAACATTAGAGTCGCAAGCCAGCAATATACCTCCTCGAGTGCCCTGTGCCGGCAGATAACAAAAGCTGTCTGAGAAAATTCTGCCCAAAATTTCACTCACCAGAAAAGGATTGAGGTCTTGGATCTTCGTTTCCTGCAGGGCAACAATGTTGGCTGCAGATTCTTGAACCATGCATTTGACAGCAGCTCTTTTAGCAGGAGTGTTTAGACCCCTAACATTCCACAATAGGGTATTACATTTGTCTACTGACATTAAGAAATAGTACATTAACAACCACCCGGTGGAGGGAGATCCCATGGACGGCATGCAGAGGCGATCGGCGGGGAAAGGTCCCCGCCGGGGAAAACAGATGCCAAAGTTTGTCTAGCCCTATTACAGGGTGGTCAACCACCGGTCCACCGAGATGAACATCATCATAAGGGGAAATGAACTTCGCTACAAGGTTAACTTTTAGTTGGCGGCCCATTGGTTGAAGAGGTCGGCGTCGCAACGGCCGGCCGGGCCAAAACAATTGGTTGGTCATGGTCGCTCCTGTGCTTCCCAGGAGGAAGCGCCCATCAGCTTGAAAAGATCGTCGGCGCCCATCTCTTGATGGCAACAGGAGAAAGCGGAATGTTGAAGAAGTTGACGAAGTTGCTTGTTGCTTCATCATCCCATGGCTTGGTGGCGTCAAGAGTCCCAAGCTCTTTGGCGAGTTTACGTTGTGCGCGCACTGCAACCGGCAGATTGGCAGCCGGTTTGTTGGCCGGCCTGACGCTTCTTCTTTTGCAATTGCCCTGGTCAATAGTCTGCAATTCAGTCGGCACCAAGCGTGCCGGGGCATTGAGCAGCGCCACCGGCATAGATGCTGAAAAAAATCTCCTTATGATGGCAGAGGTGTCAGGCTGAATATCAGTGCCATTCTGAGACAGAGAGAGATTGTTGGTAGTGGATTGGTTTGGAGCAGGCTCACATAAGGCTTCCGCAACCATTGGATCAGCTGACCATACCGGAGTAATCTGACGGTGGGGGGATAAATCCGGTTCGATAAAATGCTGAACTGGGCCAGCCAGCAGGTTCGGCTGAGAAGAAGGTTGAGTTATCAGCCCTTGCTCGATCAGTGTATCCTCCTCTTGAGTAGTCTCACTTGGGAATACAGCAACCCTCTTCAAGATCTGCAAGTTGTTACTGTTGGGTAGCTCGAGATTGTGGGAACGGTTTCTGCTTCTGTTATTATGACGACTCCTTGAAGATTTGTTTGAGGAATTTGCATTGTCATGGCCCCCCTAGAGTTGTCGTCTCCAGCATTTGCGTGTCCGTGCGGGTTGTATCGTTGATAGTGCCCACGTCCTCCACCCCTCTGCGAAGGTGGGGATGGAGATCGATTATCTGAACCAAATTGCAGACGATCGCGCATGGGAACAGAGTTCCTGCGAAGCACATCATCCCTCTCTCCGAGATTCCAGTCAAAAGTATGTCTCCTTGGTGCCCACTCTCCGGGTATCACCTGTTCGCCCATTGGCCCTCTAGTGATGTGGCACGGCTCGAAATCAAGGATCTCATCGACATGGATCAGGACGTTGAAAGCCATCCATTGGGATCTGGCGAAATCATCTCTTCGGGTCTGAATGCCGACCTCCCTGGACAAAAGCTGCTGTTGAAAAGGTGGTTCTTGGATGTGGACAACAGATGTTTTTGCAAGGCCATAATTGTCGAATTTATACGGATAATGGGAGTTGTTTATTGTTGGTGTTGATAGTTGATTATATATGCAAATTTGCTAATTGTCCTATGTGGATTAGAATAATTTATGGAGAGGTGCTGTCGAAATTTGTAATTTTTCGTAAAGTAAGTAATATTTCGAAACCCAAAACGCGGTTGGGTTGGGGTGTTACAGTAAATCATACTATTCTTCGTTCTGAGGTAGAACTCTGAAGCGGAGAAAGTTAGAATAAAGAGGGATGAATAAATAAAGATCAATAAAAGGCGGTATTTTCTTGTTCCTGCTGTGCTACCAGTAATCAGGTCATTGAGATCTTGAGCTCTTTTTTTTTTTCGCGTAAACGTTCACCATTTCACCTACTCGAGCAGTCGCGCTCTTTGGCCGAGAAGTAGATCCAAAACCTAATCGAGCCAAACAGTGGTAGCAAGAAGGCCAAGAAGCCCAGTGCACCCCACTCCCACCTCCAGTTCTCCATGGATAGCTCGTCTTCCCCGCCGTCGCGGGCGTCGCGGCGCAGCTGGAGCTGGGGCTCGGCCCTCGCCGGCGCCGCCGCGACGGCTGTGGCTGGGGCGGTGGCGCTGTGCCGGCCGCGGGACCCGAGACTGGAGATCATCTCCATCAGCCTCTCCACCTTCCACTTCCGGCCGCCGGCGGCGCTGGACATCGGCCTCACCCTCACCGTCCACGCCACCAACCCCAACGTCGTGCCCGTGCGCTACGGCGCCTCCACCGTCTCCATCCTCTACGGCGGCGCCCACCTCGGCACCGCCCGCCTCGACGCCGGCGAGCAGGCGCCCACGTCCTGCCGGCTGCTACACCTCCCCGCGCGCCTCGACGGCGTCGAGCTCGCGCACCACGCCCGCGCCATCCTCGCCGACGCCGCGCGCCGCCACATGGAGCTCGACGCCGCCGTCGACATCGCCGGCGACGCCGCCGTGCTCCTCTGGTCGCGCCGCTTCTCCGTCCGCATCGACAGCCACATCGTCGTCGACCCCGTCTTCCTTGACATCATCGAGCAGAACAACCGCTCCGAGATGCAGCTCTACCTGACCTGATCCCTCAAGCACAGCACTGTCATTCTCTACTCGTGCAAAGATTTCCAGTTCCAATCCAATGGCAGCATTTTCCTCACATCACCCAAATGATTTCTCTCAAGTTTCTTCCTCACATCACCCAAATGATTTCTCTCAAGTTTCTTCTGCTCCACAACAAACGAAATGCTACACATAATTGGCAAAGCAAAAAAAAATCATCAAATCAAATAAGACACCTCAGTTAGGGGAAGCTAAGCCAAGGCAGCTTGCACCCCAGAAATGTATGGCCAGCCCTGGCTAGCACACAACAAGAACAAGCGCAGGCACCAAAGCCAGCAACCATTTGATGAACACATTAAACATTCACATTCCCATTGATAGGCATCAGTTGAGCGTGGCGAGCGGCGAGCGAGGGATGAGCGACGGCTTGGGCTCCTTGCTTGACTCGTAGGGGTGGTTCTCGCGGAACTCGTCCGCCAGGGACTCCATCGGCATCGCCCGCAGCGACTCGATCGACACCTTGCTCGGCACGTCCGGCTCGCACCTCGCCGGCGTCTCGCCGGTCGGCTCGTAGTCCTGCACAGCACCATTCGTTCATGGCAAATGCGCCATTGTTCGGACAGGTTTGTCATGTTCTTGACCGTCTCATACATACCTTGTATCTGCTCTGGAACGCCTGGTCCGCGTGCGTGTTGATTCCTGCAGCCTGGCTGGAGTGCTGCTCATGCAGCTGCTGTATCTCCGCCAGATGGGCCTCCACCGTGGAGACCACCATGGAGGACGAACTCCGTGCGTCGTTCAGTAGGCCTGAAGAAGGAAGCAGAGATTAGCGAGGGAGCTCGGTGTTGGTGAGCAATTGGAAGGGGTTGAGCTCTAGGAGATTACTGTCGACGTCCTGGAGTATGTCCTTGCTGCTGTTGCTCGCCTGCGCTTCGGCCGCGACGCGAGAAGCTGCAATCTCCGCGTCGTGCTGCTCGTTGTTTTCAATGGCGCTCCTGAGATTTCCAAGAACGTAAATCTAATTATAAGATCTATCAAGGTCCCAAAAACATGCTGGTAACAAACAGGTACTGCCGTCTATAGCAAAATGCCACTGCCCTGCGGAGTAATTGCCGATGAATTCATAGGTACGCTCTTTTGTTCTGGTATTATGCATTACCTTACCCAATTGTTAAGATAATTGTATAATTTGAGCTGGTTTAGTTCAACCCCGCATGAAAAGGGATTGAGATCCTCTGCAGTTATTCCTCATGGTGTGATCACTGACATGTACAGACTTTTCTAACCTAGTTGTACAGACAAAACCAGCAATAACTAGCACCTTCACACCTAATTTGATCTCTGCTATGAGTATGTCCTGACGTGTGGCGTCACAGGTGATGGTAAATCGAACAAATATACTTACCTCACAAGCGCTTCAACTTCAGCTATTTGTTTTCTGCACATATCGTTGACAGCAGCATGTGATGTTTTCCATCGCTGGGCAGCAGAGTCCACCGTGCATGCGCTGGACAAGTCCAGTGCAGATCGTTAATTAGAGAAAGCCAATGTGATTAAAATGGACCGGTCAATGGAAAAACAGTTCATGAACTTTGGTGGCATACCATTCCTGCAGAATAGTTTCCATGCGACAATGCTTAGCTGCGGAGAAGTCGGAGCCAACTTTACAATCATTCTCAGTCTGCTCTGCAAATGTTTCCCACTTTCTTTTGGCGTCCTTTGTGACACCCTCCATAGCAGAAGTGTGCTCATCCATAAATGTTTTGTTTCCACGAGCAGCGTCACCAAGGTTGTTTAATCTATCATCCACCTGCAGGAAAAATTCATCAGGTTTCTATCATCACAATGAAAAACAAAAGCCAGATAAATTATAAATTATCTTATTAAATAAGCTATACGAAGAACTAAATATGTGACCACACTCAAAAGTTTAATCTCTTATTAGCATTAAAAAAATTGGATGAAATGTTCGGAGTTCTCCACTGGCAACTGTTCTCAGTTGACAGCCACTGAATGGAACTAAATTGTGCCAGACGATATCATGAATGCATGCACGCACCAGCTCCCTTTGTCGGATAATGTGTTCAGACACCAAACTGGTGATGTTCGCCAACAGTTTTTGCTCTTCTGATTTTGATTGCTCCTGCAAGAAGTGATGATATTAGATAAACCAATCAAATTTGCCAGTGAGTGCAACAGAAGGGAGGGGGATAATCACCATATAAGCCTTCTGGAAATCTTCCAGGCTTTTGACCTGTGCTTCATGAGTGTGATTCGAGTGATTCTGCAACCTAGATGTTTCCTCCACATACTTCTCAAAGAGGCCAAGAATGAAAGTAGACATGTCTTTCGTTCTATCCAAACTAATGCGAAAATTCTGCACAGCAACGGAAGCAAAATTCAATTTTGAGCAGATCATAGATTAAGACATGCTGGAAGTATGATGTGGCAAACAATCAGATTAAGTAACTTACGTTGTGCAATTCTTTAGTGAAGTGTGACATTTCGCTTCGGTGATCAGCTAACAGGTTCTGGATATCACTAAATATCTTTTGAGCTTCTCCCTCGACACAGGCTAGAAGCTGTGAGCAAGGTATTGCCATGAGAATAATTGTAGCAGAGGGTAGACACAGACAACAGCATCATATTCGGTAATGGCTGAATCAGTAGGCACATTACTTGCCTGATCTAGACTGCAACAGCTTGCAGCAGATAAGGAAGATATATCCTCCAATGTAGAATTTGTGTTTGCTTTGTGTAGAAGCACAACATTTTGAAAGGCTTCCATGTGTGACATATATAATGACTTCGATGCAAGAACCTTCTTCTTTATTTCCAATGTAGCCTTTGAATATTTAAACAAAAGAAATAAGTTATAGATGATATGCAACCAACAACCAGAAAATTATTGACCAAAATAGGCATGCAGACTAATGCATTAGTAATCCTTACCATGTCATGGGAATCAACACAAGACTGGCATATATCCTCGACAGACTTTAAGTGTTTATTTTGTTGTTCAATGGATGCAGTGAGGGTATTAGAGAGAATATCCAACTTGGAAGCAAGGTCAGCTTGGAATGAGTTCACCACCGACCTATTTGTAGCATTTAGTTTATCACCTCTAGCTGTTCCATTGTGTGACACGGTTAGTATCAAACTATAAATGAAAGGTGATGTTGAGTAATGTTGCAGCAAAATGACAGAATTAAGTCTTAAGTGTTTACCTATTTTTGAATAGAGTGAAGCATTGTCACAAGTTGATTTTTCCAGATCTGATCTCAGAACACAAGCTTGATGTGCTAAAGCATTTTCTGATGCACAAGGATACATTCAAATAATATTAGAACATAGAAAAATTGTGTTGCATGAATGGGAAATGGGGTATAGAATTTAACCAGCTTTTTTCTGCTCAGAGATTATAAAATCTTTTTCTTTAAGACTGTAATGGGCCTGTTTTAAATCTTCTTTAGTTGTAGAGAGCAGATTGCTTGTATGATCCAGATATTTCTGTCACAGTACAAAGTTATAAGCTCACATTGCAAAATTATAAAGCAAGAACTAATTTGGAAAATACAATTTACCTCTGTTGCCTCAAGTTTTTTGCTCAGATCAGAAGAATGCTGAAACTCGGAATTGTACTTTTCTTGCAGATCATTAATTTGCTGAAGACCAAGAAAATCGATTGTAAACAAACAAAAGATATAACAGTATTTTGTTGCATAATGAGTACTTCTCAAACCTTTTGGTGTGTTTCCAATGAAGCAGTCATTTGCTCAATTTGATCAGCCATGGCCTTCAAAAGGAAATATAGGAAAAATTTATCAGACATGGTGTGTTAAGTGTTATATGAAAAAAAAAAAGTGAAAAAGATAGAAGGAAACAGTCTCAATGGCACTTTCTACAATCATAATGGACAGTTTCATGTAGAACTGAAATCGCGTTAAAATTCTGGTTATGGTCTAATACTGCATTATGGATGCTATGCATTTATGAAAAGTAAATTCAAGAACTAATCAAAGTACAAATCATCCCAAACATTACCTTTCTCTCATTTTCCTCCTGCTGATACCTTTCTTTTGGAATGTATACTCCAACTTTTTCACGAGCAGCATAAACCTCTGTGGGGCAGACAATATTTAAAGTTATTATGTAACCATTCTGAATTACACAGATATTTCTGTGGATTCACTGCAGACCTGCTTTTAGTCGGTCAATTTCTCCATAAAGGTCTTTGATTAATGTTGATTTCATCATTTTCTGATTTACCTGCAATATATTCATATGCAGATATTAATCCAGGTAGCAAAGTGGAAGTAATAGTGGCATTAGATCCACCCGTAATTTAGCTTATGCTTACGAGAGCCATTAGCAACCTACTATTCGAATCATTTCCATTTCTATAATTGCATGCCCCATGAGCATACAGCCATAAATGGCACGCAACTATTAAACAATTCTGTTAGAGGACACACCAGTGCACCACGCATTATCAGTAGAAGGAAAAGACATGGAATTCTATGGAATTAGAAAAGACATGGAATTCTATGGAATTAGAAAAGGCATGGAATTCTATGGAATTAGAATTGATGGCAATGACAGCTCTAAATCATAGGACAGTTTGTGAGAAATATTTGCTTCACATTTTGCCTATTTCCATGAAGAAAATATTTTCCACGATATTTGATATGCTATGGTTTCGGTGCAATAGCTAAACTGCCATAAAGGGTTAAGTCGCTGCCAAATCAAATTATACGAGTGCCTACATGTCTTTAACTTCACATGCACATATTGAAGTGCATGATGCTTAGTATCTTAGAAGAAATCATTCTAGCAAATATTTTTAAATGGTTATCCAGCTATTTGCCCTTTTAAATAAAGCTTGGAGAGGAAAAAGATTATTCCAAAGTGCTCTACCAGGATAATAAAAATAAGCTTTATATAATCTACCATCACAAAAAATGAACACAATTGTCTTTGTAAACAAGAGAAAATGAAGCCAAATAACCTCAGGTCTATTTTTTATGCTCTTTGCTCGGTGCGCATAATCCAGCGTACTCAATGTTTCCTCAAGACAATGTACAGACGGTGAAACAGTAGCTATAATGCAAGTTTTAGTTCTCCCTCCCAATGAATCACGGAGCAACCTGGTGAGTTTACTATCCCTGGAAGGCAAGAAAGTTTGCAGTCAAGGTCAGAAAGATCATTCTTCATATATAAATGAAGGGTACCTGAACGATCAATGCCTCTACCTGTACGGAACATGTCCAAGGTGCTCAACCAATGCTGTAATGACACGTCCTAAAGTGAGCAAGCTTTTGTTTATTTCACCAGCCTCTCTTGCTCGGCCCTAAAACCACGAGAAAGTGTCATACTCATATTACAATTAGAACTGCAAAAAGATTTGATGCTAGTAAGATGACACAGTAACATTTAAGATATGGTCAGACGTCTGTATAAACCATGCTAGGTTGTGTTGCTTTCGTTTCTATGGGAATGAAAGTGTGTGTGTGTGTGTGTGTGGTGGGGGTATGGGGGGGGGGCATCCTTTTACGCCAAAAAAAAACATTTGAGATAATTGTACACTATGGTACCTCTCTAGCTCCAGATCGGGAAATGTTTTCAGATCCAGCCAAATCAACCAGATTTAACTTCCCACATTTAATTAATTCTTCTCCTTCAGGGGTTGCCTCTTTTATGTGAATGGTTATGGAGAACAGCGAGTGTGAACGGCTGAAAAATGTTACATTTGGTGATAAGCACTAAGTTTGTATAATCTGAACAGATTAACACTACACAGGTGTAAGATTAACCTGGATTGTTTGTTCAAAAGAGTTTCCGCAGTGCGACGCTTCGCAGACCCTCTCTCCAAAAGAGAGAATATTTCACTGGCGTTTGTAACTATTTCTTCCTCCAGTCCCCTCACAAGCACTCCACCTTTCCCATCCTCCATAAGAGGTAAGGGTTTTTTCTGCCGTTCTTCAAGAGCAACCTTGGATATCTCCTCCGGTGCAAGAAGATCTGTTATTTCCTCATTGTACAGCTCCAGGAACGTGACCTTAACACTGTACTCAGTATTCTGCCTCTCCAAGGTATCAAAAATCTGCTTAACTGCCCTAGGTATAACCCCAGCGTCTGAAGGCAGCTGACCCTTTGGTCCACTCTGCAGGCATTTGAACAGAGGACACCAGACACCTGAGCAACACAACCTGGACATATAAACAGTATGTAGGGGAATAGGAAAGTTGTAGGCTTGCCTTGGCTCTCCGGCACTCGCCTTCCATGGTGTATGTCTTTCCTGTGCCGGTCTGCCCATAGGCGAAGATGGTACAGTTAAACCCCTCCAGGACCTCATTTACAATAGGAATAATGGCTTGGTCATACAAGTCTCTTTGCTTGGCTGTTGGCCCAAACACCTGGAGAAGAAAAGGGGCACAATATTACACATTTGCACTGGGCAAGCGAACCTGAAATGGAATGCGTGTCCACAGCTGCCATAACCACTTAGAACAGGCATCAAAAGCTAGCACTAATCAAATTTCAGAACTATAGCAGCTAGCATAAATCACTGAGTCCTCTAGATTTGTAACTAACGTGCAATGCAGTTGTCCCAATTCACAAGCTACGCGACTCCACCGCAGATTCAGCTCATTTCAGTTCTTCCACAAACCCTTAGGAGCCAAACATCCCCTTAGTTACCACTTAATAACCAGCGCACCCAAGTGTGAACTCGCAAAGCACTCGTAATTTTCGAATTCACCAGCAGCATTTGGAGCGGACCTTGTCGAAGGTGAAGACCCGGTCGATCTGCTTCCCCGCGATGGTCTGCGTGACGGCGACCTCCCGCTGGAAGTCGTTGCAGGTGACCACCTGCGGCGCGTTGCTCCGGAGCTCCTCGTCGCTGAAGGGCCTGCGGGGCGGAGGGAGCGGGGGTCAGGCGCGGCGGATCTGCGGGGCATCCAGGTAGTAACCCCGGGCGGCGCGGCGCGGCGAGGGGGGAAGTATCAGTACCTGCAGCGGAGGAGGACCTGGACGTTGACGGCCTTGTCCTTGTCGTGCCGCGACGACATGGCGGCGGCTGGGGCTCGCCGGCGCAGCGGCGAGGGGTTGGGAGTTTTGGGGGTGGGAGCGGGGGGTGCGCGAGGATTCAAATTTTGGGGAGGGAGCGAGTGGAACTGGGGGTTGTGGATGCGATGCGATGCTTTATGCGGCCGCGCCCCGCTGTGCCAGCCATTGGATCCAGCGGGTCGCCCACACTTCGGATCCTGGGCCGTCAGGGCTATCAGGCCCAAGGCCTGCTAAATGCTAAAAAAATGGAGGCTGTAGCTGTGCGTTTAGCATGCGGTTTGGTGGTTGACTATCCAAAGTTAAAGGCCCTGTTTATTATTTTTCTTAGGTTATATTTGAACCAAAATTTGTTAGTGTAAACGTAAATAGTGTTTTAGAGGAGGTATAGAGAGACCGTTGGAGATGCTCTCAGTTGTGTGACATTTTATAATAGGTTTTATAAGATTTTTCTCAAAGATCCATTCCTCTTCTTAAAGATCGTCAACTTTAGAATCAACAAAACAAAACACAGACGATGAGTCAAATAGAGTCAAGTCGTGATTTCCACCATTTTCTCAGCATGTACAATGGGTGAGACAACAACCATCTCTAGCCATTGTTAGGATGAAAATGGAGCGGATAATATCCGAACCGTATCCGTATCCGATATCCGTATTTTGAAAAATGGCATGAAATTCTAGTATCCGACGGATACGGATACGGATAATTATCCGGATAGACCTAAGCGGATACGGAGGGGATATGGTATCGGTGATATCCGACGGAAACGGAGCGGATACGGATGTCCGGATAAAATTACAATTCGGATATCCGGATAAAATTGCAACTGGATATATAACCGGATAATGGCCTAAAACTAGGTTGAGGTCCAACAGATTGTATACCAATAACACGCTCATGACTAAGCAAGCCTAACACCTTACATCCCACCTCATCAGGCCGTTAGCTGTCAGGCACCAGCTACTTGCCAAGTTCCCATATGTGATTAATATGTCATCCGTCGTCATGTATGATCAATGTGTAAACTATATGTGCGCTTTTGTTATCTTAAGTTGTTATGTTATGGGCAATATTGCTATGATAATCCAAAATTTATTACAGTATACATACTATCCGAAAAATATTGTTTTTGTTTCCGGTTATTATCTGATTCCAGGTACTATCCGTTTTATTAATATCCGTTTTCGATTTAATATCCGATCCGTTTTAATACTAACTGTATCCGTATCCGATTAAAGAAAGCGGATACGGATATGGTAAAGCCATTATTCGTCCGTATCTGCTCCGTTTTCACCCCTAGCCATTGCCATGTCACTTATAGAAATGACTTAGAGACTACTCGGACAATGGTAGATATGACTTTAAAACAACTGCATATTTTTTATGCCGCTTAATCACACGCATAATTTCTTAATTCGTGCGTAGAGTCATCTCTTAAATTAGAGACGGCTCAACTCTCTATGCGTATTCTCTCTTCTCCACATCATTATCCATCATGCATGGCAAACTTTATAAAAAGACTTAAAAACAACTGATGTGTACCATTGTACATGTTTTTAGAATATGATCAAATAAGGTGTCCGCTCACGCGCGTGAGCCATGTGAGCAGCGTCCGATCAATAGGATGTCCACCACCAAACGTTTCCCTTCTACTTTTTGTAAGGGTGGCCACTAAAAAGCGGTAAAACATGAATGAAAGAGGGGGAGAAAATATGTTATAAAACGATATGCCAAGGTCAAACTAAAACATTAATAAAAGGGATGAAAGACATGTAAATTCTCTTAGGGTGTGTTTGGTTGGTTGAATGAGGTGGTACGGGATGGTATCATACATGATCCAGGTGTTTGGTTGGCTGCATGGAATGATTCGATTCTTTATACCTGTGTTTGGATGGTGGGATGGGGATGAATGGGATGGTACGTGGTGGTTCAAATTTAGGGAATATTCCCTGTTTATTCTGCATGGCGTGATTCGACCATTTTGGTCGAACGATCCCATACAACTTTTTGTTTCGAACCGTTCAAAATTGTCATACCACTAACTCGTGCAAAATTGTCATACCATACAACTTTAAAAAAAACTGTCATACCACTAGAAAAACTGTCATACCACTAACTAGTGCAAAATTAAAAAAGGTACCAGCTTCTAAAATAGAAAAACGTAGGGGGTGTTCCGAGAATCGAACTCGGGACCTCTCGCACCCGAAGCGAGAATCATACCACTAGACCAAACACCCGACACGCCTTGCACTGCTTTTCTTCGATTTGTTCTATTTTTTATATTTTACAAAGAACACAGGCACAGTCACGGCATCGGTTCAAGGATTCAAGGGCATTACCGCATCGAAAAAAAATATATCTTCGCTCCTCTCTGTGCAACAGTGCCGAAGCACTCGCCTTTCCTCAATATTATGACGATGGAAAACCTCTGCCATCTTTAGCCTTGGAAAAACAGGAACAATGCCTAAACCGCTAAACGGCCCATAGGTGATCAAACAACAGTACCTAAGTAGATCTCGAGTAATAAGGGAAATGAAATGCCATTGCTGGCGTGGAGTACTCACACGCCGAGCAAAAAATCAGCAATAGAATCTTAGGCCCAGTTCTTTTCAGCTTAACGGCTTAACAGCTTAACGACTTATCTACGTTTTGAAAACACATGTGTTTTAAGTTTTTTGAGTTTGTTTTTTCGCTGTTTCCAAGATGGATCCTAACGCTTTAAAATGCAAGTCAAACGAAATATAAACGAATCTCGATACTGACTCGAGAAGCTCTCGAAGTTCAGTCATTTCAGCCGTTCAGATCAGCTTAAAAGAATTAGTTTAAAATTGGCTGGGAGAAGGGGTATTAGTTTATATAAGGCTTATTTGGTGCAGTTCACAAGGGTTCAAGCTTGACTTTTGTGCCAAACCCTCTGGTAGGATGGCAAGCTGTCAAGATTAATTTCAAGCGGTTGACGCCATCCAGTGGTAATTTGCGACAAAAGCCTTGTTCTTTCCACATTTAGTTAAAATTAAAACTTACACTGAAACTTTATTTTTTTTATATAAACCAAACGATATAGCATTTTAGTCATTTTCTATGAGGTTTTAAATGGTTCTTTTTAAAGTTCCTACATAATTATTTGAACTCTTCAAAGACTCTTCTGACGTCACAACTTTTTTAAATTAAAATTTTCATCTACTTTGAACTCAAAAGAGCATAGTTAAGATGCATATCTTCACATTCTCCCACCATGTCTTCTGCAAAGAAGTCCAACAATTCTCATCTACCTTCAACGACAATCCAAATTCCACATGTACTAATGTCCACGGACCAAACAAGAGATTTGATAGCACACACCTCTACGATTCCATTGTCAAGCGATTTTACCCATAGTCCCTAGATTAACATTGCCATTCCCTCACACCAATTCCATTCTCCGGTGACCAAAGAAAATATTTCCTAACACACAGAACACCTAGATTAGCTTTTCCTCCCACAGATTCATCCAGGTACGGTCATACAACGCTTTGTCCACCAATGCTTGGTACACACTACTCATGGCTCAGAAACAAGCATAGACACGACTCATGGCTCAGGAACAAGCAGTTTGACTGGATCTGACCAATACGGAAGGTTAAAGTCCACACGATCTTGTACTATCTCAGAATGTACAGAGAGAGAAAGAGAATCAAGTTGCATCCCCTTCATTCACAAAGTGTACTCAAGTAATCCAGATCCCAACCATGATATGAAATAAGACAGCTTATACTTCATACCTCATAACATACTGAAAGTACGACTTTGGTGGTAATTATATATGCACACGACACGATGAACACATCGAATGCACAAAAAAGAGGAAAAGGGCGAAAAGGACTTCGAACATTCTAGCACTTGAAGCCCCTGCAAACCATCAGCCAGAGGATGAGGATCAACGCCACAATGCCACCACCCACCATCAACTTAAACCTCAGATTCTGAAACCACATCTTCCGCCTGAGCTCTCTGCCATGCCTGTGGAAAGTGTCCGCCTGAAGCAAATTGCACAGCACATCCCATAGTCAAGAGTTGCTTGCACAATCTTGTCTGAATAGGATTTTTCACACACGGCTACAGGTGTCAAAGACTATATACAAACCTGTGATTGTAAGGTTTCAGTCTTGCCCACCAAAAGTTCAATCTTCTCGCCACGATCCAATATCTAAGCAAAGTTGAGTAAAGTCAAGTCAGTGTAAACTCACTTAATGACATGAAAGATAAAAAAAAAGATTTTTTAAAAAAGGAAAAGGGTTTTGCATTGCACTATGTAGTATGCATTTCTTGCAAAATACTATTAATTTCTTAATGCATTACGCAGGGGTTTATGCATGACTACAGCTAATAAGATATGTCCTGGAATATTGTAAAACGTGTCATACTGGGAAAGCAAAAACTTGCAAAAATAAAAACTAAGAAACCATCAAAGAAATACAAACATTGGAATGGGGTATGGACAGATGACAGATCAACACCAAAAAATGGTATATCTTGCTTTGAAACTGACGAGAGGATGCAATCATTACTGTTCAAATCATACTTAGGCCCTATTCTCTCCAACTTATTTGACTTATCTGCTTATTTACTTATCTTTGTTTAAAATTTAAATAATTTGCTTTTATAATCCGGCATTTTTCTATCTTGAAGACGTGTCTAAAAGCTCTCTAAAACAACTCAAACAAAGAGGGCCCGGCTCTCGAGTCCACCTAGGGAAGTTCTCGAAGTTAGGAAATAAGTCAAACAAACGAATAAATCAATTAAGATAAGTCAGGGAGGACAGGTTGTTAATCACACAACTAGATGTCCATGACAATATTCCACAGAAACTTCAAAGGGACATTGTTTCTACACCAGGCAGGAGGAGCATGTGGTTTACCACTGCACTATAGAAAAGTATTTACTATAATCATCTGATGCAGAGAGACAGAAGCTACATGTTTACATGATATCCATCCATGACTGCCTCCAAAAAACGTACATGAAATTCACTAGTTCATATGTGGCTATGCATGCCATTAAAATAAAACAAGGCATCTATAAATATCTTATAAGTTTATAGAATATTAGAATTCAGAGCTTTTGACAAACCTACTCATAACTACTTGTTTTTCAGAAGTGGAATGCATCCAACATACTCTCTCTGCGAAAAGGAAATGTGCATGTGAATACATACCTTCTCAATATTGTCCATCATAATTCCCTTGACCTCTGAAAGATGTGCTTTCACCTTGGAGAGCTTGTTAATTTCCTCTGGGTGATTAATGCAATACTGCATGTGATCCTTCAGCCTTGGCCTATACCCACAATATGAAAAGGCACTAGTCAGGCATATCCCTGTGGCACATGAACACCAGTATCAGGGGCAAACCAAACCACCGAATCCCCGTACCCAAATTCACGGTCAAGATTGTAGGCGATGCTGAACCGATCCTCAAACAGAAAGTCGTCCTCATCTGCGTCATCGGCAAGCGGGTGCTGCCCCTCCTCATCGATACTGGACCCATATCGCTGCATGAAGTCTTCCCTCACCCTCTCTAGGAACACAAACGGCACGCTCCTTCCCACCGCCTCATCGGCCACCACGAGAAACACTGTTTTTTTCACACCATACCATCACCATATGCTTCTGCAGGGTCAAGAGCGAAGGAAAGATGGTGCGACAGAGAGGGAGAGCATACCGAAGCCGCGGTCGACGAGGAAGTTGAAGGTGTGGCCATCGCAGGAGTAGGTGGACTTGGTGCTGTCGGGGGGAAGCTTCTGGAGGCACTGGACGGCGATGGTGCTGAAGTTGCCGGAGAAGGCGGTGTGCTCGGCCAGCACCACGGAGCCCTTGGCCACGAAGCTGTATATCAGCGCCTGCTTGCCGCCGTTCATGGCTCCGGGAAACAAAACCGCCCACCACGAGACTCACGCGAGGAAGGAGCACGAAACCCTAGCAATCCCTAACCACCCCAGCAGCAGCAACAATTAGTCATAGCGCGCCGCGCCGAAATCGCCACAAAAATCGGATTTCCGAGCAGAAATCGGCACCGATTGGATCGGATCTCGGCGCGGGGATGGAGGGCGGGATCAGATATGGGAGGGTGGGGAGGAGGCCCGAGAAAGAGAGGAGGCCGACTCACCGAAGCCGGTAGAATCAGAATCTTCGCTGGAGGGTGGACTATTCTTGGCTGTTAAGCGGCTGTGCTAGGGTTTCGCCGGGAAGATGACCGGCGACGGCGAGGCGCGGATCTGCGGCTCGCGGATGCCGGCGGCGACTCACGGGAGGGGAGGACGTCGGCACAAGACAAGTTCCCAGACAAGGACTCGGGACGACCAACGATCCAAGGCCGAAGCAAGCCAAAGGCCCAACTCTTCGCGGTTTCCTTCTAAAAAAAACTCTTCGCGGTTTCGTTGGATTTTTTATTCGGTTGAGAAAGAAACAGGAGCCTTTAAAAAATAAAAAGATTAATAAGATGTGTTTTTAAAGATATCAAAAAATCCCTCCTCCCTCCCCTGCATTGTCGTCTCTGTCGCTCGCAGCCACGCCAACGTCGGCACCTCATCGCCCCACCCCCGCCACCATAGCTCCTCCGCCCACTCTAACCTCTTCACTTCGGTGTCGATCGACCCTCCTCTGCAGCCCTAACGTTTTCACCCCTCCCCAGGTGATGACAGGAGGAAGACGACAACGGCATATGTATGTGAAAAATCGACTAGGAGCTTTTGAAACTTTTAGGCGGCTGAGATCTAACAAATCCGCTATTTCTAATCAACGAGATTAAGTTTGAGTTATGTTTGCAATTAAAAAAAAAGAAACTCCTCCGATTTGACATCTGACCTAGTCAGTCCACGTCGGGTCTTCGCAACCCGCGACGCGAGGGGCTCACTTGTGTCTACTTTTTTTTTCAACGTTTTGTTCCTTCGCTTTACTGCATACCCCATCGCTAAGCCTACTCCCAAATATGTTGTTGCCCGTGAGTCACTCCTTGGTGTTGCGACGCTGTCATTCTACTCTTTTTTTTGTGTATCCTCTTTTCCTCGTATCTATATCTATCTCACCCAAGTCGCTCGGTGAGGAAGTTTTGCGAGTTTTGGCAATCAAATTCGACAAACAAGGGATGAGAGCTCGCCAGATTTAAAAAAGAAAAGGACAAAGGGAGCTTCACTCCTCATTTCGCATGGAACCTCAAATATGTAGATGTGAAACTTTGTTTCGCCTCTAGGAACTTTTGTGTTTATTCTTGTGAACTTTTTCGAAGATCCATCTCCATTTTCACATGAAATCCTCAACAATGTATGTGTTGAGCTTTGTTGAGGATGAACTTTTTCGAGGATGAACTTCTTTGCTTGCTAAAACTTGGGGTTTTGCTCATTAAACTTTTTTGTTATTCTCATGAACCTTTCGGTCAATTTCATCATCGCGTAACCAAGTTTCACTATTTTCTATCAACTTTCATCGGTACATTTTGTGATTTTCACCAGTAGTTTTTCTAGATTTCATTAGTAATGACTAAATTTTACCGCACTCTCAAAGTTCATCCTCACCTATCGAAGGTTCATTGGTCTTTTTATATCATTCCAAAGTTTGAGCAGTTCTTTTCCAAAGTTCACAAGGGTTTCACGCATGTTTCATATGTATAATTGTTAAAATTCATCAATATATTTCGCAAGATTCCGTACTAATCATTTCGCAAGATTGCATACTAATATCACGCGGACATCGACTATTCGATAGAACGATGGGTTTTTTCCCAATCAAACATCCGTTTCGTGACACTTACAAAAAAAAAATATGGCACTCTAAAGATGCGAAGATCCACCAGTCACTGGTATCTAGGTGTCACCATGGATTGAACGTCTTTGGAGATGTTTAGGCCCTGTTTGTTTAAGTTACAGCTTCTCTAAAAGCTGCTTCTAAAAAAAGCCACAAAAAAATTGGTGAATGTCTAGGAATCTATTAAAAATTGAGTGTTTGATTTAAAAACTGCGTGTTTGATCGAGGGGTCAAGGAATGATATGCTTGCATGGTTGTCCATTCGCCCTTGCAAAATTGTGCTTCAAAAAGAAGGCAATGCACTGAAGACGTCTAGCCACGATATAGTATACAACTTAATTTTACACCACCATCAAGCTAAAGTAGCACTCCCAACTCCCAAGCCCCAACAAGGGTACGGTCATATAGGCAAGGAGCTGGTATTATTAATCAGAATCAGAATCATGCCTCCTCTTCTGCTTGTCCTTGCGGTGGCGCTTAGCTCTATCCTCCGAGTCGTGCCTCCTCTCATGCTTGTCTCGCCTCCGGTCCTTCCCCTCGACGTGTTTATCTCGTTTCCGTTCTTTCTCACCTCTCCTCTCATCACGCTGCCTTTTCCCCTTCCTATCATCATCAGAATCTCCCTGCTTGGCTGCTGTTGGTGGTGGTGGCAGAGGATCAATATGCTCAGGCGACATTTCTGCAGGATCAAGCTTAGAAGAGCTACACTCTCTCTCACCGCGTGGAGCCCTGAAACAAAGGAGACACCATGTTCATTAAATTAGTAAGAGGCCCATCAAATATCAAAATAAAACCTTGTCAGAATAAATTGACTGCACAAGCAATTTATGCTATAATATTACGTTTCAAGGACAAGTTGAAGGATTCAAAAGGTAACAATGTCATGATGTGAACTTACTCATATAAACCTAGACCCTGCACTTGCGCTGCCTCAGCATGGCCTGCTCCCACGTCTTCTGCTGTTGACCCTCTCTTAATGAGCTCAGCGTATTCATGTTTATCTAATCTATTGCCCTTAGGTCGGCTACTCCGCTTAGGAGCTAAGCCAAGTGCCTCACGCATGGCCTGTTCCTCCTCTTCCTTCACCCTCCTAATTTCTTCCTTCAGAGCATCTTCAGTGTCAGATTTCTTATCTCTTGTATACCAGAATAGGTCCTTCCCTGGAAAATATTGATTTTTAAAAAATTAGCACTGGTCAACTGAAAGTAATATAAGGACTAAGGAGCATTGCCATTTCAAGCCACTTCAGTACAAGACTGACAAAACACTTGGCCAAATCCAACACTAAGATATATAGGTTTTGCTAATATCATAGGCTTGTCGTGGCAAAACAAGAGTTTTAAAGGTTCGACTAATAAAGCATGGAAGCTAGTTTAAAAATGTGCAAAAGCCATTAAGATATTGCGCAGCACAGCACAACTAAAATTTATTGATTGAGATTGATACCATTCCTGCCGATGAATATTAGAATGTTGAAGTAAACTACAAATGATAAAATCAGTTTGTGCCTGGAATTTATCAAACTGTCACGGTTTGCGATAAATGTCGTTCGCAAGAGCGAACACCACCCAATCCCAAGGTTAGAGGCGGCAAGCCACGACAATGGTTGAGGAAGAACAGAGAAGGGTCGAACGGGGAAGAAGGTAGCAGATTAATCCCTGCTTAGTTTATTATCCTGCGACTTGGCCTTTTATAAGCTTACATGCTATAGATAACTTCAACTAACCTGTAACTAACAACTAGTAATCTGCATATAACTAATCGCTTAATATAAAAGAATAGTCCCCAACAACTGGGACTCTATCCCATTGCTGTGCATCAGGCACACAGCCTTCAGCGGAAGCAGGCTCCTTGCCTGCTACAATCATGCCCCTCTTCCTCTCCAGCCGACAGCGCTGATATGTGAGGCCCCACCATGAAACAGACCAACAGGGGTGTGGTAGAAGTTTTCTTTTCGTGCATTTGAGTAGAGGTATGTAGTGTTTAGTTTATGTCAGCCAGATAATTGACAATGAAGGCCTCACGACAATAAAACTGAAACCTGTTCTTGGTAAATTCGATCTAAGCTCTAAGGAAACATCATGGCTTATGTAAAAGGACCTAACAACAAACTGAATGACAGCTACAGGCATTGATTAGTACCGTCTGATTTCTGAATTTAAGTTATTAAGGCCTTATTCTCTTTGATTTATCTAACTTAACTTATCTATCTTATCTTTGAATTTACACCTATAAAGTTAAAAATAAGTTAGATAAGTTAAGGGTCTGTTCTCGTCAGCTTATTTGGTTTATTTGACTTTTGTCTATTAACCTATCTTCGTTTAACTAAAAATAATTTGATTTTTTCAACCTTTTTGACCAATCTCAAAGACTTGTCCAAGAGCTCTAAAACACAAGTCAAATGAAGCACACCCGACTCGTGATTTTATCTAAAAAAAAAACCTCTCGGAGTTGAGAAATAAATTAGATAAACAAATAAGTCAAATAAGATAAATGACACGAACATGCCCAGTTAGATAAAGCGAAGAGAATGAGGTCTAAGTGCAGCAGCCATCTTATAAATTTGAGTTGCTAAGTCCAGATTAGAAAAAATCAATCTCAAACACCAGGGTTGGGCCCAAGAGAGAAATATCTACCCAATAGATTAGTACTATATTGTCTAATTTGAAAATGGTTTTTAGATATGATGTTGATTATACTAAGAAACATAGTGGGGTTGGGGTGATTGGAAACTTGTAGAGAATGAGATCGATAGGATAAAAGAAAATGACGAAGAAGTAAAGATGAAATCTCATGGCATAAATAAATGCAGTGCTGGCTAGCAAAACACATATAAGCCAATTGCTGAGCTATGGCAAACGAAAGCACGAATGCGAGCAGGAATTAGTAGAAATATAGTAGAATTGATTCTAAGCATATATCTACACCATATGACAGAATACCAAAACACAAAAACTATAATAATTTATTTACATTTACATGCCGTATTAAATTCTTCCCTCGTTAGGACATGACAGCCAAGCAACAGTAAGAAATCAAGGGCGAGAGTATATTTACCTTTCTGCCATCTTCCAACAGGAGCCTTAACGCTGTGACCAAGGTAATTCTCCCTATGCTTATCAACCTTAACATCATCCCACTTGAATTCTGCAGGAACGAATATAGTGAGATATTGAGTGCTACTGTGAGTTTAATATTTTATATTTCATACCATATAATAGCAAACCTAGAATGTCAAATGCGAGAAAATGGGGATGGCAGTGCAACAATAGAATGTGTGAGAGATTTTCTAGCAAAAGTAAATGATCGAACGGTAGCTGTCGTCCAGCTTGAACTGTGGACCATGTTACATAAGTAATTTAATTTTTTTTTCCTAAAAGGAGTACTAATTTGTTGGATCCTGTTTGGCTGTTTAGAATAGACAAAATGATTTTAAGTGATTTGGCAATGGTAGTGGTAGCCTATGGCATTTCTCATTGTTTCAGCGGAAGACAGCCTCTGGGCAGCATCAACCTCGAAACAAAAAACATTAGCCACAATATTACAACCATGAATCATGCAACCGCCATAGAATCTGCAGGATCTACAGGCAAAAGGCTGACACAGAGGATGCACAAGCAGAAAGCAATAAGCACACAGACGCGAGCACCGACCAAGTGCACGGACCGGGCGAAACCCTAGCGGGCGGCGCAGGGAGGTAGAACTACGCGGCGAAAATTAAACGCGGGAGTGGGGATCTCCGTGGCGGGAGGGTTGGGGGCATGGGATCGAGAGAGGGAGGGAGGAGGAGGGCGGAGAGCTTACGATCCCGTCCGCCGCGGACGCCGCCTCGCGTGGGGTGATACATCTGCACGGAGAGCACGCGGCGATTGCCTTCGATCTGGGGATTTCTGGCTTCTGGGAGGAACTGAGGAAGACGACGCGCAGCACAACGACGGTGGGTGCGAGCGCTGTATCAGGTGGTGGATCGGGGCATCGTGGAGTGGAGACTAGACAAACAAAATAGCCCATTGGGCTGTTTAGCTTTGAGCCCGGAACAACAAATGGCCCAGGAGAGAGCCACACAGCTTGGAAATTATTTTTTTATAAATTTATTTTTTATTCTTTATGCAAAAAATATATGCTGAGTTGAAATTTAGACAGATCTAGGCCCCTGTCGTGCTTTGAAACCGCGATCAAGCGCCGGTCGCTCGTTGAAAGCACGATAGTTTGCTGAGACCAACGACGTTTAACGGACGCTACAGTTCACCAGCTGATCGCACACTCAATTAATGATAGGCCACGATACAGATACGTGAGTTGATTTTTTATTCATCTTATATCTATTAACATTTCATACCATATCCATTTTACACGAAATAAATTTTAAAATTCATGTAAAATCCTAAAGAACCCATTTTTGTAACTTTCAATTTTTAAAATTTCTTTGAATTTTGAATGTTTAAACATCGAAACTTTCTAAAAATTTGTTAGCCTGAAAATACGAGGTGACTCCAATAATAAGCCTTAAAACCAAAGTCCTCTACATATAGATATCTATTTTGAGCCTAGAGCAAGGTAACTAAGGCTCTCTCCAGTTGCCTCTAACAGCACCCCGTATACATTACTGAACCCCTAAAAAAGGGATGAACTGCTCCCCTACAACATCCAACGACGTCCCTTATACCAGCCCCTAATTCACCGGAGTGGAGAGAGGAACGGTATATGTAGGGGACCTCTCTCCCTCCCGTATCCTCAATTGCCATCGCTCCCGTGCAAGATCGGAACAACTCTGGGTACCGCGCTCTTCTCCTCCTCCCACTCTTCCTCTCGCCCGCCTCCTCTGCCCCTCCGCCGCCTCCCTCCTCCTCCCACCCCGCCTCTCTCACCTTCTTTCTTGCCGCCGCCTCTCCTCTGCCTCTTGCTTGCTTGCCTCCTCCTCTCTCCCTCTCTCGATCAACGCGTGGCAGGTAACGACCGCCAAAGAAGAGAGAGACAGTATGATCTCGTGATTATTTACCCGTATCATCGGCGACGGCGGCAGCTACAGGATCAGTTGGGTAGAGATCCAATTTAGGGACTACTGTTGGAGATAGGAATTTTTAGAGGGGATGGTTTTTTTAGAGGAAACCCCTATATCAAGCTCTAGGGGATCAAATTTAAGGGGGCCAGGCTCCCCTAAAAAGCCCCTACCCAAAAATAGAGGACGAATTCTTCCCCTATGTGCTCCAACAACATTCCCCATTCCATCCTCTACA